>JAZARR010000008.1:0-1452500 GCA_037389465.1 Baylisascaris procyonis
CCTAAGCCTAAGCCTAAGCCTAAGCCTAAGCCTAAGCCTAAGCCTAAGCCTAAGCCTAAGCCTAAGCCTAAGCCTAAGCCTAAGCCTAAGCCTAAGCCTAAGCCTAAGCCTAAGCCTAAGCCTGGGCCTAAGCCTAAGCCTAAGCCTAAGCCTAAGCCTAAGCCTAAGCCTAAGCCTGCTAAGCCAAGCCTAAGCCTAAGCCTAAGCCTAAGCCTAAGCCTAAGCCTAAGCCTAAGCCTAAGCCTAAGCCTAAGCCTAAGCCTAAGCCTAAGCCTAAGCCTAAGCCTAAGCCTAAGCCTAAGCCTAAGCCTAAGCCTAAGCCTAAGCCTAAGCCTAAGCCCAAGCCTAAGCCTAAGCCTAAGCCTAAGCCTAAGCCTAAGCCTAAGCCTAAGCCTAAGCCTAAGCCTAAGCCTAAGCCTAAGCCTAAGCCTAAGCCTGCCTAAGCCTAAGCCTAAGCCTAAGCCTAAGCCTAAGCCTAAGCCTAAGCCTAAGCCTAACTCAAGCCTAAGCCTAAGCCTAAGCCTAAGCCTAAGCCTAAGCCTAAGCCTAAGCCTAAGCCTAAGCCTAAGCCTAAGCCTAAGCCTAAGCCTAAGCCTAAGCCTAAGCCTAAGCCTAAGCCTAAGCCTAAGCCTAAGCCTAAGCCTAAGCCTAAGCCTAAGCCTAAGCCTAAGCCTAAGCCTAAGCCTAAGCCTAAGCCTAAGCCTAAGCCTAAGCCTAAGCCTAAGCCTAAGCCTAAGCCTAAGCCTAAGCCTAAGCCTAAGCCTAAGCCTAAGCCTAAGCCTAAGCCTAAGCCTAAGCCTAAGCCTAAGCCTAAGCCTAAGCCTAAGCCTAAGCCTAAGCCTAAGCCTAAGCCTAAGCCTAAGCCTAAGCCTAAGCCTAAGCCTAAGCCTAAGCCTAAGCCTAAGCCTAAGCCTAAGCCTAAGCCTAAGCCTAAGCCTAAGCCTAAGCCTAAGCCTAAGCCTAAGCCTAAGCCTAAGCCTAAGCCTAAGCCTAAGCCTAAGCCTAAGCCTAAGCCTAAGCCTAAGCCTAAGCCTAAGCCTAAGCCTAAGCCTAAGCCTAAGCCTAAGCCTAAGCCTAAGCCTAAGCCTAAGCCTAAGCCTAAGCCTAAGCCTAAGCCTAAGCCTAAGCCTAAGCCTAAGCCTAAGCCTAAGCCTAAGCCTAAGCCTAAGCCTAAGCCTAAGCCTAAGCCTAAGCCTAAGCCTAAGCCTAAGCCTAAGCCTAAGCCTAAGCCTAAGCCTAAGCCTAAGCCTAAGCCTAAGCCTAAGCCTAAGCCTAAGCCTAAGCCTAAGCCTAAGCCTAAGCCTAAGCCTAAGCCTAAGCCTAAGCCTAAGCCTAAGCCTAAGCCTAAGCCTAAGCCTAAGCCTAAGCCTAAGCCTAAGCCTAAGCCTAAGCCTAAGCCTAAGCCTAAGCCTAAGCCTAAGCCTAAGCCTAAGCCTAAGCCTAAGCCTAAGCCTAAGCCTAAGCCTAAGCCTAAGCCTAAGCCTAAGCCTAAGCCTAAGCCTAAGCCTAAGCCTAAGCCTAAGCCTAAGCCTAAGCCTAAGCCTAAGCCTAAGCCTAAGCCTAAGCCTAAGCCTAAGCCTAAGCCTAAGCCTAAGCCTAAGCCTAAGCCTAAGCCTAAGCCTAAGCCTAAGCCTAAGCCTAAGCCTAAGCCTAAGCCTAAGCCTAAGCCTAAGCCTAAGCCTAAGCCTAAGCCTAAGCCTAAGCCTAAGCCTAAGCCTAAGCCTAAGCCTAAGCCTAAGCCTAAGCCTAAGCCTAAGCCTAAGCCTAAGCCTAAGCCTAAGCCTAAGCCTAAGCCTAAGCCTAAGCCTAAGCCTAAGCCTAAGCCTAAGCCTAAGCCTAAGCCTAAGCCTAAGCCTAAGCCTAAGCCTAAGCCTAAGCCTAAGCCTAAGCCTAAGCCTAAGCCTAAGCCTAAGCCTAAGCCTAAGCCTAAGCCTAAGCCTAAGCCTAAGCCTAAGCCTAAGCCTAAGCCTAAGCCTAAGCCTAAGCCTAAGCCTAAGCCTAAGCCTAAGCCTAAGCCTAAGCCTAAGCCTAAGCCTAAGCCTAAGCCTAAGCCTAAGCCTAAGCCTAAGCCTAAGCCTAAGCCTAAGCCTAAGCCTAAGCCTAAGCCTAAGCCTAAGCCTAAGCCTAAGCCTAAGCCTAAGCCTAAGCCTAAGCCTAAGCCTAAGCCTAAGCCTAAGCCTAAGCCTAAGCCTAAGCCTAAGCCTAAGCCTAAGCCTAAGCCTAAGCCTAAGCCTAAGCCTAAGCCTAAGCCTAAGCCTAAGCCTAAGCCTAAGCCTAAGCCTAAGCCTAAGCCTAAGCCTAAGCCTAAGCCTAAGCCTAAGCCTAAGCCTAAGCCTAAGCCTAAGCCTAAGCCTAAGCCTAAGCCTAAGCCTAAGCCTAAGCCTAAGCCTAAGCCTAAGCCTAAGCCTAAGCCTAAGCCTAAGCCTAAGCCTAAGCCTAAGCCTAAGCCTAAGCCTAAGCCTAAGCCTAAGCCTAAGCCTAAGCCTAAGCCTAAGCCTAAGCCTAAGCCTAAGCCTAAGCCTAAGCCTAAGCCTAAGCCTAAGCCTAAGCCTAAGCCTAAGCCTAAGCCTAAGCCTAAGCCTAAGCCTAAGCCTAAGCCTAAGCCTAAGCCTAAGCCTAAGCCTAAGCCTAAGCCTAAGCCTAAGCCTAAGCCTAAGCCTAAGCCTAAGCCTAAGCCTAAGCCTAAGCCTAAGCCTAAGCCTAAGCCTAAGCCTAAGCCTAAGCCTAAGCCTAAGCCTAAGCCTAAGCCTAAGCCTAAGCCTAAGCCTAAGCCTAAGCCTAAGCCTAAGCCTAAGCCTAAGCCTAAGCCTAAGCCTAAGCCTAAGCCTAAGCCTAAGCCTAAGCCTAAGCCTAAGCCTAAGCCTAAGCCTAAGCCTAAGCCTAAGCCTAAGCCTAAGCCTAAGCCTAAGCCTAAGCCTAAGCCTAAGCCTAAGCCTAAGCCTAAGCCTAAGCCTAAGCCTAAGCCTAAGCCTAAGCCTAAGCCTAAGCCTAAGCCTAAGCCTAAGCCTAAGCCTAAGCCTAAGCCTAAGCCTAAGCCTAAGCCTAAGCCTAAGCCTAAGCCTAAGCCTAAGCCTAAGCCTAAGCCTAAGCCTAAGCCTAAGCCTAAGCCTAAGCCTAAGCCTAAGCCTAAGCCTAAGCCTAAGCCTAAGCCTAAGCCTAAGCCTAAGCCTAAGCCTAAGCCTAAGCCTAAGCCTAAGCCTAAGCCTAAGCCTAAGCCTAAGCCTAAGCCTAAGCCTAAGCCTAAGCCTAAGCCTAAGCCTAAGCCTAAGCCTAAGCCTAAGCCTAAGCCTAAGCCTAAGCCTAAGCCTAAGCCTAAGCCTAAGCCTAAGCCTAAGCCTAAGCCTAAGCCTAAGCCTAAGCCTAAGCCTAAGCCTAAGCCTAAGCCTAAGCCTAAGCCTAAGCCTAAGCCTAAGCCTAAGCCTAAGCCTAAGCCTAAGCCTAAGCCTAAGCCTAAGCCTAAGCCTAAGCCTAAGCCTAAGCCTAAGCCTAAGCCTAAGCCTAAGCCTAAGCCTAAGCCTAAGCCTAAGCCTAAGCCTAAGCCTAAGCCTAAGCCTAAGCCTAAGCCTAAGCCTAAGCCTAAGCCTAAGCCTAAGCCTAAGCCTAAGCCTAAGCCTAAGCCTAAGCCTAAGCCTAAGCCTAAGCCTAAGCCTAAGCCTAAGCCTAAGCCTAAGCCTAAGCCTAAGCCTAAGCCTAAGCCTAAGCCTAAGCCTAAGCCTAAGCCTAAGCCTAAGCCTAAGCCTAAGCCTAAGCCTAAGCCTAAGCCTAAGCCTAAGCCTAAGCCTAAGCCTAAGCCTAAGCCTAAGCCTAAGCCTAAGCCTAAGCCTAAGCCTAAGCCTAAGCCTAAGCCTAAGCCTAAGCCTAAGCCTAAGCCTAAGCCTAAGCCTAAGCCTAAGCCTAAGCCTAAGCCTAAGCCTAAGCCTAAGCCTAAGCCTAAGCCTAAGCCTAAGCCTAAGCCTAAGCCTAAGCCTAAGCCTAAGCCTAAGCCTAAGCCTAAGCCTAAGCCTAAGCCTAAGCCTAAGCCTAAGCCTAAGCCTAAGCCTAAGCCTAAGCCTAAGCCTAAGCCTAAGCCTAAGCCTAAGCCTAAGCCTAAGCCTAAGCCTAAGCCTAAGCCTAAGCCTAAGCCTAAGCCTAAGCCTAAGCCTAAGCCTAAGCCTAAGCCTAAGCCTAAGCCTAAGCCTAAGCCTAAGCCTAAGCCTAAGCCTAAGCCTAAGCCTAAGCCTAAGCCTAAGCCTAAGCCTAAGCCTAAGCCTAAGCCTAAGCCTAAGCCTAAGCCTAAGCCTAAGCCTAAGCCTAAGCCTAAGCCTAAGCCTAAGCCTAAGCCTAAGCCTAAGCCTAAGCCTAAGCCTAAGCCTAAGCCTAAGCCTAAGCCTAAGCCTAAGCCTAAGCCTAAGCCTAAGCCTAAGCCTAAGCCTAAGCCTAAGCCTAAGCCTAAGCCTAAGCCTAAGCCTAAGCCTAAGCCTAAGCCTAAGCCTAAGCCTAAGCCTAAGCCTAAGCCTAAGCCTAAGCCTAAGCCTAAGCCTAAGCCTAAGCCTAAGCCTAAGCCTAAGCCTAAGCCTAAGCCTAAGCCTAAGCCTAAGCCTAAGCCTAAGCCTAAGCCTAAGCCTAAGCCTAAGCCTAAGCCTAAGCCTAAGCCTAAGCCTAAGCCTAAGCCTAAGCCTAAGCCTAAGCCTAAGCCTAAGCCTAAGCCTAAGCCTAAGCCTAAGCCTAAGCCTAAGCCTAAGCCTAAGCCTAAGCCTAAGCCTAAGCCTAAGCCTAAGCCTAAGCCTAAGCCTAAGCCTAAGCCTAAGCCTAAGCCTAAGCCTAAGCCTAAGCCTAAGCCTAAGCCTAAGCCTAAGCCTAAGCCTAAGCCTAAGCCTAAGCCTAAGCCTAAGCCTAAGCCTAAGCCTAAGCCTAAGCCTAAGCCTAAGCCTAAGCCTAAGCCTAAGCCTAAGCCTAAGCCTAAGCCTAAGCCTAAGCCTAAGCCTAAGCCTAAGCCTAAGCCTAAGCCTAAGCCTAAGCCTAAGCCTAAGCCTAAGCCTAAGCCTAAGCCTAAGCCTAAGCCTAAGCCTAAGCCTAAGCCTAAGCCTAAGCCTAAGCCTAAGCCTAAGCCTAAGCCTAAGCCTAAGCCTAAGCCTAAGCCTAAGCCTAAGCCTAAGCCTAAGCCTAAGCCTAAGCCTAAGCCTAAGCCTAAGCCTAAGCCTAAGCCTAAGCCTAAGCCTAAGCCTAAGCCTAAGCCTAAGCCTAAGCCTAAGCCTAAGCCTAAGCCTAAGCCTAAGCCTAAGCCTAAGCCTAAGCCTAAGCCTAAGCCTAAGCCTAAGCCTAAGCCTAAGCCTAAGCCTAAGCCTAAGCCTAAGCCTAAGCCTAAGCCTAAGCCTAAGCCTAAGCCTAAGCCTAAGCCTAAGCCTAAGCCTAAGCCTAAGCCTAAGCCTAAGCCTAAATAAAATCTATCTAAGCCTAAGCCTAAGCCTAGCCTAAATAAAATAATCTAAAATAAGCCTAAGCCTAAGCCTAAGCCTAAGCCTAAGCCTAAGCCTAGCCTAAGCTAAGCAAGCCTAAGCCTAAGCCTAAGCCTAAGCCTAATCCTAAGCTATCTAAGCCATCAGCCTATAGCCTAATTTCCTTAGCCTATATCTAATTAATATAGTATCAATGGTACTACTAAGCCTAAGCCTAAATGCCTAAAACAAAAAAAAGGATTGTTTCTTTTCGTAAACAAATAGCAAATAAATAAAAACACTTTAATACAAGAATTACCTCAAGTAAAAGTAGAAGTATCTAATGAATTGAAAGAGAACTAACCAGCTAACGATGAGCCTCCATCCCCCCTCACCTTCAACATATGTCGCAGCGACCTCCTCGAACTGTTCCATCTTATGGCCGCTCTTAACTGCAAGAGACCAATTCTTCAAATGAATGTAGCTCTCGTCACTGACATTCACAATTAGGACCGAGAACACGCCTCCCCTCACTGATAGAGGCACATTAATGGTGATTGGTGTGTGAGAGGGAACGCATCTCATGTGCTCTATTTTTAGTAATTCTTTATTACTTGTACGGAACCAAGTTTTGCGGGTAGACATGAGCAATTTATGAAAGTTTTATAAAGAAAATATGCCCTACATATCAAAGTGATGCCGAACAAGATAAACTATGAAGCAAATTACAGCTTGATTTGTTAAGTACTGAAATTCTTATAGCTTTGCCTTTGTTGTTATCTGAACCATAACCCATAATCTCTACACAGTTTTCCCTAATGAAATTCTAAATTTATATTTTCATATAAATTTTGGAGTGATTCTAATTTCGAGTAGAAAATTGTTCGGGATGTACGACTTAAGATCACACACCTCTCCACCTAAGGTAATATTGCAACAACTTGAACCTCATAATGCTTACAAAGCTCAACGTTTATAGCATCTGCGTCTTTGTGGAAACAATACAATCATCGATGCAAACTCGACCACACATGTGCAAATGCAAACACCAACTAACGAGGGAGAGGGGCAAATACCAATAAATTGCAAATATCACTAGTTCCACTATTTCAAACTCTATCAAGGTGTTCGTGTTTCGCCGATTTAAACCAAACTTTCGATTTTTTTTTTTTTTTTTTTGAAGAAGAAACAATTTTGCGAAGCCGATGATGGAATAAATAATTCAGAGTTAAGCGTAAATAAGGAATTTGAAGTGATAGGTTTCACGAGACAGAATGTGGGGCAACGCAATTCATTGTATCGGAATGTGAACTCGTTCTTTGGCGAGCATGAACTTGTTTCGCGCGGTGGCTCATTGTTAAAGCCATCGGTGCCCTTATACGCTTCATGAAAACGCATTCGATCAGCAATTTTAATATACTCATTACTTAATGATCGCCAGTTTTTTTTTTTTTTCTTTAAACAGCACAACTATGCTCACTAAAGCGAATGATCGAAGAGCGCTTTCATCTGTAACGAAAAGTCGGTTGGCGATGCGAAGGTCAGCCTTACATAATCACCAGCATCGCAACATTGATCACGTGTGTAAAGGAGAGTGTTTTAATGTTGAAGTGATGGTATTTTCACCACACTTAAGTTGAAATACGCAGCATTTTGAGACAATTATGTTCTCGTTTTTGAAGAAAAGTGGTAGCGGTCAGAGGGAAGAAATGAAAACTTTGAAGAAGCACATAATTAAAAAATCAGCAGTACAAAAAGTTTAAAAAAGCAATTAAAAAACAAAGAATTTCCATCAAGACTACAGTGCCACTGCGGATTCTTCTCTGTTCATTCAAATGAAGACTTCTTACTCACCACTAGGATGACTCCGGTCTAACCCAGATTTCGCCCGAAACTGACTTATCCGAAGAAAACTTCAACATTTCATTCGAAAACTTTGGTGTTCAAATGTATATTGTAGGAGGAAGCATGCAACATTTGTTCGCATTGTAATCGCCTACATTTCGTCGTAATGGTCATTTTGCGAATGCACAACACGGGTTCAAACTCTCTGATTATTAAAAGTCCCTAAAAATACGCTATAACGATCACAGGCCAAGAATTGCAATATTAAGCATTGGAAGTATAGTCATTTTCTGAAAGCGATTCAACGACGATAAAATCATTGTTATGTGATGGGAGGCAGAGGTGAAAATTACGGGAAGTAGCGGGTATATACTATTGGTCTCTTAACAGTGCTTTAAATCGCATCATAAAAAACGGTCGTAGTTCTATGTTTGAGATCCATATTACTATATTTATTCTACAACAACGAGTAAGTATCATGCTTTACGAGCATTATTGGCTTATGAAAGATGAACATTATGAGAGAAAAGGCAAAGAGAAAAAAGTTGAGAAGCTGTTAAATATGACAGCAAAGAAAATTGGAAGAATACGCTCATATCATCGAGGAAGGTTGAAAAAATCGCTGAAATTTTTAAAAAGAATGAGCTGATATTAGAAGCCGTAAAAGTTTTTAAAATAAAAGAACATTTTAAAACAGCGGGAAAAGGAATGGGTATATTTTTATAGAAATGTCAGTTTGCGCTGGAAGAGGGTTTTCGAGAATCGAAACCAGGATCGGAAGAAATTCCAGGTTCCTGAATTTTTACCGGTGCCAGGAGTGGAATGGACGATTTCGGTCAGGATGCGAAGAAAAAAAACAGCCCTTGACAAAACGAAGTTCATCTTTATTATTTCTGAGCCGATCGTTAATTAGCTGGTATGGTTCACTTCAGCAAATGTAGCATATAATCCGTATGCGAACTTACGGCGCCGTTTTACTGTCTGTCTTCATCTCCAAAATCCTAATCGGCCAATCATTGGAAACATCATCGCTTTTAAAAATAAGGGCTTAGGTCTTGCACTTGCGCATGCTCTGCCAAGTTTAAATAAAATAGCACCAGTGCCCGAACAGTTTCCTTTGGATTAGTTGCAGCCTTAAATGCGACTTTATATCACTCAAGCATTTCGTTCGGTAAGCGCTAAGCCTAAGTCTAAGCACCTAAGCGTAAGCCTATGCTTATTCATTACTTTGAATGAAAATTATGAATTTGTGAAGAGCTTGCAAAAAGCGCGTCCTAACGAATTCGAACAAACTCGTATCGCCTCCAGTTAAAAGGCGTTCTCTTTCTGGTGTTTGAAAGGTTGTACGTTGCATGCATAATGTGCTGGGGAATTTGTCGTTGCCCTCAAGCAGTATGTATAATGACGCTTTCGCTGCAAGGGGGAAAGGATTGGGTCAGGGATCAGGGATGTATTCAATAAAGTGGCCAAGAAATGCTCAATTGGTATGGAATAATCTCCCGCTGACTACAAAATGTCAGCATCCCACCTCCAATTTACATCTGCTCGCATATAAGGAGGAGATGTCGCGGCTCTACCACATGTGCCAACCAGTGAGAATGACTAACGAGTGCTCTAAGCGAAGCGTTTGCTTAAGGAAGAAATGTGGTGAGAAATTAGCCAATTCTGCTGATTATTTTCCTATAATTCGCATGCTTATAGGAAAATGCCTCCCACTGGGTAGAAAAGTGCAGGCTGCTTCACGCAAGGCCGTAACTTTCTTGCCGCAACGGTTGCATGCCCTTTTTTCCGCTCACCCTAATCCATATGCGCAATAATAAAGCCTAATGAAGCTTAACTATGAACGTATGCGCGCACATTAAGCACATATGTGGGGGAAGTGTGAAAAGGTTGAAGAGAAAAACGAATCTTATTTGGAAAATGGGGGATAGACTAGATGAAGTATTAGCCACTTGTCGCTTAGAGAAAACTACTTCAGCGGTGATGCAATTTGGGTTTTCCCTTTGTGACGGCTGAATGAAAGCAAGAACAACGTTCAAGCATTTTATGTTGATTGAGAAGTGACTATCCCGTCGATAGAGCGCCACATTTCCCTTCCAAACAATATATTCTCATTCAATATTACCTTATCGCCTGGCCTAAATCGCATCGATGAAAAGCAAGCTTGCAACATAAACAGCTTCATCACATCACTTCTAAAGCCTATCCTAACAATACACAAAAAAAAACTAATAATTGTGCGGACGACAAGTCCGCGTGTATGCAACAGAAAGATTCGCTCTCAACTTGCACTATATACTATCCATCATGGAAATACCCCTTGGAAACTGAGGTCCACATTTCAATTCAGCCAATCACATACGAGTTGTTCGACGTTCCATTGCGTTGATGATGTACGAAGACCAACTTTCGCGTCATCATAAAAGGAACAAAAATTATTGCAAAGGAATTGTAACTCAAGAGATTAAATGAAGGAAGATTAAAGACGTTTACGCAATCAGTTGTAAGATAACCTTAAAGTCACTAGCAAAATAACATCTTTGAAGTTTACAGTGGATTCTTCGTTGGCCACGCAAGTCCAGGTGGAATATATTGAAAATCCGCACCATCATTGATGTTCAATTCTTCACCGCTGAATTTGTCATTTTTTCGAGCTCCATGTAGATCTGGTTTCATATATTGTCTCATAGGTTGTTGATGTTCTCTCCTAATAAATGCTTCAACAATGGCAATAATTGTTGTTGCAAAACCTCATTTATTTCAATCACTGACAAAGCAAGAATTATTTCATAGTTAGAGATTATTATGACATATGAAGTTTGATCGCTAACGACGAGTTCCATCTTCGAAAACGATACCACCATCAATCGAGCAGTGTATCGGGCAAACACCTCTCTCGCCTTCGGCGCCAGATTGTCCTGGCACCCCTGCATTTCCAAGTTCTCCATCTGGTCCGGGACTTCCACCACTACCTCTCGGCCCTTTGGGCCCAGCAGGACCTGGTCCTCCCACATTCCCTGCTGGTCCAGCAGCTCCAGGTTGGCTCCTAGCACCTTGATCTCCTAAAAACAACGAGTCATTCCAATACCGTAATCGTAGTCTGCAATAAAAAGAATAGCCCATGAAAGAACTATTGAAGCGATGAACTTGTACATTTGGACTTGAGGTAAGCATGGTATGTTCTTAATGCATTTTGAACAAAACACCACAGCTAACCTGCTGGACCAGGTGGTCCTGGAGTTGACGGCTGGCTTAACGCGCCTGTTCCGGTTTCTCCAGGAGCGCCGGGTGTTCCTGGTTGCCCGGCGGGCCTGGTGGTCCCTTCGGTCCAGGTGGTCCTGCTCGCCCAATTCCGTCGCCGCCAGTTGCTCCTGGTGGCCCAGCATCACCTGATGATCCTATAGGTCCAGGCGGGCCAAGTGAACCTTGTGGACACGGCTTGCATGGCGGTGGTGTACTAACTTCGCATGCGCCCGACGCTGGACGCCCTGGGTTTCCGGGGGCGCCTGGTGTTCCCGGTCTTCCAAGCCTCCCAGGTCTACCTGGCGTTCCAGCTGGCCCGGGTGGGCCATGCCTACAGCATGAGCTGCACGACTGACTTTGGCTTGGTGCAGAGTAGACAGCATTTCGCAATTTTTGGTGACTACCACGATTTCCATGAACGGTATGACGTATCGTGCGGTTTTCCTCGACTGTGATTTCCTTCACTGCGCGCATTTCATTTTAGATATCCTTTGCTGACTCCTGAAACAACATCGATTGCTTTTATGTAAAAAATCAGTAGAATTCGTAAACTGGATGAAGTGAGAGAACACTGTTACTAGCAATTTCTTCGGTTACTTCAAGTTAAAGACTTCCACAAGGTGTGAAAATGAATAGAATTTCGAATTAACTATGAATACTACACAATGCGCACTTACGACTTTTCAAGTTGTCAATTCATTGTGAAGGCACTTTGTCGAATCCTTAAAATCTTGTACAGAAGTCACAGCAAGGTTTCTCATATTGACTCATCTACTGTAGAATCGATACATTAGCAACCTAGTTTCTTTACTAAAATACAAAATTATTTCTCTCAGCGCTATAAAAAAAATTCGAGCTTTTGCGTTACCGAATTTGTATAAAAAATTAGCATTATTGCAATGTGTACTTTTCTAATTTGCATAATTGTATGGAAAAAAGCACAATGAATTTTTTACGAGCTATTCAGAATGAGATTAAACAGCGCTAATCGACTAAGAGAGCGTTTCGGTTACTGAGATTAAAGTAAGATATACTTTGCAGAAAGTGATCTCATTGTAGAGTTTATTACGCGTATTGTTGATATAGCCATAAATCATCGGTAAAGTGACGCAAATCGCGAAAATCGATACTACCGAAAAGGTGACAGCCGCATAGGCGACGAATTTGAACGCCTTAACATGCCTACGCAAATCCATTATTGCTGCCAGCCGAATGACTTGTTATTTTGCTGCCTCGCTTATATAGAACACTGGGTAAACCCGTCTGTTGCAATAAACGTTCATCGCATATCCAAATGACCTTCACTGTTCTTCCGCTTGTAATACTTTACTACGATTGCCTCCTTTGTTCTTCCTTCATCAGTTTTCAGTCATGAAAATTCCACTGTTGCATAATATTGCCGCTGAATTTCAGAGTAAATATTTACTTATGTATCAGTCCTACTGTCGGATATCATTCAAATAATATTAACACATTTGAAACGGGCAAATAAATGGAAGTGCAGTCACATTGAAAACAATCCGTGATGCCATCCTATGTTTCTTCCGCTCTAACGAATTTAGTGTAAACAATTACGCACTCATAATGAGCGCATCAAGCCATCGAGTTGTTTAAATTCTAGACCTAGTCTGAAAGGTCATCGAGTGGAACGTTCTTTTGCTTCTCTCATGAAATGGATAACACCATTGGCGAGACGACTGCGAATTCGCTGAGTGGAAATGCGAAATACACCATCCCCCTCACCCCACCCCGCTCGTGAATCCAACCAACAATTCAGCAAACAAAAAATCGACGATATGCAATTAGTCCATTAGTGCAAAATCAAGGTTGACTCCATTGCCATTAACGTGAAGCTGCAAGTTCCCACAAATTTATGGTTTGAGCTATGGAACACATTCGCTTTATTTCATAAACCCCATTATGCACATCAGATCGTGGCATCGAGCAGCGAGCACCAGAACAGCATCTTTACATATTACTGCTTTTTATATAAAACGAGTCAAATCAATATTTCCTGCCTTAGACAGTCTGAGCTGCAACTTATCTCCCGTAGTAACTGTTCCAATATGACGATGCGCTATCACAGTAAGCTATGAAGACATCCTTCAACAATTCCGAATATGTGCAAAGTATGCGGCTTTTTTTTATGTTCGGCAGGTCCACCGGGTTTTCTGAGAGAACGAAAAGCTAAATGTGATGTCGATTGATTCTGAGCGCGCTTTTTTACATATTTCAAGAAGTCGTTCATTCGTTTTTTGGAGAAGAAAGGTTGACAACGAATCTAATGAACAAATTAAATATAATCGTGAGTGAAGGTAACAACTGCATTTTTTTATCTGCTGAAGCGCTCAACGCCGTGTTCCATCCTCGAAGAATATTCCACCATCAATAGCACAATATTGAGGACAAATGCCTCTCTCTCCTCGACTGCCACCCTGCCCAGATGCGCCACGCTGTCCTGGTTGTCCGTCATATCCTAGGCATCCATCTTTCCCTTTCAGTCCTCTCTCCCCAGGACCGCCAGGTATTCCTTGCGCTCCAGGCTGCCCAGTTGAACCTTGTGGTCCTTGAAGTCCAGGATCACCTAAACAGTTTTTAGGCTTTTTGCAAATCTGCAAGTTTGCACTGATAAGACGTAAAATGATGGCGACATTTTTGTGCGTAAATCCGTGTTTGTCTGTTTCTCTGCTGGCGCACTTCGGATTTACTGAACCTGGAGCTAAATTTCGTGAGCTATATTTCCTTTACTACGATTTCTCCTCAAATATTTCTTCAAAAGCGTAGAATCAGAAATCTTTAAGCTGCAGAATTTGTCATCGAAGAGTATTGAACGGCGTTCCACTTCTCCTGACTCTTTCGATATCAATGAATAGAATTCCACTATTCGCAGCATTCATCTAACAGTTTTGAAAAGTTACACCTCAAGTTTCGCCCATACTTTGCCGAGGTAAAGGAGAACATACTGTGGTGAAGGAGAGTAAAGCTTTTGAGTTTTCAGGTGAAAGGATACAATGGAGTACATTTCAAAAAAACGTTAATTAATTAATTCATGAAAACTGCGACTTGATAATATATAGTACTGCAAAATTATAAAACTTTTGGTACCTTATGGTACCAGACGATATAGCTTAGGGAACTTCCGAGGTAGTAAAGCATCTAATATACACAAAAGTAACACAATATAGTTTTTGGAACTTTAGGGAAAGCGACGTTCAAAAATCACAATTTTACATTGCTTCTATTAATTGATGCTTTTCTGACAGTGATCAAACAGTCCTTCTCCTATTGCTCTTTGTTGCTTCCAACTATTGCAAGTGGAAACAAGCTGCACATAGTTGCACATCGTCTACATATACGCCTACTTTTGTGGTAAACTGTATTTTTTGAGGCAGGAAAGATAAAAACATCACAGGCGGGAGGTGGAACGAAAACAGAGACAAAAGAGGAAATCATAAGGTGTCGACTTCTTCTTCCTGGCAACAATAGGTTTGTTATGAAGTACTCTGTGGCTTATGCAGATTTCAATTTTGCGCCTCGTCAGATAACTTCCTAAAAAGCTGGAGGCTTTTCGTTTTTTTTTTCGAAGGGTTATTTTCCATTAACTGAGGAAGCATTTATGACTTAACGGGATTGTATGTCTTGTTTCAGTCAAATTTGACGATGTTTTATCCTTTGCGAGATTGACTTCGGTTCTTTTCAGTTTATTTTGTTCAAAAATGCTGCCTCATGCAGCTGTCTCATCCTAATGGCACTCTATGGAAAACTCTCCAGTGGTCTCTCTAGCATTTCCCTAATATTTCTTACAGACATAAGAAAACCCACCCCTCCCTCACCTGGCCAACAGCAGCTGTAGGGGGGGGGGGGGGGCTCGGTTACAGCAAACGAGGCCCCCGAAAGCCCTAGCGAGAGGCATGGCGTGAACTCAAACAATACCGTGAATGTGCACAGCCTTCGTCTGCTTTAACCTTTGATGGCATTTTATGGCCCGGTTTTGAAGGAACGGCGGACTTCTCCCCTCATGCCCACAAATTCTGTTCGAATAAGAAAGAGTGGAAGCCCTGACAACCCAAGCACTTTTGCGTTTTCACAGCCGTTAACCAAATGTGGACATGAGATTTTATGGGGCACAATAAATCTGAAATGTTTTGAACACAGTATTGGAGAGCGAATATTAGAAATACTTCAGACTTCCTTGAATTTTGAAACCGGTGCCCCCTCTAAGATGAGGAGTATTTGTGTACTGGGCACCGCTTCTCCTGTCTTTCTGGTCAAATCGTGAGTTTAACTGCTATTAGCAGCCTTCATCTCCATGGCTGCACTTTGGCTTTCGTGTTTGACAGTTTGCGCAAAAGTTTTGCAATGATAGAAATCAAAGAACTGAAGCTCTTTGGCAAGAAAGCCGGCTCAAACCTGCTAGCCCAGGTGGTCCTGGCATGAGTGCCTCACTTAGCGCATCCTCTCCTGGCTCTCCAGGGGAACCAGGTTGTCCAGGCCAGCCAGCGCGCCCTTCTAGTCCTATTTGTCCCGCCAGCCCAACTGCTCCAGGTTCTCCAGGGCTGCCGTCCTCTCCAGGTGCTCCTGCATCTCCTTGAGGTCCTACAGCTCCAGGAGGTCCTGATGGGCCTTGTGGGCATGGATTGCATGGCGGCGGAGTAGGAATGTCGCATGCCACACTTTGTAGTCGATCTGGATTTCCTGGGTTGCCTGGCGCCCCAGGCTTTCCTGTTTTGCCAGGGCTACCGGCTTCGCCTGGAGGTCCAGCTGGACCAGGTACGCAACATTCATTACAAGACGCAGCATCGACCTGTCGCGCCGTGCGGTTTTTGGCTACAGCAATATTCCTCATGTCACGAACTTCGCTCCAAATCTCACTAGCTGATTGCTGAAATGAACGTCTATTTTAAAAATCACTTCCAATATATACTTTTAAATAGTATTTGTAAATATTTCTGAAGCAACTTTAAATCTTTTGACTGTGCACTTAAAATGTAGAAGGAAATCATGCACGATTTAAGGAGTTTGAAGGAAGATCTAACTGTGATCCAACAGAGCATGATTAGCTCAATTAAAACTTGATCAGAGCTCAATTAAATATGCAAGAAAGATAATAACTCGACAAAAATACAGGTCATAAAAAAGATTCAAGGCGGGCACCTGCAATGTTCACCAATTTAAGGTTTTAGAAAGTGAGCGAAGAATGAATGAATTTCAGTGGAGTGCGCAAATGAAACCGAGTGGAAGCGAATTTACTAATCGATATGTTGTGAATACTATATTTGTTTACTGCAAATGATCTGATTGATTGTATGCTAAATAAGATTTGAAATGATGGACGCATAAATATTAGCATGACGGCAATTATTGTTGCAATCTAACAGTTTTAATGAAACATGTCGTAAACTATACGAAATACGTCGTACGAACTGTACGAGAGCATACAAAAAATACAGTTCAATATGTTTTCATAATTGAACGGCAAAGATGTTTTCAATCGTAGCGAGATATTAATATACCCTCAAGCGGCAAATTACTTGCCTTCTTTCCAAGCTGAAAACGAAAAAGTCAAAATGGAAAAAACTTTGTCAAACATATATTTTTAGCTCTAGGAATTTCAAATATAAGTCGTTTATTATGCGATTCATCTGAACATTTCCTCTTCGAATTGCCTCATGTTTCGGCCAACTTCATCTCTTGAAGCGGAAAAATTTAAGATCACTTTTTAAGGTTAATCAATGGCATTGCTAGTTGTTGGTTGGCCAAGCGGATCAAGAATACCCCAAAAAATTTGCCAAGAATATATGCGCAGAACTCACCATACAAATGAGAATATCATTATCAATTTGTTGACGCATATGTTGAACATATTGACAGACCATTGGTAAAGTAATACACGCAGAGAACAACGATAGAATGGAGCAGACAACAGCTGAATAGGCAACAAAAATATATGCCTTAATACGGTTATCAAAATCCATTCGTTTATGTGACAATGTCAACATATTTAATGAAGGAGAGAGATATCACTCGTATTTATATATATATATATATATATATATATATATATATATATATATACGATTGAATAAATTTAAACCTGTTCACTCTGTTAAAAACTAACACTTCATTTTGATCCTTGTTTCATTGTATGACCTCCATCGTTTATGCGAGAAGGACTTAATTTTTAGCGGCAATTACTCTCAAATTAAATTAAACCAATTGATTCAACTTGATTTCCGATAATAACGTTTAATTGAGCATGAACGTTCTTTCGATACACGTTCTTTTCGCAGAAATTTCGCTCTTGATTCGCGCAACTTTAAAATATTCATATGAATATTTCGCTCATTTTAACGCTTCATTGCTAGAAAGATTTACTGCTCATTAAATGGGAAATGTTTCATTGATGTGTGAATTATTGAACAAATTGTTCAGTCATCAGGTATAACTGTTCTCGCTCTTATTGATGCATATGCAAACAGCAATAATACAATTGACCAGATACAAATTTTCTGCAATATGTAAATTGCGATTTCGCATTCATCCAGAAGAATAGACTGAAAAAGCACTAAATTTGTTGCGGTGCGAAAACTTTTCAGTGAGTATAGAAATGAATTGTTAAATTTTTCAGGCGGCTGGATTGTGATACTATTCTCAAGGTAAATTCTTCATCGCCAAAGCTTTCATTTACGAGGCGTTTGATGATTAAGGGCATAAGTTGCAAATATTTTTGAACACTATACAGAATAGAAACTTTGCCGAGTCACTGCTTCTAATTTACATAATTGTAGCTGATTAGCATGCTTAAGATATCGCTTTGATAGATTAATTAATGGCCTACTGAGAGAATGCTAAAGGTGAATGCCATTCTCATGCCACAATAGTTTTGCTTGTTCGTTTGCTTATATTTTTCTAAGATTTAACATCAACAATGCTAAGAAGGGCCTTGGCCACGAGTTGGCTTACATAAGCCCTGGTCAAATGTGTTTTATATCTTTTGTCTGTATGGAAAGGAAAGTTGAAAGAGATCACTAGGAATTCAGCATATCTTCTAACAACTCATTTGACCTATATTCAACGGCAATAGTCGTTGAGATGCTACCATTCGACAATATTTTTGTTTGCAATATTTTCTTATTATTTCTTAAGTTTATGACGTGGGATTTTTGGCTTTCTCAACAGGTAGTGTTAATTAATTTTAGGTTGATATCGCTAAAATTACCTTTATCAACATGTGTTATTAATTCAAATAGCTCCTAGTTCTTGACTAGGTACAGTAGACATCAATTTTAATTCAAAATGGCAAAAGGGGTGCGTAAATAGAATTTCAAAATAAAAGCGACGAAAAGAGGAAATTTTGATATTGCAGTGTTTTTTTCACGCATCGCCATAGTCATATCATTTCGCCATTTTATCAAGCACACTCTTCAAATGCTACCTATACAAATACCATAGCACTTTACCCTAGACTTGCTTTCCGCCATCAAGTCGGCGTTCCTTTCATCCCTCAAGCCTCGCCGAGCTGCATGCCTCAGAATATTTTTGCCTGGTATTGTTTAATAAGAACCAAGGTTGAGTATGCCATGGCCTGCAATGTTGAGTGAGAACAGGTGCGATCATGGAATTTAATGCGAACATAGAACGTTTTGATTCTATATTTTTATCACTCATTTACCTCAAACAGCGACTAAAAAAGGAAACAGAGAAGATAGTGCTCACAAAAATAAACGGCATATTTTTCAGCGCGCTTATGGCGAGCTTTATCTTCGAAGAAAGTTCTTCATCGACGGAGCAATATTTCGTGCAGATACTTTTCTCTCGTTACTCGCAATAACTGTCTAGGGGTTCTTTATATGTCAAGTTGTCTAAGGAACCCTTAGACATATCTAGCTTCTATACTTGGATATCTATCTGCATCTCCTCTCCCTTCCGGTGAAGGTGGTTTTCGCTTCCTTTATGTTGATCAGCCGATCCAGCTGTCCTCACTGGTCATTCGTCGCTTCAAAAAAAAGCGCTCATGTAAATACGAAAAAAAAGCACTGAAACTATATGTAAAACTCATCTCAAGGAATTCATTCTATAGATCTTGGTCCATTACTTCTGTCTATTTAAGCTGAATAATTACTGTTCCGCATTTACATATTCCACTAAATTAAAGACTCTTTCTTACCGATATTTGAATATTTCAACTAGTGAAGTTTGGGAAGGCATTGCCTTCACAATATAAACAACAGCAACCGCAACAAACAAGAGGATCCGAAAGCCCAGAAGTGGTTCGCTCAGAGTAATTGGTTCCAGGATGTGAAATGATCAAGAGATCACCGGGCGATCTGGACGTTCCTGCTGGACGAAGTGATCGTTTGGGTCCTGATGCACCAGCCTTTTCTGGTATGCCAGGAATTTTGACCGTTCAGTTAATTCAGCATCATCAGTGGGCTCACTTGTACGGATGGATTTGATGGACGGCTGGCAAGACTTGCGCGACAGTGGATTGAGAATTTTGCATGGTCTCCTTTAATTTTCACAGGGACCTGGATATCCTGGTATACTGGCTCACATGTCTGTCAGAAGAGGCAAAGGACCAGTGGAACCAATATGCAGCAATTCTCATAGCCTCATAGATTTCGCTGCCGTTGTTATATCCAATTCGATGAAGAGTGTAGTTTCTAATAGTTGCAATTCCTTGCCGTTAATGCGTTTTCACCTCATATTCATCACTGATTCTGCAGAAGAACGGTTTCAAATGATGATAACTCTTCACATTTGTAATTATATACCCAAAGGAGGAAGGAGTTTTTTTTTGTGTTTATTCTTTAGTGGAACGTTCAAATCATCTTAGTGCCTGATTTCGCCTTACAGAGCACTAAAAAATGAAACAAATACCTCTGCTCAAGGAAAGCAGACAATTTATTTCCGGTCTAAAGTACTTGCCAAACTTTTGCCATTCTAACTTTTAAATAACGTAGTGTTTATCTCATAAAAGGCCTTTTCATGATGCTTTGGTGTTTTAATAATGCGCACCTGGAGCGCTGCAACAATAGAGAATATAAGAATTTAATAAACAACATTGCGATAGGTCCGATTCAGTTATCGAAACCTATATGCTCGGCTCGAAATAATCTTGACCAATAATCAGAAGGTTTTCTGTGGACAATTCAATGGACCGGAAGAACACCTTTGTGACTATTGGCTTATTGGCCGACCACCTTCGGCGTAGAAACGCTGCAGTGAGCAATCGAGACACGATGCAAATGGAACAACTATGCGAAATACTCAGCCGGTTTTCTTTTTGTTTCACAGCAACATATATTCGAAGATAATATTCGTTTCTGATTGCTTGAAGGTCACGCATGTAGATCTCTTTAGTTATTTATACGCATATTTCGATGAGATCGCTAGTGGATACTCCATATGCTAACAACTTTTCAATATTTAAGCATTGATTAATTCTGAATATTTCAATGTTTACCTTGCAAAAAATTAAATTATTTGCTTCAAACATTTATACGTTTATTTTTGCCGAAAATTTCAACATCAGTGATAACAAATCAGAAAGAGGAGTTTCAAAGTATTGCATAAATGAATTCAATGTGAAAATGCAGTGGAGTATGCAAAATTCTGCTTACTGACGACTCTATGAGCGACTTACCGATCAGAGCTTTGTAATATGCAAAACATATAAGAACGCAAGGTCTCCTCTTTCAAAGGAACTTCAAAACAGTAGATATTGAAATACTTACACCAGTGATCAAGAATAGGTTGGCTCATTTCCTAAGGCAAGGACAAAATTTTCGAGCCGAAAACGCCGCGATTTGCGCCGATCACATGCGATGATGCTAATAAATGTGCTGAAATAAGGATTTGCTCATGTAAAGAAAAACTATTCAGAAGAAACGTTGAAGGCTTCTTCAATAGAGATTCATAAATTGCTGGAAGTATATTAGAGTGTATCCTCTTTATAGGGCACCATTTAATGCAAACTATTATTCTCGTACAAATTCAACCGGAATCATCGAACAAGAATCGCATTCAATGATTCATTTACAATGTTGTTAAAGAAAAGCCCTTGCATTTACTAGTATTAGAAGCTTATAATCCACTATGATCGAAAGATCCAAGCAGCGAGATTTTCATTGAAGAAAGAGAAGAAACTTCGTTCATCTAAGCGAAATTTTTAAGGTAGTAGTTAAGTTCTTTCTGATGTGCTTCTTGCTCTACAGCGAATAAGAAACGGTTCGACTTCAAACTTACTAGCAGACTCTTTTGAACAACTTCATTCTAGCAAACCCTTTTCAGAAAGTATACTTAAAGAACGAGTACTTTGTTTTAACTACGCAAAGAGATATCAGGGATGCTCCTATCACTGTTGGTAAATAAGAAGCAACCACATCAATCAAGCCGTGAAAAGCGACACATTAAGGCTGCACTTAACGTGACCCTCTCTCAATGTCCGGATTTCGCTGCGACCTCAGAAGGTGAGAAGTGGTTGAGGGTGGGAGAGGGGGGAAGAAGCAGACAGCGACCCTTCTACAGAAGAATAAGAATACCTGTCACTCGTGAAGAGTGCATGATGATGCAGCTTCGTTTAAGCCGATAGGTCAAGCTCTGAATAAAGAATTTCTTTCTGCAACCGTTGTATTGACGGCCATTCCCCTATCCTCAAGCTAGGGACGCGTCAGATGGCTCTTAGCTGAGCACACTGGCAATGGATTCATATAGAAAGAAAATTATCCGGAAAGAAAGAGAATGAGATTGGATTATATCGAATTATGAAAAAAGTGCCATCCGAGTAACAGCAACATGAAAGTCTTGGAATAATCAACGTCAGCAATCACATACTGTTCAACTTATATGTTCAACTCACCCAGGCTACTAGTATTCTTTCAAGCTTGGCACTGATATATCTCTAATCCTTTATCATTATTCTTACTGCACATTCATCTCTAATAAATTAGTAGCCAAAGGCAACCATTTAGAAGTGATTTTTCAATGAAACGACATTTGTTATTCATTCTTCAAGACTGAAGAAGTGCTGAGATCTTAACATAATAATTCTTTTTTTCATCGAAAAAAATCTGAGTGCTTCAGGAATATTTATGAATATTCGGAGTTCCTTTCATGAAAAGTAGAGGAAATCCTAATTAAGCATTGCGACACCATATGGAAACACCTTTATTAAAAAATCAGGCTCCCAACGCTATTGGTTCTCTAATATTTGCCTTCTGTAAACGTCACGTAACAATCCAATTCGTTGATTGCCAGCGGTGGCATTTGAGGTTTGGGCATCAAATTGTACCTTGTTTCCAATTTTTAACGCCGAGTAAATTTTTGTGTGCTGCTATCGTCAATACTATAATTAATTCGTACTTCCGGTGGAATATGGAGGCAACTTTACAAACCAAAGAAATTTGATATTAGAATGACATTTCTTTGCACAACAGTATGACACTGCAGCAAATTGCGTAGATAGAGCGTTGTCTCATGTGACAACCTTTAGTGCTGATCACACCTGACGTATAGTGAGTGATACACGGAATTAACGAGATCTTTGAACTTCTCCTTTCCGATACCTTGGTACATATCACATCACCATTGAACTCTTTCCGTTATGTTCTAGCTATTTCAGAGATATAAACTCGTGAGGTTTTTCACTTCATGTAAAGGTGTTGGCGCTTTACCTTTGATTTGTCCCCGAAGGATTCGCAAAAGTTTTGCTCAATTTAAAAACTGCGAGCTCACACTGATACTGATATTAACCTACATTGAAAGAATTGGCAGACGCCTCCAACACACGAGTTCATTAGGTAACTTCATATCTTCAATTGGTACATCCCCGTTCATCATATACTGCGTACTATGCAAACACTTTAAGGCTTGTGAAATAAGATAACAAAAAATATTTACTATATACAATTGCCAGGAGATCAGCAAGAAAATTTAACAGTTATTCAACATTTCGGGTGTATAGCAACTAAATCAAAAAGAATTCCAGTGAGAGTAACGCTGGCATATAGAGCAAGCAATCAAACCACGCAAATGGAAACAATGCTTAGTGACAGCAGCTAAGAACACCAACTATTAGCTCAGCATTCAGGAGAAATCCATTGTTGTTATTAGTGACAGACGCGTTGCCTACTCCAATAGTAACAGCCTACTTGTTCAAGCATTAAAAACATTGACAGGAAGCTTCAAGGGATATGAAGAGACAAACAGCGGTTATGGAGAACGCAACATATAACAACAAATAACAATAGCTTTTAATGTGCATCCTCTCGGCACATAAGCTGGCATCACACAAATCGTACTTCTATTTCGGTGGCAATGTCTATTTTAAGAGGCGAGGAAGGAGATAATAAATTGACCAGACGAAAGCGGTGCTGTATTTCCTCGTTTATAATCTTGCCAACCCCCCCCCACCCCCCTCTTTCTTCTAAATTCTTCTGAACTCTTTCTTCTTCCCACCCCTCTTTCTAGCAAGTTGAGAACATGAAAACAAGCTCCAGGCTCCAAGTGAAACCCATCGCAATTCCCTTAGCTGACGTGATGGTAATTGAGTTCAGAGAACTGTTGGTGAACTTGAAATGCAGGAATGTGTTCATATGCTAACAGAGAAAATGAAAACTCTCGCGCTTAAACGTCTCTCTCAATAACGTTCGTCGAATCAACATACCCTTCTTCTTTTAGGATGGAAAAATATCCCATTTGAGATCTGCTACGAATAAAAACTCCGCGTTACTCCATAGGTCCCACCGAAGTATACGCATTTTTCGGGAGAATATAAGCAGTATGAGCCATGCAGCTTAGAAATGTGGAAATGCGGTACATTATAAGCCACATAATAGAACTGAAAAGACACTGAAGATTCAAAACGAATCCAGTAAACTGGATTCGTTTTGAATCTTCAGTGTCGACTTTTTCAGCTTCCATATTGAGACATCTATTGCGAACTTTATTTAAGCAATAAGAGACTACGGAAACGCCTAACGCATGAATGCTGTAAAGGAGAGTTTGTATCTCAGGAAACAACGTTTGGCTCGATGGCACTTCAGATGAATTTGAAGTCTTTTATCGCAAATAAACGCAAATCCCCATTAAAAATTCGAATGAAAAGATTCCGAAGAGCTCAACTTTGTACGAAAGAAAGACATGTGTGAGTTGAGGACAACTACAGAAGAACTACATAAGATCATCACTAGTAATGACGCTCTATAGTCCATTCAAGAAATCATTCAATTCAACACTCTCATCTTTACATGATGCATATAGACTCTCAACTGCGGATATAGATCTGTAGTAGTCCGAAAGAGATATCCTAGATCGAGTCCATTATTACGAGGCCAAGCAATATCCACTCTAATGCCACAATGTGCTATTTCTCGTTATGATCGGGTGAAAGCGATTCCATCAGTTGATCTAATTTCTGTTCAAGAATCGGCACAATCTCCTTATCGACAAAAATATGTGTCTCATCCAGTTCTTTAACGACGAATTTAGAGCCAAGAGCACGTGACTCATCAAGGTGGACAAGCAATTGCCTCATCGCTGGATCGCATCGTACCAAAACACCTTTTTTCACATTCACCATCTACAAATAAACAAATCTGCAACATCACATACCTTCCTCATCGTGAAAACGATAATCTTTTGGCGATAATCTTTTATCGGAATCCACGGATCCCCCTCCCCCCCCCACCTATCTTTCAGTACCACCTCCGCCCTCCCCCTCTCCTCTTCCCTCTTTTCAAAGGATATTCAATTTGCTGATACCTCTTCACTTCAATACTACTGCACTAAGCGTATTATCACACTTCACTCTACATACACGAACTTACGCAAAACTAACTTCGGAAGCGAAAACCGTAGATCTCCACGGCACCTTAACCCGGCATTGCAAAGTGCACCTCTATGTTGGAATTTAGCCAAAGATTCACTACATCTTTATTAAATTCGTTTCGAAAGTCACCAACGTCTAATGTAACTCCATTCTCTTCCAGCCTAAGAATACAATTTTTTCGATATCAATGATCAGCCGGTTGAATCAATCGATTTGCGGAAAATATTCATGCCAATCATATTCTACATGGGAACATTTCATAGTATACGATATTGCACCATTGTACGATATAATATGACAGTATAACATATGTATTATGGCATTACATAATACGGTGATGTACAGTATACGATATCACTTCACAGGTGATATCGTATGATCACCTGATACCATTTTATTGCACATATCGGTATTTGCCACAGAACATAAATTTTCATTTTTAGAGGAAGAAGCAAGCATACACAGAGATAACAAGTGAGCTGATAGATATGGCAGTCTGGTTCGAGTCATTAAATCAGACAAGATTTGATGTTTCCACAAAAGCATTGTTGTTCGGCATGTTCCTTTGTAACCCACCGTGCACAATTATTTTACCCTTCCTCCTCCCCCCTCCCATCTTACACCTTCCCCTCCCCCTCAGTAACAGAGCACAATTATAATAATAAATAATAAAATAATACTGGTCTTCATTCGCACAATAAAGCATGGAATTATACATGTACAATATATACACAGACAGGCAGAACATATGTAATACTAGCATTGCACATAACCATGCGTTTAAAAACCCAAAAAGATAATTAGTGAGAACAAATATTGCAGATCAGTTGAGAAGGTAATATATACGTGACGAGTTATATATATATATATATATATATATATATATATATATATATATATATATATATATATATATATATATATATATATATATATATATATATATATATATATATATATATATATAATGATGATGATGGTGATGATGATTAGTCATAACTGATATGAGGCGCATATCGGCGACAGATCACACTGCTCCAAACGTCTCTTAAAGCATCACAAATTACACCATCATATGGTAAACAGGTCCAGATAAGAACAACACGATAAGCAAAAGAGTTGAGCGCATCAGTTCGATTAGTTGATTTCCTTTCGATTTGTAGAGGGTGAAGCCTCGAGCGCAGTGCAAACTTTGTAAAGGAGAAAATGCTCTCGAATGGAATGCCTGAGAAACCTTTAACGATCTTAAAGCATTAATGTAAATCGAACTGAGCTCTGCGATATCACAGAGGTTTCAAGTCAAAAATACGAAGCCGCTGCTCATAATTAGGTTGGAACGTTCCGTGGAAAGCTTTCCTAAAAGATGCCTTAGTGAAGCGCCGTTGAACTCTCTCAATTATCTCGATATCCTTTTTCGCGGACGGGGACCAGACCTGACTACAGTATTCCAAAATGGGGCGGCAGTGAGCAACGAAAGCTTTCCAATAATTTTCTATGCAACTGTACTGCACGGCACGTAGAATGCAGTCGGGCAACTTGAGCAGCCCTTTGCGAAACTTCAATACAATGATTATGCCAGCTAAGATCAGAACAATTATTGGAGCCCCGTATTTCCCAAAATATCCACCGTTCATCCTTTCTTGTTCAAAATTTATAAGCCCTTATCTGCGAATCCTATAAGCTCCTGCCGAATATATGCCTAACCTCTACCTTGCCCACATTCACTCCCTTATCTTTTATGGTGGCATACTAAGTTCGAAAACTGCTAGTAATTTACAGCGCAGGAGTGCACTGATCACGGCAAAACGATGAATTTTGCAAATATATATCCCATCACCACTTCTATAGACATATGAACCCCCTCCTCCATCTGTTTCCATCTCAAATATCCGCCCTTCCTCAAATATGCAAGCATCATGAGTCTGACCGTCTCGAATCAGTATCCTCTTTTTGAAAATGCGAGCGCAATAAGCCTCAAAGTTCGAATCATCATGACTCAATCAGTATAGAAGTTCGAATAAACAGGTTGTCTACAGCAACTGCTCGCACGGAAAATTTCTTATCCAGATGTTTCAACAATAACAGCAATATTTACCATGTTGTGAGTTTAGCCAATTATCCGTTGGTCCTATGGAATTCGTTTTGTTCCGCCGACTTAGTGATACTTTTGCATTTATCTATTCGTCTCGTTATATAGCCCTCCATACAGTAAACTGATCCCGCACTATAGCTCCATCCCTGCGGAGTTCCCATGCGGAAAATTTTTTTCACTCCAAAGGACTTTTTATCTTTTACACCTTTTAACATAAGTGATTGAAAAAATATCTTAAAGATAAAACAAACATAGAAGAACGCTTGAGGCCGACACATGTGAAACTATGAAATCCTCGTTATTACGCCAATCGGTTTTATTAATTACCAATAAATAATAAAGTATGCATTCACATTTTAATCCTATCAAACGGTCACATAAATCTCCCAGAAAAAATCAATTTTTCTGCATTTTTTATTACGTCCGATTGCGGAATATATAAAAATGTTGCATTTTTTTCAAATGTCTAAATATCTGTAATTCTTTTCGAAGGTGATGGATGAAGTTGAAGTTTTTTACAAGTGATAAAATTTATTGAGAAAATTCAAAATTTTGACAAATGATAAAATTTGAATAAGTGATTATTACAAGTGATGAAACTTAGTGAAAAAATTTAAAATTTTTTTTCTTCCAAATTGTTGATCATAGTCATGATTTGTGCATATCTTACTTTAGTGATTTCTGAATCGGAATCACGAAATAGACAAATAGACAGAAAAATGGAAATATTCAGAGGCATCGTTCCATCAAAATGTGCTTCGCAAAGAAATTTTTGTGACATGTGAAGATAGTATTTTTCTAGTAGTACAAAGTATTGGATTAGCATACAATGGATAACACTTATAGAATATTAGGAACGTATAACACGTTTAAAAATTTTAGCACCTTTCCAATAATTTTAAAGTGATCATCAAATGAAATCATCGCCACATTTGAAGGATTTGAATTGAGTTGATAACTCGGCTATGAAGAGCCTCTCATTTCTCAAATGACTGAAATTATTTTCTAATTAAACGATTACTTTGTAATCGAGTAATGAATTCAGTTGTTGTTCAAAAGAACTCAAATTATTACTCAAAATTAATTAAGTGATTAAGTATTTAAGTGAATAAGTGATTAACTAAATTGTTTTTGACACAATATCGACATAGTTTGAATTTTTTATGAAACTGTCTATTTTTATTGATATCGATTCGATTAGCTGAATTATTTGCTAGATCTTTGTAGAAGTTCTATTGAATATCATAATTACAGTAAGGTTAAAAAATCTATTACTTTATAGTTCTCTTGGCAAAGAATATAGCAAATTAACTTTCATAATGTCAATTCGAAATATGATTGCTTAGAAATTCCTTTGGAAATATTATCTGCAAAAATTGAAGTTGCATAAAAGAATAACATTAATTGTTTGTGCACTTTCATTAAAATGTTACTAAGAAAATTCTGAAAAAAAAATTTACTACACTTAAAATATTCATTACTATTTCTTTGTTTGAATATGTTTCCACTTGGTACTCGTATCGAATTTTATCATCGAATATATTGAATAGCACGTTAAAATAATTCATAATTTTATTGTGTATCAAAGAGCGATAAGTTCAACTACTTTACTTGATATCATATTCAGTTATAGCGGACCTGTCATTCCGGGGTAATTAATGGTAGAGAGAATACATATTAAGAAAGGTTATTGAGCAGAAATTAAAAAAATTGACAACAACAACATTATTCATATATGTTTAATGAAGTTATCGTTTTGGCGGTCAAGAATATGATCGATATCGTTGTTTTCTATAACTTTAAATATTTCGTCTTTGCTACTCTAAAATTTCTCTCTGAATTCACAAAAATTTTACAAAAAAAATTAGTGTGAACCTATGATGGGAAAAAGTTTTTTCAGTAGTTTAGCTGGCAGCAGTTTCCCAATGAATATTTCTGAAAATGCAAAAAACAATTTAACAGCTTTAATGCAAAGAATCATTGCAACAAATTGGCACATGCAATGAAGAATCAGCCATCGTTACGCTGAGGTGAGTGAATGCTTATGAATCTAAAGCATATATTTACAATTCTTGCATTACAGGTCACCTGCGCTTCTTTTCCGTCAACTCTTTAAAAACTGTGTAAATTTCATACCACCAGAATGGGCTCATATAATTAATGCTAAGACATATTTTCGCATATAATTGTTGTCAATACATCCCGACTTCTTCGTTGAACGAATGGACTGATATCGCCATTGTATTAGACATGATGAGTTAATTTCAATGAAAAAAAGAAGACTACTTATTTCATTTACGGAAGAAAATTTTTTCCATGAGAAATTATTGAAAAAATTTTTTTCTGAACTTCTGAAAAAGCAAAAATTGATAATGCAAATTCACCGTTTTTTGTTCGATGTTGCTGTAATGCGTGGAATGTGAATCATCATCGGCTTGAGCTGTATCCTCATAAGAACGTTGTAGACGATGTGCTCTTGAACGTGACTTGAAGAGCATTGGTGCACTCGATCCACGCATTACAATAATTGCTTCAATTACATAAATCTATTTCATTTTATTTATGAAAATTTCTTCGACGATTTAAGATCGTTTAGAAATATTGAAATATCATTTTGCCTATTTCAAGTATAACATTAAATTTTTTAAATATCACTCATTCATTTTCAAAAAAAAAAAACAGCATTATCCTCGTTGCAAATAACTATTACTTCAGTAGTTCCCCACTATGAAGCGTGCCAGGAATATACTTCATCTGCTATAATATTTATTTACCTCATCAAATTAACGTTCTTAGCCTTCATTCTAGTAAACCGGTCCACTCCATCCAGTAGCAGCTGGCATCTAGAGAGACAGGTGGACCCCGACGGGTGATCAGCTACTTGAATATTAATTTCCTCTTCTCCCATCCACCTCCACAGGGTTAATGACCACCCATCATAGGAGAGATGGAAGCCTTATACATATACAGTGTAATATGCACGAAGAAATCATTCTTAAGATATCACTGATATAAATGGAAAGCTTTACAGGCGTCTTGTGATTCCTTCCAGCGCATATCCGAGATCGTTGTATCTGCTGTAGCTGGGCGAACGCTACCTGGCGATCTGGGTGTTTCTATTACCTGAATAGGTTACCCACATAAACTTCATACAAAATATTACTAATAACATACCTGCTGCTAGCATCACTTTTCGATTCTATCTCTCTTCTTATTTCGATTTTTTCTCTCCCCAACGCGCATTTCTACTTAGGAACGTTGGAAATACTGTGTCTTTGAAGTAAGAGCGCAGTCCAATGATACATTATGAAAATACAGAATGCCCACTAAGGCAGCACATACTGCCCTCCTCACGAAATTCACTAGAAACTAGGTTGTGATCACATTTCTTTCATACGAACCTAACAGGCATTACAGGTGTCGCTTATACTCACACGTTACAAGCATTAAAACTTTACGGATGTGCGTAGAAACGACATAAATGCCACAGCTACACCGAAGGAGTATTTTCAGGAGCCGCAACCGTGACCATAAAACTATGGATTAGTCATAGGAATATGGGGGACTTCAAACCCGGATTTTACAAAGTCTTGGAACCGATTTGATGAACTATTACAATTAGAAATATGCAAATATATCTATATAAATGAATGGTGTCACCTTGATTGGTTCCATTGATTCGGTTAACGTGTAAACATTTTTGAAGTTATTCCCGATTCTTGTCCTATGCGTGGAGGATGTAACTCGAGGATTAGTGCTGTATGATGATGCCTAAATGAATATATTTATATGCATTATTTCAACGCATCAATATCTAAAGAATCTTTTACGGAATCATTTTTTAATAAAAGCGTTATGATTATTTTAATAGGTGGTTTTTTTCTTTGAAAAACTTTTCTTTGAATAATACGCATGCTACCTTCAAATTTAATAAGTAACCAAATATTTATCATTTTATAAAGACTATTGAGTTTATAAAGACTATTGTTTTAGCGAAAATATTTTGCAGTTAGATGCTCATCAAAAATTATTATCAGTTGAACTTTAATAATCTTCCCCTTTGAGACTACAATTTAATCATCTACTCATCTGAACCTATAATTTACTATACTATATCCATCTTCCTCATATGGAATGGCAAACATCCTTACATCTAATATCATCGGGTTATCAACGAAACTCTTATAAAGTAAGATCATTCGAGCTTATTCCATCAATTCATTCTACGCTCATTAATTGATTTGACCAAGTACATGAGTGGTCAAATCAAGGTGGTCAACGGTCAAAAACGGTCAAAATGCTTGCACCATTCAGCAGTCGATGACCGGAAGCTAATATCCAAAAATGGATCCGCTCAGGCCGGTAGAACCTTACGGATTGCTCTTTCGCAGCATCATTAACTGCAAGTTAAAAAGATAATTTTTTAAAAATTCACTGAGTATATTTGCGATGCCATAGATGAGCACACCTTTGACTGAAAAGTTACTGCTGCACTCGTCGAGGGCATGCTGGTGTTATCATCTTCATCTTCGTCTATTACCTCTTCATCTTCCACAGTCAATTCTGCAAGAAAAAACCTTTCTCGCATTTTATATGATTTCAAAAATATATAGAAGAAGGGTATATGTCAATATTCGCCCACTAATTTCAACTGAAGTGAATAAAATTCAAAAAAAAAATCTCACACAATGAAAATATTTAAAACTGGTTTTGTTATTTATTAATCAATAAATCGATAGTTGAGAATAAATTTATAAGAATTTCCACATTGAGAATATTTTCGTCGAAAAAATTCAATGATATTTTTGCAGTTTCATTGATGAGCTCTGAGCTTGGACGTATTTCTTTAGCCAAGTTTTGCATCTATCTTATGATTTACTAGAAAGAGGGCAAGAAAAAGAGCGCAAAATCCCTCTTTCATCTCTTCCATTTCTCTCTCTCCCTCTCCCTTTCTCTCTTTACCCCCATTTTTGAAGAATTTTTTTCCGCCTTCCTTTTCAATAAGTTGTAGAGAAAACATTGCCACAGGATGTACCAAAAACGAACTGAAGAGCACATTAACATCCATCTTCACGTTTTTAAGATGTTTCATGGGTGTAATATGAGATCTTCGAAGCTCATAAACCCCTTCCCTCCTTCCTCCCCCCCCCCAAAAAAACAATGCGAAATCCTTTTGATGCTGCAAAAGTTTAATAGTTTATCCAGAATTTTCCTTTTTTTCCGACTTTCCTTTTATATAACTTCTATAAGCCATATTGAACCATAGTATGTTGATTTTTTTTTGCTCGACTCCTTTGTCTCCATATAAATGTTCAATTCAATAGTCCGATAAAATGCTTACTTCTGCCATTGTCTACTTCCGAATTTCCACCCATACAGTTCGTCATCGCTTGACCTTTATCCTCCTTTAATAATAACACATCAATGAGGAATAATGAACGAAGTTTCTGTGGGGGAACTTTATTAGTGCATTACTGTATCGTATTGTCATTGATGTCTATAAAAACAAACGGGCTCCGATAGTTATACAATCCGTCAAAATTGTTAAATTATGATAAATTAACTGGATTGAACTGATTAATTCAAATGTATGAATAAATTCAACAAGAATTATATAATTTAATATATTTCTCACGCAGACAAAGAATTTCAATTCCTTGTTTCCAGATAAGCAAAAAAATGAAATGCACTTACATGCGAATCTTTACATTTTTAAGTTATTGCTTTGGATTATAGTTGGCTGGCGAATGATTTGTTGCTTGAGGTGATTAATTTCAGATACACTGACACAACATGTAGCAACTGATTGCACAATAAAGTTGCAAAAGTTGCAAAAACGACGTCAAATACAACATTTTTTTTCATCAGTGAATGGAAAATTTGTGCCTCCTCATGATGCAAGGAGATATATACAACGACTGTGTTGTTGTAGGGCTGAAAACATTGGATGCTTCAAAGTCTTACATTAGTAACTCGCATCCACCTACCTAGTTTCTCCCCGCTTACCTCAATTCATTCTTTCTTTCCTTATCCCTCCTGTAGCAGAGTGTTCTAAGCTGGGAGAAAATTTATATGATATTATATCGAATTTAAGCGATAGGTAGGACACGTATTATAAGTGAATATATTAGTATTAAACTATAACATAATTATATCAAGTAATTATAATAATTAAGTGAACTAAATTATTTTAAAAAGTTAACACTAAATTATAAGAAGTGACTATAAGAGGACGTTGAACCTTTAGTGAAAAATATGGAGGAATGTAGGAGCGTGTAGCAATAACTTCAGAAGATGATGCCGATGACACAGAGACAAGTGCCTCGTTAATTCTTCTTCTATCCTCCGCTTTTCGATATTCATCAATCACTGCTGAAAAGAAATATAACTCCAAATTTATATCATTTATTCAATCATTAATATTTCAAGCAATTAGCAAAAAGTCTTTCAAATACTCTTTTTAGCCCTTCTCATAGTTTTGGGAACATTTTATAAGGGTATTGATACTAAACACTTTTCAATCTCGAGTTAGAGGAATGCAAGGAAGAAGTAGAATAGAGGAGAGGCGGTGTTGCGAAAATAAATTCAAACAGTATCTATCCAAGAACGTACCCGTGGAAGCAACAGCTATCTAGAATTCGTTGCCACATAAGAACATTATTTTTATTTGGGTTTTGCTTGGTTTTTTCTTTTTTTCTGGATTCAACAATTCAAGTTGAATTATCGAAATACGGTGTATTGCATCAAATTTTAAGGGGAAGAAATCAACTTGTTGGGTTAAATTTCGGTGTGTCGTGTACCAGAAAATTCGGTTAAAAATTTCTTCTGAAACTTAGTCTTCCAAAAAAATTTTATATAATTTTTTGGAAGCTCTTCACCCAAGAAAAAAAAAATCCATTTCACAGAGAGATCATAGTTCTCTTTTTTGCGAATTGCTTGATTATGCTATGTTAGCCGCTTTAGCAAGCAAGTTTACTTAATCAATCCGATAATACCGTTTATTTATTTTCTTTATTTATTTATTCACTTTATTTATTTGTTTATTCATTTATTTATTTATTTATTTATTTGTTTATTTATTTATTTATTTATTTATTTATTTATTTATTTATTTATTTATTTATTTATTTATTCACTCATTCATTCATTCATTCATTCATTCATTCATTCATTCATTCATTCATTCATTCATTCATTCATTCATTCATTTGAATGAATTCAAAGCATTCATTACGAATGAATGTCCTTTCATAATGCTTCCACTTCCGCTTAGATGAACTTGTATGGTCGTAATACTGCTATAAATGTGAAGAAAACAACACAAATGATTATTTCATTCATCTTAAATCTGATACTGTTGAGTTTAAACATTTTACAGAGAATGGAATCATATGAAAATCTAATCAAAAGACCAGAAAAATTCATTTCTCAACTAATTTTTATAAGGTGAAATTTGAAATATGTTTGCATAGAACAGCGAAAGAAACCCTTGCACTTATTTCACCTAGTACATTGTACCGCCATATGGTTATATATTTGTATTGAATTGTTTCAACAATAAAGATATTGCTTAAATATGTGCATGATGTCATATACTGTAAATTTTTAGCTCTCAGATAGATTTGCTTTTCGTGGTTCTTAAAGAGGTAAAATTTATTGGTTAGTAAAAATCTCCAAGAATTTTAATGAACCGAAAATGGTTTCACCGAATATAGTATGAAAATATTTCGCATATATCGAGCTTCAGAAAATTCAAATTTTCATTCAAAAATCTGTGAAATTTTCACTTTTTCACTAACGCATCGATTCATTTGATTTTTAAAAAATGTTATGGAAAAGTTTTAGGGATTGTATCTGAGAGATTCAGAAGAATTTTCCGCAATATTTTCACATTTAATGCACCAATTTGAAAGGAACGATCAAGATCAAACAGAAATTTTACTGCTGAACTGAATTTTCTTCTTTTTTCATGAAAACCAATGCTTAATCTATGCATGAGAAAATCAGTCGAGCGGTAATTTTTGCAATAAATTTAATCATAGCGCTATCAAATCTCCCGAAACTTGATTGTAATACATTTGAGCAAATTACAGTAATATATCAATATGAGCAAAAAATTGCAGTATTACATTACTGCAATTAAATTTATACTTAAATTCAAAATTTTAATACAACTTCAATCTTATTTGATCACAAATTCTAATACATTTCTGTGCTATTTTATAATTCCGTATACTCAAATATTCGAAGAAGTTGACACTCTAAAACGATATCACCTTCTGTCATACATAAGTAATATTGATTCCATCTGATATAAAAAGATTCACTGAACAAACCGTTAAGTTTTTTGTTGATTATTCTCTCGTTGAGAAGTTCACCCTGAATATGGGCAATTTTTTGATCGTATTCATTTGTCAATTGCGCAATTCGATATTCATGCGATTTTTGTCGATCCTCTAACTCGTGTTTCTTTAAATATTTTTAATCGATAAGATAGAAAATTCAATTTGGGAATTTTTTCCTTCTCCTAAGATCGCCAAAAAAAAGACAAAACAAAGTTTTCTAACTATTTAACAAATCTTCAACTTGATATATATCGAATCTTCCTCTTCAACTTCCTCATCGATCTTCATCGCAAAGAAGCAAAATCTAAGGATTTTATACGATAACATAATTTCTTCTTGACCTTTTTCTCAAGCTTTCTTGTCTCACATATATGACGTTAATCACAATGACCTCTTATGGCTAGAGATGAAGTTACAATGAAAACGTCCAAGAGTTAAGAGTTGAAGATGGCATTTTCAATTTGTTATTATTCGTTGGTGATAAATAATACTGGATAGCTGTATTGTTTTCGTGAGAGTTAAATATAATATTGTAGATGTGTACTGTTAAAAAATGAGTGATGTAATACAGTGAATTATCGCAATATACTATAATATTCGACAAACTCAATAATATTTTTCGCAATATTTTTTCGTGTTTCGAAAATATGCAAAAAACATTACTCTGTTTGTAATAAAAATATTCAGTAATCTAACTGTGATTGTAATACACAACTCGATATGCATTAAAGCGTGACTTTAATTGATTTTTGCATAGAAAACAAATAAGTTGCTTCATATGTAAATAGCCGTATTCAATACTTTGAATGCAAATAGCTTCAAATTCTCGGAAAAAAAACGAACACATTTTTCGAGTTCCTCACGTAAACGCCTTTCCGATTCGATTATTCCTGTTGCACTATCGTTGGAAGAGCGAAGACGTAAAGGAATCTATAAATTTTGTAAAACTCTATTGCCTGCCTCTATGGACTGATCATCTTAAAGAAGAGTTTGAAACTTTCCAGTGTGAAATACCTCTCCACAATCCTTATCACCTCTCCTCTCAGATGCGACTTCTCTTCGCTATAAGCTCGCCGACAATATCTGGTGAGATTTTTTCTGAATAGAGTTATTTTAGCTGTTCTCCTAGTAACCAGTAACTTCTACTTATTATTAGTCACCAAGGGTTACTATGTAAATTACCTAAGTATGTTATGATGATACGAAATCATAACACACGTTCTTTCCTTTTGAAAATGATAAGTTAATTATTTGAATAGCTACCAAAATTTCATTCCGATATGAGTATTTCAATAATATTTCTGATACAATATGGATGCATCAGCCATTGCTTCAATATGATTCAGCAAAAAAGTCATTACCCTTAACGATTCAACAACGGTTAGGATATTTTTCTAAAAAAGATCGTAGCAGTGGTACAATCATTTTGCGGTGATTTCGAAAGGAATTAAATTGTTGAGTGAAAGACAGAAGATCAAAGACGAAAAGTTAGAAAGATGAAATTAAAGAAAATTACTACTGAGTGAAGATGGAAAGATGAAAAATTGTTGAGTGAAAAATTCGCGTCCAATTTGTTCAACTCGACAATTTCAATCGATAATGCGCAAAAGCTTTTGTCTGTCAAAAAAAATAAGCGGAAATTTTTGAATTGAAAGGAATATATGCAATTATTGATAATCACTCACCTCTGGCTGTCCAATTTGCTGCTTCAACCAAATCGTTTCGTCGAGGAGTTCACTGTTGCGTAATTCGAATGTACATAACTGAAATAAAACTTTTCTTTCAAAGTTGGTTTTTAATAAACAACTGAAATAAAACTGATCCTTCAAAGTTGGTTTTTGTCGATTCAAAACAGTACTTAAAGCAAATGCTCAATGTCTTATATTATTGTTGACTTTTGACACTCTTAGCACTCTTATGATTTTAGACGAAATTGGAGCAATCGCACAAATGTAAACGTCTATTATAAAGATAAACACCACATTATATCATATCACTATCACATTGCATTACGCTCTCCTAACAACATTTAAATTTTTGCAGCGGTCACTTCCTCCAATGATATGCCCAGATATCTAGGTGTTTCATGCAAGCATATTTCGATGCAATAGTCATCTAATTATGGCGAATGGATCACACAAACATAACCTATCCTACATGAAAATGATAACTGTACACCTCATTTCGACCAATAAAACCAACTAAACTATCGCTAAATTTGAACGCTTCCCTTTTTTAGTGCTTGCAATAATAATATCGGTGTTTCATAGTTTTAGAGATTTAAAAGAGAAGAGAAGAGATAACGACAGGTGAGAGGAAATATGAGGAACCTCTCTTTGGAGATTTCTAATTTTGTCCTCTGCATCGAAAAGTTTCTTCTCAGTGGTTGCAAGTATGGAACGAATTTCTTCATTTCGTTTTCTCTCGATGCTTACTGAACGCTGAAAATTAAAACTAACCTTTTCTACTCATTAAATTCAATAAATATCATCTTCACTAACCGGAAAAGATAAATATTGCTCCAGTATTCCGGAGTACCAATCGAGAATAACGATGCAAGAATATAACGTTCTAGATATGATACACTAACAATGATAAAAAAATAAGACATTTCACAACGGATCAACGTTTGTTTTGCATGTTGTTTTTTTTTGTACTATATGATGACAATATGGCACAGCAATTGCTATAAAAAATCTGGATAAATGGCGTTTGCGATAATAAAAAATTTAACCTACCAGAAATTCGAGATGAAATCTTTCTACAAGCAATTTGCAATTTTATAACATGCTAAATATTTTCGTTGTCACGTTATGTTTATAAAAATAATACGCTAAAATAATTATTCATTAGATCAATTGCTACAAATATATAGCTATTTTATTATTACAACTCTTTACGCTATATTTAACACTTATCTACGTCTATCTTTATATAGAGCCTAACAAATATGCTGCTAAGAAGTTCTTCTGAACTATTCGGCGAACGAAATCAATAGAAATTAAAGTGTCATTTGCATGAATAAAAATTCTTTATCAGCTTCCTATAATTAACAAAGTAGTAATTAACAAGTGGAACTCAATAGATACGAGCCAACCTCTGGCGAGTGGACGAATTGTCAGGTGAATCAGATGAATCAGCTTCCTAATTAGATATTCCCTCAGGTATTTTTCTCAATTTCTTTCCTATAAATATAGGTAATTTCAAATTACCGTGCCCTGTCGAAGTCCTTTGCTAAGCGAGCTAGCATTTCGTTTACTTGAAGATGAGTTACCTCGCCGTCCTTTATATCTGAAATGATCAAGTACTGTCCATGATATCTGGATACATCGATAAAATTTAAAAACAGTGATACTCAAAACTTTGCAAGTTTTCTATAGTCGATAGCGTTATATTTGTAGGATGGAACAACACTTTTCAAGACACCGTTGTATCAAGTAGCCTTTATCAATGGAGTCTTCTCATCTAGGAAAGGGGTCGGTCAGCGAAAAAACCTCAATAATAACATCAGTGTCGACAGAATAAATAATGACAACGCTTCGATTATGACCGTTCAAAGGGAACGATCATAAAATTTTATGAAGCCAAGTATTCCGGAAACTAGATCACCACGAGGTATAATTGCCGCTATAATTAATGCAAAAAATTCCAAGATTTATTTTTTCAAGACTTTTTTCGAATTATTCTCCTAGAAAAAGCAATGAAAAATAATTAAAAACCAGTACTATTATATCAATTAAATGATATCAGAATTTAATTCTATTATACCTATTAAATGATATTCAAATATTCCTTCTTCAAATGCAACAATTAAAAAAAACGAACGATACATAGCTGTGAAAGTAGATTTTATGGGAAAATAGACGAGTAGTTTTACGACACAATACTTTCATATAAAATGAGCAAAAAACTACTCTTTCATTTGTTGTAGAAGAGAGGAAATTGAACGATAATTGAAATTTGGATTACCCAACCAATATATATGTTTATTATTCCGAAAAAAATCTCTTTTTTATATTTTTTTATATAGAAGAAAATACTCAATTTAGCGTAGGAAATACAAAATTCGCCGAAAAAACGCGATTCAGTTTAGAAAAAAAAAACAAAATTCAGCATTTTGCTTACAACTTTACAGTGGTAAAATATGAATTAAGAGTATTAAAATGCAATTTGCTTTATCAGGAAATATTTCTCTTAATTACTATACATTCTATTTGCTATAAGGAATGACTTTCTTGTATAGGTAATTTTTCATTAATTCACCTGAGAACGTAAATTTGATTAACAAATCAAAGAATAAAGGTGTGGTAATAGTTTAAAAAAAAAAAAGAAAATACTCACTGACTCCACTTATCATCGCTTTGATCGACGATAATCTCCTTAACGTTTGAGCTTGCACCACTTCCCATTCATGGAACACATCAATTCCGACGATCCAACAAAATGAAGATATTGTGTTGTTGCATGGTTGCTATGGTAACTCAGGTACGAATATTGCATAGATCTGTTGCTTATAACATCGCAAAAATATAGGGACCAATATTAGTACTTCCTGTTTGAAATATTCATTCCTTATATCGGTTTATATTGTACAGTTATAAACATTACGTTATATGTATCGATGGTTCATCAAATAAAAGCACACACTACCTGAGTAATTATTAACTACCTTGTGTTACTTGCGCCTATATTTCTAACGTATGCGGAAAAAAATATTTTTTGTTCGGCGAAACGGACATCAACGAAACGATCGGATAATGTCATGACATTTGATCGTTGACTTTAATCGCCACTTCGATTTTAAATCCTAAAATTTTTTAGATCAAATTCACTCGTAAGTCCGTCACTAGCCTCTTCGGCTAATCAGCAGAAAGTGTCAGTTTTGAAATTTAGGCGACCATCAATTTTATCATCTAAACAAATGGTAGAAGATCTAATTAAGGGTAGGAAATGAAACAAGAGTAAAAACATTCGTCTTATGATTCGCTATTTAAATATAACTGCTAAGAAATTATCGAAACTTATGGAAAGCGCATAATTACGCCTTTATAGCAGATACACAAATTCCTACATGCAGATGTTTATAAATCGAAACGACGTTTATTATCCTTTAGGGCTGATATGGGTCCCTAACCCTTGACCTTTTGATCTTATTATCCTTTGTTACACAGCTATTTCGCATTTGCCAGTGTGTTGTAAACATTCCCGCATATAGCAACGTATCTTGATTGTCCTTTCTATAGGACGATAAATTTTTAGAATGCAATCTGTAAGCGTCTTTTGTTGGATACTAATTAATGGAGAGCTCATTCTAGAAGCGCAATGCAACGTAGCTAACAGTGACGGGTATACATGAATATTGGCTTTAACCCTAGATAAGGTATACTACCACCTCGCATAGTACTGCCGTTCGCCATATACTGCCACAAAACTTCTAGTAAAATATTGGCGCACTTCATTGCGTTATCTACAAAGATCTTATCATGATGTGCCACGGAAGCATGACTCCAAAATGTTGTCTGAAATACTAATAAGCAACGACTCTGCACTCAACTAGTTCGAACTAAGCTAGGTACATCGTATACAAGCTCATGCAAGACTCGTATCGTCGACTACTTAACACGTATCGCATTCAATTCCAATCCTATCCCGTCAGCAAGTTTCTAATCGTAGAATAGCTCTTAACAGAAAAATTGTTACTATTCGAGGTGAGCTCCCCAAAAAAACAGGTGAGCGAGTTGCACTTTTTAACATTAATTAGCAAGGATGCATTTAAGCAGCGTTAATTATGACGCTAATGAAACTATTTCGAAGCATTTATTCCCACTCAAGTGTTGTCTAATTTTATTTCATAACAGCCAGCAGCTCAATGATCGATGAATTTATCGATAAAAAAGTATCATAATAAAAAAAGAGTAACACGAATCACTGGAAGAGAACCACAAATTTGATAAAATATTAAACAACATAAATAATATTGAAAATCAAATTAAGAATTCAAGAATATTATTTTAAAACGATAAAAATTATGAGAACAAAATGCAAATAAAAACTCGAGAATCCAAAATTTATTTCCATCCAAATTTTTTCAAAATTTTCCAATATTTTTCACCTATTGCAGATCATCAATCACATAACTAGCATTTCCGTGAATGAATAAATCATCTTCGGGCAATAAAATACAAAACATTTGTGAAGTGATATAATAGCCACTGGAACCATTGGACAAGAGAATGAAAAAAGCGTAAAACCAAAAAAAGAGAGAAAGAATAAAATGAAACCGAAGCTTTATGGAATCAAAAAAATCAATGCAAATGCATAAAACATGACACAAATAGAACTAAATAAAACAAAAACGCAAAGTGAAATGAAACGTAGTGAGGAAAGACGTAAAAGAGTGGAACATCGTAAAATTTCAAGGAAGACAATACCGTTCCTGGACCAATATACAATCCATATTTCTGAAGAATATCAAATTGAGAAGGACATGAGCGAATATTGAACAACCAATTAAGATACTTATTTCATTTTCATCTATTTATTAAGTTTTTTTTAACGATTCGGTGTAATTTACAATTCTTACAATTTTTTTTAAGTAACGACTTTTACGACGATTTTTACGGTTTGTTTTACGATTTTTTTTACAGCAAACCTTACATCAACATAGCAAAACCTTAGCTCAGTACCCATCCATAGTTTTTGAAAATACGAAAGCGAAACGAGAGCTTCTTATTCGCAGCTTCCCGCCCCCCCCCCTCCCCCTCCCCGCCGCTTCACTAAAAATAAAGGGAAAATAAGACCAAAATAGCGTCTGCTTCCTCGTTAAATTCTTCTCTAAAAGCAAGCAAAATCAAAAACTTCATTCTCTTGTTGCAAAAATGCAACTGCTACTTCCTTACTCCTATGACCTCTATGGAAGGTATGAATTCGTGTCCAATCGATAAAAAAACTTTAAAAAATAAGACGAAAATTGTGGATGACTGAAAAAATAGGTTAGTTAAAGTTCCCATGGCGTTCGCTTCGCTGAAATTACCTTTATAATCAAATCTGATCTCCAAGCATTCGAATCCATTTGAAAAATTTTTCAAAAATAAAGAAAAAAGTTTTTAACTACCCAAAATCTACTACGGAATACCAGTCGTCTTATTTCCCATCAGCACTAGCCGTGATCGTTCGAACTGCATCTGCAACCTTTTCAGCTAATTCGCGAGCATTTTCTGCACTTGAGCCTTCTGCATATATACGAACAATATCCTCTGTGCCTGATGGTCTATAAACAAATCTATTAATCTTCTCCATACAAGCCTCTAGAAGCATCAGTTATTACTTACAGATTGCTTCACCATTTCATAGTTTCATCAAAATAACACATCTCATTGATTCGTTTTCTATTACGTGAATTTAAATACCAAATGTTTTTATGCAAAAAAGTTTTCGTTCCTTTCCTCAATGATGAAAAACAACTTCTTTTAGCAATGCTAAACTTCTATTATATCTTCAAATATCATTAAATTATTAATAGAAAATCTATTTTATAAAATTATATTTTAATATCTATGCTACCCATTTATGAGAATTAAATGTTTCCATATTAATAACCATTTTCTAATTGAATAGCTATATAATTCTCACTTTAATAAGCACTTTCAATATTCCAACTAAGATGTTGGATTGTGTTGAATACACAACTCTCAGATTACGATAATTTCTTTCCTTATGAGAACATTACATTCGGTCAGCAAGTGTTGCACTGCATATACCCACAAAATTTAGGATATTTATGTTAATCCAAATGCATGCTATCCATAACCTCTGATGCGATATTGTCCCTCCCCCCCCCCCCGTTCCATTTTAACAGTGATTAACCCAAATCATGGAAACAACCCCCCATCGGTTAGAATTGGTGAAAATTCTTTAACTAAAACACTCGCTTGAATAAACTACGTCATTGTAGATGTGGAAAATTTAAGATTAACGAAAAGGATATTTATGCATTACTTTATCCACTAGATTCATTTACTCTCAAAGAATAAAGACGAACCTGATGAAGGATCTGCCCTGTCCGTTGCTCGCGATGAGCGTATCGATGGTATCTTGTAGTCCCTTCGGCTCCAAGCATGTCATCTCGTCGAAGGTCGTCTTGAATATCGATCGATCATTCACCTACAAGGAAAGATTATATATATATATATATATATATATATATATATATATATATATATATATATATATATATATATATATATATATATATATATATATATATATATATATATATATATGTCCCGCAAGCCACACTCCACCTCCTCTTCGCGGTGCGGGTGAGACAACGGATTCTGGGGCTATATCAGCGAAGAGTTATGCTCTGTCGGGTCCTACAATGCTGTAAATGCGCCAACTAGATCATGGGGTGATCACTGAAAGTCTGGTCTTCAGTGAACAACCTGGCTAAGTGTGGAAAAGCAAATCGCGGCTACAGAAGCACGAGGGCTAGCATATATATATATATATATATATATATATATATATATATATATATATATATATATATATATATATATATATATATATATATATATATATATATATGAATATTCCTGGATAGGCCAATTAAACAGTCAACAAAAGCGATCATTCCACGATATAGGTTATGTTCAGTTAATTTCATGATCACAGGTTTAGATTGCAAACTATCCCATACGCAAAATTCGGTACAAAAAATTTACATACCTAACATATGCGCAGATAATATGTCTCCAGAATATGTTTTGCACATGAAAATAAATACGCAGAAATTGAGATCTCTCAATTTAGTGTGTGAAAAAGATTGCCAGGAAATGACAGCTGCTAAACACCTATGGCTGAAAATCTTAATAAAACAGCAAACGATACAGCCATGAATTAATAAATTATCAGCGAACAATACAGTTTACCTTAACTTTGAGCTGACAGGATGGCGAATCCGAGTATAGTTGAGTGGCCCAATCGTCGACTGTCCAATCGTAATGTCTGAGCAGAATCTCGACGGCTAACAAATCGGCCATCGCATCACCAACCACTTCGTTGATGAGAGTCGAAAAACAACGTAGGCGTTTCAACTCGATCCCTTCACCACTATTTTCACTATAAACAATCGAATTGTTACGTCAATGATACCAAATAAACAATATTAAATGGCTACCATAAGACAAACCCACTTCTTGGAAGTCAGCTTCGTTGCTAAATTCGTTATTAAATTCTATCAGTCGAGATGACATCATAAAATATTATCGGTTAGTGCCAAATCCATTATAAATTAATTTGCAGCTGCAGCAACCATCAAAATGAGTCCATCAACTGCTTAAAAACGCTCTCTGCCTTATTTTTCTTAAGCAATAGCAATACATTCCACACATTCCATAAAATATCACCTAATCATAACTTTTATGACTCGTTGCAATATAATTTTAAACATACATCCACTAAGGCGAGGCAATACGCCCTACAGCATGCATTATTCCCTCTGAAAAGCTGAGGAAGTAGAAATGGACATTTCGCTCAACATATCAGAATAAGATGTCACCTCTACGATCCTCTATTTCCACGAAAAATCCTACTCAATGACTTACGTCCATCCTGAACCTCCATCTAGCTTCACAGCAGCAGTTGTTCCATATTTGCCACTAAATCACGAATTTGTTTCCGACGAAATGCCATCGTTGATGCCTCGTAGCGTTCAATCCACAACACCGAAGAGTGCAAACATACGCAAAAAATCATTAATTTTAACTCAGTAATGTCTAGCATGAAGGCCGCGAAAGGACACTCTATTGCGCGCAGGAGTCAGATCCCAAATGTGATGGATCATGATCGTTTCTGAGTAGATCATCCAACTCTATCCTCGTCCACTTAAACCTTTGGGTATCCAGAACAATAAAGCAGCGCAAAGTATGCAAACGAGCTGAATTACCTGAAGACAAGTTTACGGAAGCGTTCGCTAAATGTAACAGTACCATGACCATTCGCTTCGAAATAAATACCAACGTCATATCTGCATGCTTCGTGATGCAAGTGCTTCACTCCTGTTGGCACCATCTTCACTTCCAAACCCTTAAAATAGTTGTTACGAAGATTAGTAGCTCTTGAAAAAACTCTGCACCATGAGGAAAAGATCGCTGTTGAAGCACAGTAAGAGCAAGGAGTAGATTGAAGCTACATGTAGGACTACATATGTGAGATCGAAGACACCTGTAGGACCGCATATGTGAGACCGAAGATACCTGTAGAATTGCATATGTGAGACCGAGGACACCTGTAGGACTACATATGTGCTCTACAGCATCAGCACATAACAAACCAGCATAAGAATGCACGATTTAATATGCCTTATTTTCAAATTAGAAACGTTGTCCTTCCGATTTCCGCGATGCTCAGTATAAGGCATTTCTGTACAGCAGAAGCTCTCCACTCTAACTACAACAGCATATATTTTTGACGACTTTGTTAACTTCATTCCACATATTATCGGAATAAAAATTTAAATTTGATATATGTGCGTCATTGTATTAAACAAAAATACATTGATGCTGCATGACACCACATGAAACTCTGATATCTTTAAAATAGCAATTCGAAAACCTATTGACTATATTCTCTCCAAAGAACGGTTTGTATCTAAACAAAGAGGCCAGATTGAAGAAGAACCTTCACTATGTGCACTATGTGCTCCTTAACATGAAAAAAAGGGAAACTATAGGTGTACGAATGTTGTATTTTTATATAAATGTACTGCAATTTATATTTCCGATTTTTTTTTCTCGGCAACGGTGACGCCTGCGACGCTGTGAATTGTTTCGTTCAATACAACTTTCAAGCCTCTATCAAGTGATATATAGCTTGTTAAATTTCGAAACAAAGGTTGAAAACCGAATCGACCGGCCAGAATTCTCAAATCTCGATTTTTGCGATTTTGGGGGTTCTCGTTCTCGGCCGCTATTACATACTGTGTTAAACGGTCCTTTGGCTCGTCATCAGCTCGCCGAGATCTCTCGAATGGTATATGGATCACCGTCGTAGGACAAATAGGAGCCGAGAAAAAAATTCCCAGAAATCGCAATTTTTGGATCGTAAGGGGTAGGTAGTACAGGGAAAATTTGGAAAAATATCTTTTGCCGCCGATTTCGGTTTCTTTGGTATAAAACGATACAACTCGATGAGCTGATCACGAATATGTACATTATTTGCCTTTTTATATGAAAAGATGGAAATTATAGGTGCGGGAATGTTGTATTTTTATGCAAATGTACTGTATTGGAGATTTCGGTATTTTTTCTCCGCAGTCGTTGGGCCTGTTGAGTTGCGGTTTGCTTTTTTCAACACAACTTGAAAAGCTCTATCAAAAGATATAGAGCATACTGTACTTCGAGAGAAAAGTTGAAAACCGAATCGACCGGCCGGAAATTCTGAAATCTCGATTTTTGCAATTTAGGGGGTTCTCGTTCTCGGCCGCTGTTTCTTATGGTGTTAAACGATCTTTTGATTTGTGATCAGCTCGTCGAGAGCTCTCCAACGGTATATGGAATGCCGCCCGAGGACAAACAGGAGCCGAGAAAAAAATTCCCAGAAATCGCAATTTTTCGATCGTAAGGGGGTAGTACAGGGAAAATTTGAAGAAATATCTTTTGTCGTCGATTTCGGTTTTTTTTTTGGTATCAAACGATACAACTCGATGAGTTGATCACGAATATGTGCACTGTTTGCCTTTTTTGTACGAAAAGATGGAAATTATAGGTGCGAGAATGTTGTATTTTTATGCGAGCGCCGAAGGCGCAAGCCTGTTATGCAGCAAAGGCTTCTATTCTACGAAGTTTTCAAGACAAGAGTATTGCATACAGGTGGGAAAATCTTACAGCATCTTTACTCAATCTATTTTTTCTTACACAAGCAAATGTTTATTAATAAAAACGACTCATAGACCACCCATTTTAATCAGCCCTATGCTACTGTTTACTCTTGAACAAACCATCTATTTCATCAAACCAGAAACTACAATCTAAAACCGATTCAATCTCAAATTACAACATTCCGCGTAATTGTTAAAGACATACAATGGGTATTTGAAATTTAAAAAGAAAAAATTTGATAGTTCGAATAACAGTACTCCAAAATCCGAAGAAAGAAATAATAACCATTTCTTCGCGAATATATTTTGTCGAATTACCATTCGCGTATCCAGTTTGTACAACGACCAATGAAAGCTTTTTGTCCAATTCGGCACCCACAAGTTGCTAAAATGATCGAATTTGAAGGGGAATATAAAAATTTTATATCGAATTATAATTTTTCGGACTTATGGTCGCTTAATTCAATTAGAAATTAACATACCGAGAATTTTGGACGCATTCTCACTGACCCGATGCTGTAACATAAAGGAGTACTAACCAAAGATTCACAATAACAGCATGTGCTTCTTATTACAATTTCATTTCTCTTTCTCTTTAAATATTGAACCTCTTTCCCAACAAGACTGAGTCCTCACTTTCTGCTCCTCACCTGCCATGCAAATATATATTCCTCTAATCTCCCCCACCCCCTCTTTCTTCTCTTATCCAAAGAAAAAGTTTAAGAAAACCCGTCGTGATCTAAAAATAGCATCTAACTGCAAGGGCCCAAAACGGGAGATAAAACGATACGGCGAGCGCTGTATGCATTTATAGAAATGCTCGACATCATTTTAACAGCACCGCTTGTACAATAAGCACTTCAATCTGTATAAATTAATGCTTGTTATTGATTATCTATTCAATAATTAGAAAAAGCTGAATTTTTGGATTTAAAATTAACCCTTCCATCCAACTCAAACGAACGAATCATTAAAATATCTTCACAACGAATTAAATAACCTCATGAAGATATTTGGCAATGAGCACTGCGATTTTATCCCCATCAAGTAATACAAAATTGCCATTTGTATTGCGATAAAAATAAACAACACGATCGGCATCACCATCGAATGACGCACAACGCTGCATCGCTTCAATCTTCTCGAAACCATTCGGAAATGTTTGCGCAATTTTCACAAAATCAGCACCACACTAAAATATGTCAAATATTTTAAGCGAAAAATAAAAGGAAGCAGCCAAATGAGAGCGAAAAAAAGCGATCTCATTAAGCAAAACCACTAATAATGAGAATACTCAAAGCCTAAAATATTTGAAACTAATGAGCATCAAATAGGAACACAGAATTAAATTGACTATATAATGTCATCCTTTTTGTTTTATATCATGTTCTCAGCGAACGTATAAAACATAGAGCATTGGGAAATTGTTCAGAATATTCCCACTGTTGGAAAAATATATCCTTACTTCTTAAAGTCCGCTCTCTAAAAGAAGAATTAGAAAAACATACAAGCTGCATAACCCGAGAAGAAAAGTAAACGATTTAATAAACTCGTTAAGTGAGCATTGCAGTTTACAGTTTGTGAAAAAAGTGCTATTCTTTTGTTTCGTCTGCTTTTCAGGATCGTCGTATTAATGGCCAATGGAAAGCTTACAAGGAGGCTCAACGAGACGACGATTTCTACAGCCCCTCTTATGCCCTCTCTCTTCTTATTTCACGTCTTGGTATTATCTAAACGGGTTGAATAAAGCGGTTTGCGAAAATATTTTTCTGAAAAGTTCAGAAAAGAAATGGAAAACATAAACTCTTACTTTGTATGCATGTGTTTGAATTAAAAAGTAAGCAATATACCTCTTCGTTGAGTGGACCTTTTTCATTCACGAATACCACATTGAGGACTCCATCGTCTAATCGAGATGCTAAGTGTTGGAACTTTGACGCACCCACTCCATTCGAACAATCAAGATGCAAAGTTGGTGAATAGTGAGGTCCACAATTGGTCAGCTGAACAACAATGACGGTTAGGATACAAAATTAAACCTAATTCCACCACCCTTAACCCCTTCATTTGCAGGTCATATACAGCAACGACCCTCCCTCTCCCTCCCCCTATTTTCTTTACCGACTCCCCCTTCCTACCGCTTATGAGACGCCACAAAATGATGAGCAAATACGGCTACCTTAAGCATTGCATTGAAAGCACCAGCGAATGTTTGGTAGTAACCTTCTTCATCGGGCGGCCCATAGTTGGGATCGTTTTCACAGCGTACAATGTAATGCAGTTGAGGAGTGGTCAATAGATCTGAAAATTACACTGGACCAACATTGACGCTAAAAATGAAGGAAAAAGTCAAGCAGGTAGAAATGAAAAATATGGAGGCGAGAAGCAAGAAGAAACAAATTAAAGTAACAAAAAAAAAATATTGCATTGTAATAGATGGAACACAATATAAATACAACAATTAAAGGTGAAAGCAAGCAAATTTGAGATGATTGCAATATCGCGACTCTATTAGCTTTTAAGTAGTCATCAATTTCGCTTATCGATGATTTTATTACATTTATCCGATTTTATGCAAATTTCTTAAACAAGAGGAAATTGTTTAAAAGTTATGCATACTTCTGCAAATCTTGAGGACGATAATGTTTAAAAGCATAAGAACCAAAATAAGTGGAAGGATTCACCAAACGAGGAAATTCCCCCATCATCGGAAATATAAACGACGAAAACTTTATTAGCAAAAATATTTTTTTTTAATGAATAAAAAATCACCGAACGATTTGAATTGTGATTTTGAGAGTTTAACACCACTGAAGAGAGCCGTTTGTAAATATTCTGAACTGGGTCGATTATCGTAAGCACTAAGCACACGAGCATGATCACTCTCAGCAGCCGCAAATTCACTCTCCATCGCCCGATATACTGTCGGAAATTCATGATCCCTTAAGCTTGCATATTTTTTGCAGACTTCAATATATGAAAATAAGGAGAAGATAATGCACAAATTGAAAGAGAAAGCTTTTAGCCTTTTAAATTAAAAGATTGCTGCAACAGAATTTGCAACGGACAGTATAAAGTGTGTATCAAAACTCTGCACTCATTCACGAAGTAAATTTTGTCCATATAAATATGGCCACACATTTTTCCAAATCACAATTATGTCCACATATTTAGATAAATCGACGATGACGTTCAATCATTCTAGCGTTCATTTATTGTAACTGAGCATTAAAAACCTTAAATAATCTGCTATGTAAACAATGGACATATTTAGTCATTAATGACTGGTAGACGATTCATGAATTTTGTTGAAGAGTACCATGAGACTTCAAGCAGAGTAATTTCCGATGGTTGATGATGTTGACTACATCCCTAGAGCCTCAATTTAGGTCAGTTGCCTTATACCTCAAGTACCACTTTATTTTGCGCGCTATTCTCCCTCTGAAAATGAGCAAAAGCTCTCTTAATTCTTCCCACTGGTTAAAAAAGAAATATGCATAAGTGAAATGCTAACGTGCAATTGACAATTTCATTAGCGGCCTTTTCCCATGCTGCTTCGAGCATCTCACCTTTCGGATCGATAAGTTTCACTCCATTATCATTCTCGGGATTATGTGATGCCGTTATCATAACCCCGATTGCCTTATTCAAAAATCTGGAAAAAAATTGATGTGTTAAATTATCAAATGCGAAATATTTCTTGAAAAAATTTATGGTGAAAGAAAAACTTGGAATTTTTTAGTGAACAATTTGGGATGAATAACAAAACAGCCGGATGTCTATAAGAATAATTGGGAAGCTCGCTTTCGACTTCTTTCCATTTCAAAGACTGTAACCTTCAGATAGCAGATAATCATAGATGCGGTTATCTCATCTGAATTATGCTCAGAGGAAAAGAAATAGAACATTAGACGATAGCATATTACAATATGCAAATCAATGTCATGCTAACGTAATATAAAGTAGACCTAAGCATATTAGGCTATCAGAGCTGACAGACTAAGGATTATACATTAAAGTGAACTTAGATAAGTTGCAAAACAAAGTTTTAAATATGTCACGCTAATTGTTTAACACTGTTTCATTTCCGTGTAATGCATACCATTTCAAAGAGGGAGAAGGGGAGGAAATCTACCGAATGAAAAAATTTCTTTTCTAGAGTTTTTCTTATCCCTTCCTTACTTTTTTCATGTGACCTCTGTATTAGTTGCGGGGGATTTTGATCGAAAATCAGGTTGTAGCTGTGACTGTCCCTCTCCTCTTTTCTTAATTTAGGTGTGGCAAGTGGGAGGGGAATTAAAATGATATAAGATATGAGAGTCATCTAACGACTAAAAAATTTGAAACCTATTGCATAATGCAACCATAGAAGACAATAGCCGTATCTTGCTTTGAACTCTTTTTCAAGGTATCAGATTTATCTCTCACAATAAAAACACCTGATGGCTACCTTCAACAAATAAGATTCGAGTTTTATGCCATACCGATCCTAAGGTCAACAAATACCGGCCTAAATAAGTGCAAACCACTTAGCAAAAAGCCAACCTCAGAAATATTATAGAAATTATGGTCTCAGTAGATTTATGGATTTATACTTCATTGAAAAGTCTAAAATAGTTACCTAAGCAATCCGAGATGAACTAACACCTGATTTAAGTTAAAACGATATCAGATAACTAAACAATGAAGTGGATCCTCGATGTGCATAAACAAACGACAATCTCTGATGATAAAATGGATATAAACAGTATCTAGTCAAGGAGTGGGGGAGGGGGAATGTGGAGATTGTAGAGAAAGCTTGCTTTTCTCACTCTTTGATATGAGCGAAATGAAGAAATTCTGATTTCTTGGAATTTTCAAGTAATTTTCTTTTTTTAAATAAACAAAATGACGTCACTTTATGACCTAGGTCAAATCCACTTCCTATCACAGTTACTTCATATCCAACATCCAATCCAACAGGATCCTTTACTTTGACATTTGGTCACATTGAAAAGAAAGTTTTGTCTTCCCTTAAATTTTCTCTGCTAACTTTGGGGTGTTACAGTCAACGACCAGCATCCCCCCTCCCCTCCAATCCTCCAATACCCGCGATGAATGGACGAAGGAATAATATGAAGAGAACAAACCTGGAGCGAAGACCGGCCAGGTAGCCCAATCTATAGACGACAAACGGAAGTAACGAGCTGTCTGCTCTAAATCCAGCAGTGCCATATTGGAAAACCTTCTTATCCTCTACGGGATGTACAACACCACGGTGATCGGTGTTTCCAGTACGGGTGAATTCCTTTGGTACGTCTTGCCTTTCGGTTACCATCTGAAAGAAAAAATTGTTTACATAACTATAATAACGGCAAAAAAGACAATTATATAGCGGAAATGAAAATGAAGATTGACAGCTAAACATAACAACTTTTTTAAACCATAACACATAAGGCAATAAAAATTCTAACAAAAAAATTAGATGACCGGAAATGGAAAGAAAATAAACATATGGCCAGGTAGCAACTACATCTTATCTCCTTTTGGCACTTGCAGCATTTCCTGCTTTTAATGACCGCATCAGAGATTGTGCAACTATAACCAGACATGTTACCTTTACCTAAAATTCTAAAGGAAATATTTCTCCCTCTTCTTAGAAAATGACATGCCCTTCCCCTATCAAATCGAAAAATGACTACTTTCCATATATTTGAAAATGTTTGAACTGCTCCTGTTGCCTGTGAGAAATTTTTACGGAAAATAAGTTCCTGATATCGTGACAGATTTATAACCCCGGGGGTTTTGCCTCACCTCATACGGTATATCTATACGAAAACTCTTCAACAACCTAAAAGCCAATCAAAACGAAGACGAAGATGGAATCGAAAGCGATGATTAAATCAATTAAAATACAAAAAGTTCGCAGAATGCTTATCAGTTTTGAACACTTCTAAGGCAGCATAGGGCATATTATATTTATTATTGTCACTTATGCTCCGTACTCATAATCGTCCAACAAAAAACCTCCATCGAAGGTGCCTACGAACTCATTTCACCTGCGAAGGTGTAAACCCCACTTCACCTGCGAATGTGTAAACCTCACTTCACCTGCGAAGGTGTAAACCTCACTTCACCTGCGAAGGTGCACACTTCACCTGCCCTTTCATTACAGCCATCCCACTCACTAATTATATTAACAAAATTTTCTCTTACAATGTTCTAGGCACTCGGAAATTGAACACTTTTTGACATTTAATTATCTCAGAAAAAGTTCTATTGCCATTCGAGGCAACTTCCTGTATGGAATACGTATGTGAGCATATTCTGGAAATAGCTGTTTTGCGTTGCTCCGGAAAATTTTTAAATTCGATAAGGTCAAATTTTTACAGCTCAATATTTTGATCGCTAATTGCTGCGCTTTCTTAAGAAATAAAGTGCATTTATTTACATTGAAAATTTTTTTAATCGATTTTTTCTATCAGTCAACTTTTTCAAAATAATATAAATTAGAAATAAAATAAAGTGATTAAATTTTCTCGATTTGAAAAAAGTATTTTCCGAAAAAAAGCTCTATGTAAAAATTATATTTTCCGGAGTGAAGGTTATAATATCTAAAATTATGCAAAGAAAAAACAATTTTCCAAATGAAATCAAGTAATGAAATTAGCTTTGAAAAACACTAAAAAAAGAGAATTGTTGTAATTAAATAGCCTACCCTACACACTATTAACCATACATTATGCATCGACCGAAAAAACGCCACCGGTCGACTTAATCGAAGGAATTGGTAAAATAACACCCTCGAAAACATTTACAACATCAAACGCAATAGGTTGTACACCCATCACATCCCTCACGGTGAAGCAACCGCTCACCCAACAGCCATAACTAAACAATGCGAACTCAACTGACTGAGGGGTAACCAAATATGACTGGTATATCGCATTGAGATCATAAGTATTTAAGAGAATCTTTGAGATTGCGTGATCGATGAGAGATCATTAGAACATATCGCAATGAAAGAGTATTAATTCTAACAGATTAAGGGATCAATAAGAGAATCTTTCGTGGTGATGATGCTATCATTGTTTTATAAAGCATACAATATTTTTTAACTAAAGCTGTCAATAATCGATGGAATAAGTTTATATAATAGGCTGGAACTAAATAAGTGATCAATTTGGAATACTGAATTTGAATTTGTTGCTTTACCTTGTCCAACAATTCTATTATCGTATTTTGGAGAATATTTTTCTGCTTCCTTAATTCAAAATTATTTTTGAAGTACCACACCTCTAATCAAAAATCATTTTCCAAATACCACCCATTAGTGGCGCGCCTAGGTATGTTGCTATTTCTTCCAACATTTTCAACGTTTCACCAATTCAACTATATAGTGATTATTATTTTCGAATGTCATATTTGGCTAATCCTCAATAACTAGATGGTCTTTTTTAAGATTTAAACCGAACAATATATGGGTTAGTTTGTGATGCTACTTAATATTTAATAACTTTGAAGGGAATATAGTTAATGAATTTTCGAAACAAATTCAATATAACTAAAACATCGTAAAAATGATGATCTAAACTGCGAAACTCAATCGCATAGCCATCATAATTATAGTATTACCTCGAAAAATACCCCAGAGGTTATAAATCTTTTCAGTTCTTCCTTATGGCCCCTAAACTTTTTGCTTCATATAGCCGCTGTTCTCGCTTCGTTGGCGATAATGAGGTTATAGTACGTCCCTAACAAAAAATATTGTAACATCTAGCAAACGTTACCGTCAAAACTAAATGTCACTATAAAAAAAGCTATTAATTGAGACTGTTTTCGAAGCGTCGATAAAAAAATTTCAACTTTTTCTCACTCGAATGCGAAGCAAATGATGGAAAATGATGCTAAAGATATTAGACGACGAAATATTTGAATTAGGATCCTTACTTGCTCGTTGTAGTGCTACTTTTACCCGATACTATTGTGGTTTTCGTTCCGGTTTTTCAATTGAAACTTAAACCGGAACTCCGAAAAACACCGAGATTGTAGGATCTTGGGATCGGAATTCCGATACAACCTTTACCGCATATCAATAAAGTTTAACCTGTATTTATTCCTTTAAGTGTTTTAAGCACCACTCAACATAAATGTTTTTACGAACGCATTCATATTCAGTTTTTTGCATATTAAGAAATTTCGAAATTTCGTAAATTTCGTTTAGAGGGAAATTTTGAGAAAATCGGAGCCGGAGCGAGAAATTAAAAAGTCTCTGGAGTTTCACGAGCTATCTTAGTGCAGCCTTAATGAATATATTTGCTAACTACACATACACACATTTTATATAAGTATTATAGATGAAAGCTGAAAAAAATTTCTTACCTGATTTTGCCTCCAGGCAATAAACAGCATTATATCTTTTTGACGATTGACTGGTTGTGTTGGATTCATGCTTCGGCTCCTCGTTTCTAATGCCATTTCGCTGCGCTATTAATCGTTGTCGAACTATTTTACTCAACAAATATCCGAACTTCAAGCTCGAACTTTGATTTAATTCAAGCTCAAACTTTCTCCTTTTATATGAATTTTCAAGCGCCGTACTCCTAATGTCTTCTTTGGCTATGTTTGCAGCTGAAATAATCGGAATAAGAATAATACTCTATCACCAATCGCCAGAATGCAGCACGAACCCCACTCCAAAAATTTTTTAACTGTCCTCGAATCGGTACGGTTGCGTTAGCGACTTGGTACCTTCTTCTCAATTCAATCGGATCTCGTCCTCAAGCTTTCATGAGCATACCGAATATACACAAGAGGCTCATTCTCTGCAGTGCGCAATACCTCATCGGAATTGAGTCCTGCTTCAAGCTCACTTTTCAAAGTTGAAGTTAGTTACGTGAAAAATCGTCGTCGAATGGACTACGATACAACGGAATTAGTGGAATGGATCAGCGCACTCATACGCACCCCACATAAGCAGTTTCTGAAGTTAAAGACCGGTTGGCTATTACGATGACAGTCAGGTCTTTTATATTCTTTTTTGCAATCTTAATTGACACCGTTCAACACATTAATAAACATTACAAAGCGGCGATTGCATCTTCATCTAAGGCTTTTCTTCACAACTCTAATCGTATGACCTTGTATCGCAATTTTCTTATTGATATTTAATGGAAAGTTTAATTTAATAAACGATAAAAAATTGATCAACGATCTATGAATAGTTAGTTAAATGAATTATTCGAAAATTGAGCAATAAATTCCGGTTTTTTATTTCGCTCTTTTGCAGTTCAAATATCTTTTAAAAATGTCTTTTGCAAAGTAGCAAATATTATAAATGAAATTTTCATCTTCATGTTGCCAAGCGTAGAAGCAACTTGCAATTTTTAAAGCGATAACTTCGGTGGAGAACAAAAAGGGTGACAGGTGTTTGCTGAGTTAGAGTATCATCATTATTAATCTATTTACCCAAAAATACAAGTATTTGCGAGAATTTTAACTATTTTAATTAATTGCATTCATACTGAGGATATTTCTACTCAAGAGAGGAATTGATGCAAAATGGAGTTGGAATTTTATTAACTGAAATAATTGAACATAAAGCTGCGGATCTTAGGAGCAACTTAGATATTAAAAGGTTAAAGCCAATGAATACGCATACATTTTAGGATAGTCTCGAGGCACTATTGGAGAAAATGCCATCTCAAAAAATATGCCTTACTTAGTTGACGTTTCGATTTCTAAAACATCAAAAAAAAGAGAGAGAGGATATTTGAAACTTTTGAAATGAACATTTCAAAATGCAATGCAAAAAAAAAATAAAATAAAATAAATTAAGTGTTCCCCATATCATGCTGACAGAAATATTATCGAATATTCATCCCTATTGGGAATATTACCATATCGTCGAAAGTGCAAAAATATGTTCCATTTGATTGGTGAAATTCAGCTTTCGATCAGCGAGGAGATCGAAAGTCAAAAGTGAAAAGCATTTTTTCTTCGAAAGAAAAATTATTCATGTAAATTTATGCAAAGTGAGCAGTTTCCTCGTTCAAAAGTTATCTAGATAAATTGTGCATATTTGGCGTGTTTTACAGTTTTTTATGAATCTTCCTCTCTTTATTCGAGAGCAAATAAATGTAAACAGCGGAAAATAGGTATTATGGCTTAGCTAAAACTTTAATCCCTAATTTTTTAAAAATTTTTTCGCATATTTTACAATTTCGATTCTGCATCACTAATTGTAGGAATGGGAAGAAAGGCACAAGTGAAAGAATAATTTTTGATGGTAACTGCTATAATATATACCGTATTTTCTCTAATAAAGCCATAGACGACAGACAGGAGGAAGAGGGGAGGAATTTCATTTGTAGTTGCGGCAATATAAGGTATTATTATCATGTAAGAAACTTTTTCAAAAGGTTTTATATACAATGCTAATATTTATTGAATGTTTTTATTTATTTTCACTATCACAGTAATATCAAAGAAAATTATGCAATGAATAAAAACCACAATTGATATTATGCAATTCCACTATCAAATCTACATACTCATCATACGGTACAGTACTATCACTCAACGACATACCGTATCATCTTTAATAAAGTAGCGAAAAATTATAAATTTTGTCAAGATTCCTCTTTTTAGGATAGCTTTCTATGAAAAAAAAAAGAAAGATTTTTCACTTTCTCCTCAATTTTCACAGGAAAGAGGAATTTACATATGAAATTTCCTATTTTTCTATTCTTTTACCCAACGTTTACCCAAAATCATCTATCTTACTCATCATTGCAGGAAGTGATTTCCTGTTCAAGAGAGTCTTTCACTTAGAAGTAATGTTTTCAAGCGGGTACAATGTGAAAATAAAGTTTTGAAAAATATTCCTCATTCTCATAAATTTCTAATAAGCTCCAAAAATTTCTTAGAGAAAGCTCCAAGGTTCGTTCTCATTTATTCATTTTACTAAGCAATACACAATTCAACCAATAAAATTCATTTTTATGAATTTCTCCCACTCTCAATCGTACTTCATCCACTAAGTGAATTGCTAAGTAGTTTGATTCTGAAACATATATCCATAGATGGTGATTTTATCTAGGACAACGCCGATTCCAATTTTCTGCTTGCATTTAAACATGACATGGTCGAAATTTAAAAAATTTGGTAGAAATGAATTTTATAGGCGATGCAATATTTGATAACAAAATATTATTGCGATCGTTTTTGTGTTCGTTTAAATTTAGAGGATCGATGATTGGCACGCATATGTTGAACAAGATCGGCGGTGAGACGAAATACAGACCCACATATGGCACAACAATTCTGATTAGGTGTCGGTACTGCACCCAGTGCACCTTGTACGATCGGATTTGCGATACATTCATTCAGCATAACTGTAAATTTTAATAGTATTTAGACGATAGTAATAATTTTATTTTAATAATACAAATTTTGCCAGGTGATTGAACGCTTAATAATACCATCGAAAGAAAAAATATGGAGGAGATATGCTAATGTAAGCACTTAATATCATTGATCCACGCCGAAAGACGAGGGATTTTCATAGCTACAACACTTCTCATTGAAGGAAATTAGCTAAAAAAAATTTCTTTAAACTTCATTGCATAAAAGTTTGTAAAAAAAGAATATATAATGTTTGTCAGCAAAAATTTGCATTTGTCAATAACTTTCATCTTTATTTTAGAAATTTTTTTTGCTTTTTCTTTGAATTTTTGAGTCCAACTGAGACCGGTACTACCTATTAGGGCATCATAACCACGACTCGCACCTCCCATCCTTTCTCTTCCATTTCGGCAATCTTGGATACGCTAAGAGTTGACAAACAAGTAATTCATCGTAATCAAATCTGAGATGAGTTTGAAAGGAAATTTTGTTGTTCAAATGAACCTTTTCATTCCCCTTTCATTTTCGAAATGAACAGACATATTTGTTCCTAATGGAATGAGAAAGAGAAGTAGAGAATTGCGGGAAGATAGTGTAGATAGGAGGAGGGGAGTGAGGTAAGAGTCAGATGAGGGAAAAACGCATGGATAGTTGACAAACGTTAAGCTCCAAGTGAGGACTCCAATGCGTGATTTGACGCTAACTCTCTATTGCAGTTTATCGATATCGAAGCGTTGCAAGATGAATCTTAATCGCAAAAAAGAACGACTGGAACAGAAAGCAAGAAACAGTAAAAAAGTCAACTTACAGGGCATCATAACTTGTGGTGGTGGTGGTGGTATTGGTGGTGGTGGACAACGCGGTGGTGCCATGAACGGTTGATATGTGGCGAAACTATCAGCTTGAGGTCGTGCAATATAAGGTCGAGCCAGTTGTACATAGTTCTAGAACTCTCTTATGCATAATAGGTGATGAGGTTAGAGTAATAGTTCTAGAACTCTCTTATTCGCAATAGGTGATAAGGTTGGAGTTTCCGGTGTCGAAAGATCGCGAGGACCTGTCGCTTCTATTCAAATTACCCCAATGTGTGATATTGTTTAAATTTATTGCCTTAAAAGATCAACTAGTAAAGAAATTGAACTAATCATAGGAAATGGGATTAATTGTCATTTATAGAATTTTTCGTAATTAACCCTCAGTATAAAAATAGAGAAATCGTAGAAATCTGATGTTTTCGTGTAGGCTGTAGTAAATATAAGCAACTTTTATATTATCTTCATAGCAATTTTTGACAATTTAATTCTTTCTTTTATTTGACATAAATTTTTCTTTCCAAAATTTTATAATTTTTTTTATAATTTTGTAAAATATTTCTCCAAAATGCCTAAAGATTTTTATTTTATATATTACTCATAACGACTAATTAATAATAATTATATAATTTACAACCATTGAAACATTCTAAGTTAAAATATTCATTAGGCTTTAATTTATGATTTAATAGCCAAAATCGAGAAACGCTGATCGTAAAAGTTATCGAGAATAAGCATAAAAAAGTAATGCAAAAACCTGTAAAAAGAGATTAAGAGGAGCGTTGAAGTGTGAATGGACAATTGCTTGGGGAATTTTCTTCACTGGTTGAGTGATTTCATGGTTGTCCTCGATCGCTGGATTCCAGACACGAAGTTTCTTTGCTGAGACACTTTCGTCATTCGTCATCTTTAAAATTATAGAGAAACTATTTATGTAATTCCTATCATCTAACATAAAATATTTACATAGATCTTAAATAAGGGGAATAGAATGCAAGAAGACTAGTATGATAATTACTACTTTCATTATTATACAAGTTTTATAAGCACTTTTGTAGATTGCCAACAAACAATAAGATGGGCACAACAGTGCACTTATATTTTTAACGATCCTACCACTCAAACAATTCTTCGACAAAGAATTCGGCTCTGTAATGCCTTCCAAGCTCATCGGTTGCAAAATCACTGTCGATAAAAAAACTTTTAGATATTTTAAAACGTCAGCAGCTTTTTTTGAGCATTTCGAAGGGAAATAATTATATGCTTTAAAAATAGGAAAAGGAATCTTCTGAAGTATTCACGACGGGGATTCGTGATTTGCAGCTATTAAAAAAATACTATAAATAGCTCTGCAATAGCGAGCAACCAACCTCGTGTGTGTGCTAGTATCATGTGATGTGTGAAGTGATGCTTCGAGAAGACTTTAATATAGCCAGTCAGGCGTGCGATCGTGTCATTGAAATTCGATTAGTGCGGCTTGTTGTTGCGATGCACAGGTGTATGGATACGATCGGTAAATGCGTCTTTCGAATAGCGTTCTCCTAAAAATATGCAAATCATATCATATGCAAATTGCGTTGACGCGTGAAATGAGCGCTTCTGGTGATATGAGTGAACATACAATGCCAACGAATGAATATTCATTGACCACATTCAGCCGATCTCTACATTTGCACACTTCGGAAGCAGATCGTCTAATTGAGCGATTATCGTCATCTGCAAGCAACGTTTTCAGATGTTCGCATTGCAATATCCAACCTTTGATGCTAGAAATCAAATGTTTGATTTTATTTAAAAATACTCCCCCATTAATTATAATCAGATTCAATCCCCTCCCTCTCTCCTCCCTCCCCCGCTTCCTACTTGCCCCTCTCCCTCTTCCTCCTCTCCAAACACAGAAGAAATAGTGAACGGAACAATGAATAACAAGACATAATTCAATCCATTGTTCGTCAAGTACTGTAAGAATCATAACATGGGCGAGAAAATCTTTGCCAAATAGAAAATTTTTTATCTCCAATTTTGGAATTCAGTTTGCGTACATTTTATGTAAATTTTTAGCAGTTTCTCAGCACTTTGTAACATTTCTCTGAGGTGCAAAATTCTATCTAAGAAAACTAATGAACTGATAAGTAACGAGTCAATAAGCGACTAATACAAGACATAAAAAAGTCTTAGAGAAAATTAGGAAAATTGCAAAACCGGTTGAATATAAAATTAAAAAAAACACGTTGGTCTATTTATGCGCTGTATAGCAAACCGAACCGTTCTGGTAAAAAAATAACTCTAAACATTATGCATCGCTAATTGCGCCTTAGCATTTTACTTTATAGCTTTCTGTAATTTGCATATTAAAAAGTGGCACGTTATGTTATGAATAAAGATCTTTTATGTATAAATGCAATATTTCGCGTTTATAGGAGCATCATTAGAAATCCATAAAGTTCAGTTACCAAGTTCGCCATGACTTTATCAATTACCAAGTTATCAACCAAGCCTCATTATCAAAATCTGCTTGGTTTACTGCAACAAACTTGAGCATGTCTGATGATAATTACGGGAGCCGAAATACTGTGCATACGCATAAATGATCCATATTCAATCTTCATCCTTTTACATTGATTCGATTCGAAGTTAATGCCATATTTGCATAAATAATTTCCAATAATTTTGCAATTTTTGAAGGAAAGTGTCACAAGAATGTTGAACAGGTGTCAAGAATGCATACTTTTCAACAGATTCTATTAATTTATGTAGAGTGAATGTAAAAATGTCTTCCTAATGCACTAAAATTACCTTGAATTTTAACAGGACTTATGGCTGCAAGATTCGAATATTTTATTGCGCCTAGTAAGCCTGACATGATTTTAGAAAATACGCATGTTGAGGGAAATATGTACTAATGAGCACATTACTTTAATGAATGAAATAATATTAATGTTATATTCACTTCTATCCAGAAAATGAGCAGTTTACGCAAAAGTGGCGTCTTACATTAGAAAGAAATTGTAATGTTAAGGTTGTGGATTCCCTGTTTATTTGCAGTGTACCGTTTATTTATTTTTAATGTAATGTTTGTTATTGCTGATTATAAACCTGTCATTTACCTTCAACGTATCAAATTAGTATAACCTTTTAACCTGTTCACAAATTAATATAACCTATTAATCTGTTATATTTATAGATTCAATACTAAATGTCGCTATTAAACAGCAACGTTTGCAAGTTTCATCAGCTGTTGTTGTAAGGAATTTCATATGCTTCTTAATAATAAGACGGATCATATCGGATGTGGATCGCAGGTCACACGCATATACAATACAAGCTAGGCCGAATGGAACATAAGAATAGAGCATTACCGTTACGAGAGTACCGTCTTCCTTCCGCCTCAGCACTCGGTCTGCGCGTGTCATATGTGAGCATCTGCCGTCCACAATTGAGGTGTTATTGCGTAAACCTATGCTTGACTAAGACGTTATGCCATAAGATTAGCACTCTTACAAGTAGGATTACGTCACTAATCGGCACATATGCGTCAGTTATTGTTTTTTGTTTGTATAAAAGGTGTTTAGCAGGTACAAAAGGCGTCCAGCAGGTATGAAACGTGTTTAACAACGCCTTTTGGCGTCTTCGTGAGAATTCGATCCGAAATCGGAATTAGCAAGAAATAATAACTTCACTCGTAATTTCATCGTTTTCTTTTTGAGTACGATATTCTCTTTCAAACATTAGAAGTTGCGACGAATATATAGATCTATTTGAAGAATATGAAAGCTTGAGGTACTTTTCTTTCGTGATATAGAGCCATGAACCACCTCAGGTCACCTTCATTAATTACTAAATTTTAATATATCAAGCGAAAAGCATTTTTTACTGTATCTCATCAAACATATGAAGTGCGTTCATTGAATGGCTTGCGCTTTTTGATGACTTAGAAAATTTATGCATGCAGAGACCCAGCTAAAAACACTTCTTGTAGTTAATTTATAAATGACCGAACAATTATAAAAATATATTTTTGATATCGATTGCTATAACAAAATATACAATACCATTTGATACCATTCAAACAATGCGCGCCCGTAGAGCGTAGACAAGCAAATAATTTCTACTTTTTTGTACTTTAAAAAAATACTTCTCTTCTCATCGTATAGTTTATTATTTCGGTTGAGAAATTTACCTATTTATGCAAATTATGGGTTTAACGTTACTCTTCCATTTCCTACCACCACTTCTTTTTCCTATTTGTCCTTATTTCGTCAGCCAAAAAACCCCATCAAGGCTGCTGTTTTACCAGTCATCTTTTATTTAAAACTTAAATTTTCAGCTCGTTCTTTTGTATTCATTTCACCAGCAACATTCTTCAATAAAACTTTAAGGGATGTTTTGTTCATCTCCATCAAAATATTCTAAACTTTATATAAACATAAATACATTGCAATGACCTATGAAACGCGCAGTTTGCGCGTTTCAATTACACTCCTTCTCGAGTTGTCTACCGTATCTCGCCACCGTAACAATGCACTCTTTAATATATCATCATTCCGCAACATCGAACTTGGTGCGAATTCTAATTAAACTATGAAGAGAAGAGTATTATCAACTTAGAAATTAATATGCAACAATTTGCATATAATAAACTCTGCGGTCTGAGCGTCTCTTTCTCTGAAAATTCTGGAAAATCCAGAAAAAAACGCTCCATTGTGAATATTGTTCAGTGTTCCCATCGTCCAAAGCGTTGTGTCCTCCAGATTTTTCCGAAAATTCCAGAAAATTTCCGACTACATCTCATCATAAACCGTAAGCATATTGTACATTGTAATCTATAAACTTGGTAGATCTAATTAATCGTAGATCTTGAAATGACCTCAAAAATTGACAAAATATGTCAAATTCCAAAAGGCTTCACATTTTAATTTTTTTTCATTTAAGATTTTAATGAATAAAATAAATAATAATATAATGATCATTTAGGTAGTTTTAATTAATAAAAATAAAGCAGTCATCTTTCATTATATTATTGAAAATATCCTCTTTGATGCCATTCGTTTCTCACATTTTTTGCATCATATTTACAACAGAATTGTTGCAATTAAGAGAGCATACAATTAAAGTGAAAGTGACTGCAACAATTTCGCTAATTCGAAGTTTTGATTGCAACGCAAAGATCATGAGTTCAAATCCTCTTAAGAAAATAGAAAAGATTTGATTCACCACCAAACCTAAACGTTAATTGTCAATTTTTCTCCTTATTTATTAGTGGTTGTAGCATTTTTCAATATGCTTCATTCGTCAATCCTCATAACTGATCTGGAAGATCGCTTAACTTGGATTTATACAATAGAAATGGACATAAATACTAGAAGAGTGAGTTGATACATGATAGACATTTGTCTAATTTCTTTCATTCCTACCAGCCGACTGCATAAATTCTCCAAAGAAAAGGAAAATATATGCAATTGTGCTGTTTCTCGTTAACATGTGCACAGAGATTTAGCATTCAATCAGCATAGTCACTCATCTCATTACCTTATTTGCGTTTGCACACCTGTCTCATTACCCTCATTGCCTCATCAATTGAGAATTTGCATTGCACACAAATTCCCATTGCAAAACTCATTTGCGCACCTCCTTGAAATATATTACTCCTAGCAGCTGATTTACCTGCTGTTCTTAAAACTCTGTTTTGAACACAAATCTTTGCTAACTCTTAGCATCTCTGACGGATCCCTATTGGTGTGTATCAAAGTTTCAACCGAATCGAACGTTTATACAAATAAAAATTCAGCAAAAGATTATTTTTTCTAGGTTTTATAATCCAATCCAACCCGTCGTAAAACCTCTTTTTAGGTACATTTGAAAGTCCATAATTAAACTGAAAGTTGACTGATGAGTTAGAAGATTTCAATCAGAAAATGGAGGCAGATTATTTTCATTGAAATTCATAACTTTAGTTGTAACAGTTTACGGCGTAGAAGCAACAGACAAATAGAAAGGGAATAGACAACCAAACAGGCACAATACACATGCACAGATATGACCTCGTTGTAATACTCATAATCAGCATAAATTAGCAAACGTAATTTTGCATATGCAAATTTGTAGCGGAACACCTTTTCAAGAAATTCGTCCACTCAAAAAATAAAGCTTCTAGGACTCTAACCAATAATATTCTTTAGATTTTTTTTTGAGTTAGTGCACCTATATAAATAGTGAACAATGGAAAAGTTGTTGCTCTAAACGTACTAATTCGATTGATCTCAATAATAGATTTCCCCTAGAGCACAAACGAAATATTCGTGTAAATTACGGTAATATCGTAATCGTTTAATATATGACCGTATTCTTTCGCAACGATAGAAAACTAACTGATAGTAGAGTAAAAGTTATTGCAAGGGAATCAAATGAGCGAATAAGATAGGCGGAAAATAAAATTAGAGAAAACGCAACAGAGTGCATCATTGACGAATGCGAAGTGCAATAGGGCGTGAAAGGGGCGAACACTTGAGATTGCGTGTCTTCGTATGCAAGAGGGTGGGGCCAAACAATTGAGTTGATCATAGGAACTTTTGATCATATTGATCATATTCATAGGAACTTAATTAAATTGAAAATTCCTAAATTCCAAATTCTTTTAGTTCAGACTTCAGATGCGTTTATAGCATTATCTTCGACACTGAACAACTTTCAAATAGAAGTTTTTAAGGCTATCGCTCCAGAAGTTATGGTCACTAAAGTGATTCTTCGTATCAGAAAAAGAATTTCAGATATCCTCATTTTTGTAGTGAAATAAATCCTTAGCCTAAATGATCTTAGAGGCAGTGATAATAAAATAAAGGATATCAATTTGTTGAATTTTTGGGATTTTTCAATCGAGTAAATTTTCACTCGGTTCAATTCGTCTTTGAAATAATTTTCAAATTTTTTCGAGACTTTTCAAACTTTTTTCAAGGGGTTCCTTTTTTTAGGCGTCCTAAAATTAAAGCTTTTAAATTTGGAAGCTCTGAGAATTCTTCAGTCTCTGCCATAAAAGATTGAGGCATAAGAGTCCTTTCTTGGCTCAAATGAACTTCATTCAGTAATATACTATCGATTCTCGAAACGATTTAATATTAGAAATATTGTAAAAAATCAGAGATATTAAAATCTCGACTAACATCATCTACAACAAAGAATTATCAAAATTTATTAATACAACAAGTTACATATTATAATGTAAAAAATAGCAAATTATTATAATACAAACAATAATATAATATTAAAAATTGCTAAAATTTTTTTCAAATTTCTCTTTACGAAAAAAGATTTAATATACTCGAGTCGGTACCATAACTGTTGATAATGCTGAGATAGAAGTTTCGATTGTTGCATACATAGTTGCTTGGTAAGTTTTCAATTTTCCTCCTTTCCAAAAAATTATCTAAAAAGGAAAACGAACACATAGCGCCGTCTTCCGCAATCAATGATGGCAATCTGTGAACGAATTATCTAGAAAAAAACCACTCATAATTTCAATCCTGGATAAACAATAGAATTTGGAGTTGTTGTCGAATTGTTGCCTTATAGGGAATATCCTCGATGGTACTTGGCAATGATAATGTTGCGTTTGATGTCGGCGCCTTTGTTGTATAAACATTAAAAGATACCGCCGATCGTATAGCACACTTGTGAGCATTTCACCCATCAGCATGGTGTCACCAACATAGCAGCTTCATCCCATCATTTGCCATCCGTTTCTTTCATGTTCTTATTACTATCGTTATGCACTATCATTAAAAAGCGCTATTTTCATCTTTTTCTTCTCACTATCAAAAAATCGTTTTCGGTCCCATTATCAAAGCTAGAAATTACGATAATGCCCATATAAAAGTTAAAATATGCAGAATTTCAACTTTACATATTATTTGTACGAATTTATAAATGTGAAATTTCACTCGTTTGGCAGAACTATTATACTAGGCGAATAAAAGAACACTAAGCTACTTAGAGGTAGCCTGTTCGCACGTTAGTATAGTAACCTTGCTACTCCAAACGTATATATTCCCTAATTATTTAGGTGCTCAATGATCTAAATCAACTTCACAGTGAACACCATTGGCACATTTCCCCCTGTATCATTCTATAAGTTTACCTGTTGTTTACCTGTTAAGGTATACCTATTAATCACACTTAAAATATCGTAAAAAATACGGAAAAATACTAGCATTAATGGATTTCTTTAGCAATTCTATATCTCATCAATGATAGGCGTCTGAAGATTTCATCAGCTCAGATATAATCCCACTTGACATAGAAAATATTATTGTGATGATAAATAAATACTAAATATAAAATTGATGGAATTTTCTCAATTCTTAATGCGTTTTCACATTTTTGCAATCAAATTGATTAGAAAATGTCTATCACTCTCAAATCATAGAAGCAACAAGTTTATAAAAATTTGTCGCTCAAATGTTGCGTTATAAATATGAGCTTATTAGCTCGAACTCTAAAGTGAAAGTCTACACTCGCAAAGATGAAATATAAAATCGTAGTTCTCGAACTCTTTTTTTAAGCATGAGAAGATTGAGGTAGAGAATAGGACTGATAAAATATAAATGAGTAATATGCATATGTTGAGATGTCAACTCATAATTGGACAGATCGGGCCTTATAGTAGGACTTTTTATGGGCGAATTTCTTTTTATATGTCTCCACATTCAACAGGCTTTAATTAGAAACGCTCATCAAATAGGCAATTCATTCTGCTTAGACCATATGACTAATTGCCACCTCAACAATGTCTATTCATTTGTGGCATTCACTCATTGCCAATCCTCAACCAACTTGATGACTATTGCCGCATATTGATTCCAACCTGGAGTTGGAGCTACATCTCCTATTTTGTTTTGTTTCGTTGATCCAAAAACTTATGTCTAGAAAGTGCACTCGAGTGGAGAATAGCTTTTAGTTCCAGCTACAAGAATGATCTCCAGCTGAAGCTCTAAGATTATGAGAAACGGATATTTTAGTTGAAGAACACTTATGGCAATGCCATCTCAACTATGATTTCAATTATCGCAGTGTTGTTCATTTTACCTAAGCTATTTGATAGTATAGCTCATTAAAGCAGTTTGTTTGAACCTTTCACTGCAAAAATACCTAAATTTAAAAGAGATCCACACGCAATGTTGAAGTTCATGGAATCAGGGAATTAGCTGCTGTTATGCGTACCTGTAATTAAAAAGGAAACGAAATTTCGCGTACCTGTAATAGACATGTCTGACTAGTTTGTATCTACCTGTCTGTTTGCCTTTTTGTCTGCACTGAATTTGCACGAATGCACGTTTTTTTGCAACTGGTTATTACGATGATTTCAATTTTCGAAAAATTTTGCGCAAACGCTTCATTAAATGTATTATAAATGCAAATGTTTTACTTAATTGACAGCTAGCTGGTACTTCACGCACTAGTACTGTATCACTGAGATAAGGACCAATGATGCAGTTACCACATTCAGTCACTTTCACATGAGTCCTCAGGGAAACACCACTTTCTATTACGCTATTTCTTGTCTGAAAACTCTAACATTGACAGCAGTATGAATCTTAATATGCAAATTTTCATGATTTCTTTAAGATAGAGAACAGTGGAATAGATGCCATGACTAGAAAATGTCACAAAAACTTTCGCTTATACCTCTCACATCTACAATCACCGTTACTATGTACTAAAATGTAGGTATGTGAGAATGTATGTATATATGTATGCATTTTGCAGCAAGACATATGCATTTTCGGGTGCGCAATAACGTTCATATAAATGGATTGAAGAAAGATGCGTTAATTGAGCATTTTTCTTTGTGTTCACCGCTATTCGAAACCGATTTTATTTGGTCATTTAAGGGGGACACAATTTGAATGGAAATTCGCAAATATAAGCAATAATGGGCAATTCGTTGGCCTTTTGTGTATAAATTTATGTAACACATTGTATGTCTTTTTGTATCATGCATCGCCGCTAACTGTGCTAATAACCTCGAATGTGATTCTTTTATGAATGCATTAACCATCAACGAATCCCTTCATGAGCAACGATATTTTCCAACATCCATTTATGGGGACTCATTTATTACCGATTCGACAGAATTTACCTCAACAGTTTATTGTTTTATTACTTATTACTTTATATAACTTTGTTACTTTAGTATCTATTACTTTATTTTATATATAGCTTTGCATTTAACAACAGTTACATTTCACATCGAAATTATTGTGTATTATTGGGGTTTACATTGATTCATTGTTACCTGTCACGCTAAAAAAGACTTCTAATCACAATGGAGGGTGAGCATCTAGCAACGAGAGACGGGATTCCCCGTTTGCTTGCTGCTTATGGACCTACTTGATTATGAAAATCCAAGGAGGTACTTCCCCCTTGACTACAGTGCGCACATCCTAACGGAAAGTTTGTATATTAACATATATATAGCCTGCTACAACTTCCGCGAAATCTCCTTCATGAATTTATAAAAATGAAGTTCCATTTCGTTGACTATAGCGAGAATCCAGATATTATGGGAGTAGCTAATGAAGCTATATGCAAGTGACCTTATACGGTAGAAACAACATGTGATTTCTCAGGTTAGGCCAATTTATATGTAGTTGGTCAAAATCAGACTTTCGGCACACCCTCAAGTGGAGGCGATCAAATTGCGAAGTTCCAGCACTTCGGAAAATAAGAGCGATTCATATCCACAGAGACTTTATAAAATCCTCAAAACGAGGGAAAAAACTTCTGAGCTGGGAGGAAATGTTCAAAACGTTTATATGAGGTCAACGGATAATCCCAAAGAATACTTGAATACTGCTAATGGCACAATTTTTCTTCCTTCTAACTTTATATGTCCAAAGCAACATTTCCAACTTTATCTTAATGACGCCTAAGATTACTGCACCTATAACAACTAGTATAAAACTATAGTAGCTGGTTCGAGATAATGCTTGAAGTTGAAGTTGAAGCGGAAATTGGAGTTAACCGAAGCACAAGCATAACCAGCTGGTGGCAGTAAGCACAACATAAGTTGAAAACCTCACTATGAAAAGGAATTTTGATTTCAAACATTCCAAATACTAACCTCTAAAAATTGATTCGATACTGGCCGTCTTTACGTGAAACGAATTCAATTTTATAACATTCGAATGCACTAAAGCAATAGAATAAGAAGCAAAGAAATGCCGAAAGTGGACGCACGTTCGCTGTCAAAAAACCCCTCCCTTGTGGATTTCATACGAGCGTAGATTAAGTCGAACACAAGTATTGCTCTTACTCCCAATGCACATATCTGCGGCTATGCAGATCACGCTTGTCCACACAACTCATCAACAGCTGGCTGGCAATAAGCGAGTGAAGCTTTTTTGCTCAAAATGCATTTTCCACTTGTCGAATTTCTTTCTGATTGGAAAATGGTTTTTGGTTTTTTGTTGGACAACCATTCAGACATTGTCTTTGTCTGGCATTGTCTGCATTTCAAACGCTGAGATTAGGATACTGACATATTCGAACAAAGCTTAAAATACTGATATGCCGAAAACCTCATATTCGATTGATGTGTTAACCAATTTAAGTTTTTTCTTCGATAAAAATTAATGCTATATAAACCGACAACATATTTCTTTTTTTCTGCATAATTTTTAAAAACTTTTTTATTTTATATAAAAAATTAAAATTTCATATTTTATGTTTAATTAAATAAATCAATACTTTCCATAAATTAAAAAAAAACTCCAACTGGACATTTCAAGTTTATTTATACCTGTTTTTTTTTTAAATACTGAATTATTTAAGCTCAATTCAGCGCAACAGCCAGACCTTCTACAAACTAGTAATTGCTATTTCACAGTTTACTTTTTTTTAAACTTAAGGCTTAAATATGTTGTGATATTAATATAAATAAGTACGACTTTTTAATTAATTTAATGGAAACATAAAAATATCTCTTCATCCAATAGTATTGAATGGTCGGAATTCCGCATAGAACGAAAATGAGTGATGAAAAATAAAATAAAGGCAAACGAATTTCGCAAAATAAATAACAAGTGATCTCATTGAGTTAAGCTAGAAATATTTTTCGCTCATTACGATTCCGGATCCTCTAAAAACATCAAAAATAATAAATCTCAGTAACTATAATCGGCATTTCCTGTCCTACCTTCTCGGGAAATCAAAAATCAGTAGTGCGTTGAAATGAAAGACTATTTGCAATACAATTTTTGAAAAAAAAGCAATCTGGAAATTTCAAGTATAATTCAGCATAATCTGCAAAAAAAAAAACTTTTCACAGTACAAACAACAGCAAAAACAAATAAAACAAAGAATTTTTTCTTTAGATGCAATATACTTCATGGAAAGTCTAAATCTTTGATATGACAAACATCCTACCGTAAGCATTTCTGTACTTCAACATTCAATTAATCCTCTAGGTGATGTTGATAATTATATACATTTCACCAATATCCATATCGCTTTACTCTTTACTTTGTTTTACGTGCTCCAGCTATTTTATTTTCCAATCATATTGAAGTGAATAAATGTTTTGTAAATTTTGAAACGTTGAATTCAAATATTTAATAAATTTGAATATCGAAAAAATTTGAATAAATCTAAACTGAATAAAATCCCAAACCAGCCAGTTGTCAATTAAAAATTATTCTTCATCACTTCAAATAATTACTCGCATTATGCAGTGATCCTTTTTATGGCTGTATAAGCAAATGAATATAATTCCCATTGTACGATGACCTCAATACAACAATGACCATTGACTGGACGAAACAATAACCTCTTATCGCTGTTTTCTCAACGAAAAATACTCCAATACTTATGCATCCTATCCCAATATCTGCATTCCCGACTGGTCATATCATCCTATAATGCCCATATCACCATATTTGACCACAACATCAGTGATTAAGAGATAATATGGTTGAAACTGAGAATTTCAGCAAAATTAGGAATCAAAGTGAAAACAACTGAAATAAAGATGGATTCCATAACAACAACACAATATAAGTACAGCATCGTATCAATTCCAATGTTCAAGTGTATAAAGAAATTACGAATAAAAAGGGTAACAGCACACAACAACGAACTAGGCAATCATTCCACTTACAACGAATATGCAAATGAGGCAGTAAAAATATAATAAATTCAAAAATTACAATCAAAAAAAACAGTGAATTAAGAGGGTGGCAGAAACAAATTGGATTATCAAAGCTGTCACCAATGTTCTTTAAAAAACAGAAGAAAAAGAAGAAAGGAACAAGTGAGTTCAAGGAATATGAACATCAAGAAACGTGCACGCTGGTGGAAGTCGAAAGCAGTACTTCCAAGAGCGACAGTTCCTACGTAATTCGACAGCTTCTCGCCTGCATCAATTATGGTAAATCGGTCCCAAATCAAGGGAAGTAATTCCACAACTTTTGCAATAACCCTTGATCCTTCAAAGGTTGCCGTGTTCCATTTATCTGCAAACATAAATAAACATAAATACAAATACAGTACGAAGCATTTCTTGAAAGAATTCTTCACCCTAACGTTGCGTCTCATATCATAGGAATGCTACCTCCAATTGGCAAAAAGGTAAGCCAGGTGAATGCAGGATATCGCCTACGTGCAGAAGCGTTCGCGAAAAGAACCTCATTCCGCAAAGCAGTCAAAATTTTTCGAATGCATACATTCAGAGGGGAAGGAAAATGAACTAATGAATGCCTATTAATGCATAAAAATCAAACTAACATTGAACTGGTTGTCAGCTGCATTGTATGCTGCAGTGAGCGAGCGCATTGCAGGTCTAGTCGTACTTGAAGGTCTAAGACGGTACGAAGATCCTCCAGGTGAATCAATCGATTGGAATGTACCCTGAGGAGCTGAGCGGCTCTCTACGGACGGACTTTTCAGCGCCAAAGGAGTCAGCGATGTGGCACCAAATATTGCTCTGCTTTCTTCTGCTCGCGACGATGATGTATCCATTTTAGCAATATCACCCAAACTTGCCAGCTCCTAGAAAGGACAACTGCAGCAACCCCCTCTTATCAAAACAATTCCCCAAGCAAATTTTTGAATTTAATCTAAAAATCGTTCGCACACTATATGTGTATAAAAACATATGAAACGGACAGGAAATAATGATACAGTTTATGACTTATCACTCAGCCCTCCCTCTATAAGTTTGCTCTAATTGGAGCATGAAACATCTCTCCACGTTCTACATAGACGACTGCATACATTTTACTCAATAAGATCACATGTAATGAGAACACACACGATTCACTTGCTCTTTTCAATGCAACTAGCGTTTAAAGATACAACATGTGCAGTGGATCTTAGCTGGAAAAGCAACAAGCGGGGTTAAGGATTAGGGATTCAGACGAGAGTAACTCTTTAAATTCTTCATCCCAATCATGCATGCTGTTCCAAGATTTAACCGAAATATCCTAAAATTAGTTCGATCCAAAAACTTAACTGAGTTTAGTTTGCTTTCGACCACTGATCGAAAACGCACAATTTCGCATCACTATAGATTCTGACCTATTTTAGACCATCCCCTCTACTCGATCATCAGAATTAAGAAAGATCAGAATCCTTCCCAGCTCAATCGATAAAAACCGATAATCCGATCCAATAACTTACATCTGGATCGAGTGGGATAACACCAAGACGCAGACATCCGTCGATAATACGCCCATTTCGCGATAATGCTTGTTGCGCATGTATGATAGACGAATAGCGGATATAAACCCAATTACCTCGTTCGGCAAACTGCAATTCAAAGCCATATCAGAATGTTTATGTGAAATAACATAAAATTTGGTGGAAAATCCTTCAAAAAGTTGGAAAACGCAAACAATTTTTGACCGAAATATTTTACTGCGAGCGGAAATGAATTCATATATTATAAATTTTTTTTTCAAATTTTCGATCTGCATGCAGAAAAAAGTGATGTTTTTCATCAGCAATTACTTCCACATCATTCTAAAATTCGGCATACGCTATATTGGGATTGAATCTTGCTATGTAAGAAATCACAGATAGATGATAAATATATTGCAAAACAAGAGGAATAAAGCCGGAAACATAAATGCAGAAAGCATACTCGATGTGCAACAACGGTGCCATGACGTGAAAAAAGCTGCAAAACTCGGCTAGCATCTTCAGGCGAGAAACCAAACACTGTCACCCAATGTAATGCACCGTCAGTGTTGTCCCGCACTCTATAAAACACAATGTTTCGAATAACAAATCGTAAGAGAATAAGTGAACAAAAACAAATCGAAAACGCTTTTGAAGTTAACTTTTGACTGTAATTTTCAAACCCGCCTAATCGGTTTTAGCAAACTCGCCCGCAGCTCTATTCCCCTTCACCTCCTCCAGCACTTCTTGAAGCAAATTTTTTCTCTTCCCTTCCTCTCTCATAGGTGAAATCCTCTTTTGTCCGGTGCCATCTTTTGAATTTAAAATACATAAAAAATTCCATAAATGCGTGAGTATATCTACATATGCATCTATAGTTCTAGGCGCACATCACGGCTCATCGCAACTCTCTCCTTCTTCCCATCAACTATACTCTCCAGATGAAGAGAATATAGTATATATATATATATATATATATATATATATATATATATATATATATATATATATATATATACACGCGGTCGTAAACAGTAAAATGTGAGAGCTGTGAGCTCCCTCTCCCAAATACCAATTTACCTATGAGACTTCATTCGATCGTTGAATAAAAGAAAAAATTCTTGTCGTGATTTTCGAGCGATCATAGGATTATCTAATTAATCTTATATTGACGAGTTCAAAAATATAGGTACTTCCTCTCTGATAAACTGTTTTTCTGAGATATCATTTGAATATTTTATTACCTCTCTGGAATAATTTCCTGACTAACGCAATGCAATAATACATATGCTCAAAGGTACATATCTCTTCAAATGGAGTGAATTCGGCGAAAAGCAAATAGCAGCTATGAACTGAGTAAGCTAAAAGGATGAGCAGAGAAAAGTATTTTTTTTTTTAAACTATCGAAAAGTATGCGAAAGAACAAACGGAGATTGTTCCATTGGATCATCGAAGGTCGAGATTGGCTCAACGCTTGCATTAACAAGTGGTGATACAGCAGATACCTTCTTCAGCTCATCACGTATCGATCGAAGAGGTGGACCTGATCGACAAAAAAAGGAATTAAATAGATCAACATTAAAACGATCAGCGTGTCAAAATAAACTGTGAATACTAATCAAATTAAGTGAGCATTGAATTCTTCCATCCTCTTCTAACACTTAAAGCTAGTTAGTACAAAAATGTTTCGAAAATATTTATTTGGTGAAAAATCATGGGATCAATTTTTTTGATGAATTCTGCAGCAACTCTCTCTGCATTCTCTCCCCTTTCCGATCATTTCAGTTGAGGCGCTCAAGCCTCTAAGCCTCTCTTTACAACGTAATGAACTTGTTTATATCCTTTTTTCTAAATTACCGGCGATCCACTGCTCCTTTTTCATAAACAAACATATCATTATCATTTTTCATTTGCAACACCTTCAACAACGCGAAGTTTAAAGTATATTATCATTTTATCACCAATTTCCTTTTCACTGAAAGCTAGATTTTCACTCAATTTTCTCTCCTCAACAGAAAAACGGAAACTCAGGTGCAGCTAATCACCTTCGACAAATTTCGTCAACAATTCCAAAACTTTTCTACTCTTTACTAACATTTTATCAGAAACAAAGTGAAGCGGTATAAATCATAAAAACACCAGCTCTTGAAGAAGATATTGAATGTCGTGTTGTGTCGATAGATGTAGTTGAAGCACGTGGAGAGACACTTTCAACACGAACCAATGCCGGAGACCAGTGCACACCTTTGTTCACTGAAGCCGACGCTACAAATATTGGCAACAGTTATTATATGTGCACTGTGGATGATATCAAAATATTTGAATCTTTGTGGGAGGAAATTCCCTCACAACTACTCTGCAGGATGTGCTTCTGCTATCACCATACATTCATGTGCGGAAAACTGTGGCATAAAGACGCATGATTTGAAAAACAATATCGAAAAGGGATTAAATGAAACGGAAGTTGCGGACACTCATAAGAAAGAGGATCAAAGGTGATGACAAAACCCCCCATCCTCCTCTCCCTTTTCCATCACCCTAAAATTTCTAGCAAATATACGATTATTAAACATTTTTTAAAGGAACCACTAAGCAAAGAAAAAATATGCATCAGCATAAAATTAAGATAGACAGAGATGTATTGAAATTGATGATAAATTAAATAAATAACAATTTAGATGAACTTACGAGTAAGATGTGATGGCATAGCAGATATGCACAAATTGCTATCATCTCGCGTACCCCATTCAGTAGTATCCATTCCTTAAAGACCAAAAAAATACCCATCAATATGGCAGCAAATGGGTATTTTCGATACAATATTGAAGGAAGAGCTTATCGAATTGCTATCTCATATTTTTTCATAAAACGTAATACTGCATTTATGATGCTGAAATTCAATTAAATACAACTGAACATAACTGATATCCTCATCTATATTGGATCATTAACGTCCTAGAAACTTTTTCTTTGATGCATTCACATTTTCCGCTAAGCAGTAACGAAGGTATACAGTTATGCCACTTTTTGCCTCATACCAACAACGTTGAACTTCCATCTCTCTCATTATCATCGCCTAAATTACGGAAGGGAAAAATTCTTAGCAAAAGTGCCGCCGCTTATGCTATATGCATATAGTTTCGTAAGAGTATGTGCTGAGTTTCTCCATATACACCCCCCGTCCCATTTTCCTTCGTGATCTCTAACAAGTAGTTATTTCTTTATATTATTTGTTACAATTGTAAGACCTCCTTTACTTTTGGGAAGTAAATTTTCCTCTCCTATCGGGTTGGGAAACGGGAATAAATTTCAGTTAATTCTTTTCATCCCTCCCATATAGAAACTCTCAGACGTACGATGTATATCTTCCACCTGCACTACCTCCAAAATATACTGCTCTTACCTGACTAAGTCATTTCATCCAACTGCTAGCGATCCATAAGAAACTTTTTTCTTTTAAGTGAAAGAGGAACACAGATGAAATATATTGAGTAAGAAAATGCCAAAAAAATAAAAGAAAAAAAAGGAGAGAGGTTATGCTAGCAGAGGATCCCGTAAAGGTAAGTAAAGAACATTTACATAAACACAGAAAACACACCTTGATATGAGTGAGTCGGAGGTATAGCTAAACTACGTCGCTTATTCACCGATCCGAAGAGGAAATTCGGCGTAGTCGGTTGATTTTGAAGGCCATCATCCGATGTGAAACCAAACGGACTATTGCGTGAATGTGAATCGATGAACATCGATCGATCGGCGATTCCCTCACGAATATTGTGTGTACCCAACATTTCACTGTTGTTTTCTGTTATAGTCAACAATCTCATGGCCAATAATGAAGTGATTGTTAATAAAACTCAATTTTCAAATGGGGAATTCATCGGTAAAAGTATTCGGAGCTGAACGAACACTTCAATATTTTATTTTTCATAGATCATTTGTCTTAAAGTAAATCTTCGTTTTTTGAAATATACAAATGCAAAAAAAAAAAAAATTTAAAAAAGGATGACTAGACACATATAATGAGTGGAGGACATAAAAATATATATTCCCAAACATGTAAAATAATACTATTTGAGTGAAGACGAACGGTAAAAACGAGCAGTGAAAGTTATTGATATGCTATCGATTACCAGCGATTGAAAATTTATTGCAATAATATTCCACAGTAACAGCAGCAATTGTGTATTAAAAAGAACCGAACCATTTTCTGAAAACGCTGAGCAAATTGCCGCTCAAATTTCAACTTAGCAATAACCTTTGGCATTGGGACAATTCCTAATTTTGTATTCCCATCAAGAATTTTTGGCGGATGATAGGCAAATTAGTGCCGTATCTAAAACAAGTGGCTGAAAAATCAGCGATCTGCAAATTTTTAGCGAGAATAGTGGCGCGAAGAACTGTGCAAAAATCTTGGAAAAATTCCAACTATTGATATAATAGCGATAAGAGTTATGCTGATAGCAATTAAGAAATATAAAATTCGAAATGTTCCGTTAAAAAAACCAAATGGAATTTATAGGACTATGAAAATCGGCCTTTTTGCGGTCCTATAAAACTGAATAAAAAAGTCACTTCAAGCCTAATAAAACGATCAGAACGCGACGGGACAGCTCATGCATTTAGAACGGCACTGGATGCGAACTTCCACCTTTAAGAAGAAAACCAACGTAAGCTGATATTTGTATATCACTCCGAAATTACGTCTAAACGATTGATATTTGAATTGGACAAGTTTTTTTTTAACTTGAGCAAGAAAAGAAACCCGCATATTCTATAAATGTGCCGCTTAAATTCGTTACCGTAATCGCGACATTGATTTATCATAAAATGATTGTTTGGGGTTCAAAATCATTGCTCTTTAAAATGAATTTTTCTGAGAAATATGTAGAAATTGATTATACCTGTTTTTCAGGGTAATAGCCTATAAATGCTTGATGAAGATTGTGGACATGGCATTATCCATGTAATCTGCAAGGTGCATCCAAATGGGGAATTAATTTGATATTTAGCCTTACGGTGATGAGATGATATTGGCGGCGCATTCACATAGAAAGTGCTCATTGCTTTCCTGGGTGCTGTTGTCACCTAGGAAGTTGGAAAATTTTTGGTGTTTAATTGGGTGCTGTTGTTTTGGTAGTGATAGTTTTATCTTCTATTAACTATTGGACTGTTATTTCTCGTTTGCTTATCGTTAAAGAAGTTATCTTTCATAATAAGTGAACATAATATTTTTTTTTTTATAAAAAAAAGTTGAAAAGAAAGTGATCATATGATCGAAGAATTTTTTTTAATCCAAAAAATAATTTGGAACCAGATTTTCCTTATCGAAACTATGAAACATGGAGATGTGGGAATGATGGTTTTATAAAGTAGATGACATTTATATTAAAACGTTCTCGTTGAAGTGCATCGAAAATTTTTGAATTTTTCAAGGCAAAATTCTTTCATAGATGTTCACAAATATTATACGTTGGTTGCATGTTTTGTTATCACTGTAGGCTGGCTATTCTGCAATCACACCCGCCTTCTCGTGTAGATGGCTAGATGAGAGCGAATATGGGCTGTGATGTATTCTGGGTTGTTTTTAGTAGGGAGGGGCCAAGCTTATAGCAGCCTTCAGTTTGAATGAAAGAAGGTTCAAAACTTTTCAGTGTTTACATGGCACATGATACCAAGATGGTGAAGGGGATGTAAGGGGGAAATGTGGGCGATGCGACGTTTCGACGATTATGAACGTCGAGGAACGTTCGCCACGATAAACGAAGAGATGATGCATTTTTTCAGTGAAGTATGGAAATAAAAGGAGATGGAACTAATTGTCGTCCAGATAGTGGACAAAAGCCCCGAGTTTTTGTAGTATCTGTGGTGGGAAGAGAGGGGGGGGGGGGAAGAGGACGCAAAAGAGAGCGACATCTCTATTCGGTGGTCTACGATATATCCTTCCATATGTCGATGAAATTGTTCTCATCAAAGCTCAAAATCTGGTCGCTTATATACAAATAATGGCTAATATTTAGGCAAGTTATACGATGGAGTTTTGTGAGGTGATCGACGTAGAACGTACAGCCGATGTGAAATCATCGGGTGATTTTGCATCATTAATGTTAGCACGCAGTTCAGTGGATGCATTATCAAAGGCTGGCTTCGTTTATCCATCTCCAGTGCAAGCTGCAGCGATACCGATTGGTTTAATGGGTTTTGGTTCGTCTAGTTTTGCTTTGCTCATGTAATGCAAAAATTTCCCTTAAAAAGATGCTAATCGGAACGTTGATATTGAGCTGCTATATGCAAAAGATTTAGACAGGTTTTGTGCATTGCAGTTTTATCGTTGAGCATTATTTATGCTTAAGAGAGAGAGAGAGGGAGGGGGAAAGCAGTGAGAGAAAGAATTCAGTTCGCAGTGCTGCAAGTTACCAATTTATTAAATAAGATTGGTTTGTTAGGGTAATGATTGATGGGTTTGATTTCTATGGAGGATAAAGGGATGGTTTTGGCACTGCCTCAAAGAAGAAGAGAATGCAATGAAAAACTATACCACCATCCCTCCATTCGCAGAATAGTTACCCCTTTCCTATGTTGTGCTCTTTCCGGAAACATTTGTGCCTTCTTAATATCTTCCAAAAGGAAGGCAGATAAAATGACACCGTTTCAATAAAGCCATTCGGCTTTCAACTCTTATAAAGACTTAAATTAATCATTTTTATTCAATCATTACGAAGGTCAATTGAACATATTAAATTAATGTTCATTTATTTGTGCTAAATAAATACCTTTCTTCCATGCTCTGCTCATTCCATCACGATGGTGATGATCTTTTGCTCACGAACCACAGTTTAAATTAAAACATCTCTTGCATTGTTTAATCGGTCCAGATTCCCATCCTTCCCTATCATCTTCCTTCTCCTCTCACTCATCTGTCTTAGCACTATTAGAGACTGTGAGGCATAGATGAAGCGGTGTAAATTGCAGATATGTTGGTGCAAGCAAAATCAGGTACAGGTAAAACGCTTGTTTTCGCGTTGATGGCATTAGAAGGTCTGAATGCACAACGACGTCAACCACAAGTAATGATCATTGCACCAACCCGTGAAATTGCAATGCAAATTGCTGCGACTGTGCGTCGTCTTGCACCACCTATTATTCATGTTGGGTACGCTTCTCGCTCTTTGCATTCGTTTTTCCTAACTTCATACCACTTTGCCAATATTTTTTGATGGTTTTTTTCCTGGTTTTTAGATGTTCTTTCAAAAAATTACAGTATTCATGTTGATCGGTTCAATTTCGGGTGCAATCAAATATTATTTTTTAATGTTTTTAACAAAGCAACATCTAAATAATTGTGTTCTTTTGAATAACAATTTTTCTTTCATTCATCCAAACAGTTAATCAAAAGCATTTAAGGTGAAATTCGTGTGGGAACTGCTAAAATACCATAGCCATACTGAACATTTATGAGTATCATTTTTCATAGTTCAAAGATTATTAATCTAAGTTGACCCGCTATACTAGAAGCAAAAACGAGCAAGGAATATATTTTAGTGTTTTCGTTGGTGGTGGAAGGAGTGTAGCGGATGATACGAAAGAAATCCGAAAGGGAGTACATATCGCAGTCGGTACAACGGGTCGAGTTTGTCAACTCGTCAATGATGATCTTTTGCCCACCAGCCACGTCCATTTATTTGTTCTTGATGAGGCCGATAAACTTATGGAGGAAAATTTCCAGAAGGATATCAAGTTAGATACTTTCGATTATTTGTCACTGTATTCCACACTGAGATTTTGTTGGTGTATGCTTGATTTGTCGGTGTCTGATGTATCCTAAAATTAATCTCCTTACTTCGGATAGAACGCCAAAATCATAAATTTTTAAAGTTTGTTTTTATGAAGGAGTTTATTGAGGCAAAGGTTATTTCTTTTTCAAAAAGCTCATGGGGTTGGTAAGGGAGGAGGAAGCTATTTGACGGAAAAGGTTTGTCGGGAGAGTGGTGGAAGATGGGTGAGATTGTTTGAGGTAATAGTGCATACCTTTTCTAGTTAGCTAATAAGTAAGAAAGGTAGATTTAATAGCAATTTTTTTTCAACATAGGCAATTTTAATTTTGCAGCATATGTTCTGATAATTTCAAACGCATAATTGAACGATTTGGAAGCTTGAAAGATGCACTTTTAAAGGGAGGTGATTTATAGAAGTTTTGCGATTGATTAATAGTGTTTGGAGCTAGGAAGGTCACTGTACTGCACCCCGTGTATATCTGCTTAGTAGTGACTGAAAAAAGGGGAATGTGTCTTTGAAAATGCGGATTTATTTGAGCTCTTTCATTTGCTTAAGTTGATTATGCTGAGTAAGTTTGATAATGCGAGAGCATGTGGTTTACGCAGTTGATGGCACCTGAATTGTCAACGTTTCTCATGTACCTTCTAAGCGGAAGGAGTAGTGGTAAAATATAATAGTGCTAAGATAAGCATTAATTGCAGGACGCTGAAAGGTATTTCTTATGGAGGAGTAAAATGAAATATGTAAAAAAGCATTGATATCATTGATATTTATTCGTTTTAATGTAATTTGGGATAGTTTCAGTTATAAATTTGAGAATTACTTAATGTCCAACGTTTATTGGAGGAGAAAAGATTTCAGCCTTTCGCTATACGAAGAGTTGTTTGCAACCTTAAGTGATAAGAGAAGGGGGTGAAGAGAGTGCAGGCATGAAAGGTTTCCCATTTTTTCGATTTCCGCTTTTTATCTCTCCACTTCTGCCTTATCAAAGCATTTTTAGTAACGGCTTGTGATGTCGCTTCGTAATTGAGCAATGTTTTGCAACTGCGATCCGCAGTGATGGAAGTGTGGATAATTAAGGTTGTGAATATAAATTATTTTTATGCATCGTTTTAGTTTTCTCTTTTCGAGCCTTCCAAACAACAAACAAATGGCCGTGTTTTCGGCGACTTATCCGGGAGATTTGGATGAAACACTTGCACGATATATGAAAAGTGAGTTGTGCCTCATTTATTCTCTCTAATAGCACAAATTTTTTTATTATAATCTGTTGTATCACTGAATAGACGTGTTTATTGAAGCTAGATGAAATTGAGGTGTGAACCTGAAATTACAGATATAAAGTAATTAATTACAGATAACAAAACAATATGGTGGCGTGTTACAAATGCTAAAATAGTCATAGAAATGTAGCAATAATTAATGCTGTGCTTACTGTAATATTAATGCAGAGTTGTTATATCAGTATTTAAATAAAAACGTTAAAAATTGTTGAATAATATTGTAATATTTTCAGAAGCACATTTAATTCGTCTAAACGCTGAAGACGTTCAGTTATTGGGTATAAAGCAATATGTGGCTATGAGCTACTCAGAAGATGGTCCCACTTCACTTCATCGTTTACTCTCTTCGATCACATTCACTCAATGTCTCGTTTTTGCGAATGATCAACAAAAGTTTGTATTTATTTCAGTTGTTTATTATGATGCTTTTATAGATGGTGAAGTATGTTATGTAGCTTTAAAGAAAAGAAAGGGAGCCGTTGATCGACAGCGGCATTTCTTTTCTTCTTTTAATGAATCTCATATGACGTAATCCCTCTCCTCTTCTTCCTTTTAAAATGACACTCTTTTTTTTGCCATCCGATTGCTATTTTATAATAAATTATGCAGAAGCAACTATACGATTATGAGAATATGAGCGTAGCCCATAAAATGTTATTTTTCCTTTTTTTGAAGTCATTGCTGTCACGGAAATTTTTTTCCTTCAAAAAATTACTATTTTTGTTGCGTTTATCATTTCTTTGAATTCTTTTTGTCCACTGCAGGTGCATTTTAAGTTTTGGCTACCTTTTTTTTTGGTGATGCGCTGGCGTTTCGTTAAATGATGTAGTTTTTATTTATTTATTTATTTATTTATTTATTTATTTATTTGTTTGTTTATTTATTTATTTTTACTTTTTTATGAGCGGTTAGACGATCGATAAAATTATATTCTTATGAAAATATTGCATATCGAATGAAATGCTGCTATGTTTTGCATCGATTGCTTTGATTTGCAAACTTGCCATTTCTTCGTCTCTCTTTTGAAATATTTCCTGTCAACGGTTGTTTTCACTTCCGGCAGTTTTATTTTAGTTCTTTGGCAAATTGATATAAATGAGTATATATATTGGCGAGTTATTATGCTAAGCAGAGATTTCTATCCGATCCATAGAAGGTCCTATGGAGGGATCCATGCAGTGTTCCATGGAGGGAGTTTATTGACCTCTGTATTGTTTTCGAGTTAATCGTTACGATCTTACTATCTATATTAGAGTTTTGAATAACTGGTTAATATATGAGGATGTGGCTAGATATTGTGCATCCCCATTTGAGGCAGCATATTTTGAACGTATCAAACGTTAGAATATGTAGCCTAATATCGCAGCTGTTTGATACAACGTTGAAGAACGAGAGAAGAATGCTGCTAGAATTTTGCTTTTTTTTACAGATGTGAACGAATAGTGAGCACATTGCATTCAAGTGGGTTGGATGCTGAATTAATTTCTGGTGCTATGGAGCAAACTGATCGCAATCGTGTGATGAAACGCCTCAAAAATTTCCAATTGAAAATTCTTGTCTCCACTGATTTGGTGAGTTTTACATTTTAAAATATTTTTTCTTTTGCAAATTGTTATGCATATTACTAAAATGAATCGACAATTGTTGCTGCTAAGAGGTTATCGTAAAGGTGTTTGTCTTAACACTTGAAGATAAGCTGTCGTAAGAGTTCAGTGGTTGGAACGATATTAATAGTTAGAATAAACAATAGACGCGATGCATGAATGACCCATCCTCGAGCGATGGCTACTATATATGTTTCACTGTTTAAGGTTAAGAATTGCTGTTCGCAGCTGAAGGCTTGAAACTAATTAGGGAAAGAAGGTTAGCCCTATTTTTGCAAAAAAAAAAAAAAAAATGCTAGAAAAATCGTTTGAAAAGAGAACGAGGGCGATGGTCAAGATATCACAACTATTTCTTTTTCTACCCACTGGAATTCTTCCACCTTAGCAAGATTTTATTGCGTTTAGTGGATATTTACTGTTCACTTCAGATAGCACTATTGACAGACAGTGTTTGAACAAAAGTTTATTTAGTGGCAACCGAAATGGTGGATTATGTCATTCAACGAATATTGCTGGGAATTCATCGTACTAGAGGTCGTTAGAAATAATGAAATCGTATTCAAATGAGACTCTTTTCAGACGGCGAGAGGTATCGATGCAGAGAACGTGAATGTTGTGGTGAATGTGGGGTGCCCATTAAGTGCGGAAACCTATCTCCATCGAATTGGGCGAGCTGGAAGATTCGGTGAGCCCTCGTTTCTCGACCTTAGCAAACACATTCACAGATGAATGCGAATAAGGCATATGGGAGAGTGTTCTTTTCGGATCTCTCGATTTATCGCATGTCATGGAAATATCATATTTCGATGTTCTTATTTTTGTTTTTCCATGATTCACCTGGAGTAGGAAATGCTAGTGAAGTAAAAAATTGGCATAGATTCACCTGGACTTTCTAAAGCTCCCGCGAAGTATCATGTTTGGGACCACATTGGGTGTGCGGTGACGATCTGGAGGTCAAAAACTGTCCGAAATGTTAAAGTCAAGAACTGAGGCGCACGTCTGCATGGTTTTCTTTGAATATTTCTTGTTTATTTTGTTTAAATTATGAGTGCCGCATTAATTTTCTCTTAGTCTCTGCGGTCAGAACTCGGGAAGTTTGATATGCAGAAGTAAGCAAACAGCTTGTGCCCACCAGGGCTCTCGCGTGCTCCATCCAGTTCGACTGTAACGCATCACAACGCAAAAGCTGACGTAATCCCAACTTTCACAAACTTATATTTTCGGTTTTTGAGTTTTATTTAATGGAGTTATCGATTCCTAGCTGTAACTTAAATTTATTTTTCTCTAGAAGTATGTTCTACTTTTATTTTGAGCACACTATGATTTTATGAGCCAAGGGTAACAATTTATAGGGGGTTATGGTGTGTCAATTACGATCTTATCGATGGGTAAAGATGTGAAGCGTTTCACGGAGATAATGAAGCAAGCGAAATTGAAAGTGAAGTTGTTACATCTAATGAAGGAATATCCTCGCGATCTATGTCAAAATCAGTTATTCTATGAATCATCTTCGGATTTCAAGGTAACTCTTTTTTATAGTTGATGAAGTATTGTTACGAATTTAAGGTGACCTCCGATTGAGGTTAATGGTTAATCCTATGAATTTAACGTTAAGTTGCCTTGAAGTAACTTAATGGTTAATGAAGTGCTGCTAACGTTGGTCGCTGCTTGCAGTAATGTAAGCGGTGTCTCTGAATTGTATTGCGATACAAAATCATCTTTCACTCTGTGGGTGGTTTCGTGTTTAGTATGCCTATTGTAGTTGCGGAAACAGTCATCGTAACCTGTCGTAGCTGTGAAATCGATTAATAAAACTGCATTTTTATTTTTCCAGAATTGAAATCTTTAAATTTCAAACGTCTTTTTAGCAGTTTGAAAGATTACGCTTTAACATTTGGTCGTTCTATTCAACGCTCCAATTTCATATAAGAGAGTGGAAAGTGTTAAGTGGGTTGTATGGGAGGCATTGCTAGATGACGTTTAATTATGATTAGCTGCTAGTGATGATATGAGTCGACACTAAGGTTGCTTCGAGATGAAACTAATCGATTATTTTTGTGCGTTAAATTTGACAGACGGTGCTAACACACCGATAGTGGGAATAGATGTGACTATAAAGCGTGCTAGCAGTAGTTTAATATTGAAATGAAATTATGTTGGAGCTTCTGAGTGGTTGTTGCTTCTGATATTTCTTCGTTGTGAGTGTTTTTGGGTTTTCTTTTTTTTTGTGGGCAGCTTTTCTCGTATTTCTCTCAAATCTATTGTAGAGTGACCCTATTTACATTCTACGCTTAAACTTAATTGAAATCAGTATTGATAATAAGGAAGCCGATCCACGTTCAGATTCGTCATTAGGAAGAAATACTATATTAAATGTACTTGGAAATATTATTCAGCAGTTTAATACTTAAATAATTTTCATTTAAACAAGTTTTCACTTCCGGGGGGGGGGAGGAGTAGTGTGGGGCATTGTCATGTTAAATTATCGATTGGGACTATTTTGGAATGAGCACTTCCCATCTGCATAAGCCATCAAGTCGTATGTAACTATCAAAAATGTATTGTATTTGATCTGTTCATAATATGTCTTCTTTTAAGCTTGTAAAAAAGAAAGGATCATGTGATGGAGATATGTCCTGTCGAAATCCACGCCTGAACAGTCCACCTGCAGAGGAAAGCGATGATGAGTTGGCACATACGAGGGAGTTGGCGCCTTATAAAGAATGCATCAGCAATAGTGTTCTTTCATCAGAAATGTTACAGAAAATCCGAAGACTTGAGGTTTGCTTGTTTTTTTCACTTGCGAAAATAGAGTGCAATTTTCAAGACACTAGGAAATGGCACCAAAATTTCATATGTATGGGTGGTGGAAGAGGTGGATTCACTAGTATTATGACGTAGGTGGAGTAATAATCCGTACCAGCAGAAGGTTGGTGACCGCGCACTGGGTGAAATGTGGCTACAATCGATTAGCTGATGTCCTTAATTTGTTTAGGCTTTTATGATAGTAAAACGATTGAACCATTCACTGCAGTGATATATTTATTGGTTTTGTATGCATTTTGCAGTAAAAAGTGTTATTAAATGAAAAGTTCGAGAGTTGCAAGAAATTACCTCCAAGTTATCTTAGTTTGAGTTGTTTTTCAGGCCGATCGACAAGAGAAAGCAAAATGTAAAGCTGAAGAGCACTCAAAAACAATTACAAGTAATCCGAAATCGAGCACCGAGAATTCGGCGTCGAGCTTAGCCGTGGATAGCACGGAGAATGGAGCAGTTGCCGAAGCAAAAGGTTCTGAAGGCAGGGAATTTCAGTTCGTACACGAACTAACGATGGAATGTATCACTTCGAGTAGCGGCGTATCGGTAGCAGTTGAGAAGAATGTATCAGGTATGCAGCAGGTGGGAGATGTCACCGCGACAGTTCTTGATCGATCATGTGATGTTTTGGCAAGTGTTAACGGGTCACAGAAGTCGGTGTTCAGAGGACCATCAATCAAAGACAAAAAGAGAGTCATTTGTCGTAATGATATGCTGCAAATTCGAGATTCATTCTCCGCGTTACAATGGTGGAAGTATGCATGCTTGAAGTATGGGTCAATCTTGAACGATGAGCCTTTCGTACAAAAGCAACTTGACCAACAGAGACCAACAACGTCGAATACAATAATCCCATCACCGGTTTGTATTTTCATTTAGCACTCTGAAGAATTTATACAACGGTCACTTCGATGAAGTCTGACATGCTAAGCGTAAATTAAAGGGCAATTGTGAACTATGAGATGATTCTGCAACTTGAAACTTGAAACCTTTGAGTCAATCTTTTGAATCGAATTCCTACGTATAAGTATCATGTGTATTCAATCAAGTTAAAGGAAATGGAGTCCATAAAAATTTCTGACGCATTTTTTGCTTTTAGAATCGTTATTTCCAGTATAAGGATCGGTGTTTCGAAGCATTTGCATCCATCTGTCATTTCTAGTGCGTTCTAGGACCGTTCCAGGCTAATTTTGAGGTAAGACATCCTTCACGGTCTACATGATCACTTCCACAGGTCTCATATACTTCTGTGGTACTGTAATATCCGATAGTGCGATGTAGTGTGATAAAACCGTGTGCACAGATGAAATAGGATGACAGTGCTAGAAATCATCTGAGACATTTTTCAGCAAACTCGTTCATGAGGTCTTGAATTTTATGTAGTATTTTGATGAGCCATTTATAAACCTGAAGTACAGAACTTACTTAACATTTACTTCTTATACTTCTTTAATGCGATATTGAATTATTGGATAAGAGAGCCATATGTACACATCGATCACTTTTTGAGGGAGATGAAGGAATATGCGAAGAGAAGAGTACAACACAAATGTCGAACCGGATCACCTATTCAAAAGAAAGGCTTGTAGCGATACGAGAGAGTCGTTGTGCACAAGAATGGTCTTTATTGGCTGAAGGAAAGTGGAATACGAAAGAGGAACCCTTTCAAATGGATGAACAACTTCGTGTACCATTCACTCAGCAGATTCGTATACGAAGAGAACGTGAGAAACGTGGACGTGATGTGAGCTTTTTTTCATCACATATCAATCATTTTTGCCATATATGCTGACGATTTTAAGTAATTTCCGATGGGAACATGAATTGATATCCATATAACTCGAATATTTTGTTTATGATCTCATCTAGATTTAATGCCTTGTCTTGGCCATCGCTTTAATTTTCTAAAACGTTTATCATCTCAAGATTTGTTATTTTTTGCATTTTACCTCTCACGTTGATATTTCGTTAACGTTATTTTCAACGTTCACTTGTCGAATCTCTTATATTTTCAATGAATGTTGTAATGTTTACCGATAAGCTTCGTATATTGAGTAATCCCAGAATTTCATTGGGGGTGTGCATAAGGACTCCTATGAAGGACTGATTACTAAATGATCTGAAGGAGGACGATCCTATTGCATCGAATATATGAATTATTTGTGCTTAAAATTCAACTTTTATTATATTGATATCGGTAGCTGTGATTACTAGGTAAGGTTCGAATTTACTTCGAATGATGGGGATTTTTAGGTTGGGTATTGAAGTTGTGATAATCGTTTAGTTTGCGCATATTTAAATACTTATTCTGTTTTCCCATATCATACTTAATCGTTTTCTTCTTTTTTTGTGTTTATGCATCTTTACAATCCCCATCAGACGATTAATTGAGTGAAATTTTACGCTTGAAAATGTTTTTGTGTGGGATGAGAATATGATTGAGAAAATGAGGTTTTTTTAAAGAACTTTTAGAATTTAAGGATTTTAAGCTGAGAAATTAAGAAAGATTTGTTTCATTTTTTCATTTAGCCGGTTGGTTTCAATTCAAAAACTCAAGTGGTCTGCTAAACGACAATTCAGTTGTTGCGCAAAGTGAAGTTATTGGTGAAGCATAGCTGCCAAGGTGAAGTTGTTGCATTGGCTAGTATGGAATAGAGCAATTTGTTATCGTTAAGCATGAAAGAGAGAGAATGAAGCGATTAGCAAATTAGTGACATATAGATGAGCGATGGTTGGGAGAAAATCAGTAATTTAGGTGATCGCTTTAATTATTTTAAGGCAGTACAAGCGGCACGTCGAGAGGCAAAAGCACTCGAAACATCGAAACGATCGAATTTGTTGTTCGCAAGTTCACGTTATCAATTCCATATTGAAATGACCGCAACGTTCGATGAATATATGAGAGATTTCTATAAGGCATATAAAGAGAACGAAACGAAAAATAGCAGCGGAAGACGACAAGGACCAGTGGTGACTTTATTGAGGAGGCCACAAGAATATGCCGTTGTTAGTGGTTTGGTTTTATGAGGCTAGCTAGTTGAAGTGTTGCTGCGATCACTCATCCTTTGAAGTTCAGCTATTTTCAGTATGTTACGGTATCTTTTATAGCAGAGATAGGATTTAATGTTGGTTGATACTATGAGAGAACTTTGTTTTTTTTAATGTTATCTTAAAGTTACAGACATACGAATATATCATGCTGATATGCACGCAAAAGTAACTTTACCTAAAGAATAGTAATCTTTATTTCATGCATGTATCAGCATCGTCAAGGTTGGTGTTATATCGGCATATAGAACGCAGCATTGCGCTTTGTTTCGCCTGCTGTTGCTATGCCGGGTAGGATGCGAACTTCACTCTTCAATAATTGACCGATGAACCATGCGAACACTGATCGTTTACCAGTCGCAGGACTTTCCACAGAACTATAGAGTGAAATTCAAATTGCAATGAAGTAGTGAAAGGTGGCGGTTCTTCAGATATTTGGGTGTGGCAAATTGGGCAGCAGTTTTTTCCTATATTAGGCTATAATTTGGATTATTCCTTAACAATGTGCTCTTCTTTTCCTTTTGTGTGTGGATTCTATGCGAAAATATACATGTAAGTGCATATATATATATATATATATATATATATATATATATATATATATATATATATATATATATATATATATATATATATATATATATATATATATATATATATATATGACAGCTGAAGCTGTTTTTGCTTATTCTAGGCAATTAGCCAAAGTGCAGCCTACCTAAATGGCGTCAGGTCGTCGTTTTATTCGCAACTGAAGATCAGCATGAGTGCAATTAAGGAAGAGTCCTCTTCAACATTAGAGCATCAAATGTAAGAAATAGATTTTATCATATTTTCATGGTGGTCCTCCTTATTTTTTTAATGTTATCGCATTTTCTTTTTCCACATATGTTTGGAAAATTATTCATAGGTTTTTATTAAGAAGATGAAAGCATTCATTTCTTTTTGTTTTCCTCGAAGATTTGGCGTCAAACGAGAAGGAACATAGCTATTGAAGGAGTCTCATTCATAGGTCATCGAGTGAATATGCTTTTCATCGTTGAAGAGGAATTTATACGGTCGGTCATATGCTATGGCGCCAACTTGATAGCCTAGAGGCTAAATGGCTTTTTTCTGCTCCAAATCTTATCCATATCCATAGATTTTTCTTCCTTAGCTGGACGTCTAATACGGTTGAACGTTTGATCGTATGTTATTCCCGCCTACATAAGCATGAGTAGGCTGGAATATTAATGTTTTTTGTCAGCATAATTAATGTAATTATGCTATAAGCTGCTCAATAATTATTGGTGCAGTTTTTACATGGTTCGTTGTTGGTTTGTTTCATCCCCTGTTATGGCTGTTGAGATGAACACAGCGTCCAATCCGTTTGGTTGAAATTGTATTTATCGTTATTCTTTTTACAAGATGGAACATTGCTCAGTTTATTTTTTCCTTGTTCGGCTTTCACAATAATGGCATAGTTGGTGATCTTTTATTGGCGAGTAAAATAAGAAGTGAATGGAGATTTTGCGCGGAGGAGGAGAACAATGGACATGAACCAGTCTTTGGAATGGGAAGTTAAACCGGCTTCGAAATTCATGGTCGTGGGTAACAGGATTCTTTCCTTCCTTAGTTATATTGTTAGCAGGTCGAATTATTTTATCTATAAAAGTTGCTATTTCAGGCTAAAAGTGGATTCTGCTACACAGACAGACGTTCTTAGCCAAGAGGAAGGCTTTGAACACGTGCATATGCAAAAGGCTGATAACAACAACTTCGGATTAGACAGGAGTACCTGTAGTAAGTACTCCACACCTGACGATCAGTTTGCACGTTTGACCCTCGAGAAGAGCTATAAAATGCACTCGGAGCTTTTAAACAATTATTATTACTACCTTAATTACTATGCAAATAAGTATTTCGATCGAAATAGAAGTAGTAAGTGATCGTAACGATTGTATGCGTTGAAATTTAGGCTAAAATGTTCAGGTGGATGAATTTGTTTTGAAAGCACAAAAAGGTGAGCGGAAAAGAAGGAAAGGATCGCAAGTTGTTGTGTGGACGTACATGCTTTACGTGACCCTAAACAGATATTGAGTGCATTGTTTTTGGCAATGTATAAACGTTGATATAGTTGATGATGTTATGGGTCATTGAAGATGCCTCTTTTGATGGTTTATAGTGCTTTGATTTACGCTTATTTATTTTCGTTCAGTATTCTGTTGATAGTTTTTTAACCTCTTCTCATTCACTTTGCATAATATTATTTTCAAGGACCAATTGAAATTGAAATTCTGTTCGAAGAATTTCTTCATCAAGTTTTTGAACAATTGTTTTTTAAAATTATATATTAATAGCGACAGTAAAAATGTGACAAATATTTTTCAAAAAAGTTTTGTTTTTCTTCCACTATTTGTTGAGTAATGCAAATGTCTGCAGACATACTTGTATTCACGAGCTTCAGCATGTTGTGTTAGCGGCATAATATAACACGCTTGATGAGCGTATGATGGTAACACTCAAAAAAGAACGAGCGTAATTTCATTGGTCATGATTCGGTCATTGGTCATCAACAATGGTCATCACCTGAGTCTGGGTTAAACTGAAAAAGTTGGCCATAACAAATGACCTTAACAAAGATTCTATTTCAATTTTCATTTGCATAAGAAAGGCGTATTCAAATATAGTTGTGAGTTTATTTCGCTAGGTTTTAAGGGGATCCCAATTCTTCGTATTATCACTGGTACGGATGCTTTGATTATGAATAACTTACTGGAAGTTGATTTTCTTCTCTTGGAAAGTTGGTAAAACAAACTTTTTGAAAAAAATCTTTTTAATTTCAGTGCGGGTTTTCCCCGCCAGTGTTACGCTTCATTTATTCATTTCAGATTACAACCATTCTTATTTGTTTCCGAGCCCTTCCTGAATAATTTGTGAATATATAAAGCTTTATGATTAAGTTTAGCCATATGGGGATGGCATGTTTGATATGCATTGTAAGTTGTATAATCTGACATATCATTGTATATTAGCTTGCAAGAGTTGGAATTAGTCTTTACATTGTTGTGGAAAATATAGAAACTATTTTTATGGAATTTCTTTTTTTCAATATAATTTCACTAAATATTTTCGTTTTTCAGTTGTTTTCACTTGATTTTTTTCCGTTATTTCATCTTGTTTTTTCCAGGGAAAATTTTATATAGGTAACATTTGTTTATTTTCGATCCCAACAATTCAAACGAGATATTGAAATCTTCAATCTACTATTGTGATTAGCACTCGTAGCCAATCGGTAAATTGGGGGAGGGAGGGTGGACTAGGTACGTATGTGGTTTTGGATGATACTAATGCATAACGGAAATTTTTTTGAAGAGCTGTTTCAGCGACGTGTTTTGTTTTTTAATGGTCGGACGACGTATCGGGAGGCTGATAGGAGAGATTTGAAGGGGATGGCTATGTGCAAATTCCCTGGAACCCAATGAGGGGTAGTAACAAAGTATTAGCCACAAATTTTAAGGAAGCGCGCTTTATTGTGGATAGAGTTATAATTATGGACCAAAATCACCACAGAATTCACATTAATTATGTTATCTGTTTTATTGTTGATTTGCTTATTATTTTATCGTTTGTCTATGCAAATTTTGTTTGCAGAGGTGTAAATAAACTTTCAAGTGCTTTCATTGTGTTTGGAATTTCTGTTTTAAAGCGGCGTTTAAAAGCGTTTCCATCTTCGATTACGATCGTTTTGTTAATAAGTTTCTTCTTTTTATGTCATGTGTTTTCTTAGGTGTTTTTTTTATTCATATAGGTGAAAGATGATTTGAAGACAAAGATGGGAGTCATAAGAATTAAAGAGTCATATTCGTTTATGGATAAGAATGAAGTCATGCAAAGCTGTTTTAGGTTTGAGCCGTAGAGTAGATGCGAAGTCACAACAGCCATGTTTGTAGGTCAATATGTATTCGGGTCTTGGTGAGATCTAGTTTCTCTCTTTATAGGGAACGAATTCTTTGCCCGCGTCCGCTCCGTGACGAAATATGGGAGGTGGTTTAAACTCGGTTCGATTCTCGGTCTTGGACGTATAGAAAAATTGTCAATTTGGGGCAGGATTAACCTGTATTGTCTGCTAATACAAATTTCGGTCTTCACTGCCGTGTTGGCGTGCCCTGACGCTGTGTAAGATTAGCGATGGCTGCTTTTCTAGGTCAAAGCTTTACCAGCAGGTACTCTGGTTTACCAGCAGATATTCCCGCCTGATTTGTGCTCATATAACACTTCCAAAAAGTCTCATCCCGTCTAACTATTTAATGGTCGTATTTCCATGAAGTCTCGATAATTCCTTTGAGCACTTAGAACTGATGGTAGCGAATAGTGGACTGGTATATTTTCTGTGGTTTATGTTTATTTATTTATTTATTTATTTATTTACTTAGGAGGTCCAGAAGTGGAAAAACAAAGACATCTGCATAGAACCAACTCTCAAATATGGTACCTAGAACATATGTGACGCTATATTTTTATTACTGATTCCATGCTCTTGTCTACTTTCAACTTTTTAGCGCCTAATATCTATCACTAAAGCATTGTGCTGAACGTTGTAACTGCAATATGATAATGTCATGCCTCAGTTTTATCAGGCGTAGGCTTCGATTTATATATGGGCGTTATTTTAAAATGCAATTTTTGCAGGTGTACAATGAACGCCCCAGAAAATAAAAAGAAGAAGAATGCACAACATAAGAAGAAAGGTTGATTTGCTTTATTTTGCAGTCATAATTTTTCTCTCAAGAAGTATCGTTAATGATAGGAATATCCGAACTGCTTCCTAATGAAGTCATATTGACTCAGATGTCTTTCTATATGATGACTCAGATAATTTTATAGGAGTTGTTGCCTTGTTTTTTGCATTTATGCTGGCAAATTTTGTTGAATGACCAGAGGTACAAGGGAATTGAAGCTGTATAGTAGTCCGTCGTTTTCCAAAAATTGATAGGCAATGTGGGCTTACAAAGCAAAAAAAAAATTTTTTTCCTAGGTCAGTATTTATTAGTAGTTATCTTACAAGTGCTAAATAGTCACATTTAAATGAGATTATTTAAAAAAAAGAAAATCGGATTTTCCACTCTTAAGGTTATCTCAAGTTGTAAATATTTCAATATAAAAGAAATTATCCATTAAGTGAAATATTTTCAGGGGCGAATGCCGACGTTGATGATATAGACGCAATTCTGAAGGAAGTGGAATTGGAGACACAAAAGAAGGCATCTGCACCGACAAAAGCGACAAAGAAAGGTGCTAAAGGTATGTAGGAGAGCTATTTCTATACAAAAAGAAGTATAAATTGAGAGTTTCTTAAGCAATGTCCCTTTTATTTTCCCCTTCAAAATGCTTAAGTTTGGCACTTTCTGAAATATATTTTCCAATTTAAGGGTTTAGGAAATTGTACAAGAAAAATTAAGCATGATGAGTGATGACCTTTATCTCGATATGTGTGCAAATCCATTCCCGATGACGTTCGGAGACCGAAATCGAATCGGACAGATCCGGGTCCTTTCTCATTTGTTCAGCAATGTGCTAATCGATGTGCATCAATCATATTTTCATCGAAATCACACATCCTTAGTTAAATTGTTAGAATAAAACTAAGAGTGTTTAGTTGTGGTATAGTTAGTTCCGGTTGTGAATAAGTATGTAGTGATTTATTAACTCAAGTCAACAATTTCGTAAATTTCATGCAGATTTTTACAGAACAAATTTTTATGAAAATTTTTACCAAAATTTTCATAATTTGTATCGGATGGAAATTTTCACAACCATTTTTTGTCTGCAAACGATATGTTTTAGGTGGTGGTGATAGTGTTGCATTGCATGAATCAAGGCCATTATTCGAAAAATTCGAAGAGGAAGTGAAACCATTAAAATCGGTCGACGAGCAATTCCCCGATATGAATTATCCGATTGGTGAGATATGGGAATATAAAAATGGTGCCGATAATCGTACCGCTATCAATAGATCAACCAATGAGGAAAAGAAGGTATTTATTCATTTGATGCAATTTTATATTTAAATTTATTGCACTCTTACTTTCTACCCTACTAGGTATGGATTTATTCATAGTTGTTATGGTCGTTCGACTTGACGAGAGAGGATTGCATATGAATAGTACTCACCTAATTAAGATGAAATAATAGTTTGGCAACTGCAAGGATAGAAATAAAAATATTGGAAAAGAGGGACAATGAGAGGGTAAGTAAGGGGGATTGATATGAAACTTTAATTGCCGTAGGCGATTTGAGGTGAAGTTGACCTTGAAATGCTGCCGTGCCACTATTGAATCTCTTCATTTAATATAAATTAATCTTCACTATTATTCAAATATTTTTAGGCATTAGATGCATCCTATGAGGAACTTTATAAAGATTTCCGGCGTGGTGCAGAAGCACATCGACAAACGCGCAAATTCGTGAGGTCATGGCTGAAACCAGGAATGACGATGATTGAAATTTGGTATCCTTTCGCTTTATTTCTATCATTTCCTTGCAAGTTTTATACGTACTATTTGATGGACCCTCTAGAATTCTAGAATTTGAACCTTCTAGAGGTTAGACATGTAACATGCACTGATGACCCTAGAGATTTAATTTTACTATATTAAGATTGTTGTTGTTGTTGTTAATAGTAAACTTTTGATACGCTGTGGAGGTGTTGCTCGGCATAAGGGTAGGGATTTGGGGGAATCGGCATAAAGGTGGGGACTGGAAGGAGCATAGGTCATGCGCTCGCATGGATCTTCACAGTGTTACTGAGTTGGTTTGTTTATAAGGTAATGATCATGTTATGATTTCTTCGAGAATTTTTAATAAATTCGATAATAGAGGCGTGAATTTTGGTCGTTCCAGTTTTACTTTTCCTCTATTGCACTACATTTTTATCACATTTATACAGTTCCTTTGTTTCATATTCTAATATATCGGATTTGCTAGTGCTATGATAGGCTACAAAGAGGAGTATAGTTTTTGCAGTTGGCTTGGATGACTTCATATTAGTGATAAGTGAGGGCGGTATGACATTTTTTAAAGGTGTTTTTTTCTTTTCAGTGAGCGTCTAGAGGCCCATTCACGTCGAATGATCAATGAAAGTGGCCTCGATGCGGGTCTTGCATTTCCCACCGGCTGCTCACTCAATCACTGCGCTGCACACTACACTCCAAATGCTGGTGATCCCACCGTGTTGCAGGTTTGTGCATCTCTTTCGGTCTATTTTTGGTGGAATTTTGGTTATTGTTTCTTCAAGTAGTATTGCTAAGCTTCGATAAATCCTAATTTAACCATGAGGCATTCACAATTTAGGGAGGGATATGTTATTAAGAATTGCATCATGTCTTGAAAATGTTTGTTTTTACCGGTTAGAGAGGTATTTATTAAAAGCTTTCTAGATTGTACATTAAAGAATTTGAAGTGGTTCTGAAGTTTAGGGGAAGCGGGCGTTTTATTTATTTATTTTAAGGTCTGGAGGTGGGAAAACACAAAATTATGTGGCTGTGAGCAATAAGATTCGTTAATTGTTGAAATGGAAGTGTGTATGTTGATTAAACTACTGCTGACGATTCTGTTATAATTGAGACGTATACATTTAAGGTTCATTCGATTAGCACATTTAAATATCATTGTTGAGGAATGTTATGGTGGAGCTGGCATTATCAAAGATGTCCGCTCGTTGCGGGGTTATTGCCTTCTGTTTTTACATCACTTTGAAACGCATCTTTTTCACCTTATCTTGGACTTACATATATAAGTATAAATAAAAAACAAATAAGTATATATATATATATATATTTCTTTTTTTTTGAATTCCCTAATTCTTAGGGAATCGGGTCTTTAATAAAGACTTACGCGCCAACCCCTCTACGGCCTTTGAGTTAATACTTCTTTTCTTTTTTTTTCAGTACGGTGATGTGTGTAAGATTGACTACGGAGTTCATGTGAATGGGCGTATAATTGATTGTGCGTTCACGGTGAATTTCGATCCGAAATTTGATGCGTTGGTTGAGGCAGTTCGAGAGGCGACAAATGCGGGTATCAGAGAGGCGGGCATCGATGTTCGTCTATGTGATATTGGTGAAACAATCGAAGAAGTAATGACTAGCCATGAGGTACCAAATGATTCCATTTGTTCATTGTTTAGAATGGCTAAAATGTGCAGCATTATAGAGCTATTCGATTCTTGTGTATATCCTTTTCCTCGGTAAATTCGAGCTGATGAGTAATGGAGGCTTATTATTTGCTGTTAACTGGCTGCTGAAACAAATCTAATATAAAGTGAGTGTGACTGATGATATGATGTGAAGATCCCGTATTTATTGAAAAAGTGTCCATTGAAGAAGTTTTGAATGATGCCAAATGCTTCACAGGACGACTGATCCTATTTGGATGATTTACTGTCGGTGATGATCAGCGCTGAATATTGTGAGCATTTTAAGCGAGTTGGATTTCTTGTTTTGATCTTTTTTTTTGCAAAGAAAATAACCTGAAACAATTTTTTTCTTTTCTTATAGTTTGATTTTTACGTCATTTTAATTGTGCGCTTAATTTTAGATAGAACTTGATGGTAAAACTTATGTGGTTAAACCGGTTCGCAATCTCAATGGGCATTCATTGGGTCATTATCGTATTCACGCTGGTAAAACGGTACCCATTGTAAAGGTGAACGATTTTCTAATTCTTTCCTTCCATTTCACTAAGAAATACAAAGGAGATTCATTGTTCTATTACCTTAGATTTCTTTTCTGATGTACGCAGAAATGCTCAGCGCAAGGGGTTTAGTACATTTAACTGAAATGGTTGTCATTGGAAATTTTTGCCAGATATAAAAAAATCTGTGGAAGAAGATTTTCTTTGTTTTTTTTATTCGTTTAGTTTATTTCAGATCGATTAGTAAAGCTATAAGTAGAAAAAATGGCAATAACAATGTAAAAATATAGAAATTTTGAGTGATACAAAAATTAGGCGGATTATCATTGACATATAAATAAGTGTAGAATGGAGAAATGTGGCTTCGGATCGTCGTCGTTTGAGCAGATAATTGAACATTGCCTCTGATAGTGCCTTGCTGTGGTTGATGATCGACATTCATGTGTTGGCGAGTGATGGCGTTGGCCTTCACTAATATAAAGAAAGGTGAATGCGTAATTTTAAAGCAATTTATTACAAATACAAAATTTTGACCAGCTTCACCTAAAAGAGGAATCTGTGCGAATTTCCTCGAGCGATACAATCTTGAGTATTTGTCATTTCCCTATTTCTATAAAATCGTTTTCAAATCGTTAAAAGTTAGTAATGTTTGATTATAGGGAGGAGAGCAAACCAAAATGGAGGAGAATGAATTCTATGCGATAGAAACATTTGGCAGCACAGGTAAAGGATACGTACATGATGATATGGAATGCAGTCATTACATGAAGGATTTTGATATTAATGCAGAACATGTACCACTCAGGTATGATTTTATTTGTTGTTGTGTTATTGCTTTTGCTGTTGTTGTTGTTGTTGTTGTTGTTGTTGTTGTTGTTGTTGTTGTTATTGTTGTTGTCGTTGTTGTTGTTGTTGTTGTTTAGTGAAAGAAACTTTTAAATGTATTAAAATTATTTGTTTAGAATGCTTTAGAGTTTTTTCTTTGAAATATCGCAGAGGCATAGTCGAATAAAAGAAATAGAAATTGAGCTTATATTTGAGGAATTTTTTCTGGAGAGAATTCTTATTGCATCGATAAATTTTTAATATCGTAATTTAGATAAAGCAAATTTTGAAGCTTTTAGAAGTTCAGATCAATCAATCGTTTTCATTTTTTTTTTTCATTTTCTCGCCTTTAACACCATTTCAACACCGTTAGTCAAATGGTTGATTGTGGTAAGATAAACGTTAATTTCTTGTTGAAATTTATTTGCACGGGGGGGGGGGGGGCGGACTTTTAAATGCTGCAAGGAGAGACTCCTTGAGAGGTGTAAACTTTCTGCTCCAATGGTGGGCAAAACTTCTAAAACTTTTTCCGCGCACTTGGCAAACAGCAGATTCTGGGATGCATTTGTCCTTTGAGATAAAGGACAATCCCATGACGTGGATTTAAATTGTTCTTCTAGACTTGCACGCTCGAAGAATCTGTTGAATGTGATCACGAAAAATTTCGGCACTTTGGCGTTCTGCCGTCGTTGGTTGGATCGTCTCGGCGAAACAAAATATCTAATGGCATTGAAGGACCTCTGTGACAAGGGTATCGTACAGCCATATCCTCCATTATGTGACGTCAGAGGATGCTATACTGCCCAATGGGAACATACACTCTTACTTCGTCCTACATGCAAAGAGGTTGTCAGTCGTGGGGAAGACTACTAAATCTTGAAGTGAGAGTATTGCTTCATCGACTGCTTTTGTTGAACGTTTTTTTTTTTTTGCTCTGAAAGGTGTGTTGTGCGAATAAAATTTTTTAATCCACTCTGTTACATCATTCTTCGAACAGAAATTAGTGGATAATTCGTTGGCACTTAAGTCATTTTTTTGAATGGGAGATGAGGTCTTTGAACGGAGACGGGATCGAATCGGCGATCGAACGTTTTAAAGTGCATGAAATTGGGCCATCTGCCGATACTTGATGCGACGATTTCTGGAGGAGGGGGAGGGGGCGACATTGCTGTCACTTTTCTGATCACTGATGCTATCCGTCTTTTAACACTAGTGTTTCTGAATCGACTATTCCGGATATGCTATTTTAATCACCTAAAAAGCAGTCGTTTTTCGTGTTTTACTTTTTGGAGTCGTCTTCATGGCCTCGGTTAAAGAGGATCTTCGTTCGATTTAAAGGCACATTGTTGCACCGTTGTAGGAAAGTTTGCGTGTCATGCTCTATCGTTTGCAGCGTTGACCATTTTAGATTTGTGAAGGGAAGAGGATTGATTTTTCTATCAGCCGAGTAAAATCATTCCTTACATATTTTGGATCATCGTATGGCGCTTTTATTTTCTTACAAATCTGGAACTGTTGGGTACCAACAATACTGCAATTTTTGCTACACCCGACTCCGCTTATTGACTGTTCAATAGGTCAGACAATCTGTCTTGGTTCGTGTACCTAAGAGGCATTGGTGCGGTGTTAGGCAATGTTCGTTTACCTGATTTCAAACAGTACACCTCGTGAAAGTAATACCCACTCGAGTTGATGGCCGCCAAGCTCTGAAGTGGCAAAAATCCCGACATATTCCTCTGCTACTTTTCAGCACCAGCCGTATTTGCGTCGGATGGAAACAGCGACAACGGATCTCTGGAAAGTGCATACCCACCTAATCTTTTATACCTTATCTGATCGTTTGCAGCCATTTGATGTTACCTTTATTGTATTTTTGACCAATCATTATGTCACGTATTATGTCAATTTCTGTCCAATGTCATGGGTTATGTCAATCATAACGTCACATATCAATCAATAATTGGGTCAATTTGTCATCGATGCAGAAATCAGTTCGATTGGCTATATTAGTGGTGGATGAAAAATTGAAGTTTTCGAAGAAATTTTAGACAGTTTAGGAATTTTCACTCCTCATAGTTGCTTTTCCTGGCTGTAAGCCATGCGGATCCACTACTCTTCCTTCTTCTCTCTTCCATTTAGGCTTGGTTCTTCCCACCTCTTTCCCAACCCTTAAATAGCGGCTTCACACTTCCCATGGGAAGCACTGCGATAACTCGGCCGTTTTTGTTCCACACATAATCTTACGCTTCATAGCTGCCGTATTACGAATATATTCAGAAGTTGTATTTTCAATGGAATGATTGAACACAGCGTTTGAAGTACTTCAAAATCGGAAGGTTCTTATTGCGGTGCATTATTTTATATTGTGATTTCACCGCCGTGGTGCAGACCCATCATAATGACCTTGGGGGAATGCGTAAATACGGTAGTTGATGTCGATGTTCCTGAAGCATGTTTTGTTATGTTATATATTTTCCGGTAGGTTTTATTAAATAGTCAATGGTTTATATTTTCTTGCATCATGAATTTAGTGTTTTGATGGACTAACTGCATTTGACACAGTTTCCTGGATAAATGGAAAAGCGCATTGCACAACGGGATTTAAAAAAAAAAACCCATGTGGATGGCTACGTTGCTGAGTGTTTCATTGTGTTTTTCGATTGCTTAGATTATTACATGTCGATTAATCTATATAGCCATTTTTGACTCGATCTCTTTGATGTGTTTATGAAACGCAAAATGGAAGAGACTGCCGAGAACGCATTTAATGGCGAAAGCAATCTATTTTTATAGAACAAGTGAGGAGCTTTTCTGGTAATTATAAGGTTCATATAATTTTCACCCTTTTCAAAAAAAGAGGGAAGATTTCTTGACGAACAATTACCTCACTTGAACAAATTAGTAATATTGTGTAGATCGTATAAGTGTATGACTATTACTAAATTATCCCACTTCACCTTTACATTCAATTGCGATGTTATATATTTATACATTTGTATTCATATATATTTATATAATATTTCCCGTAAAATTTATGTAACCATTTTTATGATGTATTTAAACGCTACTTTTAACGTTTTATGTTATTATAGAAATGAAATAAATGTTTTTACATTTAGGTATCGGAGTCGTCATCGCCGAAGTGAAGTCTAAACAGACGTGAGGAATGTCGGGTGGGTGGTGGAGAGCCGAAATACCTGGCTTCTTTAAAGGATTACAACTGCTAGTTCGTAGTCAAGTCGGTTATGAACTACGTCAGACAGAGAAGAGGTGTCGTTTTATTTTCCTGTTAGGCTGTCTTTCGGAGTTCCTGTTCCATGTCCAGAAGTTGCTCCCTATCCATATCCAGAAGTATTGTTTCAGATTCAAGCACTCAAAACAGGAATTAACTGAAAGAATGCTTCGTACTGAAAGCGCTATATGAACTAGTATACGCATGCTTGGCAGATGAATACGCATAGAACAGTATATTTGTAGGATTTCAGGTAGATATTACAACACCTCGACGTATAAAACAGGCCTTTTTTAAAGTTTTATAGTGCAAAAGGAGAGGGAATTATTTAGAGTTTGAATGCAACAGTATAGACGTAGGTTTGTTTGAAAGGAAGGTACCGTAATATTGTTATAGTTATTCGTTTTAATACTTCAAATACAATGCAATAAAGGGAAATATTTATACTAATACAAAAACATTTCAGTCGCATTTCAGGTTAAAAGAGCAATGCCTTCAACAGATCGTTATTGGTGGAACGGTTGTCGATCCTTCAAAACCGAATCCAGAAGCCGATTATCCAACAGATATGTATGTCTATTACCTTCTGATTTTCTTACTTCCTTCCCGTTCCGTTTTTGTGTCAATGTCGTTCTTCTGTTTTGTATAACGTCGACGAAAGAACTCCTCATGCTCAGTGCAGCCTTTTACTTCCTCTCGGTAAAGCCTGTTCTAAGCTCATTCTTAGTGTCACTTCCTCATCTTGAATATGGCTCTATCCCTTAGCGCTCCCTTCAAAGTGCGCAAATGTCACTGTATTTCGAAGATCCTTCGTTCACTTGAAAGAATATCCCTATGCAATTGGAAATGATATATGCCTCCTTGATCTCTCTTCTTCTTGCCCTTTAGTGTCATGTTATTACTTCAAAAAGGCTTGTTTCTGAGAGAAAATGAAAGAGGATATTCCCTATATTCGCTTTCGGAGGAAATCTTTATGAACATCTTTAATTTTCTGATTTTGCACACCTCAGGTTTATTGATAGCTTTCCTAACTCATTGCATCGACCCGCCGCAAAACGGTCTCCATTCGTGCTAATTTCAGGCGTGGCTTATGTTCGAAGCTATGCCCGATTCGAACGAAACTTATGGAGGAGGCATTAATAGTAGAAACCGTATGATAGCATTTTAATGGCCATGAACATATAGCAAGCAAGTAAACCGATAATTAGAGGTTTTATTGCATTTCCAAACCGGATGAATTGTCCCTTTGAAATCATATGAGGCGGAAACGAATGTAAGCCATTCTGCCCAGGAGAGAACAGTTCTACCTTTTGTTACTTCATTGAGCATAAGTCTACATTTTGACCCGCTATCAATGATATTATCTAGTGCGTCTTGTTTCTTCTGTTAAATCTGCTGATCATGTTCAATTTGAGGTATGGCAGCTGGTTGCCGCCAATTGTAAGAGACGTCGCTGAACGAGTCCAAGTGGTTGCTATCGGAATGGGGGCGATTGCAGGACTTTTGGCTAAAGGAGAAGTCCCAGGTAAGTGCCCTCGATCGAATTGATTTTACACCGGAAGTCGATTTGGTTTAAGCGTCGGCGTTGGTGGCAGAACCGGGACTGTTCGGGAATGAAAGGTTCTCGGATCATTCAAAGGATGCGGGGTGTTACAGAGGTTTGAAGTCCTGCATCTTCAGGGGATCATTATCGTTGAAGTCGAATCTTGAAAGATACGGTGGAAGACCTCAACCTTGCTTACACCAATCCGTTCAAGCGTTCCTATTGCAAAGCATAGCAAAGTGTCTTAATTAAACTAAGGTCCATAATTGTTTGAATACTTTGTTTGTCGCTAAGAAATATGTTAGGGGTTACCTTAGAATTCAGCAGAAATCGCTATTTCTTTTATTCAGTTATAAACAACCTTTCACATTAGCAATGAAAATTTGTCACTCTTTCAGAGCAGATTTCTTATATTTTACTTTTTCTGCCACAGGTGATAGTCTGAAGTCGTTAATATGCTTTTTCTCTCATCAAATTTTATGTTGTCATTTGCGCTGTGCTAATACCTTATTGCTTCATTTACCTGTTGAATAATTAAAGGTTTCGCTGGGCATATTGTTCCATTGGAAACAGAAAACGAAACGCCATCCGCAACCGATATTGAGGTTGTTATTCCACTTGATTTTACTCGTTTTCTTTTTTTTTAATTGGTTATTTATTGTTCATTCTTCTTGAATTCTCTGCATATTGTTTATTTAAAAGAATTCTCGAGGCTGCCCACATTAAATTTCGTTATTTTTTTCCGTCTCATTTTTTAAGGCAAAAGAGAATTTTTAAAAGTGTTTCACTGCATTCATCGATCATATATTTAATTAATGAAGGTGATTCAGTTTGAATGATTTCCGATGAAATATGTTTGGCTATGTCAAATATAATTTTGCATTAAAGTCGATAGAATATTATCAGTTTTTTGGGGAGAGGGAGGGGGAGCATGGAATCGGTAATCCGGATCTAATTGATCCAGATCGACGAGCAATCTTGACCATCATATTCCTCGTTTCTTTTGTCCGTAATCTATATCGAATTCAGCATATTATCAAAATTATCAGCCATTGACAAAGATTGGGATATACTGAACTTTTATTGGGCATTTGGGCTGTGAATATTCCCATTTAGAAATTGAGAGGAGAATTTTTCAGGCCTTTATTGCGAACCGATGAGCAAAATGCATCGTTGAAGAGGACTTAAAGAAAATAATTTTTTTAAATATTTTAATTCACAGGCCATTTGTGAACATGAACGGATGATGTTGTTATGTTAAGAAATCCAATAAAATATTAAAGTCTCTTCATTATTTGCATTCAATTTTAATAGAGAAATTTTGCAAATTTAGGTGAATAATTTAAATATAAGTAAAGAAGCATTTCAAAGCAGTTCTTTTTTATTTTATTTTTATTATTTATTTATTTTTGAAGCAATCATCGGAATTTTTTATACTACGCAAATATTCACCATATAGGATAGAGAAAAAATTATTCCGTCTTTATTTTACCGTTATTTTTTGATGACATTAAATTCTAGCCATTCAACCGATCATGAATATTATCTAAATTCAGCACTAGAAAGGTTTTGATTTACATTCGCATAAATTATATTCACTATTAGTATCGTCGGTTTTATTGAAAATCGGTCTGACGGATGTGGCGGATCGTATAATTGTGATGATCGTTACTTCTTTTCCCTTATTTTATCAAATGAAGATTTCTATTTAATGAGCAGTTTTTTTAAAGTATAAGTTTGCATCTAAAAAGAGGGAAGTATTGAAGCACTAAAAATATTGAATTTATAAACTATAAATTAGATCTTTCATTGGAAATTCAATTTTCTTTTAGAACAAACGTTACGATGGCGTTTACGACGTTTTCATCCAACGGGGATCCGATCCTGAATCTTGCAACATTCCATGCCAACGTCCTATCCGCTAGGCTATTGTGGGAAATTTCTGTGGCATCCAACTCGTATGTACATATAGGGCACTAAATTGATAGAGAGATAATGCCGTAATGAATGAAACTGTTTATTGTATTCGAATGGGTTAATGGATATGGAATAATGGGAAGCCGGTTATCTTATCACTCAACATTTTTTGTGGGGAAAAACGAAAAAAAAATTGTGATAACTCAGCCATTAGTAAGTAATAAAGTATCGGAAGTGAAGCAGTTGACAGTTGAAATGTGTCCACATTGAGGGGCGATACTGGAGGACAATTCTGAATCCAGTGGGGGAATGCACCGACAGAAGCAACGACCGTTTTATAAGGAAGGACATTTTATGACGTTACAAGTTGGGAATTTCTCCTTCCCTTTTTGTTATTTCCGTTTTCCTCCTTCTACTATACTAATAGTTAAGGAGCGCGTATATGTAGACGGTACTGATGAAGTGCTTTATTTTAGAAATGGCATATGAAGATATACATTACAGGAATAACACAGAAAAGAGACGGAGAAATACAGACTTTTATGCAAGGATGAAAGGTTTGCAATCCAAAGTCATCTGTATCACCTACATATGTTGTATAGGAGATATAGATGACTAGTGATTACAAATTTTTATGCAAATGATTAAGGGAAAAAAGGGCTGTTATGGCTTATAGTAGAGGTTTTTATCCTGTTGAGACATAAAGACTTTTCACTGATAACAATATTTTATAGAGCAAGCACAGCATAAAGCTGACCGAAGATGAGTTGCGTACATTGCGTAAAGCATCTCAACAAGGTGATATTCGAGCGTCATCTATCACTAAAATGTATGTCTACTGAATTCCTTTTAATACTTTTGTTTATTGATTGACAGCTGCTTATTATGTTTATTCCTTTTGTTCGTGCCAGCCGATTGATAGAATTCTTCACGAATTTTGATAGTTGATTAGTGTTTAATATTTTTTATTCGAAAGACTTGAAATATTCGGAAACAGAACGCCAGGATTTATATTTTAATTTACCTGACAAGTAATTGGAGTGACGTCATTCTCAGTGGATTTCTTACTTTGAAAAAAATTCTAATGAGCCGCTTACTTCATTGTTTGATTCTGTAATGTTTTTAATTGCTTCATAGGAATAAGACATTTCGGCTTGTTTTCGTTTTTTTCTAATCTCTTCACTACAACTTTAGCATCATATATATGTGCATATATATATATATATATATATATATATATATATATATATATATATATATATATATATATATATATGTATATATTACAGAATGAAGGATGAAGCCACATCAGAGACAACAAAGGTCTTCTATCAGCCACGATTACCGAAGGTACTTTTTCACTATCTCACTGAGAAATTTGCATTTAGCAAATCACTGCATCATCGATATTCATCTGATTTTTTATGAAAAAAGAAAAATCTTTTTTTTAAGTTTATAAATTGCTTGCGTAAGCTTTTTTTCTTGAAACAAAATTTCCACGTCATTTAAATGTAATGTTGTGGATCGCATTGGAATTTTTTTTTGAATTGCTGACCATTCTTTTATTGGCTTTCTTTATGATAACTGATTTACTTTCACAGTTACTTTGTTTTTCTAAAAGTACCTCACCAATATAATCTTATTGTTTTCGAGTATTTGATTTTAATAAAAATTATCGATTTAAAGGCAAAAAATTTACTATTTTTCATTCTACAAAAATTCGAATGCTAGTTGGAAGTGGAAAATATCTTACAAAATTTGAATTTTAGCTAAAATATTATATATTTTTAGGGTTATAAAGTGACGATTCCCGAGATGTCGGTGATAAAAAATCGAGAGAGGAAAGTGCCTAGTTCACGAGTTGCTCGATTGGCCAGATTTGGACAACTTGGCTTAGGTTTAGCGGCTGGTGCGGCCGCTGAAGTTACGAGGCGTGCATTCACATTTAATAAGGTTGTTGATGAAATTTCTAATTGAAAAATGAGCTGTTCTTTGTGTTTTCTCTTTTTCTCTACAGTTGCTTGAAGTTTGTTGAATTGAGTATTTTTTTCAACACTCTAACTTTCTGCACTTAGTAAATAATGATATTCATAGTGTTTTCCATTTCACTTTTTCTTTGCTATCATAGGTGAGATTGTTAACTATAGATGACTCGATTAGGTAGAAAATTGTTAAATTTATGGAAATGGTCATCATAGCCTGATGAGCAAGGTCAGAAGGGTCAGAAAAAAGGCGGCTTCGGTGAAATACCACTGGACCTTAATATATTCATATATTTTTGGTGCTTAAAGAGAAGGAACACCGTCCACTTCTTACTTTCATCAATGTTGTTGTATTTTTTCTTTGGCCTAGCATTTGAGAGAAATGGTCAACATATTTAGGTGGACGAATCTGGAACGGCGGATCGTATAATCGGCTCCGGGAATCCATTTATGACACCAGCAAATGCGGAAAAGATCGTTGGGACATTGTGTCGTGTACGTGGTGCAGCATTGAAACTCGGTCAAATGCTAAGCATTCAAGGTTTCCTTATATTTGTTCAACTCATCTAGTATTGCGTTAAAAAGAGGTAATTGCGTTATACGGCATAAATTAAATTAACGTATGATTCGAGAATGTTTACATTAAGGAAGACTATGGAAAATATTAAGGCAGAGCGGAAGTTAGTTTCCGTTTTTGTAATTTTTGTGCGATCATTATAAATTCTGAAAACAAACTTTTTATTTCATACCTTACGGAGATTGAATAGTTATCGGGAAAAGACGTAAACAGTGAAGAAGGAACTAAATTAAGGAAGATTGGGCAGTTATGCGATTGAAGTTTGATTTACCTAGAGAATCGGTTAAATAGGATGGCAATTTCTGTCCACAGATGGATTATAGCCTCAGTTGATCGGGCTTTCATGCTCTAACAGGTGAACTTTAACATACTTATCATAGAACAGGTTAATTGAAGATTCGGAGACTGTTTCACCGGCATTGTTGGAAATATTCGAACGAGTACGACATAGCGCGGATTTTATGCCCGTAAGACAAGTTCAAAGGCAATTGCAAAGAGATCTCGGTGAAAATTGGAGGGATAACTTCATCGAATTTGATGATAAACCATTCGCTGCCGCTTCCATTGGACAGGTACGATCTTCTTTGTGGTACTGATTGGGTGATGAATAGCGGCATCTATATATTTCATCATTGTCGATGCCAGTACTAGAAATAAAACTGATCTCTCTTATACTTAGATCTAGTATCTTCTTGCGAAGAAACAGTTAAAGGATTCAATCAATTTTAAGTTTCCTATTTTCTTTATGATGTGGGAATTGTGTTGCTTAGCATATATTAAATAAAAGTAAAATAAATTTTCCGGGAAGGGTTCATAAAACGATTTCTTAACAAGCAATTCTTAGTGATTGTGGGTTATCGATGCTAATGATTTTCCAAACGATTCGTTTATCGATTCATTGTCGCATCTTTCGGATTTCCTATTCGTTCTAGGTAGAGAAACGATTTTTTTAATATCGTTTTATTTTTTGCTTTGTCAACTTTTTATTTATGAAAGCATCTCTGGGATTGTGCAGGATTATTGCCTATTATTTAAAGACTTTATTGAGTTTATATATATCCTCTGACAAGCAAAAAAAAGAGCAAAGAGTATTAAAGTGCCATAAGCATTCGAGATTTATAGTATAGCTGTTGCTACCCGAGGGAGAGGGAATTGACCATTATAATGTATGGAATTGAATGGATTTTATTCACAGCTGTTATTTCTTTAGGTGATTATAATAACTTCCGTTAGAATTGTAGGCACTTTTGGGGTGTTATCATTTATGAAAGACCATTGTGATAATTCAGGCTTGCTTGAATCGTCTCATTCCCATAAATGACCGTTGTTGCTATTATCTTGCTTGTCCCTCTCGTTCTAATTGTGCTTTTACTCTTTCTTTATTTTGCTAAGGTATTATAAAATGAAGATCGTTTGCATTCTAAGCGACCGTTTCTGCCCTTATAATCTCTTTGTTTAGTAGACTTATTGATTCCGCCGTCTTCGCTGAGGTTTCGATTGAGTGGATCGTTGAGGTGCACAAAGTTATTCAAACTTGAGAAGTTATGTAGAATTAAGGACACTGAATATTTCGTGGATATTTCCATTGTTTAAATGTGCCTATTTAAAGGTTCACAGCGCAAGACTATTGGATGGTCGCCGAGTGGCTATCAAGATACAATACCCGGGCGTTGCTGAGGGGATTGAATCCGATATCGATAATTTGGTGACCATACTCAACATTGGGGGATTATTCCCCAAGGGTCTGTATTTGGAAAACTTCGTTGTGGTATCTCTTTACATTTTCCTCTTTTGTTTTTTCTTTTAACTTATCATTTTAAGGGCATTGTTATAAGTGAGGGTGTTGCTTAATTTAGGTTTTTCAAAACCTATATAAGGAGGTACTGTTCATTTAAAATGCTGATTAAATATGAATATTCTTGCTGTAAGGTTCTATATTTTCTAGTCTTATTAAACACAGAACAAGTAGCGGAGTGTTTAATTAGCTGCTATATACGAAGAAGTTGATAAATCGGCTAGGGTTAGGTAGGTCTGATAGTGAGTGTGGGGGTGATTGGATTAAGGTATATTTTTCCACAGTAAAGTTCCTTTTGAAACCCGTTAGGACGTCCTTGCATCTTTCAATAATGATGGAGATAAGTTCTTGATACTTCAGGTGGCAAGAAGAGAACTGAAGCTTGAATGCGATTACAGACGAGAAGCTCGTGCAATAATGAAATTTGCAGAACTATTGGCGAGTGATAACGATTTCTACGTGCCCAAGGTTAATTCTTATTATTTTTCATAGGGAATCACTAATTTATTCCTCGTTGAAAAATGATACGTTTTCCATCAATGGCATTCATCCTAAAATTTGCGAAAGATTATCGCTTTTGTGGAATGATTATGTCCAGCGAGGTATTTAATTTTCGAAAAAGAAAAAAAAACAATAGAAAATTTTTGAAGAACGTTGAAATTTCGACAAATCGGGAAAAAAACAACGGAATAAAAACAATAGCAGCAGTAAAGTGGGGATCGTTTTTACGTTTTCCTGAGTTAGTGAAAAGAATTTTCAACAAAACTCACAATGCTTGGAAAAAGAACCATTCCGTCAAGCTATAGAAACTAAAGTCCTCATAAATCCCATATTATCTTTCCGTTTTCAGCGCCAGAGCTCTCTGTTGATATTAGCAAATTTCTTACTGCGAATTGTTTATGGAAGGAAGTTTATAAATGGGATCGCTTTGCTTTTTTATCCAATGTTTGGTGAATATTTTACTTTCAACTTCTAAATTAACTTTAAACTTAAATTAAAAATTCGAGCTTTTGAATAAACCTTCCATTGAGCCCCAAATGCATATTGTTTGTTTTTTTTGCATTTTTTCTCCTTGAAAGATAACGAGCTAAATGATAATTTGTAGGACCAAATATTATGTAAGCATAATCTTTAATGCGCGAAATTAGTGAAAATGTCATTTTTTTAAAGCGTTGAAGGGTGAGGGAAAAGGAATTTCCTCAGTGGTCTTCGATGCTCGTTCCATACTTTCATCGTTTCGGCAGAACCAGTAACTGATGTGTTTTAGGTGGTAGAAGAGTTGACAACGACTCGTGTACTAACGGTTGAATATGTGGAGGGTATTCCTGTGGATAAATGCATCAATGAACCTCAAGAAGTGCGTGACTATATCGCCGCTAAGTTCATCGAGCTCTGCCTCAACGAAGTGTTTGTATGGCGATTCATGCAGGTAACATCTCATAATATGTAATCTTATAGCTAACATTTAATCGACAGGTATTTCACTAATACCTTCTCTACTTGTTCTGTAGAAACTCTATTATGAATTGATAGTTTTCAGTCAGATGTATTTAATTTTTAGACGGATCCAAATTGGTCGAATTTTCTGTTCGGTCGTCATCCGTCGAACGGTGAACCTCGATTAATACTTCTTGATTTTGGTGCATCACGCTCATATCCAAAGAGATTTGTCGATCAATATATGCATATTATACGTGCTGCATATGATCATGATAGAGAAAAGGTTCGTTTTTATGTTGACTATCAATACGATTTCACTCTTGAATGAGTTAATTTATTGGTTAAGATACCGCATAATATCGAATAAAATCTATAATTATTGCAAATGGCTTGCAACCGTCAAAGAGAGGGAGATTGGTATTCGAGGAGGCTATTTCACATATAAAAACTATGTCAGGGGGCAATAGTCGTAAAGTTTTTTGACGTTTTATAAGAAGTGATTTTTAATTTTTATATCGGATGGGATGGTTGATTGAGGTGGTGGTTGTTTCTGCTAAATTTTAAAGGCAGATATTTATTCAATACAGATGAGGATTTCAAAGGGATCTTCTCGGATAATGCGTTCTATAAACGTCAAGTTTACAACTTTCTGAAGTTATTTTTATTGGTGATATTGAATAAGTGAGCAAAAAATGAAAAAATGCAATAAAATACCAGTTCAGAGGTTTTTTGAAAATTATCTAATTTAACATAGGAAACGATTATTTTGATGTTGGAGTTACTTCTCTCTGAAATATTAAATTCTTTAAACAATCATCAATAAATGAACATAACACAGATTTGTATTACAAATGAATTGTACATACAGAACAATCAAATTTATTATTATTTGGCTTTGATGCTATTTGCAAAACATTTAAAATATTGAGAATAAGTAACGTTTTCATAGCTGCAGTAATTTGCATAAATTTATAAGCTTAATTGAAAGGAAATGATTGGAAAATTTGAAAATAAGAAAGGAAATTATAAGATCGGGAATTTCTATTTTTTTAGTTCATTGATTGGAATGCTCTATATGGCTCGCATTTATATTTTAATGTCGTTTTCTTGTATTATATTAATCGAGTTATTACTTTCATTTGATTTCAGCTATTAAAGTATTCAAGAGAAATTGGCTTCTTAACTGGTTATGAATCAAAGGTACGTTATATTTATAGTTGTTTTTGTTATTTTTATGATCTTATTATAGATTGTTCGTTGCGAATGTGGTTGGTATATGCAGGAATTTTTTTTTCTTATTTGATGAAAGGGTGGAGTGGAGCGGTTGATTTGAGGAGGGAGGAAAGAATGGACTATGTTCGATTTGACGGAGGGAACAGTACAATGGTGCAATCTAAGGATTTGGTTGTGTCATGGAATAGAAAAGAAATCAAAAATACAAGAAGATTTGGAGGTGTATATCGATGTACCGTGATTGAGGAATATCAGTGAAAAACTGTGGACATTGTTATGTTTTCTAGCTGCATGATAAAGTAAGGGGGATCCCTTTGAGAGGAAATGTAATATTTTATTTTAATGTATATCGTTGATGAGCTTCCGTGAATAATGCTGTTTTTCTTATAGGTAATGGAAGATGCACATTGTGATTCAATATTAATTCTTGGTGAGACACTCGCCTCATCAGGTCCATACGATTTCTCTAAACAGGTTAGCATTGCAAGAAATTGTTTCGTGGTTTGGAGCGTGGGATAAATTCACTCTCGAGCAGATTGAAATGGCTGCTCGACCAGGACAAGGATCGGATATCGCGCATCTCCATATGGTCCTAGGTTAAATGCGGTCTTAATTTTAGCCCGGATGCGACTGGCTTAACTGATGTGCTTTTGATCGTTGTTGTAAATATGGTTTTCTTTCTTGTTCTGAGTAGTTTTTAAAAGTTACAACAAGCGTGTACGCATTAAATTGTTTAATTGAAAAATTTATAGATTCATTTTTCCTCTAAGTTTACCACTGTTGATTATTCTTAAAGTTTTTATGTATTGCGGAAAAGAATGCCTCTCTGAAGGGAGGAAATATGTTTGATCCACTAATTTTGTTATTTGTGAACACAGATGGATAAGGAGTAATGTATATGCTGCATGGATAAAGCCTCTGAAAGGAATGCTAAGTTAGGAGGAGTTATTGGATTATTTATTTTAAAAAATCCTCAGTGTTTGTCTAACGTATCTTAAGACTATTGCAGTTGCAATATTTAACGCATTTGCAATAATAATTGCGTCATATGCGTAGATCGCAATACTTACTATCCGAATGATGATTTAATTTAAAATTTCAGAATGTAACCAAGCGGATCCATAAGTTGCTACCGGTGATGTTGGAGCATCGTTTGAAATCACCACCCGAAGAAGTCTATTCTCTGCATAGAAAGCTCTCTGGCTCCTATTTATTGGCAGCTAAATTGAAAGCAGTTGTTTCATGTGGGCAACTTTTCGAAAGAATATATGATTCATATAAGTTCGGCGAAGATGGATTCGAAGATGTCAATATTGATGAAGAACCTCAACGTGACGATGAACAAAGCAATATCGCTTAATCGCATGCCAGATAGGGTACGGCGGCCGACGACTTTCTTATTATAGATGTAGAATAGTTTTTTGTTGGGTTTAAAATAGGTTCGAAAGTATTAGCTCCTCTCAATATTTATTTGGGAGTCAACAATTTCTTTTTTTTGATAGGGAGGGTGAGGTGGGAGAAGGGAACAAGATTCATTGAGTTTGCGATTTTCGAAGGCGAAACTTATACACCAAAATTGCTATTGTCTGAAGAATATATGTATTCAAGAGGGCTGAGAGTTACATTTATTTCAATATTGAGAATAAATTTTTATATTTATCTCAATATTCAGACAGATATGTTGCATTATTTAGCCTACAGAGTATCTAACGTAGAAAATTAACACAAATTTTTTAGTTGACAATTATGACTGCCGATTATTAGAAATATTTGATTTAGCTGGCATCCCTTCGTTACGTTTGTGAAAATATTTTCTTCCGCCAACGTATGTAAATTATTTTTGTATCCTAATGTATTAATTTGCATATATTAGGCACGTTGAATTTTTGAGGCGTCTTAGTCGTCTTTCTGGGAAAAACGTTGAAAAAATGCTGTTCGATGCTTGTATTTGATGGTTTTTATTTTTAGAACGGTCGATGTTATTATTACTGGCATTTTACTATAGAAATGACTTTTTAATTGATGGGTGTGGACGAGAATTCACGGGTGTATGCAGTGAATGGGTGAAAGGCAAGCAGTTGGTGGGGGGGGGGGAGAGGAAGCAGGGGGACTATAAAGTAGGGGTGCAGAAGTTAAGAGGAGACTGATTATAGGAGTTCATGAAAATATGCAGAGGTCACTTGCTGTCATCTGTGAGATGAATTTGAAGTTTTTCCTGAAATTTTTCACTTTTGTGAAGTTTTAATGAGAATGCACTCAAAGTTGCCTTATATTGCGTGAGCGTTTGTGCAGTTGATGTCTTTTTTATTTAGCATCATGAAAGGGTGAATATCAGTGCTGAATGTCGCTATGTGCTAAGTTTCCGTTAAATCCGGTCCGGTTGATTTTGCACTAGATTGACCGGTCCGGTTATATCCGATCTGGTCGATTCCGTGCTGGAGGGACAGGTGTGGTTGTATCTGGTCTGGTCGATTTCGCACCGAATTGATGAGTGTGGTTAATTCCTATCATGCGTTGACCGGTCCGGTCGATGCCGCTCCAGACCAGCCGGTCCTGTCGATGTTGCACCCATCATCTTCTTTATGGGGAAATCATTGTTTATGCTAATTTTGTAGCAGTTAACAAGTGTTTTCTAGATCAAATCTTCATGAATAAAATTGTATCAATGCAGTGTTATATTAACACTTATCGTTTTGTTTGTATACTTTGTTAGATTGACTCTTATTTTACAGCGATATATTGTCATATTAAAATATATTATTATGTTTCTGTTATTCAATTTTGATTGTTTCAAACTTCTTCAAAATGAAATGAAATGAGATTTGTGTGAAAATGTTGATTAATTCCTCTTGAATATCATCACATCGGAGACAACCGTTGTTGATTGTCATGTCACATATCTAGATGATGGACTTTTTACACGCTCATGATACAATTGCAGGAAAAATTGTTGACAATGGTGAGCCTCCGCTATGTTATAATATAAGGATTATTCCTGATTTAGTTAAAGAAAAGGTGTCTCACCTGCATATTGTCGTGCCGGAAATAGGTCAGGTTTTTTGGAGTACCCACTCGTCGTCGATAAATCAGTACATACGTCTTGGTTAGAATTTATGGATGAAACAAGCAATAAGTTTCAAAATATGCCACTCTCAAAGCGAATATGGAACGAACTTTGCTGAAGTTGGTGTGTTGCCACTTACATGCAACCGAAGAGCTCAAAAGCAAAGAAAAGACTGCAGTTATTACCGCTCAAGGGGGGTATAACCTGCTCGACATCAAGGATTGGGTGGTTGATTTCAGGATATTTCAGAAATAGGGAACATGGGATAGCTAGCGTTAGGCAGAAAAAAATAATTTAGAGATGCCAACCGGGTACGAATATCTTCACTCATAAGCGGCTACAGATCAGAAAGTGAACGCAGCTTATTTCTGCAGGTGGTTTGGTTTGGTATTTACCGGCTGTCGTTGGAGGCGGTGGTCTCAAGGAGGTTTCTCTATATATGTTGAGCATTTTAAATTTTTATGTTGCTTTACTTAAATTTTCATGAAAATGTTATGGTAAGAATATATATCACTTAAGTTTTTATGTCTCTCTTCATTGTGAAATCGTGTGATTGTATTTGTATTTAGAGTAGGTTTAGTTCCTTTGAAGGTTTGCTATAAATTAGTTTGAGTTCATTCGGTTTACCATTTACCGTTTGTTTCGTTAACGTACTGTCGTCTACGGTGAAGTGGATTTGTGATCCGATTTTTGGAAGATCTCTGGTTTCGAGGGCTATTATTTTATTTCTCACTAATGAGAAAGCTTTAATGTGATGTATTCGTAATGAAGTTTGAGAGTGGGAATGATGGCATCACCTTAGGATTGTTTTCACTCCCACATCATCACTGTAAACGATTCAGGATAACGCGATTGAAGGTAGCTGCAGAGGGGAGAGGGAATAGTGTATATAGCAGTAATGTTGAATATGCATAGTTCACACCTGTGTCATTGGGAGGACTGCCTAGTTACATTTTACTTTTTCCTGGCACGTTCTGTGACCCTGTACGCAATTCCCTTCGACTTTAGCAGTTTCTAGTCTTGCAGTTTGCTTAGGAAAATATTGTCGTTTTGTCATGGTAAACGGTCGACACATGAGCAAATTCCGATTTAGAGTAATCCATGGAGCTAAAACTTTCATAGCATGAGCACGCTGGAACCGAACTTAATCACTTCTTTCCATCCTCCCTCCTCCCTTTCCCCAGCCATTCCCATGCGATCATACAGGTTAGACCCAATCGCAGTTGCATTCCCAGTCGTTGGTCCGGATCAGGAGCGGATTTAGTCGAAGGCCAATAACAGGCATCCCAAATTCACCCGCTAGCTTTTCTGTTAAAATTTTTTCAAATGCAGCTTTTGGATTTTTTCTGTGTTGCTGCGTATTTTGAAAGTGAAATAAAAAGATTCGTGCATATTTACTAATTTTATCGGAGTTAATTTCTGGGTATGCGGGCACTTGCAACATTCTTTTTTCTTCTTTGTTGAAAAGGTTCAACCCATGGGAAAGTTTCCTAATTTAATATTGCTCTTTAGTAATTCGATCTAACAAAAGAATTAAATACTGCAGTAAAGTTTTGTGATTATATTGTTTTATAGAGTTCGAAATAACATTTGTCCTTATACTTGTGCATTCCTTCTTATCATATCACATAAATTCCTTCCCATCTCTCCCTTCGATTCTGAATGCATTTACTTATAAAGACCACGTCATATAATCTTTGCGCAGTGTGGTAACACCAATTATAAACATTGGCTCGCTTCTTTTTTTTTTCCATATATTTTCGCATCACGTCACAAATAAACCTACGCGAAAACCTAAGCGGTGTCTGTCTATAGCACCTTTCATTACAGCCTTCCAAAGAGCGTAAAAAAGCATAAAATTTGCTGGATATGGTTTGATGTAGTTGAACTCATATGACTGGATTCATGCCCACTAATTATTTTTTTCGTTACTTCTTTAGACTTTGAAGTCACAACATTGAATCAGCAATATGAATTGCGATCAATTATTAGTAATCCATTTAAATGAGTTCATTTTTCTTGAATGAATTGATGCGTAGTGTTGTGACAGATTAGTGGTTGAAGAGTAGCAGACAACCGATTTGTATTGCTCTTTGTCTCTTTATATTATATAAGATTGATAGATATGGATTTCATATGCAGTTTTATAAAGCGCATATCGAAATTTAATTTGCATATTGATGGTATCATTTGTGATCGTTTTAATTACTACGATTTAACGCAACTGTTCTTCATTGGAGATAATATTGAAAGGGTGTATCAAGATAAACACGATTCCACAGTGTTGAGAAGAGTGTTCGTTGATTGATGCCCCCTGACAAATGCGCCACTTTTAAGTGGTCATCACTTTACCGCCTATATATTGATTTTTGCCTCTATATTTGTGAATAAAGAATATATATTGCTGCAGTCTTCTTGTTGCGTTTATTCAGCGGCGTGAAATATAAATAGCAATATTTTTACTGATAATTTTTAAATATTTTATATTACTGCAAAATTATTCTTTAATTTAGTCATTTGTCGATGCATCTTTGCACTTTTATCATTTAAGCGACCTTTTCTTCCTTATCTTTTTGAGTTATTTGCAAATCTTTTGCAGTCATGGATGTCGTCATGGGAGAAGAAACGACGTCTGATAATCCTTTTGCTGAAGATGCGCAGACGGACGAAAATGTCCTGAAAAGCAACACTGCTGAATCACACTCTCGACAACTACTACCGTCTACAGCAAAAGCTGATCCTGCGGACGTCAGTCCAACAACCGCATGTGATGAGACCCCATCGAATGTATCGGAAGCACCAATGACAGCACCACCTATATCCCGAGGACCAATGACCCCACCTGGAGAGCCACTCGTTCCGACACCTGGCTCATCAACTCCTCCATCATGCTCGATTGTCGCAACAGAGAGTTCAAAGTCTGCTGCTTACCAAGGTGTTGATTCTGGGACGATGCAGCAGAGTTCAGTTTCGGTTGCTCCGACAAGGACATCTGACCCTGCAACTCCACCGGAAGGTCCTGCTCCCGACGCTTCACCTCCAGCCTCTTCGTCTCCACATTCTACAACCACAAGAGTGGAGTCATATTCAGCGAGCCCTGCCGCATCTTTGTCGACCGTTCTGGTATCACCTCAGTCTTCTACACTTTCGTCATCTACAGCTGCGGCATCAAACACAACACAAATGACAAGCGCAGCACGAGTTTCCGAAAAGGTGACTCCACATCGCGATTCTGAGTGTGATTCAAACGGAGTCGAGATGAATAAAGCCAGCGATCATACTGATACAGCTGCTAAAGGTTGGCTGTTGGTGTTGTGTTTCGTTATCTCTGAGGATATTTAAATCCGGAAGAATCTTTTCAACCACTCGTCACTTTGTTTAGCATCAAAGAGTTTGCACCATTTATGTAATTTCTACTAATTACCAATCTTCAATCAAATCGTCTTTTGGCATTGATTGTTGCAAAGAAAATCGTTTATAATAATTACATTTTACATTGATATACTAAATCTTTGTTGAACTGAACGTGAGTATTGCTTTTTTTTAAGTATATATGCGGGACTCTCTTGATTTCAATGCAGCTAATATGAACTTATGCCTCATATAGCGTTTTTTTTTTGTATTTAATGAATGTGTATTTAACGAATGTATGTTTTATTTGCTTTGAATTCGGCACTTTATTTGAAAAAAAAAACTTTCTTTAAGCATTTTTTTTTTTAGATTAACGAATTTAAGTTTGCTGTCACCAACTTTTTGAATCGTTTCATTTATTGAGAGTAATTTCTTGACGGGAAAATTTTTTTATTTGATTTTATAATGCAATGTAATCTATAGTCTTGATCGAGGCACTTGAGTTGAGTCAAAGAATGGATGGGTCTTCTGTCTCTCGTAGAAGTAGCACAATTTCCATAGCAAAAGACAATGCTTTAAATGTCTTTGCGAGGATGGGGGTCATTTGCATAAAGTGTAAATATGAGTTTTAGTACTGTGTTGCACAGTAAATATTATGAGTTTAATGAAAACCGATATGTTAATATGTTTGAGGTGAAAAGATAACAGAGAGCCGCGAAGTACATGACGCAAAACGAAAGTTTCGTGTCGTCGGATTGACGTTCCCAGGCAAATGGATACATCATGAGAAATTGATGGAAATATTCGTAAAGAGTGAATCGTTTCATATGTGGTTCGATAAACCGGAAAAAGGTTAGTTTTTAAGCGATCATTTAAAGATATTTTATATTATTTTAGTAGATCGTTATGGATCAGACAGTATGCGACTGATGTAATGATCGATTGCTGTCAATCACGACCATATTTGATCTGGTTCTGTAATTTAGATAAATGGTATGAGGATGAAGCATTCTTGAAGCTGTGTTGAGATACAAATAAAAGAGCAGTAGTGCTGTAGGTGGAATCCTGCATCAAAAGAATCAAATAGAAAAATTTAGGCAAACGGAACTATAGATCAAAAGTAATGAATACGAATGAAGAATATTAGCAGCCGAGTGTATAAAAAGTCTCTAAGCAGTGTATTTTAGCTGAAGGTGTGAAGTCGGGTGGCGTTAGCGTTGTCTTCGAAAGTGCCGATGAAGCAAAGGCTGCATTTGCAAGTGTGCAGAAAATGTCTCTTGATGGCGCTTCGTTCAAACTTCAAGCATCCCGCCATTTCTGTGAGTTTTGCTCTTATCTAATCATTGATAGCGATGATATGGTATTGGTATATCGCTTAGTGCAACTTTAATGTTTCCAAAATTGACTTCGCCAGTCTTTATACAAATGATAATGCTTTGGATATTCTCACTTGCAAGTTATCAATAACTTGTCAAAGGAGCGATAAAGGGCCGATCGAAGTGTGGATACGGCAATATAAGTTGTGGTCGTTTTTAGATATTTTTTATCGATCTAGAATGTGTTCGGATGGAACGAAACGCAGAAGAGTTGGGAAAAGAAAAAATATCTTTGAAATTAATTGGAATGAGGGAATGGAAGTCTTGGGCCCAGATGTAGTTTGTCGTTCGCTTATGTCATCTTAGCGCTGTTGACTCGTTTTGATTATTATAACGGCAGTTCGGATTGTTCGACAGGATAACAATTCAAGCTTTGGGATACTGAATTCGAGTCCGTTAATTTCTTTTCGTGTATTTGATAGCCAAATATGGAATTCGGGTTATCGAGCATATTGTTACAGATGGTAGTGGTACGTTGGGTGGCCCGAGTACCGTCGGTTCACGTTCACTTGCAGTGCCTTCATTGCCGTTCAAGGTAGACATGAGTGAAGCGGACTTGCCTCGACGACTTTACGCACTGCATTTGACTCCATCCACCGATCAGACGTTGCTTTCATCGATTCTTGGCAGCGAAAGCATCGAATCAATACGACTTGAGAACGATCCAATTGTGCCATCGGAAAGGCAAGCTGAGGTGAGTGTTCCTCTTCATCTTGGGCAATATTTTATTTTTCCACTGCCCTTGACTGATACAGTTTTTGAATTTTTGAAAGTTTTGATAGATTATCGTCATTAAATTGTTTCAGTCGCATATTTTCAAATGGGGATTTTTTTTATCGAATGCGATTTATGTGTTAAACGTTATATGTTCTCATATTTTTAGAAGGGATGAGTGTCTTATACTAAGAATTTCCGTAGCACTGTTATAATAAAGAGAACATCCTAACTGAAGCAACAAGATGGCCTTGAAAGGTCGTGATTCGCGATCAAGCGTTTATCCTTTGAAAGTTATTTGGATTGAACTTTTTTAAAAAATTTTTTGCCTCATTTTAATCAAACATTTAATTTTTCTTATTATATCTCCTCTGCGTTCATTGATTTCTCTTATGTTTTGCTGACTGTGGATTTTGCTGGGTATTTGATAAATTAAATCCTTAGTTGCCTCTTCGAAAACTCGTGATAACTGCTGCAAACAGGAAAAATATTTCTAGGAAGTAATCCCCTCTCCCCTCTTTCCCATCAGTGTGGGAAATCATTTCGTCACGCAGTTATTTGACGAGCTGTTACTCAGTTTCGAAATCTTGTGTATATGGAGTCCAAATTTTCATTTCAATGGCACTACTTATTTTTTGTGATTCGTACTAAACAAGGGCATTATGGTTATTAAAGAATTATAAGTTACGGCCATAAATTATGGAGTCATTACAAAATTAAAAAGGGCTGATGTTGACATATTCGATTCAAATTTTGTAGATTGTTTTTCGAACAGCCGAAGAAGCAAACGATGCACGTATTGAACTCGCCGATGGTTTTGAAATAGATGAAGGTGATCGTCAGTCCACAATGATGTATGCTTTTCATTATCGTATTTTTTATGTGAAAGAATATATTAGGAGATGACATCATTTTCGAAGACGATATTTCCTCAAGTCCCCTTTTTATGATTTCAGAAGGAGGCAGATTATTCCATTAAATGCTCCTTAACCTATTTAAGAAACGTTAAGAAGGGAAAGTAGTCAAGGTCTTTCTTGATGTCTCTTTTGCTTATCCAGCGATGAGAGAATGCAGGAGCAGTGGAGAAGCAATGATGTAAAACGCATCCAACGCCCGTTGGCGATTCCATTGCCGATAAACGTACCCATTGGCAGTTTTTTCTCATTTGGTGATTACATTAGTCGCAACCGTTGTTGTAGTCATGCTTTTGTTTCAGGTTGCTAACTGCAGAGGAGTATCTTATGCATATGAAAAGTGGAAGTGAGAAAATGGCAACATCACAACGAACTGTGCGTCCATCCTCCTCACCAGTAAGTACGCCGCAAACGGTCACACAATCTCCATCGGCAAGTTTCGTGCCAGCTCCTTCCATTACAGTGGAAGATGTCACCGTACTCCTTCAGAAGGTAGGCAAATGTCTTTTCTTTTCTTATTGCTTGTTGTTTTACGTATTGTCCTGTTTGTGCTAATTTAGAAATGAAAACTGCTGATCGAGGATAGAGATTTTGACCGATTCGGTGCTATTGAGCCACACCATGTCCCCCCTTGTCTCCCTCCCATCCTGGTTTCCTGGTTGTATTTAAATGGTGGCTATTTGCTGTTTATACGAAAGCTCCTCAAATTTTAGTATTTAAGTTAGCTTTCATAATTTCCAAGTGGCTATTGGCAACTGCTCCTTCGAAGGGTTTTTCCTCACTTTTTTTTAAGTCTTGAGGGCAGTTTTTGTGAATGTTTAACGAAACGATTTTCCTTTGGATATTGCGGAACCTATTTCTGTTATGTTTTTTAATTTTTGATTTCTCCACTTTTGTCCACTGAAATTTCTATTTTTGTAGTGTTATTATTATCCTTATAGTTAGTGATTGCCTTTCTTTCGCTCTATATTATTGAATCATTTCAAAGTAAGGTAGCGCATGCACTTGTTTTTTTTTTTTTTTTATAAAATTACAGTGAATAAAAATTGATTGAATTTCGACAGTATTTCAATTTATCATTTATTTGATTTGATTATTGAGGTTGCTTTATTGCATAGGTTGTCTATTTGCTTCGATGGCCATTTCTCATGAATACTTAGTTTTGATGAGTTCGGTAATGTAATATGCACTTACTGTTTAGGCAGAGCTGCTTAGCAGAAGAAGTGTAATTGACAAGTTGTAATTTACCAAAATGAGACGAAAGTTGACGCATAGATTACTAATTGGCAGATGTGAAACTCATGTGGAAAATTAAATTGGTGATTTGCAGCATATTGAAGAGACACGAACAAATTGGGCCGAACTGAACGAGTTGGGAGAACTGTGGAAATTATGCGATAATGTGAGTCGACAACGAAAGGGAATTCCCGACTCGATGTTGAAGCCTGCTTTACTCAATGTTCTTGAACGACATCAACGAACATTGCTTGGACATTGGTTGCGACAACATGTTGACGATCTCATTAAGTATATCTACTTGATTTCACACTGTTTCATTTAATTATCTTTCTTCATGTAGCAATTCACCTTTGTAGATAACTTGATTATTATTCTCAAAGAGTAAGTTAATGCGTGAATAGTTTGTCCAAGTTTGATCCGAATAAACGACTCTTAGTTTGCCAACTTGAAACTCTGCCCCGCTGAGCTGTTAAGAAGTTTTCATTTAGCTGGTTCGAACTTCTTCTATTGCTTCAAATTTTTATGGTGTTTTCTTGTTTCTTTTTCGCTGCAATTGACCAACTATATGGAGGACTGGCTCTGTCGAGGATTGTTAAGGGAGTTATAGTTCACTGACTTTGGAAACAATTAGTGGATGTCGCGTAGTTGTGACAGAAAAAAGAATCAGATCTAAACTTGCTGTCATTTTACAGTTCATTACATTTTCGATGAAAAGGTTCCATATTCACATTTCCCATTGTTTTAATCTTTTTATAAAAACAACCAAAATTTGCTTAGATCGGTTCTTTATGATCTTTCCTAGCTCGATTTATATTCCCATTTATGATTTAATTATCTGTGATAGCTGCACCGATGCATCGCTTGCAGAATGTGGAAACGAGAGATACAGAATACGAAGTCGGCGCATCGCCCGACCGCTTATATAATGAGTGCGGCGCCATACTCACCTCCTCGTCGAATGTCTCCACATCGAAGTGAACCCAACGAGACGAAGAAGCAAGCACTTAAGATGATGATGGGTATTGGTGCTGTGCTGAATACAGCTCGTTTGAAGTTGGCAACCGAAGAGGGAGAACTGGATGTTGACGAGGATGAATATGGTTTGCTGTATATAATATTTGTTTAGATTACTACCTCAAGACGTTACTATAAATTACCACTCAGATTTGCGTGTTATTTTTACTAAATTATTCGTTTGCAAATGTACACTTTTCCAAAGGTCGGACATGAATCGGAGGTGCAGCTTCTAGAAGTAAAACGCCAGCCTGAGATGCGATTTTAAAGAATAGCTAGGCTGTGCTTTAATGTATAAATTCACTCTCGGTGATGGAAGTGCGATTTGAGTGAACGACGCGATTGTGGTCGAAATTAAAAATAGTTGAATGTGTTCTCTTCTAATCTACGATGCGTTTATTGTAGATATGTGAATGTGGGTAGAATGGTCGCTCATTGATGCGGCTTGGCTTATCTGCTGCATAAAATTTGCCCATACTTAAGCATTGACGGGATGTAGCAATAGTACATGTAAATACGAACATGAAACTTGATCGTAACCGAATACTGTGTATCAGACTACCTCACTTCATTTAAAGTATATTCAAAGCAGCTTTGCCACAGTAGGGCGATCTAGATCCACAACCGAGGCTGGTCTTTACGGAGGGTTGGGATCGAAAAATTCAGCTTGAAATTTGTAATTCATTCCATTTTGTTACTTCGAGTTAATCGGCTGACCATAATTTGAAAACTTCTTAGAGGGCAGTGCAACTACAGCTGGCTGTCACTAAAGCTTGTAGAATTAAGAAAACAAAACTTTCGTCGACACATTCATTCGCTGTCGCTCGTAAACATTTTTCTTGCTACAGAATCTCATATTGACAACTTTCGATAAATGGAGTTGCTATAGGTGATCGTCACATAGAAAAAATGATTTGAGGTAATTATACAATTGATGGACAGCCGTTAACTTTCGAGTCATGGGCTGAAATCACGAAACCGACATCACCGAAAGCCGTTGAACCACAACCGAGGATATTGCCAGAGTATCGTAAGATAAGGTAAATGAGGTTTTCATTGTTTATGATAGTACTTGTTCTCTTTGAACCGTTACTCCTTTTGATCCTTCGAAGTTGATAGCGATGGCACTTACTCCGTATCGAAGTATGATGTATGGTATTGTAGTTAGTAATGCATTCTCCGTTACTTCTTGTTTTTTCGGTAAGTGCTTTTCTGAAGTTGTTGTTATTTTCGTCTCAAGAGTAGCTTAGGGATGGATTGTCTTGGTAGAATGGTTTAGGTGGTCTGAGAGGATGTGGATTTGATTATTATACGTGACTAAGTTATTTAGGAGCGGTAGGCACTTGTTCTCCTGATTTCTTTGCACTAGGGGCTTAGGTGGGGGTTACTGCGGTATATTTGTCGCATTGTTGTTTGATGTTTCTTTTCTCAAGTGATTCCCGATTCAGGTTGTTTTACACTATGCAAATTCTATAAATTGCATCCTTTTGTAATAAATGAGACAACGAGCAGTAAGTATCACATTTTATTGTTCTTATCTCTGACAAAATATTGCACGTTTCTTCGAAGTAAATGTGTAATATTTTTCACTTTGATGGTTGAAGTTAAAGCTTAAAACTAGAAACTCGCTTCATTTCACTTTGATTCATTTCTTTTTGGCTGAAAAATATTATACACTTGCTTAAATGCTTATATACGTAACTTTATCACTGGTCGGCAATTGCTTATTAAGAAATCAACGCAAGAAGGAGTTTCGCGAAAGGAAAATGGCTGAAGCGAAAATGCAGAAGATGAGGGAGGCAGTGGAGCCAAGCAAAGAGCCAGAGGAGGTGGAGCAGCCAGAGGGATCAAAGGAGGTGGAAGCAGTCGATGAAGGCAGCGTTACCGAATCTGAGGCGCCCGAAAAGAAAAGAGAGGTTGTTTCGATCTGCAATATACATATATTTTGTTTCTTCTGCCTGCGAGCGTATATCTGCATTGGCTGAGTCGTTTTGAAATCTTTATGTAAGTCTTATAACAAATATGCGCCAAACTTATGTATTTAGTTAAGCAGTTCTTAATTGTCGTTCACTGATGTTGTTTTAAAAGCAAAATGAGTGAATAGAGTGCAATGTTCAGTGGAGTTTTGCTTCAGAGTTCTTAAGAAGAGCTATGAACGTTGGAGTATTATTCGTACTCATTCGATTATTGTTTGAAGTGATAGTGAAGCATCGCCAGTTTTTTAATGCTTCCTAATAAATTCAAGGAATTTATTTGCTCCAAGTCGCAAAATATTGATCATATTTATTCAGCTCAGATGTGTTTTTTAATGACTTTTAGCCGTTGGTCTTGAATGGAAGTGAGATTATCTTTGCCAAGGTGATGTGTATTTTTGAGCAGCGTTATACATCAGATATAAGCCTGATGTCTGCAGATATAAAAGGACTTGTATTCTTTAGTAAAAGTCGAGTAAACTTATTGCCAGCCTGCTATAAGTCGAATAGTCCGAGGTGATTAAGCGCTATGCTTTACATTCATTGATTACGTTCATTTATGCGAAAATAATTGCTGAGATTGATGAATATAAAAAGGTTTTTACTGCCGAAAAATTTGCTTTCTTCGGCTAATGGTTGTGAACACATATAAATAATACTGAGTATTGCATCTATTATAGCAAAGAATGGTTGTTTTTCAGCTAGAAGAAGGGGAGATGTCTTCGGATACTTCGTCTCCGTCATCGCCATCTTCATCCTCCGATGATGACAATTCACAGCACACATCTCGGGATCGACGTAGAAAGCGACGTACGCAGAAAAAGTTGGCTTTGTTTTTATTGTTCGCTTTTCTGCTTTACTGCATAGTATTTCTATTGCTTACTCTTGTCGAGGAATTTGAATATTCGCTAGGTGAGGTGACATCTTGCACGATTTATAAAACGATGCCTAGGAAATAATATCGAAATATTATTTATCGATCACATTGTTTGAATTTTTTAAAATAAGTTTTTTAATTTTGAAGTTGTCTAACAAGCTTTTTATAATTTTTTAATTTAAACATTATCTATAATTCTAATAAGTTATTGTTTTCTCTACGATATTAAATGCATTGATAGTTCTGGCTTTGAACCTCGTCATTACCATTGTTGGCATTGTAGCCTATATGAGCCATTATAGCATGTTTCTGATAAGTTCGCAGCGAAGTTGAATGATTGTTGATTCAGTCCGGGATGTTATTAAAAATTCACTTAAATGTTTGCACGAAATTTTTTTTTACTAACTCTGATCCTTATCCTTCTAAATATTTGTTTGCAAGACGGGTAATATGTTTTCTGGCTTTCTTCGATACTGTCTGCAGAGTTATTTCCTTTCGATATTCCTCCCTCTATATATATATATATATATATATATATATATATATATATATATATATATATATATATATATATATATATATATATATATATATATGATCTCGTAAACAATTTTGCTGGCATTTAAGTGCTATTGTGTGGTTATTATTTCAATGGCGATCGGTAATCTGGATTGTGCATATCTGTTTCGTTAGTATATAGATAATGTGATTTAAGTCAACAACGTTCTGGTTCACAGTTCCCGCTAGGATCGCAGAGTCCACATTTCGAATCTCTCTTCAAGCAACTTTACGAGCATCGACATAGCCTTCTGAGGTCTCTCTCAGCAACACACAAACACGGCTTTGCTACCGTTTTAAATCAGGTTATTTATTCTTCCCCTTCTTCTACCTTTTTATGCTTAGAAACACAATTCCTGTTCAAGAACTAGTAGTGAAATAACTTCTTTTCTTATCGACAGCCAGCTCGGCCCTCAGTCGTTGGCTGAAATTACGACGTAGTCCTTATATCTGGACAGGGGTGGGAAAGGGAGACAGTTATCATATGAAGCTTTCAATTCATAATCCCGTTGGACTTTTATAACAAATGTACTAGGTTGTTGTTTGAAATTGCTTCATGTTGTAGATACTGTCATCGCCACAAGGGATGACACATGCGCAACACGATCAGATGGCGGTCTTTATGCGAACCTTTTCTGCACAAAATCTCCACGGCAAATAGGGTGATCGACTTGTTTCATTGCTTCTACCTATCGGTTTGAATGGTGCTCTGGGATTATGAAAGACGCAGCTGTTTTCACTTTAGAATGGTTCATCTGGCTGTATTGAGATCTAAAGCAGAGAGCTAGAAGTTGCAACTGCGACCTAATATTTTTATTTTACTAGGTTCAAAAACTTGGTCCTAGCGAAGAGCGAGAAGCAAGACGCCATATGTTTGATTTCGAAAAGAGATGGGGGGAGAGGTTATGATTTTATGTGAATAATTTTCGAAAGTTGGCTGCTATTTTAGTACACGATTTAAGTTTTGTTATGATTATCGAATTTGTAATGTACTCTTCCGTTAAAAAATTGTTTCTATGATATTGGGGCATGTGAATGATTTTATCGTAATATTAGTCATTCGATTTAGTATGTTCTATGAAATTCCCTTGAACTGCTATTTTTAGCATTTCTAATATTTTCCCTTGAAATGACTGCTAAATATCAAAATTTTTAAGTTTTTTATTGAGGTATGATCGGCGTACTTTTGGAAATGCCGAGTTGTGTAAAGAAGTTCTTTATGTGGAGTAAACTCATTCCACAAGCAGTTGAATTTATTAGTTAACGTTGTTACGTGTACCGTTTCATTACCGAATCGTAGACGGAAACTATAAAATTTTAAACGAGCTGCAATGGGCAATAAATACGAATGAATTGTACATTGCGGAAACTTCTAAATGAACTCATCCAAAAACAATATTTTCGAGCACTTTCCTATCAAGCACGGTTCTATGTTCTGTGGATGAGTGAATGTGGCACTGAGAATTTTATCATCTAATTTCATGTCCATTTTGTGAAAGGCGATCTTGACCACTGTGTCATTTAATCATCTTCAAAACTTCGTAGAAATTTTGAAGGGTGGAGGGGGGAAGAATGTGATTACACTTTGTGTTGAGATTTGGTGGGAGTAATAAATTGAGATATGGATTCTAGTTTCATTGAATGTGTTTTGGTTGAAATTTTTCATGGTTTTTTTCGAATTCGTGATTTCCGAAATGATATTTTCACGTTTTGCATAATCGATTGTTTTTTACTTTTTAGGCAAAATTTGAGAAATTAGAAAGAAATGAAATTTTTGTTAAATTTTGCAATACTTTTATTGAAACTTAAAGTGGGATATAATTTATAAAATGTTTATGTCGCATTCACTTGTTTTAACGATTGACTGCGTTGTAATTTTTTATTTGGTTGATAGGTTATCGTTATCACTTTTAATAAATTGTTGTTTTTTAACGCATGTGCTTTTATAAGTATGTTTACTATATTTGTTTTATAGTTGTATATGGTCGATTTTGTGCATTAACGGAAATGCGTTTTTCAAGTCGATTATATTTGAGCGTGATATTGTTGCAAATGGAGCAGTACAGTACTCAAAAAGTTCGATCGAGAATCATGTGTTGTGAACGTTGATCATAGTGCGCTTTTTGAATAACGCAAGAAAAATGTGATTTTCGAAAGTGCTTCATTTAGATGTTAGTTAGTTATATCCTCACCTCTTTCATATGAATGCATGCAAAACGACGATTGTATGACATATATATATATATATATATATATATATATATATATATATATATATATATATATATATATATATATATATATATATATATATATATATCATACATATTTTAAAAATATTTCCTTTGTAATTTTTGTAAAAAGATTAAGTTGGAATTTTGTGTCACTTGCGATTTGGTGCATCGAAAGAGAGGAAGTGGGGGGAGGGGGGGGGCAGTAATTGTAGCATTGGAATCGTGTATTTGCGGAGTGAATGCTTGTTAACGTCTAGCTTATATCTTCCGGATTTCTTTTTTTTGGAAGAAGTTTTGTGAAAAATATTTGATTACGTAGGCGTTCATCCTCCAGTTGTATTTTCACCGTCCAGGTATCAAGTACCTCATAATTTTCGTTCCCTTCCCAATATCCCTCCTCTCTTCCACTATAAATTCATGAAAGTGTTTGTGTTTGTTTTATTGCTATCGTTTTCAGTAATGCTTATTGATTGACTGCACTGTTGTTTTGTTGTGAATAAATGGTTTCATTGAGTGATGTAGATGTCATATGGTTTGCTTTATTCAATAACGAACGGATACAACGATCCTTACTTTGTATTATTTAACACTTATTAATAATAGACCCGTTGTTGGGGATGAGAAGTGTGAATGGTTCGGAGTGGGTTCGTGATTGAAGTGCTTCTGTGTAAGAGTCAGCCTCCCTTGGATCTTCTAGCCGTCCAGGTCTTCTTGAGGATCTACGCCTTCTGTCGAGGTACTATCGAGTAAACTGCGTTGCGACACAGGTGTAAGGGCGAACAGTTCATCACACTAATATAATAAGGTAACAAATGAGGGGACTCGTTCACAAGGATGGTTTCGATCGTCTGCGCGGTCCTATAGTCGTACCCGGCACATCGCCACTGACTTCCTCACGGCCACATGTAGGCTCATTCGGCCTTATGAACGCTCCAGCAGTTGGAATGAATACAGCATATCAACCTCTTTGCATCCTACGGATGTTGACTCAGGACGGCCTCGCGACGCGTACTGAGGGGCCGTTTGATCTGCCTGTGTGACCTCTTTGCCATACCTTGCAAGGGATCTATAGCCGACTGGTCTGCTTTGTCTCTTTTCCTTTGTCTTATTTTTGTCGATTAATACGGAATAGATTTATGCGCATCTGTCACACATATATAATCCGCTATCGATCATCTATTCGGTGATAGCATATAAGAGCATCAACGTGTGGCGAATAGGAAGTTTTCTTATAAAAGTTAGAGGGTTTTTTTTTCTTTTTTTATAAGTTGGACGGGAGGAGGGGTATGGGAAGAAGGGGAGGTCACTAAAGTTTTTTTGTTGAAGAAAACCCTTCGAGTCGTGGGGTAGCGATTTGTATTCGTTATTGAAAGAGGGATGAGCACTATCAGCTGTATTATATGTTTGGATAAGAACACAATGCTATGCATTTGCGTCGTTAGCTAAACGATAGCTTTGTCGAATCCGTTCGCCCTTTTTCTATGTAAGACTCGATAGCGGTTTTTTCATCGTCAAGAGTGAAGTTGATTAATAGAAAGTTGAAATTTCCGGAGTCAATGAATGTTTCTTAAAAGATTCATCGGAGTTGATGTTTGCTTTCAAAAGGAGCGAATTTTTTTTATTATTTTCCTCATTCATCCATTCTGCACTTTCGTTAATTTAGCAACCAAATGTAATAATTAAATTGTGTCACTGAGTTGTTTAGAGGTCAGTTTTTTTTTATTTTAGTTAATTTTTGTTCCCCATTCGAACGAATATATTGATTTAATATTGATTTAAGCGGGGAATTCTTATCAATGTTCCCAGCTTCCTTCCTAAAACCCCAATTGCGCCGACAGATATAATTGAAATTTACCTATTCACCCGATATGCACCATGTTTTGCTGTAATTGCACTAATGCTGCTAGGCCTTTTTGCATCATCATATGAAGTGAAGGAATAGGAGGAAGGCGGCTTTGCATTTAGGAAAAGAGAGTAGATGTATTTTTATTGAAAATTGGATATTGAATCCGATAGAAATAGCCTTATCTCGTTAAATGCCGCATAACCTTATGACATTTCCATGTTTTTAATGTAACAAAGCATATTCGTTAGTGATTGTTGCGTTTTGAATGTTTCCGTATGTGAATTATGCAAATTTGTTGCTTTTGAAGGTGCATCTTTAGGAAATGGCGGATGCGAGCAGTCCAGTATTATCGCAGATTTTGAGGAAGCGTCGTCTGGACGATTTGAAGAGTGCTGGTGTTGGAAGATGTAGCCCTCCTCCGAAGGATTTTGCAATACCAACGCACTACTTTGAATCTGCAAAGCTTACCCAGCAGTTGCTTATCCTTCACGAGCATTTCCCACAATTGGCTGCTGCAGTTCTGTCAATGGTGGAAAAGAATCTTTCACAGGATGAGGTAAGTCCGCTGATTTCAATTATATGCTATTGATGGGACGTTAATCAGTTGTTTAGCCGTATTTTCATTAGTAGAACTCATCGTAGAACCTGGAACTCAGCTCACAGGACTTGTAGGAAGATTTCGACTTACCCAGAAGGTTGGATTGACGGAAAATGAAAGTGAAGGGAAATCTATGCTTAGTGGTGCTTATGGGTGGGAAGGGCTAAATTGGAAGGTGTATCGTTTGTAAGGAAATTTTCTTGGAGGAAATCTCCGAAGAGGGGAGCTGAATTTGGCAGGAAAAAGGAATTTTTTTCGATAAGTAGTGCTGTTTTTCTTACATAGTGCATTCTGCAACCTGTTCAAGAAGTGGCAAAATTTTTCTGGACCCATCCAGCTGCAAATCTAGGAAGGGGGTTGGAGTATTGATGATCACTATGATAGTGAACCGGAAAATTCAGCAGCGGGAGCTTAAATTACTAGTTATCTTTGCTACAATGTTGTTTTTAGCGGCTATACTTTTGGTATCAAATAAAAATAGTTATTTTGAATGCCACTTTATAGAAGGAATGTTTCCAATGTAATTTATTAGTGAGCTTATTGAAGTTTAATACTTAAGATCGCCAGATTGGAAATGCAGGGACTCAAGGCGGAATCATGCTTAGAGGCTCAAATCACTACCGGAGAGGAATGGCTGCGCACTGAGGAAAAGATTTCACCGTTATGTCCTCTCTTGATGCCTTTGATTGCAAAGTTAACTCGTGTGCCCATTGTACATACCCTTCCAAACGCCGAAAATGATACGCAGGTCAAATGTTCATTATCTCTTCACTTCTGTCATTCACATTGCATAAGATGAAGCTTGAGGTATCGAGGTTTTGCGTGCGTAGAGGAGGAGGGAGGATTAGTTTGAGACAGTATGAAGCAGTAATGTCTAGGAACATTCGGGTTTTAAAATAGTGAACTTACGTCTTTCGAATGTTTTTTCGAATTTGCACTCGGTAGATTTCGTTTGTTCGGACCCGATTTTGCTTTCTTATTCACTTACTAATTACTAACTGTATATTTGTAAAACTGAATGGCCAATATTCTTGGCTCTTGCCCAAATGTATTTGCAATTGTTGGACATTGCTCATCATAACATGACGACCAACAATTTAGCTGTTCATTGTAAATCAAGATCTACTATGATGTATCTTCTTTTTTTATCATAGTCGAAATATACTATTGCGCATTTAATGGAACCGATCGATAATTGAGTAAAGCTTAAGTGGTTGCATAATATGATTATTCTGAGATTCAGTATTGTTGTTTATTCAGTAATTCCGAATTGTTGTCTGAATACTTGAATTGAATTGAACTTATAGCTGAATTCAAAAGTTATTAAATTCTTCCTTCGAAAGCCAAGTGAAAAAAGTTGTATTTGTACAGGATGCGAATATCACTGCAATGGGGCGATGCCAGGTGGTACGAACTTCTTTGGGCGAACGAGCTGTATGCGGTACCATTGATCATCGATTTGTTGTTGTCGGTGAGAATTGATTCTACAGCTATGATTGCTTACAACTCATTAAGCTATAACTCGTTAAGTGACTCTCGGTAGTTTCATTTGTTTGCTGCATTTTATACTTTTCAGGTCATGACAGTGGGCAGATGTGTGTGGCGCAACTTCCCGATGGGACATATCGCCCAAAGCCACCCGTGACGGCGAATAATGTACGGCGTCTCTTATTGAATGCTCCACTCAAGAATTCTCCTTCTGCGGGCAGGTGACTATTGTTTCATTTCTCTAGGCATTTATCTCGGGTTGAGTTGAACTTAATTAAACCAAAATTAAAATTTTAACGCAAAGAATTTCTTTTTATGGAGTTTTCCATCATTGTTATAGTTGAGCTGAGGCATACTCTCACTAGCAATAGTAGGATCGAACTTTACAGTTGGGTTGAGATAAAGCAGTTGAAAGTTATCGTTCTTTATTCTTGAATCTGAAGATGGTGGCCAGTGAATTCATTGCGGCCTGTTATCGCTGTAATCGTTGATTTTAGGAGTTATTTTTGCATACATAGCGAATCAGTATACGATGTGAAGGCATTTGGAGAAGAAGAGGCATTTTATGTGTCTTGTGGAGGCGATGGATTAGTGTCGTTGTGGATGGCGGATAACGGAAATGAAGTGATGCGATATTCGGCTAGTGCCGATGCAATATTTCGTATAGCAATTCCATCATGTAGTCGCAATCCTGAAGTATTGATGACCGCAGGTGCTGATGGGATGGCACGTCTTTTTCGTACCGATCAACCAATTTCATTGAGAGAATATCCGCATGAGGGTGCTGTTATTGCGATCTCACTTAACTCGGCAGGTTCGTTTTCTTATATTTTGGATTTTTATTAGTGGATTAATTACGATTTACGGTCATCTTGTAACCTACTGTAGAAGTGTTCTTCGAATCGAGGCTGTTTAAGAATGTCATTTCTTATGAGAACGTAAATGGATCTAAAAGCTGTTGCTGCTTCAGATTCCTGCTTATAATAATGTATTGCTGGAATGAGCATTGATAGAAACAGTCGATCTTTGATTGCCGATTATTTTTTATATCTCTTATCCTTTTTATGTATGCTGTCATATTATGTACAATGTAAATGAATAATGAAGTGTAATACTCCCAAGATTTTAGTTTAATAGTTCCCTGGGGAATTTTTAAAGGTTTCTCATAATTTTCCCAGAGTATAACAACAGTATATACCATTTGAGGCGCGTTAAAGCAAATTTTTTAATGTTTTGGCTTACGAAGAGTAGTTTGTTATGGGGGACTTTTTTATTGCCAATATATTTGGGGGTAAGGAGGAGGGACATTATTCGAGATAATGTGGTATTCTTATGAGAAAAATAAGCCGTTTTCAATAAATTCTTTAGTCTTTTCGTCTTATTTTCTTTTTTTACAGTGACTTCTATTGTTTGAAAATGAATAGATTTATAATTTTTGTGATGTAAATTTTTACTTAGTAAAATATAGTCCAATGTGCATTCGTCTAATTTGGTATCAGTTTTTTGCATTCGTCTAATTTGGTATCAGTTTTTATGTTAAACGTTTCTTCTTAAAATTGATGAAGGTGTTTACGGAACTGCTGCGGGTGGGATCGAGTACGGCCGCGTTCACTCGAGTTCCTGAAGATCTTCCAAGTAATGTTGAGCGATAGCCGAAGGGTAGCGAATGGTGATAGTGAGAATTCCAAGTAAAAATTCTTAGAGGATGGTGACATTTCGTAAGGGCGGAGTAGAAGGGCTGTCGAAGGCTTCAAAGTAGCAATAATTGTCCTAGATAGCGAGAGGTAGCGAACGGAGATCTTTGGAATTTCCCAAAAAATGGGAAATGGGAATTCTCGAGTAGTTAAAAAATAAGGGACGAAAAAGATAATCCCTTTCTTCTGGTGTTTTCAGAATTTTAAAGATTTTGAGGACGGGAATCACCAAAGTCTGAGCATTTGCCATGCAAGACCATTCCCTAGTTGTCAGTATCGCCAGCGTGATTCTTCAGGGAACACTGTTTTGACGAGTTGCCACAGTGAAAAGCAGATTCGTCTATGGGATACAAAAAGCGCATTGCCGCAACGCATATTCGGTCCCATCGACTCACAAGCACTTTTCGTCAATTTTATCGGTTCTTTTTTTAAACTTCATTCTTTTTAATATTCTCCCATCTTATCTTCATTTTGACGTTTCTCACTTTCATTATATATTCCTCTCATTAATTTTTATGCATTTTTATTTCTTTGCCTGTTTCTTTGCTTCACGTGGGCCTGTGCCCGTGCTTGTAGTTGCGTGTGTGCCCGAATTTGGATCAGGGCTACGCTGAGAATTGCACGAGTGCTCTGGGCTTCGGTTTCCCCCATCTCCATACATATAACTTCCAAATATTCAAAGCAGTCGAAGCTAATGACTTATACTCACTACCCTCCTACTATGGGCATTGCTTGATTTGTATGTACCTTTAATAAACATTCATCTTCTTTTTAAACTCATTCAAGGAGCAAGAAGTTCGCCAAATGCGGGTTTTCACCAAAAAATTGGTTCCGTTTTCTGCTCCATATATTGAGCTTATATCCAGAAATGTTTGACTTTGTGAAACGTTTTTGCTGCAGAGGTGTTTCAGCATAATCCGATAAATCGTCGGAATTCATAAAATTTTCAACGTTTTATGGGGAAAGGCGAGGTTTTTGTAGCCTTTTAAATTTTCGCAAATTGAAGCATCAACTTAGAATTTCCCAGATTTGTGAGAAATTTTTTTTTCATTTTCAAAATGGGTGGGGCTTTATTGAGGTGTAGCTTCTCTTCTCAGAAGTATAAAGAAAGAGGGGCGAGATGTTCGAGCAAGGGATTTTATTCGGGAGGATGTATTGTCCAGATCTTCACTTAATTTTTCGAACATCTTATCTTTTCATTGTTTTACTCTCTTATGAGTTGTGATATCGTCTTGGACATGTAAGACCTAGTAATATTTGGAGGTATCCTGATCTGGTTAGAGTTTCGGTCTGTTTCAGCTCTTTGATTGCTTATACAATATTTCAGGAGAAGATCTGATCGCGGCTGTAACCGAATCTTCAACGCTTTACATGTGGGAATTAGGCGCTGATCGTCGGCTGCTCGTTTCAACTGAGGTGTTGGATGGTGAACGATGCACGGCGATGTGTGTTGATGGTGGCTTATTAGCGTTGGGCGGTTCGCTTGGAAAACTTGAACTTTATCGCAGTGGTGTATTATGGCAAAGGTCTCTTTATTGAAAATTATCTTCGCAATTTTTAGCTTAAATTTAATCAGTAGCAAGTACGACTATTAGAATATTTGATTTGAATTCGTTACAAATAACGTTTTAATTACGAGAAATATCACCGAAGATTTGTTGTTTCATAGTTTTTCTTGCCTAATCTATGTTTCATGGAATGAGCGATACTGCAAATATAAGCAAATGATAGGGTACATACTATTTTATTTATATTTATTCATCTTTTCACAGTGGATTTTGAGGTTTATTTGAAGCAAACAATTACATTTTATACTCCTTTTATCGGTTCACTTATTACTTATAACTACGGAGGTAAACAAATATATCACTATATAGATAGGAGATATTGATGTGGGAGCGTTGGTATTGAGTGTAGATTTGATAGGTCAAATACTGTCAAAGAATGTAACAAATACTGTCAAAGAATGTCGAGTGAGCGTCGTTAGTGGCACTGCCCCTGTAGAATATTCATTTACGCCATCCTTTAATTTTGAGGCAATCCTTTTTTGCATTCTTCTAGATAGCCATTTCTATTGTGCGTTCATGTGTCATCGATCAAGCAGAATGAATTTTAGAGGGAAGGGAAAGAGTGTCGCTGTTTCCTTATACCGATGGTAATTTTTAATGGGAGGGGCAAAATTAGCCAAAACACGTTTTGCAACGGATAGGAAGTACTTCGAAAAATTGCGTAATGGGTGATATATAAACTATCTGAACTACGAAACGAAGCTAAGAGCATTATAGCTAATAAAATTTTTCGAGAAATTTCCTCCACATCATCGATAGCTTTGAAGAGTGTTTCCCCATGCATCTAAAGCGAGGACTACATGGAGAGAGCCGTAATAAATTTAGAGTGAAAATTGAAAAATGCTTTGAAAATTGAAAAAAAAGTAAAATTATCTTTGCAAGCAAACGTTTTAAATAAAATCATCCGAAACACTAAATTGCCGTACATGTTAATAGGCATTTGTTCCAATCACATAAATGTCGATATTTATTGCGAAGAGAAAATTTTCTTTCTCTCCATTCTGTTCTCATTTTATTTACTTCCTTCTTTAAACACACTAATGTGGAAGTGAATCTAAAATGGATGCTTGAAGTAATATAAGTTAAATAATTGTGCAAATTAAATGCCGCTAGGTTTTTAAATGGATTTTATAATTAATTTCAGGTTCGATAGCGTCGGTGGTCGTGTATTGGATTTCCATCGAAAGCTTGACAGTTCCGAGTGGATAGCATTACTTTCGTGAGAGAAAATTAATGTGTGAGGTCGACCTCATGTATAGTGCAAATTGGATGAAGGGTACTTAGCACATTTCATTTTTTCACTTATGTCTACGATTCTTCCTGTAATTAAGTTAGTTTTTTTTTTCATTAATTCGTCGTTGTATAATTGCATCGAATACCCTCGGGCAAATTGTTTTATTCCTTGAATGTATTTTCACTCCTTCGCAATGGTAATAGCTACGTTTTCGAATTTATGGAACATCCGGCTCTTGTATAGTTCGAATTCCCCTCCGATTTAATATTTTTGTCAGTTCGACTGTAAAAGTGTTTTGCGTTGACGGTCGATGTTTGGATATGGTGGTGACAGTGAAAGGATATTGATTAGGTTTCGGCTTAGCTGCTTGGGCAATGACTTGCCGCCTTATATATTGCGCAACGGCAGATTTCGACCTTGACCCTTTATGTGAGTGAGCTTATGCTGTATGACTTGTGTGACCACGTTAATTTCTTATTTAGTAATTTTAGGTTTATTTGCTAATATCTTTTATACTGTTGTCTAAGGCTTTCCATTGGCACTCAGCGTTTGTTTATAATCAGTGGTGCGCTATTATTTCTCTAATTTGCATTTTCCTATGCTGGTCGCCGCTGAGTCATTTTATCACTTCGTATATGTCAATTCTGCATTTTCTGCCTGGGAATGGCGCAAAGACTCGGAAGGAGGAGTGTAGTTAGAGGTTCCAGAGCATTTGCGGAGCATTTTTACTTCCTTTCGGTCTGGTTGATGGAATTGTAAAAAAACATCCCCTGTCGTCGCTTAATGTTTGTACTTGTTTTCTGAATATTTAAGCAATCGGTCTAGCGACTAATTAATGAAAGCGTATCTCTTATCAGCCCACTTATCTAAGAAATGTTTAACGACAGAAGCGCCAATGGGGTCCTTTATGCTCTATATGTTGGATAGCTTGATCGTCACCGTTCGACAGGCTGTATATTTGCAGTAACAATATATGGTTCGATTGATTTCTTTTTTGATCATTTAAGCACTGAGAGCGCATAAAGAATAAGAAAAAATTCTACAGAGCTATCGTTGAACAGTTGTAATTTGCGTAAGTCAAAACATTTGGGCGAAGCACTGTGATCGGCTTGCCGATCAATGCTTTTGTTACATGACGCTATTCTCAGCGATTCTCAGCGATTCGCTATTCTCGCCGGCTTCAGTATAGTTCCGTCACCTCTTGGTGGGGTATAGCGTTTTGCAGCCTCGAATTCTCTCATTGAAATTTTGAAGATGAGTTTCTTATGAAGTTTTGCTTAAGGCAAATAAATTAACGCTGTCCAAAATCTGCATACTTAAAATATTTGTATTTGTTGATTTGCTAGCTGTGTGTTTATATATATTTCATTGTTTATTGTGCGTGATGTTGAGTTGGTTGCTTTTATTCTCAGCGGCATTACTAATATCTAATGAAGGCATGTCGAAGGTGGTCGTTGTGGAACCCACTTTAGGATTGCGGCAAGTAGTAGCACTTTTAAAGACGTAGGTTGTGAATACTTTCTTCAGTTGAATTTAACTCAGTTGATATTCTTTCGTGTCGATTTAGATGAATAGTGCAATTCTCTGTTGTTTATTATAAAATAGAAATAAAATTAGAAAAATAATAGAAGCCTAAAGTATATCAGTTGGATGCTTTCGTTTCCCTCATGCTTTTTTCTTCCTTTTTTTGATGCTTTAACATTAGTATGATCACATGATCAACAATAATCTTATCTAAAAGAAAAGGGGAAAATATTAATTTTTTCTAAATAATACTTTTCTTCGTTTATAATTCGTTTTTTTGTGAATAAAATATTTTTCTACAAATGCCTCTATTTTATGTGAATGAGGGAATATGTTTCATCAACAAAGTCAACGCTTTTACCTATCTTGATGCAGTATGATAGAAAAGTACAGTGTTTCGTCTGAAGTTGTATTTGTTGCTGCGGTAAGAGGAATGTGATATCTTACTGTGTTTGGTATTAAATATGATCAAAGAATTGGCTCAAAGCAATCTGATAGTTGCATCCAATATCCTATAGGTAGGTGGTGTTGCGCTGTTGCTGATAGTTCCGCTAGGGTAGAGTAGAATGTGGCTGAAAGTGGCCAAATCAGAGCATTAAGGCAGAAGATTTGCAGTCCAAATATTATTTCAGTATACGGTTTGAAAAATAGCTGTGTTGTCTTTGTTACAGGATTATCGGTAGGTAGCAAAACATTTGCATAGCAGAGTCGTTCAAGGAGCCAGATATCTAGACTGAAGGTTGTTAGGGAGTTTTTAACAATTAAAAGGTTTTTTTATCGTTATCGGTGTTTTTCAATCCTAAGTTGATTTCATAGGATATTTAAACGAGTGAGAGATGATGGGGTTAAAGTAAATAATAAAATGATAATCCTTTTGCCATTAACGTAGTGGCCGAGGCTGTTTATGAGTAAAACTTTAGGTTGCGACTTTAGGTCTCGCATTTGTGGAACTTTTCTTTCGCCAAATTTCAGTTTGAACCATCGTTATCTTCAGCGAACAGTGACTTATTTGTTTGCATTCCATCTTTTCAAGCTTGAAATTTGAATGACTCGTGAAGCTGTTGGAAACACCGGTACCGGTAGTTGATTTCAAGATACCAACTGCGGGAGTGGACTCGTTTTGTTCTGCAAGGCACCAGGGTGAAAAGCTGCCCACTTCCTTTTCCGAAGTCGGGATCACTAGATGTCTGTGCCTTTTTTCTAAGCGTCGAGAGTCCGGAGTTATAGACTTGGATTTCACTGGAGTCGGAGTCGCCTTATTGAGGAGTCGGAGTCGCCTTACTGAGGAGTCGCTTATCACTTGTTGTTAACTTGCTTTGTTAAAAATGGTTTCAGTGTTGGAGAACAAAGAAAAGATGTGAGGAAATGTAGAGCAGCACAAGCATCGGTTGAGCTGCTTTCTAATAAACCGAAACTTCGTATTACGACTGCTGAGGTTGAGAGCAGCTGTACACGATTTCTGAGGGATGAGAAAGTTTGTGTTGGATGTCAGATCAGTCCAACGCAATACTTGATCCCATTAAAACCATTAAAGGTTATTTGTTATTAGTTATCCATATGAAAGCTGGTGTTAGAAGTTCTTTTGTCCTTATTTTATAAATAATTTTTTTTTTTTTTTTTTGTATGTAGAAGGTACATTAATATATTAGCAAGGGACTGAGTAAATAAACACATGTAAATTTACTTATTTGCTTCCTTTTATTTTTTCAATGTATTTTATTGTCTTTTTATCTATTGCTTATTTATTCTTTACCACAACTTCTAGAATTTTGTTGATACGATGAGCGTGAACGAAGCATATCGTAATATCGACACGAATCTATTCAATTGGAGAGAGTAGTAGATTGATCGGATAACAGCTCAAAAAAATATGTCACTTCATTTGTTACTTTTATAGATTGATGCCGAGGAAGAAAAGGATATCTACAATAAAGTATGCAGTCTGTTGAGAATTGAACTTGACATCACTGATATTGAAAATTCCCTGGAACATATGATCAAATTCATTGTGGAATGCGATGCTCCTCCATTGGTGAGCTTCACTATTTCTGCAATAAAGCTTGATTGCACTAGTTGTGCATTGCTTAGGTGATATTGAGTATAAGACCGAGAATGAGTGGGATAAGTGGAGAACGTTAATTTATGTTGATGATGCGATGTTTAACTAGGTGGTGGCCTAATAAGGGAAGGAGGAGGGAGAGGGGGGCGGGGTGAGGGCAATGCAACCTTCTCCTCGTCGTTCATAAACGGAAAGATGGTTTCCTAACGGGAAATTCTGAGGACTGGAACATTTACGCTGCAATATTGGACAAGCGGCGTTGACGCTTTATGTATGAGTATCACAAAATTCAAACCGGCAAACTGCGCCAGTAAGTATATGAAATTAGTATAGAATTGTTGAAATTGTATCTATTCAATGCTTATTGTGAGTAATCATAGGCACAAAGTATAACGGGCAGTTGGCTGCAACAAGATATGATTTAGTTAAGGTGGTTAACGTCCTATTTCGTTTATTCCTGTCACTTTAGATAATAAAGGTTCTATTTCTTTTATTGTCGTCAGTTCGCTTATCACATTAGCAATGACATTCTTTCAAGAATGTCTCAAATTAGACTTGCGATACTTCCCTCTTAGAAGTTTAGGCCTGAGGTATCAGACTCCTTTTGAAGTATATTTGGAGCAATACTATTCTATTGCTTAAATAAGATTGAACAGGATCGCTTATGATCAGTATCTTAATTGAACAGGATTGCTTATGATTGGTATCTTACTAAGTAGCAGATTTGAAAATGACCGCTGGAATCGCTCTCAATGCTTCATTATTACCCGAATATCACCTAGTTCTTACATTTGCAGTCAGCAACGATAGAAGAAACAACTCATACGACATTAATGCAGTGGAGTAGCACAGCTCCAGCAACCACGACTTTAGCCATCACTTCTACAGCATTTGCCACAACAGCTATGGCCACAACCACGATCACAAGTGTGGCCACAACTACGGTCACAAGTATAGTCACAACTACGGTCAAAAGTAGAGTCAAAACGACAGTTACAACCACGGTCATAAGTAGGGTCACAACGATGGTCACAACCACGGTCACAAGTAGGGTAACAACGATGGTCACAACCACGGTCACAAGTAGGGTAACAACGATGGTCACAACCATGGTCACAAGCACGGTTACAAGTACGGTTACGAGCATGGTCACGAGTACAGTGACAGACACGCTCAAAGGCTCGGATATAGGTATAGTCACAAATGCGATCACATCAAGTTCAATCACGGCTACTAGCTCGATCTTAACAGCTATTGTTGCAACAAAAGAGACAAAAGACGCTTCAATCAAATTTCGTAAGTAATGAGCTGTTCGGTATTCGGTAAATAATATTTTACAGCAGTAATCACTAGTGATCAACCAATGAGTTACCTGTACAGAAGGTAGTCATTTAGGTTCTGATGAGTTACCTTTATGCTGAATCCTTTTGCGGTGAAATTATATCGATTTTTGTATATTTCAATTGTTGCAAACATGAGTTGTAGTTTTGCGCACGAGGCACGATTGACATCACATTCGAATAGTATTACTAACGGTAAATGCCGCTCCATATGAATTGAAAAATCTTTTAGAAGTTTGGTAACGATAAGCATTTGTAGGAGTGGTGGTCATTTCCTTTATTTATTTAGTTATTTATATTTATTTATTTATTTATTTATTTATTTATTTATTTATTTATTTATTTGTTTATTTATTTATTTATTTATTTATTTATTTATTTATTTATTTATTTATTTATTTATTTATTTATTTATTTATTTATTTATTTATTTATTTGTTCATTCATTTGTTTTTTATTTGTTTGTCTCAGAGCCCCGAAGTGCCACTTTAGAATAAATAAATAAATAAATAGTGAACAAATAGCATGGTTGTTCTTATATTGCAGTTATTGCTTATTCATGATATCCTAGATTACGAAGAGAATACACTTTTTTATTAAAACTAATGATCATATAAAATTTCTAGTGAGTGAGGCTCTATCGATACAATCAACATCACAGATGGGTAATATCACTGACGGTAAGCACCGCTTATGCGTTTTTCATTTTAAATGCTTTATGTAGTACCGAATTTCTTATTTGTATTTTAAATTTTATTGCTCATCCATTTTTCAATTTTCCTGTTCCTTTCATTTTACTCTGAATACTTCGGAAAGAAATACTCACGATCGATTTTTTCTTATTAGTTAATGCAGATTTTTAGATGATTCAATTATAATAATGCCAACTCAGGCGCTGTAAAAATACTTTGAAATATATGAAAAAAATTAAAAATTTTATAATGAAATTGAAGTCAATATTTGAAGAGATTTGCAGTCGAAAGTTTCAAGAATAAAAGTGTAAAAATTTTGGAAAAACTCTTAAAGCATTTAACAGTTTTTTTTTCAAGAATACCCTTCCATTGTTGTTCGATCATAAGATAACTCAAATTGCTTTCGTTGAACAATTCGTATTTTTGGAGCAATACGAACACTTCATTCAGTACTATTTTCTGGTTCAGAGGGTTTTCTAGTTTAAGAGAAGGCATGAAACGTTATGAACGCTAGATGATGAGCATCCTTTGGGAGAGCTCGCTCAGAACGGGTTTTCATATGGAATTAAAAGACTAGGAGAGGAAAGCTGTCAGGAACCTTCGTTAGCTCATCTATTCGTCAACAAAGAACTAGCATAACCCAATAATAGCGTTTATAAGTGTCGATGATTTTTACATGATGTTAATTATGAAGTGCTTGTATTTTCGGTTAGGGAATTGAGTGCATAATGAGTACGTTATGGTATTGCTGAATAAGAATGGTTTCTGAGGTGCAATGAAAGGATATCAAATATGCATCTCTTCAGGGTAGCGCTGTGCACGTATAAGTTGAATTGCCATAAGAGCGATTTTTGTTGAATTTTGAGAAACCTCGCTTTTTAACAGCTAAATAATATTAGTACTAGTGCCGAAGTCTGCATGAAACATTCGCTTTTTCGAAGAAATATTAGAATCAGCACATTGTTCGTTGATTTTTCAGAATTGGTAGACGTCGACAAGATGCAAGAATTAGTAGATGATGTGGAATACTCAGAATCGAAGTCAAAACGAAGCCCTACAAATAAATTCGGTCTCTTTTCATTATTTAATTCGATCTTTTCTATAAGAAATCAGTGTGTCGACCCCTTACCTATGGAAACCAAATTATTATTGAATCTCCAATGGTAAGCAACGAAGAAAAAGTTGCACGACACAGAAAAAAGCAACTGATTCGCTTCCTAGTCATAATGTCCGGCATCCTGCTGTTAGACACCTGTTGTGGGCTATATGCGTCGACCGAGTAGGTTGTGTCGTCGATTAGTCGGGAGCAGCCTACGACTTGACATGGATCACTCTTGCCACTCTCTCACGTCTCCTTCTCTATGGGCGAATGCTAACTGCTGAAGCACTGTTCACTTGAACGTATTGTGACTGTCTGTGAACGCAATAGCGCGAATTCCGTCTCCAGGTATGTCGCCTGTCAACTGCCAGTTGTCTCGCAACACCTCAGGATTGGGTATTTCAATCTCCTCTGCGTTTTTTTGCACTTTGCGGGTTTGCCTAAGCAGTTCCCAAAGTAGGAGAAACTGTTTTGCCAATTTCGTTCACTGTTGATGCTACTCAACTTTGCAAATCTTGTCTTAATTTTTCCTTTTTACATTCGAACGATTCCTCTCTTTCGTCAAAAACTTTCACAGTTTTTTTTTTCATTTTGCGACGAGGGAAACAACGATTGAGCTGGTGGGTAGTAGAGCGAGATGGCTGAGTTATCAAAAAATCGAGTTTCAATCCACATTGTTCCGCGTTCTTTTTAATTCCATCTCTCCTCGTGCTATTCGAGTTTAAGACAGTTTATTATACATGAGGAATTATCAATCGTTTTCTGTTGTTCATCTTAACAGGTGAACCTATGACGTGTAACATAGATTTAACATAGATTTGCTCACGGGAGGATGTTTTAAATTTTTTCTTCATGTTTCCCCGAGACCATTATTCAACCCTCAAATAAGCTATCAAATTACCATACCCTATTGGTGTCCATAGAGCTGCTCATGGCAGAATGATTGCTTTCACTCTAAGTTCTCAAATGTTAAAATGTTGTATATATAATAATTCCCATGTTTTAAATGAAAGTATTATCAATGAGATTACCATGTACTGAGTTTGCCAATGATTCCTATTTTCCTTAAATGATTTTGCTATTTATGGAACTTACTAGCTTTGCTTTTTGATTAAAGACGACATTCCGAATCCTTTATTCTTAGTCGATGTAACGGACGAATAAAAGAAAGGCGGTGACGGTGTGGCGGAATATTGGAGTAAAGACTTGTAACCTCAGGGCTTTCTCAATTGTTCACATCCCGCCGAGTCAGCCACCCTTCTTCCCGCTCCTCAAGCACTCATACCTCTATAGCCGTACTTCAATATTTCAGTCCATCATTTATTGGTTTGTGGGAAAGGAAACAGTAGGCGGACTGAGAGAATCACTTCATGTTTCAGCTAGAGAACGTGGGTTTATCGCCGTGATGACGATATACAGTTTCACTATTTGCTATTTGGTCTTCCTGAATGTTGCGGTCGTTGTTTTCAAATACGGATGTAAACCATTCCGCATCACTCCATTTCGTCCCCGAAAGGTAAGCAACTCAACACCAATACCTGTTATGAAATTTATCTTATTGCAAAGACGCATTCACGACTATGAAGCGCCCATCGGATTACTGCAATGCCTTATCGTTAGTAAGTTGTTATACTGAGAATACGTTTTTAACGAGTGGATTACCGCGCAGAAGTTTCGCATGGTTTGTACGGAACGTTAATGAGACTCAGACGGTTACAAAGACGTTTCAATGGCCAGCTTTGTAGTTTTGAACGAAAGCAAGCTGCGAGCATGATAGTCGGACCGAACCTAGCCAACTCCACCTCTCCCCCTCTTTGAAAAGAAATATTCGCGAATTTCAACATTTTGAGGAAATAGTTTTACAGTGAGACGACAAATAAGTATCCGAAGGAATTTACAATTTCAGCAGCTTGTGTAGAACGGAGGAAAATGAAAATTTCTGACGCGTTTGTCGCTTTCTGTTCACTGCAACCATTGCTTGCGGGCGACGGAGATGACACGCTGATTGAGAGCTTTACAGCTAAACTTCAATTCCAGTAGGTGAAAAATGATCTCTAGCAGTTTATCAATTAGTGAGCCAGTAAATGTTGGCGAAGATTTAATGAGAGAAATGAGGGGGGAACAGACTGCAGATCCATAGGTGATTTAAATATGCTTCTCTCATTTCTAATCTGCCGCCTGCCCAGTCACAATGATATCTGTGGCTTCATGTTCGATTTGTTACACGCTGGATTCAGAAGTCGCATTCACAAAAGTCATTCAGGCACTCTGCCATTTCACTCAACTGTTATTTAGGTAATATAAATAAATAGTCGAGAGGCGTTGAAGTGTTTAGATTTGTTAAGGATGCTACGTGGTATAAACCACTACAAGAGCCGCCATGAGCTGCTAATGACAGCTGAGCTTCCTTCGAATTTATACTATCATGGCATCCAGTTACCTCTCGGTTGATTTGTTTTCAGATAAACAGAATAAAATTATAAATCAAAAGCAACCTCGTTGACGCATTTGGAAAGTGCCGAAGAAGCCATCTTACGTATATGCGCGTAGGCACATTCATTAGTGCTGTACATTGTATATTTACTATGCTGCTTATATTGCTCTATGTGATTGCTGCATTTCCACATGACTCTGTGCTTAGAATGCTCGTGCTCGTCCGCATATATGTGTATGTGTCCATTTGTTCCCTTATTGGAGTTTTGAATTGGTCGAATTCTTTCTAACAGTCTTGGCCCACTGAATTTGCAATTATAGTAGGATTTCATTTACAAATCCAGCCATCGATTATTTACTTAATCACCAGGAATGGTATATTCCGGAAGATCGAGCCCGCTACACAATTTGCCATGAATATTGTATGGTTTCCCATTAGTTACTTGTATATATGAGAAATATTTTTAATAGTTTGGTGGTTGAGATTTACTCTTCAACCCTTCTTGCTGCGAAATCGGAAATGTTCCATAAGGGCATTTATCAAAGACGATCTACAAACTTTGTTCCGTTGTTTTATTTGCAATAAAATTTGTTATCATATCACAACTTTGCATCACCATCTGCATTCTCTTTTAAAATGTACTCCATTTTATTTCCCCAAAATAAGCCAACAAAGTCGATCGCTGACAATTCGCTAGAGGATTATTGCAACGGTTTTCATATGTCCATAATTTTCGTAACGATTCATTGGTTATGTTAAAGGCAATTTTCGATTTCGTTCAGCCGATAAAGTACGAAGTTTCTAGTGCACTAAGGAAGTAAAGGAACCAACAGAAAAGTCGAATTTGTTGTCTTGTTCGCGAACTATCCTAGTACATTTAAGATATTTCAATGCGCCCAACAAGTACTTTGACACATACTCTAAATGAACCTTAATCCATATCTTTTGCTTGCCAAGCAGATCCTCTCATTCCACTATCGGCTTCTATCGAAATAAGCGATTCCCATGTACAACACTAAATGACGCGGTACCCCCAAACAATTAATTCAGTGAAATTTATTTACAACACGATTATTGCAGCAGATAAGATTTAAAATGATTGCTAATCTTCGGTGAACTTATAGGAGCACATGGCTTATTAAGAGATAATTACGAAATACTGGATTATATTAAATAAGCCACTGCTTGAAAATATGGTCGGGTTCGCTTAATCGACCAGCCGTTTCATGCCGCACAGAGAATAAATGTATGAAGTCGGCTTTGAATTTTTGTCCCAACTCCTTTCATGTGTTTCTGCCAACCTTCCAATCTTATTTCCTATACTTTTAAATAAGGGAAATTTCCGGAAAAATCCCTCAAAAACTTCAGTCATCCCTTCTCGACCAGCCCAAGAAAAGAGGACCGAGGACCGACGGAGACCTGGCTGTACGTATATCATCGCAGATATAAATCACGCACGGCCGGGAAAGCAATGAAATGGGTCTAGAATTGAGATCTAGGATACAGCATACTGAACGAATTTCGTGGCTGTTACTTTCACAGTCTACGAGTTAAATCTATGAAAGCTGCAGCCACACCTGCAGGTATGACATCTTCGTAATGGACTTTACAAAGAGGGAATTCCGCCAAGTTGCTAGAAGGAAGCAAATGAAAAACCATTAATTGTTCTTCTATGGGGTGGAACTTCCGCTGATCCATCATATTTCAATCTCCATTAAAATTTATACCTCCCCCCCCCCACCTCTTCCTCCCCAAAAAAGCTCATTAATAAAACGGTGATCTCGTAAAATTAAATGTATAAAATAAAAAAATACAAAATAAAAAAACCATTCACTTCCAATCACGATTACCAACTGTGTTAAGTTTTTTTCCTCACACTTATGCATTTATTCATAAAATACAAGTAAAACGAGCAACAGAGATCACTAAACAATAAAAACTGCAAAAAATGGTGGACAAATTATTTTTGCAACATTTACAAAGCGTTTATATGCAACTCATCTTGAATTCGTTGACTCGATTCATACTGCACGAAGTCTTTCGTCGATTTCTGCTGTTAATCCTTTCAGATTTTCGTATTGTTCTCGAGAGAGACTTATTCCTTTACGACCTGGTTTCACCTCTCCACTTCCCTAAAATGCAAATGAAGCTTATCGTTTCGCATTAAATATTGCTACTAAGCCCTACCTAATTGCATTCCAGTTTATACGGGCAGGTACAGGTGTAAAAAGCTCAAGCGTAAGGAGTAAACGCACTTTGCGGATTTATTTACCTAAAAGCAAAAATCGGAAATTCACTATTCTTTTGTTGAAAAAATGTTACTTGCTTAGAACTTAGGTTAGAATTTTGCAACGCCATACGACTTCGCCTCTTGACTTAAGATCATACAATAATAGAGCCTCCAAAAAGTTTTGAAAACAAACCTTTCTTCTTAACGAAATATTCGAACATCTTCTTAGGGATGCACACCCAGCTTTCAAGAAAATATCTGTTAAAAATAGCCTTACCTAAATACAACCTATTCTCAGTGAATAGCTTTGAGTTGTTTCTATAAGATGTACATATCATAAAAAGCTATCCTGATAACCACTTTAAAATTGTATTCCATAAAGGGCTATTCTATAAGAAAACAATAGCGAACCTTATCTTCATAGTACTCTCGAATATCGATAAGTGCTTTTCCCTTAAATGATCGCACAGTCACGAAACGCATTTTCCCAAGCTCAAGCATCTGAAATAAATAACTCTAACTCAAATATATCATCAGTGAATGACATTTCTTTCATACACATGCAAATAAATTGTCTTTCGCCCCATTTTAATTTTCTTCCTTCCGCTAACGTAGAAATTTTACGAAACATCAACATGCATAGATCGAGACTGTACTCTATGAAGATAGCATATGCAGACGACTATACTATAAGGTGAATTGCTGCACACATCGCAAATGCAGAAAACCGGAAAGGAAAACAGTTCAATCTTCTTTTAAGTGACCGCATTACCTTTAACCGGATGATGTTTTTCATTTTCTTCCAGGTCATCTGATGAAGGTCATATGTGCAAGAGGGTTGTTCTTTTTTTCTTTATATGTAAAGAGTGGGGAAAAGTCAATTAATTAACAGTATGTCAAAGCAACGGGCCAAAAAAACGACGCTGTTCGATGAGAAGATAAAAAATGTGGGATGGACGAATAGGACAAATAGAATTCTAGAAGAAAAACACTTCTCTGACTGAGATTTTGAACTGTATTTATTCGATCTTCCAATCGCCTTAAATTCAAGCAGATTTACCCAAGCCTCTGGGAGTCTCACATTTCCAGTAATCTGATGTATTATCCATGATGTTTTTATTCTTTACCTGCATATAATCATCTACTGTGTACAGGTCCTTCAGCTGTACCATTTTTGCTGCTTAAAGCTTTCCATCAGTCTGTGGAACCTTTACGAATATTATACCTAGTGTTAGCGACGAAAAAATACTGTTCAAGGTTTCTAGAGACCGCAAATGGCAACGATACACTCAATCTACTTTGACTGATGCTCTCTTGTTGGAGACGGTAAGAAAAAAGGAAACAACGATTATCTTTGCCACCTTAATACGAATATCCATTAGTGTTCACTTTTCCGCTGAATGAAAACCGATATTTCTTTTCAGGATAAGATTCTTTAAACGATATTGTTGCCGTCCAATATTAAACTGCTTATCTCCCTTTCCCTCCTTCATGTGATTCTAAAACTTGCACCGTATGATAAACGCTAAACACTGAGAGCCCTAATAAGAATTCCCATCATAGAACGTTCAATACATTTGTCTGAAAGAATACGAGTAAAATTATGCTAATGCTGCAACACTTATAGAATGCCCTAGATTAATATCACCCCTTTTGCTCTAGCGGTTTAACTACAACACGAAAATAATAAAATAAAAGTTAGAAGCTGGAGAGTCTTCTCAACAACAACCATGCCCCGATAGTGAACACGACCTCCACAGTGGCCGGATTTAATGCAGACTCGATCGCAACCTTCTATTACATAGAAACACGTTAAAACTACTGCTGGGTGCTGCGATGTAGTTGTTTTTGTTTTTTTTTATTGTGCTCGATATGCTCATTCCTGCAACGTCTGTTGGCAAGGACATAACAAACTCACTTCGTCGCCATCGGCATTTTTGAGTAGTTTGGCTCCTTCCTTTACCTTCTTCACTGGTGTCTTATCGATCACTCCTTCGTCTGATGAACTCTCCTCCTGAGAAAGAAAACTAAACTTGCAAAAAACGGGAAGAAAACAACACCACAAAAAGAGGCACCCGGCAACATTTTATTGTCTCTTTATTGAGCTTAGCATCGCATTCATCGTTCCCAGGTAAAGATAGAGCAAACCGGCATTAAGTTTTACCGGCCAAGAAAGAAACCAACGAGGGAATTCTGAAGTTTGATTAAAAACAAATAAATCAGTAAAGACGAAACTATAAAACGGAGGAACTCCTGAAGTTTGTGGTAAATCATGTTATGCATAACAAGCCCCAGGTCAAACGAACATCAACATAAAAGGCCTTTCTTGTGATATACCCATTGCAATAAATTTACTATTCAAGCAAACTCCTGCTCGAACCATCATATCAAATGGAACGTGCAGTTAACACCATAACTGCTTACGCTCATCTATCAGTCTATTTATTTGCATAATTATTTACCGTTCGCATGGTCGTTCGATCACTCAGTTACAAACAAACGGTTTAAAAGAAGATGAAAAGGAGGAGTCATCAGCTCCGATTTAGCGATCAAAGCAAAACGTGGTCAGCTTGTGTCTCACTACAAAAAACAGAAAACATAACGCTCATAACGAAAGCATAATTCTGGCCATGGGAAAGACAACGTGGTCAATCCTCATTTCTCTAGCTTCAACGAAGCTATGCCAGAACCAAAGCATATAATCGCGGCCATATCTCTTTCCGTTCTCACCGAATTTGCATAAATACACCTTCACATCCCCTCTCCCTAATAAAAAAAAGCTAAAGGTCGGAGATCAAATAATGAAAATCCCAACCTTCTTATTTCGTTTCTTTGATGACTTATCACCAACATCCGTTTTCTTTTTGCTCTTCTTTTCCTCAATCGAACTACCAGAATCCGACATGCTAATGCAGATAACACCTCAAAAGATTAGGATCAACTCCATTCGAAAGAAAAAGCAATTAGAGCGCGTAAACATTGTGCGAATTTAACATATCTCAAAGAGGATTTATGAGAACTGAATTGAAGGTTTCATCGCGTTCGTACCAGGAAGGGATGACGAGTAAAAAAGTATAAACCAGACCCGATTGCTCACCTCTGCACTACCTCCAATCCAGACTGTTTTGTAAAAAAAAAAATGAGTGGCTGATTTTGCAAGCTCACGTAACTTTTCATCGACGAAAACGAGACTGAAGATTTCACATTTCTTGGCAAGTTTTCCCTAAAACATTTTCCAAAATCTATCCCATCAACAATTTAAAGCGAGTTTCAAAAATATGCAAATTCTTGTACATGCCTTTCGTGCCATCGTAAACCACTCGCTGAAAAGCTCAAAATTAACAAACGTCCTCCCATCGAGTGAAAATTTTAGGCTTGAAAATTAAAACCGGGAATCAATCCCATCAGGAACTCATCTGAGGATAAAGGACACTATCTCATGAATAAGATACGACCCCCTTCAAAAAATTAAGTGCAAATAAATTGGCAAGCATTCCCGTCGTCAACAGTTCATCGGTGGAAGGCTTTCGGCAACTGTTATATATCCTTGAAAACTTAAGAGCTTTAACACCGCGAATCCCCCTTGAATCAAGATAAGGTACGGTGAGGATCAAGACTGAGTTAAGTCTTCAGCTTATCAGAAGGCATTGTCTCGGCATCTACACGCTTAAAACTTCCAGTCGCCGATTCTGAAAACGACCGAACAAGTGTATGAAGAAATGGGAAGGATTTCACCCCAGTGTACCGGTTGATGAGCCAGCTGTCGTATACAGTGCAGCCATCCGATTGCTAACGGCTATCCACTACCCTTTCACTTCATAAAAACCATGTCTGCACCTTTGTTTTCAAAACAATTTCGGCGAAACCCAATAAACGGTAAATAAAAACCGACAGAGATATCCACCGATCCCTTCAAAACACAAATGGAAAGCCGGGAATCAAATCACAAAGCAACAGTTGAAACAAGGTGCATAGCTCTGCGATGCAGTACCACAGAAGCAGGATTAAATTAAGTCTGACTTAGATCCTCTTTCAGCCTTTCTTAAATCTAAACCTTGGTCAAGCTAAAAAATTGCGATTTTGATGGAAGTTTAATAATTTTCCTAATATGGATGAATAAAGCCCATTTGTTCCTCATCGTCTAAACGGCCAAATTCTAATCTCTCAATGGTTTAGAATTAAACGTTGATTTAAAACCACTAGGGGCTGGCCGTTTAGCTATAACCTAGGGTCAGGATCCGAATTCAATCCACACTTAAGTCTAATGAATTTGCCATTTTCAACCTTCAAGAAAGATCAGAAAAGCGCCCAATACACAGCGTCAGATAACCTGCACTATCTGGGATGTATCAAAAACACAGCGAAGCAATTGAAGATAGTTTATACAATAAAATTAATCCCTTTTTTGAACTCAAATATCTATATAATCTGAGAAGCAAATTTTAGACGGATTTTCGACACTCATATAGATTTCGATGATGCAGCATATTTTATGATACGGACTAAGCCGTTGATAACAAGCAATGAATAAAGAGATCCTTGTTTTGTTTCGTAGACTCATGAAACGCAAATTTATTCACATAATAAAATAAATAGAATTCATTCCAAGATGATCACTTTCAACATAGAGAATAAAATAGGTGTGAAGCTATGCTTTGCGGCTCTCATGGTATGCACCTCTAGTGACTCAGCTTAGCAGATCAACCGATTACATAAATATTCGAGACAAAAAAAAAATAGTATAACGTTCAATAAATGATAAGCGTTCTCCAAGAAAGCGACCGATTGCATAAATAAAAAGCACAAAAAATATCAATTTGATAACTGCCTATTAGTAAGAAATACCATACTAAACGGTAATAGCTTTTATCTTCCATGCTTTTCTCTTTCCCTTTCTCAGCTGCAGGAAAATGTTCAAAACACAGTTCCAGCTACACCCTAATAAACCAAATAAGACTAATAAATAAACCAAAGAACTGCTATAAATTGCTTGCTAGTGAAGTAAGCGAAAACAAGAATTAAAGAAAAGGCATTTCTTTCAACTCAGTAGATTCCTTTCCGTGAAAGGTATTCATTCCCCTATAAGTGCTTGAAGACTGCTTCATGTTTCAATCAAACAAAAAACGAACTATTTGAAACTGCAAAATTGAAATTCAAAAAATTTAGTGAACCGTACTCGCCTATCCCATGAAATTATTCAATCCTCCTCTTCCTATCCCACTCTAAACAATCCACCACTCTTACAAGCACAATCCAAGCAAATAATTTCCGCAATCAACAATAAAACAAAAACATCGAATTAAATAAAATAATACAAATAACAGAGAAGTCCCGGAAAATCAGGAATTGATAAATTTGCGCTCTTCACCACGAATAAGTAATTCTCCATTGGGCTGTTTCACTTTTCTTTCATCACGCATTCCTACACGTTGAAAATTATTCTCACCGCATTGCTGAAAAAAACATTTCAGTGGTACAATAAAGTTACACTTTCCATACTTTCATATGCTCATGGCAAATAAAAAATATGCCTGCAGGCGATTTCCAAAATACGCTTGCAAACGCAAATTTCTTTTTCGCATTTACATAGCTACAACTTAGAAATGAGCTTCAGCTGACCCCAAAAAATATAAGCCATTCATAACGGGCAAGCCCATCATCGACTCGATTTCAATGATTGTGGTATCACCGACTAGCAGTCCTCCCCGTTAGCAACAACAATTCCTCAGAAAAGGATAGTCCGTGCTAGAGCAAAGAGATCTGCTATGACCTACGTAGAACAATAACTCAAATCACAATTTTGTATCGAAATTGGAGATGTTCCAAAGATTTCATCAGTTAAGAGCGACGCATACACTTCAGCATTTCATTTCCACCAATAGATTAATTTTGGCGTAAAGAATACTCAAATATCGTATAGATGATTTCTGCTGAAAAAAACAATCGCCTCAAGATGGCGATAATAATTCTAAAAGCCCAAAACCCAGAGAGTTGATTATTTTCCGACGACGCTATTAAGAAAGAAGATGACTTAACCTTCCTTTTCAGCTCTTTAACACCGTATCGTTTAATTACAGTAAGTGCCTATCACAGTAATTGAGAAAATAGAAATTTTTATAAAAAACCAGCACTAAAAGTCCCTCTTTTGATGAGCATCGATTGCAACCTCTAAACTCGGTCTTTATTATGAAATCCACAATAGTTTCGCATAAAAACAAGCCAGAAATAATACGGAATAAATAAATAAATAAATAAATAAATAAACGTTTTTGCGAAGAACGATGCAAAAGCAGAGAAGACGTATACCGTGCATGCTTTAATAGGCATAAGCTCATAGCAGATCGTTCTCTTTGCACATGTACGACAACGAAAGAAACGACGATCGGCCTTATGTCGTACTACCGCATGCCCATTTGAGAGACAATAATCGCTTTGACGATGCCACGTATATTGACACTGAAAAGAACCAAATCTTCATTCGAATGATAGAAAATAACCAGTGAACAACGGTTACAAGCACGATGTGAGGAAAATCCTGATAAATAAGCAAGCAAATAAAATAATATCATATAAAATATAAGTCGAAAAGCAGGAATCCTTATAATCGGGTCCATTGTGTAAATTGCTGAATTCATCTTGAGGAAAAAGTATATCATGAAACGAACCCTTTTGCAAGTAAACACATCACAATTCTTAACTTCCAATGTTTCCGTCATATAACTCTCTACTTTCTCTTTCTGTTCCATCGTATTGAAGTATGATGCCTCGCGAGCCAAATCATCCTACAAATATATGACCATTAGTAGCCATAAATCATCTCAAAACGAATGGTGAAATATGCGAGATGAGCTGGTAGGGTATGCGTTTTCGTGATCTTCCATCTCATAATCAACCTTACAAGTTAACAATAAATAATGAATATGTGAAACAATGCCTTAATATTTCAACCCACCGCTCCTATCAATTCTCCACAAAGGATCTCTCTTCTCGTAATCCGAACAATAAAAAAACCCAATTAATGTAAAATATATGCAAATTTCCGCCACGTTCGAATGAGCAAAAACTTTTTCTAAGTTGATAGATTAATGTGAAAGACAACGAAGAGTCCCACTTATAGTTTAAAATATACCCGCAAAAATTATTGATCGTAGTTTCAGTGGTTAATAGGTTGAAACTATCAAACAGATAGCTAGAAAGAAAACACACATAGATGTGATGTCATTATATGCGTCCCATAAACGAAAATTTGCACAAATGTATAAAAATAGCGCAAAAATTCATAACGAAAGAGTAACGAATGAACAACAAAAGACTGGGCATCGACTAATCGAAGATAACACACGTTAATCACATACTACGAAAAAATTTTCTTAAACAAACTACTGAGCAGCTAAACCTGCGATACAGGCCAACAACTCCCTCGCACAAATTCACATCTCCTGGTATAAATCCACAAATCTTTGTAAAGTACTACTCAAGCATACGTCCACGCCCACAAATCCGATGGTGATCTGTAAAATTTTCAAATACGCGCTTACTCTTTTCTACTTCAAATCTACATACAGAAGGAATCTTTGATTCTCGAAATTCTTTAGAAGTTCTTTCCCTTTTCAAAGTGACATGATATTAGTGCAAACATTGATACCTGATGTAGCTCGTTCTCATGTGTGCTTTTTCTGTTGATCATTGCGCGCAATTCGTCATTGCTGAACTTCCTCTTATTCGTCCCTGACCCACTGACCTCATTCACTTTAGAAGGGCTTCTCGAAGGCGCACGTGCTTCAGTGGAATCGACCACCGTTGAACCTCCTGTTGACGATCCCTCTCCTTGAACATTACCAACTGTTCCTAAAGTACTTTGTGACAACTCAACTGCCAAAATACGATTTCATATAGCCAACCACTTGCTAAGCACTAACGATCCTCTCCTTTCAAGCAGAGAAAACCCGTCATGAATCTCATTAAATAGTCCATTTTATATCGTTTTCATCACACGATTCCCAACTACGAACGAGTGCTCGCCTCGTCCAACACTGATGATGCGCCTTGTGTGGGCGGAAGACATTGTCTACGGAATTCACAGAGTAAAACTTAAGAACCCTCTCGGCACTTTTGAAGCGACGCTACTTGACAGATCATTAACAACAACAGTTCCAATGTAAATCCATTTTCTTAGCTGTAAAAATTTTATGACGTTTTTGCCACCCTCTTCTGTCGTTCTCGAATGCAGATTCCGAGATAGAGCAAATTAAAAAAAAAAAAATTCATTATAACTTTTCTGGCACTAACTGAAACAAGATTAATTAGACACATAAATAAACGGGAAGAAATATTGAGATAAATGACAGGGAAATTCATGCAAATTTCACTCTGTATTTTAAAGTAGCAAGTATCAACAAAATCTGAATACATCTGAAAAAGGTCTAGGCCGCCTTAAAAAGTCGCACTTCCTTCATTACTTCTTATTTTTCTGTATCATAGACATGTTCTCTAAAGTAGTTACCTCAAATACCTTCTACTCCAGGAAACATTTAAGCAATTCATCATCAAAACTTCCTCATTCGAATGGTGGGGGCCGGGGGGGGGGGGAGGGAAGGGAGAAGGAAATGGTCATTTATAATCCATACATAACATAATTATCTTTTCGGGATTAACTCGCTTTATGGAATAACAGACATGAAGCTACAGCAAGCCTTACCACGAACACGATTACGCACTGAAGCCGATAATCCATTAGGATCTATCTTCTCAATGCCACCCTTCCTTCGAATCACATTTATTGCTTTCCTCTAAAAAAAGCATATAAATTTTTTCACTAATTTTCTGATTTAAAAAAACATAAAAGTTCTTCAACACTACTGATTTTTTATTCATCTCTGTAAGACTATAAGAATGAAGGGGGATGTAAAAGTAAAAATAACCACCAACGTCACACAAACACTACCAAAGACACTACAATACAACTGAAGCAAGCGAGCCTCACCAAAAACCATTCCAACTTTAATACCTACTAACAAATAATTTAACTAAAGTATGAAAAGATTTGAATATGAAAAGAAATATGAAAAGATAATATGAAAAGATTCTTACAATAAAAATTCTAAGTTTAAGCTCGCAAAACTATAAAAATTCTTCTAAAAACACTTCTACCTAATTATTTATTTCGATTGCACAGAAGATGGGCAACATTTCACGATTACATACGCTTACAAGTCGTGTAAGAGATACGCATATGCGTCGATCGTCTTACTTAGATAGCGATATTTTCGCTCACTTATTTTTCAGCAGAATTCTTTATCGGTGATCATAAAGGAAGCGGCTAACCAAATGAGGACGCCGAATGCTATCTTTTTAGTACAATTAGTTATGGTATAGTAGAAGTAGACGCTCAATTCTTTCTATTTCAGTTAAGAAATTAATTTCCTATTATTAAACAGGAACACAGTGGACAACAGCGAAAATAAAAGTGATCACAATAACAAACCAATGCCGAATCGGCAGCAGTTGCTTGCGCGGTATTCTTCTGTGGGCTGCATAATGAAATGACGCCATCTTTCTGACCTTTGCCTAATATTGGCCGCCGGTCTCCAATTGCGTCACGCTTCGTCTATAATAGTCAATAGCACATTTTACACGAAGCTATACATATCACACGACCGGCTAGAATCGAGAAATTCTGACCGGTCGATTCGGCTTTCAACTTTTGTTTCGAAATTTAATGAGCTATACATCTTTTGATAGAGCCTTGAAAGTTGTATTGCATGAAGCAATCCGCATCGCCGTAGGCCTCACCGTTGCCGAGAAAAAAAAAATCGGAAATATAAATTGCAGTACATTTATATAAAAATACTACGTTCGTGTACCTTTAATTTCGTCTTATTTCAAATAAAACAGCAAGTGGGGCATATATTCGTCATCACCTCATGAAACTCTATCGTTTGATACCAGAATCATCGAAATTAGAGACAAAAAGTATTTTTTCAAATTTTCCATGTGCTATTGCAATTTTGGGATTTTTTTTTCTCGGCTCCCATTTGTCCCAGGGCAGTAATCCATGCACTGTTCGAGAGGTCTTGGCGAGCTGATCACAAATCAAGAAACCCTTTAGCACCATATTAAATAGCAGCCGAGAACGAGAACCCGCAAAATTGCAAAAATCGAGTTTTGAGAAATTCTGGCCGGTCGATTCGGTTTTCAGTAGGTTTAATATATGAAAATAATGTTATTGCATAAAACAATAACGAGGATGTAAGGTGTCTTTGTCAAATTCACGTTTATATTATAGCAATTCAATCCGCACTTCCAGCACGAAGGACAAAATCCATGAAACCTTTACCTGACTATGCATAAACAATACAACAAAACCACTGTAGCTGCAGAACAAATGCCTTTGAAACATTTAAATACTTTTTGTAATAACGACTGAAAAAAAATTGAAAATATAAAAAAATTGCAAACGGCCCAAGGAACATTTTCACGAATTAAACTGATGTTAAATAACGATGCAACAAACAACCAAAGGTAATATATGCTAAGCCACAATAATAAATAATGTTATATCAATATTACGACAATATTGCAGTCAGTGCCTAATACCACATTAACAGCTCGGACTACAAATAATTTCATTTACTGCATTCAACTGCGATATATATCACAATTGGTGCACCATAGAACTGAGTTGCTGGAAGACAGTTCACTCTCGCTTCCTCTATTTCCTACTGAAAGATCAAGAAAATAAACAAATTACCTGATCATTAATGAATTCCTTGAAGGAATGTGCGCGTTGCGGCTTTGGCTCATTGACCGCATCATCGTTGTTCGACGAACCAGCACGTGTCGAGTAATATTTCAGTAAATTTTTAACGCCAAACATATGTGCCTGCAAATTTCAAAAAAGGAAAAAATAAACAAAGTTCAAAGGCCAACATATCGCCCGACATCACTACATATCATAATGCAAGCTCACTTTTCAGCACTCTTGATAGTTTTGTACACTGAAATGACCTTCAAACGTCTACCTTTTGCTGCAATTTTATAAATACAAACAGTAGCCGATGATAAACAATACCATTGGAAAGGGATTAAAACAAACAAACGAACCCTATTTTTGAGTATCCCCTGCAACTCAATGCTTTCTTTTATAGCAATTTCCTTTCTGCTAGCGAGCAGCATTGATTGACTATTGGCGATCGCTTTCCTGTTTGTTCGATTTTCCCTCAGATTCGACAATTTTGTAGGAGGTTTTGCCGCTCTGTAAAATATTTCGATGCTTCAAAGATTATTAAAATAGAAAATAAACTAGCATAATAAACGAGCAACGGATCCAGAAATTATTGGTAGATGCAGCTCTCTTTTGTGGTGAGCTTACATAGCTAACAACATGAGCAGGATATCAGCAAAAAATGGAAGAAATAATTGAGGACATCAGCAACAATAAGTTCGTTTTTAACCTCACATAGGATCAAGGGATGCAGCAACATAAATGCTGCAAAAATTTTGCGGAACAATCACAAATTTGAAACTTAAACTTTGGCCTGAAACAGAAGACCCGAAACTTCGGCAGGTTCAAGTTCCGCACTACCTAAGAAGCTATACGATTCGGTGGACCAAATATGGATGACCATGAGTGCTGTCACGCTTAACACGCGATAATATAACGACATAAAAAGCGGCCTGATCAAAACGTAGAAGAATAAAGAAAGATGTTATTATTCATAAACGCAAAGCAAATCAGCAAAAATCTGTAGCTTATTTGCACCTTTGTGGTCCAACCATAGCACCCGCGTAGAAGACTTTAGAGAAGTCACCAATCTTATTGGCTTCCCAAGAACGTGGTGGATTCGAAGTGGTCGTCCCGAATGATCCTCTGTTAGCAGCAAGCTTACGAGCCATTTTTTCAATGTGAAAGATGCAACGTTCACTTTGCGATTTATTCACCACATTCCGACAAGTTGAACCATCCTTCTTCGACGCCTTAAAAGATTTCAATTGTCGATTAAAAACATTTGCTTTATTCTCGAATGATCTGCCTTGAGGTGCTATACAAATAATTCATCGCCTTTTTCAGCATTTTTCAAATAAACGTTCTTTCTACTATATGCATAAATGATTATGAAAAAAGTTTTCAGATGTAATTACAAGCATTTGCAAGTGGATAAATATGCATTATTTAGAGTTTGCGTATTTCAAATGACGGCCCTTGTTGTTTCAAGCAGACTCTAACCTATCAGTTGCTCGTATATTCCTCTCTTTGTACAGCCACCAAAAGTTCAGCCATTAAGACTGCTTAAGGCATTTTTCTTTCCTTCCCTCTTTGTTGACCAACATCCCTTTAAATATTTTGATTCAATAGGAATATCTCGACTAATAAATGAAAAGTAAGTGTGCTAAGAACAAGAATGACTCAAACAACGCCATTTTCGAATCACACCACAGCCAGAGCATTCACCGACTGCTCTCATTAGTTAATGCAATTCACCGCATTTAAGAAATATTTCAAGGATCAACAACAATGAAACAAGCATCTCTTTGTGTGCGCCCAAGAAAGTTCTTTAATAATTACTTAGAATCTCAATTATCTGCTTTAAAACGAATTTTATAAATTAAAAATCAGTTAATTTTCTAGAAAAAAAATTATACCTTACAAAAGCCGAAATCAGGGCAAAAGCCGATCTCAATCAAATGAATAGATTTGGTCACCTTCAGAGTAACGCCTCCTGAAACGAAAAAGAAATAAGATCATAAGACAGCAGATTCCATAGCTGACAAGTGCGTAGTTGTCGTTAATAAAATCTTTTCGAAGAAGGGGAAGAAAAGCAATTTATTTGCCAATCCTAGAACGGCAGCTGACTTTCGTTTGTCTTCAAAGAAATGAATGAAATCCACGACATGAAGTGGTCCATATATATATATATATATATATATATATATATATATATATATATATACATTTATATATGGGCATGTAAGACGCTTAAATTCTCTCTCTGCGTTATAAAACTGCGCTGTAAACACTTGCTCGACTTTCCTTAATTTGTCAAATGCTTCCGGAAAAGAAACAACGACAATGATCACCTTTGCTTTGACTATCACCATCCATAAATGTCGGCGAAGTGAGCGCAATAGCCGTTCCAATTTGCACCTTCCAATGTTCCTTAAGACATTCACCAAAAAGAAGCAATTTCACAGGTTGTTGCTGACAGTCCTAAAAAAACATGTATCTATATCTTCGCTTTATGTATTTATTTTATATCTATCTTCATAGCTATATTTTATATTTATTTACTTTATCTTCATATCTATAAAAACATATATATCTATGTTTTATATTTATCGTCGTTTCATCACAATACCTTCAGGTGTGCAAAATCTTTGCGCATAAATTTCGTTCGAACACACATGCACCTTCCTGTAGATACAATTTTCTACCTTTTCCCTGAAAGATCTTAATAAAAAAAGCATCTCTTTTCTTGCAAAATCACTCTTTTCTTTCCTCATTATCTAGTGGACACTGCTAGCTCCTTAACTCCGAAAAAAAGGTCGCAAAACAAACGAGAACATTTTCTGTTGTTGCTGCCATTACTTTCCACCATAAAAGAAAACATCGATCCCAGTAACAAATATCTTTAAAAACAACATTAAGCGATCAATAATACAAAAGAGGAAGGTGATTCATTTCGCGTATGATGTCATAAATAAACTTAACGAGCATGAAACAATACTTCTATACAAATCGCCTGCACAATGTTGAGATGTGACTTAAAAATTATGTAATAGATGCACATCGCTCAGAATAACTGCATTAGGATACACCAATTCTCGCACAGTTAAATATTCGCCTAAATCTTGAATATTAATTTTCTGCTTAAAAAATTATTTCTCTCACTTAGGCCATATAGCTTCCATCGTTACTTATTGAATAAGTATAACAGTACAACAATATTATGACGAATTAAAAGTGTTTAAAGCAGCTGATGATATTAAAAAAGAAGAGAATATAATATGAACCGTTAGGTCACCGACTCTCCAAATCATATAGTCGTGATTGCTTACACTTTTGCGATATTCACTTTTGTCCACCACAACACCCATGGTCACCCACTGACCACTTGGTGGCTGTAAATAAATCATATTCGTCAATTCAATGATTTTTTTACAACTTTCTGGTTTATTCGGGTGAAAATGCATAAATCAGAGCAAAGTAACAGCACTGTGGCTCTTCCTTTTTGATAGCGACGGAATCAATACATGAAATAAATTATAGGCTCTGTCAGCTATGTCACTAAAAGATTTTGCGCTGTAAGATTTCATTTCCAACCTAAAGTATAAAAAACAATAAAAGCTGCGTAAAGGGTAGTAATTTTCACTAAAAACTTGAACAATATATAAATACTTCCCGTAGTGCCAGCTCAAAATCACTACTCAACCAGTATGTAGCGAATATTGCACATCACAGATCGAATATGTCATTTACACAACGGCGCACAACATCGGCACTTGGTACCATTCAACTTAACTATAAAATTCGACCTATAATTTCCGAATATCACCATGAACTACATTTAAGAAAGAATAAATGCTCAAAAACAGCACAACGATCACTCACCGTTCCTGGTTTCAAACGAGAAGGACGAATCTTCTCAACACCACTACAGTAAGTATTGAACACAGCGGACGAGACCTTTGGATTGCTGTGAAATAAAACAAAAATTGCATAGCTATAATTGATTTCAGATTCTTCAATCATCCCATATCATAGTTACATATCTACTGAAAATATTGTCAAAAGGGAATTCTATAAAGCAATTCGTGAGCTAAAAATTGTAGACGTCATAAACTTAAGAAGAAATTGCATACTACGTCTATTTCTTGTTCAGCAATCTTCATTTGCATCATGATATAAGCGTTCTATCGAGGATATATCCGACTAAATAATTTATCAGGCAAGTAAAGCAATTTTATTCTCATTTGCAAATTTCTCATAAAGCACACATAAACTTTCGACTAAGAAGTAATCCGTTTACGAACTCTTACACCTCTAAAAAGGAAATATGCAATCATTAAGAATATTTATAGCAGTTAAATGAACAACTCTTTGTAAATAGCTAATAAACTCATTTTTAAAATTTTCAAACATCAACACTATTAAAAGTGTCGATGTGAGTGGCTTGACAGCTTGCACATCGCAGAGAGCTCCTCTCAGGACCGCCTTTGATACCACTACTTTCTAAGATTGTCTTCGATACCGCAGACAGCTGTTTTCAAACAACACGCAAAAAATACATTTCTTCGTGCGCTCATTTGTGGGAATATAATAAAAAACCCAGAAAGCAAAAAATTACGAAAGCATAGGAAATCAGACTTTAAAAGTTGTGAAAAATGTTTCGTATCGAAAGTAAGAAAGACAGGTTTCGAGAGGCATGAAATAAGCAGATTTAGAATCTATTCTGAGAGGACTGACGACACTATATTGTGGTTTAAGACCGCATCTGTTACATACACAAATTGAAAAGGCCAATTTAGACATCCTATCGCCTAGTGTGATCGTGAGTCTATGTACCCTGTTTGCAAACTGTTGCACACTTGGTAAGGATTCCCATGGTTTAAAAAGTACAGCAAACATCACTCTGCCACCAAAAATAAACTACAGAAAGCACATGAGCAAAAACATTATATTTCAGAAAGGTTGTTCTCACATTATACGAATGCCGAAGTGTGAATCGTAAATTGCCGCCGAATTGGGGAATGCTTGAAGAGCTGCACCAGCCTTTTGTGCCTTTTTTTGTAGATCACATCGCTGTGAGATTGACTCGACCGAGCTCTTCCCTTTAAACTCCTGCAAAACAAAATATTCGATAATATGCTAAGATCACCTCACGTAGACTACGAGAATGGGGAACGAGAGAAAAATAATACGTCGTCGAAACATCTATTCGCATAATGAGATTCTCCTCCTTGAAGATCTTTGAACGCGTCATCGCCGGATGGGAAAGGACTGAAAGGAAGAAACAAATGAGGAAGAAGGAATGAAGGAGAGAGAAGAAGGCCAGTGAGGAAGGAGGTCTGAAGGAGGAAGAAGGACCAGTGGGAAGGAGATGGAAGGGCCGATGAGGAAACACGACATAAGGAAAGAAAGGAGGACCGATGAGAAGGCAGGACATAAGGAAAGAGAGAAGGACCAGTGAGGGAGGAATGAAGGAGACAGAAGGGCTGGTGAGCAAAGAAGGAAGCGGATATAGACCCGTGAAATCACATGCGCTCTTAGTTCATTTGTGTGACTATACCACCCTTTGAAGATTTATCAAGGTTCCGGCTAAAAACGTATGTTAAGCTGCGGAAATTAGCAAAGTGGAGGTAAGCACCAAAACATTCACGTAAGCGAAGAAGCAAAAAACTATAAGTCGACAGACATGTGTCGGCAACATTGAGGAAGGAAGAAGTTGCAACGAAATTAAGCGAGATCAAACAACCAAGACAAGTATTTTAAAAACTCGAATAAGAAAGAGCCCTCTCAGTTGGTACCAGCAAGTGGCATCACGAAACTGGTAGACAATCAAAAACCTTCGAAAACTTAATAATGTTGAGGTCGCAGTATCAATTTCTCTTCTCTACCTGTTTCCAAGTCTTCATTCAAATAGATTTTACACAAACAGCTAACATGGTCACGGCTCCAAGGATATGAATCAAACAAATATAAGCGGATATACATTGTGCTCTTTGAGTGGCGATCTCCGACTTGCTGCGTTGAGAAGACGTTTCTTGATGGCACGTCCACTTTCCGAAAGTCGTGGCCTAAAATTGTCTAACTTTAAGAATTGACTTCAATTTCTCTCACCTCGAAATGCTCACCCTCACCTGTATTTAGATGGCCATCAAATTCATCAACAGGCAACCTGAAATAAAGAGAAAACAAAATCTACTCGCTCAACTCCTTCTCCCCCACCTTCCTCCACCAAGAATGAATGCCTGCCTTCAGAAGTATTGGTACGGCGATAGTGAATGTAGCACTCCAACCTCGCCGCACAATTGTTTTTCCCAGACAAACGGACTGGGTGATGTTACCCAAGGAAGTAGCTGCCCGATGTTTTCGGCATTCATTTAAACACAAAAAGTTGGAGGACTTGGTGGGAAAAAAAGAGGCCATGAAGATTGGAAGATGGGGCAGAAGAAAGGCAAGAGACACAATTTTCGAAACACATACAGCCTATGCAATACTGAAAAAAATGCTTTTCTTATACGCAGCACACAGCACGTACCTTTCACAAAGAGAGATGGGTATAGATGCAGCTGAAACAAAAACATATCATCATTTTCCATACAGGACTTCGTCAAATAATAAATCCATCATCGACCGGACAGGGAAAAGCATGATCGCCACGACTTTTGTAAGTCTGGTCCTTAATTTGGTCGAGGAGAGAAAAGCGAGGTCAGGTCACGTTTGACAGGCAAGTGTGACGCTTGGCCATGCACAGGGAAACTTAGCAAAATAGCTCAATGAAGGTAAGCCAGCTACTGGATAGTAGGATACCTGCTGCCGAGTTGCCTTCATATCGTGCGTGCCCTCGTCCAACTTCTCGATCCTTATACCCAAATTGGCTTGGTCCCACCCTCCCGTGTATGCGAAGGACATGCCTCTTTTCAGCTGCGCTCAAACATGTTTCATTATGTATGGTTGAGTTGGCAGTATCTATTGCTTCCACGCTCCATATACGACAAAATGAAAAAATATCGATAAAAATTATTACAAAAAGAATGAAATAAAAATGATGGAAACAACGAGAAAAACGAACAAAATAGAGAGTCGTAGGAAGGAAGAAAGAAAGACGATGAAGAGAGAAAAGAAGGAAAGGAATTACCCAACATCATGATTTCTTTGATATTCATCCTCACTGGAACTTGTATCTCCACTATGAGTGATGCAACGCTTCACCGCCTTGTTAACGGATCGCTCGGTAGAAGCAGGACATTCGGTCGATATAATGGTGTCATTGAAGTCAAGAGGCACTGGTGTTACCATACCTCAAAATTTGTGCTAATATCTCATTTGATACATACTTAACAATCAACGACTCACTGGAAAAGCCGCAAGCGAGGTGGGATGAACCACTAGCACGGCTCTACGGTCAACGTTGGAAGCACAAAGCATAGAGTAGGAGCGAATGGAATTCGACAGATCCGCGTCGAGCATTGGCGAATGGACGGATCGTCGGGTGATCACGTGATTCGTTGGAACTGTTTCATATTTTAACGTGAAGAGTCTCCGTCTAAATGATTAAAAAAGTTTCCTAGAGAGCTCAAACTTTTGGTAAGCTTAATTTAAACGCTTTTAAAAGGCCATAACTATTGAGCAGAAGCTATTAAATTACAGCGATTGAGTCGAATTTTCGAAAAGCTTGAAAAAAATTGAACGGAATGCTACCCGACATCTGAGCAAACCGAATCAAATAAGAGAATCGAGAAGCGGACGTCGACTACGATGTAACTCCTCCGAATCATAGAAATGGCTTATGCACGATACGTTCTAAGACGATGCCCACATTGGCGGTACCGAGGTTGATATAATCCACATATCTGATGCCATATTAGTATTCATACACCTGCTATGAGATGCATCATTCCATTTGAAGATTATTTTCACGTCTGTGAAGATAAAAATTACGCTGCTCATACTTCATTTATAGTGAGCACATTACATTCAAGAATTAGAAGGGAAGCTAAGAAAAATTTTATGTAGTCACCGAGAATCACCACTGAACGAGATTGAGACAGCAAAAGATGCAATCTAGTTATAAAGGTAGTTGATAAGATATCACTAGGAATAGTTGATAAGATATCACTAGGAAGCAAACTAAGTTACCTATGCTCGCATCCCGTTTTCATGGGTGGTCTCTCCTCTCCCTTCCCTTCCCCTTCCCCATTCCACCTTCCCCACCTCACCTTCTTCCCCTGTGCAAAAGCACCCATCGAACCGAACCTGATAAAAACGAAATAAAGGCAAATAAATCCACAAAATCTCGGCATTGCCCACTCGTCCTACATTCGTGCGATGATCGAGGGAAGTGACAGACATTAAAGCTAAAATTTTCAAATCTTCGCGCTTTGTGAATTCTTTCTGATTTCATTTCATTTGAATCTATTGAAAGAAACACATTGGCAGCACTTCATTTTCAGTAATGCGTTTGTAATTTATGAACGCATATTTGAATACATCGATTGCAAACACTATATATACGCGCAAGGTAGACAGTCGGTTATAGACCAAGCGAAAATAGTATGACTATATATATATATATATATATATATATATATATATATATATATATATATATATATATATATATATAAACTTCGATTATAACATCGTAATATTCGAAAACAGGTTTATACTGTAAACGAGGCTAATTGAAGAATTTTTACCGACAGTGGATGATTGGAGAGGAAATCGGAAGACATATTTGAATACATCGATTGCAAACACTATATATCGTATATTGCAGGAAAAATTATAGAGAGAAATATATGAGAAGAATTCTTCATTTCCCCAGTTGCTAATTGCTCTTACCTATTAAATTTGCTCGTAATTTTCCAATCTCTATACACCACTTGGATGGATAATCGAATTAGGATGTGCCGATTCGAGGATGAGGTTTATACTTACTAGTGCGGAAATTGTAGTCCTTGAAATTTCTTTAAGCAGACTTATTTTCCGCTGTCGTTATAAACGCCCAATCAGTTTCAATATAGAAAAAACCACTTTATTTCTCCCACAACAAACTGCGCCGTGCGAAACCATCGCAAATATCAAATTTTTGGAAACGAATCTGGAAGGCCATGTTTCGTTTCACATCGAATCTTCTGCTTAAACCATTCACTGCTAAGAATCTGTTATGTGAGGTGCTATCCCGCTGAAAAAATTTCATCGGCGGAGGTCGACCTCTCAGGTCTTGCCTTGCAATTAGAAACAACCTCAGTTACTACTCATTTAGTAAGCTCCCACTCCTTTGCAGAGAATTTCCTACAAATGACCACACGATACCTTTGGCATAACACAATGTTCATTATTTATGTAACCGCTGCGGCGACATAAAAAAATAGATTGTAGAAATTTATGTAGATTGAAAATTCAAACTTTCCTGCATAGACTGTCAACTAAACAAATGGAGCAGCTTCAACTGTGTGAAACATCAAGTGTTTACATTATCCAATCATTTGACCATGTTTATGCAACAATTCTATGCAATAATAAAACTATTTTTTAAAGTGATTCAATGCATAACGAATTCTTTACAATAATTCTTCATATACAAAACAATACAAATATATACAATAAAAACAAGAAAAAATTCACAAAATTGCCGCATAATTTATTCTATTCGATCATGTATCAATAACATAGACCGCAACTCGCTTCTTCGACTGTAATAGAGGACCGATCCACGCCATATCAACACCATCGTTACGTTTAAATAGTAAATCAACACAATGAATCGCTGTATTACGTACAATATCCTCACAGATCAACGGCAATTGTATCGCCAGCGAACGTGCATCGAGACCACCATACGAAAGATTCAATACCAGTCGACTGGCTTAAAATTTTACAACATAATTTTAAAAGATACTATAATTAATATATAAAATAGTGTTTATTATTAAGTTCATTGGTAAAATAAGCAAAATAGATAATATCAAATATATAAAGGCGAAAATTGAAACTAAAGCTAAATAGTTTTCTCTAATTCCAATAAATATGCAAATCACGTGCAATCAAAAAAATTTCTCTAATTTCCTTCGAAAGAAATTACTTACCTGCAATTTCGTGTAGAGCGGTATGTATCCGAAATGCTGTATTCAAAATATATACATGAATAGCGAATACCTGGAAAAAATTCACTTGATTGCAAATAGTTTGCGATACAATCAATCACGTTCGATAGGTAAAAAAGTTATGGATTTTCACTCACTTCGATAAATAAAACTACCTTGCCAAACTAGGTAATAGATTACTTCTAACATACCAGTAGTTTCACTTATCCTCAAAAATCACGCAATCCGGTTGCTTGATTTTATTCGCGATTTCCTGATAAAGCAATAGGTTCACTGAGAGGATTCAGGTTCAAATCCCAACAAAGGCAAATTTGAAAATTCTAAATTCTAAATTTTCGCAAATAAAGACGGATTTCTAGAAATTTTTGCAAAATTTTTAGAGAAGCTTTATAAGAATTTTTAGCGAAAAAAATTTTATAGCTTAAGGAAGTAAATATTTTAAAAGAAACTTACATCGAAGCAATAATGTAATCGATATCGTGCATATGATAGGTATTTTTTGTTGTTTCCTTTTTTCGATGTCGATTCAATGCGTTCGTTGATGTCGAAGGAAAGTGGACCAACTTCTGTATGTAAGCAAAATTGCTTCAGATGTAACAAAATTAGTTTGAGGAGGGAAATACGCATTAGCGCATTAACGCATGATACAGACTTCATCCTTCTATATTCCAAACTGCAATAAAACCTCCCCATAATTGAGGTCTCTCATCCACTCTCCCAACCTTTCATTTCAATTTTTCCTTTGGAGAGTACCCTCAAGGTTGTCTTTCACAAGCCTCTAATATATAAAGTCTTTATAGCTTTCCAAACAACCAACAAATGCCATTGACCTTCAAAGACACAACTGAGAGAATAAAACAAAACATTCCACTCTGTGATTTGGTTTTTTGAAGTATCTCACAAAAACGAATAAACTTTCTAGGAATTGAAATAACAAAAACCCTCCTCTCTTCAAAAAGATATTCTTACATCTTAGTTCTCTATTCGAAAACGTAATATAATTAAGTACTTTGATGCATTACTATTTTCATGCTAATTATCCATAAGATTAAAAAAATGGATATGCGAAGTAATCAGAAGTAAAAAGGAACACAAAGATGAAAGATATCAAAAGGGAAATATTTAAGCGATGAATTTCAAAAAGAAAACATTGAAAAACACCTAATGAGGCAAAATAAGCTGATAAGCTTAAATAAGATTGTGCAGCTGAGTTTGTTTTCTTATACTGAATGAGACGATGAGCTGCAGACGCTCACAAATTTGCACCTTTCATTCAATCAAAAAAGGAAAACCCCGATATGTAAATTTCCATCTAACTGGTGTATCGAATCTTATTTCTTCTCTTACTTTGATCTTGTTTTTATTTTGGCCTTTCTTTCTTTTTTTTTGCACACTCTCGAATATTTACATTTATGAAATTAATTACGGCTTCACCGCTGTATACGCGTGCACGTCTGTGTCTGTCTGCTTGTCTAATATTTTCAGCTTTGGAATCACTTAAGCTGTGAAATCTGGTGGGTATAACGCGCGCCATAGGACGACTACCTTCACTTTAGGACGAACTCTTTCACTAGCAATTAAATTAGTCTTTATAATTCGAAATGATTTATAGCCATTTAAAGGTGTCGAAAATTTTGCCTTTATTTTCCAACTCGTCGAAATTTCACTTCGCATCGATCGGATGACGAAAATAGCGGATCTTTTTTACAAGATTTTTATGAGTACTCGGATCAATTGAAATATGAATTCATTAAGCCATGGATTTTATTTTTTTTCCCAAATAATTCATAAAGGTGTTTAATTCGGTGATCGGATCTACAAAAGCGCATGTCGTGCCAGTTCCTCCAATGCTTTTTTCTAGCTGTTCCACTCGTCTCGAGAGACTAATAAAATATTTTCCTGCGCTATACTTCGAAAGTGCAAACTATTGCGAGGATAACGCGCTATTTGCACTTGAATCACCTGTGCACTAAAATGACCACTATTTGAGAGAATAAAATATACAGCTATTTTCCTGTATCGTATATATGTACAACGCAGGTACATTTCAACGTAGGCCAAGGTGTTATAGTGATGAAAATTGAAATTAGCCGTTTAAAATTTAAACGTAGTGTCGAAGCAATCTTCGAACGAAATGTTCATGAGCGCCGAAAGACAAAACAATGTGACTAAGATTTCAAATGCTCTCACAACGCACTTCAACAACTGTTAACCAGCAAAATCGCCGTCAAGATAATCAGCGGCTATGGAAAGGAACGACGGATCTCTACGAGGCCAAAAAAGCCACCAAAAGGTGCGCGGCATGTAGTAAAAAAATAACCTTTAATAGGTGAACGTCTTCTTAATTCGGATTCGAGTCGATCGTTCGTTTTTCCATAGCGAACGATGATCTGTTTGCGCCGTATCCTTGGTAGACGATTTCTTCTCAAATAGACCGCATTACGCCATGGTCGACATACGTCCCATAAGGTAGGTATTACCTCTGCGGGTAACTCTCTGAAGATTCTCTCCAATAGATCAATCGGTAATAACGTCGCGGGAACGCATGACTGAAATCACAACATATTTCTTGTGGAATTTAATTCCTATTGGGTCATTGCCTATTTCGAGAGTTGTTTCCATCAAACATCATCAATGAACTGTAATTATGGATAACTTTTTTTTGGAGAATTGAATAAAATTTTCGTCAAATTATAAAAATTTATTTATTATGAAATTGCAAATTCGATATAATAAGCAATTTTTGTTTATTTCGAAGATGGTTGACCAGATAGATATAATAATTCGGAAATTAATATATGCGAAGAAATTGAAGCGTGATAAGAAAATACAATGAAGCGTTTCATCGAATCAGTCATGGAAAGAAACTTTCGTAAAGAAATAAATACATTTTCCACTTGAAAATATGGCATTCTTTTTTGGAAAATTGAATAAGATTTTTATAATGTCGCAACTACGTAGGTCGTGAATATATCAATATACTCTATTAAAATCAATATCCTCTATTAAACTACATTCGTAAAATTTAATAATTCTAGAAGGCAAATCGTCTAATATTTAATTGTTAGAGAAGTAAATTGTGCAAATAGATAAATATATATGAAAAAATTCGACAAAAACCAATAAAATTATGCGAAAAAAAAGATTTTTACGCTAATATTAGACGCACACTGAAATCCTCTTTGATGTGTTTAGCGTTGCATTCTTTTCTAAGCGGTCGGAGTAACGATCGCACTCGCATAAACATTGGCAATTTCATCGTTAAGCAATTCGCTTCTTTCTCTGAAAAAAAAACAAAACAACTATTTATTTCTAAACAACTGTTCTTTGTTCGCTATTTTTCAATTTAGAAATCGCGCATACAACGAAAATAAGAGCGAATTATAAAATTGTGAGACTTGTTTGCTATTTAAACCAGCAAAATACTGTAAATGTCAACTTAATAGAAGTAAAATAAGCAAATAATGGGTAATGAGGAGACGTGAGAATGCAAATTTGCGAAGGAGCATAAAATTTAAGCGTCAGAAGGCAAAAACCTCGAGCCACGGATGTTAACTCTTAGAAAGCTTTCCATATTTTCAACATACATAAGAGCGATTGTTGAGTGGGGCGAGGCAATTTATGGAGGATCATTGCACAAATATTTATGAATGACATTAATTTTTTGTAACTAGAGGTCTTGATGACTATGTGAGTCTTCCTTTAGGCGTTCCTGATCACCTGCCCCTTACCATATTTCATGAAGAAATAGAGCCTTTTTTATATTATATATGCACTCTTGGGGCAAGTGGTAAACGATGAACATCAAATTACTATACTCTTTACTCTCATTATTTAATTCCATCTCCACTAACTGTCCGAGATATCCTCATTTAAGTTCTAGATTAAAAGGAAACTTTAACTTCCTCAAAGTATAAGCATTTTTGTTCAACTTTCAATTCTTTAAACATCTAAAAAAGTTTATGGCTGATCGAAAGCGTTTTAAAAGAAAGAAAAACGACAACCTAATGGACATTGACTGCAATAAAACATGAAAATTATGAAAGCTGATATTGGGATGAAGGTTTTATTAAGAAAATAATTCAACCGTAAAATAAGTAGCAAAAATATGCGAGTATGTCATCACTATTGATTGCTTAATAAATATATCACTGCAGAAAGCGATATAAAATTTTCCTCAATAGAATTTGCAATAAAAGCAACTAAAACAATTACTTTATGCAATTTATTTGATTACGCGGAAATATTGCAAGAGCTAATGCTTCAATTTGTGCAATGTTCATTGTTTTGGTTTTATTGCAAAAAAAAAGATATACCAATGTTTTCATTATTAATTTCGAAATGAGCTTATTTTCGTCGCTCGCTTAGGTATTGATCTACAACCATCTATTCATAAGTATTATATGCAAAAAAGTGAAAATATCGGTTGATTACTGTAGTTTTAGTATTCCAATTCTTTGCTATCAATTATATCAACTAGTAGAAACTTATATCAAAGCTTAGCAGTAAGTCTGAAAAAAGCAGAAAAACGGAAAAAAACACAATGCCATTCAAAACAGAAAAAAGTTTGAAAATATCCTTAGTTCTTCAAATAATTTCTCCAAATTAGCAAATATACGGCGATCGTTTGTTGAAGAGACGGAGAAAGGGGGAGGGGAAGGGGAAAGATGAGATGGGGAGGGGAAGGGGAGGATACTATAAACGGTCGCACCACTTCTGCTTTATTGGGTGCAATGAGAACATAAAACAGTTATAAATGACCGATAAGAACAAAATTTCGATCAGAATATTACTATTATCGATCTGTGATAGTCGATAGCAAACGCCGTTTCGTACTGTTAGTGCAATCCTCATGTTGTCCTAGTTTCCAGCTTATGCAAATTACGAAAAAAAAACATTCGCACCACGTCGACAAATTTCCACATAGGAAAATCTCTTTCGCGTAGAAAAATCACGCATGAAAAATGCATACAGCGCATATATTTATGCAGAGGTGTATTCGATCAGGAAAAGATAGTGATGATGAAAAATTCGACGAAGAGTTGATTTCGTTTACATTGATTATTGATTAGTATCAGCTTAAAATTAGACAAAAATTTGCATAATATGCAAAATTCAGCAGATAAAATACGATGAAAAATTATCAATCAAAATAAATCTCACTACAAAGCATTTTCCTCTAATTGTTTCGCTTGTCATCAGACAAATATTCTGAAAGGAAGAAAATTCAAAAAAATAGTTGATTCCTAGAAGAAGGAAACCTGTCGGTTTTTGATCGAAGCTTTGTTTCTTAGTCGAAAATGGGAAGAAGAAGGCAGCGGACGTGAAAGCTTACTTCACATTTCTTAGTTAAGGTACTATGAGACTAGTGAGAAATAAATATATCAACAGAGTTACTGAAATTTGCAGCAAAGACAAGCATGAATATTAAATCACTCGCAATAAACCACAATAAAGACAGCATAGTTAAAATCTCAAATATCGGTGTCAATCATGTGTGGATGGGACATGTGTGGAGGGAGGCGAAGGGCGAGGTAAAAGGGGATGTGAAGACACTGATCGAAATAAAAGTTTAACGCACCAAATAAACAAACGCCAAACGCCAGCAAATACAAATGTTTAAGTATAGATAGAATAATACTGATCATATGATTTTTAAATGCAAATTTATTCATAAAAGCGCATAAAAACTGACTTAATAGATCGATGAAAGCATGAAATTATTTTAATATCAAAGAAGTTATTCATATGATATCATTATAACATACTAATCGTAAGGCTAGACCAGGTGATAAGCGGTACAAAAAGGACAGCATCAGAAAGAGAGGAAATCAAAAATAGTGACAGCCGATTGTCTTCGGATGCATGTTCATAAATATCGATTGATCAATTCCAGAAAATCTCTTCAGTCACATACCTTTTCAACTGTTATTTACAATAACCCCTTTGGCAAGTGAACTTTGACTGCCAAATAATATTCGTAGAAAAAATTATTTCACAACTTAGTGGAAGTTATTTTTCAAGCCCGAAAGCACGTGAGACAAATGTGAACTAGACAATCGGCTATAAAACAGGCGTGAACCTGACAACCACCAGCTGTAAGGTAGGTATGAACCAGATGGAGTAAGCATAAACCATTAGAAATTGAATTTTGCGTCTATCGTTTACGTAAACATTTTAGACAACTTGTGACGAGACTCACAGCAGCGGCTGTCACGATTCTCTCAACTGCTGCATATTTTTCGCTGCGATTATATGCATGATTATATTCGCTAGCTGCTATTTCAATTATTCATTCAAAAATGGTAACTTTCTCGCATCTCCGCATCTCATATGTCAAACATCTTATTTTTGCAATTTAAACTTATCTACAAGCACCACCCATCTGTAACCTAACAGACTGCATACTATAATGAAAGCGGCTGCGCAGAACGCCGCAAACAAGGTCTGATGAACCACAATGGTACGGTTCTATGATTAACGCTGGGATTAGAAAGTGCAGGATAGGAGCGAATAGAATTTGACAGATCCGCGCCTACGCTTGGCGAATGGACGGATCGTCAAGTGAATAAGCACCATTAACTTATGTGCCTATATCACCCATCTCGTGTACTTGAATACCATTTATCTCATGCATCTCATGCATCCACTTAGCTTATCTTCATAGCTCATATAATCAGCTCGCGCAAATTAATGCCTTTTTATAACTTTTAATGGGGAAGGAAGAGTTGTATTCGCAAAAAATAACTAGCGAATGAAAATACTCTCTACTCTTATTAGAAGCTACATCAAAGAATCTACACTGAAGATAGCACAGATTATAAATTCAGTTTCGTATTAACCCTCATCACAAATTAGTTGCAGACATTTAAAGAGTCAAAAAAAAAAATTGTCGGCATTCATTCTATGCCGGTCTGATTTTCATTCTACACTACTCTCGCCATCATACAAATGAAGGAGAAACCGAAATTTTTACATTTTGCTCGCCTAATCAACCATTTCCATAAATTACCAAGAAACAATAAAATTGCTGTTATATGACCTCTCAAGGCTATATATCGTTTCATTGATGTGTCCGAATGTCTTCTATGGAAAGTCCAAAATTCATTAAAAAGATATGAGAATCGCCATAGAAGTCTATTCCCTCACATTTCACTTACCATTAGAATTTCGGCTTCTTTTGCGACTCCTTTCACATAAAGCAAATTGTATATCAAAAACTTCTACATTTTTGTGAGTTGTTGAGAATTGTAATAAGTTTCAACGCATTCTACCAGCTGCAAATTATGCTCTTTAAAAAATATTTAACAGACTCCTCCCCCTCCTCCTTCCTTCTCACCCCCATCTCTTGGCCGCCTAGCAATAACTCGAAAAATCAGTTCGTTTTTATCGCCACAAGAGTACAATTTAATAACCAACAAAGTCTGAGCCTCGTCTGATGATCTCCCAATGCAACGAATTCACTGGGTGGTTATCGAATGTGAACGAGTCCATATATATATATGCAAACACTGACCCCATAGTCATAACGTTTCTGAAGTATATGCAGAAACATGAAGAGTGCAGCTATCACCTAAATGTACAGACTGGACATTACCCCTCTCCCTCCCACACTTCAATCCAGTCCCCTCGCCCTGTATACCTCTCAAAATTTCGAGAGGAAGAGATGATTGCATAGGAATGGTTGTAAAATTCAGAGTAGAAAGATGCATAGAGTCTCTAAAAGAAAGCTTAAAATTATCGCTTCCTGTATGAGACTCAAGTATCACACCTAGTAAACAACACAATTCATTGAACACAGATAGTGATCAAGGCCATACGCACCACTGATAGAAAATCTAGATGGAAGAGTGAAGAGATGGCTATGAACGCTACGAAATACATTTGAAGGTTGATCCTGAATTAATAGCATCAATACTCGATAACTAATGGAAACGAAAATATGGAAACGTTAAGACATCGCTCCCATCCATTTTCAACAAACAATTCCAACCATCCAACTGCCAGCATCGCAATCGACATCAATGAACATAGAAATGACACACACGCTTTTGGTTATATCAAATGATGCCTGAGTGTGTTCATGATCCTACGAGCATTGTAAATTTTCTTCTCTCCCTCCATATATCTACATCTTTCTTTTTCTTTCTATCTTTGTCTATCAAAAAAAACCCATGCAATTTCTCGAAAAATTTGTAACAACATAAAAAATTGCTAGCTAAGACTACGCGCCTTCAGATGAAATTTCTAATTATAGATCTATTTCTTCAATATCATCGGTGAGCAAAGATACGCGAATATTGAGCGAAAAAATTCTCAATAAACAAAGCAAACAATAAACGGCTTTAATACAACACAACGCGGTAATAATTTTGACTGATGAAAATAATTGTATTGGTAGACATACTTGCGTAAATAATAGTTTAATAATAAGACCGGTTTGAGAGTTGTGGTTGTGGTGCTCGATTCGTCGATATGGCGTACTAGTTGAGAGTGAATTGAATGCATCGTTGAAGATTGATAAATAAGCATTTTTCCATTACACTTTCACTTTGTAATTTAATAATTTTATATAGGACTAATTGAGCACTTTTCAAGGTCTCATATTTAAGTGTATAATTTATGAATCATCGTTTTATAGAAAATAATCTCTGTAATTTGTTTATTTTATTTGATTTCAGTGTCCCAAAGCGGGAAAACATATAAAAATGTGTGAATATGAAAAACAAAAAGAAGCAGAACGTTCACAAAGCTACAGTTTAGGCGAATAGACTTTTAATACTAAGAACAGCAATATTGTATAGCTCGAAACGACTCAGCTACAGGCTGAAAGCCGAAGTAGTGAGTGCACTAACGATATTGGCAGGAAGTAGATTCGAGATTCTAGATTCTAGACACTATTTTATAATTATAAAAGGCATTCTTTCGATTTCCTCTCACATCTACAATCTCAACGGTATGCGATTTTAGTCACCAGTTATATTGTTTGATATTCTCCCCTTGACGTTGACGGCAATAAATGTTTGCTAGCGTATGCGTGATCGTTAGTATATGAGTGAATAAGTGGACAATTGATGTATAAATGAAAGAACGCTTGGGTAAAGTTTACTCCATTATGAAGTTGCGATATATAAGAGGGTGATCACAAACGCTAAGCAAATATACGTTGACCGACATGAAAGACGAGCGCATCATGTGCAAAATCGTTCCGACATGCCGACTTACACAAACACAACTGCACGCTTAAGCCATTCTCACTCTTATACTGCCGACACATCATTTCCTATCTACAGCTAAGGTTAATACCCGATTTCCGATGCTAGTTCAAGACAGACTATTTGCATATTTTTTAGGTTTTATACGACATCGATTTATTGGTTCATTTTTGCTTATAATAGTGGTACATATCAGTAATAAGTTGTGCTACAAACAATTTTTATATATTACGCTAATATGTTTTCGATAAATGTTTTTGACACCTAATAGGACGAAAGCCAAAAAGTTACCAAGCTGCCTTCCTTTTGGGTTTTAAGCGTGGATTTCTAGAAATGCAAGTCGTTTATAATGGATACAGGTCAAAAATCGTGTGAAAATGTAAATTCAGCTGGTTGGCAATTGAGTAAGCAATTGCACAAGTAAACGAGAACGTCTGAACCGAGAAACCAATAGATGATGTGATGAGGGCTGCCGTTAAAGTTTAAAGGTGCATGATTAAAATTTTTGCAGATCGAAACAACATGCTTAAATTTGAACCGAATCTGTATTCATAATGAGTGGGTTTGCGCTAATAATCGTTATGCATTGATTCATGATGTAATGATTCCAACATCCGGCCGACAAATGACAATTGCCAACATTACTAGGAGATGCCTCTTATACTGAGATGTTTTTTCTGAATAATTCTATCGGAAAATTATTCGTTTGCTGTGCGGCAGTATGCCGGACTTCACCTGACCAGCGTCCACAAACGAGTGGACAATACAAATGAACAAAGAGAGCAGACGACCTCCATCGCATGCGATATGATGCAATCTGATTCACAACTATCCATCTCACGCGAATATGAGAGTACTGTAGTGGAATGTATGCACCATATTAAGCATTAATTATGCAATTGAAGTTACGGATGAGAAGAATGCCCGCCGGGATGCATTCCAAAAAAGCGGGCGCAATATGCGCTTTTGCATTCCTCTCATTCGACAAGCCGGCTGCGTAAAATTCCCAGAAATAATGAAACATTCAGGGTAACGCATTCATGCATTAAGTGTTCTTCCCTGTCACGTCCTACAATATTTTTATTTTTACCAACTTATCAATGGCAAATGAGAAACCAGTTGATGTAAAGTTGCAAATTTCCTGACACATTCAAGTCCTATAACTTTCCCGCATTTAATTGATCGACCTCAAAGATGATCTGTGAGATCAGGCATATGACGTCATCCTTTGGTTGATATTATACCCTCCAAGACGAAACTCCAAACAAACATATAGATACGTATATGGACGCAAACGTAGCAATACCATAACAATCTTTGCACATGCAAATTTCTGGAAGCGCATAGCAAAGAATTTTACAATTTGAAATTATCTTAAGCAAGCATCATCATTCAATTGTCTTCGAGAATATTTGATTTTTTTCCATTCTGCGCATTCTCATTTTTGATTCGATATTTCACATTTTGCAGATTTTTGTTTTTTCCATCGGAGGCTTCTTAAGTGTTGATATTGCTATTAGACTTTAGTTTTCCTTTAGCTGCCGAATATCCTCAACTTTTTCATCCGAAATTATGATATAGACACAAAATCACTTAGATAATAGAGGAATGCTTATGTTATTGTGATGCATAGGTATTCAAATCTGCAATAGGTGAATTCATTTATGCGATACGATATGCTAACAAAATCTCCAACAAATACCACAATTCCAAGCATAGCACTGTTTAGGTCAACAATACTCCCCCTTCAATTACTAGTTGATGTGGCGGCATTTTATGATTTGCGACCGTCAGTTGGTAGACAGTGCCATCGCGGCAAGAGACGGTACATGTGCCTCATAAAGACGAACACTGCAAGCAATAAGATGGGTGGCGATTATCGTCTATCTTCGAACGTACCTGGCACCGACAGCTCCTCATATTGCACCCAGCTCCCGTTCACATATGCTTCATCCTAGAGGGGGCTGCTACTTGTCGTTGCTTGCTCGTGTGATTCAACGTAGACCAATCCCACAAACACAACGAAACAACAAGCACCAATCAAAGATCCTCATCGCAGATATGGATTATGCGAAACGCTATTGTAATCGCTAGGCGCCATTAGTTGTAGCGTAATATAGCCATTCACCATTTAGTTTTATGAGTTTTTGTAAGGCTAGCTCCAGCATAAAGAACCATTTCATAAGCTAACCAATTTTTTCACTTAATTTGCCGTTTTTTTATTGAATTATCTGTCAGCTTATAAACTTTAGTTAGCATTTCTTCTCTTAACAGTTTAAAAACAATAGATAAAAAATGGTAATGGAACTTATTCAACTGTTTATAGAGACGTTTATTTCATATATCCATCAGCGTACTGGAATGGATGGAATAGAATTAGTGAACGTCAATATGCATTTATTAAATTCTCGAAAGAATAAATAATTAGTAAAATATAAATGATTCACTTAACAAAGACAATTTAATTAAGAATTAAAGACCTGCAGTTAAGAAGTACGAATGTTCTAAGCTATCAAGACGATGAGATATTCAAAAGTGTAATTTGTTACAAATTTCAGCAAAATTTGATGGAAAATATTCTTTTTCGAAATTTAAAATGTTCGTAGAATTTTTTTCTCAAATTCTTTTCTTTTGTTGAGAAAAAATTTTTTTTCTGCTCGCAGCTTTCCATAAAGGGAATTTCTCTTTCGCGCAATCTGAGAGCATTCACCTTTGACATTTGGCTTACTTATGAGATCGTTGCGGGTTTAAAACTTCGTTTTGTGGATTTAAGTAACAAAGCCATTCAACAATGTGAATGGTAGCGTAGACACTATGACCACCTAATAAAAACAACTTTATAGGTGCTTTCGTTTTCGGAAAGACTGGACCCGATCAGCTGAAGAACAATGAGATAGCTGGTGCACAAAGAACTGAGCTCGAGGTTTGATTCATTTCTTCATTTTTCGACTACACTCAATTGCTTTCACAACTATTCCAGTTTAATAACTTATAAAACGGTTTTATCATACTGTTTAGCATGGTTGCTTTATAGCTGATAGGTCCTGAGCACAAACAATTATGCTTTCAATAAAAGGCGTGAATAATTTCCATAGAAATTTCAACCCGAAACAGTTAACGTTCGTGAGGTCTCTAAGAATACTTCTTTTTTATTTTAAATTAAGATGTGAATTGTTGTAAAGAGCAAAGAATAGTCCAGTTGTGTTGGTTGATGTTGTTGTTGCGTGTGTGCCTACGTAACTATGAGGCTTGAGTGCAGCAAAGAATAGTGACGAATAGCAAGTGCATGTTGCTTAACTTCACTGCTTGTTACAGATTTAGTATCACTGGTTGCGGCTGCTGTTCGAGTACATGCAAACAATACATACAAACACATACATGCATATATATATATATATATATATATATATATATATATATATATATATTTATTTATTTATTTATTTATTTATATTTATATGTTCACATACATGCACACACAGATACACACGCAGACGCACAGACACCCTAAAAGCGTATGCAGAGTTTGATGGGAGTAGTTCAATAGATCATGGCAAGTGAAAACAGCAACGCAGTATGCCACGAAAGCTAGCATAAGCAGTAAGACATTTTGACGAACCAGTTCTAGCACTGAGCTATGGCAACCCCCTTCTCCCACCTTCCTCCCCGTCCACTCTCCTCCCCCTCCTACCCTCTTTCCCTACTTCTTCGTCCATCCTAAGTGCTCAGCACCTAGTTGTAAGCACACAAATTATCAAAGACACACAAAATATGGTGTGATCTCATAATTTACATTCTTCGATATCACTCACAGTTAAGCACTTTTCATTATGGAATATAATGACGCAAAACCTCACTAACAATAATAACACAAGCTGAAAGCTAAATGTTGTTAGATCTTCGTGTGCTGGAATTTCATTTGCCAACGTCAAGATTTATTTCGACTGAAATTTCATATAAGATAAATTGTCCTACGATAGAAAGAAAGGAATAGAGGAATCGAGAGAAACTCTTATCCCCTTTCCTCTTATTTCTCTTCTCTTCCACTGAAAAAATTAATAAATTTGGATGGATTTCAATAAAAATTAAGAAGACAGTTCTTTTTAAACTCTATAAAATTTTATTTGCCTTTTTTCGAAATCACTATTCACTTATGCTGTTCATTGAATCTTGCTTGCTTCATTTAGCAGCTCGTTCCTCAAAAGGAGAAGATTCCGAGGGTGTTATTGGATGAGGTATGAAGAGCAATTTTTATGTACTATACAACCGACTGAGATATATGCTCTATGTCCTAAAAAGCACATGTTGTATTTTTTTACACTCATGTTGTTTCACTTTTTTTAGCGAGATAATAATATTTGAAGAAGGGACTTTTTCTCTGCATTGTATTTTTGAATTCCATGTATTTTCCTTTTCATTACACAATACTAATTCCTTGAATGTTTTTGCCGATTGAAGAAAAAACTAAGTGGAAAAAAAGATTTACTTTAATGCCAATAACACTATTCTTCTATCAAATTCTGCTGATATTACACACTTTATTTATAGCCTTTATTTTCGTTTCCATGTGATCTTATTGAAGATCGACCGCTTGTTTCACGTCTTATGCCCACGCACTGATCAACCACCGCAGATGGAGGCATCATTCATACTGAGTCAAATAAATGAAATAAATACACTTTACTTGTGGAAATAACAAAAATTCATATTTCATCATATTTTAAGAGGAAATATTGAGATAAAAATTGCATTACATTGATATCGACAATGAAAATTCATTTTTAATATATTCATTAAGATCATACTTGAAGAATAGCTAATTTCATTTTGACGCATATCCATTTATTCAACATGCAAATATGCGCCAGAAGTGTGCCTTATAATTGTATCCATTCCTCTACCCTCCCCTTCCTCCAGAGGTCATATTCACCATATGCATATCTCGCCAACAATCGTCTTCGTCGTGGAATTGAGGGCTGCGTAGATTTGTGGTGTAATAAGCGTTACTCTTTCTTGTGTATCGTCAAACGATTCACATCTCACAAAAGGCGGAAACTGAAAATGGCCACTTGGTCAGTTGCTCTTTGCTTGTATCCTCACATCGATGCGTCTATAAGCAAACAAATTCAATGTGCGTTCGTCCAAAAATAGTTTATTGTCGGGTTGATGATGGTCGAGCTGTTGTGTAATGCGCGTGTTCTAAGAATTATCGCCAAACGGCTGTCCAATAGATTCACCCAAAAGTTTCCGCTTTGTAAAGCATTTCTTTGTTACATTTCACAAAACGTCCAACTCATTGCCCATTGTCCACGAATTCGAGATAAATGCGCATTGCAATGTTAGTGGTTTGAATAATGTTGGATTACCACACAACATTGGCCATCTATTCAACAACAACACTATGAGAGTATAACACTTTCGAACGATTATATCGCTACACTAGTTTCTTAATTAATATTAATAAATAAGTAATATATTTCTATTATATATGAGAATCTCGAGTATTTCACTGAATATATAATAAAATGAAAAGTTGAAATTCAAAAGTAAAAGAATAGATAGGTACTATGTTTATGTTATTATCGAACCGTTCTCGGTTAAATTGTGCAGGATTCATTGTTATGAAGTATAGCTTTGTCGCGATGGGATTTGCATGGATAATGGAAGATGGCGGTGAGCGTTCTTTACAAGTTTACAAGTTTCTATCTATAAATACTTAAGTTTTTGATGGTGATTGCACAATTATAACCCAAAAAACTTTACAACTTCTGCATTTTCGTTACCTTATTTACTAAATACTTCAATTTGCTCTTTTTTAGGTGTGAGAAATTACGAAACAACACGAGGTAAAGCATTAAGCCTTTCATGCAAGAAAGTGCTCTCTCCTCCCCCCCCCCCCCCCCCGCCACCTATCAAAAAACGAATGAATGTATATCCGTTTCACTTGTTTTGCTTCACCTTTAATATATCCCATTCCTCAAAAAAAAGCACTTAGGTTGAACCTTTTTAAATATATAGATCCCTCCTAAGAAATGCTCTTATGAATTCTATAGAACTTTTAGGAATTAGAGTTAGATTTAGTAATTATAGAAAGGAAATTGAATACATAGATCCCTTTTAGCTTGTGGTATTTCATAAGAGCGAGATGCAGGTAGTTTTCAAAGAGCGGATATGCACTTGTGCTTGCAAGTTGAAGCAAAATGAGCGTTCCCTAGCGTTGAGATGTACTTTTCGAGTATTCACTGTGTTTAGGCAGCAATAGCAACCGAAGAGCGATATGCACATGTGCTGCACAATTGTCGATGCTTCTTCGTGCTGCACAGCTCCGGCATGACCGACCAACATCACTTTACAATATTTTACATTCCCTCCCTCTCCCCTTACCATCCCATACATCCTCTACTGACCTCTACGCTCTCAAAGCGAATATTGGTGATCACAATGACCAATGTCCACTGTTGATCTCCATAGTGACTGATGTCCACTCTTTCACCTCATTTATTTAAATTAATCGAATGATAAACAACATTGTATTACTTTCATTTTAGCTATCTGAGAGGACTTAACGAATAGCGACAGTTGAAACGATTGCTATTCTATTCCACATTAAAATTCTACCTTTAAAATTCGGTGACATAGAAGAAAATATTAAATTCTGCTTCAAACCATTACAAAAATTCATGTGACTCTCCAAAGCAATGAAAAATATTCATCAATTAAGTGAAGATTCCATAAAATTTTCTATAAAAAACTCTTGCGTGTGGTTTTAAAATTCTGATCGTATAGCGATGAAACAGGAAATTGGATGAAAATTCGAAAGGTGAGTCTATGGAAAAGTGAAATGTTAGCGCATTTACTAAACTATACGAAGAAGCTTCATTAAGTTGACGATCGAAGGGTCACACAGCAAACAGATACACACACACACACACAAACGCACGCAAAAGACTAACACAAACGTTATGTACACCGGACGGTGGTCACTACTCATTTCGCATACCAACATCCGTTTACATCTTCATAACGTGTTGGCTTACATTGTCCTATTCTCAATCCTCTTTTAGCAGTAAACCTATGCGCACATAGCAAATACCATCATAACTCTACATACTCACTCCATCGTATATTCAAAAATTCATCATAAAAATTTGATAGAAATCAGTATAAGAAATTTAGATGAACCATAGACAAATATACATGTCGAAATTTAAATAACACCTGAACAAACCTTTAAATGACGTCACTAAATTACTAACGGTAGCTCAATAATAATTATAAATTAGCTAATATACCATTCGGAGTATTCAGGAGTTGACGAAAATATTTCTGAGATAATTTTTCCTCTTAAGACATTAAAGCTAACATTTTGAAGTGATGAATCAATGTTTCGCTTTTTATTTTCACCAATTACCTTATACTCTAAACTGCTTAAAGATTTATTATATTTGTGTAGGTATATATTTTGCAAAAAAGAAAGTAATAAAAAAACAATATTATTATTACAAATGAATATATAACATTTGCATCATTATTAAATTGAGAAAAAAGATTAACAATAAATAAAATAAAAATGCTGAATATGGCAATATGAACAATACAACAATAGGATTAATAAAAAAATACAATAAAAAAAGAAACAAATTAAACATCAACAAACGGCAGAGGCGATAGTAAAGACAGATTACCAAAAAAAAAAATCCCATTATAGAGGAATGACAAAATTCCATAAGGAAACATACAATAATTTTCATCGCATTGATGTAAATAAGGCAAACAACGCTATGATGAGCACATATACTCAAACAACAATAGGAGAAAGTTGTCAAAGAAGTCGGCACGATGTTTTTTTTTACATCCCGCTCACCAGATCAAACATTCTCATAAGTTACCAAAAAAGTAATAAAAGATACCTAATTACGCATTTATATTTCGATCTACCCCGAAAATCTCCCAAGCTTCCCACAAACAGTTGCGCTTTTTTGCATCAAAAATTATGGCCCTTCTGCGTGCAAATATGCACTTGCAGAGCCGTAGAGACGTTCGTCGTTCGGCGATTTCAGCTTAGGAAACATCAAGCTAGGTTTTAAGAAAGTTAGTAGGTATGATCTTATATACCTATTTCACGTCCACCAACCTTGAAAGTAGTTAAGTACACTCAAATGTGAAGAAACTTACGGTTTTATTTTAACGATGAATTTCTTGAGGACAATGACCTAATCACTTAAAATATGATGGATGTATTATTTTGTCTATTCTGTAATCAGTCGGCCACTTATGGAATTGGTTGCTCAAGCAAGCGAAACGCAAAAGTGAGAGTCGTACCAATACTCATATATTTTTTTTTAAATATCTGACGGATAGAGAATATAACTCGATTAATCGCAAAACATATGCGACAAGTATCTTAAGGAGTGGATAAATTTTTTCAAGTGTGATTTATCGAAGTGAAAGTTAGTATAAGAGTTAAACCTAGGAAGTACATTGGCTGCATCGGTAATTCCCCAGTTAAACCCATCGAGAAGAGATAGACAAACACAAACACATAGGAATATAGACATAATACCACCATAATACGGCTTTGCATATGCAAATTTGCAACAGTCCATAGAAAATAACGCGGACAATGTGTACACACAAGGCACTTGTTGAATGTGTTTAAAAATCAGACACCCACAAAAGATTTGCATATATTGCATAACTTTTTACAGAAAAAAATATATTATCATGGCTAAGACGGATAAGGATCAAAGAGAGGACGACTTTGAGGCGAGAACAAACGAGCACACACAACTGACGACGACGAATCACCTCAAGAAAGAGGCTTGAAAACTACTTCCAACAAATTTCCATCATATTCAAGCACTAATATCCCAACAAACTTGGTAGCAAGTAAATCAACATAAACTCGGCTAATGCAGTTCACATTACTCTCTATGTCACTAATCAAAGAAAGGAATCTTCGATTCATGAAAAAAATAACGGGAAAAAAATTAGCAAATTTTTAAATTTATTCACGTAATTTATTGGTAGTGTCGGTGATTCATTAAAATTTTTAGCGCTGAACGCCGAATTTTATTCAATAAAAATGGAATATCTAAGAAATGATATAATAAAGAAAGAATGATGCACACTCAGTATGCATTTATTTGCGCAGAATCAATGAAAGAGGAGGCTTAATTATTAAATGCAAAAAACGAAGATGGAAATTAAAGAAGAAAACAATAACATATGTTAATTTTAACACTTCAAATTTAATTGTAGCAAACATTTCGGTATGCAAAAAAGAGAGATATTGACGTTTATATGTGCGCTTGTATAAGAGGATTAAAAATCGCTGAGATATTGGCATCGCAAAGTACTCACCATTCGATGGACCGACTACTAATAGTAAACAAGAATAACGTGAGAAGCTCTTTGTATAGGTTGGTTGACAATATCCACAGCAGGTGATCGCGTCACCCTTCTTTTCCTTTCTCCTCAAACTTCAAAAAGAGACAATACTATCTAAACTTGATAGAAAACACTAAAATTTCAGATTTAGTTCTAAATATAAATTTGGTTTTCTAGATATACCAACGATATAATCTTTGTTGGTATACTGATCAAATCATGAGGACGAGCACTGGTACCAAGAAGGTGAATATAATTAATAAGAAAAGGATAATACGAAAATACTCAAAATTAGGTAGAAATGCAAAAATTAAGTAACAATTTGCCTAATTATTACTGAATTCATAATTAACGGAAATCTCCGTGAAAATTTTTCACACTTGGAAATCAAACTTTTAAAAAGAAAAATTTTCAAGAAATTTTCATAAATGATTAACACATAAGAAAGGGATAATATGAGAGCATTAAAATGCAAAGGAAAACGAGAAACAAAGTTATGCAAAACTACAAATGCATAAATTTATTTTTTTATTTTATATACGAAAATTTCTTATTAAATTTCTCTCATATTTATCTTCGGCTCCTCTATCCGCTCTTTTGTAGGAGTTATTAGGAGTCATTCCAAACTTGCATTGAATAGTTATCATAAGAAATTCAAAATTTCGCTGTCACGAAATCTTTTGACCACTAATGACGTCAGCGTGGCGAGTCGTGAATATTCACAAGAGCACTATTGTGTTTAACGAATGCATTTTGCATACACACACAGACATAAAAAAGGAAGAGCGAAGCGTGACATTTTTAAGAAGAGAAGAGAGAAAGAGATACATAGAATTTGTTCACTAAGGCGCAAGGAAGGCACAAATAAGTACCAGCACACACCCAAAAGGCAACCATCCACTCAGTTAACGAATATTTCACTATTCATAAAAAAAAGAAGAAAACAAACGAAATATTAATTTCTAAAGGAAAAATTGAAAAAAAAAACTCGAAGATTAGTGAACAATAATATCGTCCATAAAAAAATTTTTGCAGCATCTAGTAGATTAGGCAAGAAAAAATTACATTAAACTCAAAATTCAAAATGCTTAAAAGAATAGACATTCTTTCAGAAAATTCTTCATAAATGAAAATTAATCCATTGCAAAAAATGACCAATTGATAATCTACGAGAAAATATACTTGAAATGTGTTTTTATTTTTTCATAATTTTCGAAAAATTTCGAAAAAATGATTATTTCTGCCAAAAAATTTTCGCAATTCTTATCAGCAGTTCGTGCGCCGGATTAGCAGTAATCCTAATGAAAATAAATATTCTTGAAGATCAATTATGGCTATCATCAGCCGTAAAAGAATAAAAACCATTCACTCCATATTACAGATAACCGACTGAATCTGTGAATAGACCTTACGACTATGGGATACCCATTGCTTATCGAAGTCAGTGCACGATTCAAGAAGTGAGCCAGCGATTGCACTAATCCTTCGCATTAGCTCACGAGTGTTCTTCAGCTCGAGTTGCTTAGCAGCTAATGTCCTCTCTAGATCAATCACTCGTTGTCGATTGGCTTCACAGTGTTCGCATACTTTTGGGATCGTCGTATCGGGTGATTCGGAACCACCCGAAAGATTATCCGAATCGGAAAGGTGTGTAGGTGAACGTGATACCGTTGTAGCTATCACTGGCGATATCTTCTGAGGACTGCAAATAAATTTTCGACTTCAGTTAAAGATCGCCATATTAAAAATTATGAGAAAAGGCATCCTCCTAGTTTGCACTCGAACAATCCTATATGGACAAGTGCACTATTGCACGCCAAGACTCTAATATAAAGAGATTATATCATAAGATAATAATGTCTAATCATGGAAATTGAGCCGGATAGCCTTAATGCTAGACGATAGGCTATATAAAATTCCAAATTTTCACTCCTCGAAAAATAAATGAGATTGAGATATCTCATTGCAAAACAACGAGAATTAAATCCAATTTACAATCTTAAAGAAGAATAGATCCAATTAAACGATGATATACTTCACTAGAGCAATAGGCTGATATTCAAAAAAAATTTTTTTTGTGAGAAGATAAAATAAGAATAGAAAAAATTAGCAATCATAATCATAAAACTTAAAAATCCCCTCTTGATGATTTCAGTGCTACAAGAGAACTGTATGAATTCCACTGTAAAGATCGAAAACTAAAAGAGCTTGAAATATTTAGCAGATACCTCGAGGCACATGATGAACTCGTCGCACTATCCGAATGAGCAATGCTCGTCGAGCCATCATTCGCTGCACTCAACGGTATAGGAGGTACGAAGACTGCCGAAGGAAGTAATGATGGATTAAGTTTCATCTGTAAATTCGATAAAAAAATTTCCCGACAGATTGCATGAATGCTAGAAGAATGGAATATTTGCAGTGGATTCAAGGAAAAAAACATTCCCATAATTCATTATACTATTGTAAGTTGGCACTTAACTCTCCCTTTATTACTTCGATATTAATGCAATGATTTGTAACAAATCCTTTAAAATATGCAAATCGCGAAATTAATTTAGGAAATACCACGTGATTCAGAGACTCTTAATTTAAAAAATACCCGTAATTTATATTTAGACTTAATTTAGGGAATATCCCGTAATTTACAGATTTAGAAACATTGAACTGTAAACATTGATGGGCAAGAGCAGATAACTCCATTTAGAACTGCCCTTATAGCAAACAAAAAAAAAAAAACCGGTTGAGCATGTAAAATGGCAGCTAAAATACAGTTGCGAAATAAACAGAAACACATATTTCGATTTTTTAAGCTTTATTGATTGCTGTGATGTGCATAAATGTAATAACGATTACTAATAATTATTGTTGTTAATGATATTATTATCACTGTTAACGTATTAGAATTTATAAGCTAACAACGGTCTATTCAAAGAATTCATTGCTGTTAATTCACAGGTGTTTAATTAGACTCAATAAACAAATGCTTCATGAACAATCATATGGATTTTTCCAACGAATAAATGAGCACATCAAATGCATCAGTAAACTTTCTGATTTTATAATCGCTAATGATCTATGATTGTGAATACAAAGCAATTAGATAACACAACCTTCTTTCGCTTTATAAGAATGCTCTCTCTTTTCTTCTATGAAATCAACGCATCATAACCATTTGCCAAGGACTCTTGTCCAAACGCTTGCATCGTAGCCGAGCATTTTAAAGAATCTATTAAATTTTATGAAAGATACAAGAATAAAGTGGTGTGAATTATACCTCGCCGATTGTATTCGAACCGTGTGCGTTTACCGGTTGTGGATTAGGATTGAGTACACCGTTGCGGAAGTGTACAAAACTGAGATGAAGAGTGAATGACGCTTGTGTATTGAAATGTTTCATACAGAAGATGCAAAAGAAATTATTTTGTCCATTGTGTTGCTGTTGTTGGTGTTGTTGCTGTTGCTGTTGTTGTGAATTAACGACTCCATTTGCCATAAGATTCTCAGCGAAGTTTTGCAATGCATTCGCTTGAAGTAAAGGATTTGTTGAAACTACTTGAGCAGCGGCTGCATTTTGTTGTGCAGCCGCAGCCGCAGCTAACGCCCGTTGTTGTTGTTGAGCAACAAGTACTTGTGCCACCTAAAATTGAGAAAAAACATCGACTATACGAATAACATCGTAGCAATATGATGTAAAAATATGATCAAAATATTCCAGCAATATAATGCAAATTGATGAATAAAATAATATGAGGTAACAATTCAAAGAAATACTTCATCAATTTAATCCCTACAAGGCAACAAATGAAAAGATCTCATCGATTTTAATGCCAAAAAAAGAATGCGATTTATTTGTCCATATTATCAGCAGCTAAACTGATAAAATCACCTCGAAAAATTAAAATATTCATCATATCATATGGAAAGAAATAAGTATCAGTGTGCTAATTGTGCGATTTTTTTACTCAAAAAATTGATAAGCAATTACATACGAAATTATTTTACACATGAAGAAAATTCGCTTATATCATCTCTGCTCATCTTGCTCTTCTTTTCAATACTTCAGAATCTTTAAATTCTTCTAAGAGATAACAAACGAATACATAATCGGTTAGAAATCAAAAAAAAAAAAAATTACCATAGGTTGATGTATGAAGGGGATGAATATAAAAAAGAATGAAACAACTTTATCACTGAAAATATTTGACTTTAATCAATTTCTCATATTTTTTATTTAGTAGTGAAATAGGATGCTAACTGATATTAGGATTTGCTAAAATGAACCCAATTAAGGCTGAAAATGTATGAAAATTAACATCAACAAACATCCAAAAACGAAAGTCTTTCATATCTCCAAAATAATTTTCGATATCCAATCATAAGTATTTAATAATGAGCACTTTAGCAAGCAAACTCAGCTCACTTTATTCATATCGTCATGAGAAAAATTCACTGCTTGTAGGGAGGAATTTGAATGACGGCGAGGAGAATGTGAGTCGATCTTAGAGACATCACTAAGAGGAGTGCTCGTGCGGGTTGTTGAATGACTTCTGCAAAAATAAATCTATCACACTGTGAATCGCACTCTTATCATTTATCCCCTTATCATTGCAATTACAAAACATCTCCTTCTCAATGCATATCACTGCTCATAAGCATTATAAAATAGCATTGAATTACTAAAAAAAAATTCGCTTTAGTTATTTGAGTGATTTCTGCTGCAGAAAAGCTGTAATTTTGAATAAATATTTTGCTAAATGCCACTGAGATAACAAATACAATCAGATACTAGAAATAGACACTTCTTTTATGCGTCAAAAAAGATTAAATGAGGGGAGGAATTCAACCGTCTTACCCCAAATACTAAATATATTATGGCAAAGGAACCACCATTATATATATATATATATATATATATATATATATATATATATATATATATATATATATATATATATGTATATATATAGTGTGCTTCTAACTAGCTTTTCATGTGAGGTATCACCCTTGCGAGGGTCGGTTGGGACCGTAGCAGTGCGCAGCCCAGCCGCGAAGTGCCTCGGGCGTGAGGAGTTCCTGGTGCTCATTGGCGTGGAGGTGCCAAAGTGCTGTCGCAGACACGTCACCCTTGCCGCCGTGTTATCTCCTCCGTTTTTTTATTGTTTATTTTATTGAGGTTTAATAAAAGGCCCTTAACATCTGGCCTTGTTGCCAGATTATACAACACCTAATCGAGCCTCGAAAGGGAAGGAATTTGCGAACCCTTCGGGGATAAATCAATGGTAAAAGGGCAAAACAAGACGCCCAACACTTTTATATATATATGTATATATAAATTAAAAACACAAGTTGGCTAGGGTGAAAAGAAAAGTAAGCAAAACGAATGAAACCTATTGCCGGGTGTTCCTTTGCATTTCAGGAGATGCTCATCGAGTTGAAGCTGTTTGATGAATGAACGACCACATTTCTCACATGAAAACCCTCTTTCAGCATGTATTTTCATATGGCGATTGAGATCGAATTTAAAGATGAACGTTTTTTGACAGAGTTGACATTGATGAGGACGTCCACCAGCATGAATCATCAAATGTTGTGTGAGATGACCTTTCTGAAAATAAAAAATAAAAATTAAATTTCGGATGATCAATTTCCCAAATTTTAATTCTTTTCAAAAATTTTAAAGTTTAAACTATAAAAAAATAGATCACATTCTTTGAAGAGAAAGAGGAAAAATGAATCAAACTTAAAATGAGCGAATCGAATGGACAATATGGTAAACATTTACCGATCAAAGAAACGTTAGACATAGCCATCTCATGTATAGTCGGTTATAACAAGGTCAAATATGCTATAGTATTCATGCTTCCACCACAATTTACCGTTTATGAAGATGATCTATCACTTCTGCGGATTTAAAAACTACGGTCATCTGCAAACTTTCGAGAACGAAAAAAAGATCTTTCAAGAAAGTTGAAATTTACATAGAAGATATTTCTTTCTGGTCGGTTTTTAAAATAACGAAAGAATACCGTAGGTGTACGCATAGGGTGGATTACTGTATGTGATACTGTAATTATGAAGCCGTAACAATTTTCAAGCTTTACGTCGAGTAGCTTGAAAAAAGCGGCGAAGGTGGTGGGGTGAGAGGAGAGGGGTGTTTGAACTTGCCGCCTACTTGCTGCTCAAAGATTAAACCGTACTAATGCAGTTACTTTGCTGTAATAAACGTTATAACTTTCCATTACATAAATTCTTTGCATTCGGGGATTCATTGCTGTTTTATGCATTAGCTCAATTGGTTAGGCATATGATACAGAAGCAGTGAGTTGATGATGCGGATCCTGTTAGCGATCATGCTATCGTCAACGAACGTAAGTTATCCTAGCCCGATCTCAAACAACAGTTATCATCTAAGTTTTGGTCAGACTAGATACTTTCCATGGCACTTTCATGCTTGAGGTGTATAAACAGGTAAATGATTAATAACCTGAAAGAAAGCCTTCCCACAATGAGGGCAAACATGAGAACGTTCACCGGTATGCCACATCCAATGTTTTTTTAGCAATTGCCGAGTGCCGAACTCTTTACCACATTGTGTGCACGTATGTGGTTGTTCACCACTATGAATACGCATATGCGTACTCAATTCACGTTTCACTGCGAACACCGTATGACATTCATCACATTCGTATTGTGGCTTATCACGATGTGTATGCGTATAATGCACGTTCAACTGTAAATCATCCACTTAATTACTCATTAGCGACGAGAGAATTTGGATTATTGGCAGCTGGCTGACACAACAATCAACCAATTTTTTAAACCGGTAGCCACAATAATTTTAACGAGTACTTCATGCAGTAAACTGCTTTTTTTCGCCACTCATTTCACTAAAAAAATTTCAATTTCCCATTCAAAAGATGCCCGATCAATACACTCAATAATCGGAGAGTAACTATCGAATTAGGTCTCGACCTTTGTAAGTGCTAAACATGAGTGACTGAGTCCGCCTTAAGCACAAGTTGAAAATTGAGTTTGCCGGCTGAATTATCATTACGCGTCTTGAGTCTACGACTGCTAATAAGCACAGTCAGAGTAGCACATAGGTAATTTCATCCTCACCAGAGGCCTCTTGAAAAAAAATACAGCATATTTGCACATTTTTAAATATGCAAATCTGAAATAGCCGAATTTTTGATGAGAAAAATAAAATTTGAAAAATAACGAATAAAATAAAATATCAACAAAGAACCTGTGAACGTTCTTCGAAAATTTTTGGACAAAAGCGACAACCGAATCCTTTACTCTCATCACCGTTCATTGATTCATCCATACCGTATCCAACACCATCCATTGTGGCATCGAAATTAGAAACATCCGAACTGCTTGGTGAGTTGCCACCACTTTCCGCCTCATGTCCATCCTAAATATTACCATTTTATCCATTCAAAAAATTGCTTATTAAAGCCACTATGACGACCTAACATATTTTTGAGCTCCAAGCAACTTAAGGGCTTAAAGCGAAGCATGAGGGAGTAGAAGAGGATGACAATGATGCTTCAAGCTAGACTCTAAGTTGAAACTCAGTTTCAACGAGGAAAATTTTACTTCCAACCAATATTGTTTGCATCTTTGTTTGAGACTGACTTGGACCTTGCTTACAAAGTGTAACTTAGAAACGAGCAACCTATGCAAATTGAAGATGAGTAAAATAGTAAGCAAGGATTTACATGATCCATGTTGTTGTCTTTAGTGTCATCAACGACTAGCCCCTCTTCCTCCTCCCTGGGAGGTTCGCTTCGATCAGGAGTTCGAGGAGCACGGGATAGTGTCGGCTCGATACGGTTAAGTCCCGCATGGGCACTCTCCATATGCTGTTCGAGATCGTCGAGAGTTGCATACGAATTTGGGCACTCATTGCACACATAACAGCACTCATCCATCGACATTCTTAACGAGTCGGGCACCGCGTTCCCCAAACGTCAAGACTTGCACTCCGAGCGTTAACAGAATTCTCTGTAAGAATATGATGACTATCGCACATATCTGTTTATTTCATTGCTACCGTATCGAAGACGTGATCGTTAAATGACGATTACAGAACGGAGAAATAGATATTAATATATGGCGAGTGAGGAAAAATAAAGAGGAAGGAATGCTCATGAAAATGTGGACGCCCTATGGAATGAACTAAAAATCTTTCAGCCCCTCAACAAATCCTTGAACCCAAAAAGCGATTTGAAAGAAGGCTGAGTAGGCTTGCGGCCGCATGAAACGACCGATGAATGTTACTCGATAAATGTGAAGTGCTTCAGCTTGAACGCATTCTTGAGATAATACAACAGTACCGCCAACTTCTCTTAATATGTAAACATAACGCCGACGATCCGAAAGGAAACGTACTCAAAATTCAATGAATTTATCGAAGGACGTTGTTCGTCATCATGTACATACCTGCACGAATGCACGGTTAAAGCAATTTGCCTTTTGAAATAGTTATATTACCTAAACAATAATTAACTATGTAATCGATTTCTTCGCTCTTTATCACCAATCCCTAGTAAGCTTACCAGTTATCTACTTGCGCAATTTGTTAGAAAATTCAAATAAAATGAAAGGAATTAAAAGATGTCGTTAAGAGAGACTTCATTATAATCGATTTCAAGTTAAGGTTATGCATTATAATCAAAGAAACACATTCTATTCTTAACTCGCTTGACGTGCTACAGTGATCAATATTGCCGAACAGTCCAGAGCATTTTAATTCTTTGAGCTCTAATCGAGAAAATTGTTTATTGACCTCTATTTGCCAAGTACGGCATTAATGCGATGAAAAACATGACTGAAGTTTCGAAATATCAAGGAAATATAGGAGATATTCGCGGATACTCGGATGGGGTGGTGGGAATCTTGCATTGGCGAGCTATCGTTGGAAGAGGGGGATGGATAATATCGCACAGATTGTGCTTTATAGACTCGGACTGAAAAACCTCAGTCCGCTTATTAATGTTGACAAAAAACGAAATGTCCTAGATGAAACGTAAAACCAAAAAAAACTGCTATAAAGATAAAATGCTGCATCATCATCCAATTATGAGAAATCACAAGCATTCTTAAGAGGATAAAGAAGATGGCCTAAACGAGTGGAAAGCTTTCAACCAATCGGTAGCAAATTGACCGAAGCAGCGAGTATATAAACAATTCGATCTTAGCATGGACCGGTTCATAAACTATAGATGCGCTCACTCATGCGCTAAGTGCCCCTCCGAACGGATGCTAAACGTCGCTCGTTTATACAAATAGCTGCCGCTCAAAATTAAGCTTTCATTTTCATGTGTCGTTCAAGTGGAAATTAAATTGAACGGTTTTGTGATATTTTCTCCTAAACTTAGCATTTAAACAAGTGGATTGAATTTTCCCAATTTTTTAAGTTTCCATCGTTTGATCTAAACTCATTGCGCTATAACCACTAGATCCACTCGCATTTCCTTGTGAATTTAGTGGAGTACTTGTTTTATGCCGCATGGTCTTTATAGAGCTTATAAAATTATGCATAGCTTCACCGACATTCTTTTTCATCGAAATATTTCAGTTTGACTTCGCTCACAGTTGACGTGGTCATCACTTGCAACTCACTTTTTTAAGTGTGCTCTACAGCAAACAATATTCCACACAGTTTCCAATTTCACGTTCTAAGAATCTGGAACTTGATCTTTGCCGACATCGCTAATGCATCCACTTCTTCATCGTTTAAACTACGGCTGAGTCATCTTGATCTTCAGACTATTTGCTGCCCTTACGTGCTGAACCCCGAGGTGTTTGATGTCTATTCGCCTAACATTTTGCAGACGTTTCACCTTTTTTTGCCTTTTGTTATTATTTCCGCCGTTTGTTCTGCTCTCCACCTTTATATTCTCATTTTTCTAAAATGTTTTTCCGCTTCAGGACAATGAAATAAAAAAAAAAGACGTAGAGTTTAGCATCCGTAATGATCTAAATACATCATTCAAAGTTGCAGTTAGCAGATATATATGATGACAAGCAATAATAATGGATGTCTTATTCTTCAGTGGCTTGAATACGTTTAACCATTGAGTATAAAGTTGGCCAATTGAATAGAACGATCAGATTTTTCCAATTTTTCTAGCACAACTCGATAATCACATCCTCGATTTGAACAAAAATAGGTGGAAATCGAAAATTTTCGTATGTTTTATTAAACATACGAAAGTTAAAAGTAAAAATTAAACAGATTCGAGCGATATTATTAATTATTGAGAAGGATGGCATAAAGTAGCAATGAAAGAACAAACTTTACCTATTAGGCACAATTTCAAGTATATGGACGCAACTATTTCCCTAGTACTATTGTAGTTATTTGTATTAATTTCAAAACTACATGAACAATCTCACCTGATTTATCACACACCTTATCACTGCCTAAAATATTTGCCTGTGCTTATGAAAGCACTTAAGAAGTCACCTTAAAGAACGAGAAGTAGAGTGATAGAGAGACGGGGCAGAGAGCTAATGACGAGCAAACGAAGGAATTGAAACGTCTGACTAACATAAGTTCATAGAGTAGAATGAGCGAGGATAATCACAAGAAATCAGCAGACACCATATCGCATGGGTGCAATTCTTTGCACTAGAATCGAAAGAAATGTGAACTCATGCTGCAATTGATGATTGAGAGGGAATGAAGTTGCTATAGATGTAAGTTTGATCATAAAATCGTTTTTGCCAACTATGTAGTTTCTCGTCTAATTGTAGTTCAATTTGATCTACATAAGTTCAAAGACCTATAAACATTGGTAGATTACTTGTGATTTCACTTGTACAACATTGCATATCAGGTGAGCCGATATGTTTATAGCATGAAAGTATTGATACTCGTCTATCATTATTGGTCTTTGTGAATGTGGCAATTTAGACAATACAGTGGATCAGTTTTCATAGGAAGTGAGCGAAGAATTTGCGGATAATAGATAAAAGAACAGGTAGGAATGAAAGAATATAGTTTAATAAGTGTAATTCAGAAAGGTTTTTCATATTCGCAATTGGTTAGCTTCATATCAAGCTTTCTACGCTTCAAATGGCTGCTCTTAATATATCGAAGGTTTCTAAGATGAAAGGGAAGAAAGTCAAATTATATTTAGATCAAATAACGAAGACTACTAGAAGCATGAATATTGAATTGTTGCTTATTTGGCAACAACTTTGGAAGAAATTTTTCCCAATTAAGCAAGAATATTTGGGAAAATTTATTTGGATTTATATTGGGAAAAATTTGAGAAAATCTGGGAAAAATTGGGAAAAAATTTACATAAACTGAGAAAAACTGCACTTATTTATCATTATTGATGAAAACGCCTTTATCATCGTAAATGCTTGTTCGTCGTAACGTTTAAACCGACAATTTGTCGAGCTATTTATATCCATATTGTTGCGCTCTTTCCTCTGCTCTTGTCCTTATAGTAAACCATCTCTATTGTTTCTCATAAATAAAAAAAACGAACAATTCTGGGGAATGAGGGATTGACAAAGAAAAGTTATCGGACAGTAATGAAGGAAAAAGGCCTTTTTATGTGGGAAGAGCGAAAAAGGAAAATAGCCAAGCAAAACAACTGAAATTCGCAGGAATTAAAAATATCTTATGCATTCAGCGGTGAAAATTCTATATTCTCAGCAGTTTTATAGGTCTCTGAGTTTTGCAGAGACGCATCCAGAGATCTCCTAGCTTCCTTAAAATTGCGGTTTCGGAGCAAAATGTAAGCTGAGTGGAAAGGGAGTTTTTTTGAAGAGCTGAAAAGGACATGAAGATGTTGTAAGCACTAAACAAGGGAGCTGAGATCAATTATCCAAGCATAAACATCCTCAAAAAACGTTCTCAATGTAGAATCAGATTCCATAAGAATCCCACTATATGAAATTGGTAACTGATGCAATAAGAAATTCGCTTCGAGATGCTTTCAAATTTCGAATCCGTCACATAGATGAAAGCAATGCAGCTAAATGTAACTTCAAAAAAAAAGGAAATACAGACAGTGCTCTCTGAACGATGAGCTATGATGATAACATTGAAACATCAATGACAAATGTATTCCTCACAGCAACCGATACGTAAATGAAAATATTCAGCTCTCTAGGCAAACGACTGCCTGCAACATATGATAAGCAGTCAACAAGATAGACTTCATCTCGAATGTTTCGTTTTCGTTCTTGGCAAATGATAAGGTCAAAAAATTTGAATTTTTATTTCGGACATGGGCAATTACCTTGCTGAATGAAAAAGGAAATAGTATAATAGGATAATTCTATGCATTATATTCTTAAAATATATACTGCTAGAGTTGCACAAACTCCAATAGTTCCCTCTATTCCTTTAGGTTTTATTTTTCTCTTAATAATTTCCTCTGTATACCGCAAGGTGGAAATATTTTTTCAAAAACAATCGAATTCTTTATCATTCAATGATTTCATTGATTGAGGATAAGTTCAATAACAGTGCTAGTGTTAAAAATACAAAAAATTGTCATAAATCGGTAACGTTACGTTGTTTCTTATGATATATTGAACATTTTTTTGGAAGATTTATCTAGCCCACATTGCACTCTTATATCAATAGATTTTCCATTTAATTTTTGAGTAGCACCATTCATCGATCGATCGGAAAGTGCGACAACATTTATGATGGATTTCGTCTTGAAAAGGTTTCTACACGAGTCAACACTACAATTTACTCATGAAACAGCCTTTTCACGCCTAAAATAAATATTTGATTATATTTTCGCAGAAAATACACACGTCTGAAACATTAAAAAATATTAGTAAATGAAGACCTTTGTTGTGCACTCATGAAATCGTCCTTTTCAAGGAATATACGCCGAGCTATGCACAGATTATTTTCTAGAATAATAATTCTTAGTAGATTTTGATTTTTGTAGAATAAAATCATAATTTATGGAAAAATTTTAAACAAAATATCGTAAAGAGTTACATATGAGGTTGGTTATATGTAATGTTAACAATAAAGAGAATATATATAGCCTTAGCAAGAAATGTTAAGTTAATAACGGTTATATTGAACACTAAATATTTCTGATATTCGCATAGGATGTTTGCTGATAGCTAGCAAGTTGCACTATGAAAAGTGAACCTGAGGAGGTTACTCACGTCAATACAACACACATACACGCACAAACTGGCACGTCAAGCTCGAGCTTGTCAAGCTTTTGTTCGAAGTATTGGAAAAGGTTGAGGTTTTAGCCGAGAAGAGCAAATGCATAGAGATAGAGAGAGTAGCATTCGGTAAGAGTGAAAAAGAAAAAGAAGCGCGGAGGTGTGTGTGCTTCATGATGGGTAATGCTTCACACGGCACAACACATGCGCATCGCTCACTTCTCATGAGATGCTGAAATACAAGGATATTGTTGAGAGTGCAGACATATACACACAAAACATTCGGCAAATTAGATGCCTCGATGCGTTACAGTAGGCAGACGCACGCATCACACATGCATCATGTACGTGATGATTCATGAGCCGGCTTGTACGGTAGCCATCATTTAACGCGTTGAACTTAACAAGGAAATGTGTTATCATAACAGAGCTTTTTTGTTGATGATAATATTTCATATTGCGCAGGATTGTTATATCAGGTGACAACGATGTGTTAATTAAAAATTGTATACTCATTACGAGTTGAAAATAAAACGTAGAAGTCAATAATAAATCACATAAAGCACTAAATTTATGAAATATTCTCCATAAAAACAATAAGAAATCCAAAAAATATTGGTAAAGAAACTTATTGAGTATAACGTCTATAATAATATCTCAATAGCAATGAAAAGTTGATATTACTGCTGACGAACAGCGAGTAAGCAATAATGGAGGTGGTTTATTAGACGTTTAGAGAGTAAAATTCCAATTAAGACTTCACCAATAATTTAAGTTTTAAGTGCTTTATCCGAGCAAATAAGCAATAAAAAATATTAAAAAAATATGATAATATAAATGACGATTACATAAAGAATAGCATCACGTTCATAATGAACAAAAGTTCATATATATATATATATATATATATATATATATATATATATATACATATTTATGTCAGAAACACTTTATTGCTGCAGAATGTCGCATAAAATAATATCGAGGTATTAAACAAGATATCTCCATTACTTTGCATTTGATGCTTTTTGCAAATAGCTTCATACTTATTTCTATCGCAAAATTGTAATATTCAAATAATTTTGTACAAAATTTGAATATCGATATATAAATATCGAAACCAAATATTTCTAATAAATCTATTCATCTTACATCAACAATGACGTTAATGCAGCGTTGATTTATTATTTTTGAGTTTCTATTTCATCGCAATATATATATATGTTTTTGTTACATACGTCAGCGCAAATAGACGCACTAATTGTATATATGTCTATTTAATGAAAGATCTCTCTCTCTATCTCATTCTCCGTTCTCACTTGAATCTCTTTGTTGAGAGAATCTTTCATTCTCAAGTGAGCAATATTTAATGCAAAAATGCAAGCATGTGTCATCAAACGTGTGGCGTTTAATGCTTGCTTCGCATGCATACGGTAGTGGACAAAGATGGTGAATGTTCATCGCCAATACCCTTTGTCCATTGAGCTCGCCGATCTTAATAATGAACTGGTGGATAACAAACTCATTGCATAATACAATAAAACATATGATTCTCGATAAGTGGTACTCGTTTTTGCATTAGAACGATTGCATAAATGCTGCCCAAAATATATCCTCGTTTTTACTGTGTAACTAACTAACTAACTAACTAACTAACTAACTAACTAACTAACCAACCAACTAATTAACTAAATAAATAAATAAATAAATAAGCAAATAAATAAATAAACAAGCATATATATCGCATAGATTTATAGTATGAGATGCTAGTCACTTGCTTCACAAACATGCATTATAATAATAAAGGCGTTTTAACTAACGGAAATCGATGCGCTGTTCGAAGGTATGTTCACCCTCAAAGCCAACTATTACTTGCAATATTTATCGGCAAAGCAACTAGTATATATGAACGGAAGCTATCAATGCTGAGCATTCACCAAGGAACTTATTTTTTCAATTTTTTTCTAACCCGATTATAAACTTTAACTCTACAAATATATGTAAGTAGAGAATAAAATAAAATCAATTTATGAAATTCAACAAGAATAAAGCTTTAAATTAGCCAAGAAAATGACTGCTCGTAAAAGAGTAGAAATGATTCATGCAAGGAAAACTCTCGATGTGCATCTAAGCAATAGCATCAACTACTGCAATATAATGCTCTGAAGAGGCGTCTCGAAACGCAAAGATGCTGTAACAATGTGAATACATACGCACATGAAATTTTTCCGCGAGGGCAACACACACTGACTCGTCGTCAACCAACTCAACATTCATGCGCGCTTTTCTTTATTGCACCTCAACGCTTCGATCTTTTTCGAAAAACCTCACCAGCCTCACCTGCCAATTGCTTCACTATTGAATTGCAAACAATTGTTCCGAACTCTAGGTGTAACTAATTTTCGTATTTTATAGGTATAAATGCAAATAAATATATAAGGTAACAAGAAATTTCATACTGTACAATTTTTGAAAAGTTTTTTTTTTTCAATTATGAAATTATATAAATATTATTATTCGAGTTATGCAAATTAAAATGAACGAAGCTAGCTGCTTTAAACTTAACATCTTTAATATAAATAAATTTAATAACTTCAGCATAATTTTACAAGATTTTTTAAAAAACTAAAGAGGAAATGAGGTAGTTAGTGATAAAGCAACTGAGATAAAAAAATTAGCACACGAGGAGGAATAGTTCTGAAAAGATCACCGAAATAAAAAAAGTAATCGAAAAAATTAGAGGACTTCGAAAGCGCAATGAAAATATTCCTGATTTCAAAGTTGCATAGTCAATCGGTGATCATAAAAATTTTGACAATCGTAGGTAATTGTTTCAAAAATTTTATTCTAATGGAATCTATCAAGGTTTTCGATGTAGTGGGGAGGGATGGAAAAAGCGAAGGGCGAAATGGCCAAAAAGGAACGAACCGACAAAATACCATGGACTTTATGACCAAATAACGACACCATAACATCATAGAGGCATTTAGGTATACGAAAATATCATCGGATAAAGAAAGTGCAAATGAGGAGTAAAAAATTTAAATTTCTTGCAACAATGAGGTATATAGGAAAGAGGAGGAAGTAAAATACAATGATGACACATTCAATTCAAATTGACATCGACAGTGGATTTGATACGTTAAGCTAACTGCTCATCACGATGCTATTTTTCCCGTTTCTTGTTATCTTCGCAAAAAGAGAGAGGGACAGGAGGACACGTAATGATGTAAATATTTTTTTTATTTAGAGAGTGTTATTTTATTCTATGAAAGATACAACTATTAACTTATGAAGTTGATAAGTTATATCTTCTCGAATACTAATTCAAGAAAAGTTAGAAAAAAACTAATAAATACAAACTCAACAAAAAATATCAATTCTTGAGTGATCGATTTGAATGTGAGGAAAGAAAGTGGGAAAGTGCGCCAAAAAGCCTAGCACGATATGTGCTTTTGCAAATCGAACAACGAACTAAAAAATAAATAATCTTTCAACAAGAACAAATACATATATAAATAAATAAGTACATGTGTATGTGTACATGTTATGCGCATAATGTATTATATGTGTACACGTGCCAAAGTATGTATAAATTTGCATTATTTATACTATATGTATGTGCCTGCATTTATATGTGCATATGTCTGTTTTTGCTATTGCCTGTCTGTGCATTTGTCTGTTTGTATGTTTCTGTCTGAGACAGCCATGAGTCACAAAATTCGAGAAAGGACCAAAGCCACAATTGTGAACCGAACAAACCAGAGATATTTCTCTAAAATGAAAGTTTCAAATCTTTTTTCCTGAGCAAAAAAAAATTGAGAATGGCTATTCAGCCAATCAAGGGAACAAGCAAAGAATGAGAGGACAATTATTACATTTACAGTATAATTGGAAAAGACATTCCAGACTATGAATAATGGAAAAGACTAAAAGGGCCTTACATGGTCCTTGTTAAAGGAGAGGTTGAGGGAGGAATAAAGACCCCATTTCCATGATTTTTTCTACAGGAAGAAACTAGCCTTTATATTGAGCGCATAAAATGTTCACTTTGGGTATCGGGATCGTCGAATATAAGCTTGTACAATGGAACACATAACTGGGACAACACAACAATTTGACAGTTAGTGGGGAGGGGAGGTTGGAGGGAGGGGTATTAGGTGCAAATTCCGCGTAGCATGAACTAGCGTCTTTGACAGGCATAATAGCCTCACTAAATAGCAAGCCGACTAGGATGTGCGCATCAAACTTGGCTGCTGTAGCACATCTCCAAAGACGTCCAGGGGATGCGATGAGCATAGAAGTGCCAAGATGAGGGCGGAGCATTGTGCTTTAACTGACACTCTCATTCCCTCGCATATCCTTACAACGTCACACATACACACACGCACACACAAGACCCCATTACGATATATGCATCGAACGTATGCATCGTCTTTGGGGCATTCGGCTTAAACCTCTTCACATCGTTTAGAAAAAATTGCAGATGAACATGTGCGTGGTAGGCAACGTGATACGGCCGGTAGAGAGTAGCACGGATAGCAGAAAAACCACTACAATAGCCTTATGTGTGCTTTTACCGCCCTCATATAAGTGATCCACCGGTCTTGCTCAAGGCTTTCGACTTAACTCAGAGTGGATATGAAGTCGGAACGGTTACGACAGTTAGCTGCTAAAAAATGCTTCGTAAAGTCGGAATGGAACTGATAAAAAATTATTTGAAGGAAAAATTGGATGCTTATGTCCAAACGTATCCAGATTATGCTTTAAGCTCGGAAGTTAAAGACTCAGAAATGTTTATTTTCAGGAAATACGAAATATGTTATATATTTTCGATTTGATTAAATGTCGACTACTATTTTTATTTATACGGCGATAAAAGAATGATACATGATCTAAGAGATTCACGATTGAATAGGTACAAATTATGAGTGCTATAATAAAGCGGAACAAAATTTCAGTAATTCTCTTGCAATAAATCGACATTTCAATGTAATAAGTCTGAACTACTCATCAATCATTTTCGACAAAAGTCGTCCAAAGAACGGAATTGAGTATAGACGTAAAGGTGAAGATTAGCAAATTACTCCTCGAATAATGCTGCACTAACATAGGAATAGAATAGGAACAGATGAATGTCTATCGACTAAAGTAGACAATGAGTGGTCCATTGTTAGGAAATCGTTTCGTCACGCTCTATACAAGCAAACAAACTTGATTCTGGTTGGATGTAATCATTCTTGAGGCAACATTGCTGACATCAACTAACACAAGTGCACACACCTCGAATTTCATAATATCTAATAGAAAACATTATCTTCAGATGTATTGCAACGTATTTTTGTGTGTTTCAACATGAAATTTTCTTACTTACTTATCAATCGCTTACATTTCACTCAAAATTTCGGATTTATTATGCACTATAGCCATGCCATGTATAATATATGTCTGTTAGTCTGATAGATTCAATACGGGAAGTTGGGAAGTTAGGGACACTAAATTTCGTGTGCAAAATAGACACCACAATATTTTTTTTACACGATTGACTTTAAAAGTTTGTTGAAATCGTTTAGTGGCGTCTAAAATTTGAATATATTTTGCGACTGGCCGGTTCTTTATCTTAAGCTAGCTGGGTCACAGAAAGCGATTCTTTGTAGAAAAGTTATGGGAGTTGTGGAATAAATTAAAAATGAAAGCACTACTCAGCATATTTTCTTACATATTGGCAATCTTAAAGATGGTTGTTCTGATGAGTGGAATTGTAAAAGCGTATAGCGTGCCAGCCCTTCCGGCATGCTTTTTTACTTGCTTCATGGAAATTGGGAGCAACCCTGCCTTTCTCATTGAAGGCTCTAAATGCAATATGTAAACAACGATCAATATAACTATATCATGAAACTATTTTCAAGAAATTGGGATTTACCTATAAGATTCTTCTGTTAAGTTCGATTTCTCACAAAGATTCCCAAGAAGCCTAAATTAGCATTAAGGAGTGGAATGTTCCATCGTAATGAAAGAAGGAATTGAAATCTTTATAAATGAATGACTATCGTATTATATACGCAATGTGGCTAACGAGAGCGGTAAATTATGCGGCACGATAGGGGAAGCAGTTATAAAAGTTCGGCTTGCGCACCCATGAAAATGCCTCATCGGGGTCACATCTGGTGACCAGCTATCTTAGTCGTTGCTCTGCCGGATTTGCTCATCTCAAACTCACTCATGAGCACTTCTTTATTTTAGGGTACGTATTATTTATTGAAGTTTTATTTTTTCGTGTAAAAAATTTTGTATTCTCTCCATATTATTTTAGGTGGTGAAAAATTTCAGAAAAATTCTAAAAATTATTTTTTAGTTTCTGAATTGTCCGCTTCACAGGTATATTTTTTGTGAGATTCATTTTCAAATGATATATTATTAATTTTGCTTAATTTATTTCCGCATAAAATGATTATTTTATGGAAGAAATAATTTTCTGAATTATTTAAGAGGATATTTTTCTGATGAGCGATAATTATAGTGACAGATCCACATTTGAAAAGGTGTATATGGAAAGATAAAAATAAGTTTTAGCCAACTTTTCATGCTCGCAGCAAGTAAAAAAAAAGCAATCCTGATAAGTTTTGCCTAATTTGCTTACAAGATGATACTAATTATTGAGGGAGAGCAGGAATACTTTTTATATCAGACAGAGAAATTTCTCTTTTTGAAATTCAATTTAGAGATTTATTACAAATAGCGCATATAAGACTTACAGATAATGACAAACACATAGCATCTTTATTCAATTTTTTGTCCAATTTTTGATGCGATCCTCACATTATTTTTTGAAAATTATGCTAGAAAAAGATCTTATCACTTGTCTTAGAAGTTGAAGTATATGAGATAACTGGTGGAAACGAGCGGATGTGAGCCGGTGATTCAGAGGTTCTCGACTAGGTTTCCGCTCGCTTCTTCATTAACTAACTACCTGAACGGATCCATCCAGGGAAAAAAAGAAAAAAGCCTCATTAAAGGTAAAAAGCAATTTCGGCTAGTGATTTTTACACAGCCCACAACAATGGCGTTGAATTTTCGATAACATTTGGAGCGAATACTTTGATGGAATAGCAATTGTTTTCCTTTTCGAGTAAACTAGTGAAATAGCAGTGTAAAAGTATTATTTAATAATGAATATAATATAATTTAAAAAGTTTTTGAAAAAGTAGTTTTGCAGCAAATATGTATGAGAATGTATAAAATATGGTTAGAACCAGTAGATTTTAAGTTCTTTTCTTGACGGGACACAAGCAAAGCGCTTTTACGGGAATATGAAAGGGAGAGAACGGTTGAGTACTGCTTGACCAAGATACTCTCGTAAAGCATTCTCGAAGGAGAAGCACGACAACCTTACGGTCAAGCAATGCGCTTGGCTACTGTGCCCCTCTAATTCGTTACACTTCAACAACGGGGGTGGAGCCGATGGCAGGTATCGGTAAATAGTGGACAATCAAGCTGAGGTGATGACGGCTCGAGTTCGTGATCCAGCCGGGTCGAGGGTCGTGCTCACAAACAAACAACAACCAGTCATTCACTCAGTCGGTTAGGCAGTTAGTCAGTCGGCGAGGGACACTTATAGATGAGGACTTCGTGTTCAACGCTACCGGGCACATTTGTGCTATAGAGTTCGGGGGCGAAAGGTAGTTGCTCATTCTTCGACAGACAACGAGAGGGCTATAGGAAAGAAGATGAAGCGGCAGCGAGCTGGTGAGGAACTAAGACAAGCAAAGAGGCAAAGCTGATGTGAGGGCATCCGCTTTTGAATACCGAGCGTGCTTAAACGGCTTCACTTCACTGATTGTGTATTGCGTGGTGCGCAGTATCCGTATGTACTTGTGTATCTGTGTGTGCGTTTGTGTGCGTCTGTGTGTGTGTGCGTGTGTGTGACCAACATGATGATGGTCAGCAGCCGCGTAAATAGTGTAACACACAACGCTTCTCCCACTCTTCGAGGTCAGTCACAACTGCTCCCGCTACTCTTCGCAAACATGATTCATACCGTAGCATAATACTTCATCAACTTATCTTCTCATCATCAGCTCTTTGTGGAAGATGCATTCAGAATGACTTGAAGTTTTGCTGTATCATCATCTCAGGTGATGCGACAAAACCTTGTGAAGGAGCTTTTTAAAGGTAACTGGGAAAGAAGGTTTGATGGAGGTATCATTTGCTAGGTACTTGTATCAAGCACAATAAAGTACACATCTTCCTATAAATGAAAAAAAAAATGCCAGAGCACTTCAAATATGCAATAAAAAGCTAAACACCTCTCGTATAGAATTTCATCGACAGATGAGGCTGGCAGGTATTACGAACGATGCGATCATGGGCTACGTTGAGATTGCTTTATAAGATAGCCGATTTGAGATGATACTGTACCACAGACTATTTATATATTTTTTTGCTGCAAATTGAAAGTTATGCTTAGTAACTTCGTTTACAAGCAAAATGCAACTTTTACAAAAACTTAACAGTACACTATTTGCTATTCGACAGTAACAGTAGAAAAAACATACTATTTAACAAAACTATTCAACAGTAACTACCAAAAACAGTATACAAATATAATAACAAAATAATAGAGCAGTAAACAGCACTGAGAGTTATGTAACAGTATACTGTTCGACAACACAACTTCTTATCATCATTTTCACAAATTTCATTTAATTGCACATTTCGCATCAACAATTCAAATTCACCTTTATCGCCTTTCCATTTAAATTATTTTTCTAAGGCGTAAATCAAATCACTAATCACGATCAAACTTTTAGTGATTAACGATTTGATTAGCCTCAAATGGATATCATTAACAACACTGAAATTTTGAGGGCCATATTGCTGCTTTAGTCTTTGCTAGTTATTGCTAAAAGTAATATTTAAAGCCACATTGTAGCAATTTCTGAAAAAATTAGCACTCATACTTTGTCGACTAATATTTCAAAAAATAAAACAAAATAAAATAAAATTCCATCCCACATTTCAATGTTATATTGCCACTAAACAGTCATAAATGAAGAATCCTATAGAAATAGAATGCTTGAAATGAAATACAAAATGAGCATAGATTCAATTAACACCTAGCTGGAGGAATAATATTTGCGAAAATTGAGGAATTTCGTTTTGAAAGGAAGAGTGGCACTTAAGGTTGTTTTGTTTTTTTTAAATTATTTAGAGCATTCATCAATAACGAGGTTGTTGTTGATGTTGCTGGTATCCTTAAATGGATACGGGCAACTTGCCACTCGTTCACTGCGAAAATAAATTTACAACACAACTAGTGAAATTGAAAAATGGATGCAATGCGAATTGTTGGAAGAAGCATTGAGGAGTTATTAACTTGCCAAATGGTCATTGTCTGAAACGAGTTGGCGCGTGCGTGCTCTAATGAATGCATTGATTGTTGCGTCACCCAGCTGCCCGCAGCATACAAAATTTTAAACGATACTCATTATAATACCTTTAAAGAGAACACATCGAAAATGAAGCATTTTCGTAGCATTTGAACAGACTCTCAATAAACCCGACATTTTTACCCTCAAATAAACTGTTTTTTTTATACCATCAAAAAATTACTGAACCTAGAGAACTGTGCTGAAGGTGGCAGCCGCACGATTTTATCAGCCGGGGGGTTATAAAATTACGTGAAAATAGCTTTAGACGTCATCAATGCTAAATTTCATGCTAATGTAAAAATCTCTGGTGAACTTCAGTTGACAATGAACGAAATTATGAATATGCTTCACTTTCAGTGTAAAACAAAACGAAGAGTGAATATAAATGCTTTCACTATAATGCTTTTTCTGGTGATAAAGCTGTTAGACCGATCGGTCACCATTTTATATGATACCGTGCAATGTAATTCGGAACTCTGTTATGGCTAATCACTATTTAAAACTTGAATAAATTGCGGAAGTTCAGACGATTTGTGAAAGTGTTGGGATAAGTGCGTAATGCATAAAAAGGTGTGTGCAGCTAAGGCATGCAGTGTGGCGAGTGGCCAGCACCCTCTTGCCTCATTTTGTTTTGTTTGCTAGCGGGTGACAGCTTAACTCTAGCTTAACTCTAGCTTAAAAAAACATCTCGAAATATCGAATGTTAGCGTCACCCAGTTTCAAGAGCTCCCAAAATGTATGAAACATACAGTAGCCATGACTAGCTTCCTTCACTTATCCTTCTACAGTCTTGCTCCATATTTCTCTTCCTGATAGAAAAAACTTTTTATTCGGCGCAAAAACATTCAGACCAAAATTTTTGCTCAGAGCCAGACACATTCGATGAATTTTTGCTAAATGCCTTATATTTCACGCTAATTGATTCAGTAAAGAGATGAATTTTCAATAAAAATCAAAAAATTTCCTTTCCGTCGTTGTCGAATCTTTTCATTGCAACGTCTTTCAAAGATTATAAACGTAATATTCAAAACAATATACTTACTATCTTATCGGAAATAATTTATTTTAATAGCAGAAAAAAAGCATCAAAAGAATTGCCGCCTTAAAATTGAAAGAAACAGAGAGAAGAAAGAGAAAAAACGGAAAAATTTATTGAACGTTGCTTGTGGTGTATACGAAATTGTTGTCGGTGTTTTTTCTCGGCGCTTTTTTTAATGGTGATGAAAGAAAAAACATTGCAGCAAGAACGTTGAAATGAATTTCACATTTTAACATCTTCTGCACTCAGCAACAAGCGGAAAAGAAATGAAGTTTTAGGTGAGCAAGAAAAAAGGAACCGAAGTAAATTGGGCGAATTTTTACTTCGTTTTTTTTCCGTTCCTATGATAAAGACAAGTCAGAGTTAATTTTGAGCATATCGTATAGCCTCAGATAAACCCCCGGAGCTGCAATCTGCCAAATTTTTTAAGAACGAGGATGGGAGAGTCATCGGAAAACTTGTTTCATCGAAAATGAAGACGTTACCAGGCCCAAAAGTTTGCAAAATGTGAATTTGTAATAATCACAGAGGTGGGCGAAACAATCTACATATTTATTTGTCGCATTATATAGCTAGTAAAAGGAGAGAGACTCTGTTATGCGCAAGCAACATTAGCAATGGAAATCACTTTTATAAAGAGGCATTATCAAGTGGGAATAAATGAGCAAAGAAGTGGAATATAAATGGAGTGAATACGAGATGGATGAGCAATCAGAAAGGAACGATGAAAGGACAGTAGCAGAAGAGGGAAGGAGAAGACTGCACTTGATTTACTTCAACGCTGTGCATTTAGTATTGGCACCGTAGATCATTTAATATATGGTTTGATGAGAAAAGAAATTGCAGAGCAAAATGAATTGATGAGTGTATTTTTTGCGAGTAATAGGTCAATATCTTTTAAAGGCAAATCACTCAGTGCAGTAATGCTGTTGATCAAAAAAACAAACGCCGAAATTGGTGAGTTCTCCAAGGCATAAAATACTTTTAGGTGGAGGGTGTAGGGGTACCAGAGTTTTCTTCTGCATAAAGTTTTTGGAGAATGCTTTTAAAACTATGTAAATACGGAAACGATTTGCGCTCTAGCAATCATCGTATAGAATCAACCAGTTTAATAAGTCGCAAACGAACAATGAATACGCAGAATAATTCATTCATATTTGGGCCCTCCTAAACCTCCAGGTTTTGACTGATTCGGAAAGGTTTTGGCTCAGTGATTCTTAATCTTATTCCAGAATGGTCATATAAATTGCTCTCGCTTAAGTCCACTACGTCAATATTGCATAGGTGCCAGCAGAAATCTTACAACTATGTAGCTCATTGAATATCATTTAGAGCTTCAAAGATATAAAAAACGTGTTAGAAACAACTGACATGATTGCCCTCACCAGACCAACCGATTTCATAAATTGCTTAGCAAATAATGAACAGCCTCAATAATGTATTCATTGAATAATCATATGGACTGCTCTCATAAAATCTGTGTAAAAGACTTCTTTATAAAAGGCTGGCTTGGCCTATTCTAAACGGCTTCAATTTTTTAGTCTCATTTTAATACTCTATAAACTGTAAGACTATAGCTTTCAAATTGCTATAGTTATTAAAGAAGCTAAAGCTATAAAGCTTGCTCTATTTGAAATTGCAGAGCAATTTCAAACTTGATATATGAGCCGAGTCGTGTGTAGGCGTTGCCCATTAGGTTTTGTAGCTCCAGCTCCAGCTGTTCTTGATATGGCACAGATATGTGCCTGTATAGGTGGCAAATATAGGTGCATGCGCATAGATACTGTGACAGATATAGGCGTTTGCGCATAAATATTATGTCGTTATAATATATTTTCAAATGTATATCAGCAAAAGCACCCTAAGAAGCATAGTTATTGAAATATATGTAGTTTTGAAGGAAGAAATTTCGAGATAATAAAGAGGTTTACCAATAATGACAGAATGAGGCAACAGAGATCTGGAAAAAAAATTTAAAAAACATGTCGACTATGAATGGAGAATTTTCACGATTAAATTTTAAATGACCTGCTTTCTATCTAAGGTATTCGTAACTGTTCGAATTATATGAGTATATAATTTGTATTAGTGATAATCAAGTGGTAGTGATAACAAAAGAAAAAAATAGCAATTCAAAGCGGAAATGTTAGTTGATAGCAATCGCCGTTTACCGTAGAGTTGAGGAATGAATACGCACGTTGTGTGAAGCATGAGGCATCATTTAGTTTGCACTGAACAGCCGCGCAGACATCCTCATGCAATCGGCACACAAAACTCGGCCCACTTATATTGGCATCCCACAAGCAAAACCTACATCACACTAAGCCGATAAATTTTCTAGACACACACAAATAGCACGTTCCTGAATCCTATTTTCTTAGGCACCTCTTATTGAAGTTAATTGCATTGATTTCTTCTTTTCTTGAGAAGAAACCAAGCTGCCTAATATCTTGATTTTGAAAAATGTTTGATCGAGTTCAAAGCAAATCGACCCTTTGATATGAAGATTCCTGATGAATTCCACACCTCTTCCTTTAGATAGTTCAAGCAATCCCTTAATCATAGTAGCAAATCGATTACATTTGAAGTGAACATCTTCCTCTATCATGAAGCATTTTATTCAAACTACTAGTTTTATATTTACTTTTAGCAGTGGCCTATCATTTTTCTAGCCGAAATAAAAGAATTGTCATTAAACTACCGCCATAACTGCATAAATATATTTTATTCAAAAATAAAATACATCTTTTTTACGTAATCAATGTTGGTTTGAGCAATTTAATTAGTAGAAACTTGAACTCATCTCAAGATTTCGATATTTATATTATTGATGTTATCAGTTTAATTAGCAAAATATTACAATCATTTTATGACTTCACCGGCACTACATTGTCAGATATGCTGTTCATATTAAAATAATTACTGAAATATTAGGCAAACTGTTTATTGCTTCAGATAAATCACTGAAATTTCAGGTGAATTTGCCCTAATACCAGGTAAATTATGGAAAATATTTCGCAGTCTTGTTTACCAGTCAGTGTCTATCAATTTCGCTATTCGGAAATGATTATAATGCATTCATCCCCAGGAGAGTTTCAACAGTACAGCGAGGAAACTTCCCACCTCGCATTGAACGAATAAAAATGAACTAAACCTACCCGAAATTCAATAATGTAGGCATTTTAAAAAATATTAAAAAGCAGAAGCGTATATCACAAAAAAGCGCCTCTTATGTGTAGTTAATTAGCATGCAAAATTCGCCGGACGCATGAGAACACTGATCTACCATGGATTTGTAATGCAATTTTCATGCATTAAATAATTCGTTGGTCTATTCGTAAGAATTCATAAATTACGAATTTATAAGCTAAGATTTGTACGACTTTGTGCTAAAAATGATTGAACAATTTAAGTTCTAAAGCAGTACTATCAAATATATAAGTGCGATGAATTTCGATAGTAAAATTACTTCCCTAAATCTTTTATCGACACGATAAGCTAGTATTCGAAGACATATCCCTTAGTTTGCTCATTAGCGTTTATTCTGTACTCGTTGTATCTTATCACCTGATCACCTGACGATCCGTCCACTCGCCGAAGGTCGACGCAAATCTACAGAGTTCCAATCGCCTTTTACTCAACGTATTCGATGTACCTACTCATACTTTATACTCTTAACTAGTCTTCAATAAGTATAAATAAATGTTGATGCAATAGAACGATAGATTATGAGCATGTTTAGTTATAGGTTTTATTGGATTAAAAAACATTCAAATCTTCATTACATCAAAGAGTTCTTGATAATATTTTATAGCAAACGTTGTATTTTCGAAGTACTTTCAAAGCTTTTCCAAGTGTTTTTTTCTGAAACTCAATCCCAGTACTTAGCATAGCAAGAAACAACTTGCAAACATATTCCCACAGGCGATGAATGAACATAAATTCGTACTTTTTCTATATAACTCAAACGTGTTTGCAAACGAACCAAAAGTCAATCAGATAGCCTTTATTTATGACGTTCAAACTAATGGCTTTGCAATCAGTAAGAGCCGAGATTAACGATAAAATGTTAGAGCAAAAAGTCAAGCAAACATTTTAATGAAGGTTCTACAATACCTCAATCATTTTTCCATTTATTCATCTACCGAGCAGATAATGACGTCATTTGATCGAGATCAGAACTGAAGCACCTCGATGAGGTTCGAATCGCAAAGTACCAATAGGGCTGGTGCTACGCTAAACCAGTAAAATGACCATCGAACTACTCTTGTATGATTTTGCATTACAAATAACATTGAATGAGACATGATATCATGGGTGATCACTATGCAGTAATGATGTATGGTTATCTTTTAGAACAACCAGACTGGTCTTCAGAAGCAGACAGTGAATACTCTCAAATGCATTATTTTTGAATGCAGAAGCATTGCGCAGTAGGTCATTTATAGCAAAACGAGGTGTGCTCACCGCTTCAGAACAACCCGAAAACCTCCAGGAAGTAAGCAGTGTATATTCTCTTAATCGTATTATTTTGAATCCAGAAGCATTGCGCGGCTAGTCACTTATAGTAACAATAATAATTATAATATCTAAAAATGAGCACATCATATATATGCAAACAATGATACCATACACTTGTGAGCAATAAAAGACCACGATTTGCTTGTTATCATTATCAAACGAATATTTATATATGATTGCGAGAGAAAAATGAATGATGGCACGACATGTTACCTTGCTTACCCCTCGTTCATGATGCAAATATTACTTGATAATAACATACACATCGATCAACAAACAGAGTTATTTCAATTAGTGATAAATACTGCGACAACGTTTGCAATAGATGCACATTACAAATATTTCATATAAAAGTATTGTTAGTAATTCTTATAGTCACTTCTATATGAAGTATTATAGAAATATCTAACAGCTTGTTATATTTTAAATTTGGCTAAATTTAATAAAAATTTAGATCTGGGAAAATGATTTATTTAATATTTTCTTTAACAAATTATTTTCCATTGTTGTGATTATGAATTTTCTTACCTTATAGGTAATATTTTTGGGGAATTTTAATCGGTGGGAAAATTGATATTTTCACTTTTTAAATGATTTCATCGCAATGATAAAATTCAAATAAAATAGAATTCCATTTCAAGCAGCAAAAAAAAGATTTCCTATTTCTTTGATAGGTAATGAAAAATTTTTCATCTTTTTAATCAAAACAATAATCACAAAAAGTTATTCGACAATAAATGTGTGCGGAAATAAGAAAGAATATTTTGAAAAAATTGTCTATAAAATTTCTAACATTTTGAAATTTTACTAAAAAAACTATGGAAAATTTATGAATACCGGTGTAAGAGAAATGCTTTAAAATGCAAGAGGAAGTGAGGGAATCGTACAAGGATGCTTGCGTGACACTATGAGAGCCTCGTTCTCATGGGAAAGTCGAGTATGTAAGCAATCATGCGCTCAAATACTTTCAGATCCCTCTATACACATTTCGGTTACCTGTTTCTCACCTTTGCCTCTTCATTTTACTTCACCTTCTAAATATATAGCATATAAATATACACAGTTATGAAATACTTTCGCAAATTCATGAATTATAAATAAAAACAATAATAACAAGAGTTATTGCATTTGAGCACTACAGAAATTATAAAGGCAAAATTACTTTATATTTTGTTACTATGAGACATAAAATTTTTACGTGTAACATCATTACTTATAACATTATATTATCGTCGAACATCAACTACATAAAACAGCATCAACACAGCGGTGAATCTGTGAGAATTTTTTCTTAGTAAATGATGCAAAACGAATTTTTGCATTTTCTAGGAAACCCTATGTAGTTATAAAAACAGGAAAAAAAAATGGAAAAAGTGAAACAATCGTTGGGAAGAAGATTACCAAATAATTCGAATAGCAATTATAATTCCAGTGCATTTAACTACTTTATTACTTTAGATTCTCATTACAACTCAACGTAAATGCGATTTTTGATTAATTATGGCATCCATAACTCATTTTTATTTTCATATAATGATGGTTTTTCATTTGCTTTCGGAATGAAAAAGAGGGTGCGAATTTCTTCAAAGAGTTCAACAATTCGTGCAGTTTATCAACTTAAAATCAAATCTATCGTGTGCAAGCCTAATGCAATGTGATCTTTGACTTAAGTTCGTTCTCCAACATTTATAGACATACGAGTGGGATCATCACTATCTGATTCTAAGTATCTATCGACGATTTTAGAGATTCTAGAGATAAATGGTAGTTGGAAAAATTTTTATTATATGCTCGAATTTTTAATTACAACATACATCTTTCATCCTCGAAGCGTGCTACAGTAGCAGAATCGAGAAAAAAAAGAACTACATTTTTCCACTGTTTTGGATTAAAATCTTTTTTCTGTTCAATATGGCAAGTATTTATTCTGTTACTTTATTGTTTTGCTTATTAAGAATGGAGCAAAATACGATAAAACTCACATTGTAATACAATCTGCGATGAAGCCATACACCGACCTTTCGTTAAACCCCTCTTCTCCATGATTCAATAAGCCCTATCTCACTATGTTATATTTTATACCGAATGGATTGTTCTCTAAATAAGACCTATTAAAAATCAATCAGTATACATGATGTAATGGGGTATTCACTGGTAATGGGATAAAATCAATGGTGAAGATGTTTGTTGAGAGGGAGGTATTTTAGAGGTGTTTTCTATTTTTGTGATTATTGTATTGCATTTCCATTGAAAACAACTGGAGACGCAGCATCCTCCTCAGAGAGGTTATGCAAATACACGCATATAAAAAAACGAGTAAATGACCTTAATAAAGTCAAGTAACGCACCCCGTCGGCATGTAGCACCGCATTCAAAGCACACCTCAACCATATCAATTTACAAATGTCATGCGTCCTCTTGATCGCTCCATGAATAGGTCTCCTTTTCTCGTTTTTCTTGCATCTTCAAAGAGAAACGATCGCTGAAAATTATTTCAATTAGGATTTCATGTGCTTGTCAACTTTTCTGGAGTTAGATTTTGTCGATATTAAATTTTTCTGAAGCATTTAAATACTTTTTATGATATTTTTGGATAGGTGAGGTTTGTTAAGCTTTTAATAACTTTAAAAAAACCAACAAACAATTAAAAAAGAGAAGACAGTAGTACAAATATGTTCTGCAAGGGGTACTACTTTGGCTTAAATTCGAAGGATTTGGAGAGGAAATGGAAATTCTAGAGCGTTATGCAGTAGGATCTATAACATAAATAAATGCTACATCGAAATAAATAGAATCATAAATAATAAGTATTTTGAAAATTAGAATTGAAGATTTGTTATCAATAGCTCTTTTACTCGAGTTAAGTAGAAAATAATTCTTTCTATCTAATCTCTTTCCGATATTTAAATCTGTCAGTTTTAAGCAGATTATTTATAAAGAATCAAACGTATATTTCAATCTCCTTCATTTGTTGCTGTTATTACTACGAAATTTTAGGAAATGCTCCTCTTCTATAATTCATTTCCATTCCTTCCACTATTTTTTCGATAAAATATTGCAGCTTAGAGCAATGATTTTTAAAAATTTGGGATAGTGATTTCTTTCGAATACTTTCAGTCCTCTCTGAATCATTTCTTATTTTCGAAATAAATTCAATGAAACTCTTTTGCATTATTGAATTAACTGGATGTAGATTGATGAGCACTTTAGACCATTGAAAGAGTTAGAATGTAAAGATGATGCACCTAGTTTTTTATAGTTTTTATACTAGATGAGAGTTATTCATTAATGCCAAACGGCTTCGTGCTCAATACTTCCATCCATCGTCGAAACAAGATCCAAAAACTGTCTCGTTGTCTCATTGAGATAGTAATTGCAAAATCATCTAGTAATATGCGACCGTTCATATTATTGATTCGGAGTGCATCATTTCCTACTGCTTTCAAACCTTATTCAAATATTATCAAGTAGTGCCGGAAAGAGGTGATGTTGTATTTGTGAAAGGATCGGCAGGAGCGGCAAGTAAGTGAATCATGACGGCGCATATTTGCATACTGCTTATCGAAGGAAGTGCGCGAACGCTTGCGCTAATGCCGGCAGTTTGAGTGGCAACCAAGAGTGACACTCTCATTGCAGTACTGTTTGCTATCGGGGGCACAGTCAAGTCGTCTATATATACATTCTACATGACTCCAACCAAACATGCCATATCAAATTGCTGCATACACAAGTATCGGGATGCACCAAACATTCAACAACTTCTAGTAACCGACAATTTTTCTTTGTTGAAGTCTCTAATGGCTACCGACCTATGAATAGTCGAACATTTCTCATTTCAAGCTTTACAAAGACCTATTCCACCAACTAAGATCCTGGGTGGCACCAAATTTCTGTACATCCATTCTTCCATGCTTTTTCTAAAAGCCTCTAGCAGTTGTTCAAAGGTACCTTAGAAACCAGCTATATCGGACATATGCTCCATGGATCGAAGTTCATGCGAATAAGTGTGCAAGCAAAAATTTGAAAGCATTCTTTTAGCAAGGAATCTGATCTCTTATAAAATACGTTTTCTCGATCACTCATTCCGATAGGAACTATTGTATGAAGTCGTTTGGTAATAATATATGAGAAACACGTAACTAAGCAAATCGAGTAACAGATGTCTGGAAACTGGACGCAGTTAGAACAGGCAGCTAATAAAATGTTTTTTGGACAAGTAGTAGCATCTGGCATTAAATGGAACGTTCAGTCTGAATTGGCGCTTAAATTAATACTAAAAGAAACACAAGTGTAAATTGAATAGTCGTTTTTTTTTCTCAATGAGCTGATTATTAAAGGTGGTGGATGTTTGGTAGCATTTCGAAAAAGTGCTCTGAATGAGGTCATCTAACGAAGACATTCTCGTTCAATGATTTTCGACGACACATAACGAGCAGCATACACTTTGTGTTTTAATCTCTTCTCTCATGATGTGCCGCAGGTATGTTATCCTTTTGCATTTCTCACCATCAATTCAACCTATTTTATTCACCTTTCTGTTAATTCAAATTGTTGAAATAGCCTTTTGACATACTTTGAAATGACCGCAATGCTAATTTGCAAAGATTTGTAGTAATTCATTGCAATTGCAGCAATTGCAACAATTAACAATTGTTCAAATTGGTATTGCATAGGTAATACAATTTCAAGAGCATATGCCTAAATTTTCTTAAAAAGACAGTTATAACAGAGGAAAAAACTCAGTAGTTTTTTTCATATTTTTATATGCATATACAGATTTTGCAAAACCATACTCAATCAGCTACATTATACCTGGGCGTTTATGTAGTCGTTCGTCTACCTGTACTGTAATCTCAACCGTCAATAGTGTTGAAGGCATAAGGTGTTGCTCGTATAATCTATAATGCATCTTTGTATAATAAGTTCAAAGATTTGCTGTCAGATAAAGATGCCTAAAAATCGCATTTTGATATGTACTTTACAAAACGCGAAAATCGAATATTTTAGAAATTTCTAGGTGCTGCTAGCTCGGTTGAAGTAAAGATTCTTTATTTTTTTCTAAAAAATTATCTTGATAATTTATGGCAGTGCCCTTGCTTGGCTTTTTTTGCTTGTAGCTTAGTGAGAAAGTCTTTTATTTTTTTATTCACCTGATCATTTTTATTTTTATTTTTATTTAAAATTGATATTTTCGAGTCTCAAAATCTCTTCGTAAAATTCAGTGGCGATCAGGCATTTAAAAAAAAATTGAATTATCCATTTTCAACTGATAGAGCGACTTGTCCTTGCCATAAGATAGACAGAGTGGATAATAAGAAAAATGATGAGAGGATTGATTGAAAAGGTGAGGAAATCCATTATGGCAGAGGTTAGTTTTAATTGATAAGTACTGAAAATAAACCGAAACGCATCAGCTTGTGCAAATTTTCTGGATTTTGGCCGTTTTTCTGTGCTCCATTTCCACTGGAGCTCCGCTTTCGACATTTGCCTAGTTCCGATTAGTTTCACGTGCTTTCGAGTTTTCACGTTCTCCGGTCTACGATATTTCTCGATACTGTGGTTTCCGGTCCGTTTCTTGTCAAGTCGCATTCCTATCATCCTCAACATGCAATATTGCTGATTATCACTAAATGATTGCGTTCATAATTCTTTCAAAATGCATTTTTTGCAAAAAATTGATTTTAATGGCAATAATAGTTTTAAGCGATCTAAAGAAATTATTCATAATTTGCGCAATAAAAATGTTGTAAAACATATTAATCAAAGCGACAAATAACTTCGAAAATAAAGTGGAGATATGAAACGATGAATAGTGACAATAAAACAAGCATACGTTTTTATGATTATTTTAATTTGGTTATTTATTAAAGGTGATTATTACCTGTTTAAAATAGATGCTCATATTTTACAGGTTTATTGCGGTTGTATTGATATTGCTCGTTGGAGAGTTATGGCAACTAAGCAAGGGTAAGTCGTAATATTGATTGTGCGCATATGATAACGCTCTATTATAACATCAAGTAATGTCGCATCAATCGGCGTATGACACACTTCGATATGTATCACTTTCCGCATCGCAGCGCATTTTCCAGTGCCGAATTTAGTGAGCAAAACAATTTGCCAAATGAGCAAAGAATCTAGAGCACTGATCTTCGAAAATTTTTTGCTTCACAAAAAATGGTTTCCCAATTTCGCGGTAGGCGAAGGGGCGAGATTAGAAGGGGGGCATTTATTGGAGAATGAAGAGCAGGGGCATATGTAAGTACAGAAGATCGATGAAAATGCTCCCAAAGTATAAAATGCTGATGGCGGCTAGAACAGGAGTGCCGCAACAAAAGCTTTAGTGCTATAAAACAGAGCCTCTTCTGCAATTGCTCCCCTTAGGATATAAAATAATAAGTGAATAAAATTTTTTCTGTTGTAATCTACCCATTTTCAAAGGACGAGCACAACACGCATGTGCATATACACACATATACGTGCACATACATATGGCGTCATAACAGTGTATTTGCGCAAAAGTTTGCAAAATGAGTGATCGTTGATAGATCTTTGCATTGGAACTCTGCATGGAACAGATCATTGTGAATGAGTTGCAACTGCAGCATTAATTGCACTCTTCGGGCAATTCACTGTAGTGCATCCAACAGTATAAGATAGCCTTCATTGCTTCTTGTTGCTTTTATTCCTAAATGTCGTTGTCGAGTTTGGTTGTCGTCTTTTAGGTATCAGAAATAGCGGTGTTAGAAAATACGCGAATATGTATATGAGAATTGCTTTTTGAATCGTTTTTCTGGGTTCATATTTTCCAAACAATGAAATTGCTTTGCGTATTTTCAGTCTGAAATTACTCTGATATCGCTATTTTAAGTTAGATCTTATATTGCATTTTTAAGTTGTTAACAACTACTTCGATAGTGCATTTGATTTAATATTCTCATCTCCCGATTGACATAGTATATCACGAGCTCATAGTCTCAATTGTTTTGGCGAGTCACAACCTTTAGATCAGCTTATCTTTTCCGGACCTTCCTTTTTCGGATCGTTAGAGTATGGAATGAAGTTTAACAACAATAGTGTAAGGCTGAACAGCCATATTGCAATTTTGGAATTCACTGATCGCATTTGATATTTCTCTAGAATACTGTGGCGTCGGAACGCAGCAATGATATGCTTTAAGGCCAAATCTCACTGAAAAAGGTTAAGAATGAGGAATTTTCGGCTAAGATGGACGATTTCGCTTCCGGTGATCCAGGTCTACTCAAACAGATAGAGAAATCGGCACTTTGGAATCAAATGCTACAAGGCGAAACTGATCAGGTTGAAAATCTCATTCGCTTTAAGCAACTTCTTCAAATTACTCTTTCACTATGCAGGGAATCATGTCGCCTTCAATTATCGGTTTGTTAAACTATGAAACATGATTCAAAGTTTTGTGTAATTTGTGATCTGAACGGAGCTCGAAACGGAACTGCAACTTTTAGATACATATCAGGAATTCTGGAAGAGGAACCGGAATCTAGGAACAGGCTTGTGTTATTTATATAATCAGAGTGAAATTTAAAGTCTAGCAAAATCTAATGCTTCATAAGGTTACATTCATTGAGATTATTTAAATGAATATATTCATTGCAGAATTCCGTTAGTTACAGTAAATATATATGCTTAGAATTAGAATTATTATTGAAAGATGAAAAAATTCGCCAAAAATATCATTGTAAATGACGCTGACCAATTAGTTAAACAGTTAAATAGTTAAAAACAAATGGTTAAAAAGGCTAGGAAACTGACAAGATTTGTGTTCACCTAATTGATTTACTTCATAAATTACTGCTGAAGTAAAAGTTGCAAAAGTATGCGGCGTATTTAATTGAAAATTATAGGAAAGGAAATACCCGACTTGTGTAAAATTAAGATCCAAGGTGGATAAAATAACGCAATTTATTTTTGAAAGTATTAATTATGGCGAGCTCTTTTCTAGGCTTATAGATTGATGCGAAATGTAACATATATAGGCATCCTATGACATATAAAATAAAATCCTATATTATTTTTCGAAAATTGAAAGACACCCAAAAAATTTCAGCGCATTCTTTGGCATCCTATGGAAAAAACTTTATAGATCTAATTTCATTTATTCTCGAGTTATATTGATAGATAAACGAGCAAACATAAGTACGGATGGAGCGTATATCGCCATAGTGCGCTTTTGCAAAAGAAACTTGCAAAGAAGTAGGAAATGCAATGGCATATGTTTTCTAGGAACAGATCGGGCGTCAGTTCAAAAACCATTGATCAGGAGTAATAAAGACAACTAATAAATTTGCTTGTTAAACGATGCTTGTTTATTTTAGATCATGATTCCACATAGCTCAGGCTTTGCATCTGAAGTAGTACCATCATTTTCTGGAACGGTCGATGACGATTTTGACAACTCTCAACAAGTGCATATGAGCGGAGGAATTTTAAGGTGAAAATTTGGCAAGAATTTTTTTCTAACAGAGATTCCTAGGAAGTTTCCTACAAAGATTAGGAAATTAAAACAGTGTAGGAGCTTTGTGACATGAAGACTGGCAATTAGCTAAGGAGAATGTGTTTATGTTGTTTGTTTTTTTTATTCCTCAAATATTGCATAATATTATAAAGTGGAATTCTTTGCAGATGGTTTTAAGTAGCAACAATTAAATTTATCGACAATAGAAATCAAACATCGCTTTTTCTTTGAAATTTAATTTTATTCACAATAATAATTCCACATGTAGCTTTTTATGTTGTTCCTCTCAAATTCTACACAATTTTCTGTCTGTGAAAGTACTCTTTATTAACCCAAATGAAAACTTCTAATTTTGAGGTAGTTTGTCGGACTAGAAAATGAGGTAAAGAATTTAAGCAGCTCATAACCCAACAGATCTTGCTATCGTTCTAGAATCGCTCCCGTCGCATTCCCCTCCCGTTCCCTACCCCCCTCTCCCAAAAATTACGCTTAATATTGCATGTTTGCAGCTCGCTTTCCGACGAAGAGAATATTACACCTGTCGAGGCAAGACCTAAGAACACCGATGGCAAGCTTATGAGCGACACAGAAGGTCCAGTCAATTTGTTAGATATTATTTAATCACTTTCTCTGATTATATTGTTTTTGTAGTACTTTAGCCGAATTTTACCGATACGAAACTCGACGAGAACATGACTTCACTGACAAGCTCAGGAATATCTTCTTAGGCTAAAACCGCCGCCTTGTTCCAGTTACAGCATTAATATTGATCGTCTAAACCAATAAGGACTGTTTTCCATGTATTCCATAGGAGGTGAAGAGGGTTGCACAATTGGATCATATGGCAGATCATAGCAACGTCATTGACATTATCCTGGTTTTCTTCTCGCAAGCCTCCTCCAACCTCTCAGTTTTTGTATAATCGCTTTTAGTGGCCCTTTTCGAAAACTAAATAAATGAAGTTATATTTCAGAGTGCTTAGCCGTTTGTATAATCCTTAATGAATTTAAATAGTTCTCTTTCAGAGCAGTTTTGGGATGAGATTTGAGGTAGGCTGAAACAATAAAAGGATGAGCATTTCATAGAAAGCTAATTTAAGATACACTAAGAGGCGATAAGGAGATTGGGCTATCATTGACAAATATTCGTCCTGAACGTCCTGAAGCAGTACCGGCAACAATGCTAAATGGAGACAAGGAAGAAAATGAATTGCTAGGAAAAGAGCAATTCAACGATAACATGGAATTAGTGGAAAAACCCGAGGATGAACAATCAAGTGCACACATGCAAAGCAATGCATTTGCTCACAGGTATGTAAATATTTCAAATATAGGATGTCGGGTAGGAAAAAAAGCATCATACGCAATAGTACCGTAATGTTCGATATACGATGAAATTATTAGCATCGATCCTCAATGTTGGAAAACGCCAAAATTTATTATTTTCAGATGATTTTTTTCTACATTGTTTTAGCAATGTTAAGTCTTTTTTGAGTAATCACTGAAAAACTTTTACCGATGTCAGTGTTTCAATTTGACAATCTCGGAAAAAGTCGAAATTTTACAAAAATTTCATCGCAATCTGCAAATTTCAGCGCTGTGGTCACATTTTATTGATCACAATTGAAAATTTGTAAAGTAAATAGCGTTTCATTCGGGGATTTAAGTGCAAAGAATAAACGAAATAGGTAAACGTATTGATAATCGTTCCTAAATGTGCGCGCAATTCGTGTCATCCCGTGCTCATGGCTTCCGGGAAATGTGACCGAAGACAGTCTTCATTTGGTGCAATAGTGCGCGTTTGTGAGGTTTAAAGAGATGTGCATAAGGTTACTAAAGGATGCATGTGATTGCAGTTGTGCCGGCCAAACTTTTTGGACAGTAAGAAAAAACCAGGATAATTATGTATTATTAGGACTCAATGAACAATAGCCATATATTCATCCTGAAATCCTGAAATTATTTCAGAGAATTATAGAAATAAATTTATAGAGAAGACATTAATAAGGTAGTGTCCGGTATGCGTTCCTGTTTGCTTAATGATCACTCTGTTAAGCTGTGAGAAAAATATTGCGGTAATTGGGGCAGCTTATCCCATTGTAATAAATATAACAATATAAAATGCATCTTTACCAACTTGTCCATTTTCAACATTCCAAGTTCGGATTCCCGTTCCGGCATAAGCACTTTCGAGGTGGAATAATGCATATTCCCATTTCATGCGGGTATATTTTCTTATCAGTTTCTTCCTTTGTATTCCCAACCAAACCACCGATGTTTGTTATGCTTGCTGAAAGGCAATTATACTAATGTTTACGTTTGTTTAGTGTTGCTGACGGTGACGCAATGGAAGAACTGATGAGAATGATCGATGCGCAGGTCGATGGCGATCGCGAGGATGTTCCCATTGGCGTATCGGTCGACGACCCACGAATCACAGGGGAAATTTCATGGAGTACACCCGAAATTTTCGACATTCCACTTGTAATCGATGCGAGCACTAAACTCGGTACACATTGAACATTTATTTAGAAATTGCAAATTATGGATGCATGACGATTATCGTGAAATGGTCATGGCTAGTTTGGATTGTGGACGAGGCTACAGAGACCGACTTTTCCATGTTCTTGTAGAACTCCGGTTCATCTTTTATCATCGGCCAAGAAATGCCTTGAACTATTTGCGCTGCAATAATGAGAGTAGTTTGTTAATTATCCAGAACTAATATATGAGAAAAGGATCTATCCAGATTTATATTTGCTACGCAATATAGGTGTTAATGGATTATCGGCATTTGTAAATATCGCACTTTGGGATTTCCAAACTTTATAGTTGTTTAATTGCGCCAAAAGCTTTCAGTATGTTGGAGTGGAATCTAATAGCCTCAAAAATATCTTTAGTCTGCTTTACTTCACTTCACTTTAATCAACAAAGCATCCATTACGAATATATTTATTTCTCTTCATATCGATTCTACTTCCGCTTGAGAAGAGAAGTTGTAAAGTCGTGTGAAGATTAGTGCTAAGTGTTCGTCTCCGGCCCATCTGATGCTGAAGTCAATTCACCGTTGTTTCGCTTAGTACGGAAGTCAAGACCTACTCCACAGCCCCTGTCCGGATTAAGGTACTGGGCAAAATTACTTGGAAGATAAAGCCAAGAAATTTGGACGGAGCCCACTTACAAGCGATAGCGCAGTAACCAATGCCAAACGATGAATATCAAAACCATTGGAAGTAGGAAATTCCAGAGTCGTGATCCCAATGCAATCTAATATAGTATTCTAGAGTTACAACAAAAGTTTGCTGACTTCAGGTGACGAACTACTCTCGGTGAAGGCACACGATGCTCTCAGCAATGAACTCGAATTCGTATGCTACAGACCAGAGACTGTTTTTTGTTTGACGGATTTTATCTCGCAGGGTAATTACCAATTGCGTGTTGTTTATTCCTCGGAGCATAAACCATCCGATTTCGAGCTGCCAATTGCAGTAATCGTGCGGCATTCACTAACCAATTCACCACCGATTGAAAGTATCTACGAGGTTTCGTTTTATTGTTTCGTTTTATGCTTTAGTATATTACTGTTACTACTACTATTGTATTACATGTTATCTGCTACTATTGCTATCATTTGTAGTAGCCACAGCAGAAATCGCTATTATTACTATTATCATTGCTTTTACTATCACTGCTGGCATTCTGTTGGTCTTAGATGGTCACCGTTCTTGTGGTCGATTGAATCGAATGTATTTAGTGACAAAATTACCTTCAATCGTTCACCCGTTCAACTGCTTCATCATTCCTATTAATGCTGCTTAATATAAGTGTCTTATATATATATCTGAAATTTGATGGTTTTTATCCGTTTTTTCAAATTTTGGCCAGTGAATCGCATTATGCTAATGTCGTATCTATGACTATATATATATATATATATATATATATATATATATGTATATATATGTTTGTGTGTGTTTGTATGTCTGCCTGGAAATTTCAACTCGCAAGTAGGTGAACGCAGAGCTAAGAAATTTGATAGGTTCAATAAACACTTCAAAGTGGTCTCCTATATGAGATTTCGAGCCTGATCCATCAATTTTGAAGAAGTTATAAAGCATGAAAGATCCCTAAAATGTTGCATTCATCTTCGTCTGGCCGATTTTTTTAGACCGACTGGTTTACACCGTCTTTTGCAGAAGACTTCTGTAGTATGTTGGATCAGTATGAATCTACTTATCTTCATTTGTCGTTAATTTATGTGACCGGTCGGCCAAGTGAGAGGAGCTGAAAAGGCCTATGCCATATCACCTTTCTACAATTTCCACGCTTACTAGTTCTGTTCATTTTATTATATGAGTTCTTTTACAGAATCGGAATTTCTCTATTCGTTTTGTTGTATCAGACGAAGTAACTGCTCATGAGCAATACTCGACAACAGAGATTGTCAGTCACTCTACACTGAGTAGTTCAAACTTCGCTGCGACTCTCTCAGCCATAACCGGTGCGTCAGATTCACCCACGATGACAACAGTAACTATGAACGATGGAACGACAGATACACAAGCTGTCAACAACAGTTCATATATAACGGAAAGGCTACAAACGAAGCCTGAGGTCGTTCCTTTGTCTACTACTCCATTATCTGTCACGGAATTAGAAGCTAGTTCGTCGATGGTGGCGGCTCCAGAATTATTGTCGTCTACAACAACTGTCGAAGCGTCGAATACAGGAAGTTCGATATCATCAAAGGTTGCTAGCAGTGAATCGTCAACAACCATTGATGAATTAGATGCATTTGCAAGAATGACGCCACTTCATACTACACAACGAACAACACTGGCTAATCTAATTGTTTCGTCGAATCAGAATATGAGTGAAATCGGAGGAGCGATGCTCGAGTTTATGCCACATTTCGAGCATGAAGCTTACGACATATTTGTTCCAGAAGGCAAAAACCAGGTTTCTAATCTTTAATTGTCACTTTAGACGTGTTGAGATTTCGGGAGAATGGGATTTGGGAATGTTTCATGATTACTAAGTTATCAGACCAGTCTCAAAGCATACGAAAGAGTAATGAATTTAGATAGAAAATCTAAACTTTGGCACAGCACGATAGGAGCATCAAAAAATCTTATAGCTTAATGGATGAAATAAGCCAATCTCATCAAATGAAAAGAAGTAATTTTTAATCCTAACGTTCTTTGCATTCGTTATATGGAAATATTATTCGAAAAGTTTATTTCAAAAAGTGGTTGCAAATTGCAAATTCATCCATGAAATGTGCAAAAATCAATAATTTAAAAGATTTTGAAGACGAAAGAAGATTCCACTCACTTATTGAAAAAAAAGCATGAAATTGAAGATAAATTTGGCCGAAAAGGAGGTTTTAAAAGAACGAGGCCATAACAGTGCCGTTTTTAGAATGCGACATTTCTCGCGCTTATTTATTTCGTTGGTCGTGCAGGCACAGCAGCACCATCTTTCGAAATTATGTTCGATCGGTTGAAATGGTTTGAACTTGGTGATATCACCACTGAACAGGTAATCTTTGATGATCGTTTGCTTTGAGTTGTGCAGATGTATGTTTTAGAGTTGAAAGTTATCAGTGATAACCACCAATACAAGAACTTTTCCTCTAGGCAGAATCTAATCGATAGAGGTAATGTTGTTGTGTTGAATATTATTTTCTGAGGCTTCTAGGAACCGAAATATTTCAATTGTTATTTCTTTAGTCTATGCTGGTTTAGAAAATTTTTCATTCTTTCTGCTATTTTCATAAACTTATGCATGAAAAATTATGTTGCAAATATGCGCCCTCAAAAATTATAATGCAGATTGGTTAAGCGCTATTGAGTGTTTAAAATTTTATCGAACTCTTTCGCAACGTTGTTTCCATTATAGTTCCATAAACTTAGGAGTGCCTGAAAGAGATGCTCATGGGTAAAGGTGAAAACCATAAGTGGCTTGGGGAATTGTCTCATTTCTGGAGCATGAGTTGCCCAGGATGACATACGCTCATGTTCATATAGATGGAATGGAGGAGCTGAATAAGGACAATTTCCCATCCTTTTGGAAGAAAATATTAGATGCAGTTCGTTGGAATTCCTTGCAACGGGAATTGCAAGCGTAAAATTGCAGGGAAGCGGGAATTTGCCTTTGCAATTCCCTAAAGTGCATTGGAAGAATAAAATTTCGACCAACTAATCTAGACTTTTACGAGGATAATCACTTCAGTTGTTTAATTTCTGCAGTTTTTTCCATTTATTTCCTCATAGGAAAACTACACTCTCCGGTGCTGTATGTGCTGGAAAGAATAACTTATCATACCTACTAATAAGGCTTCATTTCAAAAAGCTCTTCCGAAAGCTCAAATTCTTCTATAACTTGTGATTTTGCATAATTCTTACGACCGATTTTTCTTATATTGCAGTTCAGCAATCGTCTCGTTAGTGCGCTGAAAATAATGCTTCGTGCAGGTGCCGATATAAATATCAATAAAACCAAAAGTGGTTTCTACAAATTCTCCATCAAGGTGAGTGAGAAGTCAACCTTTCTTAGAGGTATGGAATATTTTCTTAGCTAACTTATTATTTTATTCTTACGATTGTCTTAGTATTGTGTTCTTTTGGATTATTTTATTATTCGTTCTTTTGGGAATTTCAATTGCTTCAATTATTTGTACTGGCATTGATTTGAAAAATTGTACAGCTAAAATAATATAAATTCTTCGCTGAACATTGCGCAAATTTTGATTAAATTAGATGCGAGTCTGAATGAATTTTTGGCCATATTGAGAGGATGAGTGAACGCATACAATGATATGTCTTCAACAATAACTTCATATATGAATTTTTTATTCAAAATTTTATAACTTTATTTGCTTATAACTAATAGTGAAAATCAAAGAATTGTTCTTAAAGTTGAAAATGTTTTATGATGTATTGCTAGATAAATAGGACAGTGTAAGAATTGTGTTACTTCTAAAAAATTGACCAAAAGAGAAATTTATAAATTAATAAATACTACGAAATTTCAGGCAAAGCAAGCCGAATTTATTGCAACGACGAATCTAAAAGTTGAAATTATGAGATTCAATGTGAAGCTGACGACAATATTAGCAACTACTACAGCTGCTCCTACAGGTGTCAATGCTAGCTTAGCCTCTTCGGTGGAGTCTGCAATTGTCTCGTTGCCAATTATGACGTCAACTTTTGTTGATACGCCTGGAAGCAATATGGATGTCTTGCGTAAGGAAGACATATCTTTGCCAATGGTTGTAACGTCGGTAAATGACTTCAATAATAACTTTTTCATATCGACCGAAGGATCTTCTTCATCAAAAGAATCGCCGACAACGATATCAACAATGAAAATGACAGTTGCCTCGTTAGCAACAGAACGAACTCCGTTGTCAGTGACCATATCAACTGGACAACAAGCATCGACTCAGTTGTTGACAACCTCAGTGATGACAACAGCAGTGAATCATCAAGCTGATGAAATCGAAATTCATTCAACGTTAGCGCCAGATGAGAGCATTTCCGTTGAGAATATTCACGACGAAAAAGGAGAGCCTCAAGCTGTAACGCTTGCCATAGTGGACGAAACGAGACCAAATAACAGTAATGCTGTGGTATTAGAATTAGAGCAATCTTCAAATGGAAGAAGTACCGAGGAATTTACGGTAAGCACCGTGCAGCCGTCTTCGACTTCATCCGCTGTAGAAGTGCACCAAAGAAAAGAACCAACTTATACAGAGAATGGCCAGACGGTTATTCAGGAAGGCAATGAAGATTCCAGTGCTGTCGCAAATGATGAAACAACAGAGGATCCTACAGATCAAATTGGGATAGCGAGGTCATCAGATGCTTCATCAATCGTTGAAGTAACAAATGAGCAGGTGACCATTTCGTCAACGATTTCAACTAGCATCGTCACAGCTGAGAATGACGATCTGGTGAAGAGTACCACCGAAACGATACGTTCCACTGAGATGGTATCAGGTGAAATGCATAACGAAATCGAAACTACGATGACCGTTGCATTCGACGAAACACCAGAAGAGATGGAACTCACCACGCTATCAGAGCCAGCTACAGAATCAATCGTTTATGAAACAGGTTCACCAGATTTTCTTGTCAGTAAAAATTTTTTAAATTCACTAACAAAAAAGCATATTCTAATCAGTAGTAACTTCTACATTATAACTACCATTCCAATTGATTAATCTTTGCTTTTAACTATGCTTCTGGGTGCTATAAATCCAATAAAAGGTTGCATACCTATGGAAAATGCGAAAGGATAGGTATATTCTATTGGAGTGATATGTAAGTATTTTAGGAGTAAATATGAGGTTTTCTTTAATGGATTGAGTATGAAAGCGAATGTAAGTCTTGATGATATTCTCTTATGATCATATTTTCGTAATTACAGTAATAGCACGTTTGAGTGAATTTTTAAAAGATTTAGTGAGAGTATTTCTGAGTAAAATTATTGAGCGCCCGGATATGGAAAATTCAAGTATAAACTAATGATTTTTCCTGTTGAACTCGCTAAAGATTATCGAGGAAGCAGGAGAAGATTTGATCAGCTAAAGTAATGAATTGGCCAAGTAGATCCAGCAATTTATGGACTGATCGAAAGTACCATAGTGCAAATACAATTGGCCAAACTATCACGTTTGTAGACAACTATCAGTTTTATCCAGGATGAAATATTTTTTAGCCAAATACATGAAAAAAATATGGGCCAAGCAGGATAACCCTTAAAAGAATTAATTAAATATTATCTGATGCGATATTTTACATTTATATGTTTCAAGAATTACAAATGGATTTCAAAATGCTGAGAAGAGGAGGACTCGTTGTATCGGAAGGTCTTCATGAGGGCGATATTGTGCCAGATTTCGAGATTATTGTTACAGCAAAAGACATGGTGAATTGTTCTGGGTTTTCTTCTAATTGAATTTTCACATAAAAGTATGGTAGTCGAAAAGAATTTCTAGATTTGATCAATAAAATAGGCCTGTGGAAATATTTTCCGGCTATTCTTAATGAATAGTGCGATAAAAGTATAACAGTCTTAGGATAGTTTTGTTAATGGGAATAGCAGGCTATAAGATAACAAAACACCCGCAGCAAACGTTTGCAGACCGATGGTGTAGGGAGGGGGGGGGGGCTTGTAATTTTTGTTCACTGAAATATTTCTTCATCTTAATAACATTTTCTTAACTTCAAAAACTTGCGAATGGTCTCTAAACTATACACAATTCCATTCTCACTTTGCTGCAGTGCCGTTTTGGTTAGATGTATTCCTTTTAAGCACTGAGAATATGTGGCATACTCAATCACAATTTCTCTATATGTCTGCACCGTTTTATAAAGTAATATAAGGACAGTCAAGGTTCCATAGGTTGCGAAAAGAGATTTTTCTAAAAAAATAAAGGAAGAAGTAACTAGAAGTATTTTCTAAAAGTATACATCTAACCGTTGACATCTACAATGAAACATCGTCGGATTCATAGTAAAATATTGCTTTAAGGATCCGCATGATGTGATAATGGTCTCGGTGAATTCGACAGCATTCGATGTGATACCACGTCGAATGCAACCTGGAAAGACGGTCTTTCTATCAGTGAAAGACGCTGTTCAACTTGACTACGAAATGCCACCAAATTCTTTTATAGTTGAGGTAAGCATTTCTATGTTTAAATAATTTCAATAATTATTCAAATTTTTAGCATTGTTCAGCTCTATAGGCATCTTGTTAAGATCCGTTGTGATGGATAAATAAAGCATGTAGCAATGTAGGAGGAATTTCTACTAAAGTTTATATGATTTAAAGTATTCAAAGTTGTTGGATAGTAAGTATTATTTTTGTATAATGGGATTTTATTTGCACAAAAGTTGATTATTGTTCTGATGTATAAAAGAGAGCCGAAAAATTTTATTGCCGGAAGTTTTGCTTCATCTCCTTCTGGCTTTCTGGAATATTTGCTTCGGATTTCAGTTTTATCACGTTTTATTATAAGAAGACATGAGTTCACTCCATTCTTTTCTAGGTGAAAATTGGTCTCAGATTTTAATCGTTTTTTTAGTGGAATCGCTCTAGCAGGAATCGCTCTTTTTAACCCCTGTTGCTTTATGGATACACTTTGAGTTGTCATTATGAATGAAAGATTTGAATTTTGTGCACTTTGATGATCTTATTAAAATTTAAAAGTTCCAGTTGAAAAGTGGGTAGTTCAAATTGTTTTCTTGAGCAGGCTAAGTTTGAAAGAAGAGGTTGAACATGTCTTCCGATTAAGCAACAAGGGTTACCGGATTGTAGAGGTTACTTCGTGATTTGAGTGCAATTTTTCTAGTCAACTAGGTGTATATTCGTTGATTCTCCGCTAAATTTTCCACTTTCACAAGTTCCAATCTCTTTTCTCTCAAGTGGTGATTGACCGCACTCACATTAGCCGAAGTCAACCTTCCTACGGTAAGAAGAAGAAAATTCATTGGTTGCGCGTGCAAATATATTTCTGCTTGCGTAGCCATTGAATATTATCACAAATTCGGGATATTCCATCATTGTTTTCGGTTTAAGGCTTCGTCAATTTTCTTATTGAAACGCGTAAATTCCCTTTTGCTCTTAATTAATTCATCTATGCCTATGGAGTTTTGTTTTCAATATGAGAATGCTTCCTTCCCGTTCTTTGAACATCCTTTCACCATTTTCTAAAATTTTTCTAAGAGCAACTTTTACGAGTCAACAATTTTCAACGTTTCTTGATGCTTGCCTACTCGTAAAACTCTACTGTCATTGATTAAGCAAGGAACTTATTGTTTTTGAAATTTTAGCATTCAGCAATTGTAAATGAGACAGTTGTAAATATATGAAATAAAAAACCACTATAATTTCTCATTATTGGCGCATTCTATGCTGCAAAATGTATGTGATTAGCATAGAAATTGGTAAATAAATGAAAAACCAGCAATATGTTATGGCAACTAGCAAAAGATATTAATTATCATTTTATACGATTTCCACATAACACATAAATGCTTCTCGGGTAAGTTGTGGTATTTCTTTTATGCTCAGGTATCGATTTTATATAAATCGAAAAAAATATTTGTATTATTCAAAAATGATGCTAAATTTTTTAATGAAATTTTTACAGATCTCAGCTTGGATGCGTTCACGAACATCGATTAGCATTTCGAAGAGTGTTATGATAGTTAAAGAGGATGCCAGTGATAATGCACCGAGATTCCTCTCTAGTGACTACGATTTCCATGTATCCGAATCGAGCATCACCGGACAGAAAGTAGGACAGATGGAAGTTGAAGACGCTGACGAACGTGATCATGGACAACTGACTTTTCGTCTTATTGGACCGGGCAGTGAATTGTAAGCATTTTCTTTAATTTTTTCTTTCATTTATCTTGTCGTTGCATTGTCTTTTGTCGATTTCCCTTAACAGCTAGAAAACCCTCAGTGATTATGATCTTTTAGCATTCTAGAGAGAAGCTGGATTTAAAGAATATCTCGGAGTGATTTAACAGGTGAGAAAGGAGACTAGGAATAGCTTACGGGAAAAAAATTGTTCCTATAGAGGTGAGGGGAACAACGAGACCACTCGAATGGGCTATTTCGTTGATCATACTTAAGAAGGCTTATGCTTACCTGTAGAGAGCCCACAATTGTTGCAAGGGAGAATAGGGGGAAGCGATATTTTGTTCACTATATTTTTACAAATTATCCCATGAAACACTTTGAATAATAAAGTCCGAAAAAATTTTTGGTTAATATTTCACATTTTTAAACATATTTTATGTGAAACTAGCGATCAAATGAGGATTTCTAAAGAAATATTCGAGGTGAATTTTCTATCACTGTGATAAATATTATTTAGTATTTTCGAAGGGGTTTTTGCGTGAAGATGCTATATAATACGATATATTCATAAGCCTAAGCAGAACAAGATCATATTATCTTTTTCAACATTATAAAAAAATCTCTTAACTTCTAGGCACTCAAAAATCTGCAAAAAAATAAAAAAATATTTGTTGTATTATTGCTGCCGAATTTCTAGTTTTCAAAAAAATTTCAAGTCTTGCGTTACATAAAATATTTTTCAATGGAAAATATTTTACTATGTGAAATTATATTGAAGATTCGCAGTTAGTGGTGGAACAATCAGTGTTGCATGTCCAACAGCATTACCTTGTTTGGATCGTGAAGAAACAGATGCCTATCATTTACTTGCCGTTGCAACCGATAGAGGTTCGTTGGAAACTTTCACTTTTTATTAAGACGGAAGAGTTCCAAAAATATAAAAATTAAGTTTTTTTTCGCTTTTACGTAAATCAATAAAAGGAAAGTGTTCATGTCTTATAGAGGATTAATTAAATGGATTATCATATTTGATTTATATATTTCATCAGGTACAGTAAGCAATATTTCTTTCTCTATACTTATATCAGAATTATTGAACGTGGGAGAAAGGTGGAATTTTGCGGTATAGCAAACATATTTGTGAAAGAGTCCTGAATTTTAATGGAGTTTTATGGACGAGAGAAGAAAAGTCCTTAAAGGATTTGACTTTTTTTCGGCAAAAATTCCGAAATTCGGAGCCAATTTCCGCTTGATTGCCCAACATCACAGGATTTTGCGTTCTGCTTTCCCGGCTACAAGAGATCGCCATCTAAAAAATTTAGAACGTCACAATACAATTCAAATGTCTTGGGGGAAATAAAAGGATTGAAAAATTTCGATGCCAATTGCCTACAATGAAATGGTATGCATCTAAAATCAGAAAAATTTCTGAAAAGTTTAGCATCTTTTATTGAAAATGCCCGAAAATCTTGAAGTAAATTTTTCTTGTGGAGACTTTTTCTACTGTTCGAATAGTTTTTATTTGAAGGGCTTTTCTTGGCATTCTTCATGCTGAAAACTCAAGCAACAACTCGTAAAGCAAGCCCTAGAATAGTGAAAGAGTGAAAGATGAAACGAATGAACGAAATCAAAAATTTTGGATATATGGGGTGGTGAATGAAAGCAGTGTTCTTTTTTAGATCTTTCCTTACAATTCAGCAATATTTTTGAAGATGGAAGGAGTGATTTAATGCTGTTTTGAAAATATTTTAACAGTGAAGGATTTTAAGGTGGTCTCAATTCGGCACCTGCCTCTCTACGGATCTTTATTGCCGATCGCAATGATAATGGACCTACAATTCATCTAACTCGAAATGAAATACGCATTTCAGATGGGAAATTCGTAAGACCATTCGCAGTTAAGGTGACGTTGCTTGAAACTTTTTCAAACCTTGTCTTGAAAAAAAACTTGGTAGCGTTTTTTCAATTAAAACACAAAACATGGCAACACCCCAGAAATGAATGAAGCAGAATATCGCTATAAGTTTGACGACGCAGGAAGGGTTGGTTTTGTTTGAATTTGATTCCACTCGAAAAGCTTTCAGTTTTGCTTTTTTATTCCGCAAAAGAATGCAATAACGATGTGAGCAACAACTTTCATCCGCCAGATACAATAATGACCAAAAAGCGCATGTTGTGCAATTTAGCCGACGTGCTTTCCGTTCTTTGATTGGTTTGAAGTGCACGTTTGTTTAGAAGTTGTTAAACCTAGCATAATTAACGAGTAAATATTGGTTGCCTGCACCTTGAAAGAGAGTCTCTCAAAGTGGTTTTTGTGTGAATTTGTAGGTTTATATCTGCAAAGTGCATAGCTGTTTTATTTACGCGTTTACAGACTACATATGTTCAAAAACCCTCTAAGTGCTTCTCGGAAACCTTGGAACTAGAACTACGAAATCTAGCGTACGAAGTGATTTGTACCACAGAAAGCATTGCTATGCCAAATTTAAATTAATCTACTTGAAGCGCATTATGAACACTTTAAGACACAAAAAAATTTCGTACATTTTGTAACTTCAGGTCGCATTTCGAAGTTGATGAGATTGCGTTTTGCATATTTATGTTGGATTTTGCGATCGATCAGATTGCATTTTGTATCGCTGAGCGGAAAATCAAATCCTTCATTGAAAAATTGTACGAGGAATTGCTTCATTGAAAGGAATATTTAATTTAAGAACTGAAAGGATTAGGTACTGACAATTTGCATGAAATTGAAAAAACTTATATCCTGCCAGCTATTCTCTAGCACTTTTGGCTCCTTTTTTATAGGTTCGCGATGCGGATATATCACCTTTTAACGTTAATGATGTATCAACTCGTGGCAATGCCTCGACATTTATATCGTTGGAGCGAATCCGAAACGACCTCTACGTGGCAAGACTCTCCTCTCTACCAACTGCGGGCAAATATCAACTCGAGATTGTCGCACGTGATCCAACAGGCATTAATATACCAAGTATGACCGTAGTCGACGTCAATGTTTTGGTAATTCTTTCGTATTACATTGAATTATGAATCTTGCTATCAGTTAGCTACATCAATAAAAATTATCATTATTTATTAGAGATTAGATCACTGAAAATATCACTTAAACTTAAGAGGTTTATAAATTTGCTGAGATTTTGCAAATTGAATAAAATAATCACAAAACTCGGACTAAAACGGACAGCAACGTTCGAGCATTAAGGCCAAATAAATCAATAAAAAAGGTCTTGTGGAGTTAGAGCAACTTTGACAGTAGAATCGTCCTGAAATCCGATTATTCCCTATTTATATATTCCCTATACAAACGTCGATTACCGTCACCACGATTATTCCCTATTTATTTTACGTTGAGATAGAGGTTGAAGAATCTCATCAGATAGGTGCTATGATCGTTTTATTTTCGTCATTCACTGAGAAGATCAGCCGATAATTTGAAGCTATTAGAGTGAGGAATGCATTTTATTTTATTGCAGAATACGATAACAAAAGCACATTTTAAACGACCTCGTTATGAACGTACTGTGAATAGCGAAAAACTTCACAAAGGTGCGTTTAACAATCAATTTAAACCTGAAGGAAGATGAAGCAGGGCTTAATTAATTCCCTCTCCTTTCATCTACCTCCTTTATTTCTCCTATTCTCCTCCCCTTCTCCTAAGCTCATCGCCTCCCAACCGAGATCCATTAGTTCAACCGAAATTTTAATAGTCTTTGTCATATGAAAGCTGGAAGATACTGTATCAAATTGATATCTAATGGATACGCTAAGGTTCAAATATTATTCCTAGACAACAAAGCAGTTATTTATACCGTACATAAAAGTGGTCGTTAGCGCAAAAGTGAATACAGAGCAAACTCAATTTCCAACGAGTAATTTAAAAGCGAATGCATTTTTGCAACTAAATTTTTTTCATCGTAAAAAAACATTGCTAAATTTGATTTATTTTCGGTGTATTTGCTTCAGTATATTATATCATTTCGACATTAACGCAATACTGAAAATCTTTTGCAATAATTCCTACCCAAAAATATAGTGACAATTCCGTTGAGATACATGAATTTGCTTTGCAGGAAATCCATTAGTTCATCCGGAATTCGAAGGCGCCTCAATTGAAAGTATTCGTTTTATAACGCTTCGAAATGATCCTGGTTGGTTGATGATCGATGAATATAGTGGAAATCTTTTCGTTGGTGATGTACCAAGGTAATATTATACAATTTACAATGTGCATAAAATAGAGACTTTTTAATTATTGTAATTCTAGCGCTTTTATCAATGTTTATTAAATGGTTTATTCGTTTTAGTCTATACAGTTTACCGTATAAAATAAAACCCCTGGGCTGATGTCTTTGCTGAAAACATCGATAATTTTTGTTTCACTTAGAGACGAAATTCTTTAAGAAATGATTCATGGACATAGTAACCTTTACACACGGAAGGAAACGTTTGCTTTTTATTGACGTTTCAAGTATGCAACGTTTATAATATTATCGTTGTTCTTAATATGCTCCTTATTTTATGCTCCTTATTCTTATAGCTGATAGAAAAGTGTATGAATATAAATCTGTGCTCGTAATGCGCGTTTTTTTAAACGAACTTGAACTACCTGGAGGGAATTTAGTAGTTCAAGTTTGTGAACCCTGTTGCCTAATTCACTTATTACAGTACCTAATCTATTGCCTCAATGGGATTGTCTAGAAACACCAATGAAATGAATTATAGTGATGGAGTTACAAGTGGTAAATATGATGTATCAATCGCCGCCGTTAATCGTACCAGTGGTCGTGTTTTGGCGGAGACTATATTCTCGCTCACCGTACTAAGTGGAAGTAGAATGATTACCGTATTTCAGCAGAAACTTCTCACTAAAGTTTTCCGTAAAGGTAATTCGCCTTTGAATGCGTTTTTTTTTGAATCGACATGCATCGAAATATTGAAGCGCTCTATTTTCATTCTATTAAATATAGGTTATTTACTACCAAAATGATCCGAATGTCCTTCGAAATTAGATAAAAGAGACAAAATCTTACGGCGACTTAGTTGCTTTTTTTATTTTTTATCTGCCGAAATTCATTCACAGTCTATGAGAGATTGCATATGTACGCAAATAAGCAACAATCTCTCAGAAGCCAAACTATACATATGTAAGCAAATAGGCAATAATCCAATAATCTCTCAGAAGCCAAACTACTCTTGATATCGCTTATTCTTTTGGCAACTTTAGTGCATTCTTCGTTCAGGAATGTGATTAAATATCAGCAGATGTTCGTCGGATGATTTTCTCTGTTATTTGTGAGCTCATTGCAAATTTCTTGAACAAATGGAAAAAAAGAGCTGAAAATCTGCATAATTTTTTAAAGGATTGTCTATTTACATACTCAGCACTTAGATCAGATGCAAATGAAGTTGCCATATTTTGCAGATCCAGCGCTGATGCACGTATCGATGAGTATCCTTTCACCGGATGACAAATCGTCCGTTATGATCGTTCGAGAGAGCATTTTAGCAGTTGATGAGAAACTCCACAAGGTTTCTATCGATAAGGTAAATTTTCATGTTAATCGAATTTTATGAAACAAATTGAAAGATCGCACTATCCACCGGAAGTTTAACCCTTGGACTCAGTAATCCAAATCTAAGGCGATATATCTATAGATCAGACTGAACGCGAAAAAGAAATTGGCTGCTGTGGTTGGAGCTGATGTCCCGAATGCGAAAATATTGTAAGGGAGAGTGCAGTAGCGCTGAAGTTGCTTCTCAAATGATGAAGTAAGTTGTCCCGAAATCTTGAAGTCCTCAGGAGCAATAGAGACTAAAGTAAACTCACCTGAAGTCTCGAAGTAAAGAATAAAGCTGTTTCACGCTAATCGTTGTTTTTAAGAGTGCGATATCGTTTGCAAGCGGGAACGCAATACTGGATGTGAAGATGTTGCAGAATGTTAGATCCATCGAGTTTCGAATGGCTGCTACCGAGAATCCCAATGATACAGGTCGGTACTAGCGTCGTTTGGCATGTGTGGTGGATGGGGTAATTGCTAAGTTACACATGCCGATAGGTGAGATATTCTGTTGATGCTCAACGACAAAAATCCCAAAAGAAGCCTGCGTTGATATGGAAAGGTAAAAAACCACATTGAATCTTTCAAGACAAGATATTTTCTTCTAGGAAATCTCATGCAATTTATAGATCAATTGATGGAAGATTTAGTGTTCATTTTCGAGTTCAATAAAATGAATGTGCTACAAAGCAAGGTAGCATGACCTCGACCTACGTGCAAGGCATCGAACAAGATAGCAAGACCTCGAGCAAGATTGCAAGGCCCCTCTCCCTTTCCTCCCCTCCTTCCTCATAATGAAACGTTTCTCATAAAAACGCCAACTTCTGCCACGAATATGAAAACACTTCAGAAAGGTGTGTTATTATTTGTTGCTAATGCTAGCAGCAGTATCAAAACGTTCCATCACTAAGAATCTTAGTGGTACACTGATTTATAATGGCTTCATATTATCCGATATGACTTATGTAAGGTTCCTCCAGGCGATCGAAAACTCATCCACCGAATTGCACAGTTCGTGCTATATAACTCTGAATTTTTAGCGCTGATCGTTGTGTACCTGAGCTCGGATCCGGAGGAGGTTGCAGCTCGAAATCGTGAGCTATCTCGACCTAAATTTATACACCCATGGAGAACCGATCTCAATATCATTACGGTAAGTCAAGAGTTCAACATTCCCACTTAATGCCTGAGGAACAGAATGATCATCAGAGCTTTTTTTAAAGGAAGTTGTTTTTTCATTTAAAGCGTGTAATGATTCAGCAATCATTTAGCTCACAAATTGAAATAATTGTTCTACTATATTAAATATTGCTCATAATAGATTTATTTGATTTTAAATAGGCATTTTTATCTGATTTAGTAGATCATTTATTGCGGCTAATAATAATAAAGCTTTAACTGAAGATTTTGTAATTAATCTTAGAAGCTTGCCATGTTGTTCAATAGCCGCAGCACCATATTAAGATTGGGCCATTTTAAAGTTGCTATCGAAGTGCTGATTATTTACTTACATATCGCTTAAATTTTCTTATAGTTTGAGAGAGAAACTTTAGAAGTGATATAATATACGAGCAATTACTGCCATTCGTTTACTTTTAAAATATTAAACACATATTGTGATATTGAGCTAAAAAAAGTTACTTTTTTCTTAGAGAAAATATTATAGATAAAACTTGCTGAAGAGACACTAGAAGGTTACACGGTGCTTTCTTTACCTGCTTATAATCCGCTAACTGGTGAAAGAATCAAAGATGTTCAGCTATCTGGTGATATGGCACCTTTCTTCACTGTTGATGGTGAAACAGGTTGGCTAGAGTTTTGAATTATTTTGAAAAGATCTGTACAGTTGAGGAATCAAGATTTAATTGATTGCGGACATTATTCTAAGCTACAAATCAAGCCTATCAAATATTATGATCGTCTCATTTCTTTCTTCTACATTCAAGCTACCTATTAATGAAATAGTAATTGAGCACAACAGCATAAAGCTCGTTATTGTTATTGCAGTGTTTTCTTAATTTGCACAGCAACGTATAAAAATTTGTTGTTACAAAGCATTAAATAACAGAATGCACCTTTCCAGGTAATTGTGGATGAAAAGGTAAAATAAACGATAAACAGTCAGTGATTTAGAATCTGTTGCTGCCTTCAGCAGAGCAACAGCTAGAGAATATAGGAAATTCTCCTCTGTTGCCTTTCTCGCCCTTCTGCTTTATATTCGCTTCCTTTACACTCTCATTTGAACGAGAAGATGGTAGAAAAATGCAGGTTATTCAGGATATGAAGTTATTGCCTTTACATCTCCCAGGTCATATTGTAGGGCGCTTGTTTTGGTCGTTATGCACAATATTTGTTCTATGTCAGTTATTTTACTAAATTGGCATATCTTAGTTGTTGATAGTAGAATACTGTTTATTGATTACAAAGTTGCATTGAACCGAAATTGCATGAAAAACTTTTATGAAAATTTCTCTTTCCAAATGTTTCATAAAATTATTCGCTCAACAAAAACGTAAAATTTCATTTTAAGGTGATGTAAAGGTTTTGCATCCACTCGATTATGAAACAATAGAGCCACAAAAGAGGAAATTTGATATGATATTAACGGCTGGAGAGGAACCATATGAAGCAGTTGCAAGATTACGCGTTGAATTGCTTGATATGGACGATAATGCACCTAAAATGGAAACACTTGGTCTTGCCGATCTCAATAATGTGAGTTGTGCCTAATGTTTCCATTCGATTTCCATGTGCTGTTTTAAAGATGGAGAACTTTCAAAAAAATAATGCTTGTTATAAACAAAAGAATTTAAAGTTGCAAGAAAAAAGCTTCAGGGCTGCGGTAATTAAATGCTTCAATCGTTTGTCTCAACTGCAAGACTCGTCGTTGGAATGTGTTAAATACTGATGAAAATGGAATCCGATCAAAGTAATTGGTGTTGTCAGATTTTCTCCCCGGAAACTGTTTGTTTCTCTTTCTTTGTGCCTTTAACGATTCGTTTTAGCTTTATATCTGGTTGTTCATTGATAGCCCTCTAAGCAATATCTGTGTAATGGTGCAAATGATCATGCAAGTAAGTGAGCAATGAGATGAATGGGTCATATTTTGAATAACAGTTGCATCGATTCGAGATTACTTCGCACTGTAGAAAAGCTGTTAGATGAATCGTTGAGAATATTAGGATATGATTAGGTTAAGCTTATGTGTTCGATACGAGTAGGCGAAAACTTTTAGCATATCTTTTTACAGTTGACAGTCGCAGAGAACTCTCGACCAGGTACTGTTCTCTTTGAGTTGCATATATCAGATGCTGATTATCTCAATGGTAAAAGGGATGTATTCAAGTATACGTTAACTGGTGAGGGCTCAGCTAATTTTCAAGTGAAAGAGGTAAGTAATGTTATCGATATTTTAGTTCATTCGTTAAATTAAACGAAGCAATCTTGTAGCAGTCAGTTTTCTGACGTTCTCTACTATCCTTCTTTCTCTCAACTGACCAATCCAATTATCTTGTCGGTAAGAGAGGTGTATAGCTTAGCTATTATTTGCGAAAGTTGTCCAAAGCATTTAAAATTATTTTTTTCATGGTATTCCAATTGTCCATCACAAAAAGCTTTAGATTGGAATATTTACATGATCCTCCAAATGAAACATTACCTGTTTATTTTTAGAAGCAAATAAAAAGATGTTTTTGAGACGTCCCATTACAATTGTTATAAATTTATGGATATTTTTTTAAGATCAATGATACAATCGCGGTGATCGTTTCACCGGCCGCAGATCTGGATCACGAGAAGGCAAAAATGTTGTTCATATCGTTGAAAGTTGAAGACTCCGGTGGTAATAGTGATAGCGCAGCGGTTTGTTTTCATCTATTAAGTCTGATGGAAGGTGATAATCTACCAAAGACCAATGAATAAATAAATTATAATTATAGATGGATAGTGCCTTACACTACCTCACAATTTTATCTGAAGTTATTCGGCAAATAAAATCACCACAATGATATTCAGCTAATGCTTCGTCTCTATCTGTAGTTTTGCTGTTGAGATATGATTTGGCTTCAGATTAAAGGTGAAACTAAAAAAAGGTTCAAAACGCTATTTGAATGAGTTTTCGGGTTAATTTTCGGGAAGTAAAAATTGCAGACATTTCGTATAGTTGGAAAGTTTATCATTTAGGTAAAATGAGTGCATAGCTAATTCTAGAGGTTGAAGGAAGTGGGATTGAGATGAGTTGCATGTAAAAAAAATAATAACATTCATTGTTTTATTTCTAACTTTGTAAACAATCTTCTATGAAGTGAATTCCGCCTGTTACTGCTGCAATAATTAAGGGCGTGGAATTGAACTTAAAGTATTTTTAGGCTGTCATAACAATAACAGATGTAAATGATAACGCGCCGATATTCGTACCTCGGCAATACAAAAGTGAGGCGGTTGAAAATTGGCCTATCGGTACTGTGTTAACAATGGTTTATGCCGAGGATAGGGACGATGACGATAATGGACGCGTCGAATATTCGCTCACTGCTAATGATGGACATTGTAATTTCCTTTATGCTTCAAAGAAATTGTTTTATTTTATTGTTAAAATTGCTGATTTAGTTTGAGAGTCAGAGATTGAATTTTCAATTTGGCAGCTAGAATACAGTGCTAAAACAATTATTTTCAAATGGTTTCTTGATATATATGCAAAGGCAGGCAAAGAGAGGCGAAAAAAGAATAATAGGGAAAAATGTGATTCCCAGGAAAATGGTGGTATAAACCTTTCGAAATTGCACGAAATATCGGTGTTTTAAGCAAGTTGATGTATTAGAAATGATAAAGATAATTGATAGTCCATTGATTGATATGACGAATGTTATTATGGATTTTCGATACAATTAAGGAAAGTGACAAATCATGCCGACATCCTGATATATATTTTTGTTAGTATCCTTAAATATCTCTAAGCATTACTAAGTATTTGGGTGAAAGGTTTTTATTATATTTCTTTATTATTCATTTGATAGGTGTTTTTATTTCGATGATGATTTTATGAGAAATTAGTGAAAAATTCAAATATATTTTACTGCAGTATAATTTCCTATAAAATTTATTTTAGTAATTTAAAATAAAGCATATAATGAAATAATATTCCCAAATATTTATCAAATATTATTACAGATTTTGAAGTGGATAAAGATAGTGGACTTGTTCGTACTGCTCGACCATTGATAGGATTGGCTCGTGCACAACCTTATGAGCTTATCGTAACTGCCACCGATAAAGGTGTCATTAATTTTATTCGGAAAATTTATTCTCAATTTTAGATGCTTGAAAAATTTTTAACTGCCACACATTTTACCCCAAAAAAAATTTTTTTTTCTGAGAATTGCTTTCTTTATCTATTCTCAAGCCCTTTTAGGTTATTTTTCTTCGATGAAATTCTCATTGCTGTCAACCATCGTTGTGCTAATTGCCTATTTTCCCTAAAGTAGCATTTATGAATTGATAGAATGTTGTGTACTTTTGTTGATTTAGTATTGTGAAAAGTATTTTTAGACGCTTATTCATATTTGAAAGAGAATTTTTTTCCGCTTGAACATTTTGAGAGGTTCACTTAAAATCGATGAAATTTCGAGAAAAATTTCCTAAATTATTTTTTGATATTCATATTTTTCATTGCCATATTCTTTGGTGTTATTTTGCCTCTTCTAACATTTGTCACTCGGAAAGAATTTCCAAGAAATTAGCGTTTAAGCAAAGAGAAAATAGAGTTAAAAAATTTATTTAAAAAAACTTTGCGGGCAATTTCTTCATTTGGTCTTTGAAAAATACAGAATGCATTTACAATTGTCCGTAAAAATTTTCATTTAGTCGTCGAAAAATGTCGCTGATGAAGTATTTGAAAAAAACCATTGTTATTCCGGAATTTTTTTGAAATCAAATACTTTTAGGAAATTTTCCTTTGGCATCTTCGTTATTACAAAGCAATATATGCTTGAAGTCTTTTTAAAATTGAAAAGTCGTTATAAAAACTAAATTGTGAATTATTAAGAAAAAAAATTATTATCGAGAACAATACTGCAGGATTGAATAATTGGCCTCTATCATTCAGCGATCATTTATTATCCTTTTCGATTTCGAGATAAAAAATCATCTATTAGATCAATAGTATCTGCTCCTTTTGTAAATTAATTCTAGTACGAAAGAAAACTTGTATGATGATTGATAATATAATTGAATTCTTGAAAATTTGCATAAATTTGCAACAGTAATTTACATAATTTTTTGGAGATTACATCAAGAAAATTTCCATCAGTAATCAAAATTCTCTAAAATAATGAGAGAGTTTTCGAAGATTATTCATTAAAAAAATTTGCAATCATTCACTAATTAAGGCGATAAAAAATTTTTTCTTCGCTATGTATATTAAATTTTCAGTGATTGAATCCGTCTCTTTTAATCTGCACAGTTCTTAATAAATCAAAGGAAGTTGCACTTTGCGCAATGTTCATCTTGTTGTAGGTGTTCCAGCATTAAATGCTACGGCAATAATAAGTGTACGCATTGTGGAATCAACATCGCTGAGTCGACCCGGTGATGACAAAGAAATTCATATTTTCGAACCACCTGTTGATTTTATCTTAAATCTTGATGAGGTGAGTACTACTCATTGCGTGTTGGGAATAGGCAAGGAGAGGAGAAGTGGAGGAGGAGAGGGGAGGGGGAAGAGAGGGATGAGTTGAAGAGACGTTGAGTGAAAAATCAGATCCCCCATTTCTTCTTACCTAAAATTTCATCGTTAAAATTAAATAGGTAGTACAAAACATTTTATCAGTTTTTGTGCGATCTTTCTTTTCTAAAGTGTTGAAATTGCTGCGCTCTTTGAACTCTTGTTTTTTTTTTACAATTATTGTGCAAACAATATTTGTTTTCTTAATGTTGAGTGAAATTATTTCAAAGAAAAAATACTAATATTTATGTCCGTCAGGAGTGATGAGCTTAATTCTTATATAGACGATTCACAGTAGCACAAATTTCCTCTCTTATGTGAATCCGCGTTTGTGAACTTCTCAAGGTCTCATTTGTTCCTCTCTGAAGAAAGAGACAAATAAAAGAGCATGCTATGAGTGTAGCATAATGTACTTTTTTGTTGTATTTTATGCCAGCCGGGTGTCGAAACTTGCAATTAGCAAGCGGAGGAGCTCATCGGAGCAGCTGACGCATTAAGCATTTTCCTAATATCGCTCATTAGAATAAACGATCACACATGAATTGTTGACGAGTGATAAAATTTACGCAGTGATGCTGGTAATTTATGTCGGCTAATCTCCTCTCATAAAAATCCTACAAAAATTTCGCTTTTTTGTGCTTATAACCTGATCAGCATGAAATAAAAATTCAAGCTGGAGAAAACTTTTTTGCCTCATTTCATGGACTCTAATTCCTTCCGTATTGGATGAATCAAGCTGAATATTTTTTATAGCTAAGCGCATCAGGCATGCGGATTAAGAACCGCCGGAAAGATACATAAATGTATGAATACAATGTTGCATTGTGCTGCTTGCCAATGTGAGCAGTAGAAGAGGTGTCTATAGCAGTGATCGAGTCATTTGAAATCGGATCTTACTTGCATTTTGGCAGAATTTTCTACTTATTAGTAGGGTTGGATCTTTCTTAAAGATTTCCGCTCATTTATTTATTTGTTTATTTTCCAGAATACACCTGCTAATCAGCGTGTTTACACGGTTCAAGCACGAATTGGTGGCTTCAACGATCAGTTCGAACGAGAAGTGAAATACTCAATCACAGTATGTGTATTTGTAATTGTTTTTCACTATTATTGTTTAAACAATATTGATAACATTGGTACTATCTAATTTTATTAGTGTATTATCAGTTGATTCAGTTCACTTCTATTAAAGTTGGTCTTACTAAAATACGATGTCGATGATTTACTGTCTTGAACAAGCGTTTTTATGCAAACCATCTTGCGATAACTTTTATTTAAGCAGCAGTTGGTTGTAGATTTTGCTCAAAGCGCCAGTAATAGCATCAGTAAGTGAAAGATGTTTTTTTTTTTGAAATTTTCAAAACTCTTAGCAGAGATCCTAAAGTTATCAAACAGTGGAATCTATATTCGCCAGTTCACCGAGATAAAAATGATTTTTGCCCCCCCCCCCCTTCTCTCCATAAACTATCGCCCTAACCAGTCCCCCATCTCCTGCACTTTAAAACGTATCGTTGCTTATGTCGTACGGCATCATCAATGATGTATGTAGTGTATACTACCTCGATGTATGTAGTGTATATTCTATCTCAGAGTAGAGTTTATTTTTAACGCAGCCTTTCATCAAAACAAAGCAAAATGCAGGTGTTCGAACGCCATAAATTTTCCAAGTACTTCTCGGCAGATGGCATCTTCTGCTCTCTCTTTTTTCGTACTACATATACCCTAACAAAGCGACGAATGCAAACTGCAGACCAATTGCACTAATGAAAAATCGATCATTCGAAATGAGAAAATGAAGGCTGAATCGACCTTTACTTAGAGAATGGAAAAAAAAGCGTTTCGTCTAATTGTTTGAATAAATTCGCTCGATAGTAAATTGAAGAGTATTTTGATATGAATTTGCCACAACTGAATTCAATATTTTGGAATGATTTTATGAAATAAGAGACTTAGATGGAGGGGAGAATTCGCCCACGATGATTCGACTGAATTTTAGCTGCGTTAAGTTAAATAAGACTGAGAGATTAGAGATATAGGTGTAGCATTTTTTGTTTTCCAAATCTTAGCACCTCCTTTTGCAAACTTCAATTAATTGCAAGTTGAGGTAACATCATGTTAAGGAGTGCGATATATTTGATAAAACGATAGTTTTTGAAGTACTTGGAATATAAAACAACTATTAATGGGATTGAATTAAAATAACACGCATAAGATGATGTGAATACTAATCAATGTTTAATGCATATCGTAACGCCTAAGTGATGCAAGGAACAGTGCATTTTTCTGTGTTTTTAAATTCAAAAAAGTGCGTCTTTGCACATTTTAATTGAGAAAATGCTCATCTTTGCGCATCTTAAAACAAGCGTCATCAAGTGAAATGATCAGCAAGTAAAAAAATTTATTATGAAAATTATGTAAAATTTCCGAACAAAGAAATTCAAAATTTACGAGCAATGAGAGAATTTATAGAATATATGGTCACATCTATCTTAGAAGCAGAATTTTTCTTCTATTAATTTTTTTTTCTCTCTAAATTTCGTTGTATCATATCTGGAGGATTTGCGCTTTCCGTTTTAATGCATTTAGCTAATTGTGATGCTTTTTTACTGGCTACCTAGATGCTCTAATATTGTGTTTTGGGTTTGAGCTGCAGCCATAATTCCGAGCTGTAGCAATTTCAAATGAAGAGCGACTGTGCAGCAATTGCGTCGTGAGAACGACGACGATTCATATTGTTTATTGCTCGTGAGCATTGAGCTCGTTCTTATTTAATGTTTATTTAATTGCGCACATTTGTTCTTATCCTCGATAAATTCGAGGCAACCGACTGTCAGTTGGCTTTTTTTTTTTCAAATAGGCAAAAAACATTTCCACTAAAATTTCTCATAAATTGAAACGTATAAAATAATCGAACAATAAATAAGCAATACAATAAGCATTGGCACATAGCAATAGAGACAATAGAGATCTTTCGAGAAGGTTATAGTATTTTGAAATAAAACATTTGTATGTCATTGAAAATAACAGTCAATAGAAATATGTAAATTATTGAAGGTTGTAAGCGATAGATTCCTTGAGCACATTTCGACGTTCAAATTGACGATTTGGCAATCAAAGTAGCTTGTTTATATATTAGGAGTAAATCAAGAAATCAATAAATCAATGTGCCAATCAATAAATAAATATATAAATTTGCAAATAAATAAATAAGCTAATTAATAAATGGTTCTTACCATTTAATACTTCATAAAATGAGTAGTGGACAACTTTTCGTTAATTTTCATTTCAAAAAAAAGTTGCTTAAGGAGATAACAGGTAGGATTCTTATTGATAAGTCCATCTATTATTTATTTAGGCAGTAGATAACGTGACCGATGGTGGATGGTTCGGTATCGATTCAAGTAGCGGCGATGTGTTCACATTACGACAGCTTGACTATGAGCAACAATCCGCCATTACAGTTTGTTGCTATTTTCACTTTCATAGTTTTCAGAAATAAAATGTTCCAGGAATTTTCAGGAAAAATCCGGACAATTCATTCAAAAAATGCTCAAACAAATTCTTACTATCCGGAAAAGAAATGACCATGGTATTCTGTTTAAATTATTACGATTTTTTTTTCGACTACATAATGTGAAATATATTCGCACATTTCGAACAATTCATCGAAATAAGCGCATCCATATGAGGTTATCATTTCATACGGCATATTGCATCAAAGTGTTCCGATTTTATCGTTCTTTTCACTCAATGGCAAATGCTGTCGATAAATAGCAGCACATACACAAACAAACAAATCGCCTAACAAATGGGATAGCTATGATGGAAGAGGGTCATTTTGCAATGAAATAGCATTTTTGCTTATGGTTTGTTTTATTAATTTGCATCCAGTATGCATACGCATTCTTAGAAGTTTTTCCGTTGGTTTACCATTAATGTTTTTAAATTTTTCTCTTTAATTTCCTTATTCATCGTTAGTGTAACGTTCTCTAATCATGTATAAAACATTTTCATAGAATCAACATTCTAAACATTCATTCACAATATTAGGCATTGCTGCATCAACAAAGGTATGCCTTCTGTGTGCGGATGGGAGGAAATACTTGAAGAAATACTTGAAAGATTCATCGTAAGGGAAAGATTTGAAATGAGATTTATTCATGTCTGGAAAATAATGTCAATTTTATTGAACGGTCGATTAGTTGTATAGCTTGAAGAAGGAGTCAAAATTGAGAGAATTGCTCGTTTATTTGCTGTCCAGTACGAAGGTAGGGAGAGATCTCATGGAATCTATGCTTTGCAACTAGATATGGAACACTTCAAATTCTCTATCTGAAGTTAGCAGTTTGAACTGCTTGACCATCGGAGATCATTGGCAGAATGCTTGAACACTGAAAGGTTGCCGAAGAAAATTTAACGGAGGGAGCATTGCGAAAGTTTGCAACTAATCATTAACGCATTCAATATGAAAAAAGTTTATTTTGTTGCAAAATTCTTTGAAGAAATGCAGTGAATAAACATTCTTTGTGGGTTATGCCATTACAATAAGAGAGTAGATATAACAAAAAATCATGAAATTCGAGATTTATTTACATTGCTCATTGTTTGCTCAATTGTGTTGATACATCACGAAGCACTATCTTTTCGCATCATTGAGTTTGTCTTTTTAAATGATAAGCGTTTTCATGTGGTGTCATGTTTGAAAGCCTACCACAGCTTTAGATTGCAGGTAAATTTACACCTTAACAATATATGTAATTCGGATCAGAAGACCCTATCTATACTCCTTCCTTTAGCGACAGCCGCATATGCGTCTCTGACATTTTGTATAGAAATACCTGAAGTATCTATATTATCAATTGTGCTATCGGAAACATCAGGCGGGTTCAAGCATTAGCAGATCCATTCTCTATCGTTGAGTATGCATGATTCAACGTCTTAATGAATATTTGAACATTTCTTCAATAGTATCACTATCGAATAGAAAACTCACCAGAGTAAACAATGTGTATTGACTTTATGAAAAATGTATCTTTTGTTGGCGACATTCTATATGGCTTTGCACACTCTTCATCGAGCGACGATCAACTCGATGCCCTCATTTTATTTGTTAGTGATGCGTGAAACTTTTCCTTTATGTTTAGTGCAGATTTTCACACTTAATCATTCAGCTTTGCATTGTGCTTTACGCTTTTTTGCTTATAATTTCTCTCATAAATTTCATTATTTGCATAGTTTTTTTTTTTAATTTTTTTTTCAAAAAAACTTTTTTTTCTTTGCAATTCTGAAAAAAACGCTCAAAAGTGGATTTGGCTTGAAGTGAAGGAACATTAATGAAGCCCGTTTCAAGATGGGCAACTTTATGTCAAGTCCATATCTGATAAAATCTGCCATTTCGAGCCGATTGGCTGGCAGAAAAAAGATTTTTTAAAAGTCTTCTGCGAGTGGTTAATTGAGCAATAAAATGAAAGTGTCGTTGTGCATAATTTATTTTTTGTTAGTAAGTTGTGAAATGAATTGGTGCTTAGATGAGGATGATGCTAAAGCAAATATCACCTTGATTCCTCTTGTATTCTTCTTCATTTCTACCTTAAAGTTAAAGCATTTCTTAATTCAGCCATATTATTATTGAAGAAATTTTCTCTACAATTGGTCTTATTGATATTATGCGCAAAAGTGATGGCTTATTGCTAGCGGCAATCTTGTTTTTCACTCATATCCACTGGCGTTATATGCAATAAATAGTATAGATGCGTAGATATGCACATGAAAGTTGTTGTAGTATTGCATATGGGATGAGTGTTCCAATATTCGATTCCCATTCGACTCTCTAGTATCACTTTCCGCTTCCATAATTCCCTACTTTTGGCTCGTATTATTGAGTTACCTAATTTGCATTTGTATACTATTTCGTCATACACATACTCACTATTGCACCTTTTTTAATACCTGATTGAAGTTGTTTGTGTGATCCGTCAATATATTCCCCATTTGCTTACGTTATCGTTTGTTCATCGAGGTGATGCTAGAACGGTATTGCAAAGTCAATGCTAGAACCTTTGTGTTTTGTTGAGGGGATAATTGATATAGTGTTTTAGAGTAATACTGAAGTTACTAATTTTTACAGTATGTCGAAATTATTCCGCAATCCGGAGCGCAATCCAGAATTCCAATCCAGAGTGCAATTTGAATCCTTTTTTTGCGATATAAATGTGAACTTATAGTGTTTCTCTTCTTCATTTTTTCGAAGATCATTTGCAAGTTCTACCTCAACAATAGAGGGAATACTTCAAGCATTTGAGGAAATAATTTTTGCAGAAGTGAAAAAAAGAACCAAATCTTCTGCGCTATAATTACCGTGAATCTTCGAATGTTTTCAAGTGATTTTCCCATTCAATGGTTCTGTGTTTAAAACGCTGAAAGGAAACAATTTCATTTGGATTATATTGTCGAAAAGAAACTCAAAATTGAATTCTATGAGACCAAAGAAAGTTCCCTTGTTAATTTCTTTAATACTCATTTATAAATCGCCTTTTTTGTGACGATTTGCGACATTGTCACAAAAAGACCAGCTCTTATTTATCATTTCGGATTTAAAAACCCAAACGCACACACAAGATTAGGGAGAGTCCTATGACGCATTGTTGTTTTTTCGTTACGTCCTGTAACATACTTCATGAACTACGGTCTTTTGTATTGTTTCTTTTGTAAGATACTGTAACTTAATTTAGAAACCACGGTTGTCTATAATTTCTGTGACAGCAGCTCAAAAAAAAGATAAGCTTTTCTACTCCTTTCGTTTTGAAAGCGATAAACAGGAGCTGTTAGAGCATTTTAATTCACGCTTAAGAATTCAGTTTTTGATGGTTTTTTCCATGTGTTTATGTTTACATAACTAGGTTTATAAAGCGCTCCTATTTCGGAATTACTGCTTTAAATTGTAGTAGCAGAGAGATGATGAGGCCCTAATTTTCTCAAAATTTTTGACACCTGTTCCCCCCTCCCGAAAATTGAGGCGATGGTGTTGCAGTTTTCATCAGGTTCTATGCTGTATCCGACAAAAATTGCTATGAGAATGATTCATGCGTGGCTTGTCTCTCTCAAAATTTCAGCTCTAATTACGTGATTGCTGTTTGCGAATTTTTTATAGTCGTTCAGCGAATATTCGATAGTAGGGAGAGCATTACCCTAAAATTTGATGTGCGCTTTCAGTACGTGCGATGGAAAAGTTAACTTTTTATTTGTAGTTTTTGGTGTTTTATGAAAATCTCGATTTTCGATTTAATGATTGTCTTATAAAATTATGAATCATTTTCAGTTTCTTTGTATGCAGTGGAAAAGGTTTGCAAAAAACCTGTTTTTTCAAAAAAAAAAGACTAATAAAACTACTGTCTGAGTGTTTTTTTTCGCATTCCACTGAAAACTTAGGATATGCATTCATCGATGGACGGAATCTGGAGCATGAAAATCCACTAATGAAAAATTGCATTCACAAAATCCACTAAGCTGCCATAAGATAATAATTTTGTCGGTGTGTATGTGTGTATTTTTGTCCGTTTATCATACAGTTTCAACTCAAAAGCTGAGCTTTTGCTATGAAAGTTGATTGTTCCGTTTATTATAAGATGACATGACATTCGATATCAATACTCAAGAGTGACATCTCCTCAAAAAAGAGTTTTGATAGTCAGATGAAGTCGCTAAAAAAATTATATGCATTTTGTAACTGTCAATAGTGAAGCATTTTTTATAGCGGTTCGAGGAAATGGCAAATTTATTTAAAAAGATTTTCTTAGCATTTGGATCACTCAAAATATGAATGCATTATTTTGCAATGTTTTATTATTTATTGATATTTCATGAAAGCCGGTTGGTCTGACAAGCAAAAGTGCAAAAGCGCTAATTATTTCAACTCGTTTGGCATGTTTATTCGTCTATTTTCCGCTTACTCAAACTTCGGCTTCGTTTCTTTTTCAAGTGAAAATTCCTTCTGTTTTTCTTCAGGATGTTATTTTTATAGTGCAATTATTAGAGTCTTTTTCTTGAGCACTTTTTTTTTCAATTCTTTTAGCATGTGTACAGCCACGCTTCCGCGTGTTTGGTAGTTTCTTTCAATCTTCGACGTCTTCTCGACTATGCATTTTTATTTTTTATAACTACTTTCTTAGTAGAAAGCAATTATATTGTTTTTGTTCTACTTTATGGTATCTCTGCAATCGTTACTGATATTTTTTTGCACTCTAATGTGGAAAAACGAAAAAAAGCGCTTTTTTTCTAATATTATTGCCATAAGTCATTGTTGTATGGCAAATGTGCGAAATGTTATTTCAGATTTCATGACCAAAATGCTCTTATAGATTCAAATACTCTTTTTTTTTCGGTTATTCCTTTTTCTGAAGTTTTTTTCTCGAAAAGAAAAAAAAAACCTATTCGTGCATATAACTTCCGCTTTTGCATTCCTATTGGAAGCAATTTTCAAATTGCACGCTCTCAAACAATCATTTCTGAAGCATTTTGCGCTTTATTTCCTTTGCAGTTTATGCACTCATAACGGTGCTAAAATGCGGCTATTAAATAATGTATCGTTTTAAAAGTATGTCCGACGAAATACCCGTACAATTACTCGTTCCTTTTTTATTGAGGTCTTTTAGTATATTAATGAAATGAACCAATTAGAATTTTATTTACTCCCAACTTGTTCGCTTCAAGATCATGAACTCCTTTTGAAATTCATCGTATAAATAAATACTTTTTGGATAATGTATTTTAGGTAAAGAACGATTTTATATGGGATGTGAATATCTCAATGGTTTTATTAAGAGACATTATATTTTTAGGTTGTTTTATTCGAAAAGGCGAAGTTGAACGGTTGTTGCTGCATTCACTAAAATATCTCGTCATTTTTAAAATTGAGAAAGAGAAAGGGGAGAAGAGGATAAATCACCTGAATTTTTTTTTTGCTTTAAGATTTGAAATCAGTTAGAATTTCGACTACACGAATCGTTTGAGGAAAATAGTGGAAATTTATCGAAAAACGAGTTTGTAAAGTCCTATCTTTTTGCTCATTCGTCTTAGTAAATTATTCGATTAAATTACAAGTCGATATGAATCCTCATCACTCGAACAAAAGATTTCCCGTTCGTAATTTTCTCAGACAGGTGGTGAAAAAAACGTTATGAATTTCACATTTTATATTTTTGTACTTTTTTTCATCTTCTTAAATATCCGTTTTCTAGCTTTTGCGACAATGAGAACGTAAACAACAAAATGAAGAACAATTGTTACTGTCAAATATCTCAGTGAAATTGCATTTATAATTTCACTGTGTATTTCAGTTTTGTGTTTGTTACACATGAAGTTTTATGACGAAAAATTTCTTCTAATTCGATAAAGAATATAACTGGAAATACAAAAAAAATTTATACACAATGCAAATGTAGAAGATTATCAGGAGCTTTTTTTTTCAAGAAAATAATCAAAGCAGTCTGTGAAATATATCAAAGCAATCGCATTGATGCATTCTTCTCATCTATGAAAATAAACCCAATTTCTAATGCAAATTTCTTGCATACTTACAGAAAGAATGAAAAATTGCACCGCACAGACTGATGGTTGGAAAGTTTCTCACTCTTTCAACTTCCTTCAGTGTTCTTGTAGGCATAGAAATTTACATATTCTTTGAGAATCATCTATGAACTTTCTCCATACGGTTTTTTGCGAAAAGAAATTGACTGCGTACTTCAAACACTATGTTTTTAATGCCAAATTTTCTATGTCATCACTAAAACGCTCCGCTGCTTCATTGAATAAACATCAGAGTTGATCATTGTCAATCACATTTGTAATTTAAAAAAATATTTCCCTTTTTCTAAAATTTCTTCTTTAAATAATTGAGTAAATGAAAATCGTTTTATTTATATGTTGATGGAAATTTTATCTGAATTGGCAAATGACGTTTTGCATTTCATTCGGGGCAATCAAAAAATCAATAAAAACCTTTGAATCGAAAATATGACAACTCATATTTACATCGTCTAACTTTCTTATGGAACAACGTCAAGTGTATCGTTTCGGGTTTCAAGTGGATCAACTTACATTCTCATCGCTTATATATATATATATATATATATATATATATATATATATATATATATATATATATATATATATATATATATATATATATTCTACTCACTCCATTCGATATTAGCAGTCATTCACTTCCTTTTATAATATCTATGGCACCCTTGTTGTCTGTTTTCTTGTTAGTTTACATGCATTTAAGGGAATAAGTGATGTCAGGTTAGTGATGCGATGATTTCATATAGCTTAATTATGCTATTCGAGGTACAGCATTGAAGAAAGCAGTTGTTTTGGCATTCAAAGAAAATGGTCAGCCAATATTTCGGTAGGAGGGACCACCCTCATTCTCTCTGAAAATCGAGTTGACTTTCATGTTGATGGTTTTTGTTGATGATTCTACCGTATGGCATAAAATTTACAGGCGTCCTAGAAGTAAGAATTATCTTTCAAATTTTATATTGCAACATATGTGCAAGTTGCTCACAATCGCCATGTGGTGCACTACACAGTTTATTAGAGCCAAGCATTTATTAACAGATGATGTGCCTATACGTATGCGATTTTTTTCGTAAACGATCCCTTTGAACATTCGTTTGTTTAATTTTTCTAAATTTTTACAACAAAGCAATTCGCTCGGAAGTTTAGAAAATCTCATCCCATTATCACTAATAGTTCTGTTAAAAAGCTCTTTTTCCGGTTAAGGGAATTTTATGCTATGAAATATTCTTTTAAGTAATATTACTCTTTGTATCGAACGTTCTAGATGAGCCTAGCCGTTCCAAATATTCTACATATAACTACGATCCCAGCCGAAGAAGTGAGAAGTGGGAAGGTATCGGCCAAAAATTCCTATGCGTAATATTTTTCCGCATGATCGAAAACTTAATCTGAAATCTACCTGCAATTTGCCATTAACTAAGCAGCTCACCTATGATCGTTTAGACTGCTTGGAGAGCCACAGTAAATCCAATAAACTCTAGCTTTCCTTTCTTACCAAAAAAATTTGCCGTGCTCAGTTCAGTTGAATGAGATGCGGATATATACTCCAGTTGCTCATATTTAGTGAATTTTCGACTATTCTAGAGAAATTTCCACTCAGATTTATTCGCTGTTTTAAAGCACAGTGCATTTTGACCATTTTCCGGAAATAGCAGTAAAATAAGGACAGAAATATTGCAGAAGTGAAAAGTGTAGAAAACAGCGGGCAATTGAATTTTAATCGCCCACCGTTCGGGTGATAGACATTTATATATGACCAAAAGATTTGTCTTTTCCGTTGAAATCGCTGACATAATTTTGTAGAGTAAATCGCATGCTTAAAATATTAAAGAACCAATAAAATTGTACTGCTTATATGCTAGAAGTTACTTAGATCAATAAGTACTTGTTTGCGTTATTTTAGAGAGTAAAATATTTTCATGAGAATTTCAATACATTTGACGAACTAGTTACTTTGTTTATTTAGGTGAATAATTTCAACTAGTGCAGAGGGGAAAGATCAATTGTTGAAAAACATTGCGCAATGAACTTATCTGTCCTTACTGTCATTTCTGTTTTTTGCTTATCCCCCTACCTTTCATGTCTACTTTTCTCGCCAATTTCAGCACCCTAAATGAGTCTCAATGATGGGGGGAGGGGTGGGGGGGGGGGATGCATAAATGCTTAATTATCGTCATCATCGAGAGATTTTATTTAAATATTTGTCACTTCCTACTCCTCAATATTTCAGTAGCTGGTGATCGGATTTACATTGCCCTTAAATATTTGAGTTGTCATTAAATGAAATTTTTTTTTTCGCAATGAAACGTTTCAAACGATAGCACCAAACAGTGGTTACTTCTTATTGCTTTTTAGCAATACCAGTTTACTTAAGTATCGTCTGCCATCAATAGTGCTTTATGTTTTCACTATTTTTGAGGGTTGAGGCTATAGCACTTGCAAAATTCAGCTCGAATCATCTTTAAAATCATCGGTGAAGAAAACATATTAAAGTTGTTTTGTATCACTTAAATTTCTATAAGCGATTCCACTACTCACGCCTTTTCCTTATCTTTTATTCTCAATTTAATGTACTGTTTTTCTTAAAACATGGTCGGCACTGAATCGACGTGCCCGTCAAGTTTGAACGCTTCATTCAATTCGTTATCAATGAAAATGGAATATAGAACATATTCCATCTCTCAATTGCCGATGAAAAATTCGAAGATCACCAGTAGGATGGGGTCACTGAGTAGGAGATGCTGATTTTGAAGTTGCGGCTCAATTTCAAGTTTGCCTTGCTAAGTCACTTTTTTTTTGTTTAAGTGCGATGCATTTTTAGTTGAATTAGGCAAATAGACGACAGACGACTGTCACCAAAATCTACCTGTCTTTACCTTTATAAAAAATACTCGAGAACACACGATTTTCTGAGTCAAGTTAAATTTTTTTGTTTTCTTATGTAAATTTTTGTGTGCTCGTGCTGTTGCCCCATAGCTGAGCCGTGATAAACTTGCAATAATTAGGGCGATGTGTTGAATCGGCTAAGGACCTCACCTTATTCTACCATTTCCTTCCTTCTCTGGCTAGGCTACTGAATGTACTTCTAAAATCTCTAAGTAGGTCTTTCATAGTAAGCGATCGTATTTGTTATTCTATTATCATAGAATGGTGTGCGACACTTAGAAGCTTTGTTGAGGTTTCTCTTCATCGATTGCACTCCACTTTGCGTTTATTTACTTATACAATTATTCTAAACGAAAAAAAGCACACTCTTTTCTGGTGGCATTAGTGTATTGTTGACTTCCCTCTCCATAAATGTTCAATAGTTTTGTGGTATTTTTTTTCCCGCGATTTCTCGAACTTTTTTCTTACTTCTTATAAGCTCTTCGTCAACGTCGTTATTATCATTTTATAAGGCTACAATTTTCTCGTTTGGTTGTCTTCATTTTTCATTGTCCTTTTATTTGTTTCAAAGTAAAATTTTGCCATTTGGAAGGTATAATGGCGGGAAAAACATGACTGATAAGAATAACACGCTTCCAAGTGGGGAATGTATGTCGGATACTGCTAGCCATCTTATGCCTACATTCTCGTTCTCCTCGCAACGCCCCATCTTTGATTTTGCCTTGTTGGTATTAGGGTAGCACCTTGCGTTTTGCTTTCCTGCACGCGAAAAATGACCGGAAATTTGCAAATTTTTAGCATACAGAGAGAGATATGAGAAATTTAAAGGCGCCAACCGAACAAAGGAACACACTAAGCATAGGGGAAGCGATCAAAAAATTGCATACAGTCGGCAAATGTGTTTGCCCTTAGCTCGATGGTATTACGATGTTGTTGATGTGTTTCGTTGGTTGGCTATATTGCGTTGTGAATTTCACGCATTAGGCTAAACTTTTCGCCACTTTATTTAGTGACAGGATAGAGGACGATCATTGCCTGCCATACCGGCGATATTTGGATCTTGCAACGGTTGCCCGTTTCCGTTAACTTACTACCTGTTTTGAAAAAAAAAGTTGTTTGAATTTTTTCAAAATTTTAGTTTGAATAGTTGATCATTGAAGTTGATCTCAATAACGATTAGAAATCAGTTTTACTTAAAAGTGATTAGCATATTTGTAATAATTAATTTGCTCTATTTTATCGGGATGATTTATAAGGAATTTGAAATTACAAGAAATAAGAAAGAATATAGATTATAATTTGAGGAAATATATTTGAAGAAAAAATTTACATAAAAGGATTCATTTTTTCGCTTATTACATTTTAAATAGCGGTTTTTTTTAAACAAAAAAAAAAACTCATGTCATGCTAGCATTTTCTAAAATGCTTCAACATTTAATAATATTTGAATAATAAATTGCGAAAATATAAATGGAATTACAAATTATGCGCCTCAAATATGAAAATTATTCTTCCATCCAATCTAAATAGCCCAGAAATATTCTATTATGTTTTCTAATAGGAGAAATCTCATTACTCCTATTTCACTATAATTTGCTTTCCTCAAAGGGAGCAGAGAAGGATTCTTACATGTCACTTTAAGTTTACAAGTTTTCGAGTACGCATGAAGAGTGTAATTGTTATTTTATATATTAAAAAAAAAGCGTAAAACTGCAGAAAAAGACCAAAGATACTAGCAAAATGAACTTGAGGAATGCAGTTTTTTGAAAGAGAGAGAGAGAGAAAAAGAGAGAGACAGAGAGAGAGAAGAATGCACACCTTTCGTTGTTGTTGCTCATTTTTCAGGTCATTGTAATAACAATAGGTCATTGCTACATGATTGCAGCGAACATTTTCCAATTCCAAACGAAGTCATTCTAGAGTTCTGAATCTCGCATACCGTGTCTTCGAAACAAACTACCGTTAGTGCATTAAAAAGTATTTTTCATTTCGAGATTCCATTTCCTCTACTTGAAAAAGAGCAACCTCTGAATATGACAATGAAATATGCCTATAAATATATGCAACAACGAGTGCATTTTCATACAAGGGTTAAAGGGAATGATGGAAGAGATAAGAACTTCCGGTGTTATTCCGTTGAGGTTTCTTTTCTTCTGCGCAAAATTATCTTTGATAGGATTGTATAATGAAAAAGATTTTCTGGAATAAATGTAACTAGATTCATTGAACTCGAACCATAAACTTCCGACTACTGTAAATTTGAGATGAGCTGTCAAACATCGGAAATGTTTATTTCGATTGGAGAAAAAAAGACTCGAGGTTTTTTGTGCCAAAATTAAATTCAAGGTTGTGTCAGTGATAAACTGATGAATGTAAGCTTTGTAAATCTCTTTTTTTCGCAGAATTCATGCTCACTTCCCATAACATTTGCGTACTATTTTTTTCTTTTTTGAAAATGCCACGCCCCATTTTCGCACATTCAAAACTACGCATTTTGAAGTGCCGTTAGTTGACACTATTTGCTATTGTGACCATCTCTCTGGCGATGTGACTCTTGCATTTTTTGTTGGGATGGAAAGTTGCTTGAATATCGTTTTCATTAGGTCGATGTTTTCGTTAGGTTACCGAATTTTACGTTTTTATTTATTTAGCTGTTATTTATTTCTTCTCTTTGTTGACGGAATCGGTAAAGTGGCGTCTTTCAAAAAAAAAAAGGAAGCTAAGAAAGACGTCCGTTAACCCAACACCTAAGTAAGTAGCTCTGAGTCCTATGGCAGAAAGCAATATTCCAGTCTATTTTAATGGGCTATTGCTACGCAAAGAAGAATGTAAATGATATTTGGTTGTTTGATTTTCCGGGAACTCGCCGCCCTACTTTAAAAAATTCTTTGTGGACATCGTGCGCATTTACAAATTTTGCTGTATATTTTAAAGATGAAAGCTTTGTTTCTTTCTTTGGCCATTGTTTCTTTGAACCTTTTCGTACATCGATGCAAAACGGAGCATTTCTCTGTGCAACGGAAACGGATATTTATTGTAATGCAGCTGACGGACGTTTTTGGCTTATGGTGGCTTAAGGATGGAATGAAGGAGCGAAAAATTGTAGCAGGCGATTGGTCGACTAGGTCGTCTAATCCGAGTCAATTTGTCGAGTCATCTATAAGTTTTCAGGAGTCAGTTGACAGACTTAAGCGCAGTCAAATATTCCTTCTGACGGATGTTCGAATCATTTTTCATAGGCTTGTGCAAATTTTTAATGAATGGGAGAATCGTACGGTGCATTTTTATAAATTCTTGCAGACTAGAGTAAGGCGAATGTGCGATTTGTAAATTTTTGTAAATCTTTTGTCTGCATATGTACCTATATGTAGATGCTTGTCGGTCTGTGTCTGTCTGTCGGGTGGTTTCAATTCACCAATCACAAAAGCTATCTTATTGAAATTTAGCGGTACATTCTAAAAAGCATTGGATGATCCAATTCTCACTATTGTTGCGATTCATCATCTGTGATGTTGCCGCGAATTTCAAGTCACATTCGTTCCGCAACAACTAAAGCGCTGCCAAAAAACGATTTTTTTACGTTGGGTTTGTAAAAGTGCTCAGTTTCGCTCGAAAGTGCATTGTGAAGTGTCTGTCCTGTCATTGTTTCTGGCTGTTTGAGCAACCGGTTGGTTGTTTTTGGCTGTTTATGCAACTGGCTAGTTTGATCGTTGAAATGTGAAAGCATATGCCGTGGCGATCTCTTCAGCAACCGTTTCCACTTAATTAATTACGATTCTGGTGTTATTATGAAAAAAGGAGGCCATATTAGTGGAATTTTTTCGCACACAATAGTTTATGGAACAAAGCCACTTTTGAATGATGTATATCTGTAAGATGATTATTAATATATGTGTTATTTCCATTCCTGAATATAACAACAGTTTCGTTAAATAATTTTTACACGTGATGTGAGTCGATGAATAAACAATAGATGAATAAATTTGAAGTTCACTTGTGCAAATTAGGAATATGTCATAAGGAAGTTATATTGATATGGTCCGTAAGTTATACTGATCTACCATCCATTTCAGTTTATATTCAGTGACATTTATTGTATTTATCGTTCCTTACTTAAATCATTTTTATCTGCCTTATTCGAATTCACTAGAAATTTTTGCTAAGTTCATAAAATAAAAATAAACTTTGAAAAATATTTATTAAAGTAAAAATTAAAAAAATTTATGAGAAAATTCCATATTTCTGCAAGCTAAATTTCCTCTCATTTGAGATTTTATTGTTGCTCTAAACGCTATGAAATTCAAATTTCTATGAATTCTATCGAGTATTTATTATTTGTTTTTCAACTTTCCTATTCGAAGGATTCATTATTTTCCTGAAAATATCGAAAAATCCAGAAAAGTCTAAAGATTACATTAGATTGGAGTAAAAAAATTATTGCTAAAAGGGGTATAAAAGAGACCTCTTATAGAAAATTGCCATTTCTGGTGCGAATCTTCCAAAAGAATTGTAATCAAGCAAATCACCTATAACAAAATATCTTATAATATTATCGTTAATCAATCAAAAGCATTTACCAAAATGAACATAGCGGAAGGAGAGTAGAGTCATATAATTTCTAATAATTTTTTTGAGTTTTTTTTTCTCCGAGAATGTAATTCCTTATCATAATATCGTTTAATCATTGTAAGGGGATATTATGTAACCTCTCATCTCTTCCCCTCGATTAGACATTTATTGTTAAGCACCTATATATGGCTATTAGGGCCAAGAAATAATAGAAATTCGAATCTGGCCATTCGAAAATGGAAGATTTATGAGGCATCCTTTTATTGGCATTTCGTTTTTTTGTATTGCATAGCGGAGTTTCGTTGTTTTCTTTATCATCACTCATAAGCCACATTTTGCTCTCTCACTTAATAAAGTAATAAGGTCTTGTTTCTATTCGAAAATATTTTCTAATATCCATAAAAAGTTTTTTCAAGACGTATACTTAAAAAAATACCTGCTAGATTATAGCTTATTTGAGATAATCGATACTCATATATGATGAGAATTTTTCTTCGTCGATTAATACAGCATATCGCTGAATTTTTTTGTAAAATTTTATTCCTTTGGAGATTTCATAGTTCTTTGTTTTCAACGTAGTTTTATTGATATATAGGATGTGCTGCTCATCAAATACTGGTTTTCATTTTTCTATAGCAGTCCATCTGATGCGTTATTTTCGATCGATGTGAATATTTTTAAATAAATTCTTTGTAAATATTGTTCGCTATTAAATCATCGCAGTGAGTGATAATATTGCAAAGCAATAAACTTCATCATTTTCATTTCTCATAATTTTCTGATGAGATTTTGTTTTGAATGATCGAAGAAGATATGAATATTTGAGGTAGATCCTGGAGAAAGTTAAATTTAAAGAAATTTAAAGAATTTGGACTATTAGTGATCTTACGCTGAGATTGAAAGTTGAATATTTTTGAGAATTTTTTTGCAATTTCAAAGATGAAAATTAGATTTGCAACAGAATGAATAAATTTTTTTTTTCATTAAAAGGATTTTTTCATAAGCAATGACCAAGGAAATTTTTTATGAAAATTCACTGCTAAATTAGGAATGAAAATAAACAGAAACCTGAAAATTGAGAATCAGCTTTTTTTGGAGTTAATCTGTAATGTTGATCATCAAAAAAATCTCTAGTTTTTTGAATGCGTACGAAAGAATTTCCTCAAAATTAAAGCGTGCCAATGTAAACGTTGCAATATCTGACTTCCGGCGTTGATATGACTCCAAGCCGAAACTATACAAAAGCACATTGCCTTTGTGCAGCTTTCAGATTTAAGAGGGCACGAGATATTTTTTATAAACAAGACAAACAAAAGCAACCAAAGGAAATTGTAGACGAGATAAGGCAAGACAAGCCCCAACGGAGGCAATCGACCAACCAGCTAAATGGAATATATGGAGAAGAAAATCGATAAACTGCTGCGTCGTGTGAGTAGCAAAAGCCGTCGTGCGGCACGTCGAGCTCGTCGTGTGGCTAACGATTCGAGCTCCGGTAGTGAGTTCGATGATTGTTCTCCGATATTGACACCAAAGTGCGACCGTAAGGTGCTTGGAAGTCGACGATCACTATCGAAACTTTCGAGCTATTCGAAGTTAACTAACATCCCGTCAAGTGAAAAATTTCGTGAAGAAACATTTTTGACGGTATTCGGTATTCGCAGGAACCATATTTCATATTTTCACATATGGTTCATTATTTCGATATGTCAACTACAGAAAGCACTTATGACAATTATGCGACCAAAGGAGAAAAATCAGTTATTGTCGTCAGACAGCGAGAAATCCGACAAGGATTCTAAAATTCCGCAACAATATGATCGTATTGCAACAGCTCGTCGACAACAACAGCAACAATTCGGTGATCACCAACATCATAGCACAAACGGCAACAAATCAAGAGAAGCGCTTAATAAATATCACGCTACTAACGAACAAACTACGCAATATTATTCAACACCGCCACTCTACGAAAAATCATGTGAATCCGAGGATGCGGATTATATATCCGATTATTCATTATATAGTCGTCCTCGTAAATCAATCAATGAGTTGGACATGTCGGTCGATGAATCATTGGCTGATTTAAGTGGTCGTGAGAGTGGCTATTTATCAGGTATCGACTTAACGTTTATCAATCGTGGTAGTCCATCATCAGGCGATTCACCAGCACTCTCACCACGAGGCTTCAGTTTTGGTCGAGAGCGAGCATCTATTTTAATACGTCCAAAGCTGAAACCATCGTTCAGCGAACGAATAACACAGGTGAGAGGAGCACGGATTCATCAATCAGAATCCATATCACACGTTGCGCGTCCTCTTCAAGAACGTAAGACCCAACAAGAGGATGATGCCAGCATACCTGACTATAAGACCACCGAAAGTATGCTGCAGTCATGTATTACTGAGACGAAATATGTGACAGCTATATTTGAGCTTACGGCTGGTGGTATTATTGGACTCATTGATGATGTGCTCAGTGAATTCAACATGTGGTTCAACGATCAAATCGGTTTAATTGGGGCCGGTTGTGAGGTACAATGGTCTTGTCCCGAAAGATATCGTAATCGCTCTGCTGAGAGAAGGTATCAACCACTTCGATATCCTCTTTATTAATACATATATTTATGCGAAATGTGGAACTAATCATACATGGAAGTTTCAAGCAAATATTAGTATCATAGTGAACACTTTTTTTTAGTGTTAACAAATTCTTTTTGATGATTATCTACGTGATTTAAATTTGAGAATTATTGCTCTTATTGAGTCGTCTTCTTAAATATAAATTTAGCTTATTTTATTTTTTAATATAAGAAAATTAGCAAGTTGTTATGGTATGCAGATTTCGATTAAATTCTTGAATGTTGAAAATCCGAATAGTTTTGATAACTTTTCCCTGTTTAACTCAACTAGTATATGAGAAAAAAAAAGAAATTATAGGCGACTAATATAATTATAAAGAATTGCCACAAAATATTTCAAATGCTTAATTCAATTCTTAATCAGAAAATTTATATTCCGATGCTATATATTAGCATTTCTATATATTTTTCTCTTGAATTGTCCGATTTAAAATGCGTCCTAATTTATCGATATATTCGATAGTTTGCGCAACATTTTCAGCGTCATTCTTTTGAAATCAAACTCGTCGCAAGCCGCTTGAAAATTATTTATTGATTATGTGCAAGGCGTCTTATGTGTCTAAACTTGAGTAAGCAAAAAAAAAATCCTCTGAAAGCTTTCGAGTTGTCCGATTCGAGCGCTTGAATTTTATCGACTTATGACGTTTATATAAAATTATTTACTCGTTATCCGCATTAAACTGTTGTTGGATGAGACTGCAATTCTCTCATAAATTGAGAGAATTATAATGATGATGGAAGAAATTTCAACGTTTGAGTTCATTTCGTAAAATTGATGTTCGACCTCACAAAATTACAAATTATTTGCAAAAAAAAAAAAAACGAATCACTAAGAGAAATTCTTCTGAATTTTTTTCTTCCAAAAGACATAAATATCAATCTTTCGCCGCAGCAATGATGCGAACATAAAATTGAGGTCATAAAAAGAAAAATCCCGAAACTCAATAGATAATTATCCGTTGGTTTATTTTTTTGCGCAGAATGAAGGAAGCTCTTCATTGGTCGCTACGTCAAAACAATCGTCGTATATTGAATCTGAAAAACAACATGGGAATGCGACTGCCGTTAACTTTAATAGCGGCTACCACTGAGGAAAATTGTCGACATAATAACGAGTTGGATTGTTTTCAAGGTGATCGCTCATAACTATATTATCCAAAATCCACAATGCTGCGGGGCTTTTTGAAGAATTTTCATCCATTTCATGGATAGAAAAGCAGGAAAATAATAGCTGCAATATGGATTATTTGGGGGAAACGATCGTGGTAACGTTGAAGTTTTCGGTGGAATTTTTTTTTTGGATATTGATGAAAAATTGGATGGTTTGTCCGACGATACTGAAAGTGGCGGTTTTTTATTCTTCGTTTTTTCAGAGTATTTCGAAAGCCGAGCTCATTGAAACGAAACATGATAGAAAGCGTAGAAAATGAACGGGGATGTAGAACGGACGATAGTGTTTTCTTGATACCGTCTATAGTGGAAAGAAATGTTTTGTGCAATTTATTAGGTAGTAACGTTTCAAACATATTCTCTCATTCAAAGAACATGATCGTTTTTTGAAAGGAAAACTTATTATGTTGTTTAAAGCTCAAATTTCAACTTTTCAAGCTTTTTGAAACCTTTCAAGCTTAAACTCGAACCTAAAATGATCTGTCGACAAATGAAAAATTGCTATATACTTTAAGCTCATTATCGTCAATGTCGAAATCGTTCCTAATATTTAGCGAGGAATTGCTTCTTGTTGTACTTTGCATATTCAGTTACTATTTTCATATGAAATGTAAAATTAATACAACTCATGTGGACAGTCTAACTTTTCCATCAATTAACATATGATGGGCATATTGCGGAAATGACTCTTTAGCAATTGGATGTGTTCCATAAAATGCTTGTAATACCTACTGTGTAATATGGGAATATGTTAGCGAGTGGGGGAGGGGAAGGAATGAATTAGAAGGAAATGAGAGAGAGAGAGAGCAATTGATTTATTTCTAGATGTACTTTTATAGCAGATTAGAGAGCGTATTGAGTGCACGCTCAAGTATAACGTATTTCACGCAAGTTTGGCGATAAATCGTCACAAAGTGAATAGTGTTTTTTTTTCTTGCACCTAATTTTTGTCTCGAAACCGGATTCCCCAATCGCACACTCTTAAAAAATGCTTGTTGAATTCACATCTGATGCTGTATCATCATTGTATTGCAAAATTTTTTTTTCGCAACCCCCAATTCAACAGGATTTAAATATTTACAATAGCTTTCATTAAACATTTTTATGTAGATCAATTTTCCGCATTTTATTTCTTTTAGTGAAAAAATTCTATTCAAAACTTTTTCCATTCGGATATGAATTGGCGTTATGATTCCGCTTAAAATATGCAGAAAATTGTATCATAAAATTTCCCGGTAGGTGGTCTAATTTTTATATCTACGAGTACAGGCGTATATCGTCGCTTCTACACATCTCTACTGCAATATCAACACAAAGAAACAGGCGAATGGCATAAGCCATATTGGAGCATCGAAGACAATGGCAAATGCCATCAAGCAGCGACGCCAAATCCAGAACAATTCATCTTTGGGAGCCAGCCAACACAACTCGATACTGGCAGTTTGGTAGCCGTTAATATTATTGCTTTAAGAGTTTCCTTCTAAAAAGTGACAGTTTTCGATGTGCCTCATACGTTAGTAAAGGTGCACTCTGGAGCAAATATAAAAAATTGACGCCTCGCGTATCTTATAGTATTATATTAATCCAGCTAATGAATCTTTCTATATGAACCATTTTTTGCCGGATGTTTTTTCAGTATTTTCCAATAAAATTTTTTCCACTCTCAAATTCTATAAAAATTGAAGAAAGTTTTCCCATTGTTTTATGAGAAGTTAAGACTTTTTCGTCATAATTTTTTTGATTTCTCTAGTTACATTGATTCATTGGAGTGCAATTTCGAAAACTGTTTGAAAGCTGTAAGCTTTTGTGTATATTCTATGTAGTTATTATTCATCTATAATAATTTCTGTTCAAAGGAGTTCCAAATTGATATTTAAGTTTCTCGAATTAACTCCGATTTAAATTTTACTAGTGTAAAAATCAAGAGGATTTATAGAAATGAACTCAATTCATACTTTTTGTGCCGATGATTGTACTTTCCTAATTACTAGAATACAGAGGCAACCGATTGGTCGAAAGAAAGACGAAGGCCATTGTTGCTCACTCTCTCCTCTTCTGCTTTCTCATGCTTGGGTATTTGAACCATTTCGAAAATTTTATTTTTAAGAGCTTCCCATCTACTTAATATTGGTTCATCTCATTTCTCTTGCATTTTTTGCAATATTCTATCAGTTATTATCATCGTTCTTTCTTAGATATGATATCTGGTGAATAAAAAAGCTCAGATTTCAATTGAGGCTCTAAGATCTTTTCTTATATACGATTGTTTGCTCGAACTTCAATCTACTTGTAAGACTAGCTGCAGTGCAGTTCATTATCCCAACTCATGTGTGTTTCTCCAGTAAAACATCATCACAATTCATATGTGCTCTTTAGTTGTCTTGCTAGCTTTTACGAAGTTGTAACGAATTGTGCCTTCTTAGTTTATTCGAACGGGCGCTTTGTGCTCATTTGCAGATCCTTATTTTATCGCTCAGCACAAAAACCTATGTCATTGGTGCGCTACGCACTGAAACGATGCCAAATGATGGATTCAAAAACTCATTGAAATAAGTGGAAAATTTAATTTCCAGTGAAGGTAAATAAGATGGTCCTATATTGGAAAAAAATGAATACTTCGATCGAAAGCGATGATAACATGTAAATGACGAATTGCGCTCAAATATTTGTATGTTTCTTTTCAAAAAAAGAATCATTTTTAATTCGGATTCATCATTTGTGCTTATTGTGACACTTTTTTTTCTCTTCTTCTTTAATAATTTCTTGTGCAATTCTTCCTGCTTTTTTCCCCGCAAAAGTCCCGAATATACATTATTATTTACTCGTAAATCGTGTTAAAACCTATGCAGTTTTGAAAAATTGAGTGAAATATTCAACGGAAAATTTTTCTATCGGAATTTTTTTAAAATAATAAAAGTCGACAAATGTAAGGGATTCAACATATCTTCAACAGTATAGAGAAATCCATATTGATGAGAGAACTATATCAAGGTAAGGAAAGCTTTATCGAAGAAGTACCCATTCCTTTAATTTCCGTTATCTTTTCTGCCGAAATTTTTCCACTGCTTTTTTTTTCAAATTCGTCGATACGATATTTCAAGGCTATCGAATTGTGGGGGACAATTTAGAAGGGACAACGCGATTATCTTCTTCATTGGAGGACCACGTTCATGTTATGCATGAATGAACTCAAAAAGGTGCACATCAACAAAAGAATTCCACTGTACACAAATCATACCTAAAGAACTCCAAAATTTATGACTCATCTAACATTATGAAAAACTCGATCCAATGGCGAGCGATTTAGCTAGAGGAATGCGGCGAAAAAAGAACTGTGAATGAAATGCTTGTCGGAAATCATCAAGAGGCAATTTAACCGTTGTGTAGGGCAAGAGAACGAAAAAATTTGTAGGAATCGCTTCTTAGCCGGGATCGATGCGGTACATTGGCCAAAAACAGTGACAAAAGACGTTTCTTATTCATTACAAATATACCTTGTTTATGAGTTCTGTTGAGAATGATGAGCGGTGAAAGTAACAAAAGGAATGCTGAGATTGAAATCATCCATAATCTCAACACTACAAGAAATATTGATAAAATAAAAGTTTAATTAGATCTTCGTTTTGAGTGAGAATCATTGAATTGTTTTAGTCTTTGAAAAGATTAAGTGCCTCTTAAAGTATTTTTTTCTACTAATGAATCTCATTAATAGAGAGCACCAAAGATTTTGATTTATGGGTTAAATTTTATAATGCATGAATAACAATATAATTAATGCAATAATTAAGGACTTCAAGAATTGCAGCATATATTTTTTGAATTCGTTATTTAAAAAATTGAAATCGGAACACTTTGATAATGATGTCACCTCATTAAGATGTGCTAATTTCATTTTCAGTATTCAGCAGATTAATATTGTTTGACATGCTTATATCGGTTAGTGATTTTATTTATATTATTTCATTTTTCTGGTGTGGGGAGGGGATTTTCCAAAATCTAGATACCGTAAGAGATCTCGTAAAATTTTCAATTTTTTTTGGTTAAAATGAAATATTTCAAAGCTTATTTCCTTTGTGTATTTTAATAAGTAAATTTTTCTCGAAAGTTCTTCAACTTCAGAATTTAAGTTTCTTCTTTAATTTCAATTATTTAATTCATTATCAATTTAAAGGCAAGAAATAATTACTACTATTCAAAAATATGATAAATCAATTTCAATACTTTTTCTCATATTTTGATGCTGAAATGTATGAAAAATCCGTAGAGAATTTGAAATATTATTTGGTCATTTATTGTTTCCAAAATTTAAGCCATCGGATCGACAGTCACATGGACAAATATGCATATACTTAGGCACGATTTAGCGATAATTTCATTTATATAAGCATATAAAAATGAGATTTTTTCGTGTGAAATATAGTCAAAAAAATACGTTGCTTAAAGTCCGATCGATATAAAGAATGTGAATTTTTTTCTTTGCAGTTAAGAGTAACAGCTCAAAATGCATTACTTCCTGAAAAAATCGCCAGTCGATTGTTGCGTATTCATATCAATGACCTCGACGATAATCAACCATCGTTTGGCGAAATTGATGGTGTAAGTGAGCAAATTATTAATTTTTAATATTTTTTTCGCAATAAATTAAATATTTCTAAAAATATTTTGTTCTCGTTCAATGTAAGTGAAATAGTCTTTCGCAGACTTATTTTGGAGTTCCTCATAGCAGTTTTTTTATGGGAATTGAAATTCTTCTATCAAATCGATAGTTTTTGATATGTAATGCTTGTTATTCGTTAAAAAGTCATAAAACACTCTTAACATATGTTAGATTTCTACTATATGATGATATTAAATATGCAGATATCTCTTATATGATAAATAGGCAAAAATTACTTGTAATATAAAATGTTAGGTATCATATTTAAGCGCGAGGTTTTTTCTTATAGTTTGATTAAGTTGACTTAAGAGATCTGCATAGAAAATTTTCGATGCTAATTCTTCTAGAGTATAAGGTTATTTTTTGCTAAGAATTCAATATATTGAATGCATATCATGAGCGCAGCATCGCTTCATATTCATCAGTTATTCTCTTCTCACTTATTCTTTTCTTACTTGCATAAACTTGCATAAATTGTAACAGTTTTTAAATTGCAAATTGCATATATTTGCATAAATGTATACCAAAAATTTGCACAAAAATTATCAAATTCGAAATAGTAAAACAATTTTACCACTATCCATCGTTCGTTTTTCTTCTGTAAAACCTGCAATTTGGGCTATTAATGACAAATTTAATGAATAAATTTGTTGCCAGAAGTGAAATGAAATTATATATAATGCTCTCGAATCCTTTTGTTCTATTCTCATAGAATTGCCGTGAATATAGTCTATATGAAAGTTTCTAAAAATAATATTCTTAGAATGCGTTGTATTTCATATATTTTTTATCGATATCAGGCTGGCAGTGAAAAAAATGAAATTATTTTTGCTTTATTTATTATTTTTCTCGAACATACTTCAATATCTTAATCAATTTTTTCTTGAAGTGTTCAGTGAAGTGATGAAATTCCAAAAAAATTGATATTAATAAGTGATAGAAGTATAGCGTGAAGTATGAATTCATCACAGACAAGCAACTATATGGTGATGTTTGTATCGTACAATAAATGGCGAAAATTTATGTGACAAACAAAGCTAATTACTGACAAATCATTGAAAGAATCTGAAAAACAAAATTTGGGTTGAAAAAATGCGCAATTTTCGGGAAAAGTTTCCCGTTAATTTATGAAATGAAATAACTATTCACCTATCTTCTGCATTATACCTTTTTCGTTGTTTAGTGCCATTTTTTGTGCTGAAAGCAAAGTTTATTTATGATGCTCGAAACCAGTCTTGTTTTAGTTCATACTGAAAGGCGTCAATCGGAGGCTTTATAACCGGCGGGGGGGGGGTGGTGGGATCTATTTACTTTAAGCTGTAAACAAATCTTCATCTAAGAGGAAATAAGAGGGCTTCTTTTTGCAACAAATAAAATCTCTTAATAAACTCATATTGATTTATTTTTCTCTGCTTTTCAATTCTAGTCGACCTCTTCAACTATGTAAAATTTGGCTTTTCAAAATTCATTTGAAATATGCAAATTAGAAATGAGCAATGCCGTTTGCTACGACAAATTTACATATTTGCATTGAACTATCTCTACAGGAGATCATAAATAATTTTGATCTTCATTGAAGATTATTAGTAAATAAAATCTTTTATATTATATTTCATTTAATTTAATGCCTAAATAAACATCCAAAAAGCCCGATTCTCTTTCCTACTATAAACGCCGGTTTATTTAGTCACTTCATCGCGTGTTCAGCATTAGTGAAAATGGAGAAGGGATAACCGAAATGACAGCAGCATTGCATGCCGATGATGCTGACGATCCACCGTATGATTCGGTTTACTATTACCTGCTACCCACCTGTAAGCATTCATTATACCGTTTTCCATATTTCATCTTTTCAATTATCTCATGCAGTCGTTCAATTAAAGGGAATCTGCTTCTGACTTAAGTCGCTTACTGCCGGCAAAAGCTTTTAGCAGAAAGCACGCTTTAATAAGGAGTTGTGAAAAGTCGGCGAATGTAATCTACGTTCAAGATATTTTAATGTGCCATATGGTTTGCACATCAATGTTGTTTCATAATTTATCCTTGAAGAAACGTGCAATCTAGGAGGTTCAACAGCTGCTCGCTCCTATAGGAAAGCTAACCGAGCTGTTCTCCATCCCTTGAAGCATACAGCAAGTTGAAGCCTACAAAAGGCTCCACAGATCCTATCATGGAACTATCTATATACATGTAGGTGGGATTCTCTATCATGTATTCGTGCTTCATCAAGAACAACTGGAAAACGCATCAAAGGAGTTAGCACGATATGTGCTTTGCAATCTTTATCATCTAATCAATCGGTTTAACAAAGAATCATTTAGTTCTTATGTATAATTCCTCGTTAGTAAACCTTTAGAAATTTCGTTCTCCTAGGTTTAATGATTGTACTGAATATATAAAACGCTTCTAAGATGCAAATTTATTCAATTTTAAACTCTAATTTTTATTCTTAAAATGGATATTTTCAACGAGAAATTTAGTTAGCATATGATTATTTCTGCAAATTCTCATGATTTCAGTTTCAATCGTTCTCAGGTAGAATTTATTGGCTGGAAAAATGCATTTCTTTGGCATTTTTTATTGAACTCATTCGAAGAAAAAAAATGATTTACTGTGGAAAATATGAAATTTACTTTCTTATGAGTCATATAAAAATGGCTGATTATTTTATGGATTTATTTATGGATTTTATGGGTTTAAGGCACTACCCTAGCCAATATTGATTTAATGTCCTATCTTCACCGATCATACTCTTGAATGAGCAGCACTTAAGTGAATAATTCCGGGCGCTGTGATTGCATAATCAAATCACTGATAACAATTCGATAAGAAAAACAAATTATGATAATTGAGACCGAAGTAACATCATCCAAGTGCGCCCAAAAGGTTTTCGGGAGCTTTTCACCCTTTCTGGTGCTCCGTTAGGAATCTTTTTCCCATGAATCAACATTGTTTGTGCAGATGTTTGTCGTTGCTTGTGCCAATTTATTAGTATCTTTTTGCTCATCTTTGCAAATGTGCTTTCTTAAATTATGTTCAAATATATAGGTTCAAATCGTGATGGGAAATTCACGATTGACAAGGAGACTGGTGTGATTAGCGTCACCGATTTTACGCTTCTACAAAATGACGAATATCATCTATGCGCATTTGCGAGGTATTCGCTTATACATTAAATTATTTTTTTGGAAAATTTTTCCATATTTTTCACTTCTTTCGATCAATTTTTTTTTTGTTGGAATGCGGTGATATGATAATAAAATTTTTTGTCAAGTCCCTTTCATTACGATAAACTGATAACAATTAGTTCATTAGAATTACATGTATTAAATAATGAAATATCAGATTATTGGTTTTGCGATCAATCGAACGGGGAAATATTAAATTTTCTGATCGATGAAATAAAAATTATTGAATCTTACGAGTGATAAAATTCCAAAAAAGTTGAATTTACATCGAAAATATTGGATCTGCAATTAATAAAATAGCAAAATATCACTTTCATGATTTATTTCAATGTTTTTTCACCTAAAAGCTTATTAACGAACGATTTTCATAAGACGAATACTAATTAATTGCTAAAGTTTACTCCATATACGAATAATACTAATTAACAACTGCAAGTTATTGGATATGTTAATTGCTATTGTTTATGGATTATGGATTCAAATATTCATAGTTGATGAAATTCACTATCTTTAAGGAATGCACTATTTGATGCATCACCTCATAGAAGCATTAATTTTAGCGCTTACGATCTACCTGCTCCACCTGAAATTGCATTCGACAATAAAAACGATAGTATGATCACATTCACAATCGAAGTAATGTCACTGAAGATGGCTGAGACTTTAAAGGGATTACCGAAGATCAAATTCAATAATAATACAATTATTACGTTTGGTAAGTAGATAACTATATGCTTCGTTTCAGCTGTTTTTTTTTAAAGATCAAATGAAATCTTTCACTCTTTTCTTAATGGTAACACAATGCGTGCGAAAATGGGAGTCGTTTTTATTTATTTATTAGCTTCTGGAAGATCGGAATTGCGTATTTTAATGGACTTATTCTCGATCTATAATGAGGTAGTGTGAAGCGCTTGCATCCGCTAGTTGTAGGAGTGTTAGGGGAAAATGTGAGATGATTGCTAGCTAAAGCCTAAGCTTGGAAAAGAGTAGCCTTAAGTCATAAGCAGCCAAATTGATTGTATGGCCACAGTTAAATAAATAAGCATCAGAATATATCAACTCAGATCGTTTTGCACAATTAACCATTTGAGCATTCACAATAACTTGCATATCGTATAAAGTATATTTAACGTACATTGATGCTTTCATTTGCATGTTATACGTACTTTTCTCCCGTTAATTAATTTTCGCTATTCGTTATGCGTCTGAAAATTGCAATTTTCGATTGAAATTGAAGAAAAAGATTTGAATATTGTTTTAAAATTTGAATTTCTTCTCATAAATAATTTTCATTAATTTTATTTACGAAAGCAATAACAGTTTAATTTGCTGTTGCTGATTCTACATGCCTTGTTTATTGAAATTGGAATTGGTGAAATGAAATATGTCTCTAGGTGAAGAAGTCTATACACCGATTCCTATCAAAATTGATACCAACGATGAATTATCACCTATTAAGTTCCATCTCGACTCAGTTACTTTCATACCGTAAGTTCCTATCGTTTTCTGTAGTGCACAATTCACTCATTTAATTGAATAAAGCTTTAATCGATCAGAAACATGTAGGAATGTTTATAATGCGACTAATTTTTGTAAACAATATTCAGACGGAAATGTGTTCGGAGGCATAGAATGAAGCTAAGCAAAGGGTAGTGTTTAGATGAATATGCAGCACAAAGGGGTGGATAAAAGAAGGAGGCTAATCAGACGACATTGTTCAAATTAGGAATAAGATGGGGGGAGGGGGGTGGGGGAAGGAAGAAAGAAATGATAGCTATAAAGGACGAGCAAACCAGAAGAGAAGGATGAAAGCTCTTTTGTTGCTTTATCTTTGCATTCTTAAACAAACGATAACTTTCTCTCTTACATCTCAGCCTTTGAAGACACGTTAAATCTCATATCTAACGCGAGTGATGCAAAAAAAGGCTTCTTTGAGGAGACGAAACCGTTAAAGTGCTTCTTACCTGTATGGTAGCGTTGATTTCATGATGTGTTAAAAGTTTTAAAGCGTTGCTTTTTCCGGAACTTAGAGACTGCTTAATAGAACATGTTTGATACAAAGGGGAAGTAAATTAAGAATTTTGTGAGGGAGAGCTATTTGCTCGATAAGTGGAGAATTCCTCGTCAAGATCGGAATCAAATATTCCCGGGAATATTGAAGGGATAGAGATGGAGAAAAACACCAAAAAAATATCTCTGAGACAGTTGATTCAGAATTTTCGATGTCTTTTTCAAAAATTATATAAAATGATGCAACATGAGTATCAAGTTTTTAGTTCGGAATCTTCAAGCGCTTCCGCGGAGAAGCTTGATTATTTCGCTGTGGATCCATCACATGGTGATGTACGTATAGATCCGGCACTCGCCGATCATGCTGAGGGAGTATTCTCATTGCATATCGATGCTATGCAAAAATCTACTCGTACTTCTGTCGCCGACCTGATAACCTCGGTTACTAATTTACCTTTCTTATCGATTTTGAAGCCCTCATATATTGCCTTATTGAGAAAAAAAGGACAAATATAGGACCGATAAGGTCAATGACCACTCTCAAAAAAATGGCTGTTCAAAAAATTTTCATCTTCAGGTATAACATTAATTTGTCGCTTGATTTAGTTGCCCATCGTTTGAATCAGGAGGTGAACGGAAAATACAGTAATCACAGAAGATGCGATAGTGCGGCTATTTGAATATCTAGCGTTACATTTTGCGGGTGAATTGAGGTTTAATAACAATGTCACGTGACCATAAAATAGTGATGTCGTGGCCAGAAATTAGTGGCCACAAAATAATGCCCACAAAGAGATAAAGGAAAAATTTTCAGTTGCCAAGTTTTCAATTGTTTTTCAATGCAGCTTTTTCATTCTTATCCGACGGCTTTTCTTAAGTCCAACTTCCTCACCTTTATCCGATAGCTTTTTCCTCTCTGGGTATATTTGGTCACTGTGACAATTCCTGACTACATCTCTGAACTCATGCTGGTATTTGAAAAATGGGGAAAATGAAAACGTCTCTCACTTTAATTCTTTGAAACTTTGCTTCTTTTTTTTTTTCACACAGCTCGTTGGAATATTTTCCCTCATCTAATATGGTAATAAAAAATAACGGTGATTTGCAGGTTCACAATGTTAAATCATCATCAATGCTGAAGTTTGTTTTCGATCAAGAAGCAAATCTCCTATCACTGAATCTCGACGATTTCAAAATGTTATCTTTTAATCCTATCATCTTATCATCTTAATGATTTTATTGTTCTAAATATCTGAGATGATGCGATTGTCATTGCATAAGTTAATCATAATGGCCGTTTTCTTGAAACGTTGCTTCATACTCGTTTAAAGAGTTCATCTAATATATGGCTAGAAGTCAATATCAAAAATAATTTAATTGAAATTTATAGCATCTTAGTTATTTTTTTAGAAGAGGGAGGGGAAGGCAGGTGGAAAGGGGTGGAATTATTAAAAGCACTAAAAGGCGAAATCCCTGGGTGATTTAAATCCATTCCTTATTGTTATTATTGCTTCTGTTATAAGAATATTTAAAATCTTTTAATCCATTAAACTTACATTTATTATTTTTTATTCACTGTTAAAGCAATTCATTTTAGGCGTTTGAATAGTGCACTCAATATAGACTCATCGATCGCTCAAATATCAGTCGTAATTGGCATGCCTCGTTCTCATAGTGATGCATTTAAAAATCGGTAAATACTTAATTGTCAATAAAGAATTTGCCCTGTAGGTTCTAGCCCCAATGCTTAGGTACCCTAAGGGTTTCCAGAAGTCCCTATAGCTTGGGGAATTTTGAGATGTTTATGGAACTAAGAGAGCATAACTTTGAAAGCGGCACGCTTATGAACGTTATAGAAGGCAGGAATAGAGATTTATTTCATTTTTTAAGTGATCCTTTTTTCTCTAAGAAGCACATCACATAAATGAAGCGATCTGCTTCGTTTGAACAGTATCGCACCATCTGAAAGAGTGATAATTAGGAGTGCAAGACTAAATTCAGCCAGTCACCCACATGCAATCGTTTCAAAATGTAATATTTCAAAGATATTTGCATAGAAAAAGGTGAATTCCACTAGAAATTGCTTTACGTTTTCTTGAAGTGTCGCTTGAATTGCAAATTCGATGCATTAATATTCCATTATTATAGGTCGTCAGTATGTTTCCATGCACTGCGGGGTGCCATTATTTTAAGTCAAGAAAGTGCCATCTCAGCACTATCCGCGACACTCAATGGAGACAGTACACTTTCACGTCTCTATCAAGCATTTAAAGTGGCAAATATTGAGGTAGCCTTCAATATTATTTAGCTGCAATATTGGAGGTGTTTTTTTTTTCAACATGCATCTTTTTAAATTTTTTCGGTTGTTTTTCGAAATTTTAGTGATTAAATTAAAAATTTCATAAAATCGAACGTTAAAAAAGTTTTAAGAATTAGCATATATATGGATATGAATTCATATAGCAAATTGTAGATTATTTCTTATCAGATAGCGTCAACGTTGTTTACATGCTAAATGAAATACTCGTCGGTTGATTTCTGTGGCGTGAATAGCACTATAGTTCACGCAAAATCATTAGTTTTATCGCAATTGTAGTTGCTCTAAATAGTCTCTCTTTTACACCACTAGCCGATTACTGTGCTAAAAGCGGTGAGATTTTATTCATTACTGTGGTATTACGGTAGTGATATTGGACAAAGCGGCATACTATAGAATGCTCATATATCCTAACGAATCGCCAATACCTTTGCAGCCATGTTCCGAACTTGAGAGAACACTATCATCGGGAATCGTTGTTTCGAGAGTAACCTTGTTCTGGGTGGGAGTCTCACTTTTGGGACTTCTCATTCTCATCTCATTGTGCCTATATTCTTGCTTCATCGTACGATATAAGGACTGTCTCGATGAGAAGAAAGCTGCTATGAATGGTGAGATTATTTGATGTAAAACTTTCTTCTAGTATATCTTCCTCTGCTGAATCTAATACAAAGATGTTTCATTGACGTCAGGTCCCCCTCTTCCCCTTCCCCCAACACAACTGAATCAAGTACTTTCATAAACTAGGTTCCCTTCCCTTTCCCCATAAATTAACTTCCATAGCATTATAAGGAACCGTGCAATGCATTGCCAACGTATTGTGGGTAATAAAATGTGGGTAATTTGGGTAATGCGGGTAATAAATACAATGTAAGTAACGAAGTAATGGGTTGCAGGATCAGAAGCGCACTCTCTATCTCTGAAGAAATCGTGCTCATCGGTGCAATTCTACAGCATTCAACACTTGTAGGTTTGTTACGATATGCAATGTTCTCTTCTGATGCAATCCATATATCATTATCGTTTTTCTGCGATTATTTTTATAAAATATTCCAATATCCTCTCAAAATCTTTCTCAGAGTCCTCTATAATGGAGGACATCCTTTTTTCTAAATTCCATATATAGCAGAACATTCCAGCTTCTTTCGAAGATCCTTCTTAGAATCCTCTGTGAAGGAGGAAATCCTTCCGTCTAAATTTCATATTTAAAATAAATGGCGAAAAGAGCAAGCATTCATCTATAGCATCCATTATCTAAAGCTTTGGGAAAAGAACGATAACATTCGTATACATGATTCAATCGGTAGCATTCATATGTTCCACATTTTCGTGCTACTTTTCCTTTTTCAGTTCATTCAACACGATGAAACCTAGTTGATACGATAAAGAAGTTTTATTTATTTGTTTGCTCATTTATTTATCTATTTATTTAATTAATTGCTTACCCACTTAATTAATTAATTAACTAATTAATCAATTGATTAATTAATTTTGCTTATTTATTTATTTACTTACTTATTTATTCATTTATTTATTTATCCTTACACTCATCCTATTTATACATTCTTTTATTTATTTATTTATTTATTATTCAATTAAATAGTTAATTAATTCATTGTTTATTGGTTTATTAGTTTATTTATTGTTTATTTATTTAATTAATTAATTATTTATTTATTTATTCATTCATTCATTTATTCACCTAATTAATTAATTAATTAATTTGTCTATTATTTATTTACTTGTGCACTTAATTAATTAATTAATTAATTAATTGATTAATTCAATTTATTTCACTTATTTATTTATTCGTTATATATTTATTTATTCATTCATTTAATTCATTTATTTCAGAGCAGTAACCGAATATTGAACACATCGTTGCAGAACTGTGCGCATTGATCCGTTAAGAAACGCTTCTTACGTTGCTACAATGAATATGTGATATAAATCGATCCTCTATGATATATGATATAAATATAATATAAATATGATAATATAATATAATATAGTATAATATAAATAGTCACTTAAGTTAACCGGTGCTGTTTTGTTGATTTTTTAAAAGTGATAATTTGTGTTAATAAATAAAACTTTTGTTTGCCTCATATTCAATGCATTTTCAACGGAAAAGCGGAGCAAATGTGCTGTAGAGATTTGAAAAATGCGTTCGCTCATTCAGATAAAAGGGGCATATCTTCTCATTCATCTTTCACCTCTCCCTTTCCAACAAGGTTTTGTTTAGCATCCCCTCTTGTCAAGCGCTTGCTAGAATATTCCTAATCGAATACGACAATGCGCACTTCCTTTGATAACAAATAAAAACAGTTGCTACAGAATCAGCAGATTCGACATTATGAACGAATGAAAAGAAAGGAAGAGGTTTTTGGAATCAACCACCCCTCCTTCGACTCTTTACGGTTTGCATGAAGGAGAATTCTTGGAAAATATTTCGGCATCAATTGAGAAGCAGCGTTATCTTGAATATACCGCGGTGGGGCTAAGTAGGAGGTAGTTTTGCTGACTGGAAATGAGAAAACATTTTCAAAGCGATGCAGCAAAATCAATGTCAAAGAAAGATGATGGATAATCGAACTTAGCGAGCATTCGCTGATAGTAAAATAAAAGGATCGCACCTTTGGTTCGGGGCCTTAAGTACCAATACACACTTCGAGGTCAATTTTTGAGCATCATCCATAGGAATATTTTGCACTAGATAAATGATAAACAAACCATGTTAAATCAGAAAAGCTTATTTATGCAATTAGCAATGCGTTGTTGTTAGTTGGTCAATAAGAGAAAGAAGCCTTCATCGAAATAATATTCAGTGGATGAGTACTCGATGAGAGTTGAATATTTTTTGAATTGCAATATATCTTCCGAATAATCGAATAAAATAGAGACAAATTCAAAAAACCCGATGAACGAAACATTTTGCTACGATTGGGTATATGTTGATAGAGGACTTAAGAATGGTAAAGAATTTTAAGACTCATTGCTATGCCCCTATGTTTGCAGTAATTTTCAGTACTTTTCTGCACAAAAAGTTCATTTGAATCGCCAAATATATTCAAAAAGTTGTTACTATGAAAAGATTGTGAAAATGATTGAAAAAGTCGGAAATTCCGATGTTTAGATTTAAGGTCGGCTATTACTCGTTGATCAGCTGACTTAGTTATGAGAAGTAAAGTACAACAGCTGTATAAATTCAGCTCTTCATGAACACCTGCGATACTTGCGTCACCAATAATTAAGGACAAGAGACAGCAAAATGGATGAATCCCGTAGTCGACTCCGATCTTCTGATTTGTGTAACGATTTGAATCTCTCGGAGTCGGACTGCGGAATATCCACCCCTCATCCCTTTGAAATAACTATGATGAATCAACTCCGCTTTAACATCAAAAGTATCGGCTCGGAGTCACCAATCACTGATTGTCAGTAGTTGCTTTTAATACCTACGGATGCGTATTCGTTTGTGAGTTGAGTACAGCGGCCTTAATACGTGCAATTTCAGCTTGCATAGATTGCACTTGCTCTTTGAGTTGCTTATTCTTCGTAACCAAATGTTGCAGCTCAGCTTCAGCTTCTTCACGTAGTCCTCTTTGTCGTCTTCGATATCTAGCTGCCGCTTCGTTATTCTAAAATAAATAGGAAGCTTTAAACAAATAAATAAACAAAAACATAAATAAATGAATAAATAAATAAATAAATAAACAAATAAATAAATGTATATATACAATCTCCGTAAGTAATAAATTCCACAATAGACTATGGATCGCGATTATAGTTGCGCTTTGTTTGATGGCTTTATGAACATAAAAATTTTATTGGCATTGAATGCTATAACTGCTGCCGAAGAGCATCAATCGTTTTCAGTGTATAGGCATTAAAAATCTCGTATTCTTCTTTCACATAAAGTTCAATCCAATCGTCGCTTCAATAGCCAACAATGCGCCTTTTCTAGTCTATATTTTTTCAATGAATTTGATTATCTTGCAGAATTCATTTTCTTCTCCAACAAACATTAATTTCACTCAATTGTTTTTTCTTTTTCAGTAATTCCAACTTGCCAAGCCGTCTGTAGATGGAAGCTAAAATGTCACTGGTGAGTAAGTTGGACAAACTGTCTGCAGACACACATTGGCAGACATCAGACAAAGTTAAAAAATCAAAAACAGCTTCGCTATGAACCCATAAATCTGGTTAATTTGGAGGACTTTGAATCTGGAAGACCTTATTTCTCGCAAAATCCCGCTACGACAACTTTTCAGCTCTATTTATTTTAAATGTGAGTCAGTATTTCTGTTAATCATAAGAGGATAGTGAAACGATCAAACAGAAAGAATAATTTAGAAATTTTATTTAAAAACAATCGTTTTTTATAGAAAGCAAAAATTCTAAATAAACATTCTAAACAAACTTCATAAAGAAAATTTGGCAATTTCGCACAAACTGTGGATTTTCCTTCGTTTAGAGCGAGATAAAAATAAATAGGATGCACATTACGGAGACTGGCACGATATGCGTTTTTTTTTTGCAGTCTCGGCGAACAGACTGACTGATTGTAAAAATATTTCAAAGAAAAACAAAAACAATCAACAATGTATTGCGGCTTCCACGCAATTAGATATAAACAAAAAATCGAATTTGCCAATTTCTTTGGCATCACTATAAATGCCCACAACTCTTCTATATATGGATTTATTGGGGATGAAAATAATCCCAACTCTCCTTCAACCTTTCTACGTTGAGTGAAACTGCTTGACTTCACAGGTTCAAGTGCAAAAAATTCTCGAAAGTTTGCAGTGCAGCGCAAATTATGGATGGTAGGTATTAGAATATGTACTGAAAATATACAAATTAAAAACAAAGAGGCGTCCGCTAAAACTTACGAAGTTCACTCGCTCATGATGTTTTCGTCTCAAGCTCAGTTGAGAACCTGATGTATATTCTATTCTAAATTTGCATAAAATATATGAAAATAATCTTCTAAAATCGCTTTAAAGTTTCATAAGGTTTTTGTATGAGGCACTGTTTGATAATCGATTGCAGTCTAATAAAAAACTAATGCTTCACTGTCTTATCTCAAGAACTTACCTTATAGAGAAACAGTTTTAGAGTCTATGGATCCTTAGAAGTTTCGCTCTTTGTACTCTACACTCGATGCTTCTATCAGATCATACGCATCGGATAGCTGATCCAGCGATAAGTTCTAAGCTCGTGTAGTTTTCCGAGAAGAAAGTGAAGATACTAGAGCTCACCTGTGCACGCTTACGACGAAGGATTTCTTCGGGTGTCTCAGAACGATCTCCTTTATGTGTCAATAGAAAACCACCTTCTTTGACTGCGCTAACGACCAATTTGACAAAATCCTCAATCGATATACGTGTATAATTGGAATGTGAATCAATTGCAGTAAGCGATAAACTGGAGCAACTACCCGACGTAGAATGCTCGCCAAAGGGAACTTCATTACCGAGAACAGCATCGAACTTCACGAACTCGTCACTTGAGACTGTTGAGAGAGGTGATTCTGACGATGAGCGAGATGAATAATTACTCTATAAAAGAATTCACTGAAAGCATGTTCCATCTCGATACACTAAGAACTAAAATGAACGCCTTCCTCTTCGTAGAGATAGACAAGTATCATACTAATGTGATGAAAAGAAAAGAAAAAGAAGAAAATCACTAACAGCGGTGTTTTCCAATTGAGCGCATTCGCAAACAATTTCGTGATAAATATCTTGTTGCGAACGATACTGCAAACGCTGAGTGTCTACCTCGCTGATGGTGATGAAATGTGTTTCTTTAATCTTGTCATCTGCTTCATGTTGCATGACCTCATTCTTGTAAGATGCGGTCACAAGACTCGTAGATTCGTATGGATCTTCCTTCACTGATGAACGATGGCCATGTTGGAAGCCGCTACTTTCGTCACCTCAATTCATTCAATTAGAATTGCTATCGGCGATTCTTTCGTCGTCGAAATTATTAAAGAAAAGAAAAACTCGTAAGTTTGGATCGTACATTCATATGTTATCCACGCATTAAAAATAGACCTGCATGAAATTCAAAGAAATTTTGCTCCTGGAATACAAGGAACGCAAGGACATTCAACCACGAGGAATATGGCTAAGATATTGCTTTTACTTTTCAGAGGGTCATGGGATATCACGGTTAATTCTATAGGCTGCAGCAACAGGAGATACAACTATGACGAGTTTGGATAGTTGGAGTACTCTCCTAGTTCAGAGTCCGGATATTATTACGATGTAACATTTTTCCCCCTCCCTTCTCCCCATCTTGTAGGTCTTTGAATGTGCATTTATATAGGAACGTTGCGAATGTTAACGAGGTATGCAGGACACAACCGATCCCATCACGATTTTACTTGGCATATCTCTCTGTTTGTGAAACTCTTAATTAATTAATATGCAAACTTCAGCAAATTTTCGTTGGTTAACTTTGAGTTTGCGCATAATAGGTATTAATTTATGTAAAAACGAAACCTAGTAGGTTCAATATATGCAGAAAACATTCATTTCGTCTTCCTCTTTGCAAGCATTTGCAATTCACATTCAGACGGAAGGAATATTCAAATGATTCAAACCGATCGAAGAGAAAATCAAAAAAATTGATCAAGAAAGTTTCGTAAGCTCAAATTGAATCGATCAATTACCTATATCAGAAGGAGGTTTTGGCTTCTTATGTGCAAATCCGATTATCGAGCCAAGGATCGAACGTTTGATAAGATCATCTGCACCGAAAGGACTTGTCATGTTAGGTCGTCATCTGGGATGTAGCTGCGTTTACGCAACGACAATGCTGCAATGAATGATTTATCAACGTGACTTTTTAGTTTTCTGAGGGAAATCCCATTGCTCGAATCCCCGATCGTATTAAGCCATCGAACAGAACATTCGAGGATACATGAAACTCTATCATAAGCCATCACTTAATAGAGAAAAGCAACGACCCTTTAAGAAACTTTAATTTACTCCTCCTAATTTACTTTATATTACTTAACTTTTAACAAACGAGATAGTCATCAAAAATAAATTTCTACTGATATTTCTTTCAGCTGTCCGGATCCATTGCCTCTTTGATTTCGATCTCTGTTAGAGGATTAATCCATCTCACTAAACAGCAATACAATCCTTGACGTCCACTTCCGCAATTTTTCTCCCCCACTCGTCATTTTTCATAGTCGATTACTTCCGCTCTCAATTCCAACTCAACTATCCCCATTCCGGTCTTAAACATGTAGACCTTCACTTTTGTTACTCCTCTTGAGAAATGTTTGAACTACTTTTGAAAAATGACTCAAAAATTGGGGGTGTGAAGTATTGCTCCAGTAAGGTATATGGCCGCGAAGGAAAATGGATTCACGAAATACAACAAAGAATGAGATTGGTGAAATAATAACTGCTAATCCTTACAGGCGGCTGCATGCATCTCAAATGTAAATGCTTTCCTCTCAGACGCTACTATTTGCAGATTGCTGGCAGCTCACGACCTTCATTGACCGTGAAGCTTTCTCTTTGGGTAAACATTACCGAGATCTACACATAATTTTTCCCAAAATTGAAATGTGGGAAAAGGGACAAGAAGATAGGAAGAACAATGAAAATATAGGTGAAATCAGCATGTATTTTTAAAGGAGCATAGAAAAATTCTTTGCAGATGAATAGCAGCAAAATGAATTGCCGGAAGCAAGCTATAATGTGTGCTTTTTTTAGAGTATTGCGTTCGACATTTGCCGAACCATACCGGAAATCGTAAATTAATATCTCCAAGGTACATATCATATGACATTTCTTTATATACGATCGCGTTTCTGGCGTTTAAAGTGTTAGTTTTTTGGTACTCAGCATTGATCAGACGCTACGTGACGCTATGATAACCGAAAAGCTTCTCTTTGCTCGCTATAGTTCAAGCACTAAACGATCTTCGTAATGGGCTAGTTAATTATATTTGCTAGGATTGATATGCTTCACCAAAAAAAGCATTCTTTGCAGTCGGCGGAGCATTGGTCTTTAGTGCAACGAAACTTGACAGATCATGGAACTAATGAATAGGTAGATGGTGAATTTTTACAACGATGAACTAAAAAATAATCTGCACTAAGCATTCGGTGAATTTTTTTCGTATTAATGCAACATATATCTTACTTGAAATATGGGGGATAGATGCAAACTCAGACGTCTTGAATACGATTTTTTTCTTGAATAAAAAAAGCGGAAAAAGCAACAAAACGATTAGATAGATGAATTGTCGCGCAATCAACGTATCGAATCGTCAATCATTCTTGCAAATTACGCTAACCAAGCAAAACGATTTTGTAAGTAGCAAAATTAAAACTTTAAAAATGAGAATAAGCTTTTAAGAAGATATTCATTCAAATGACCGAAGATGATAATATGAAGTAATAAATCGCAAAACAACGAAAACGAGCTCCGTCTAAAATGGCAACAATATATAAATGCACTCGAAGGGTCTATGCTCACTTACTTATATTCGATGCTTTTAGTGCCACTTTGATAGTGATAGCGTTATGATGCGATAACGTGATCAATTCGTCCTATCAATATTTGATGAGATCGTCTATTATATACCACTGTATCGGTCAATGAAGAGTGCATTAGAGAACAAGAAGAGCATAGAAAAGTACTATAGGACAATTCGTAGAGAAAAAATAACTCTAATGCTTTTGACTTTCTCTCCGAACTCTATAAAAAATGTTCAGCCGAATTGAGATCAAATATTACAAGTATGACAATGAGAATAGAAACACAAACAATTATTATGTATTAAATAAACATATACAACTATAACCCGGGAAAATGACATCATCGACTATCGAATCAATCCAAATTTGAAAAAAGAAGGAGGCAATAAATGAGGTGTGATAATGTAGCTACTTTAACGACGTAGAAAGTAAACGAATAAAATAAGAGTATCACCTTAAAAATTATCAAAGATGTCAAAGCATTTTTCTTATTAAATCCGAAAATTGCGCATATACTTTGCGCTACTTATTCGCAAATGAAATCGAGCGATTTTTGCTTCTAAGGTGTATTTAACGTTACAGGTAAAAGAAATGGATTAACAGGAGTAGTTCTTTTAGTTCCAACGTATTATTTCATTTATTTATCCTTTGTATAGAGATACCGCTAATTGCAACCACACCTTGATTACTCATCTCTTTATTTAAGCTTGAGAATCAAGGAAAGCTACTCCAATACTTAGGGATCAAAAGAGAACTGTTGCATCAGTTTCGTTGATCGCTTTGTTTTTTTTTTGTATTCAGAAGTTGAGTTGGCAAATTTTGATTCGCTGTTTTCTGGAGATACTCAGAGATCAAATTCCTATGCTAGCGCACTAATACGAGCGAGAGAAAGGAGACTATAACGCTTTCATCTAGCATCAGCGATTCTCTAATTAGCTCCTCAATGAGATGTGAATTCAAAGTGAAAATAGTTTACGATGTAGTAACGAGCATTCTTAGATGTATCAGGCTATGCATGAAATTAAGCATTTACACACGCAGGTAAATAATTCAGAAACATCTGCAAAAGTGCACACCTTTCAATTTTGTTTAGTCTACCGATCCATTCCTCATTCGTGGCTTTGTATTGATCAAAGGTACTCAGTATCCCTCAACAGGTGATCCACCTACAGATCGTCGATGTTTTTAGCGCGACCGCGGATATCGAAACACAAGGAGTCGCCAAAGATTTTAGCTAACACCTTCGGAAATATTTCGCCGTATGGCATCCTTTTTCGAACTCAATTACTTTCGGTGATATGGTCGACAATCTATCTATCTAAACGTCCGTGCAAGATAACCAACTTCCTGAACGCTGTAAAAGCTGTTCAACTTTGATACGATCCTATATTTACTCGGAATGCGCTAATTTCATGTCGATTTAGCCGACGAAATTATAGGCAATCTCTGGGATGTTATTCTCTTTCCAAGTTCATGAACTCACTGCCGCAATGAAATGCTTTTTCAATGAGATAGCGTTGTCGGAAATTTTGCTAGAACACCTCAAAATTTATATTAGTGGAAGTTGAACGACGAGGAAGCAGTGGACAAAAAAACTTGCAGTTTTCTATAATCGGCTTCGCTCAAATTTTACAGACTGTATCACTAAAAGTAAAGATTTTTTAATAGTGTAATGCACATGAAGAAGGAAGACGAACCCTTCTACCTGCCACCTGCCTCAGTATATTTTGTCAGTGCTAATAAGATCGGCCATTTCTCTGCTTCACTTTGCGTTGTTTTTCACACAATACTTCTACTACTAACAACTTCGCTCTTAGCTTATTCGTAAAAATCATTGTTCATATTTCATCGAATTGCGCATACTTAGTTTATTATATGCAAATGCCTTTGTTTTTTAATGTATTTTTTTCTCGCTTTGATACTTCCATTTTTTTTCATCGAATTTATGCAAATGGCATTAAAATCATTTCTTTATGATCATCTCGAACTGAGGCGAGCACGTGAATAATCTTTTTTTATTGTAATTAACATATTTGACAGCGCATTCCTTGTGAAAGCATTTTAATTTTCTATTTGAACGGAACACTAATAAACAGTACTTATAGGCCAACTGTGATATAAAGACGTGAAAATGTACGCAACGGAAAGGAATAAGAGGGAAGCGGAAAAGGACGATGGACCGTGAACCATAATATGGACTAATTATGGAAAGGTGGCATTCAAATCGAACCCCTCAGATGTTAGCAGCAAAAATTTCATCGACGATGCACAATGATCCAATTTTTAATTGCAATACAGGAGCCCACATAAGATCATAGCTTGAAAATCTCTCCGAGATTACTTTTTTTTTTCACATAACTTCACTTCTTTTGCTCATAACCTAACTGCACATCGTACCTTTCCGCGATTGGCACGTGGCTTCGATTACTCGGAAGCATAAGCATCAATCTCGTGGTAGCTTAACGTTGCTGAAGGTGGTTGTAATCAAATAATCCATTATCGAATCAACTCAACGAAAACGATTCTTTCTTAGCGAACAATAAAAACAGTGCCGATGGTCACATAATAGATACGTGAGGTGAAAATTGGAAAAAAAGAGGAGAGCCATTTTAAACTAGCAAATACACCTGTACAAGAATGAAGGCAATCAAATTTGACCGTGCGTATATTAGGGCGATTCATGAAACCGAAAGCATAGAAATGTCTTTGGAAATAAAACGTGAAATCAATTAACAAAACATATGTAGCAGAACAATACGACAAGCACAAACTTCCTATTGAGATTTAAATTTTCTATAAGGGATTAATGCTTTCATAAATATGAATGACTTTCAAATATTCTCTTCCAAACGAACCCATATTCTGTTCCAAATATTCCTCAGCGCAATTCACTTATCATTCATCTCATTTATAAGTTCACTATTCAGATTCCCCTCTAAATATATTGCAGCTGATATTGATTAATCTGAATAGTAAGACTAACTTTGCGCTGAAGCATGCATATATATATATATATATATATATATATATATATATATATATATATATATATATATATATATATATAGAGCAAATAAACAATAAAAATCGTATTGAAGCAAACGCTTAAGCGAAAAGAACTTTTTATTGTATAGCAGGGTGGAGATTTTTGAATGGGATAAGCAGTGTATGAAGAGAGCGAATAAACTACCAATCGCCGAATGCGACCCGAACGAGCAACGATGCCGACTCATCGACCGTATGCCCATAGCCAGTATTAAGACGAACATGCGAGTAGCCTAATATATGACATTTATTATGCAAATAATGCCCAAACAGTTATTACGTACGCAATAATTCAGTGGCCTTTCCCGTTTGGAGGTTTGGGGAAGCAGTATCATCCCTAGAAATATTAAAACCTTTAAAAGGATTCCTTTGAAATTGCCACAATTCTAATAAAACGAAAACAATATTCTTAAAGATTTATTATTTATAGGAAGCTATTTCAAGAATGTGCTATAATTCTTCTCTACTGAAAACCTGTACTGCATGCAGTGTATTTAACCATCAGTCAATCAACTGATAAAAACGATTAGTCTTATTACTAGCTAATATCTAGTAGATTCCACTAAGAGCACATCTCAGGGAAACAATAAACGAATAAAGAAATGCCATGTTTGGTATTACGGAGGGAAGAGAACAAGTTATAAATCTTTAATGTTATAATAAAAAATAAAAGATATGAACTCGTGAAGCGATAGCGATATTTGAAAGAGAAATGGGTATTGAAAATTACAAACCTGAAAATAATATCGCATGAAAAATATGCAATTTTTGGCAATGCTTATTGCAGCATAAACTTTTTGCCAAAAAATATAATAATAAGAAAATCGAGACTACTATTAAGTTCAATGGCCTTCTAATATGTTAGTTAACAGCTGTTATCTATCTATAAGCGTAAAATTATCGATGAATGCAAACGTACCACCACGAATACTATTCACGGGAATAGTATATTCACCGATGAAATCGTTGGCTGAGGTGGAATCAAAGTCTTTCACGCAGAGTCGTAATAAAGCTAGTTCCGGGCAACGCAGTACCATTCGAAATGTCTCATTCCATTGCGGATTGAAACTGAAAGTAATAAGGGAATAGAAGATTTTAATATTTAGAACGTGAACAATGTCCATCTTTTACTTCCACTTCGGCATTTCATAACAAATGACAACGGAAAAGGAGGAGGAGGAGAAGGAGAGGAGGATAGAAGACGTATGACCATTTCAAATCCCGACTGTTTTTGCTCTTCTCGCTTATCCTCTCCTTTTTTCCAAAATTCATAGACTGGGATATTAATATCCTTAATTTTCCCTCTTCCTAAAATTGCACCAAGCTACAGCAACTAAATAAGCACTTACCCATTATCGGCAATGGTTCTCGTTCTGAATTTCTGTGTATCAGCCGGTATGCCGAATATTTCAACAGTGACATATGGATCAACAACATCATGGCCAAGTGTTGGTTTCGGCAAATATTGTCCACTAATAATCTATAAGAGTATCGCATTCAGCATACATTCATTCCTAAATCTTGACCAATATGCCTCTTTTCTCAATTAGAATGAGAATAAGAGCCACGTTTTCAATAACGAATGTAAGAACTTCGGTAGATCATCACAATCCACTTATGAATAAATAATAAATCTAGTTAGCATGCTGTTACCTCGGATGTGGTTAATGGTGCTTATCGATTATTACATAGATAATATTGAGTGGAAATTGATAATTCTAAAAGAAATTTGCATGTCAAATGCAACATCGAAGCATTTTATATCACTGGACAATAATTCGCCGTATACGGAAATCGATAAAATTAATAAACTCAACATTGAACGAATTATTATAAACGAGTGACGAATGTACTCACCCCAATCGACATGAATGTTCGTGCTCTTCCAGAAACGTCATCCAGACGGGGATCTGTAAATGCAACATCATTCTCCGTTTATTTGACAAATTCTTCCTCTACTGCCGCAAGACAAAGTGAGCAGTAACAACTGTACACGTAAAGAATCTCGATCTTTCACTAATGTAGCGCTCTATTGTTGCCGTAGCTAGATAAAGGATTGCATAATAATGCCGTTTTATTTCACCACTTACGTGCCAGATTTTTGAGAAACGGTGAAATGAAACCTCTATCTGCAAACTATTATTAACACTCAATTCCGACTATCCTCGAAACCCACACACACACACGCTATCCTAACAACTCAAACACTCCCCGTCACATATTTTGAAAGATACCTCTGGGAAAGCTAGATTTGGAAATTACAAAGGTTGTCCCTCTTGGGGTGAGATATTTGTCTCTATAGGAGTATCTAGGATAGCTACATTCAGATGCTCAGCAGTATATACACTCTCGAAAATAAAAATGCAAATTTACAAGAGAGAAATGAATAATAAAAAATAAAACAAACCTAAGCCACGTAGAAGGAAATCCGGTTTGAGCACATAGCCACAGTTGCCATTGATACGGAAGAGGCCGAGCACAATGTCGAGATACTCACCCGATGTTTGCATATTCATTGCCACCGATTGGATTCCACAAATCCACGATGGCATCGGATCCATATTGCTCGAATCTTGTCGTAATCCTTTCGGATACGACTTCACCAATCGGCTAGCTGTATACATCGCCAAAGTAGTGCCGCCTTCCATCATGCTTTGTACTTTTGTTTCGGAAAGTGAAGCCGAACCATCCATCGGATCTATAAATACACACCTTGAATTACACCATTTCCTCTTTTAGTTAATTGATAGATTTCGTTCATTTATTCGTCTTTAAATTCAACAGTTGTTCTTCAATTTTCACATTTCATTGAGCTAAGAAATTGCAAAATTCAAAAAAAAAATTGGCAAGAAACTGCTTACGTTCTTTAACATCCTGATATAAATTCGAAGATAATTTGACAGATGGAAGCGAGATTAAACGTGAAAAATCCGGATGCAACTGGATTTTATGTGGCTTTTCTCTTGACTGTTCAGGATTCTCGTCATCATCTTGATCCAATTGTCGATCACGACCACTTTCACTTGATAGCTTCTTTCCTCTCAATAGATATTTTCGTTTTAGAGCATTCGGTGATGGCAATGGTGTTATAGCCGCATTTTCCGGACGAATATAAATTTTATCACTAAGTACCTATAATTTACATTGATCCTGATTTATTCTAATTAAGAGTGTAATTTTTTATTATTTTATAATTGCAGTTGAAAAATATTATAATTGCTGTTTTAAATTATCTGTCTTCAATCACATCTCTATCCTTCACAAAGAGAACTTTCCGAATTGAAAGCATAGTCAGGATGGAGCTTAAATGGAGAAGATGGAGAAGGACAACGGCTTAAGTCACTAGCAAAAGTCGAAGTCCATAAGCAAATACTCTATCCGAGGTAATCGTTTACACTCGAAGAGAAATAAAAAAAGCAATGCGGCATTTAAATGGGACTCATACCAATATAAATATACCAATAAATATATATACTCGTCAATATTTATACATAACGAAATCAGCGCTTCAAATTTCCATCTCCCCGTATTACTTAAGATTCAACATGTTCAAAAAAGTTTCCGAAATGGAACCTCATGAATCCAACAGATTTAAAATCAAACATTTTTATTTGAATAAAGCAACAACGATCGGAAGATTGTATATGAAATATAGGTATAAACATTCTTAGCATTCTCAGCACTAATTACAGTGTTTATAAAATTGCTAGAGGAGGATTGCTTCACAATGCTAGATTAAGTATGAGCTGAAAATCAAGCATATTTTTCTACTATAGATTCATATTCAAACAAAGCAACAGAACCTCATTAAATATGCGGACCATCGCTTTCTGCTGTGGTAATCCAACGTGGTTCTCAATAGTCAGGATAACGGGATAAGGATTAGAGATGAACGCATATTGGTCTATCGCTTTTAGTGCATTGCGCAATGTTATCGACGTGATAAGTGTTCGTTTATGTGTAATACATGGTTCACCATGATCTCCATCGAAGATATCCACTAAAATTGCAATCATATATCGCTTTAAATAAATCTCAATAAGTCTATCTTGGAATTACGGCACAATACGAAAATCAAAGCAGTAAAGCATTATCAATAAAGTACTACATAATACTGCACCTTGATTATTACCTTATTTCAATCGCATTAATGTCACAGTGTTTGATGTAATCCTGAACGTTGAATTACTTTTCCCAGACCTAAAAACACAAGTCAGAAATGTACGTTGATAATGAAAGCGTCATTTCCGCTATGCGTTGCTTCCTCACTTAACTACCTTAAATCTTTAGTTTACCATTATCTCGTCCTATCTAGCTAAGATATATTCACTGTAATATATATACAACAACAATAAATGTAACAAACGTTCGAGTAGACGGGCGCCCTTCTTCAAAGCACTGATATAACCCTCAACGGTTGCTTCGCCTTTCATCTGCAATCCGGTAAGGTATGTGTTGTGACTGGAATTGATGTAGTAGTGACTTAGCGGTTGATCCATGTCTTGGAAAATAGATTCGTGGCCTGGTTTCAACATGTTGCCCCATCGCGATTGAAGAAGACGTCGAAAACCTGAAAAGAAACTCGTCCGGATCTAGTCTTTCCTACTTTCACCGATCGAACCATAGAATTGCGAATCTCAGTAATCTATGAGCACCGATTTTCGGAAACCTTTAAGTTCTTTCTTATCAATATAATCCATAAACGAAGATACGTGCTTGCAAGATGACCTTTGGAACAACGGTAGATCAAATAACTTACCTATAGGACCGAGCAGTTTGCCCTTTCGATTGTTACTATTTGGAGTTTCGTACGTTTCAATTATCGATTCGACTTTCTTCTCATCCACATCGACAAACTGAAATCAATTCATATCTCGAGATTGCTGCAAATCGATTGACAAGTTAAACGATTGATAAGTTGCTCGCATGCACCTATACCGTGAATAAGCACACCTGCTGTTCCTTGACCAGGAAATCACGTAGATCGGTAACGGTAAGTGCCGCATCATCGATTGAGCTAAACAGTCTCAGTGCATGCTCCAATTCAGGTCGATGAGTAAGTCTTTCGAAGAATGTCAAAAATTCCTCTTGATCAAGCACTCCATCTCCATTCGATATCTCTGTTTTTTTCGTATTTGCATCCTGTAATTATCACACCTTTAATGACGATTCTAATTAATCGGAGACTTTAGAGAACATAGTGTAATATTATTTATGCCTTTAAAACTACAGTCAAGACAGATTACATCGCTAAAAGTACCTTGACTTCGGTGATGCATTATACTAGCTAGGTAACCAGTATATCAGTTTTGTAGCCTCATATACTCTTTATTCCACAACAAAACTGAAGGCAGTAAAGCATTAGAACTCCTTATTTCTTTTTTTCCTCCTAATACTCATAGAAACTTCCTTTACAGGTATGCGTCATTTACGCCAGCTGCCTGTGCAACCTCAACCTCTCCATCTACATCACTGGTACTACCTATATGTTCCACATGCAAAAATAAACGGCCTTAAAAAGATTTCTTGTCTAAATCGAAAATGAAATGAGAAAAAAAGAGAACAAGTACTTTCTATAGCAACTTTTATTTTTCGTCTCCCTATCTAAGAAGCATAATCTAAAATCATCGATAAGATGAAAACCTGAGATCACGAATCCCAAGCGAGTCACCGATTAACGAATGAATCACGATTACAACTACTAAATAAAATAAATAAATAAATTAAATTTAGATGCGTTTATTTCCGTTTGCATAGAAATTATTTAAGCGTAGCAAAGATAATAAGAACGCAATTTACAAACCATAAACATTGCCATCGCATATTCTTCACTGATCTGTAGATTAAGTCTCTTAAGCAGTTTCCATACCTCGTTGAAAGATAGTCTGCCTAAATTATATTACACTGAGCTAAATTATTTTAAATTATAGTATTAAATTATATGAAACTTAAAATCAGTAGTGTTGAATTTACTTCAGTAGCCGATAAGCATTCATTGTCGATAATAAATTTTATTTTTTAATGAATAAATGTGAATAATGAGCTCAGTTCGAATAACGTTACCTATGGCAAATATAAGTAAGAATTGATGGCAATAAACATTTGAATATGGCATAGGATATTGAAGACATAAAATTATATAGGAAAATGGGATTTGACTAAAAATTCTTAGAAAATACTATAAAAGATTCGTCAGTGATCTAAATGAAGTTTAAATTTGGTATTTTTATAAAAAAATATGATAAGAAAAGAAAGACTAAATGAAACACCATTGTTGTTGATATCTGCTTTACGGAAATTTTCGATTAACCATCGTCTCTCATCAAAATGCATTCGTTCTTTGTTTTTCTTTTCGATTAGATATTGAAGTGCATTCATGACGATACGTTTCGATCGACTATCATCGGCAACAAAATCCAATGATTTATGCAGAAAACGTGTATGAGTGAGTATTACCGAGAAACACATTTCCTCCTGTAAATAACCTTTAAAGCTTTTTTGTTTTATTGATTGATTTAGTTTTTTTTTTAATTTTTTGCGTAATTTTCCTATGAACGCAACACTGATGTGACTCGGTGAATGACATTAGTAAACACTACTGAACGCAGAGCATTTTATAACATTTTTAAGGTTTTTTTCCTTATTTTGCTGAGCAATCATTCAACCTTTGCTCTCAAGAAGGTGCCATACAGGGGGGAGGGGAAGAGCGATGAGGTCGAATCTATGGAGTCTTTTTCCTTAACGACGATAAATTTTTACATCCGAATTTTTATTACATAGAAAACAACTAAGCCAACATTTAACGACTATATCGTTTAGTCATTTCTTTTATGTATTTTTGCAATAAAAGAACAGACGGCTGCAATTTAAATTTCTGATCTTTTTTCTTATAAAATTTTAATGTCGCTTTCAATCTCAACACTCTCATCGAACATGCAAAACAGCTGTTTAGTTTTACTCATCCAACAATGAATTGACAATGTCAACACTGATGTATGACCAATTAGAAAAAAATCTGATCGCTTGAATGTATCACTTTGTAGTGCTATCTGATAGATACAACTGTGAAACATGCATGCATTTCTTTATTGCTTTTTGTAGAGTTCATAGAGAAATGAAAATATTACAGAATGTCTCCCCTTCCCTTTTCCTCCCAAATACTTTCACTGAAATTTTAGGATTAATTATAAACCACGGGTAAATAAGAAATATTCATTATTATGATTCAATGGAGAATAAACTTTCTCGAAACGATTTCTCCAAATGAATGAATTAATTTAAAAATTTACCGATGTATGCTCTCGGAATGCATATTTAGTAGCCGCATTATGAAGATTATCCGTGCTGAAACCACTTCGAACGTCCAAAATATTGCCAATTTCCACTGGAAAATTTATTTATTCATCATATACTAATAAACTCTCTCCACCGGAAATTCAATAATTTATATTAACTTTCTATGTTAGTTTTAATATTTATTTTCACAAGTGAGTTCTTTACCTCATTATGTCCTCAGATATTAAACGAAGTAAATTTAAGCTTGAATGATTGCGACTGCAACAATATATTCGATGTGTTGTTGCTTTCAAACTTGAAGTGATTCCGCTGACATGTATTGCATTGCCGTTGGCCGCCTGATGCAATACAAGAACAGCTAAGAAATCAAGTTGTTGAACCCACTGGCCATTGGTCAAATTTTGCGATTACAAGCTAACAATCATCAGCTACAACGATAGGTTCGTGAGGGGACCAAGGAGGGGAGCGAAGGTGGAAGCAAACAGTTGCCTGAAATGTTGCTTAGGGTACTTTCTCAGGTATAAATCTAGGGATGGCGTGATTCACTGGACATCAACAACGATGCAAATTTTGGGAATTTGCGTGTAATTCGATGCCCGATGAAATTCGAATAAAAATTTTAAAATTTCGAGGAAAAAGTTGCTAAACAATGACATGAACCACATGGGCAATCGGAAAACTTTAGTGGTATGTGTTGCGGCATTTCTGCCACTTCAACACAAACACTAAATGGCATTCCAGATAACACTTTGCTGCTTATAATCACAGGTATTCGCTTAACTGATCACTTCTTATACAAATTAATTTCGTTTAAAAATACTTAAATAAATTATTAATTGTTTTTAAATACGACAGCAAGAAACAAACCAGATTTGAGTCGCATCGGCACAAATTTCCATAGGACACACGAACGGTAACACAGCCACCTGCCATCCTGGATGAACACCTTGTGAGGCGTGGATAATCGTGATCGCTTCACCCTTCTCAGCGTTACACCTTCCGAGCATAATTCCACACATTTTGCAACATCATCTTCCAGATGTTGTTGTCGTTGTAGTTCGTATTCACGAACAACGCCAATCGGTGGCTGCTGCTCCATCGTGCTCCATTGTGGCAACCCACTAGCCTCTTACAATCTCTCTCAACGAATCTCTCTAACCGTCTGTGTGACGCTTCGTTTCGTAGACTTCTATAGTCTGCTAACATCATCTAATCGCTTCTCCCTTCAGAACTCTTTCTCTGATGCATGAGCCTAATTCACTATGTCGATTTTGTCGTCAAGAAAAGTATTTCCTGATGATGCAAAAACAGGTGCTGCAATATGATTTAAATGGCTATTAATGCCTCGATCTAGGACATGACCTTCCATAAAGCTCTAGTTCGAGTAATATGTGGACTCTATTACATCTCTCGCATAAATCTTGAAACGCAGGTACAGTATACAGGTATATGCAGCATATCTGAGTGGTATTCAAGGCACATAAATGCCAGTTGTTCAGTTCTTTATTTCACTGAAGCAAATGGTGAGGTCACTGATCGATAGAAATGATGAGCGATGAGTTGTTTAGAGTGTTGTCTAGCAAGTGAAATGCATTATTCATTTGAAAAGCTATGTGCAAATTCTTTTCTTTTTTAGCACAGAGGGTTTGTTAGCACGATGCGCTTTTTAGATCTAAAAAGCACGATAGAAAGATAAAGATGCCACTCTGTTTATACGCTCCCTCCCACCTTCTATAAGCCTACTTCCTTCGATCGTCTGTGGAATTCGAAAATTTTGTACAGGAGAGCCTCTATCTGTACTCTCGATTTTCATACTCCATCTGGAATAGTAAATAGTATAAGCCCTTGAAAACAAGTAAAGTTGCTTTATATCACCTCAAACGATTGCTTCTGTTTCAGAATTTCAGGACGATATAAGTCAGTGGTTTTCATAGGCTTTTTATCTTCGCATATAGGTCACTTGTCGCCAGGAGTTATAAATAAAAATATGGTTTATTTGAATATTTCGGCAAACACTCTGGTATCAAGATTTCAATGAAAAAGTTTGCTTTTATCCATTACTGTGAGCATTCTTTTACATTAGGAAGTTAAAAAGCCCACCATAGTAGCTGACACAATATGCGCTTTCTCTTTCGCTTATCGTAGCAACCATTTTTAATGACTAATAACGTCTTTGCGAAAAAATGCATTCATATTTTAATTGATTCGGCCGCTCGTACAATTCCACTTGCAGGTGATCCGTTTTCTCGTTTTGCAATCCAACCAGTTGGAAATAAAGGTTCGACAGGTTGGAAAATGTCTCAGTTTTTTTTTTTTGCGCATTCAAGCGACTATAGCCCCTTGATATCTCACCTTGGTAGTTCGTATTGAAGGCCATACAATGGTGTATTTCGTTTACCATATTTAGTGAACTGGAACTACCTGAAAAACAAGCGGATATTCATACATACATGGGATGTGGGAATAAAATTACCAAGAAATACACAATAATAGAGTGAGAAGTAAGCAAAGAAGACTAGCAGGATATGTGCTTTGTATTGTTCAACTTCCTACGCGAATGTGTTGCACAAATGATAAAAGAGTATGGCAACAACAATAACAAAACAATGCAAAAATTATATTTCGTGCACAATTGATAGATTATAAAATTGCGCAACAAAAGGTTTATTTTTATTTGAACATCGGATTAGCTGTAGAAAAAAAGATATTCAACCACTGAAATTTTATGGTGCTTTTGCCCACTAATAACGTATATAGCAGTGGATTAATACGATTACTTAGTTTTTGAGAGATTATCTTATGTGGTAGATTGTACTTCAAAAATTGAATTTTCATGGCTTTTGCGATTTTCAAATTGAAACTATCGTATTGACGGACAGACAGATACAATAGTAGAATAGCACGTCCGTCCATCTTTACGGAAAAATAGCTCGTCGAATTTTAGAATGGAATTATGCCCTGCATATTCGTCTTCATCTTCGGTAGCAATAAGCCGTATTGCATATTTCAGTGTCATCGATGAACTCCTCAGAGAGGGAGATGAAGGAGGGAGGGGGACTGGGGATAAGGGAAGAAGGATGTTTCACTCTTTCCCCGTTGTACTTGTTGAGGTTGTGCAACCATCAGTGGCACACTTCACGCAAGCAATAACAATTGAGGTAAACGACAGCTGTGGTGGTGTCAGTGTGGATCGCATCCGAGAGGGCGTTTAAAGTTGGCCGCAGCTTCTTTTTCTCTGCAGCAATCTATCGGCGCCGCTCGGCACCCCAACTAGATGATGATCATTGAGGTGGCGCAATGGTGTCCGGTGGCTATCGCGTTGGTATGCACATCATCACATCTGCACTCAGACTTCTTGAACCGCGTGTCGATGACGATCTAGTAGATCGTCTTCATTATCTATATACCTCGACTATTATATTCCTATTTGCTATACTCGTCTCGGCAAAACAATACGGTAATCATCTCATACCAATCTCTATTGAATCTATTTATCGTGACGAGATCTTCATTTTTATTATTATAAAAAATTCTATTATCATAACGTCCTACATTTCTTCAATATTTATTGAACATGCTTAGTTTAATGCATCACAAGTTTTCTCATGAATCTATTGAGGAACGATATCATTGAAAGGAAAGTGACAAGAATCTGCTTCGCTGAATACTTTCGTACGAATTTCCTCATTCTCAGACATGCTTAACGTGGAACAAATAGAAACTGAAAACTTCCAGGACGTTTTTAACTTCGAATAATTTGCCACGGTTATAGCAGTTTTCGGATATCAGTTGTCTTGCTTTTGCAACAGACCTTATAATGGAAAGATGTTCTTTGTGTTGAAGTAGCTGAAAACTAATGATATTCAATGCGTGGCCGCTCAATATTAATTCGATCTAGTATCCGTCAGCGCGAGTCCCATTTGATGTCCACTCCAGCTTGGTATCCTTGAACACCATTTCGCTTACGTATCTCTCAACACCAATCGACTTTGATTTCTCGATGGTTCCACACTGCTGAAATTTAGAACATTATTCCATTCTCAACATCTGCGTCTCCGTTATTTTTTGAATGCTACATGTACATTTTATTCCTATTTTATATTCAAATAATAGTGACATACAAATTTTGCAAATGAAATCGAGGTATGCGCGCGAATTTGTAAAATTTATGGAATATTCATATTCTCACATAGTTAGTTCATAATGTAATTGATTTCTAAATTTCTTCGATGTTTTGAAAATTTCCTCATCTTTCCTAATTTTATTATTTTGTCGTTCAAGACTATTGAGGTGATTTTCAAAACGTTGAATGATGATCGAATTTCTACCACTTTTCCTTGGAGTATTTTTTTTTAAAGAAAATAAATTTTTTTTCTTCAATTTTGATGTAGCCCCTTTAAGCAGTCGCAAATTGACGAATCAGTTGGAGAATGATTTAAAGGCGTGATTTAGTCGGCAAATTGTGGAATGAATCGTGCACTTCAAAGCGTCTCGTTTTCTTCATCCAATCTTCGAGGTTTCTTTGGAAAGAAGAAAACTTTTTGAATAAAAATCTAGTTTTTTCCCTAAAAATTGCATCAAAAAAAATCTTTCAAATCTTCTCTTCTAAACAATAGTTATATGAATATAATTGACTAATAACACAGTATTTTGTCAACTTTTCATTGTTTTTTGTCAACTTTGCAAAAAAAAGCCTTGCAACATTTTTTCGAGCACAATATTTTTACAGTAAAAATAGAATTTTTTTCCCATTCAAATTTATTTCCCATAAAAATCATGTTTTAATCCTTCCACTTCGAAGAAGAATAAAGAGTGCGGAAAAATTCATTTTTCTAAATATCTCATTTTAACAAACATTTTTATTGAAACGAACTATTAAAACAAATTTTTTCGTTCGTAATATTTTTCTAAATGATCAAAAAAGCTTCCAATCGAATTCATCTTGGTACTATTCGATTGAATGCAATCTTCTATTCAATAGTTTTTTGCGATTATGAATTTTTCCCTCATAATATATAGTAGTATCATGATTAACATTCTTTTTTTGTTGATCGTTGAATTTTTATAATTAAAAAAGGTGAATACAATTTTTACTTACATTGGATGTTGCAAAATGAGAACGCATCGAGTTCCTTCTCACTAGCATAAGCTTAGTTTTTATGACAGCTTTTGATCGTTTCTAAAGACGAGGAATTAATTCTGCTTTGGCGTTCTCTATTTCTCAACTTCGTTAGTCGATCCTTAATAATCGATAAAAAGATATTTGAGGAAAATTTGACAATAATACAAAAATTGAATATAATCCACTTCAGTGGAGTTGATAGATCGAAATTTTATCAATACCATTCAAATTTTGATATGATCTAGGCAAATTTGTTTTATTTTATTTATTTATTTATTTATTTATTTATTTATTCATTTATTTATTTATTTATTTATTTATTTATTTATTCATTTATTTATTTATTTATTTATTTATTTATTTATTTATTTATTTATTTATTTATTTATTTATTTATTTATTTATTTGCTTATTTATTCACTTACTTATTCTTATTCAGCGTCTCTTATATATATATATATATATATATATATATATATATATATATATGTATATAAAGTAAATACAATAGAACAATTATTGAGAGGGTGGTAAACGAAAAAGAAATAAAAATATACAACCGATAGCAATAATAAGTGGAAAGAATCGTATTTAATAGCAGTTCCGCTCGCTCATCTACTGAATATTTATAAAAATCGATAAAGAATGTTTGTACTTGAGATCAGGCTTATTTCTCTCTTCAACCGATTACCTCTAAGGCTATTGACTTAATCTTTACTTATATCATTCCTAACTAATGAGGCAAAAGGATTCGCCAAATAGAAAAAAAGAAACATTTAAGGTAATCAATAAATTTTTTTCTAACATTGATGCAAAATATGCATCGACAGGTTGGAAAATTGTGAGAATTAAAAAGTTATTTTTTTTCTTTCAGCAGGTCATCCTATAGAATGTTTCGTTCCGGCGCAATTCACACGGGCAATGGAACAATATACCGAAAATTATTGTTGGGTTCAAAATACCTATTGGGTACCTTTTCAGGTGAGTTGATTTAAATATTTTTCACTTCATTACAATTTCAAACTTGAAGAAATTACTTCCAATATGGGAAGTGCTATCATATATTGATTTGTTGCTCGGCAAAAACGTAACATTAAAAAGAATCCTTCAATGAAAATTACTATTTAGTTAAAAGAAGTGAAAACTCTCTATCAACTTCCAATTTTTGCATAACGGTAGGCTTGTTTTTTACTTAATGAAGCATGTTTCTGTCATCAAACATTTTTACGCTTTATGAAGAAATTTTTTAAAAAGATAAACAATTACATGTTGAGATTATTTTTGAATACACTATGAGAAAAGAGATAATCAAAATTAAAATATTTGCTACTTCATCGTGAAATTTCAATAATAACATGTAAATTGCCTATTCAGGATCTAATACCACATAGGATCGATGATAGAGAACGCCGTCAAATAGGTTATTATCAATGGGTTCCATTTGCGCTCGCGATCGCATCACTTATGTTTCATATGCCTGCTACCGTTTGGCGAATGCTTGCAACACAATCAGGTGAGACGTTCTATTTGAATTCTTTTCATATAAAATGTTGGAAATTTCACTCGTCATTTAGAACAGCATTTTAGTGACATAGTTTATGAGTTTTTTCTTCTCTTAAATTACTATTGTAATGTTCAATTACTCACCTCTATCATCTATATGCTGTTCACTCTTCTATTTGCTTGGCGTACAGCTGTTATGCTCTCTGAGAGTATCTCGCATAGCCTAAGGGCAAAAAGGAGAGGAAAACGAGCCGCTTTGTTCAGTATTATCGGTAATTCGATCTCAAATCAGTTGGATAATGTAGAACAAAATTTTAGTTTAGCATTACTATATGAATTTGTTGCATTTTTTTATGAGAATCGATTCTTTGACAGAAAAAAATCGCTTTTCTTTTCATTTCATTTTTTTTCAAGTTCTTTTTATAAGTTTAAAAACTTACCTCATAGCATTAATATGATATTTCTTCGTCACTAAATTAACATCAAAAAATCGAAGTATATTGCGATTATCACTGAAGATCGATCAAACCGTGATAAGTCCTTTCGATCACATATATAATAACAACAGTTGCATTAGGCGTTTTGATATAAATTATATAAATTTTGCGCATTGAATACGTCTGTCTGTGTCTGTCTGTTGTGGGCGTTTATCGCATGAAATACTCACTTAGATATTACCACATTTTATTTGTTATTCAATAATATCTCTATATATTTTTGCATCATCATTTTCTAGTTGCTGTTGTAGTGCGTTTTTTTATCGTCAATTTTATTCAAAATTCATAAATTATTGAAGAAAATATTTTCGAAAATTTAAGAAATTTATTAGCAAACAAGAATATCTGAAGGAAGTATTGTCGACAAAATAATATCAAATAGATATTACCTCATTGAAAAAAGTACAAGCAGGTGGGCAGATATAGAAGTGGGAAGTTGTGACTGTTATAGAATTTCTTTTTCACATAACCTCTCGAAACAGTTGAACTTCACCAGTCATCAAGTATCGTTTACACTCAATCTCCTCAAGTTGCCCTGAGGGGATATTTGTGGCATATTGTACGGCAATAATTTAAGGTGTGGTTTTTTGTGTGTTGCTCATTATTGCTAACGTTGAATGGTTGTAATATTGCTTAAATTAGCACAACAAGACATAAAAATGAAAAGCAATTAGCGTAAAACTAACCATTTCAAAGCAATCATCGATTATCTTATTGAATGAGTTTTAAATCATAAAAATATTTTTTGGTGTGATAACATACTTACGTGCTATTCACATATTTAATAACTGTCTTGCTAGATTGTTCTACTATTTTGATCTTCATCGCTTTTTGCATTAATAATAGCAAATTTTTGAGGTTTTGAAGAGCTAAAGCTTACTCGTGAAAAAATTTTAGCTTAATTAATGCTCATAATCTAGAAGTATTTGAATTTTGATAAAACAAATTAAGAAGTATACTAGATGAAATGGCACGATATGTGCTTTTGCGTCTTTCTGACCTAGCCAATCGCAATGACAGTAAAAAAATACACAAAATAATAATTCTGTAATTTTTATACTATGATTCTTTTCAAGGAAATGCTTAACTAATATGGAGTGGAGGTAAATTTTTTAGCACCTTCAAAGGTTTATAATCAGTTTCGAATATGAAAGAGCAACATAGCATAAGAAGTCAGTCTCATACCTACAAGCCTTAATGATTTCCATGTTTCAACTATTGAGTAGACCGACACGCAGACATACGTATACACATACATACATGTGCAGAGACTTGCTCAATGAAGAGGTTAAAGAACTGAGGAGCTAGTGAAAGATCCAGAAACGCCGCATTTCTAGCGATCAGCCTGCACTTTTTGTTAAAAATTAGGAATGTTTTATGAAAAAAAGATAAGCTTCTCAATATTACTATAGCTTATTTTGTGGGTTCAATAAATGAGAGCATCACTCACAATTACTACACAAAATCATTCCGTCTATTAGAGTGGTTGCGGTTGCTAGCAATGTACTTTTTTAAATGAAGCTTCTTTCATTAGTACTTTGTCGGGACTACTAGACGACTACCTCTGCTTCATTCCCCTATAACATATGTTATCGATGTCAGCAATTTGTGTACGATTCACTTAACGTAAGGCACGTAAACCTCACTCTTTCTCTCTCTTTCCATCTCTCTCTATCTCCACCTCTTTTGTTTCCTCTCTCTCTCTCTCCTGATTGTCTGAGATCAAAGGTTGATAGTTCCATAACGAAATCTGTAAGCTTCGAGATTAGGGCATATAGGATATATTAAAAAAGTGAGACGCATTTGTCAAAGAAATCGAAAAAAAGAGCAATTTTTTGAATATTTATGAGACGTTTAGTATGCAGTGTGGAATATGATGGGAAATAGTCGAAAAAAGTTTGCGTGACATTTACAATCATCAGTTATAGCACTCTAAATCTTTCTTCAGCATATACACATCGGAATTCCGCAAAGATGCGATAAACAATTTGGCAGAATTTGCAAACTTCAGTGAATATCCTAACTTCGAAGTTGAATGGTGATTTAGAGGAAACCGAATCCAGTGAGATTAGGAACGCATAATGATATCAGTAAATGAATATACGGTCATAAAATAACTTATCTTTCCTCGACATTCACATAGAAAAATTTTTGGAGGAGAAGACCAGCTTAATACAAAGCATTTAAGAGAGTAATTAAAGGTACATATTTGAGAGATTGTATTTTGCATAATTTTCTAATTATATCTGGAGAATTTTTTTGCGTTTGCATAATAAATTAGCTGGAGAGGAAGTGAGGTGAAATGACTTGTGTAAATTCGACCAGGTTGAACGAACAAATTGCTATTATTAGTTTACATATGTGGCTTTCCAAATTTATTTTTCACGTTGAGTTTAGTATTATTGTTTCAGAAAACATTTATGAGAAGAATGTTCTTTCATCAGAAATGTTTGTATTCCACCTGTTGCCGAATATGTACAACTTAGTCCACATCACATGACCATTCGTTGAGAGGTCTTTAACGTTTTTTTGCGTGTGTGATGGATGATTTGTATTCTTTGTTCCGCAATTTTTACAACATGTTTGTTACGCTCATCAATTTTATTAAATTCAGGCTGTACTTGTATTTCTTTCGGTTTGGAACTTCTCCAAAGACTTATTGTGTCAGACACATCTCAGATATGTCAGACACTCTCAGACACGTTAGACACGTGAAGTAATCGACGCATCTCATTGAGAATCGGCGGCGATAATCCACCATTAAAAAATAACAAAGACGGATAAGTGGGAAAAACTATCGAAAGATGTACTCACCAACTAAATGAATAATATTAGGGGGGAGAGATTTTGTGCAAGTGAGCAAAACGCACTTCTCGGATGCATTCTTGCTGTATCCTTAATAAATCGATTGTATCTAAGCCTCAAGTGTCGCTGTCGCCGTTCCAATTTATAAACAAATAGCAGTGGTTATGAAATGCCAAGAAACATTAGCCCACTCTCACTCATTAAATATGAATCGGACATTTCGACTAACTCAAGAAGGGATTCGCTCTAGAGTCATAATTTCTTATTAGTCACCTCAAAATTTGCCGATATACTGATATTAATACTGAAATATTTTTGAAATATTCAAGAGTGAAAGAGTGTAATATTTTATATAGCACAATAAAGGTTTATTTCATGCTAGAAGAACAATGCTGCGATGATGGGTTCCATTTAATCTATGGAAATGGTGGATTCTACTTCACAAAAGAAAAAATTTACGTGAAAAAATGAACAACTGATTTAACATAATTTTTTGCATAATTAATGTAAACGATTTAGTGGTGCTTTTTCTTAAGTAAATTAAGTTAGAACGGATATTCAATTACTTCTGGTATTCTTTAATCATCTACATGAGGAGGTTGTATGCAAAATCCCCTCTATTTATTGTAAGCAGGCAGTCTGTCAGTGTGTATTTCTAACGTTCCTTATAATGCGGTCAGCAATTTCCATCACCCAGTATTGAATAGTATCACTACCTACCGACTATTCGTTGATAGAAGCAACAATCATGTGAAAGTAAAAGGTTGCTATGTGGAATATGCAAAATTTCATAAAGAGATGAAGAGTTGCTACCTGGAATATCCATACGAAGAGCGTATAGGGATTGCTACATTCATAGCGAATCCATGTGAGCTGCTGCATCACTTCTGCACTTGTAAGCATTTCTTCTCAATCATCTTTTCTAAGGCTTATTATTGGCAACATTTGATGGTTATTGTTGCAATGGACAACCGTCGATGTGGAAATCAATATAAGAGATTTGTGAATATAGACATAGAGTATATGCTGTAATTTAACAATAAGATTCTATATTTTTAAGATTTAAAAACTCCCAACACTAGCACATTGGTTGTATTAATTCTGCTCGATGGGAAATGCTCTGACAGCCTCAAGTTTCATATCATATATAATATCCGTTAAAAAACTTCGATATTAAGGGCTAGCGTGGTCGGTGAAAACTGCTCCGTAGAGCGATATGGTTGTCTAAAATTGATATTTACAGGCTTGAATATGTCCTTGGTGGTACAACTGGCAAGTCAAGAGCAAAATGTCGACCCGATTGTAAGGGATCATGCCGTTGAAATTCTTACACGTCACATCGATGATGCGCTGAAATATCAACGTGATTACGGTAGTCGAAACAAGAGCGTTAGTCATTTTAGCATCTTTGTTAATTACCTTCTACCTTTTTCGTGCAGGTGCTATCCTTTCACCGCCGTTACTCTTCCATTTCTCAGGGAAAAAGTTATTTTAAAAATTTTTCGAGATATATGAACCACCATATTACTTTAAAGAAAGCCCCAAGGGGTTCTATTTTTCGCGAGACGTGAAGAAAGGAGCTTTTTTTTATGAATCCTTGACACTGAAATCCCATTTCGAGGTTGAGACTCTAATCGATGTTATATACGATACTTAAAATTCATCAAACTTCCATTTTTAGTTCACTAGATCAGACAAGTGAAAGGGGGAGCTTTTTCAAAATGAAATATTATTAAACTTACTGGCAACTTGCCTAGTAGGAAATTAGTGTTTCCAAAAAGGAATGTATTCCATAGAAATGCTTAATTTTCGCGTTAAAAAACCGATATATAACGATCTCAAGAAGCGCATATATATATATATATATATATATATATATATATATATATATAATGTCAAATTTAATGGGATATGTTAGTGGGCTAATCAGTGACTTCTATCGATCCAATGTTGCAATTTGCAGGTTTATTTGTTTGCCGTACTTAAGCTAGGCAAAGTATACGGTGCTTATGTATCGATAGTATATTTATTTGTGAAAGGTTTACACTTCGGTAATGTGGTACTGCAATTCGTGGTGCTGAACAACTTCCTCGAGACATCCGAGTATCCTCTGTTCGGAGGGCATGTCCTTTACGACCTTCTTATGGTTTGTGAGTTTCCGCAATAACTCTTTTTAGCTGTATCATTCCTGAAACGACACCTTAATGATTGATTTATTGATTTATTGATTAGAACAACGAATAGTCAATATACAAATGCAGCTATGTAACGATCTAGGGTGATGATCCAAAAAAGATTATTTTCTTTCATTCAACGCCATATCATTTTCCCCCGTTAATGTTTGAAGCGGACGTGATAACTCATTTATAAGAGCATATCCTTCTAGGGCTGATTTTGTGTCCGCTTATGGGAAAATTTTTTCTCTTTCAAGTGCAGAAATTCTCCATCATATCGAAGATGTCTGCTTCTATCTGGGTGTATTAGAAAGGGTCTACACGTCACATCATCGATCAATGTTCGAGCTCATGAAGATTTGGCAATGCGATATCTCGGCAAACTATCTGCGGTTGTTTAAACGATCAAATTTAGGAGCGGAGTTCAGGACTATAATTCTTAGTAATTGTCTATAAACCAATTTTAGGAGAAAGGGAGTATTATTTTGCAGTTAGAGCTACTCATATTAGAAATTAGCGCGCTACATTGAATGCTTGAGAAATATGAAAGAGCTAGAAATATCCATCGACGTGCAGGCATTCTGAGCCTCATAATCGTACAGCAGTAATTCAGGGACGTGAATGGCGTGACTCTGGAAAATTTCCACGTGTTACTTTATGTGACTTCGAGATTCGTGTATTGGGTAATGTGCACAGACACACGGTACAATGTGTGTTGGTGATCAATATGTTCACCGAGAAGATCTTCGTATTCCTTTGGTTATGGCTGTTATTACTTTCGTTTGGTACAGCGATAAACCTAGTCGTATGGACACTTTCACTCTCATTTGCCGCTTGGAGGCATTCGTTTGTCACAAAATTTCTCGAGTGCGAATCCGATCAGACTCATCGCTTCGTGCATCATTTCCTACGTCCCGACGGTGTCTTCTTGCTTCATGTCAGTATTATTTCACGCCTTTTTTCTTCATATTTCTTCTATATATATATATATATATATATATATATATATATATATATATATATATATATATATATATATATATATAATTGTGCGCAGAAAAAACTTTTGACTAATACAGAATCATTTTCCGTAATTTATGCATCAACGAAAAACCCTCGTTTGCAAATAGAACAATGCATCCGAGCATCAAAAAGAGCAGTATGGTGAACATAGATGGAGGTAGCTTGATAGGGTCACCTGATAACAATATAGGGCTAGGCTGCTCTCATCAAACAGTGAGGACAAAACTTTTAAATGCGGCAAGTAGGAGGAGGCGAAAAGGGGGAGGAGGAGATATGACTTGCTGGTATTTCATCAGTCTAATTTATTGAGTGCATATTGATAATTTGAATAATAAATTGAAGATGATTGCCGCACATGCGGGTAATATTATGTGTGCACGTCTCACCGAATCGTTATGGATGCGATTCCTCCAACGTAGCGGCAAATTGACGGTATTCGACGTTGAGAAGGGCGCAGTTAGTGAGGACAAGTCGTCGAACGGAAATGGAAAGAAGCCAGGTGTGAGCGGTGAGCACGAAAGCTGGCATGAGCCTAGTCTACCGCCACCGATGCCACTTCTGCCTGCATCCACGCAGTTCGTCTAATTTGATGCTTTGCTTGAAATCTCTTCCAATTCCCCCGTCCTAATTTACCAAATTCCTTTCATCCCTCCTCCCCCCTTCCCCCACCTGTTTCCCCTCTCCTTCTCTCCCCTCCTTCAAACAATGTCCGCTGCGACAGTTTGGTACATTCACCCCTCTCATATTCACCTCACAATTTCAGGATCCACTGCTATTCTTCACCTAACCCAGGTTCTTAAAACTACAACTATGTTTAACCTTGGCTTCATGTTATCAGAAAATTCAGTAGTGCGTGTGAGATCACCAGTGTTGACGTATTCTCAAGGAGCCGAAAAGTTAAAAACAGAAGGGGCCAATTGCAAAATTCGGTTTGAAGTTCAACGAAAAAAGTTACTCAAAAGGCTCGATTAATTATGAATATATTTTATAAATGTATTTCCGATTCATACTTCACAAAACAACAGCCGTTATTTATTATTTTTTATAATAGTATAAGAGTAATAATAATATAAAAGAAAATTCGCATGCCTCATATTCATCAACATTAGCGAACTATTAAAAAATTTTCAGCAGTGGTAAATACGAAGCACGGCCTAAACGTGATTCCTCTTCCTCCCGGCAACGTTCATTTTATGCAAGTGAAAGGTTATGAAAGGATTATAAGGATGGAAAAATGCGTCAACACTTTGAAGGCGCCATTCGGCTGCTATCATCATTCATTTTTTCAGTGTTTTGGTACTCTATCAGCGTAATTAATTCTCATCGATGGCTTCTTCCTAATGATACGACAATTTTACTCTGCAACGATTTCTTTTTTAGTAGTTTTCAAATCGTCAAAAATTATTATTCATCAATAATTCAAAATTGATAAGAGAATATTGTGAAGTTTTCAACTTAGCCAATTAATTATCCAAGTTTATATATAGGCAAACAAATTACGGCAGATATGCCACTGTTGTAAATGAGCCAAGAAAACATTCATTGAGCTAAATAATTACAGTGATCATATCAAATAATAGTGAAAAAGCATTACGAATTCATAAATAATGCAGAATAAGAATAAATCATATAAGGAGGGTTTATTGTCAAAACGACAAATCAATATTTCCCTTGAATTCCGATAAAGGGGAGTTTGTTTTGATTTGTCGCAAATTAAGATTTACTTATAACCAAGACAACAGTTGTCTGATCATAGCACAACTTCGTCCACCCCCTTTTTCTTTGCTCGAAATCATTACTCGTATTGACTATCAAAAAAAAAAACACAGGGATTTATGCTTCTTTTTATTAAATTGTATAGTTAAGAGCCGGAAATATGACCAATGTTCAAAAAACAGAAGATAATAGACAACGGTTGAATGTTGAAAAACATTTTTATAAAACAAAATTTACTAATAAATTTTATTTTTTCAAATATTTGAGGTAAAAAACAAATTCCCTTATCTTTATTTATAAAAATTTCGATCAGCAATCACAAAATACATAGTTATCTGGAAATAACTATTAGCCAGCGATGAGTTTATTTATGCACAGTTGGAAAATAATTGATTTATTGAAGATGATATGAAATTTTCTTTCTGCATTGTACAATGATTGTGTGGTTTCTATTATTGTAAACGTCATATTGATGTTTTTTTTGTTTGTTTCGCATTATTATATGATGTGCCTGCTTCCAAAGCTGCCAGCCGTAGTTCTACGATCTCGCCGCTTATCCACTGATTTACATTTCTTTCAGAAATTATCATTCTCATACTGTTATGATAAACTTTTATTAAAAATAAAAGAAAATAAATTGCTCGAATTTTCTTCTTTAATTTTTTCAAATAATATCTCCAAAAGTTTTTTCGGGAAAATGAAAATATCTCATACGATAAAAATCAAATAAAAAACAGCTGAAAATTTATCTTTGATAAAGAAAAAGCGCTATCGTATTTGGCATACATAGTTGATATTTGTATATGCGGATATCTATGCAATCGTATTTTTTTAAATCGATTTATATGCGATGAGTATTGCATTTTTGTTTGTTTTTCACTTTGAAAATAATAGAAATAATACGACATTAGTAAATGATGCATTTGTTTATTATATTGGTTAAAGTGTTGATGAAGTGAAATGATTTCTAAAACATTAACGCGTAAAAACATTTTTTGCATATCATTTTCGTTTGCATCATTGCATATAATTTGATCATTTTAATTGATATTTAAATTCTTTTTAAGTCCTTTATTGAGATTTAGCGGATATGTCGAATCAGTCTTTCCAGGATGAATCATGGAAAACAGCGTTATATTTAGAAGTGATCGTTATAAATGGTTTAGCCTAATAATAATATATCCTTTAAACTTCATTTCTTAATTATTCTATATATATATATATATATATATATATATATATATATATATATTATATATATATATATATATACATATATATATATATATATATATATATACGTCTGTAGAGCCAGGCAGAGGTCGAACCTGTATACCGAACCTATATACCTTCTGATCCAGGCAGAGGTCGAACCTGTATACTGTTTTATAGATTCGATTTAATTCAATACAACTCATTTCATTCTATCATTAAGATGCTTTAGCCGACAAACCTCACAGCAATTACAACCGATTTGTGAAGGAACTAAAGTCTCCATGACTAGACACGCTCACGAACCTGATTGGAAATCGAGCGCTGAACGACACAAATCTTACAAAACTCCCGAGGCAGAGGCGGGGGTCGAACCTGCAACCCTCTCCCCATGAACCGGACGCCTTACCCACTAGGCCACACGACCACACATGCTGCTACTATTTGAGGACGTGAATAGCTAAAGCTTGAAGAAAGTGTACTATGCGTTCGATTGTCGGAAACATGAAGCTGTTTTTATTCGTTTAGTATTCTTTTTTCGCCGAAGGCTTTGAAAACCATGCTACGGCCTTACTTTATTTTCCGTTTGTTACAGGTGTGATGATTGATGGATACTTTCGCGATGATACATTTTCATCGCATTTTTTGGATATTTTAATTGCAACAACGAATGTGATCAAAATGTGTTTATTTATCGAAAAATGCATTACATTAAATTGTTATGATTTTGCGCGATGATCTTTGATCAGCATTTTGCATACAAAATTTGATCTAGAAAAGAAAAGTACTTGCCTATTTCGACCGATTCATTTAATGAGATGCCTTCAGGCAAACAACCGCAAGGTCACGCATCAACGAATCCCCGTAGATAAATGAAACCCATTTCTACTCTATCTGTTCATACATGCTGGTTGTGTTTGGTTGTTACATCGTCACCATGTCGGGTCACTAGATGGTAGGCTTTCGTTCGTGATGTCAACAGATTTTATTGAAAGTTATATCGATGGCTACAAAATGTATGAGAGAAAGTAGTAGACTTGATAAATCCATAGAATCAGTATCGCAGACTTTCAGATTAATGCATTGTTTTGGTTTTTCTAATTGTTATCGTTCCATGTTGACCGAATTATAACGCAACTTGTTGAGGCATTAATTTGGCAGTTTTCCCAATTTTCTAGTATTTGTAGATGAATGTGCTAATCTATGCATTTTTGTTCAATTAGAAGTCCTTTCTTAGCTTTATTATTTCATTATGCTTCTATGATTTTTCTAAACATTTATTATTATTCATTATAATTGTTTCAACATTTTGGATACAGGAAGTATGCTTCCTACCTGAAATATGCTCTCTACCTGTGGCATCACCTGTTGTGTTTGCAAACTGGCACTGCTCTAAGGTTTCTTGCAAAAAGAAGTTTGGAAATCTTCTTTTTTGAATACGGATAAATTCTTTGCATTTTCTTCTGAAAAAAACCTTTCTCAAACTACAAAAATATTCTGGGATTGAGTTATTGGCTTCTCGGTCTAGATGAAGCAATCGAGAAGCGGTCTTCTATCTCAATATGGGTTTGCCGTCTGCAACTACTGACTTGAAGTGGACAGTCACTCACTAGCTAAGCTATACAATCCTCACATTTTTCTTCATTCTGATCTGCGTGTCCTACAGAGGGCATAACGTAGCCCAAAGCCTGCAATTGAGAAAGGTGGTAATAATGAGCTTCCTTTGATTGTACCGTCCTCGTTACAGTACTTCCTCGTTTATAAGACCCAGGGCTAAGATCGTTTGCCACTTCCCCCTACTTAAGAAGGCATAAGGCGAAGGGGCTTATAAATTTCGATGCCTCGTTTTTACAGCGCTTTCAGACTATTAAATACTTCTGAAAAGAACTGCAAGAAGAAAAAAGGAGCGTATGTTCGATGAGAAGTTGCTAAAAAAATTTATACAGTGAACATCACCTTATAAATAGGGAGGGGGGATATTTCCATTCAAGAGGGGTTTCTAAAATTTCTCAACTCCCCGCTCCTCCTTCTCTTCACCCCCAAAAAACAGCTTATATAGTAAGAGGGTGATGATAGGTCCATAGCAAAGAGGCCTATGAACGAGGTTATATAATGTGTTTATCAATAAAATCAATGAAATGATGAAAGATTTGTTATATGATGAAAAATGCTCTTTGAATCGATTTGAAATATTATTAAAAAATAAACATATATGAGAGAATATAGCGAACAGATTTTAGAATTGCATACAATGGGCAAACAATGTATAAAATATAATAATAGGCATTAGTACTAACAATAACTACTATAATAGAAACAATATTCAAAAAATGCAATTTTTTCGAGTATTCAAAATTCTGAACAAAGAAGTTAACATATTTAAATAGGGATTTATGTTTCCTATATTTATATGTAAAAAATGTCTCGCTGGATAAGCTTTGATCAATGAAACTTTTATGATGATTTCCGGTGACCTATTGATTCCGGTTATTTCCGGTATTACGACGTTTCCGATTATTGATCAATTTTCAGTTTTCGGTTAACTGTATTATCTTTTAGGAGAAGTATAGTATGGATATGATATTGCCGATATGCAAAAATTTATTCTAAAATAGGAATGCTTGCCACATTAAAATATATGGCATTGGACTAATCTAAAAAATACTAAAAATATTTCGTAGGTGAACAACATTTCATAGCAAACAATTTTCATGTCGAATAAAACGGCACTATCGATATAATGATAAATTATTAGACTATTTCAGTTAATAAGCAAAAATTATTCAAATTTTTTGATTGAATATTTTCAAAAATTTGTATCGCTATGTAATGTCAGCTAGTTCTAAAATGAGGCTATAAAGAATTCACTACGGTAGTGATGTGCTTATAAAATTAACGATGAAAATGATTCAGTTTATGGGTTCAAATAATAGCAATGTTTACGATGAATAAAGTTAACTGATTTCCTCTACATAATTCTAGTAACTCTCCATCAAGAATGTATTTCGATCGAAGATGAGGTTAATTTCATTCGATAGGTAGCAATTGAGACCATATTCACTATTCCTACTCTCCTTATACATTTCATTCTTCGATGACCATATGCGGCCAACAATGACCGCATAGTGACCGAACGATTGACCAAAAGGTGAATATTAGCAAGTGAAGTGAATTATGATCAACATTTCCAGAAAGCGTTGCATATTTTGAAACAATTCCAAATAAAAACTTCTAGAATCTTCAACAGGTTCTAAAAAATATTTTTAATGGTAGCAACCTATACTCTTGAGGTAACGTATGACATTTTTTAAAAGCATATTCTCAGTTTTCATGCTTGTCGATATTCAAGAGATACAATAGAAATGTATGAAAAAAGTAAAGAATTATGTGTAATTAAAGTAATAAACAATGCAATAAAGCAAAATTTGTATGGGATAGACCAATGGCAGATTATAATCGACGAGGATATCTCTATGATTAAAATATAAATCTTCATACTAAAATAACAAGTGAGGCGAAACCCATTCAACAGGTTTTATAACGGTAAATAAATGAACATGATCTTGAGACACATTAGTAGGTACTCGTGTAATAAGATCAACTCTCTTCTTGTACCACAAGACTATCATGAAATTTTACGGAGATAGCAGCGTCCCTGCTCAACGTTGCAATGTTTAATTTGGGCAAGAGTTAGGCCGAAAAATTTTTATTCGTGTAAAACCATTTCGTGTCCAATATCGCCATCAAGTTGAATCTCGATCTTTGGCCGGAACAACTTCTCGAACTTCTGGAATTCGATTCTTTAAGTTCAACTTTTTCACCATTTGAATAATGCAGAAAGTAATATCATTGAAAGTTCTAAGAGAAGCTTCATATTTTTTAAATAAAAAGAATTTTTTTTAGCATGAAGGCCTCAGTGATAGCCGACAAAAATGAGCCATTTTTGCTCCTTGTAGTTTAGTCCTTTGTTCATCAACTACTTCAGGTGTACTTGATTCAGTTTAACACTGTCACTATAAATGCGCACAACGACCGTTGAATATTTAAAAAACAAGGTGCTCTGGATGTTTCACATAAGCGCCAACTTAGATCGAGCATGACCCTTAACCTCTTAACGCAAGCTAGACCTTGCGAAAATAAACTGCTAAAAAAGCAACAATCACTAAATGGTAGTGAAATGATCTTGCTGATAGCAGAGAACCTGTGAAGTAGTTCCTTCTGTGATTGTCCATAAGTAGATAGCATATCCAGGGATACATAGCATTGAGGACAATGACAAAAACCAGCCAAAAATATGTCCCCATAGTGGATAATCATAATCGTAGGCGTCAATTCGAAGCGGTTGATATTTAGCCAAACCGAACACCATTACACCCTTTCAAATATATTGTACTTATTCATTTCCTAACAGTTACAATGTTGTGTTTTTATTTATTTTTAAATGAATAAACGAATAACATGTGCACTGGTCTTCTATATCGACAACAAAGGCCTTAAACAACAGCGACAACAGAAGAGAAGTACCACAAAAAATCTGAACATTTCCGCTGCTGTAATCTTTCAGTTGCCAATTTTATTATCTCTTCACTGTCTTTATCTCTTGGTTTATCTACACTAAGGCATGTTGACGAGTAATTTTCCTCAATAATTTTTGAGGATCCGTTTTAGTTGAAGGTCTTATATTATCGCTTAAATAAGTGATGCCTCAAATTCGGTGTTTGTGTCCCACGTAATGAATATATACGTCGCAAGCAATAATAGAAATCAAATTGTGTTTGCTGCTTAACAAGCAATCATTACTTTACTCCAAACTTGGTTAAGTGAACCAGTCTATCGAAAAAGTGCCGCGAAGGCAATGCAGTTCACTTATATTCTAAATTTTTCAACTGGAACGAACTGCGTGAAAATAAATGAAGGCCAAGCAAGCTTAAAATTCTAAAACTTACCATGCATACGGCTGGAGTCGCAAAAACCCAACAAAATTTCCACCACGGATTTGGATAGTAGCCGATCATTGACTTCATATGCTCATACCAACGATTTATGCCTTTAAAACTTGGAAATTAAATAAACTGAAATATTACGAATGTTTTCTGCTTCTTATGTTAAAATCAAAATTTTTCAGCACGACTCAGATAAAGTTGAGTAATAAATTGCTAAAACTACGAAAGCATGCACGCAAACCAGATTTGTGTTAAGTGTCCTGCGAGACCTTACGATGGAACTTGCTAGGAAATTACGCCATTGTTGAACAAAGATTATGGCAACAAGACATAACGGAGTAGAATGAATTCAAGGTGGATGGAAGAATTTTTCAATTTGCGAAGCTCTCAGACGTTTCTATACAATAGAAAATATAGAAATTAACGTGTTTGCTTTCTATGTATTATATTTATTTATGAATATAAATAATATAGGAATTTATATTGCGTTATTCATTTCTATTCATTTCATGTTTTCAAATCTTTTAATATCTCATTTGGAAATGTGAATAATTGGATTCAACTCACCAACACTCCAAGATATTGCAATGCACTCAAAGAAAAGTAGCCATAGAAGTGCCCATCCAGATGCTGCATAGAAATCGAACAATTGAAACACATAAAAACCTCCCTGGAGAAAGAAAACTCATTTTTTGAAGATTTTTAATGGTTTGAAATCTTATCTGATTGCATTTTTTAAGTGAAATGGACATAAATGCTCAACCTAAAGGAAGTTCCACTTCTTATCGTTGCGATAGCCGACAGCATAGTCTTTCAGAAAGTCGATTTTTATACTAACTATTTGGATTAAAAAATTTTTCCGCATAGAATTCAATTTGCAACATCCACAAAAATACATTTTTTTTGTTTGCATCATTTCTACACTTTTACGTTCATCTGAAACTTTGTATTTGCAAATGTGAAAAGTACTGCTGATCAAAATTAAAGAAAACAAAATCTAAAATTTACAAATGTTGTCGGAGAAGAGCGCGGAGAGGGGGATGGGAGTGGGAGTGGGGATGCGGTGAGGGAACGTTGATGGTTTAATGAAACACGTTGAGGAAGCTTTAAAAAGTGCATACCTCTGTAACGGTGCTAAGCCCACATAAATAGCTAATTATGCATACACCCAAAACGAACAGCTCGCGTCCATATTTCTTGCCACGTATTAAGTGTGGAAATTCATCGATTATCGCCGTAAAGAAACCTTCCATCGTACAAAACTGAAAGCTCTCTTCAAATAAAACTGACGACTATTTCCACCGATACAAATATCTCTTTCTCTTTCATCGTCTTTGACTTGCTAAATTCTTAGAGCATCATGATTTCGGGTTGTCGATTTGGTATATAATAAAATTTGACATATAGAGCAATATTACTGATGTTAAAAAAATACGTGAAACATAATATTCATTTTACATGTGGTCAATCCACAAAAGCATCGGCTAATTACATAAGTGGACGGTCCACATTTTGTGCAATCTCCATCCTGCGTTGGATGACCATATCAGACAGCAATTAAGTCACATTCCTCAATTATTTGGATCGATTACTGCATATCATTTCCCATTCGCTTATTTTCCTACTGCGTCACCTGGTCGTATTTGAAGCAAAGCGAAATTCCTTGTCGCTATTTTTGGTCGATGACCGTTTCACTCATAGTGTTATCCTATCGAAGCATTCAGGATATAGATCTTTCATCAGCATTGCTTATTTGATATTACCAGCGAAAGGTGTGCTAATAAATGTGCCTCTTCAACAAATTTGCGTTTATCTTCAACGAACAACTGATGGGCTAACCGTGTGACTAATTAGCATTAGTGTGGACTATAAATCGGCCAATTCATTCGGAATCCCCTCAGGCAATGCTCATAGCTGCATCAATCAATAATTCTTTGATGAACTGCTTTGACGTTTAGCAACAACTCTCTCACATTTGCGCCTCGATTTTTAAGCTGCTAATAGTGAAGAGACACGTGGAATATACGTGCATTAAGTATGGATTTTATTATGCAGCAAATATCCCGTGTTAAAATTCAGCGAAAAAAATTTTTATATTCCATATGCGCATCAATATCAATCCTCAAACCGATCATCGTCTTAATTCAGAATCACTTCGCAGTCAATACGCTATTATTCTTCCTTTCCGATAACATAGTCAGATTCCCTTCAAAACATTTTTTCTTCTATCTCTTTTCACAGTAGTTTTCTTCCTTCAGGAAGTTTTATCACCATTCAAGTGAACTTGCTAGCAACAATATTTCTGAAACTTTCCTCCAGGGGTATCCTCTAATTTTTGTTTTGATCCTCTCCTAATATTCGTAACTCAAATTGTTCGTGTGAAAACTGATCTATATTCATATCAATTTCATATTCGGAAGCACATTTAAAGAATGATATTAAAACTTTCTCAAGCTTTTCGTTAATGTTTCAAAAGGTTTGTTTAATTATTCAAAGAGGAGAAAGAATATCGAATTTTTCTTTCAATGCGTTTTTTCGTCAATAAGTAAATGAAATTTGTAAATTGCATTTTCAGCTGCTTATTTAGAAGTTTGCTTTCCTTTGAATTCAATGCTTCAATTAAAGGGCTTATTGGTAAATGTGTATTCAGTTGATTTGATACATATGTGGTCAGTGGTCATTCAGAAGCAATTCTATGGCTACAGCCATTCGACACTACAAGTGATTGATTTTTGACATGAGCTTTGTATACTTTTTTCGTTCGTTGTGTTAACATAGAAAGTATTTTTATGGATAAGGTCTTAATAGTATAGTTGAGAAAGAAATTTTAAATAGTATTGCTTGCCTGTGAGTCGATGCCTAAAAAGAGAACCATTGTGAAGAAGAGAATCGACCAGATGTTCGTGTAGGGCAATTGTAGAATCCCTGATGGATAGGCCAGAAATAATAATCCAGGCCCTGACTGTGCAACCTGAAAAATTAAAAATTTAAACACGCTGTTGTTCCAAGCACTGATCACCATCCATTGCGACAATAATAATAGCATGTTTGAACAAAAGCCACCAATATTTGATCAATCAAATGCTACCTTCCCCTATTGTATGGGCAATCTATTGCCTAAGAATTCAGGCAGTTGCGAGCTGGCAAAGAATATAGCTTCTATTTTGCATAGTTATTTTCTTTAGCCTCCTAATTTATCTGCTAAATTTTCTAACATATATCGTCCCCGTTTATAAATTGTAATATAGTTCCACCGGAACATTTGCGATTCAAACACAATAACGAAAAATATCTTCTGGAAGCTATAATGTCTACTGGGTTAACACTTAGTTACTCTATCGCTAACCTCTTCAACCGTTTTGCCTTGTTGTATGGCCATAAATCCGATGAATGAGAAGATTACGAAACCAGCAAATACACTTGTTCCACTATTCACGAAGCATACTGTTAATGCTTGTCTGAAGCAGTAATATAGTGAATATATCGTTAATCAATATATCTTCGTACGTTTTCATTTTTTTCAGTTTGGAATATACTTTTAGACTATGCAAAGTTTCAATACGACGAGAGGAACTTTCTTTATAAATATAAGAAGGATAAATTAAATAATGAAATTAATTGTTTACCGTAAGTTATGGAAGCGATCGGGGGAGGGGGGAAGGGAATTTCATTATAAAAAACACTCCCTAGAAAAGAGATGATGTTACTAATCCTTATGTTTAATCAACTCAACTTTGACATGTTTCTGTCTTAGCATAAGAATGCAATTACTCTAAATTCAAAGAAAGAGGCGTTGAAAGATTATTTCTAAAGACTTTTTGAAATATTATAGAGTACTTAATGAACTTACTTGTATACATTATTGTGATAGGAATTATAACTGCCAAGTGCAACTAGTGCACCAAGTCCAAGTCCATAGGAGAAGAACACTTGTGTGACAGCATCCACCCATACTTTGCTCTCGAGTAATTTAGCGAAATTTGGCTTGAGGTAAAATTCAAGTCCAAGGCTAGCACCAGGAAGTGTTAGACCACGTACCAATAGACAGATCAACATTATATATGGGAAGGAAGCTGTTAAATATACAACCTATAAAGTATATTTCAAGATAAATCACCACTTCCTTTTAATTCATTCTATTATTTAATATATAGAAAGTATATATGACAAACATTCCAAGAGTTAACCTACGTAATATTTCACTTCATTGCCAGAATAGTTTCCTTTCTGCACTGATCACTATTTTTAAATTAAACCGAATGAAACCTTATTAAATATAGCACAATAAGAGCCACGAATGCAAATTTTGGGTGAATTATTTAGACTTCTTAGACGTTATTAATTTTAAGGTTATTTGGATGGAGTAAAAAAAATAAAAAATTAAAAAAAAAATATTTTGATTTGCATAATGAATGCAATCATTTCTCAATTTGCATAATTGATACAATCATTTTGTATAATTAATACAATCATTTTTTAAATGTTTTCAACTATCATCAATATCGATATCAGATGATATAATTATTAATGGGAAATTAAATGCGCACCTTTCCAGTCCATTTGACGCCTTTGAAAATGCATAAATAGCAAATTGCCCATGCGATGAAGAGAAAAAGCGCAAGATCCCAACGCATACCACCTGGTACTTCAATGCCCGAACTGATTCCCAGCACTTTGTTACTATAACAATAATATTTCCACGTTATATTATTAACGCATTAACAATAGGAATATTAATAACCCTAGTTATTATAAAGCTGATAAAATTTAGCATAAAAAGCTCAAATAATAATAACTTTTACCACAAAAACATTTTATATCTCGAATCAATTTTTTAAAATGCTCTACCGCCAATTATATTAAGAACGGTAATATTTTATAGAAGAAATTATCAAGAAAAACTTTTGAAATCGTCGCAATATTTTGATTATTTCAATTTCAATATTTAAAACTTATGAAAACAAATTTAGACGATCAACGGCTCATTTTGCTACCTTTATGTATTGATATCGAAGAAAAAACTATTTCATCAATATATTTCAATTAGTACATTTGCATATAAAAACTTCATTTAGAATATCAACAAAAAACCTATGAGAATAAGAAGACTTCCGTTATGACATTCAAAAAAAAATTTTTTTTTGAAATGAAATATTTACATACAAATGATATTCTAACCTAATAACGCTGCAATTTATTCTACAGAATTTTCATGCAAACTAAAAATTGCAATTTGTGCTGTTAAGCAAAAAAGAAAAAAAGAAACGAGATATGAATATAATAAATGAAGGAGAAAGAGAGATTTATAAATCAAATCGCTTACTTCCAATACTCTTTAACGGGCGATTGCACACTGAGATCAGCTGCCGTGCATACTGTCCAGTTGACTTTGGGACCAACGAAAAACTGTTTACGATATTCAGTCAGGTGATCACTTGTAAGTACCTGAATTTTTTTAAATATTATTTACTTCTTGCAGTGGGAAAAAAGGAGAGAACCGATGATAATACTAGAATGAACGAAATAAACGGCCATAAGCGATGAAAGTGACGTCATAACACGACGGCATGTCCTTTGGTGACCTTTGAACTTTAATAATCACTCACTAAATATCATCGAAAGAACTTTTTATATGAAAAACGGAAACCCCCCTCAATCTGCGCTTACCATTGATACACGTGGGGCAGTTGGACAGAGGAATGCGGAGGATGGAGGGCCATAAGTTATCTGTTGATGATGTATTGAAGACGTTGGCGGCCAATGTTGAATAAACTGCTGTCAATAACTGAGAAATAAATACGACTGCAAGCTTCTGTTGTTGCAAGGAGGTAGTCAATTTACTTCCGGAATAGTTTCTCCAGCATCCCACCTATTCGGAACTTCAAAACGATGCATAAAAACAAAAATCACCTTAACGTTGAAATATTTCGCGATGGTTCTATTATTAGCGCAAGGTAGAGGGTCATATTCGCTCCGACATCGGGGTGTATTCCATCTGCAATTGATAATGTTGATGCATGCAAAGCTCAGCACTTCTACGTGTGCTAGGTAAATCTGTTATCATAAAAAACTGGAAATAAAAGTGCAACGTATCAAGGATGGAAAATTGGATTTTTTTTTTTGGGGAGATGCAGGAAAATAGATGCAACATCTTTAAGGGGTAGTGACATTGTGGGTAGGAAACGTTACCTTTTTTTCCAGAAAACTATACTTTCAAAACATAATTACTCACAAAAAAAGAATTCTAGCAACAGAATTAGATTTGCAGGAGTAGTTTTTTTCCATTCTGATGTCATTTTGATACTCTACTAGGAGTTTCAAATGTTTATGGAGTTTATGGATTCGTAGTTTATGTTTATGGAGGATTTATTAGGATTTATGGAGGATATTCGTAGTTTATAAGAACATTCGTAGTTTATGGAGGATTCGGCAACTGGCATCACATTCATGCAACCGTGCGCCTAATGCCTACTAATATCTCATAAAAACTACTGCATATAATACATGAATTGGTTGTAATCGTAAGTGTAATATTAATGTAATTCTTAGGTGATGTAACTGTAACTGTAATGGTAACTTTCTGATTAGCTGTATGTGAGAAGAATGTTATATGAAAATATTAAGGTCTACTTTGTTTATTGCTTCAGAATTGAATACCAACTGATTTGCATATGTATATTGGAACCTCGAGGATTCAATCTGCTAATCGAATTATTTTCTTTACAAAAAAACGAAATTCGAAAAGTCAGTCTCTAATAGTGATAACATCTTATCAGAAAAACAATGCTAAGTGTTACGAAAAGTGAGGCACTAACGGATTATCACAAGAACGCCAAGGAACATTCGCGTCGAGTCGTATCGAATTCCATAGGTAGCACATCGCCCAACTAAGAACAACAATATAATAGATATTAAGCCAAAAAGCCATTACTGCAGCCGCAATACCAACACCCTTAAAAACACTTAGTGAATATTTCTTCAACCGATCATATTGCTACAGTCAATCATCGCTTTGATTTCCTTCATGTAAAATAAAATATTCAAATATATTGGTTATCTCATTAGAAATATTTAAAAATCAATGTTGTACTTTCAGATCTAATGAAAAATTTATTGAAATTTAACGTGGCAAACGATTGTCAAAGTGTTAACCGAAATCATTGACCTTCGTCAATTCATTCGTGACAGTTCTAATCGATCAATCACATAGGTTAAAATCATAGTGAAATTAAACGCAAATAATGAAAATTCGCATCAACAACCAAAATTCATTTGCCTAAACATTGTAGACACTAATTTTCAACTTCGAAAGAACGCTTTATTACATTGCTATTAGAAGAATTTATTTGAATGTAATTCGTATTACATATATTTTATCTATGCGCATCTGATTTTAGTCTTTCATTTTCTTTGAAGTTTTATTCAAATCTGCTAAATATAATTAGTCGTATTCGTCAAACGATTACTTAATAAAACTGAATGTTAATGAATACAACAACTGTATCATTGTTACAATGCTTCACGTTTCAAATAAGGAATTAATTTTAATGACAGTCACTATTGACTATGCAACACAGATAACCTTGAAAATTGGGCAGATTTTGAACATTCCAAGACCACCGACGCTAAGCAGTTGTCCCCAAGATGTTTCGAGAATAAACAGCGGTGCACCACAGAAGACCAATGAAATTACGTACGGTACAAGAAATGCTCCTGAAAATAAAATATTTTTAAAGAAACATAATGTACAGACTTGTAATTGCGATTTATTAGATATTTTTCTTATTTTGATCGTTGAATAAATTTCAAAAGTAAAAAGCCAAAAAGGATTTACTTAATATCAAAAAATGGATGCGTCTATTGAATATCCACTCAATATTCTGGCAATTATACTACGAGTAATATTCAAGTAAAGGAATACCTCCTCCATTTTGATAACATAGATAGGGGAATCGCCATACATTGCCCAATCCAATAGCATAGCCAATACAACTCATAATGAAATCGGCCCATGAGGACCATTGCTGTCGTGGTGGCAGCCCGCTCTCCATTATAACTCCCTTAAAGCAAACATTTATATGACGATAAACTTATATGACGATAAATAAATCACGGATACATTCACAAGTTTCATATATAATAAAATTACTTCCAAATGAGATCATGATCACAAATAAAGATCACCAATTTTAGCGGTTCACCTCATTGTTTGATCTGGACGTGGCCAATCAGTATGGCTCGATATAGCCACTAGGCCAATATACAATCATGATCAATATATAGCCATAGCGTACACACCATCGATATACAGAAATTTTAACGGATAGTAGCTTTAAGAAATTTTATCATTTGATATTAAGAGTTTATATATAATCAAGATTCGTACAATTATCAGTGATAAAAAATTTAAAATTGAGCTATATATTCATTTCTTTTTTGCTAGACGATTGTTTCAATATCCTTAAAGTAAGTTGTAAATTATTTCATCACTGTGAATATCGATCAATCGTAATGCTGCTAAAGAAATTAATAATTCGACACACGTATGCAATCTATGACATTTGAGCATCGCTAGAAAAACGATTAGATTTATATTTCAGCCTCTAAGGCGCAATCGCACAATTATCGTCGAAGAATGCAACAATGATTTATTATCTATTACATTTTAGAGATCACATCTTTGAACAGCTTTATCTTATCAAATTTGTGCATCTATTTCGTTTTTCTTTATATTCGCACATAAATATTTGCGTATAAATATTGAACAAATATTTGCATATAAATATTAATGAATTAACAACGCAAGTGGAATAAAATAATGAATATTATAATATGAGGATGAAGTTCCACTTTCATGAACTATGCAACCGTTGGAATATTTGCATAAATGATTAAAGTGTATCAAAAGGCGTTTAGATACGAGCAGATTAACATATTAATTTAAGAGAGAAACATCGATGAAGCATCGCTTCAAACAAAGGCAAAACAATTCATTTGAGTGTATCGATGAATCTTTGCATATTCGCATATGTCATATTTATATATTTAAATGTCACATTTGCAAATCTCGTCTTCAACTCACACTGTCCTAAATTATTGTTGGAAAAATAAGTTTAAACCAAGAAAATTAAACTTTCATAAATTTTCGATTGAAATTCTCAACTTTGTTTCTAGTTATGCAAGGTGGATATGGAAGAAATTTACCTACGCTTATTCCAGAATTAAAAAATATTTATTTTTTATTCTCCTTTATATCATTAGTTTAAAAAATTCCTCATAGATAATACAGCGCATTAAATCGCAATAATTATTAAAAAAAAACTTTTCTGAATTCTAATTTTATCGTCGAAGATGTATTCATATATTTGATAGACGAGTGCCACATTCAGTAGCACTTGTGATGGAATGATTCTTCGAAAAGTGCATTGAATGGAACCATATGGCGCTTTATTCAAATTAAACCCACAGCATATGTGAAGGAGCTGCTGCCTTCTATTGCTTTTCTTCTCTTCCTCTTTTTTTTTTTACTTATTCACGATGGCATCTTCAGAGATTTTAATGAATGCTTTATATGAATAGAATTTAAATAAATTTCTCTAATAAAGCGCGCTTTTATGAATATATTAAAGAGCGAATACAACGATAGCTATAATATTTGAAACTTTAACCGAATACTATAACTAAATTTAAATGTTGTGTAATTAATGGTAGTTGCAAAGAATTACTGTTTAATAAAAATTATGCTTATTTAATGCCAAAAAATTTGCATATCACTTCTATAAATAGGCGCATGGCTTGATTTATAGAAGCGATATGCAAATTTTTACTGATCAACATCTACGCTATAGTTAAGCAAAATATGTTACTGATGAGAATAAACACTTAAGAAATGGGTATAAAATTTAGAGAAAGGAGATGCTAAACAGTGTCAATCCCATAAAAAATGCAAACGCTAAAAATTTCATAAATCTTCCCATAGCATATTCGTTCAAAATTCTCGCTTTCTATTCAACACAATAACTAAAAGAAAAAAAAGTAATGAGACGCTTTAATAAGTTTTTTTTTTTAGTTATATTAGAAAAAATACAAATCGCTTTTAAAGAATCAAAGAACGGCACTTTCATCGCTCTTAAACTGTGAATTACTGTAGAAACGAGACCACACATAAAAAGATATTCTTTATGTTTACTTTCATCAATGACAGCCAATTATTATATAAATTTAGCTAATAGAAAACAAAATCGCCGATTTGTTCTACTAGCTTAAAATATAACAGCAACAATAATATCAACGTATAGAAAACAACACGTTACACTTAGCGCTTAATAAATTTCAAAAGATAAAATGAAATAAAATAAATGTTATGTTACAGCATATCGAAATATTTCTTTATATGACTGTAAAGAGTGAATTGCACAAAATAGGAACGCAGCGAAGAAACGATATGATGTTTTGAAATAGTGAAAAAGGCTCTCAGAACGTAATCCACAGTATGCTTATGAGGACAACAGGCGCAACTCTTAGTTACTAGCAGCACAAAAATCTTTGTGTTGTATGAAACAAAAGAAGTTGGATGCAAAAAAAAAACACCTCAACCGGATGGCAGTTGAGATTCAATTGTTACGCGCATATATTGGTGAGATGAAACAATTCTATTGATGAAATCATATATATCACTAATTGACATTTCCCTTCGTATTACTCATAGAGTATCTTCATTTCTTTTCTACTTCTTAAAAATAATTTAAGAAAATAAATTACCACAAAAAAACGTATTGATGACAAAAAGGTGATTTGTTTTCTAAAGTAATTTTTGCTTTTTACCTTGCGTACTAAAAGAAGTTGAAAATTCTTTCAGATAATCTGCTATTAACCATCCAGAAGTTTTATTTTTCTGGAAATAGTGAGATTGCGAAACATTTACCTTTAATTAACGAAAGTTTTATTCATCAGTAATGTTCGAATTTAAAGATATTCAATCATCAGTATGTCAATGAATTAAAGCTAAATTATTCATTATATTTCATGAGTTCATCAACTTCAAAATAAGCATGCAACAAAGAAAGAGTTCCATTCAAAATTAGCAATTTTATGCCAATATACTTGAACTCAGGTTTCTAATTGACTGCAGAGTTGCTCACAGAAGGTGGGAAACTACAGGCATTACAGCTTATAACCAGAAAGTATGATTTTATCCTTAATTGAAGGGGAATTTCAAATCCTTTGATGAAAATATTTTAACCAATAAGTGTAGAGCATATTCATGATGAAATTGCTGCAGAAGAATTTTTATGAATGTTGAAATTAAAAATTAAAAGTTCCTCGAGAATATTTTATTGAAACTCTTCAAAATATTCGTTGACAGTTGAGCGGATTTATTTTCAAAATTGAGAAACTTCTCTCGCAAAGAATTTCGCAGAGAACCTCCCGCTAAAGAAATAACCAAGTCTTTTTAGGTTTATTAGAGTAAAAGTGGCGAAATGAAAGAACTAAAAGAAATTAAAAATATGTTTGAGCAATAAATTGTAGATAAATCTTTTCGATGAACTGATAAAATCTGAGATATGATTTTTTTTCTGCGAGTTGTTAGATGTTCACAGGCAATGATTTGTCTCTGAAGTGTAGTTCCATTGTGTTGTAGCTGAAATATTTGAACATTTAACATCGAAGCTTAGCAACAAGCAATTCGTCGACCGACAAAGAGCATAAAAAGCTAGGCAAAGAACCACTAACATTGATGAAAATGAATCGACTCGTCGATCCGACATTTCAAAGAACATCATTTAAAAAAAACGGTGTTTTTTGATGAGGAACCACATAGAGTTGAGCTTAATGCGCTATCCTAGAAGATCGACATTAAATAACAATAGTCTGTTTGAGTGAAATTTTAAGGGAATATAGAGATTGCTATGATGTTGGGCTACACCTCAATCACATGTTCATATCTGAATAATTAAGTTACCGATGCTTACCAAAAAATTCACCCTACTTTTATTTGCTTTCTTTGTTCTTATTAATTCTCACTAAATTTCGAATCGCCTCCCTTTAGAACGAGTAATTTTTACAGCAATTTTATTTATAATTAAAAATATATCTTACTAACTCTTACTCACTCTTACTTACTTAACTTTATTAACTCTTTACTTAATTTCATAGAAAGCAAAGAAGCGAAAATACAGAGTGAAAACATTTAGTTGTTTGCGCTGCTTGAGAAAGAAAGAGAGAGTGAAAAGAGAGAAAAAAAAAGAAGAAAGTAAGAAAGAGGAAGACCACAAATTCGAAGTACTATCGCAAAGAGATCGATCTGAAGAACCTTGTCAAAACCAGTAATAAACTAAACAAAAACGCTAAACTCATACTCTAGCGCTTTAACTAACAATTAAACAGAAATTTAAAAGAAATGGTTCCTACATATTTGCAATTTCTCAAATATCCTCAGAAGACGAGGATGCATTTTGGAGTTTTTTTTTTCAGGATTTCTTCCTTGTTCAACATCAATCGATGCGATGAATGGTTTAGTTTTAGCTTTTTAATGTAGTGTACTGTTCCGAATCCTGAATCCTGAAAAATGAATATCATAAGTTGTATTGCAAAATCCTGAAACAACTCTACAGGTTGTGTAGTAAAAGGCAATGAATGCTATCGGAAAGGCCTAAAAATAACAATACATCACTACTGTCACGATGAAATATCACAATTAGAGACGACAACGTCTGATTGTTCAAAGGCGATCATAATTTTGGCATATAGAGCAACAAAAATGCAGTGCCGACTAATCTGCTACTTGAATAAATTGATAAAATTGAGGGGAAAAAATTCCCCCAAGGGCGATTAAAGCGTTGGGAATACTCGAGCTGATGAACGCCCGATGTGATGAAGTGGCTTATCGAAAGATGTTAAGCATGGACCTCGCCTAAGGGGGGCGCGGTTCTTGGAAAAGCCTTGTGGATCGCCTTTATGTGCATCCACTTCAACCGCACATCTTGTGGCTACACATTTGAAGGCAGTTTATTGCTTCAGAATCTACTTTTTCGAACGCACTTGGGTGCGTTATTTAGCGTACATGCGTCCATTGTCGATGTGCTTTTCGAAGAAACGAATTCACAATCGTGTATACAAATTTGTAAAAATTTGAAATAATGAGAGCGATTCATATAAGCGAAATCAGACTCCAATCAGCAGAGTAGACAGGATCATGGTGTCGCTTAGACGCTGGATGTGGATCCACTCTCAACGAAAAAAACTCAGCTTTAAGTAGAACTTCATTGGCAATCATCTTTAGCACATTTCAGCATCCAGTTGGCTATAGCCTTATCAATTGCTATTTTCACCGTATTCTTATAGAAGGCTTTTTCTCTTCAAATGCTTCACAGGTAAATGCACCATAGGTGATACTCGAGAAAAATCTAGACAATTTTCTCAAAATTGTCAATTCAGATCTCTAAAGCTTTCATCCAACATAATAAAATATCTTTCGTGTCGTCAATAGTAGTTTTAATGTCGGTTATAGTAGTGACAAAAAGGCTGTAGAAGAATAGATGCTATATGGCTAAGTGATATGATATTCCTCAAAAATATAATATAGGAATAAAATTCATTTCAAAGATCTGCTTTCATCTAATGGGAAAGTAGTTTTTAAATAAAAGATCGATTGAAAAAGATATTTTATTGATAAAAAACAACTATTCTTTGAAGTAGAAGTAAAGAACTACTATATACAGGTCGTGGCAATTGGTTTGTTCGTATAGCGACAAGGGTCATAGTTGTTTCAATTGGATTTTTGGAATGGTCAAATGGTCATTTATCACTTCATGGAAATCCATCAGATGCAGTATTAATAGATTTTCTTCAAAGATCCTATATATCACTTATTCTATCACTCTAATTATGCTAATCATTTGAAATGATGATCGCTTTCTATATGATCTTGCATATTTAAATAAAGAGACGAATAAAAGTTTCATAAAGAAAAATTATAACTTAAAATGTAAACTAATAAAAGATTCACATAGGGAACATCAAATTTTTAGCAAAAAAAAATTTTTTTTAACACATCTAGATTATCAATTATAATATTACATTAATTCATGGAAATTATTCAAGCGAGAAAAATTCGAATTTTTTTCCCACAAATTTAAAGATTTGACATAGGGCAACAATCAGTGGGAAATAGTTATGGCAGGGTGTAAGAGAGTCGCGTTGAGAGCCGCGAGAGACAAACAACATCACACTCGCATAAGAAAGTTGAAGTGAAGCGATGAGCCACCAAGTGCAAAAATGAGGCTATTGGAGCGCGATTTTTGGTACATCTAGACTCCGACATTTAAGTCGTTTCGGAAAGAGAAATCCGACTCACGAAATCATTTCGGAATCAGAGATCCAAGTCGCGGAATCGGTTCCAAACCAGAGTCCGATCAGCGGAATTGTTTTCGAAGTAGAAGCGCGAGCAGGAAGTCGTTTCCGAGTCAGAAGTCGAGCTAAGTGTGCAGCTAAAGCCAAAATCCTTCAGAGAATCGAGAGTATATTTTACGAATGCAGCAAAAACACTAATGAATTCAAGAAATTTGTTCAAACAGAATATTATTTTTATCCATAGTGAGAGCGAATTTTCAACTAGTAAAAGTGAAAGATCAATGAAAGTTGTTGCCCAGACGGAAACACCTTATTCAGGTGATAAAGTCATATAGTTGTTTCGATGACTACTTAGTAGGGCATTTCATGACTCAAAAAAAAGTAAGAAGAGACGTGTTTGTGAAGTGCCAAAGCAACTGTCATCGATCGGCTGGCTGTTGTAGCAAAGCGCGCTTCACGGAAGCTATCTGCCAGGCGAAGTGCTGGCCACAGACAGCTGTCCTCCAAACATCATGTACAATCACGTCTGTCGCAATCCCCAATCCCACACTTAGCTTAACTACTATTGCGCTCTTTTCTCAACTCATTTCTCCCTCTTATCGCTTAGACAGCAATTATCAACCATAATCAAGTTGATACGCTTTGTTTTGCACTCAGCGAATGGATGACCAGCAAAATAGTTGGCCGACCGGTTGTGTCCTAATTTATTATGCAAATGGATAGGTTCGAGATGTGCAAGCACATACACACTCATACATCAGGAAATTTCAGCTATTAAGCATTCAGATATGCGGTCTTATAACATATTATCAATCGCCCACGTATAAATAATGACTTCATTTTCACTACTAAAGTAAATAACTTTCGTGAAATGAAAAAAAAAAGCAATGAAAATAAAACATGCGTAAAAATGAGTTCGTTATTTGTTTGCTTCAATCACTCGAATGAATTCAAAAAAATAAAAAATACACCGCAAAAGCAATCTTGTGGCAACTTAGTATGATTTTCCTACTTGTTTTCTCTTGTTCATTTCCTCACCTCTCCCACTCCCCTTCCCGGCTTGGATTTGTACAGCAGGTTCACGCTTGCTGAAGAAACCACTCACCACCTCAGTAGTAAGATACTGCCCAATTAACCCCACCTCCTTCGTTTGTAAGGTTTTGGAAATAGTCTTCAAAAATGTATTACTGGCCCATCTTACTCAAAACAGCCGTCTGAACTCAGCCCCGCTCGGCTTTTTCCTTAACCGATCCAGGAAGCTGTAAGTTATATCGTGTTTATGCGGCTGGGCATCGTCTTTGAAAAGGAGAGCTGCATATGAATGTGCAGAAATCTTTGATGTAGTCTGTCATGAAAAGTTGCTTTAATGATTGAAAAAATATGGGGCATCGATGGTTTTTTTTTTTTTAAATGGGTCTGAGCATTCTCGTGTGGCCGAAGTTTGCAAGTAAAAGCTGGAAATAAATACTATGCTCTACATCTAATTCCTAGCGGTATGCCACAAAGAAGTAACTTTTTCTCTGTTTTGTTCCCCATATACATTTAAGATGTCCGATAGAATTCTGAGCAATATTAAGCTCTTTGCTGATGATCTCGAAATTCATCGTCCATTGTATGATCATGCCTACGATTTCCACATTGCAAAATAATCGAGATTATGGTATTTAAATTTTGCTCATGAAAAATGTCATGTGCATTATATTACCTTTCAGCATGAATGTTTTCTCTGACAAGGGCGTGATGTTCTTCCTACTACAGATGATGTTCGTGACCTCGGTATTATAATCAACTCCGAATTTCGCCGGAAATTGCAGTGTTCCACTGTTGCTGAAAAGCCATCGAAGATTGCAAACTGTGTTTTTTGTGTCTTATAGCACAGATGTATAGCGCACAATCGAAATGTCTTCATCACCTCCTGCCGACCCAATTTGGAATATTGCATTTCTGCATGGTCTCCTCATATGTTTTTTGATATCAGGTAGTTAAAGGATGCCCAGAAGCGTTTCATCGGCATTGCTTTACATGAAATTTATCATGGTCATTCTATACATATTGCACTAATAGGTTAAAAAATTTTAACCTGGAGAAGTTAGTATCGTATGTTCTAGAGTTTGACTTGATTCTTTGCTGTAAAATTGTGCCCGACTTTCCCGACGTCCCATTGCCGGAAATATTTCAATTCGTTCATCTTCGAAGTCGATGTGGACTTCAGTTTCAGCTCACCAAAAGATGTTGTAGTACAAACAATGTTCTGCATAGTTTCCAGTTTCATGTTCCGCGAGTACGGAATCTGTTCCGGCCAGCACTGTTCATGCATCAACTCCTTCAAATTCTACGATCGCCCATACACTATTGTTGCTATTTAAATATCTAGTAGCCTAGATTGTAACTTTACGACTACTTTGCTCCTATTGCAGTTCATGCTCACATATTCTTGTATGTTTTCCCACTTTTTTACCTAAAAAATTAACCATTTTCAACACAACCCAATGTGCTTTACAAATGTAAATTTCGTTGAAGTTAAAAATATTCCTTTTACATATTTATCAGGTGAAGGCTAGCATAAAACGATGTTCATATATATTTGCAAAATTTTTTGAAATCTTTTATGACGATCAACAAAAAATTTATCAGGTTCATTAAGAAATAACGGAAATATATAGGTATATCGATGTTCGATTTTTCAACGATAAAATAAATGAAATTAATAGAAATTTGAGTAGTTTTAAAGGTGGAATGTTCGCATAAATGAAACTTTATAGTTAATTGATACGACTGATTAACTAGTTTGATCAACAATAGTTATCTCACATTGATCGTCCATACATCTCATCGGTAAAAGCGTTGACAATCGGCAACGTTTCGATCTATTTCAAGTGATCGTCGCTTTGTTAAGGAGTGGTTTTGATCAACGTTCTCAATTGATCTAATTTTCGTTGACCTAATTCTTTGAATAAAAGACGCTCTACACCTTTGCTGAAGTGAAGTTTTTGCTCGTCTTAATGTACGTGATCTATTTTTTTGTGCTCCTAATGAGCATTGAATCTGTTAAAGCAGTATCCTCAGTGAGTGAGTTTTTTTGCTATCATGTCATTTGTAGTGAAATTTCTTAATAATTTACTTCGTGGGAATTAATTATCATCTAGACATCGTTTATCATGGCTTAATAAGTTTCAAATTTATCATAAGCTGATAGGTTTTAAGTTTATCATGAGTTAATAAATTTTAAAGGGTAATAGTAAGCTAATAGGTTTCAAATCAATCATGAGTTGATAACTCTCAACTATTTCGGCGACTCACAATTTTTAATTCACTTTATAATCCGTTTACTTATTGGATTATCAAAGTGTAGAATGAAACTTCCTATTGATACTGCCTCAGGGCCTGTTGTCTTTCCGCTCATTAGTCGCCTTAAGTATCAAAGACCTGAGAAAAGTCTACGAACCGAATTTGTGTTTAATTGATGTCAACTTTTCAACGATGGTGATCGCATGCTTTAGTGCTATTTTGAATATTGTTTTGTGCACAAAACAACCATTTCATAAAAATAATAATAATAATGATAATTTTTTTATCAACAAATTTTATTTCATCAGTTATGCGCTATTGCATAGTTAGTATGAATGGCATGCATATTTCTTACATTATAAATACCTCTAGGCTAAGTTAAAGATTACTAAATCGAAAGTGCTAAAGATTTACCTGAAACCTCATTGCAATCAAATCTGACTCATTTTGTCAAGGATGGCCTTTGCTGCTATGCTCTTTTTTCAAAGATTCATTAAGAGTTTGAGTCAACCTTTTCGACTATAAACTTGTCTTCAAATCATATGGATATTGTAAGAATTTCGAAGAGCAAACTATGAAATTTCGCTTGTTAGTTTCCGCTTATTTGAAAACATTTACCTTGTAATTATTATGCTATCTCAGCATCAGGAATATATGTAAGTGAAATAATTTTGCTGAAAATATTGACAATTTATAGATCATTTCGGTAATCCATGCGTTTTGTGTAATTGCTTCATCGAATATACGGATCGAGACCAACCGATTGGGATTAAACCATACGGTGTAGCGGAAAGTCCATACGATTCGACTGAAGATCGTTGTTTGGCAACATGTCTTCGAGATGACGTATGCTTTATGGCTATTTTTTCCCCAGTTCATGAGAGAATATATTAGTGCTAAAGGCTATTGACAAAATTTTCATCAAATCAGATAAAGTGATTTTATTAACGTAAATTGAATAATATAACGGTTAAGATAACTTTATTAGTCATCGATACCTACGTGTTTGTCTTCATCTATAGAGGTTACTATGGAAACTTTTTATCCCTTTTTAAGGTTGCCCTTTTTTTCCTTAAAATTATTAAAGAATAAGAGAGAAATAGCGTTCTAAAAGCCGTATACATCTTGAATAAGAATTTACGAAATGAAGCATTTTAATTATTGGACTTTATTAAAGGATAATAAAGGGGAGAGGGATTTTATGTGTAATTAATTACGTTGCATTCAATAGAAAAATCTCATTCCCGTTTACGATTCAATTCTTTTGATGGAATGGCTCGCGGCTGTCTCTCTATGTCCGAGCTTTTTGTCTCTATTTAGTCTTTGTCTTACGCCGAGTTCCACGCAATGATTAATCACCGTAATTCGCACAACATATCAGTGCTGTGCTTTGTGTGGATATTTGTATGTTGAGAAACGTAAGTACAAATAAAGGAGTCGGAGCGAAGTGATGTGAAAATATTTAAACTTGTCAAGTTTCCAAAAAAATGATAAAATGAAATGGCATCATTTTTTAATAGCGCATGGATTATCCAAATTATTTTTTAATTTACAACATTTCCTCTCTATCTAGAGTTTGAGAGATCGATCCTGGTAAATATAGCAGAAAAAAGTTCCATCAAACAAGCGTTTGGCACTAACTTTCAAGTTAGCAATTTTTTGAAAAAAGAAGTATTAAAACGCGGAATATGAACTGTAAAAATTTGCTTTGCAAAATCATTTAAGAAAAACATGTTCCTGAAAAAAAATATAAAGAAAAAGTGTTAGAAGCATGGCCTACACCTAACGATAGAAACGGCACTGCAACACTCGATAAGAAACTCGTCGCATTTTCGAACGATATCACTCAAAATTTTCGAAATTTTTTATTAGCATATTTGACGTGAACATAAATCTGTGTTGTTTTTCAGCGATGTCAAAGTGTCGTCTACGGTCTAGTTGGTGGTCGTGATGTATTCACATGTGAATTATATGAAGAATCACAGACAGCATCACCTGGCCAGCTTATCTATGAACCTTATGTTAATACGTACTTGCCGAAAGATGCGCCTTGTAAAGTTCCACGTAAGAAATTTATTTTGTTCTTAGTAATGAGTGCTGCCAAATGCAATCCCCAATTTGAATGGAGATCAATTAAGCTAGCATTTTATAAGTGAAAGCTGATGGCACGCATCTCTAAAGCGAATGTTCGTGTATTGCTCATCGCAGCACTATAAATGCGTATTCAGTGGCCATAAAATAGCCTAGATAAGATCGCTTCAATGCGGTTTGACGCTTTTGTTTAGCTTTGTTGATAGCCTTTTATGGCTTCTTGCTAGCGCGCTGATCTTTCGATCACATGTGGTGGTCTTCTAGTGGCACATTAAGCTTCTATATGGCGAATATTCTTGAGAGGAGAAATTTGCATTTAGCGGCGAAATTGAAACACAATTAATAAAATAATTTATGCAAATAAGAAACTTTTTTTTAAAATTTGATAAAAGAATTGCTGCTATTGCATTCACGAGTATATACGTCGAGCAAGGTGCGCTTTCGCTCAATATTTAGCTGAAGAGCTAACTTGAAAGAGGTGAACATCAAGCATGACATATCCCTCCAAATTGATGCTAAGGTCAACTGTGGTAATGCCGAAATAAGTGAGGACACACGCCGCATAATTGCTTCCCTAGCAATAATCCAAGAGAGTAATTAGTGACGTAGGCAGAATGACCTTGTCTCATGCGTGCATACAACTAATGAGTTCAACCCTTTGTAGTAAGAAAAAAATAACTAACACCTCAACTTTAACTTTAATTACTCTAAGAGTTCCTAATGTAATAAATTCGCTTTTTTGACTTATATATAGTCTCACCTTATGATTTCAGCGTAGCATTTTTTTCGTCTTGCATACCATTGTTTGATGACCGATGTAAAAAAATTCTCCACGAAGGGGTATGAACATCAAACCACCTGGTTGCTATGCGAATGCTCTACCAATGAGTTACTAAGTAGAGGATCGGTGATTACGTGATTTTGTTATAATACTTTAATCACCATTGTGTAACATAAAAAATATTGCCTAACAATATTTCACTTTACTTAAACATTTTTTCAATGAATATCGTTAGCGAGCCAATAGAAAAACACTTAAATGAGTAACAAAAAGATGACCAATTATGGCTACTTCAAGCGTCATCTTTTTCAGATGGTCATCTTCGCTCACTTCCGCTAACCGTCGATGAGGAGACCTCCGAGAAGCGCAAACAACGCTTTCGCAAATTGGCAAATCAACGAAATCCATTCAACTTTGGTCGATAAATCTATAGCTATATGTGCTCTATTATGTCTGTACATAAAAGTATCGTTGATTAAATTTTCATCCATGTTCGTAGTGAAAAAGTTGAATAGAGAAACAGATGGAGATGCTGTATTTTGAATATTATATTTGTTAATTAATGTGAACAAATGCCTGATATTTTTCGAATAACGTTATTATAAAATAACAACTACGCATTGAAAGCAAGGTTGTCTTTTAATTTAAAAAGCTTTTTTCTTAGAAGCATTTAATGAAAATGAAATACATTCGAGGAGTTGAATAATCTCTTCATTTTATGGCTATCCAGGAGACGACCGATTTGGTGTTCGTCGAGTTCTTCATCCCAACAACGGCTTTCAGAATATCTCGCTGAAGAGAAAAATATATTTCAAGGTAGAGAAATGAACTCGTCTACTATATCATATTGCACCATTATGACCACTTTCAGCGTAAAAGAGTCCATCAGCATGATTTTCGCTTCTTGTAAGGTAGCAGAACTTGAACGCAGTCAAGTTTTTTTTTTTCGAAGGTAACGTTCAAGCCTGTTATTTGCGCCAACCGTTCCACACAGAAAAATATTGATGAGACGTCTCTGCAAATTTAATACCGCGAATAGCTGCATAACACAATGATTTCACTAATTAAATTCAGCGTCCTTATTTCGCCTAAGTGCGTAATTGAGCCTATTCGTTGCATCATAATGGATCTTCGCTATCAGGGAAGAAATCTTAAACTTTCCAATATTTATGTATGATTATATCGATTAAATGAATTGATTTCCTTATAATTGATGACTAGAGGATTTTTTTGATTTATTTATTTATTACGGACGTCCTGAGCTAAGAGAATTATAAAGTATGTAAACATGAATTGCAACATAAAACATTGGCAAGACGAAATTTGGAGCGAACAGACATTAAGTATGTATCTGCAGCTATATACAAGGTAGCTCAAAAGAAGAGATGCGTTGTTTATGGAGATGTACGTTTGTGAATTTAGAACTTTTTGGAAATCAAGAAAATTTTTATTCGAAGACAGTCATGGTAATGAGAAAATTACAGTATTTCGCACATGTTGCTATCAGTTTTAGTTGGTGTTTACAGCCTCCTGAATACGCAAATTTTATTGAAATCCATATAAATGTATCAATATTTTAAAAAAAGTTCCCGGATAAATGTTCATAGTTAGTTAAATATGGAATAATATTTGCTCACTTCCTTATTTCTCTTTCGCATACTATAAAAAATGTGTCTGAAATTAAGAACGAACTAATGCCGCAACTTCCAGATTCCTTTATTTGTCGTCAAATCAGCTCATCTCCACGTGGTCATCATTTATCTTCCTCTATATTAGTGAAGGTGCTGTAACTGCTAATATGACCGCTTATACGCGACACCGTATCACAACGTATGTAGAGCATCTTTGTGGTGCACTAGAGTGTTTAGGACGATGCAATTGCCGAAACGCTGACAAGGTGCGTAAATAGGTTTTGCAATGTGTGGTGAATGTTTGCAACGCTTTCTATGCTTTTACCCCAATGTCCACTCAGCAAGTGAAGGCCGAGGTCAACAGAGGAAACCCGAGAAGAGCATAACGGAAACGAGGATGTTATGGAGCGCAGTCCTTGAATGTTGGCACTGCGCCAACGCTGACCATTGTCCATACACTCTCTCAATTTTCTCTTTCAACATCTGGCCAGCAGAGTCTAGCTGAACCCCTATAACTGACCGAGCAAACGACGCTTGTGGGTGGAGCTTAGCTTCCCATTTCCGTATATACTGGTTGAGTTGCGTACGTTGAGCTCTTATGCGTGCGGTTGACCTCACCGAGGTATCTGAGAGAGACGCACTAGCACTCATTTTGGTTGGTTGAGCGACCAGAGGTTAGGACTAGCGTTACGCAGAGTTAACATGACGGATCAGGAAAAGGTCGAGCTCGAGCAAGTCCCGCTGAAGTCGGACGTTGATCCACCAGCTGGTACTGAGACTGATAAGGCATCGCAGCCAACCGAAGAGCAACCGAAGACGAAGTGCAGCAGATGGTTCTTTAAAAAGGTGTCCTTTTTAAATTCCTTTTTTTTTTGTTTGCATATTGGATACAGTAAACTTTATTGCATTGCAATTTTACTTTGATCAGTACGTGTACGTCTTTGTGCACTTTGCAATCGTTGCATCATCGCTTTATAAAATTGCACTCTCATCTTTCTCGATTATTTTCGCCATTAAATTATTGTCATTGCAAAACAATACGAAATTTGAGAGTTATTTTTATTCCAAAACCAACTATGAAATATTCCTACCAATTACATTAATAGCATTTATGCTAAATGTTTCGTTAAATGTTTATGCGATCGGTTAGTTTCGAATGGCAACATATTGTTGAGCGTTTTGTCACATTTTTTGAATATTCGAATTGCCCGTTGATCTGATAAGTCGAAATATAAAAATAGGCGTCATATTGATCACCTGGCGTGCTTTCCCATTTAGTCATTTCAATGGTTTAGTGAAGGAGGATTATGTTTTATTTGGCATTCAAATTGTTAACACAGAATAACCGCTTCATTGCGTGTATAAAATGTTTGTGAACTTAAATTTTCAACTGCTTTCATACATTTGAAGATAAATTAAATAGTAACGAATAACGAAGTATGCAAAGATTGAGGTGTGAATTATGTTTTCCTTTTTATCTCTGAGAGTGTTGATAAATTCCATCACTTCCCAATAACCGCTGCTTCAACACTGCTTATGGATTATGTTTGAGTATGCGATTTGAGGATTTTAAATATTCTTTTGTTTATGCTATCGATATCGAAATCTTTTTGACTTTTTTCACCGAATTATTCGAATTTATAGAATATCTTTCAAAATTATAAGCGGATGCTTACATCAAAAAATGATCACAAGATATCGTTCACTTTACTTTTCTATGAAATTAATATCATTTTGTATGTGATATTTATATATGAAAAAGTGACAATCCTTCCATTATGCGTTGGTTTTCATTTTCGTTCACGTCTTATCGATAGTGTCCTTTCAAGAAAATATTGAAATTTAAACAAACAAACGAAAAGATAGTGGCTTATTTCCTTCTATAATAAATGTGTTTGCAAAAATTCCTGAGAACACATCCGTTCACGATTGACCGCAATCTTTTGATATTACAACGTAAGTTTCATTCATCTCTCATATATTACATCATTCAGCGTTAAGGTATACCTATATTAGGTGTTCTAATGAACATTATTTATCAGTTTCGTCGGCACTGAGTTAAGACTTGAGATGAAAGCATTGAACAATCGCTCTGCAACAGTGCTTGTCCACTAATTTCTGCTTAGCTCGTATGTAAACACTTCAGCGTTAGAACGAGAGCGCCAATCGACGAATGCCTTTAGTGTGAACAAGATTGTACGCTCGTTACGTCATCACTACGGTACCGTACGCTGCAGTAACAACATCGCACGTAAGCAACGTAAATCTGAATGAGCATTCGTCGATCGTAAACGACGGTTATGACCTATCGAATCTACTCTCTTTAGCCTTCACGAAATTTATGAGAAAGAAACGATGTGGTGATACAAATTCAAGGTTATTATGCTAGCAACTTGACCGATAGAATTGTCTCTCTCTTGACCGATAGAATTTAAAATGTCTTATTAATTGTTCATTTATAATGGAGGATTTAGTCAAAAAACGGCGAGGTAACCACTACCGAAGTAACGATGACGACAACCGACGAGAAGAAGAAAGTTTGCAAATGGTGGCCCAGAAAGCAAACGAAAGAGACGACTGATGGTGAACAGCAAATGACTGTTGGTATCAATATGCTCGATCGGGATGAAAAGGTGTTTCATTTTGGATGGAAACATCCACTCTACTGGGCTAAAACCACTGTCGATTCTATCACCTTCTATAATCTCATAATTCGGTTACCTTCGATGGTCTTATAAAAGGCTAGAAACGGTCATATCTCTATCTCAGTCACGTAGAAATATTCTCTACTTTCAACGAGTTAAAATATACGCGATATAAGTTCGAATATGAGGCGACAGAAATTTTTACGATTATGAATAAATAATAGTAAGCAAAACTTTCACAAATGGAAGATCGCTGAACTGCTGAAATAGCTCACGCTAAGCTATCAAACATTTTTCAAGTTGCGCTTCAAATAACGCTTGAGGTGTTTTTCATGTATGAGCGGTTATCTATCATTTACGCTTCTGCACATTCCTTTTTTTAGAGTATTTTATGTCACAAAGGTGGCAAAAAGTGGTAGGTCATTTCCAAAAAGATCTTTGATTTAGATGGAATTCATGAAAGCAATAGCACAATCCATAAGTACTCAGTGCGTCTTTCAGGTTATTTGGCTCAGGTAGACTGAAATTAATAAGCAGGCAGATTTAAATCTTCGCAATTCTCAGGGGAGACACATCTTTTCGACTTGCTTGTGATATACGTGCCTTCTCCTGAAATCTTCAAATTAAGCATCGTTTCCTCATTGTTGAAACAATTCTTGGAGAGCAAAATGTATAAAATTAGCAGTAATAGCATGACAATAAACACTGCATCGAGCATCTTGATCTATTTACCTATATTCAGTTAATGTTAACCTGAAATAATTGATCTACTGACCTGTGATAGATGTTTTGCTCAGCGTACAATGTAACTGACGATTATAGAGTCTTAACAATCACGTGATGATGGATTTTGGTGATGTTTTTGCTGAGCCAGATTCAAGTCACTCATGGCAATGGACATGGCGTGCTGCTCATCGTATCTACTCATTCACCAGTGGATGCGTCTATAAACTTCTGGCAGCAATTTTCGCTATTCCTATTGCGATCATATTTGGGATTCTATTTGCGCTATTTTCTGCTATCAGCATTTTCCTCTGTACACCAGTCGGTAGACTTCTCGGAATACCGGCAAATGGCATCGCTAAGGTGATCGTTTAAGTCGACTATATTCAATTTCTTTTATTTGCGATATCCGTTTCATCGGCTATTGAGCATAGTACGTAATAGTGGTGCCATGGATATAGGCAATCGTATCGATGCGTTAATCGTTTAGAAGGCGCCGTTAATGAAATTTTCTTGGATACGTTGGATGGTTGCTTGAGCTAGCTATGCCCATATAGATTCCTTTACGCTATACAAACATATTAGGCTTTCGTTATTTCACAAAACATCCGTTTTCACTTTGTGTAGCATCTCCCGACATATCACTGAAAAGGCAAACCGATCTATGCGGACGGCATATGCTCTTGAACAAACAATATCAGAGAGACTTTAATCTATTTAATTATGCTCAATTTTGGATGTAGATCTTCGATTGCCTCGAATTATTCCAGTGCTATTCATATGATTGCTTTTGCTCTGCATAACTAATTAGAAATGTACGCATATGTTCATTTATTACATTGTACACTCATAGCTTTTGCTATTTTCTTTATGACTGATGCCGCTCTATCGCACTGAGTCACTACGTTCTTCTGCATTATACATTTAATTTTTCACTCAGAAGAAATAAAATAAGCGGCTTTATACGTCTAAAAAAGTAATGATTTAATATCCCACTCAACGTGGACCTCTTTAATCGATATTTCGAAATGTGATGATAAAGGCCTCTCATGATAAACAGATAGTGAATAATACAATTGCAGGCATGGGACTTCTTCGTACATCGATTCCTCGATCCGATATTCAGTTCGCTTGGTCTCTGCTGTGGTGCATTCGCGAATCGTAAATCTGATATGCATGACTCCCCAACTGTCCTCGCTTAAATTTGAATTCATTCCCATAATGATTCGTCACATTGACAGGCCAAAAAAATTCTAACTACATGACGTCATAGGTATAGAAAAAGTTTTACTTTTTTTACAAAATTTTGCTAATTACTGCAATGCTTCTGAGATAATGTAAGCACTTTTATTGACCGCTCATTAATATAAAAATGAAATTTCTCTCGAATTTTTTGCATAAATAATTTTCTCATTATTTAATTTTAAAGTATAATTTTTCTAAAAAACTTTATCATTGATTTATTGCCGCTACGTTCATCAATTGTATGTTGATAGCTAAATCGTGATAACTAAACCTCCCTCATTCAATGATTATCACTATGAATTTTCAATTTGCACATTTATTTCATAGAATCGTCGTACTATTCGAAAATCTTTGCTAGTTAATCTTACACATGGTTAAGAAGATATGAAAGTAGCAATTGAAATAATAATATCCTTGTATTGAAATCAGCCTCTTTCGTTGCTACAAATATATATATTTGTTTGTTCCGGCATTCGATACGTTTTTAAATGTCAATTGTTCTATACGATTATCGCAACTACGTATTGATTTAACAATCATTAGTAAATGACTGCTTGCTTCTTTGTGCTATGCTTCATTCGTTCATATTAAATAGATGAGGGAAGCATGTTTAATAATGTATCTTGTTATCATTTATCACCAATATTATCACTAAAACGAACCTTACTATTAGTAGTATACGTTGATGAATTCTATGATTACGCTATAATCACTTTGATAAGAAAAATTTAAACACCTGCCGAAAGAGTTTAACAGTCTATTCCCTCGCTAAGGTGTTCAAAAACGTTGTGTAAAATCACTGAAAGATATACGACGTTTATGAAGTGGTTACAAATCGCATTCAAAACATGCGGCTACGTTGAAATGAGAGAGCAAGTGGAACAGGGAATGAAAATTAAAATTTTAAAAAACTGACGAGTAATATTTTACGATAGTGAGCAACTCATAGAATATGCTCGAATACTGGTATTGTACCTCAAAAAAAGGAGTAGAAAATGTGGTTGAATTTTTTGAGGGGTGTGCAGATATAATTTAGGCATTCGTCTACCGTGCTCTATCATTTGTCTCTTTGCAGTGGTGGGTTATTATGCTCAATTAGAATGACGACAAACGCAATGACCTCTTTCGCCTTGCTGAGTCGCTATACTTGACCTAGCGGGCTCTTTGTGCAAAGTAAGCCAGCAATTTCGATGCAAGACACTCTTTTCGTCATGGGGGAGGGAATGGGGCGAGGAATTGGGAAAGGCGGTGGTGGCCTTGTCTTGTTTGTGCACTATCGTTCTGACCTCATCACTTTTTCAAATTAACACGCAGCGGGTGGGCCACATAGCAATTATGTGTCGCCGCTGCATTCGCCGCTAATACATTCGGCCGTTGCTGGGCACTAGTGACGCCGAATGGGCGCAGCTAATTATGCTTGCATGAGCCGCTTCCCCCGCATCGTTTCCGCACCTCCCTATCCGCCCCTCGAACACGATCGCTTATCGATGCCATCCTAAGAGTGTTGCATTTTGCTGCTAAAGGTTTCTCCAGTTCATTTAATAAGAGACGAAATGACCTAACAAAATCCAAAAAAAATGAAACGGCTGTCTTAACCTTTAGCAGTTAAAGAACGAAGAAGAAAAGTGCAAAGCATGCTCCCTCATTTCTTCGGCGCAGTGGATGCGTTTTGCATTTTATTTCATTCAATATATCGGTTGCAGAAGATGCAAAAAAACTGCCTAATATTGCATTTCTAAATGCCATCAATTGTAAAGTTCTTAGAAAATTCCCTTTCGCTTATTGCTGATCCACTCTACAACAAACATGTGAAATGCAAATTTTTCATGCAAATTAACCATCACTCGCTCTTTATTTCTCGAATCGCCGAATCGTTGATTGTATGCAATGTTTGTCAATAATTTCAATTTCAGTTAGATAAAAAGTTTAACGTATAAATGAGTCTCGCTGTTCTCCTTAGAGTTAACTTGCAAAGATCTTCTAAGGTAAATAAAATACCAATCTAAACATCTTCATTTCTAGTCCGCATTTTGCTTCTACGATAAGTTTTGTCAAGTTTGCCTTAAAAAATTCAAGATATCCGCACGTAACATGACAGTTACTGATGAGTTCGGCAATATGATGTTTTGTATGACAGTGATGTATTGCTTTTATAAATTTGAGGAGATGAGTACAATTTCAGGAGCAAACGAATCGTCGTACTTTAAACTTCTGGACTAAAGATCTTATTGTAGTTGGAGTTTTTAAAGTCAAGAACTGTATGATTTCGAAAATCGGCTATAATTTCAACTTGAGTTTAATTACGATAAGTCGAACTCAACACTCATTTGTTAGATTGCATTTTCAAATCAAACGACAAACAACGGATGTAGACCATCGTTGAACACCCTGGATCGCGTGCAAATTCAAATAAATAGAGCTGCATAATAAGCTGGCACGAGACACATTTTTCCTTAATCCAGCCAATAAGTTTAGCAATTAATCGACATATAATGAGAATGCCTGACCCGAGATATGGGCCGAACCTGTTGTGATCAGAGGTTCAGCGCTCTATCTATCAGGCAGCAGGGCCACGTTCTTCTATTCTATTAGCGCATATGAATAGCTAAAATTTGAAGAGTGCACTATGAGTTGGATTATCAGAAATATAAAGCTGTTTTTATTCGTTTAGTATTCTTTTTTCGCCAGAGACTTTGAAAATCATGCTACAATCTTACTTCATTTTCCGTTTAGACTTAGCTTTGCGTCATATCCTCCTCACTTCACACCTCCACCACGCCCCTCAATTCCCTCTCCTTAACTGAAAAAGGAGTAAGATGACAAACTTCATTGTTAAATTAATCGAGCAATATATTCAATCAATCTCTAAGCTTTTAAGCGTGCTAACCAGAACAGCATAAATTTCTTAATTTTTTGATGCTTTTACAAAAAGAAGAGCAAAATGTAGACATGATAATTCACCCATATGTTTACTAGTATGGGTAAAAAATTTTGCAGACAGTTGACCACTTGAGTGACTGGAAAAAGTGAAGAGCTCAAAAACTGCACAGCTCGCTTTGTTCAATGTGTTAAATTCAAACGTAGATGCTGTTTATGTCCGGACGGATCTAATCAAAAAGATTGCTATTAATATAGGTGAAGGTGAACGAATAAGTAAACGGATCAGTTAAAGAACATCCCAGGATTTTCAATTTCCTTGAATACAACTCATTTCACTCCGTCGTTATGCTGCTTTAGCCGACAAGCCTCGCAGCAATTACAACTGATTTTTAAAGGAACTAAACTCTCCATGACTAGAGATGCTTACGAGTGTGATTGGAAATCCAGCGCGGAATGACACAAATCTTAGAAAACTCCTGACGCAGAGGCTGGGGTCGAACCTGGGTACTACTTCATAAAGCTGCTTCAGCCCACAAACCTCATAGCATTTACAACTGATCTTTGAACTCTCCACGACTAGCGGGTTGGGAAGTTTGATTGGAAATCCGCCCACGAATGACACAAATCTTAGAAAACTCCCAGTGCAGAGGCGGGGGTCGAACCTGCACCCTTCTCCTCGGGAGCCCGACGCCCAAGCCACCATGCCACTCGAGCACGCCTACGAATTCTCTCTCAGTACTTCAATAGCTAAAGCTTGAAGAATGTGTACTATGCGTTCGGTTATCGGAAACATGCAGCTGTTTTTATTCGTTTAGTATTCTTTTTTCGCCGAAGGCTTTGAAAACCATGCTACGGCCTTACTTCATTTTCCGTTGGTTACGGGTGTGATGATTGATGGATACTATTCTCAGCATGTTGATTATGCAATGTAGATGGTCGTCTGGCTATATGAAATGTAAGAACTGTTGTGTAGCATTAGTATGGTTATGTCGATATTTCTATCTATGATGGCGCTACTATATTTCTCAAGAATATTTATATAACTCGACTTTTGTCGTCCTCTTTCAATTGCTTATCGGTAATGCCGTACTATTGCTAGCCTTCAGCTATCTTTCTTGCATTCCGCGGTGCTTGCCTTCGCGATCGGCAAATCGTACTTATAGCCTCTGGGAAAAACTTAGTTTTTTTTTTTTGATTTCAATATGAAGTATGCATCATCGCCATTGTTGGCATTGCTTTTAAATCATCTAGTGAAAGAGTAGATATTAAGGATATGTATGAGACATCTCAGAATCGAGGTTTGGTAAATGAAAGTGAAGAGCTTCTGAGCCACAAAATTTCCGAAGCATTGGCACTTGCATCTGGTCTTTTAGAGTGTAATGTCCATTGGTTGCATATTTTGGCCTGGTTGGTTGTAAAGAAAGCAACTTCAATTTTTAATGCCACTATTACAGGCCTTCTACATATATCCCTGATTTAAGTTAGTAATCTCGTTACGCATTCCACATACCGCCTCACAACGTTATAATTTACCAAGTAGCTGAGAATTTTTCTCTGCTTCTATTGAAGTGAAGAGAAATGATGAATTTCATACGTTAACGCACCGTAATTTCATGAGAACGGTTATTTTGTTTCATTATTTCTAGTATCGAAATCAACACTTTGCTAATATACATCGTAAAGATTGAATTTTTTCGATTCTAAGAAGATGGACATCGTATCAGATTTCTTTTTAGTCTAATCGCATCCACCATGCAAACAATTCAACAATTTTTAGAACGATTCTCTTCTCTCTATTTTTTTTTTTCATTTAAATATTTTTCAGGAATACGAAACTAAAGATGATAATTTATGCGTAAAGGTCTTGTTATGTACTATAAAGGGGTAATCATGTGTTCTGCATAAGAATTAAGTTTCAATTTATTTTCTGTTGTTAGAATAGATGGATTCAGTTTCAGACACTGATGCTCGAGAAACCCAAAGATTACTCTACCTTGCCCGACCCGAAACGCGAAAAGAACGCCAACTTTGTGAAGTGTTCACATAAAAAATACCAAAAAAGCAAATAAAACTATAGCAGATATGCAAATGCATACACAACGATATTTAAAAATTTTTGAAGCAAAAATATTAGCATACTATCGTTGCACTGACAATAAAACAACATTGTACTTTCGCAGTACCGACAACAAAACGAACGCCATGCTACTTCTTGACGATAATAAAATGACGTCATACTATCGTAATACCAACAATAAAACGACGTCATATGATCGCAGTACCGACAATAAAGGGACGTCATGCGATCGTAGTATTAACAGTAAAACGACGTCATACTATTGTTATAGCGAAAATAAAACGATGCCGAAGCGCATAATGAAGAATATAAATTGCGAGCTGTTTTATACTGATATGCTTCTTTGTAAATGACTGAACAATTGTCGAAGCAAATGCATTTAATGTATAATTTTAGCAATAATTCCTACACGTCTATGCATAATATGAGAATATTAGCTCATTATTTTGTTGAATGCTAATAAAACTAAATAAACAGCAAAACTGATTGCCGTAAAATATGCAATAATCAAAACTATTTCAGTAGGAATCCTTAAGAAATATAAAATAGTAAATAAATTATAGTAATCAACAACTGGATTACAGTAGTCAGTAGCTTATCAAATCATTTCCCATCAAATATACGGTATTATTTCAGGTGAGAAGGAAAGGGAAAGGTAGTACTTGTCTCCATATTTCAGAATTGTTGAGAAATGATAAATCATAAGAACAAAGAATGCTGATATCTAAATAATTCGTTAACAGTTGAAGCTGTTTAGAAATTAATTCATTAACAATTTAACAGAACTCATTACTTTCATAAAAATATGCCAACAGCATAATGTGGGCTAATATTATAAATCACCATATATTCCCCACGTAGAAACTTCTCAATGTGCATGCTTCTCAAATGGAAAAAATTATCGAGCATACGATCATATTAGAAATATTTGAATGCTTCAAAGATTGTTGCCTTTCAAGAAAATTTTCAGCTCGTTTGTTAGCCATCGATTAAACCGATTTTCTTCGCATATCACCGGTTATTCAAGGTACGGTATTTGCTTGACGAATAAAACACCATCTTCATCGTTTGACCGTTTCAGATGTTTCGCGTCTCACTCTGAAATTCGGAAATAAATGAGGGTAATTTCGAAAGTTTTTTTTGGTATTTTAAATTTGGAGCCAGCGATGTTCTATCAGAGTGGAAAATTTCCTAATGTGAAGCTCGCCCACGATTAATCAACCTTGAAAGATTATTTACATCATTAAAAAGAGACAAAGGCTATATGGAACGATTGTTGAACGGGAATGTTTCGCAGTATATTCGGCAGTATCAAAAAATCGCCTGAAGGAATTGATATTACTGTTAGAAACAACTAAAGCCATAATACTGCTTGAAACTGTGAGCACAGTTGAGTGAAAAAAAACTCTCCTTTTGATTATTTCTAGCCAAATTAATGGTGGCGATTTTTGAATTTAAATTTACAGATTACTGGTAATGACACGGAAAGTGACGCGTAGCGCATAGATGAAGTAAAACATTTCACTTTTGACGTAAATAAACAAGTAAATGAATAAATAAACAAATAAATATATGAATAAAGAAATAAATTATATATATATATAGTATTTATATTTATATTATATATATATATATATATATATATATATATATAGTATTTATATTTATATTTATATATTTATATATAAACATTATATATATATATATATATATTATTTATATTTATATTATATATATATATATATATATGTATATATATATATAGTATTTATATTTATATTTATATATTTATATATAAACATCCGAATGGTAGTAGGTGTTCGCTTTATCGCCAAAATCGCAGTTCTGTTGCAAACGATTGAATTGATACGCTAGTAGACTATTTAATAAATAAATACTTAACCGTTTTGAATAATTATAAGCATAAACGTTTAAACTGAATGGAATAAAACAACCTAGAATAATCTGATAATCTGGCAAGAGAATAAATTTTGCATTATTTGATGAATGAACTAGAATTAAATCATAAGTTTTATATGCACTAATAAACAAAATATTAGACATAGATATTAGAATTGAAACAAATTTTTTGATTAATTAGCAATTGAAATCATTATTGCAAATCATAAATTAAATCATTTTGCAAAAAAAAAAATGCAACCGATACTGAATAATTTTAAGAAATTCAATTTTGGAAAAAATTACACAATTAATTTGCACAAAATTTTATTTGCATTGAGATTGCTAACGATGCACCTCTCTTACTTTTATAGCTCAATTATAGAGCGACATACTTGCAAAATGCTGCGCTATTGCTTATCGACTATGTGCAAAATATTGCGTTTTAGAGATATCGCAAAGGCCACAGCTATATTCATCCATACTACATTCTAGAAAGCTGCTTATAGCTGCTTATGCTTGTTCTTCGTTATTGCACATTTGGCTCTACATCAAACGTTGCTTGCGAATTCACTTTTAAGTTTCGACTTTTGTTATTTTTTTTTCCTAAATTTGACCTCTAAGCAACATGAGTATAAACTCTACTGTTTTATAAACGTTAGCAAAACGCGATTTTTGCATAAAAATAGCACAATAGCGGAAACGCATTATTTATTGCATTTTTGATGAATCTCAATCGATCGTTGGTTATTTTCTTCTAACACGCATTGAAAAAAATTTATTAGCTTTTATTGTCAGAAATGAACTTATTTATTTCTACACCTATAAAGTAATGTATAATTTTATTTAAGTAATTAAGTTTCTGCTACTTTAACTAACACTTAATTGGATAGCTAATTAACATATTCGCATTTATACTACCTGTGATTATTTTTCACCTGCATTTTCTTCCTTTTTTCGGTTCTTTCTCCTTTATTATCTTCTCTCTTACATACCTTTCATCTGTTCTACGACCTTAACATCCTTATTACATTCTTTACTCTGTCAAACCTAAATCTGCTTCTATGCTAATCAAATTATGCTTTAATTTTGATAATGGTTCACCGTAACTCAAATGTTCACTTCAATGAATAAGAGAAGGAAACATGACCACATCTATTACTCAATTAATGTTGTCAATTAAATTTTAGTCTTAGATTTATAGCTGTTACTATTTTTATAAAACATATTTTTCAGCTCTTTTTTTTCAAATTTTCAATTCAAATCCCTCTTCTATCCTCATATTCATTTCCTACCAGCAGAAGCGCTTTGAATATTTGATTATGCTTCGATTATGTTCTTTATCATATTGATTCATGCTCTTCAACTATTATGATAATTAACCTTTTAAAATAAATACTAATATTCACTTATTCTCATTTTTTAACTTTCAAATTTTCTTGTAATTTAAATCTTCATCTCATACATTATGGTGTGTACTCCACCTGCCTGTCATAAAGATATCTTCAGCTATCCACTTACAAGCTAAATTCCTATTGCTATTGCCAAAGAAGATGCTCGTTAGCCCCAGTAATTGAAGAGTAGCTATCATAAAATTCTTTAAAGCGCATTCGATGTGAAATTTCTTCAAGCTGAAGCAATATTTACCAAACACTAAAGAATCCGTTGAAGTTTTTCTTGTTGAATTTTAGAAGCACAATCAAAATATCACAGTAAAATATTTTCAGCGAGTATTTCCTATATCTTTCTAAAGGTGAATTCTGAAGGTGGATTTCAAAAATCTTTTCTCATTAGAATATGCAAATTTTGTTGGTTATTCTAAATTTGAGGTGTATGGAACAGCTTTTAATCAGATGAACAGTACAATATCACTCAAGAAATTTAGTTTAAAATTGAAGATGCAACCTCAACAACATAGTCACGCGTATAGAGTCGTCTATTATCGAAGAATGATGTTCTACCCTCAGGGTTTACTTCGACGGCTCGGCGCCAAGTTTCACCAGTGCCATCTGCACGTCTATGCAAACCGCTGCTTTCACCTTGCCAGCTTCGCTCCGCCCTTTGGTCGACCACTGCGCCACTCTCGTCTCGTGTTGTCCATTTATCAGTCACTGTTCGTTCCATTACTTCTAAAATCCCATCGAATTTATTCACATATATCAAGTTTAAACTTTATGCTCAACCTAATGCTGAACCTTAACAACAACACACGGAGCATAGCGCTAAAAAAATATTTTAAAACGGCATATTCGCCCTTCTAATTAGACGTTTATTTAATGCGTTTAAAAATGAATTAATTTTCTAGCGATTATTCTTTACTCATATCCATTCGCAGTAATCATTCAATTATACTATTACTACTAATCGCAGTATTATAGCATACACTACAACATGATGTTTTTATTTTATAATTGCTGTATAAATTTGAAAATTGCATCTGAAACATTTTTTTTCATAGCGCTTACTAGTACAACTTATAGGCCGTGAACGAGTACAAATGAAGTGGCATGAAATTTAAATATTTTCTTTTCTTAATTTCATTCAATTATTCATGCACAAAAATCAATCGATAATATAAACTGCAAGCGATAGATCTTGTATGCTTAACGAATGTTGCAAATAGCCAAAACTGGATTGCAATTGCAATTTATCGACGTAATCATTGCACTAACGTTGTATCTTTCAATATTGCATGATTGCACTAAAGTTGAATCTCTATACGATCACATGTTGTTGTCTTCGTTTTATTGCGCCGATCCTTTCTTTCATTCATCTACATTTCTTCATTTTCTTATTCTTTTCGTTTCTTTATACCTCTAATTAATCTTTTTTTTGCTCAATTCGAAGAATTTTCTCTCTATTTCATTAGCGCTTAATTCTTCTTTTGAATCCCAAATAGTATTTTTATGCTAGTGAGTTTATTGAGTTTAGAAAATTTAAAAAGACATTTTAATTTGATCGTTTTGTAATGATAACTAGAGACATCCTTTGTGGAGGCATCGAATTTTGTCGCTCATTGTAACAACCCGACTGGCTATCAGCTAAGCTGAATTCTATCCGCTTTTTTTCTTTTCACTCTTTTTTCGAGCCAATACTTTCATCAAAAGTTCAAATTTTTGCGGCTGTATTCAATAATTTTCCATGCCAATCCAGTTGACATGTACTCTTAGATGTCCTATCAGTCATTTTCTCATCTGTAATACTTTCACTAGACGGCTGGCAATAATTACCGCTAGTAAGGCTCATAATAAAGCAAAGATCTTTCATTACATCAAGCATTCAATTTTCGTTCATATTCAACGAGTGAAACTCATTTTACCGCAATGCCATATGATAAACGAAACGAATATAAGTAAAGTCATACATCGGTATTAATTCAGCTGTGTCTTGATACTTCCTTTTATTTTATTTTATTTTATTTTTTGAAATGCATTCAGCGAAAATATTTTCCAAATATAAAAGATTTCTAAATTTTTTTCTTCTTCTAAAAATATTGTTGATCGTATTTGATGCTTTATCTAATATGAAATTTGTTGATAAGCTGATATCTTAATAAAATAGAAATCACGCAACCAGAGACATAGTGAAATGAGGCAATCAAAAGCATAGCACATCGCAACCTTGGTTTATTTTATTTATTTACTTTTTTTTTTGTTTTTTGATGATGATCGCTCACTTCAAATTGTTTTCTCCAAGTGTTCCCTTTAAAAGTAATATTCACCCGAGAAGGTTAGTGGGGAAATTCAATGCCTTTTGCAAATTACACAATCTTAAAAAGCGCATTTGCATAATGAGCCAATTTATTTAAATTGAAATCGATGTCGATGTGGTTTAAGTGATCGCTAATGCGCGCTTCTTCGATTAATTACATCTCAGATGTTAATTTTTCAAGAAATCGGATTTTGTTCCTCCTTCTTTCCTCTCTCACCCCTCCTCCTTTCCATCCCCCTTGCCCCCTCGCCTCCCTGCCATTTGCATGCCTATTTTCTCTTGCTTATTACTGAGATTTATTAATGAGTAATCAGGAAGTCAATTCATTTGCATGAATCTTTCTCCTTTTCGTAAACTTTTGCAAGTGGAGTGTGCATTTAGGACAACAGAATAGCATTTTCAATGAACAATTCGTAAATTGGAAATAAAAGCTTTTATCATATTTCAATATATGTTTTCGAAAATCAGTTCTTTGACTAAACATTCCACTTAAACAGCTGTTTCATGTGCTATAGATGAATAGAAGCCGGGAGGGGTAGTATTTGTAAGAATAAGAATGCTTTAAAAGATTCAACTCAAATGTTTGCCTTATCGAGCTCAGTAGCAATATCAAGCGCTAAAAAGAAACTGTATTGGTAGATGAAAACAAACATTAGCAATTAGGAAATCACTAAGGAACACCAGCGCTGAAAACTCATTCATAATATAAAAAAAATTTGAGCCATTCGATTCTTCAGGAAAATTTGATAGTTTCTTGACGACATCTCTTTTTTAAATGATCGTTTTTAATGGAGGATAATATCAAAAAATAGGGGGGGGGGGGGGGCGGTGGTGTTAATTTATTTGACGATGAATGTGGTCATTTTCAAGAGCGATTCGAAATAAAATGTTTGGTTGATTTAAGAAGGCTATTCCAAGAATAATTTCAAAGATACGCAATAAAAAAAAAAAAGTAAATGGCTTAGCGAATGCTAAAAGCTCATATTGTGATGCTTGCTAACAAAATATTTCATTAAAATTTCGTATTGATTGTCCATTGAACGAGGCGGCACACTGCTCTGATGGATTTTGCTTTTCTTTATGTCACCTCAAAGCCAATTCATTCCCTCACATTTACCTAATATAAAATAGCGTTTATTTTGGGAAAAAAGGATAAAATTGGTCAATTCGAAGTCAAAAAGAGAAAAGGGATCAAATCGTACAGCACTCTTAGAGAAAAGGACTCAATTCCAATTTATTCGCAAACTTACTAACTTAAGGAAAAATTCCTACTGAACGATCTAAAAGCTAGCTAAAACCTTTTTTGCCTTCAGAGCATTCGTTTCTATGACTGAAGTTGAGTCATTAAAGGTGATGAATAATACCTGGAAAGGTATTCACCGATAAAGTAGTTGGAAGATCATCTTGTTAACATTTTTAGCAACATTCTTTATTAAAAATATAAGAAGCACCTATTTTCTCTACTATGGAATATAAGTTTAAAGCACTGTGTATATTTTCCCAAAGTGCGTTATTCGTTGTATTAATCTCATTTAGCAATCGAATAAGATCACTCAATTATGCAATTAGACGAGAATGGTTTCTTAAAGCGATTCTAACGAAGTATAGAAATAAAATTATCCATCAATGCTTATTTAACATAAATTTTCTTCTTTAAAAAATATGATATTTAAGATCGGTCGTGATGGGAGAGCTGTTTTATTTATTCGGCATTGGAGATTTTTTTCTCTTTTGGTAGAGAAGATGAGTTTCTCATAGAGCTATAATAAGGATCATTTATGACTGCTCAAAGCGAAAGATTATATATTCTGCTATGATTGCAACTTATTTACTAAGTTATAAAATTAGCTATAACGGTAGCGCTACACAAATAGTGTTCTAGACAAATGACTTCTTTCCAATTCTCATTGGAGATTCTCATCGAAGAGCTTCGCCTCTCTCTCTCGTTCTCTCTCAATAAAATAAATACAGAAATAAACGATACGGTGTTTGTCGAGAATTTTAGCAACATTATTTAAAGTATATTTCTATTTGTTTTATTATTTATTAAATAAAAAGGGTGGTAAATTATTTCTCGATTGTGAAATAAAAATATTTCACATTCGAGAAATAAATTTTCCAATATGAATTTTTAATGCGAATTTAAATGGAAAATTTGATCCGATTTTATTTCATAGTTATATTGTTTTAAGAGAACAATAGTGGTGTTTTGTTTTTAAGAGAGAGGAAAAATTGAATACTTAAGGATGAGTATATCTATAACCTATAAACATTCGTATGTCTCTGCTTCCATTATTGTACATTAAAATCGATGATCCTAAATTTCTTTTATAAATTTTATTTAAGTTTATCACAGGTATATTACAGGTAAAATCGATCCAATGAGTATATTTTCAATACAAAATTTCTCTATTCCGGTATTTTGTTCTTTTTCCTCTTTCATTAAAATTATATTAGCCATTTATTAATTAATCGATTTACTATAATCATAAAGGCTGATTCATAGACAGATTAAATTGGTCGTTTTGGAAACTTGCAAAAATGCGAACAATTACTTTCATAGATTAGTTTGATATGCGAATACTAGATGCGATTACTCCATTACGCTCTCTTATTTGTATGTAAGAGTCGAGTTTAATGATTATTTTATAGAGTTACAAATAATTTTGAAATACTTTCATTATAGCGCTCTTAGTAGACTTTTTTATTATATGCGTTGTTACTTTGCCGTCTCAAGGAAATAGTGCATTTGGTAGATATATTAAACTAAGTTGAATAAAGATCTACGCTTACTTCTGCATGTGGTGACGCTTGATGGGATCACGTTCCAGTTATCTTTTGTGAATTCGACGCCTGTTGCATTGCTCTCAGGTGGCCATCTCCTTAAGAATGCATATGTTGTTATCAACCTTCCATATTTGCTTCTTTTCCTCTATAGTATATGAAGTGGTGCTAATTCAACTGAAATTCGAGGCGGCGGTGGTCACATCGGTAACAAATGATGTGTTGCCTTGAGGTTATGAGATCTGAAGTTGCCAAACTCCTTAGTAAATCGTTTGAAGCTATATTATCGGGGTATGATAAAATACTTGCTCTTTGAGCACAGCGGCAATATTCTACAAAGAATGATAAAATGTGGCATCTCCTGTTTTGCTTAGGTTTAGTTCCACCCCGCAGCAAATCTCCCTTCCCCGCCCAGTTATGCAGAAATAAATAAATAAATAAATAAATAAATAAGTAAATAAATGAGTGAATAAATAAATAGATAAATAAACTCGAGGTTGTATAGAGCGATATTTAATTACGTACCACCTAATCGAAAATTATGAACGATTCACCTGCTAATCGATTGGACTATATTTTCGGATCTCGGTTCAGCAGTATGCGATCGATGTCTCACAGCTCGATTGTCGTTTTGTCTGCGAAAAAAAAAAATTGAAATTAAAATTTCCATTTTATGACTATGATCCAGACTTATCTTATAAATATATGAGATCTGCTAAAAAATTCCATTATTATCTCCATTAGGTTAAAAAAAAGCAAATTTTCATTAGCAATAGCGAAACGTAATATTTTATAGTCAGCCTATAGATTGCTTATGAGAACGAATTCTTTAATTTCTTTTTCCTATATAGATATTCAGCTAGCGTGATTAAAACCAATGAACATGAATGCGTTAATGTTCATATAGTCGTTAAATCTTTCGTATCATCCAGGTGCGCTGAGCGTTTTACTCTTACAACGTTTCATTAAAGCATCATTGAGATATTTCGTTGTTTTCTTTTCTGGGAAATAAAAAAATTCATTATTGATTTTATTCGTGTGACATATTTCATGACAAATGAATTCACCTATAACTGGGATAATCTTGATTCGAGATTGCTTTGGAAAAGTTGTACGCAAAACGTGATTGAGATCGAGCACGTGATGGTGAGAAGGCGTCTTCAAATCTAGACTGAGGACGTGAATAGTCGTATGGACTTGGCTCCAAAGGTGTATTGATACGTGAATGAGAAGTCTCGTCGAAAGGTGTGTTGATTCGTGAACTTAAATAACTCTCGGATGGTGTTGCCGATGCACGTCGATTGATCGTCGTACGCATCTCTTCAGCTTCTTGCACCGGTGAGAATACACTTTTGCCCATATAGAAACCACCATCGGGAAGTGAGCTTTGCCTGTTATCTTGTCTCATTTTCAACTCAACACCATCAAATTGAACAAATGGGGAGTATGGCAGATAAGTCGGTAAAGTGACGATTTTATATCGCTCTCACCTCACCAACCGATTTAATAAATTACCAAAATATATTAAATACACATTTTAATTTCCCAAATTGTTTACAAAAGTCTTGCAAAAAAAGACTGATTTCTTCTTAGACTGCGTGATCGAAAGTGAATGCAATTTTCCTCCATCTTTAAATATTGACAACTTTTTTAATTGATGGATGCGGCATATGGAGAGCTCCATTTAGGATAGCCTAGAAATGAGATTGCAGAATAGCCTATTATAAGCTAACTCTCAATTTTTTCCTCTCGTAAAAACTTTATTCAACTCTTTATCCGTCTTAATGAAACAAACACTACTAGAAAATTTTTAGCTGTAAAGAGTTATTGAAGGAATGGAAGTTATCAAAAACTACTCCCAACGAGACGCCTCATCCACTTCTCTTCAAGTGAATTCCAACTGTTGTTTGAAAAGGCGCAGTGTGATATGCTTTGTTATTTTAAATGAACATAGAACGGTGATCGATTATATTTGACAAGTGGGAAATAATCCACACAGGATGCATTCAACTTGCCTATGGAGGTATCCTCGACTACACGACATCAAGTGTTAGGCGACTTTATAGATAAAATGGAAACGCAGTGAACTCATATCTTAGAACAGCTGAAGCAACCAGTGATGCAAACGTGTCACGTAAGTTAAAGGTCAAGCTGCGATTGCGGTTGCTCCGATTGCTTAAGTTAAAAGTTGATTACGGTATGCTTATCACGGCCAAAACGACAGTACGTTATTTTCGTCAAACAGCATTATTGATATAGAAGAATTAAGAAGAGAATTCAATGGAAAATGATAGCGGGAAATATTCCATTGGATTGGTATGGTAGATTTCGGGGAGAAACGCTGAAATCGCCAAGTAATTCCAGGTGATTTAATTATTTGAGGTAGATAGGTATTTTGCAATAGGTGGAAGCGTACACGATGTATTCAGGTGATTTGGCGGCTCTAAATACAAATTGAGCATCTTCGTCGTTTGGTCTTGGTATACGTGATACCACTTTTCTGCCTTGTGGTCTCCAGCTAATTTCTGATTCATCCTCACTTCCTGCCGTACCATAACCACGCGAAGAACGACCCCGATGTGTTAATGTTGTCGGTGCGCCGCTTGTCCATTGCGGCAAAAGACGGCGATTACTTACAGCCCAATCAGAAGGAATTGCGTCGACGTTTTGATTCTGTTGCTGCTGCTGCAAAAAAAAGGAGAAAAAAAGAACTGTTTGTGCTAGAATTATTGAAGCGGATGATGTCATGGATTTAATTAAAGATGGAAAGAAGAGATAAACGGATGGTGTCACTAAAACTAGCAGGATTCTCTCTATTTCACTCTTGGATTCTAAAAATGCAATGTCCATGAGATGCACAATTTTCGCAGTAAGGAACTTTCACGAAATAGCTTAAATAGCTTCAATTTCTTCAACATAGAGCACTTGTGATTGCTCCGTCTCAAATAACTTTCTTACCTTCATAGGTAAAATTCATTTACTCTTTCAATGAACAAAATAGATCAATATTCGGTTTGCTATTATCCTATACGATTTTAAAAGATATTTGAAATGGTTTTGCATTATATGTGAGCCCCGATGGACAATTTGATCATTTTTTCTAGAAAAAAATGAGATTTGCTATAAATTCCCTAACTTAAGACCATAGAAAGTATTATTAACAATTGTATGTGATTTTAAAATCATTCTAATTACTTGCGTTATTTGTATGGGTGGTTCAACATCGTTGATCGAAGTTGGAGTCTTTTGTTTGAGTTGTGTAGAGTCGCCACTAGCCTCATTGATCTTTTGCTCGTGCCGTTTAATACGGGCATTAGCCTCAGCCATCAGATCTGGAGGTAATACAGCAACGGCCCCTTTTGGCTTCTAAATAGTATATAGCATTCACTTTTAGAAATTATATACCTTCTTTATGGTATCGATAAGCTTTTTTTGTTGAGATGTCAAAAAATTTGTGAAATCATATAGCTTTTCTTTAGGTTTATAAAAACTCCTTGGATAGTAATCAACAAGAAATCTTATCTAACAAAAGTGAAACCGTTTAAGATTCACAATATCTTCTTAGTTTACATCAATATCTTTAAGTCTATAGCTTCGTACTGTCCAAGCGAAAATCTGCTCTGCATTTTTTTTTTTTTTTTTTTGCTGTTTGATCATAAATTCAACACCACTCAAAGGCTGTTTAAATTTTGAATCTCGAAATTTGGTGATTACGGGACAAAAAGACACTTAAATAAGCACGGAAACGACTGAAAGTGGGGGAAAGGGGAGTTAAACATATTCTATCAACTTTCAGGTCGATAATAGTAGATACTGGAATGTTCCCTCAAAATTTTCAATTCTAATTGTCATCGAAAACTCTTCAACTATAAGAGTGAATGAACTAAAAAGCGGATGTAGTCGATTGTTATCGAGCCGATATGATGAATTGCACATTTTCTATGTGTTGTCAGTTATACTGATGCTTGACGAATACCAGTCAAAAATAAAACAAGCAATGCAAGTGCATATAAATAAATACTTAATACACATGGGTTGGTGATTTTATTCCCAGTTTATTCTAGCAAGCAAGGAATTGTGCCAGAGGTGATAGCATGTGCATTTCTGTTTTTTTTGTAGAATAGACAAGCAGCTGAATACGTCATCAATAATTATTTAACTAAATTTTAAATGTTCTGCTCACTCATATAAAACATTGAGTTGGGGTGGCATGAAATGGAAATTTATTCATTTGAAAATATATGCAACATTTCACTCATACTTAATTATTCATAAATTTATTCTGCCGCTGAAATAGAGGTCATTCTATGATACTTTAAATTTTTGATCTCTATCCTCAACTTGACTCCCAGTTGAGGCCATTGAATAGATTAGTTTGCGCAAACATAAGTATACAAATATTTAATATTGCAGTAGTGCAAATTTAGAATCGAGTTGAGTTAACTCATTGTTACTTGTAAATCGTAGAGGTAATACGAATTTTTCAGTAAAGCTCTATTTTCAATTCTGGATGCTTTTCATGGACTCGAAAATCCTATAATGCATCTGCGGATGTGAAAAAGTCGCTTCAAAAGTTGAGGAAACCCTCTCATCAAATGATTTGACGTTCTTTTAGAAGTTCATCTAGTCTTTTGTTCGGATTCGCGACCCGTAAACTTATTTCACCATTGTACAATCCAGAATAGTGTGAATTATTTAAGCGGACTGAAGTAAGAACATTTCTTTGTATGATCACACAGCGTTGATTATCTTTCTCCTCATTGATTATTTGTTTCCGACCCTTTGCAAATTTCTTTTAACTGCGGCAACTCCTTCTAGATTGCTAATCATTTCACTGTCACTCTGGTTTCATATCATTTGATATCAGTATTATGAGGTGAATGTTGCAATGAAATCACCTTTCAGGTGATCTAAGGTGAGGTCATCTTTTGAGTAGAGTACGGCGAAAACCATTATCAATTTTATTCTCTTCTGGCTAAAAATTTGAGAAATAAAGAAGCAACCTTTTCGAGCGTTGAAGTAGTCGATTCGATTCGAGAATTACCATCATCTGGTGTGATTCCGATCGGTGGTGGTGGTGGAGGAGGTGGTGGTGCAGAAGTAACATTAAAAGCAATAACGTCCGCCTCTGGTTCATGTCTATCTCGCAATGCTTCGGTTCGTGAATAAAATTCTGCTGAACCTTTCAGAGCATCTATAATTATATTCTACTCCTCAACGATATTTTCCAAGTAATGCGAGTTATTTGATATTTTAATAAATCCCATAGATTTATTAAAATATTAAATATTGTCATGTGAAATGCTATCAGATATTATCAAATATTATTATCACCTGAAATCAATATTATCAGGTGAATGTACCTTTGAAATTTCAGGATCGAATCGAAATAATTCCGATCGTGATCGGAAAACGAAATGTAAAAGCATTTATGTATTCGTCGATTATAAAGCGAAAGTGCATGCATCTAAACGCACAAACATGAAAATTTGATTGCTAACGATTGCATTCAAAAAACGTTTCTTAGAGATTCAGCGTGAAATCTGAAAAAGTTGGATAACGAGCCTATTTGAAAACTTTGTGAAATGTCTATTTGAAATTTTACTGCTAGGGATGGTTATTAGTGCATATTCAGGTATTAGATAACAATTCCCATTCCACTATCCCTTTGCCTTCCCCTTTTAAATGCTCTCACATCCTCAAAGAACCACATTGGATCGATAGGACGGTTTTTGCAGCAATATTCACCTCCATTCTCTGAGACATCAAAAATTAAAGCGTCTAGTTTTGTTCATCTTCTTTTGACCTTTACGAGAAGGTCACATGATGTAAACTAAGGTTATAGTATATGAAGTAGGTAAAAGTAAAATGCCTTAACTGTTCAAATGCAAAGTAGCGCTATACTAGTGTGCCAAGTGCGCCGCTTAACACATATTTTGTTGATTTGTTAGTGTAGTGCACTCACAACAGTGGACCAACAATTAAGTGCCTACTAAGCCTAGTAAATTTTTCAAAATGCATTCGTTCCATTAAGCCACCATACTTATGTTTCTAAGAGCCTGAAGTTTCTTCACTTAGTTAACGGCTATATTACTCTTTTTTGTCATTACTGATTACTTAACATTATCATTGATGAATAACTTCCTTTGCAACTATGTGCACCTTGAAGCATTATTTCAGTTCATTATTTTCGACTATGCTGAAATCAGTTAAACCTTTTGAGCTTTTCTATGATACACTTTTCGTTGCTTCTTTCGTGAGCTATAGTGATAAGAAGGAAATTTCGAGATGAACTGTCATTTCCCACAAGTGGGACTCTTCACTCCTGAGGTGTCATTCTTTAGTTGGCTATCCTTCGGATGTTTCGTTCTCGCCTCGATGTCTAAACTTTAGTTGCGATATTGATCATTTCTACGGTACCTGATTGGAAAAATAACATGATTAGTATTGAAAATATGGAAATGATTCTAGCCGAAATGATTTTAGGTGATAATTTTGCAATAAATGTCTAAATAAAGTTTTCATAAAAACTTAGCATAAATCTGAACACTTTCTCATTAATAAGCTTAAAAGTATTCATTTGTTTAAATTTCTATTTGCTATACGAATAGTTTAAAGTTGAAATTGAATAAAGAATTTGCCTGCAAAGCGTGTGAATGGAACGCCGGTTTCCGTCTTCATAACTGGACAACTCTCATGTTCATCGACATTGATGCGCTGCTGTGAGAATGCCTCCGTGACTTGTTCAGCCAGAGATTTCTCATCTTGGAGGCTTTTTTGTATGAATTGTTCTTTCGATTGTGTTGATGATCGTTTTCCAGCTATGAATTTCCATGCACTATTAGCTATCGAATAAACGCCCTCTTTTGCATATGTAAATGCACTCAAAATATAGTTGTATAGGATCGCAATTAGCGATTTAACGTTTTCAGAGATTTTTTGAGCGGTGGTTGCAAGTTTTGATTGTTGAGGCGTATACGATGAATCATTTTTCCCATTGAAAGTAACCTTAATTTTATAGGGTGGATTAAGGATATCATTATACGTTGAGCTATCGATATGGGTGTCATTTTGTTGCGTTTTAGTCGATTCGACATCAATATGTCGATTTGTTTTATTGTCGTCATTCAAATTTTCGTTTGTGGTACGTTTCGAGGCGGAATCGTTTCCGGATTTAATATCCTCTTCGTTAAGCGTTGGCGGGCTATGTAGACAACAAACTGGTGTCCTGCTCGTTGTACATCGACGTTCCTCACTACTCTGCCATTCAGGCTTTCCTCTAGAAAAATGCTATCTTATTGCAGAAAATATTTTGAGGTCTTTTTTTCATTCATACATACCATATATCTAATATATCTCTTTTTTTTTTGTTCATAAGTTCACCGAGTGCAACATTATAAAGCTTAGTTATTTTGATATTGGGATAACTTCTAATGCATTATTTAACTATGATGTCACTTCATTCTGCATTCATCTTTTCCATAATGCAATCACTTAACGAGAGAGAGAGAGAGAGAGAGGGAGAGAGAGAGGGAGAGAGAGAGGGAGAGAGAGAGAGAAATGAAGATAGTGAAAGAAATTGGCCCTCAGATTCCATGCAGATTCAAATTCGTCATAATTTTGTAAAAGAGAAGTATTTATAAATCATATTGTGAGCACAACGATGGTCACTCGTATGCAAATCATATTTACGATTAAAAAAAAACAATAAATTAAAAATAATGGAGAGTTAAATACTCTTGCAGAATCCTATGAATATGCGATGCAATAGTGTACTGATGCATTATTAATATTATGCAAAAAATTTAATGCTCTGGATTGGATCGTTTTGTTTTTTATTCATCTAGATCAAATCCATCCCTCTACGGGAAATATTATTTAATTTATGAGAATTATTGAAAAGTAATAGAAATATTTCTTTTAATTTACTATCACATATAATGGTAAGCGTTTTAAAAAAGTAAAGTAGTTGACGAATATGCAAATTAAATCTTCCATTGAAGCATCAATGAAATTCGTCTCAACAGAATTACGGCCATATTGTCAGGCTTATGTAATTTGCTAAACTCCAAGAGTTGAATTCGATGCTCTCTTTTCGATATACTTTGTTGCTAACACTTCAATTTCTTGTTCATCGTTTGAAAAATATAACTATGAGCACATATTTTGAAATAATTATATCTAATTAAAGTTAAACATTCGAGAAAAAATCTATCTTAGATCTTTTCTCTTTCTTTTTTCTGAGCGGGAAGAGGGGGAAGGGGAAGGGGAGTAGTACAGAGGATAAATAAGTTATTTGAAGTTAGTTGCACTGAGGAATTTAAAACTTCAGATAGTAAGTAATTAGCTAGAATTTTGCCCGATTGCGTTTCGATGTTGGTATAAATTTAAGAAATATTTGTTACCTTTATAGCGATGCCATTACAGTGAAAACAAAATTTGTTTTGAAATTCACTCGAAAAAAATTATATTTTTCATTAAAATTTTAGTCATAGCTATCATTATTATATGAAAATTATCGCTTTAGCAACATCGATAAGAACAAATAAATATATCCTTTTTTGATTTTATATCGCTTACATTTATATAATTGACGATTTTGTTTACTTATTTCAGATATTTTTTCTCCTCATCGTTCATCATTTCAATTTATTGCTATCATAAAATCCATCAGCAACTTCCGTTTTCTAAAGCAGCTAAAAATTGTTAAATGCAGCTGTTTAGAACCTCCTCATTTAGCGTTTTTTTTTTCACCCACCATTCCTGCAAGCAACTCGAATTCGTTAGCTTCTGCTCGACGTTATTATGACAAAACCCCGCCATACTAAATCACACCTTCATTTTATTCCCCATTCAGCTTTCAAATACCCGTTGAAAAGCCTAAAACATCACTGAAAAACTCGCCTGAATATCTCAACGAAAAACTCGAGCAAGTTTTCCCTTATTCAAGATAGAAATGGAAAGGCGATTATAATTTCTCGCACATACGTCTATAAGTCGATATAATTACTTATTGTCATATTTGTTTTTTTTTTCTTTTTTGCTTAAGGTTGTTAGCGTTTTTTTCAGGAGCAAAATGTCTAAAATTGACCGATTTAATCGTATGAAATTGGTTATCGAAAAGTTGAGATTTTAACTTAATGGTTTTCGATATATTTAGCATCAAAATCCTCCATCATGTGACTATCATATAAAATAATAGAACAAATATATTTCGCAGTAAAGGAAAAACATTTCTTATAAAAAGAATCGTTTACTATGATGGTTACTTTACCTCTTGTAGTAGCGAATATATTCGCCTCTCATGGTATTTCCGTTCGAATGAATGGATATTACAACGTTTGCATATCTAATGGCATCTGAATAACTATGAAAATATTTCAAATTCAATGCATCAAAAAAATGATCGAGCACTAACTAAATATTTTCAATGGATTTCATAATGAATAATCATCAAACGACTATGATAAAATAATTGTTAGATACTTAAAATATATTAATATTTTCAAAAAAATATATGAAATAGTTCTATTCATCAATTTTTAATTGTAAAGAATAAAAATTTAAGCGGAAATGGGAAAATTTATTCGAAAAATGAGAACTTACTTAACAAGGAAATAGAAGAAATAGAATATGAAAAGCACAAGTTGATAGAGAGCGGTGAAGAGGCCGCAGAGCATCGCCGTCCGCCCCGTGAAACAACGCCTAATGTCAGTTGTTGCAGTACATTACACAACAAATGTGCAACGTGCTTCTTTACCCTTAGGCTACTATCAAAATAGCAGAAATTCCCTCACATATATACACACGCATATACACACGCACACACACACACACACACGCAGACATACATAGATACATACGCACACCATCGCCACATCGCTATAAAAATATTCACAAATGTTCCCTTAATTTCTATCAGCATTATTGAAATATGTCCAAAAATAGACGAGGTGAAACAGTGCGCAAATATATATATTTCGCAAGCCTTTTCATTTCTTAATTTGCAATCATTGCATTGCACTTTAATTTATTGCAAAAATTTGCAATCATTTTCCGGCGCTTGTTTTTTCCTTTTTGCTGTTGTTGAAGATGCATTGAGCTTTGCCACTCTGATAGTAGATATGAACTTTGCATTTGTGGGGAGTGCCTCGATTACTATCAACGTTACAAGAAGCCAAACAATGAGGAGATTTGTTTTTCTCATTTGTGGAAACGTTTTCTTTAATCTTAGTGCGATCATTACAAAAAAAAAAAAAAAAGAAAACGGCAATATTATCCACCTTTTTACACAAATTTTTTCAAGTTTTCAAAAATTTCAAAGTCAGAAAAGAATTGACCGCCTTCATTAGTATCAACCAAGAAAGTTGTATTGACTATCACTTTTACACAACTGTACAAAGCATATTAGGCAATCATGCTTCTATCTCTCTGAAAGAATCCTCGAGAGAGAATGACGAGCATATTTTTGCGATGCGTTTGAATTATTAAGAATAAGTTGATTTCGGTTCAATGCATCACACCTATAAAGCAATATACCTTTTCCGAAAGTTGGCAATTGATCTACTAATAAATTGCACCTTGGAATTTTTATCACATATTTAATTCCTCTGTCTTGTTCGATCCTCATGGATCGGAACTAAAAGACAATTAAAGAAATATATAGTAAATATAATGCAATTAGATAGACTGGCCCTGTGTACATAAAAATGCGGATTCACCGTTATCCAAACCCACATAAATTAATTTTAAATGAAGCGAGCAACTCTGCTAAAGCATATCACTATGTGGATGTGTTAACGCTTTTCTTTTCAAATGATATATTTCCGGTTTTACTTCTGGTTTAGTTCGATTCCTTCAGATGTCCGATTTATCATATATTGCTCGATATCAGATGTTTCACAGTCGATAATCTCTACAAATTCTACAATTAAAGTTGTTCAACTATCGATATTGGCTATTTGTTCAACTATCGTTAAAGATATTGGCCATTCGATGATCAACTAAATCGACAGACTCAAAAATAGCCACTAGCTAACAACAATCAGTAGCTATTAATAGGTGGAAAGTGGGAGGGAAAATGCATTATCGATAAATAGCGATCAATTTTCGCGATTTTAATTAAGCGATCGCCATATAGCAGCGTTCCATTTAGCGCTTTCCATGCGCAATATCGTAGTGTGCGATATGTGAGCCTTAAAACCTCAAACGCTTTCTCCATCTTTTATACTTTCTCGTCTTGTATGTACCCCTCTTTTGCTATCTTGTTTAGATGCCTCTTTTACCATCTAATTTAAATGCCTCGTTTCCCATCTAGTTTAAATGGCGTTACGTTGATGAGACTTCATCTTATTCGCTTACTATTCCGTTCATCGATTCCGATTCTTCTAAGTGGCACAATAAATGCGTTGCCATCAAACTCATCGTGCATTCACTTCGAACGGATGTTATATCGATTGTTGTCTATGGTTGTATTGTGTATGCCGATAATGCAATTTCATTGACTCGATCGTCGGTTCGCTTCGAAATTGGCTTCTAGAAACGACGTGGAAGGAATTACAAAAATATTTTTAATTACTTATCTATAGAGTTCCGACTTATTCTTTAATTCTGAAGAAGCATTGTGCTTGGTGTATGCAATAGCAAACGGCTACTAATTTGCTGAACTGCATAATAGGGTGGAGCAATTTTTTTTGGGGGGATTAACATTGTCATCGTTTGAGATCTAAAGCGATCGCAGGTCATACACTTCGGATTCTAAGATCACATAGCCACGTACACGTGGAAAATAAATGTTACTGGACGTCTCATACACAAGGAAGTTCATCTTTCAAATTTATAACTAGGTGCACTAGGTCGTTCGCATAATATTTCATATTGAAATGCGTTGTGTGTGCGGAAAAAAATCTTGTTGTCACTTCGAGACGTTTATTGAATGAACGCAAAATTTTGTGCTTGATATATTTGTAAGCGTTCACATTTGTGAATTCTCACATGGTCGTCAAGCAACGCATTACTCTACATTGGATGGAATTCATATGCCTTGATTCGACTGCTGTGTGTTTCACACACAATTCCTACTCCTAAACAAAAACGGCATTATGGTCGCTATCAGACCGAGGTGGCTTTTGCTCGTATTTGAGAAATACCCATCGTTTTCGTTTTGTTTGCTCTCAGAATCTACTCTAGGTGTTGATAATGTCTTGGCATTGCACTCTCGAATCTTACAAGATTTTGAAGGAGTGCGGTAGTAGGACTGCTGGAAGGTTTTCTACGCCTTCGTGGAATCTGCGCAGCCGCCAGATATCGCGAAGCTCCACAACTCGACAACCGCAAAAATCGACGAAGGCTCTGCGAGCCTCAGTTGGCGCCCAAACCTTACTCGATTTCATTTCAAAGTTCAAACTTCTAGCAGTTCACTCATCATATTTCTCTGTGGGCTCTTCAAAAATGCAACTTTGAACGCCTTGTTCTGAGGAACTTGTGACGTTTGACCACGCCCTATGGTCTGCTTGGCTAAAGAGCTGTTTTTTTTTTCAGATTCGATAACAAAGAGCACACGGTCAATCAACGTAGTGGACAGGCGTGTATCGTAACGCTATTTGAGTTGATAGTGGTTGCTATGGTCACACATAAACGGTCAAATACGCATTCGGCTAGCCAGCTGAGAGGAGAAGCTAACAAAGGGGCACATTGAAAGCAATAAAAATAACAATTTCAAGCGTACTCCTTTGCATCGAACATTAATCAACCTCGGTCAATAAGTGAGCAAATAACTAGCTAGCACCGATTCGACGGTGCGCAATGTTCCGTAACGACACTACTACGTGCTCACAACCAAGGCGAACATCGCGTATATCGAATAATGCATCGAAATCAGTCTCCACATTGCAACTTGTCAGGCTTATTATAGTCATCCCATCTGGTCAAGGTTAGCCATTTAATAATGGCCGATTGATGAATTTAAGCAATTCTTTACCGGTGGGTCGTGGATTATCAAAGATGACGGAGCTAAGAGAGTTGAGGATCGAAGTTGGAAACTGGAAGATAGAAATCAATGCTAGGAAATTGGAAGGTGGAAAAAGAATAGTTAGACCTTGTCCAATCATCATGATCCCTAATAGCAGATCCCATCAAAATATATAAAAAGAGATGAATGCTATCAATGAATATTTTTGAGATAAGAAAAGTGGAAAATTAGTCGATATCAACTTTTAGGCTCATAGAATACGTATTTTATTTTTCATAACTTTTGTATTGTCTACATTACTGTCGATATAATTGTAAAATCGTTTTAAGCAGCACAAGAAAATATCACTAATAGCTATGCAATATACTTGTTTGATTGAGGCAACTTGATCATGCTTGATTTTTGGATCCTTAATTTATTCTTTTTGATATTTGATAGGGATCGTTGATCTTTGATTTCGATCGTCATAATGGCAATAGTTCGGTTTTACCTTTTTTTTTGATCCTCAATCCATTTTGCTTGTTTGCAGTTATAGAAGCTAAGAGTTCCAATTGTTTATAAATACCACATACAGCTGCTGCTTAAGAAATTTTTTGCTTCAAAAGATTTTCAGTTTATTCTTTTTTATCGCTTTAAATATTCCTGTTTGTCTGTGTTTAACATCCCTCCTCATTTCCTATGAGAATATTTAATTATCGATATTTTGGAATCAATTATTGGAATTTCTTTGCAATCTTGAAATAGCTAAACAGAATTTTTAAAAAATTCCATCGTAAATTTAGCAAAAAATATATTCACCAAACACTAATAGACAAATTTCTTCAAATGTTTTTTGCTTTTTCATAAATCAACAAGGCAGTCTATTTAGAGTTTGAATGGGAACGACGAGCATTGTTTGATGAAGTTATTTCGGATGTGCAACAATTCGCTGTGCAGATGGGTGTCGACATTGAACTTCTCGAACCGAACGTTGACTCAGTGGAAGACTGTGAAATGAGTGCAGCTATAGAGCTATTACAAAAACCGGCTTCATATCTCATGGTTCCTAATTTCTACACTTCCGCTTAAAATTCTGAATAAAACGAGAGTTGACGCTATGCATAAAAGCCTATCTCACATCGTGGGAAATCTTGCATAAGGCCAACCAAGTTTGAGCGGGAATTTTCTTAAAACGATGGATCGTTAATAACAGAAATAGGTAAGAAGGTCCAGCTTGACGAATAGCTTCCTATAAGCTATAAGAAGGATCCCATAAGCTATAAGAAGGAAATTAATAAGCTTTTATGCCATTAAAATCTGCTGGTGAGAGCTCTGAATATTTATTTGTATGTTCGTTTATTTACCTGATATTTGCCGATTAATTAGTTAAACTCAACAGGTATTCTGGACAGGTAATAAACAAGCAAGAAATCCATATGATTTTAATGGGCTGATGAACATGCTTATTAGAGAAATTCAGTTCATTAAGTGCTACTTCTTCTATTGCAGTGTTTTCTTGGTGACAAATACGGCGAATGTGCGTTACCAACAGATATGAGGGAAGCAGAATTCGATGCTATTCGTACATCGGCGTTTGAAGCATCAAATGGTTTATTTTTGATCGTTTTTTAAAACTTAATTTTGTGCAAAAGTGATTAATTTTGCATAACATGATTAGATTATTGAATACCTTTCAGCCTTTTACGGTAATTTTCATTGATGAATTGAGAATCTTAATTGTGGCATTGATCGATGTAAATGTCAAACTTCTTCAGTCGATTTTTTGCTTTTAGGAATAGTGAAGTCTATGGAAAATTTTAAAGCATTGCTACTAGCGAATTACGCGCAATTGATTTTTTAGGTGGAAGGGGGTGGGTGGGGAGATACCAGGTTATATCTAAAGATGAGCGGTTGAAGTTGGAATTTTAGTGGTATAAACCGAGTGAAAATGAAAGCTTAATTCTATCATAATATTATGGACAAGTTACTCTACATATTGTTTTAATTATTTTTTAACGAATACGGAACCCGATTAGAAATTTGTAGAAAGAGAGTTTTGTTTTCTTGGAGTTGTTGAAGGATAAAAGTTACCAGAGAAGTCGGTAATTGTTAGGTCGATAAAAATCTGTCGGTAAAAATTTCAGTAAAGTTTAATTTATGGTATAATCAGGTGAATAAAACTATTTGTCGTTGATTGTCATATCTGCGAAATATCTATTTCAGACGTACGTTTGTTGGACAAGTATTATGAGCTTGATAAAAGTCGTAATCCGGCTGAATATCGTTTACGACGTATCGCCATCGAACCAACGGAAAGGCGAACGCTTATCGAGGTTATACAGAGAGGGGCGAAACAGGTCAATACTTCCACTGATGTGAAAAAACTAAGGATGTATAAGAGAAAGGAAAAAAATATGAGTGATAGAATGCGCAGAAAATGGATTCAGCGATAATCAGGGTCCACGTTAAAGATAGTGATTTGCCGAAAATATTCGGAAGTTGTATAAAAAGCCTAGCAGTAGGAATTTTATGCAGGGTGGTCTAGGTTATATATTGTATACTTACAGGTTATTTACCGGTCATTTAAGTGAGGTTTCTTCCCTGTTCGAGCTGATTTATACTCCCATTACTGTAAAAATATGGTTGACTAGCTGATCATTGCTGCAAAATTTGGTTTTGTAGGGTTTTTTGTTTTTTTTTTTTGCCTTGTAGATTATGAGTGTTCACTTCTGATGTCCATCTTTTTTTGGACACTCTTAGCTCGCTCGCAACGATCATGATCACTCATTCTGAACAGATTTGGCAAGATGATCATCGATCATCTTCCAAATCTGTTCAAAATGTGATTTTGTGATTTTCAATAAAGAAACGATTGATTTCATCTCAATTTACATGTAATTTGCAACATAATTAAATCATTATATTGGTGTATTATGTGGACTTGGTTGAAATATGATCATTTATGCAAATAATGAGGGTATCATTGGAGCCGTGTTGCGTCGTTCATTAGGCAATGCTAAACGTTTCAACCGTTATGAAAGTAATGAATCCGAACAATCTTTCCTTGTCTAATGACATATATCCTCCTGCAGCCATGTTCTAGTCATATATGCCCACCCCATCTTTTCGCTTTCATCACATTTCATGGCCTCAAACCAATTATATAGGCATGTTTCATTACGATTTCGTTCAGTTTAACCAAGTAATATTCAAATTTCTTCGATTTGAAATGAATAAGTGAAATCACCCTATCATCCTATTCCCATCCATCTCTATATTCTCGATGAGATATGCTATGCTAGATTATTCACATTTTTAGCACAATGTAGAATTTTTGACACACGATAATTGCCTTGGGAGATGCAAATTTACAACACGACAATAAGCTATTTGGTTCGTCGATAAATACAGTCGTGCCAGTAGAGCATTGATGCAAAACAACGATCTCATAGATTAGTAATCACTAGAAGGATCAGTATTATCTACCAACTGCTCGATAAAAAGTCATCGATATTTAATCCACATAACCTTTTTTAAATGCACAAAAATCCAATATGAAGCAAAATGCCTACAATCAAACCCACTGAAATTTCTTTTTTCATAGTCATACATGATGGGCTTTTAATCCTACAGACAAAAGAGAATTTGTATAAAAGGAGAGAGAAATAAAACGAAGCCTGAAGGAGATTTATAATTGTTATATTGCTAGAAATTTGACTTCTACCAAAGTAATGAGGCTATTTTTTAGAGGTGCAGATGATGTCAGCATATGCGTCCATCACTTATAGCGACATGAACGTATTCTTGAGGATTTCAGGCAATTACAGTGGAGTGATACCTTTAGTTGAGAGTATTATAGGCTTATGAGGAAGGAGTCATCAATCAGATCAGTCCAAAACGACAACAAAGGTTCTTTTCGTCATCAATCGAACTATTGGTCAACTCTGCACTTCAACATCCCTATAATTCGATTTTTGTAATGCGAAGGATCGAAGGTATTCTCATTTGAGCTTTTTCTGCCCTTTCTTAAGCTAGAAGAAATTACAAGATCACAAAAGTTAAGTATTTTTGATTTAGACAAATGGGATCAACAGCTCTATTAATTAGTACGACAAATCCTCGTTGAGAGTATTGCGCATGAATGGACATACATATGCAACTTAGTATTTACTTAATTTAGTAATGTTTATCATTAAAATCATAAAACGTCTAAACAATTATAAGTTTATAAGTGAGTCCGCTCAACGAGAATTTCATATTGATGTAATTATATCTTTGTATTAGGTAGATCGGTTTTTTCGATTTTCTTTCTTTTCAGGAAGCGCTTACGTTATCGTAAGAGCACTGCTCTTGCTTAAACAATATGAGCATTGCATTAAATAATTAAAGAAGTCCCACCTGACTGTTAGAACTTTTTGAAAGTTAATGGAAACCGGAAGTTAATTGAAAGTTAAGTTTAAGAAGTACATCACTTTATGAATATATTAGTTGGCTTAGATGTAATTTAATCACTAGACACACTGTGTTAGAGCTTTGATTAAGCAATATTTTATCTCAGAGATATTCTATTCTTTTTTCATATTCCATTCAGGTCAGAAATTACACACCTTTGAATTGTATCTGAAACAACTCATGCTAGCTGGATTTTTTCAATGGCATTATTAATATTTAAAATCAGGTGTGCAATGTAGTAGTACAAATGCGGCATGGCTCGATGAGAACGTTGACGATCGAGCAAAAATGGAAGCGCTAAAGAATGCTGTTTCGGGAAGTGGTATATCGACGATTGCACTCACTATACAACCTCAAGGCGATGATATTGAGGCATGGTTGCAGAGTAGGGCACATGACAAATATATCGACTCGTTTACACATCAAGTTAGTTATATTTATCAGAATATTGTAAAATGTTTCCTCTTCTAGTCTGCTCTTGCTCGGCCGATTTGGCTAGAGATTTTTTCTGGTTTTATTACTAACTAAAGATATTAGCACCTGATACATTAAGAAATTCTTGCATTTGTCTACATTCGTACTCAGAATGGCATTTTGAGATTGTATGCTTCCCAAACAGATTTTAGGAGAATTTCTTACCTCACACCTTGATACGTTACCTGATATACTATCTATTTAAAGCTTCATAGTACTATCTACTGGGATATGGCATAGGTATGAGCAGTTTTATAAGTAAGTGCCGTTCGTCTACTTCAGCTGACACCTATCTTAATATTACAGGTGGTTGACCGACTACGTAACATAATCTCAACAATAGCTGCACCACCTGCACCTTCATTATCTGCATCCATGATTGCAAAGAAAGAGGACGATTTGCATGTCGAATTTGCAACATCACAAATGCCGAATAAATGGATCGTACGGCAGAAGATTGACACAAAGATGCAATCATGGCTAAGCGATAACATTAGGAGTGCTTATATACATATCAATGGAGGTGATGCTAGTGGCAAAACGGCGCTTATTTGCCGATTACATTCATTGTTGCAAGAAAAGGATTGCTATGTGATCACCAGGTAAGTTTGCTGTTGTTTCTATTGGAATCCTGATTGAGTTCAACATATGAGCACACCTTTGAAATTGCTACCTGCTGTAATCTTACGGTTTGAACACAAATACTGTAGTAATAACGGATAGCAACCCAAAGAATCCTTTAATGTTTATTGAGCGTAATACAGGCATTTAAATACTCTTATATTACTGATCATAGCAGAAAGCATTTAATGTTGAGGCCGTTTTGGCCGTTGATAAAATTTTTATCTGGTTGAATTTCTTTCTACCATCCAAATTTCTGAGAATACTTCACTGCGCCGAATAGCTAGAATAATGTAGAAGAAGCGCCGTTAGTTGTAGTCTTAAGCTTGTTAGGCAGATGTGGTTCTGAGGTTCAGGCTAAGCTAACTGAGAGTTGAAGAACTTCAATATTATTGTTTTACAGATTCATTAACTTGACAAGCAGCTCAAATTTTGCGCACGAGTTATGGCATGGTATATGCTCAACGTTGTGCTCAATATCAGCACAAAATGATAAACAGATGCTCAACTCGTTTCATCTATCGTCTATTCTCTCAATCTTCAAGTCGATACTTCAGAAGCTTGAACGTCCACTTTATTTACTTTTGGATGATGCGAATTTAATAAAGTATGGACGAGCATTGAGTGCACTTGATAAGCCATTCAGAAAACTTCTTCCTAATTTGATTCTTATTGCGACTTCATCGTCACAGATTCAGATTCCATTCATGCCTGCACCACAAGTCTTCCAATTGCCTCCTCTAACGGATGTGGAAATCATCGATCATCTCAAAGAATATACTATCGATATGGAGAGGAAACTAACCGCTGATCAATTCGGTTTGATTAGGCAACAAGTAAGATTTTATTAAATTATAATTGAGTGGTTAAAACTTGCATTTTTACATCATTCATGAGTAGTCTTTAACACCCAGTTTTAAGTGATAGTTCTATAAGAAATTTTGCTAGAAAATGAGATCATCTCAACCTGCAGGTGTGGCAGTCTTCATTTATGGACCCATCTGTAGGCAGCGGCGCACTTTAAACGACTCATGAGTCCATCTATTTATTGTACAGTATGTCTGTGAGTTTCACTCAATCACAGCAGTCCCATCGCCTAATTATACCGGAAATTAAAATATTCGTTTTCAAACATGACCAATCACTTCACTGACCATTAAGCGTTGAATAATTTATTTTCAGCTGGTAGGCAACGAGTGCAATATGGTGATAGGGCGTATGCTCGTCGATGAAATGCTTTCACGAGGTAATCGACCGATCAGTGGAGGTTTAGATGCTCGTCTAGGACGAATTGAAGCGGATGTTGGTGCTGCACCTGTACGAGTATTTGCACAACTCATCTCGGTCTCACCTCATGGCCTCACAAGTCTTGAGCTATTAGATGCTCTTACTGCTGACAAGGAGTTACTTGCTATACTCTCAGATTCTGTTGTCTTCCCATCGTTTCTACTTTATATGATCATAGATACTTTTGGTAAGTTATCCCGAAAATTTAAAAAAATTGATCCTTATTTAAATAAAAATTTTATATTCTATTTTAACGCGAATGTAAGCGCTCTTATAAATGGTTAAATGCTTTCTTATACATATCTCTTATTGAGACGACTTTAGTTGGTACATATTGATCGATGTTGTGGTGTACCTTTCAATTTGCTATCCTATCACATAGAACGATGGATATGAGGTCAGCAACGATTGGATTATTTAGTTTTAAGTTCACATTACTGAAAGCATCATCAAAAATTGATTGACTCTTGTGGTTTTTATGGGAACGATCGTAGGTGGGGTAATGTTAGACGAGATACTGTATGAAGGAGTGTTGTTTCAGGGTGCCTTCTTGTTGAATTCAACTATCATAATCGTATTGTTTACAAATGGAGTCATAATTTCATTGCGAATGCGGCTCGTCATCGATATCTCACATCAACGGTACATTCTATACTATTAATATCTTTTGATCTCTATGTTCACATATCATGTTCATGATGTTTAATCGATCGATGTTTTATCGATTGGTAGGGATACCTCCCTCCCCTATATATTTCTTTCGTTTTCGAAACACTTATTATTTCAAGTCATCTTGCTAATATTTGATAAGCTAACGATTCGTATGTCTTTTCCATCTTTGTTCCACCTCTTTTTTTTAACCTCTTATCTTCTTCTATGTTACACAATAGTTTATTGTATCGTATCGTTCGCTCATTATTACAATCAAAATTACCTGACAAAGTTGTTATTTCTTTATCGGTTTAAATGCCATCAAGTATGAGTTCTTTTGCATAAGTAAATGCTTTCAGAATGAGTTGAAGCAAGCGCACACACGTCTCGCCGATATATTTGCAGACGTTCTCTCCGAACCAGATAGCATTTCTCCACGATCGGCTATCACGGCGATCGCTTTTCCTCGACCACTTAAGCGAGATGATGGTACCGTTAACGTACGCAAAGTGAACAATCTTTGGTATCACCTATTGCATACTGGTAATTTTTTGATCAATTGTTAAGACCTGAACAAATTTTTGGAATATAAGGTTACCACATAACCGTTTGGTATCTAAAGGGATGGGTATTGTCCATATGGTGGAATATTCGGTAAAAAATACCAATTTGAAAAAAATGGGCGAAATAAATACTGCACACGATATTGCAAGCCAAACTGACGTTTGGCTTCTGCACAATATTCGATGCGAATATTGGCTTCACTTTCTCACGATAAGCTATATACGAGAAGATTGTTTTAAGAGTACACCTTTGAGCAGCGGTGTTCTATTAATCTTTATTTAATAATTTATTATTCTCGAATTTATAGTCATTACTCTTCATTATTTTCGACGTGAAAATTAAAATTTTAAAATTTTTCGAGATATAAAGAAATAATATTTCTTAATAAATTTATCAGATTTGAAAAATTATAATGATATAAGAAGATTTATTGATAAATAAGCGAAGAACAGGCAATATGGACGCGTTAAAGGAACTCGCATTATGTCAATTCGACTATATCGACGCATGTGTCCGATCGTGTGGATTAGCTCAATTGCTAAGTCTTTATGAGGAATGCTGTATGCAGGTATTGCATCATGATATACAGGTACGTAAGAGCAATCAATATACAACTTTATAATATCGAAGTGTTCATTCAAGTTGAAACTAAGTTGAAACATATCGCAATATTCATTCATCGAGCCGAGACTTATAAGCAATTTTTTAGATCACAACTTTGTCGGAAAATAATATGAGATCCTGAGTAGTTTTTGCGTTGACATCGTGGATTGAACTGGCAACTTGACGCTTCTAATGTTACTTGTGCACTCTAAATTTTGTAATGAAGCTTTATATTGCTCCTTCAGAAAAGAAGAAGATTAGATTCAGCGGGATATATTTCAGAATCCTTGTAAAATTTTCGAATCTTCTTAGTTAAATGCTTTCGACTAATTCCAAATTTTTGAGTCGAATATCTGTCAAAAGTTAAGGTTCACTTTAACGATATCATATGCTAGTTGGCACTCTCAAAAGTTCAATTGCTCGAGTGATTTGATAGATAAATTTTCATCCATCAGTAGAGCTGATCTGTGGAAAATGAATGAACTTTACGAAATATTATAGGAAAATGGATTTAAGTCGATCAAATCTTCGAATCTAAAATATGTAATAGACCTATACATTTATATAGCTATATTTAATTCGCATTAAAAAAAAGATGACAATTAAGTTTTTATAATTTAGGCCAAAGACTTATGCAACAAAGTGGACATAACTTTATGCATTTTGCGCACATTTAATGACTGGAGTAGATGCATTCTTGTTTCGATCTTCTATAAGTTATAATCCTTCTCAAGTTTCTACTGAAAAAAAAAATTATATTTAGGCTAAATAACGAAATATTGTAGAATAGATTGAAAATAGTGTTAAAAATTAATTGTATAAGTACTAATAATATAAACTTGAAAATTTGCCTATGCAGGTATTGTGTGAACAAGTGCTACTTCCATCACTTAGTACGGTGGTACGAGATGGCGATCAACTTGCTGCTGAAATCATCGGCAGACTACGTTATACTAGAGGTATAACGTATCGATTGTTTTATCTAATATGTGACCATTCCGATTACTATACGAAAGGGTATTTCTGTTGTATATAAATTGTATCCATTAAAAGTTACAATAGCAAATGCCAAATAGAAGCTAAATTTTTAGAAATTGATGCTCATAGCGCTGAATATTAAGAGATAAATTCTTGCCCAAATCAGTTTCGACTTCAAAATTATTCAGTGGTACTTACTTAATATTCTCTTTATTGCCACTTGATTTAAATTTGTTCAGAAGAGACTCTCCTTAAGTACTATTTTGCAGAAATAAAATTATGCAAATTTTTTCGGCCTTTTTAAGTAGTTCTATAGCCGCTTTTATGAGTGAAATATGCCATTTTAATTAAAAATAAAGCCCAGAATTTTTATTAACTTTTATTATAATGAAGTGATTTGCAGCGGAAAATAGTCACTTTCTGAATACAATGGTAGAACAAGCAATGTCTTGGGTGGATATGTATAGTAAGCAACCCCTTCTTGTTCCACTCACCTGTTGGATTAGTCCTCCTATTATGAAACAGGTTTGTCCATTACCATTGTCAGGTATACTTTCGTAATGTCATTGAAATGAGTTACTTGGAAATTGCTGCATGACCATAAGAATAAAATTTAGTGCAAGTGTTCATTGAATTGCACAATGAATATATGTATTCTTTTAATGTTTTCTTTTCCTCGCCAACTTAACAAGTGTTGTATTTTTCTTGGATTTGAGTATTTCACGTATAATAAAATATTATTTCAGGTGGAAAGATTATTTCACGTGTATTGAGAAATTTTTGAGAAGGTAAGATCGATTATAGGATATGAAACTATATGTTGAAATTATCCAAAACAAAAAACTACCCGAAAATTACCCAAAACTATGAAACAAAAAATTTGTTACCCAAAGATAAAATAAATTGAGCGCTTCTCAGCTTCTTAGAGAAATTGCTTTTACCAAAGAAAAGGAAAATAACCTATGCAAGGAGGTGAATCTACTAGTACATTATTGAAGGTATTGTCATTGACATTGGCTGAGTGGAGTTCTTGCCGTACGATTCTGCAGCCGACGCATAATCACCAACATTTGCTGCTATCGGGTAACGAATCGTCACCTGGCCTCATCTATATGTATCATATTGCATCACAACTACTTATACGTACTTTCCCGGGTAAGTATATTCACTTCTCTAAGTTATTATTATCGGCGTGAAAACGGTCCGCTTGAACTAAAAAATTGCTTTATTTATTGAGGGACAAGAGAAGAAATAAGCAACCTTTGAACTTGCTCGTTTATGTGTCAAAGGTTAAAGATGGTCGTATATGCTTACAGGACATACGGATCGTGTCACATCGATTTCAGCTAGTAACAATGGACACTTTTTCGTGAGCACTTCCATCGATCAGACAGTTCGTATTTGGGGATTTACACAGGTCGTTCTTTCTTCGTCTGATCCCTTTTCAAATCATTTAAACAATTCTTTCATCACTCTCGCATCGTATTTATCTTTTTTCCTCGAGATTATGAAGTAGTATGCTGAAGATATCGATAGTATAAAAATTTTATCCCATTTAGAACATATTGCATCATTCAGTGAACTATCCAATAAGAGCAAAGTGTTTCATCATTGAGGATATTTGCATTTTTCGATTTGTTTCGGTTGCATTCGACGAGCAAAGGCATTATTCGACCGTTTTTCAAATGGTACAGTACTCAGTCTCAGAAATGACTTGCAACGTCTCAAAAAAAGAATGGTTACTCAGAAAAAGCGGTATGTAGTTTTGATGGATTGAACATGGTAAATTTGATCGCATCTAATTGCAGAATGAACCACTACGTATATTGAAACCTCATAGAGGGAAAGTGATGTGTTCGGTTGTAAGCGCCGATTGCAAGCTTATCATCACTGGAGGCACCGACTCATGTGCAAATGTAATGCAATATTCTTTATTCTTGAGGTCAAAGGTCAACAACATTTGCTGAACAACTATAGTTTACATACTGACGGCTGGGCGAATAAGCAGTTCTATTAGGTTTAATCAAACCATATTTTATTTTTCTGCCAATATTTTGCTTAGCTGTATTTCATTTTTCACTTCCGGTTATATTAGGGCGGTTCCGTTTAGTTACGGGTACAAGAAGAGTAATCGATTCCAATGATTTCCCGCCCGTTATGAAATTCAGCTGGCTGTTGTTATTGCAAATATGAAATACAGGTGTTCTTAGTTGCCACCCCTCCTTTCCTCCTCCCCTGTCCTTTCTTTCCCACTTTAGTCTTTATTATCTCATTTATTCATCGGCTTTAGATTGAAAATCCAGACACTCATTATGTTATCTTTTATCAAATCCAAATGAACCTATTGGGATTATGCGGAAATCTGCAATTAGCCCATTGCATCACCAACGTTGCTTATTGGCAAAATAAGAAATGTGAATGAAATTACAGGTGATATGTGTGGAGACGGGAGAATTGCTACGATCATTTCAAGAGCATACGGGTACTGTTATTTCAATTGCTCTCACATCGAACGATGAATTTTTGGTTACAGGTAATGATGTTAAGTCAATTGTAATTACGTCGTAAAAACTATAAACACCTAATAAATAATTAAAAGGTCCGCAATAGCTCAGTGGTAAAACACTCGCTGGGCAAATGAAAACTGGTGAGTTCGTCCACGTTCGCGGATATTGGTACAACTAGAGCATCGCTTAACAAAACGATGCACGAATATAGCGAGAAGAAAACACATTTACTTAATTAAAAGAGAAATCATTGAGAATATTTCTCTGTCGAGGAAAATATCTATAACATATAGGATGAAGAAGGAATAAGTACTTGAATCAATGGGTTACTATTTACAGGATCGGGTGACTTTGTTGTAATGGTATGGGATCTCGCAAGTGGAGAGCTCGCCGTTCGTCTTGCAGGCCTTATGGCACCTGTTTCATGCATCACAATAACTAGGTTTTTATAATGCAACTTTTTATGCTCATTTATTCAATACTTATAACATTCTTATTGTTGTATTATTTTGTAAATATACTCGTTAACTAATATTCTCTAGAGTTAAGTATACGAGTAAGACATAACTTAGAGCCGTTCATGACATCATATGAGTTTATATGTGATCTTGGTTGATTTTTTTTTTGCAATATTCACTCTGTTTTAATTTTGTTCACTATGAAAAAATAGTCTCTTTTGAGAGGTAAATGAGGTGAAACCTCAGCTGAAACTTAATAGTATTTAATTATTTTCTTGCTTATCGCACAGTGTTAACAATAAACTTACTCAAAAATGACATTTGCATATAAATAAATATTCAATCAACGAGATATATCAATGCGTTTATCGAAGCGATATTATTCTAGAAAATTCGAATAAAATAAAATTTTAAGCAATGATGCGTTCGTCATAGTGGCATGTGAAGATGAGACATTACGAGTATTTGCAACGGTCTCCGGTCAAGAATTACATGAATTATCCGGCCATGAAGGCAAAGTCCTGGCAGTAGTTACTGCTTATGACGATTGTCAATTATTCGCAGCTACTATCTCGAAGATTTACGCATATGATTTGCATAATGGCAAATTACTCGACGTACTTGATTGTGTAAATCAAAAACCCGTCAGTTCTTTAAAGGTTAGTCCAATTCTAGTAATAGTTGATCCGAATTTTGAGATTTAAAACTTAAGCCAGAGCGAAGTTCAGATACTAATTCATATGATTCACCTTTCATCAACTAGCATTTTTAGCAATTTCACTCTTTTGTAATTGCTATTTTTTTTTTAACTAACCTAATATTTCTTATGCAAATACGCTTTTTTTCGTGATCGTTGAATGCAAATTTATTGGTCCGTTCAAATATTATTTAATTTTTCGAAGTTCATTTGCATAATATCGAAGCGGACGAAGTGGATTTATGATACTAATAGAATTCTTTCGATTTTAAATCATTAAATGTTTTTTTATCTTACATTTTTTTCATTTAATGTATTATCGTAGCAATAAGCATATGAAATTCAAATTTTTCCTCCTTAATAAAATTGTGGAAACGTTCAATACTTTCTATTCATTCGCGAAGGTCTCTTAGGAACGAAATTCTCATTATTCCATTCTTGAGTTTCAATCAGGCGTTGATCCACAAGCGAAGAAGTTTCAATGACTTTAATTAACTTATAAATAAATTTTGCACATATAAATATACAATTTATACATATAAAATTTCATACAAATGAAATATAAATAAAAAATTTTTTCTCTTGAATAATTTTTTCTAAAAATTGAGAAATTTTAGAAGAAAAAAAAACTTTCATTGGAAGTGACCTTCAAATTTGCGGTCGTTTCTATTCTAGCGAAAATCGGCGCATTTGTCCGTCTTCCGTTTATAAGCATCATTACAGATTTTGTTTTATTCATCGAATTAATGTTTTTTTTGTTCATATGGGTGATAATGAATTGGAGAATAGTGGTAATTTTTTTTAGATAACAAGTGATAGTTGTTTTTTGCTATCGGCTTGTGGTGATCGTATTGATGTATGGAATGTTCATCGTCGCACTCATGAGGACAATGAGAATGTTGAGAGCGATCAACAAGGTTCACCAACAATATTCATCTTCTCTATTTTGTTAATATTTCCCACTCCTAAAGTGAACTAGATTCTTTATCGTTTTAACCTGTTGGTCACTCACTATCAAGTAGTAGTCAATGGTCAAATTTTGTGACCTTTTTATGTTTACACATACGTAAAACACACATATTAGTTTTTTATTCATAATTTTTAACGTTTATTTAGGAGCGGTAACAGGTATTTGTATGTCACGTGACGAGAAGAGCGCCGCATGTGCAACTCGAAGTGGTGTAGTAGCCGTTTGGGATCTTGACATATGCCAATGTATATGGACGGTGTGTTTTCTATTCCATTATATTTCAAAAATCAATCAAAGCAATACGCTTCCGAGATATTTTTAGATCAATATCGAATAATTTTATTTCTATAAGAATGTAGATAAAATACGAAGTATGCAGTTTTAGTTTTATGCTTTGATTTATTTCCTTTGATTTATTTGATTTATTTGATTTATTGGTTTTATTTACATTAAAACAGCGCGCAAAATCTTTGCGGTTTTGAAATGCTTTTAATTTAATTCACAAAAATCATCTTTGCTCATAAAGAATTTGAAAATGCAATCGCTGTCATTAGTAATTAACCCTCTTTGCTCTCAAAGAAATAGTCTTGAATTCATCATTTACATATATAAAGTACGATCTCTCATTATTTTCAAAAATGAAAATACTATAATTTTAGCAATTCATAAATCACATCATTATGCTAGCTTTAATATGAGGCATACAACCACCATCTTGCTTATTAATCTATCGCTTAATTTCACTCTATTCTCTTCTATTGAACATTGATATTGGTATATTGTAAAATTTAGATGGTACAAAAGAAAGGTGTTGCAATCGGTTGCGTTCAGTTCACCACAGATTGTGCATTACTTTTGAGTGGTGATGAAGAAGGACAAGTGAACATTTGGGAAACATCAAATGGTAGAATTGTACGATCTGTTAATGTAAGTTTATTTGTTGGATTTTTTTGGATTTATTTATCTCTTATACGACACAATAATTCGTCCAACTTATCACATCGAATTATTAGGTATTGTAAACTGCATAATTCATTTATTTTTTAAACAATAAAATCGATATTCTCAGGTACATGAAGTAGTAGGAGATAGATATATTCCAAAATAGGTATAATCCACTTGCATCGGATCTCATTAATTTTCTTTTATTACCTGCTCCAGATTCCTTTAATTTTTTTTTTTTTTGGTTATTTCTAAAAGGGATTGTTGTAATGAGAGGTTTAGACAAAAGCTTGCATATTGTCGTGATACAGGGAAGTGTTAATAAAAAGTTTTTACAGTATCACAACGCATCGATTCAATCGTTGTCATGTCTTTCCGATGGTTATCGTGTTTTATCGGCCGATAATTCGAATAGGATCTTCATTTGGATACTAATGGCTGTGGATGATTATCTAGAAACTGATGGAGTCCTCTCATTTACTGGGATAAAAGCACCTGTCTTTCTTTCACCTAATAATATCCATTTAGTTGGACATTTACCATCAAGCAACAAAGAGTATGTATTTAATTTTTTATGCATATTAACAGCAATAAATTAATTAAATTTGCATGAATTAATATTAATATAAATGTCATAGTAAAATATCAATAATAAATTGATAAATTAAAATAAATATAAATCATGATAAATAGTTTGATAAATTAAGAATATCCATCATTCAGTATCAATAAATTGAATATCAATAAATTTATTAGTGATTCGTTGCAAATATATACAGTGTATTTCGAAGGAAATATGATTTGAATAAGAAGGTTGCGTAATAATGCAAATGATTGTTCCAAACTTAGAACATTTAATTAATTATCTAGCACATCAATTCTTTTAAATATATTTGCAGTTATATACGAACAAAAATGCATAGAGCATTCAGGAAAGGCACCAACCAACCATATGTCAATTAGCACATGGAGAGATGAAATTTAATGCTGAAAAATATAGGAAGCGCTGAATTCATTTCAAACGTAATCTCAGATAACATTTCCTCTTGCTCATGCTTCATAACGACGAATGGCCAATGTTAGCTTGGATTGGCATTTCCAGAGTATCGATGGACGGAAAGGAGGGGAAGGATGTCTTGGTAGTTCACCTTTAGCCCCAGCTGCAAATATCCTTCTAATGATTTACTGATTAAATGGGAGTGAAAATGAATCGAATCGTCCAAAAGTGAAAAATTTCTCGCTCATTCTTTTCTTTTATTATTTTTGACTTCAATTTCGTTGACTTTTTCATCGAAACTCAAAAAAAAATCGCTTCATTTTGCTTATTTTTCTTTGATGGCTATAGTTTCTTTTGTGAACATCTTTTTAAATTAATTAAATAGTCGGATACCTTTGGGCGATTTTGGGGGGAACTTTTTTTCCTTTATATGCGCGAGTAAGAATTTTTGTGGGAAAAGAATTGGGAAAAGAGTGAAAATTTCCAAATAAGAATAAAAAAGTACTTCTTGCGGGAAAACTTTTCTTGAGATCTTTTTCTTGGAAAAATTAAATATAGACTTATTGAATGTTTTTAATTAAGGATGAAGATTTGGATCGTCGGTGATGATACTGTAATACCGAAAACAAAAATATATCATAACGAGGAAATCACTTGCTATAGTACGACAACGACCGGAACGTTATTGGTGACTGGATCGGCTGATCAGTCGCTAAAAATTTGGCAAATTGAGTCAGGTTTTCTTACGCAGGTTAATTTCCTTCATTTAAAACATCTCTAGCGTATATTCGATGATGTCACACTATCGAAATAGCGGCTTCTTTACACAACTGTGAAAAAGGCGGGATATAATAGCAAATATTGGAGGTTTTGCGGGTAAAATGAAAGATGAAGTAGGCAAGGTTGAGGAGGAATACAGCATGACAAGATAAGTAGGTAAGATCGAAGATGAAATAATTATTGAAGCAAGATAATTGACAGTAAATGATATGCGCACTCATGATGATATCAAACTTCTGTCGTTCATATGACTCGGGCTTGTTCACTTCTCTCTAAAATATCAAAACTGAATATATATATATATATATATATATATATATATATATATATATATATATATATATATATATATATATATATATATATATATATATATATATATATATATGTATATATATAGAGGATGGTTTTCTTTGAGATTTTTTTTTTTTGCAGAAAGTATGTAAATTTCAATTTTCAACGATATAATAAAGTTATTTAAAATGTAGAATAGTCTAGGTATAATAATGAATATTTCAGGTGCTCGTAGGTCATGAAGATGTTGTGAGATGTTGTGCGATAGCCGAAGATGAACGTCTTGTTGTAAGTGGTGGTCGAGATTGTCAAATTATTTTGTGGCGAGTATCAACTGGAGACGCACTTCTTTCGCTGACAACGAACGCACAAATTACGGCTATATCAATAACCGCCGATGCAAGCGTCATTTTTTCGGGTTCGTTTTAACCATTTGTGTCATTTTTGGGTTGGTTTTTATCAATCAGATGTCTGTAGATTTTTTGAGCATAAACTCTCAATCTGATGTATTTCAACCTTTAATCGCAAAATGCTTTTAAATGCGTCGATATGTTGTTACATTCACTAATGATTGTGACAACACTGTGAGTAATTATGTTAACTCGTAAAGCAAATCCACTGCCTCATCATAATTTTGCAGATCACCCTTCATACCCCCATCGATTAAATATTGATTAGAAGTGAAACTTGTGAAAATTTCGATGATAGAAATATCGAGTATCCTATGATAAAATGGATAATGATAAAATTGAATGGTAAAGCGAAATGATGAAGTCGAAATATAAGCAGAGTTATTCTAAAATCCACAATACTTCCATACTAATAGCAAGATAGAGTCGAGACGAGAACGATATGTTGAGGTGGATTACTTTAGTAGTAAAAGGGAGCGAAGCAGAGGGAGAGGGAGAGGAGGAGCTAAAGAGGACAGAAGAGGGACTTCGTTTTGATATTGATAAAGTACAACAAAAATTGCCATATCATTTTCAGCCGACGAAACAGGATGGATTGAGGCATATGGTACCGAACATGGTCATCTCCTCTCATCGTTCAACGCACATCGCTCCATCGAAACACTTGTAAAGCACCGCATTGCATTTTCCCTTAATATTTTTTTTTAATTCTGCAAATATATACCCATATATATATATATATATATATATATATATATATATATATATACTTTGCTTATTTGAAAAATAATACAAATATGAAAATATTATAAGCATTGAGATAATGAACGATATAATGATAGATGAATTTCGATTTTTTGATTGTGACAATATAAATGGATTTCGCCTATTCGTGTTGTGTAATAATTATGTGATATTAGGCAGTGATAATCACATCAAATTGGTTATTGGGTAATACTTTTTTAAAGTTTGATTTCCTTAATGATTAAAAGAAAGGACGAAAAAAATTAGAATATAGGAAATTTAAAGGTATCATCAATTGATGGAAATCGTATTCTTGCATTGCTATCGAATTGTGCTCAATTACCGATTCTTTGTCTACATAATACACCAGCTGGCGCAACGATTACAAGACCCGTTGAACAACGAAAACGATCAGCACGTACACAAAGTATTTCTAGTCTCAATAGTAAGTAAAGTTTTATTATTTAATAGTAATTTGAAAATTTAACAAAAAAACCTCTTAGTAACTGATAAATTGTACGATTTCCGTTTTTTTTTTTATTCTTATCGGTTTAAATGATGATAAAAAAATATAAAGACGATTGAAATTTCTTTTCAAATCTTAGGTATTGGCTAGCTTGATATTGTATGCAAAATTATTTCACGTATAGTTAAGTTTTCTTGGAAGTTTTAATAAAAATGAATTTTTTTTTATTTATAGCAAAAATTTCACCGAAAATATTACAGTAAAATAGCACATATGCTGTTAAAGTGTTTACATAGGTAATAATAACTCCCAAATATAGGTAATGTAAGCGAACCGAAGACATCTTTGGGTGCAAGTCCAGCTCAACAACTCATTTCCACTGCATTAACTGCATCAAGTACGAATGGAGCCTCAAAAAGTACACCAAGAGCTTTCGATAAGATGGATCGTTCAAAGCGAAGAGCATCGATCGTCGAGAAAGATCGTCCAACCAATACGGCAATTCCATCAACTACTCCTTCGAATGCTGTCAAATCGAGTTTATGCACTGTTGTTTAATGCTATTGCGAAAAATATATTTCTTTGAAGGAGAAACATTTGCAAAAAAACTTCGAATTTATCTATAACAAAGAGAATAATTGATTTTCTCTCTCCTTTTTTTGGTGCCGGAAGCAATATTCTTAGAAAAAGGTATAAATATTGCACTACTCTCGATCAATATCAGAAGATTTTTGGCAGAATTATTTAAAAACATTGTATAACTATTAATGTTAAAAAAGATTGAAGTTATAATAATAAATGCAGCTTACTGTTGTATACTATAAGGATAAAATAGTAATCATCTATTTATAAAAAATCAGTTAGCCATTAAGAATGAATTAAATTGAAATAAATGAAGAAACAATTTCAGAAAAAATATTTAGATTATTTAAATGCAAATAAGAGTTTCGATGAGAGAATTAATGCAACGGCTTATTGATTGGAGATATTTTATAGAACGGCGAGTGTTATTGAATATTTTCCGGCTACACATAATAAATTGATGATCAAAGCCAAATAAATAAGCCTCAACATTGAAGTCGAATAAATCAAATAATGTAATATAAAAATCGAAAATATTCTTATAATATGATACTATCAAATTTATAGCGGTAAATCAAGTTGTGCAAATTGGGTCAACGAGATATCACCGCAACATGATGATTGAAACCTTTAAATCGGCTTATGAATTTCGAAAAACTTAACGTCGGCATAATTTGAGAGGATTTTTATTTAAATATGCTCAATTTTACGGTTGAAACTTTATACATTTAGCTTTGAAGAAATTCTTTTCTATAAGAAGATTGAATTATGAGAATATGATAAATTAAGGGAAAAGCTCATCGCAGAAATATCGAAAAGTTTCCTAAGTAGAATTTACTTCATTACCGAATTAATTCACTTGCGTTCGCAGCATTCCTATGGTTTGAGAATCCACAAAACAAGATATTCCTTTTTTTTCTTCGTTCAAAACTTGAACTTTTCCCATCGGTATTTCTTTCCACCGCCTGTGCAAACTACACGGTGAAGGACCTTTCCATCATTTGCGCAAATGGTCGTTCCGCGCGCACGGCACGTTTTTGATTCGAATGGCGATTGAATATACATAAACAAATGCACACAGACGCATAGCACAATGTTATTTACGTCTATTTGCGTACCATATATCGTTTAAAGCTTTTGTATAATAATTAGTGGACAATTTAGTGGACAATCAATGGACAATGCGCCTTTCTTCTATTCCAAAAATCGCATAAATAATTTTGCAATACGATTATATAACTGAAAAAAAAAAATGTTCAAGCATGCAAATGCATCAATCAAAATGCAATATTTAGTAACGAAAAAGATATTGTTCTTATGTCTTTATGACATTGTTGTTAACGAAGAACTGACGACCTAATGAATTGACGATTTGACGATTCATGACACGCCTTAACGATCTAATGAAGGATTGAGAAGGAAAAAGAGAGTTGAAGGCGACATGCTCCCAATTGGAAGAATTGAAATTTACATGACATCAGACCACAAGTGATTATAAGGCAGGAAACCTTCAATGTATGCACTGTAGCTAAAGAAACCACTTCGCAAGATGTGGAAGAGAGCAGAAAGAAGATAGGCCTATCGAGAACACTCGTTTCGAGCCACTAAACTAATCAAGAATGGTTGAATAACATTTAGAAGAAGTATTTGCCTCATGTCGAGCATAGATCGACTCGTATTCATTCCAAGTCGATCAGAAGCTAAGCGAATGAGTGACGATCAGAGATGATAGTAACTGTTTTTATGCCCAATATCATGCTAAACAGTTTCTCGCATTCGAAGCATTCCAAGAGGCACAGATTGTCGAAACAAAATTTCCACATTCAGTAATGCAATCTTTTAATTTAATCGACTAAAGGGGATCAGATGCTTGCTAACGGCGTAAATCGCATGCAGTGCTGAGGCTTTAGAAGATCAATGGGCAGCGTATTTTTGCACCATGCCATTAGGAAGTTATGGACCGCTCCAAGCATGTTGATTTCGCACAAGAAAGGCTCTTTGCAATTGAAGGTGGCGCTAGCATTAGATAGCATGCAATTGATTTCGGTCTTTCAGAGCATTCGCGTGCAATTGTATCAAGGGAACGGATCATCATCACCCCGAAGTTCGATCGATTCTGATCACCTTCACTATGTTACAAAACAATTCACTGCTTCAGAGGAATTCCTCAACGATATGTTAAAATGGCAGTTGAAATTATAAATGAGTATGAGTAGATTTTAGAATCGTTCATGAATACGGCCACGTATAAAAGTGCTTACGTAACGCTGCAGTGGAAACGGAACCTAGCGCTGAATGCTGTGGATACTGTAGTTGGGGAAACGTCGTTTCCTCCACCGATGCAACTGGCAACTCTTCCATCTGTCACGATCCTAGGCTCTTCACCGCCAAATAAATACATATGGACGCCGCAGCGGTTCTTCCCATTTTGTCGCGGTCTGTCGCGTGATCGCTTTACATCTCTTTGCGCAAGAAATTTTTATAATTTCCGGATGAAATCCATTTAATCTTCTAAAACTCTTCTTATTTATTGCTTTAGGGCAATTTTTATGGTCGCAACTTAGAAATAACCTATGAGAAATTGGTTAATGAATTCAAAAAGAAAGCTGCAGCAGATGAAGCTAGCCTTCTAGAGCGATAATGCTCGAACGTTTGAAAAACTAGGAGTTTTCAAAAATTTCTATTTCTTTAACGGTTTCGAGGAAGCTAATCTCATTTCTACGTTCTGCTCATCCGCAGATGGTGCTTTGACAATTCCACCACCAACAGGTAACCACCACCAGAAGACTTCAGGTCAGGCTATGTTTTGAGCAGGAACTGTTATTGCTGCATAATATTTTATCACTTAGCTTATGATGTTTTTATCAGAACTCTAATATTTTATATGATAGTAAGCATTTTTTTAGAGTATTCAAGTTGCTGTGAAATTTCCTCGAGATTCTTCAAGTCTTACTGCCTCCTAAAATGCCCTTCTTGGAGGATCAAAGATTTTGCTTTTGAGGATGTCATCGCAGGATTTTGGAGGTTCCTGACACCCATTTTAATGTCAGAATTTCCTTTTTTCATTATTGTTTTGTTGCACCACCTTTCCCTTCCTCCTCTCCGTTATATTGTTTGCCGATCCAGCAGGGGAACGATTGTTAGAGGCGCATTTGTCGCTGAATCGTTTTTCATTTATCACTTGTGTGGGAACATGATTACGCAAGATTGCCCAGAAGCTAGCGTGACGTTAAAAGATGATTAAAACGGAAGGTTTGGGCGAAATTTGAATCTTAAATGAATGGTTACTTATTAGAGACACTAGTGTCATGTCGCCGAGGAATTGGAGCCTATCAGAGATGAAACGTTCGCACTAACTATGGTAGGTGATGTGTTTTTTACTCTATTTCAGTGTCGTATTCTGTGATAAATCGTCGTTGAATAATGATCTAGTGAAGGTTATATTAGCTTGAGAAAATAAATAGATCCGGTGGATGCGTCAGTAACATGAGTGGGCTAGTATATATTTTCCGTCCGTCGTTACCCACGGGAAAAGGTCGTTTCCCACGGGAAAAGCCACCGCCGAGCAAAACTGTCTCCAGGAGTATCAGGGTAACTTCACAAGAAAGAGCCACCTGTTCACAAGAAAGAGCCCACCTGCAACCTTTCTATATTCGGGGAGGTCCGTTTGTGGAAGGTGGGGAGAGGGGGGAGAGGGACGGACGTAGGCACATTGGGAGGAGGGGGAGAAAAGATTAACAACACATTTACTAATTCGTCCATTGCATCATTAGACCTATATGACTTAGATGTAGATACCGATTACTAATAAAACATTCGTTACATGTTGAAATTCATCGTGTAATGGACGACAATGCCAATGGAATTGTGTATTTTGCGAGTTGACGAGTCTTCTTTATGTTTTGCTTTATTTCTTTTCCTTGCCACAATGCCAATCTACAGTTCTTGTGAATTTTATTCATTTTTCAAATGTACCTTATTCCTTCACCCTAAAACGGTTATCATCCACGTTCTACCAAGAGCTACTTGATGCTTCATCAGACGGGCAGGGCCTAGAATTTTATCTTGCATATCTTCACTGGTTGCGCCGAAACGGGGAATGCAAAGAAAAAGACTGCCACCAAAAAGAATTATTGCAAGTCGAGGAAGAGGTGTGTGCCGTGTCTCGTCGAAACCTCATCGCCAATTGTTGTACTGTCGTCGTGTGCAATGTCGAGATATGGAGACGTCTAGTCACTTTGTTGAAGAATTCAGTGGAGGGAATCACGATTAGCTTAAGAGCGCAACGTCATCCTTATGGTAGATTATTCAGGATCGAACCATAAAATAGCCCCCCTTATATAGGTGATATATAGGAGGATCTGAGCGAGGTCGTGCTTTATACGATGCATACAGTGAAAAAGGATTGATTGAAATATTGTTGATGAACGGAGGCGGATGAGTGGTTGAGATGTGGTAGGCGTTGTTAGTAAGAATAGACTTTGCACGGCGATGAATTTCTTTCATGCGGCGGCAGTCGTTGATGGTGAAGCTGGCTGGCGCAATAGTTTTAACAAATTGAAATGCAACATTACGGCTGACGCTTCGAGCATCTCTAGCTCAACATCAAGCTTCCAAATATTCATGTCTAGATTTATTTCCGATTCTGCAATCAGCAGTTCGAACATTCGTATCTGCCTGGAAAGTCTCTGGCGGTATATTTTTTGTCTGGCCGAGTAACTGCTCGGATGGTAAAATCAGGTATGATTGAAAAAGAGAGGAGGAACAGGAATTGTTGAATATTTGAGAAATTTATGTGGTATTTAAAAAGAAGAGAGTGCGTATATTTGGAGAAAAAGGAAAGAGCAAGATTAACAGTGTTATGCGTGGTCGCCATTCCCGATACGGTGTATCTTTCCATGTTTCCCTTCGTCGCAAAAATGTTTTTGCCTTTTCGAAGAAGCTGTTATTGGATTCTATCAATACATTGGCTAGAATCATAAAATCCTGGACCATAAAATGTTCTTTCCTATGTAATTAAAGAAATTTTAAAAAAAATCTTTAAGTCGTGGTGCTTAATAGGTCAAAATGAACATTGATTCGTTTGGTTATTTCCGCTTACCGTAAATTGTGAAAGATTATTGAAGAAGAATTTCAGCCTGATTTAACAACTTAGCGCATCATTTTAGAATTATAGCATAATTAGATATAGACTATGATGCATTATATGTTCAATAATCTACAATTATATAAGCGTATGTTATTATGGGTGATAATTGAATGGATATTCGACAGTTATATTTACTTTTAATTTCTTTATGATATATCGATAAAAGATGTAGTCGATTGCTTTTCATTTCTGTGAAAATGTCTCGTGATGTTTTATTGTGTGCGTGTAAAGTGCATCTTGTTTGGTTACATTCTTTTATCGAAATCTACGATCGGCGAATGCGTTCAGGGAATGCGTCCCCAAGAGGAGCATCGAGTGAAGATTGCTGACCTGTTGCCTAAGTCGTGCGTTTCTTCGGGCTCCTCTGTCAACGAAATGAGCTCCAGGTAGACGACTCTGTGTTGTCTTATAAACTTTTAAATCATTCATTTCACTTGTGATTTTGCAATTTTATATTTAAGTTTACTTATTTGGGAATTATTGCAATGTTTTTTTTTTCTTGTATCGGTGTTATTTTTAAACGGAGCTGCAGTATGATATATGTACGAACGCTGATTTATTACGTTTGTTATGTAAATAATATAGTATTTAAATTGTTTTCTTTTACTATTGCTACTATTTCTAAGGAGGTGGGAGTCGAGGAGGGGGGGGGGGGCAGATGCGAAAGGAGAAGAAACTGAAAGACTAGAAGGGAAAAAGAAAGTTTTTGCAAAAAGTAAAATCAAAGATTACTTGTCTGACAACCTAACACCTTTGTCGTTCCCGTCTTCTTTCAACCCCCTTGCCCCTTCCCTTCCACTTCCTGTTGGTCATCAGCTGATATCGCAATGAAGAATCAGAGAAGGGAACTTGCTTAAATATGGGTTAGAGTTCCCTTGAATTATTCTCCGTAAGCAGTGATAACATGTGGCAAGTTGTGGTTTCTTGCAGGTCGGGGACTGAACGTGCTGGCTCATCCCCTCCGCCTCACCCGATTAAACGTAGAAACCGTACAATCTCCGGCTCCAAATCTGAAGACCATCTCTTGACTACTGAAAGTGGAAGAGTAAGATTGATTTATTTACTTATAAGTAAATCAAAATTTAGTGATCATATAGTTTTCATTATTTGATGCATTTTATTTATCGATTTATAAGAGCATTTCTTCTTGAATCTCCGTGTCACTACCTGTAGATTATGATCTGTGCGCTTTTTGAAATGCTTTGAGATGATTTGAGAGCTTTTTTGGGGTTTCTATTATATTGGCGTTCGATGTGTTGAACTTACCTAAAGTGGAAATTAAATATTAAATCTTTTAACTTTCATTTTATGTTAATTGGTGTGAATTGATATAAATATATTGAAATAAAGTTTCAGAGATAGCCACTTTAATTCCTTTCCTGAGTGTAAATGTTGATATAAGGAGTGATCAGTAAATTGTAGACCTGCTGTTTTCGTGCGAAGCAGAGAAGTAGTGACCATAAGATGGAGCTGCTTTAAAGCAAGGCTCGGTGCGTTTAAAAGGAGAGCATGTTAGCTTGGAGGCAGTGAGTACTTCTACCTGTATACATGAGATGTCCTCACAACGAGAGTCGTTTCCGACCTTAGCGGTTCGCAGTCGAACAGCGAAGTGGCTGTCCGTTAGTGTCGGGAATGTCCGGTGCTGGGTTTGAGGAGGTGAAGTTATTCGTGCCAAGGCTGTGTCGGGGCGACAATTCTGCCCTTCGTCTGCTGTCGTATTATCTCATCCGCCGTTACTGTCGTTGATTTTTAAGGCTTAGTAAAAAACCTTAACCTTTTCTCTTGTTGCCAAATTATATAGTATCTGCTCGAGCCTCGAAGAAGATGGGACTTGCGAATCCTTGAGAGATAAATCAAGAATAGAAGAGAAAGCGGAACCCAAAACCCTTTCATTTGGGCTCAGCGGGTGATCGAAACTGGGTCCTTTCGTTGCCGAAGCGAGCCTTTGACGTTTTATATGCCTCTTTTAGTATTCACCAATTTAGTCACCTTTTCTGTTGTTAGATCAAGATTTTTGTATGATGTATTTGCAGTTGATTTACACAAAGGGTCGCCCACCTTGGTACGATCGTGAAGGTAAAAACTTGAAACAACCATACGTGATTGGTATCTGTGGTGGTTCGGCGTCCGGAAAAACCACCGTTGCGAGGCGTATAATCGAAAGACTTGAAGTACCATGGGTAACCGTCTTGTCGATGGATTCGTTTTATAAGGTTATGCTTCAATATGTTTACCTTCTTTTCTCATGAGGATTGCGAAACTTGATCTAATATGACTTCCTCTTGCATGACTTCCTCTTTTTAATTCAATATTTTAGCTGTGACTTAGCCATAATAATTGATTTATTTGCTCCTGTCTTGGTGATTGTGCTTTCAATTTATAAGTGTTTCCCTTTTCTGGTTCCTTATCCTGGAGAGTTTTGTTTCACTATCAACACCATTGATTAGCAAACGACTGATGGTGGAATGAATTTTTCATCTTTTTATGACCCCTTTGCCCCCCAAAAAAATCGCCAAAATTTCGAACTTGGTTGAAACCGTGAGGTCGTACTTACGTTGAATGATATAATTAAGGTTTTGAGTGAGGAGCAGCATCAGCTTGCCGCTCGTCATGAATACAATTTTGATCATCCACAGGCGTTTGATTTTGATCTTCTTTGCGAGACATTACGCAGACTTCGTGATGGCAAAAGTGTTGAGGTTATTCTTTTTTTTATATTTCTTTTCTCTCTCATTTACTTATTATCGTTCACGCTTGCTTGTTGTTGATTTTAAATGAAAAGGAATACAGATGAGCGACTGTGGTTTTTTTTTTCTGCCAGCAGTTTCGGTTTCTATTTTAATATAACCGAGAGTTGACATTATTCTATGAACTGCATTACTGCTAGTGCAAAAGTGTGATCAATTTGTCGCTGTAAGAGGCGTATTTCGATTGTTAAGTTGGATATATATATATATATATATATATATATATATATATATATATTTCAGGTTCCGGTATATGATTTCACCACACATCGACGTGACAAGCAACCCAAATTGATGTATGGAGCCGATGTGCTCATATTTGAGGGTATTCTAGCATTTCATACTAAGGAACTTGTCGAACTAATGGATATGAAGGTTAGTTTTTCATCTTTTTTGCCTTTTTCTTTCACATTTTTTGCATTGTATTTGCAGTGTTGTCTGCTGGTATATGATTTGCCCTCATCCTCATTCCACCTTCACCCCCCCCCCCCCATTTCTAATTCGAATTAGATTTTTGTCTGGGAATCTGGTGGCTCAGGTTCAACTTTTCTGTTTTATGTGATTGTGGACATTAGAAGAAAAAGTGCGTCATCAATCTTGTTTCTGTGTCTTCGATATCGCTGAGCTTCCATTTTATTTATTTTTTCGTTTTTCTTCCGTCACTATACATTAGGAGAAAAATTTGTCCTACTTTTCAGCTGTACGTTGCTAATGTAGGCAGATACATTTGCTAAATGGGCTGACCGGTATATTTCGCCTCCCTTCCCCTTCCTCCCCTCCGTCTCCCTTTTCCATTTGTTTGTTGAAGCACAGCTGCAGAAAAACGCTAACAAAAAAATGCCACGCTTTACCAATAGCACATATTGAGGTGTTTGTTGACACTGACCCGGATACACGTCTGGCACGGCGTCTAAAGAGAGATACGGAAGAGAGGGGTCGTAAAGTGGAGGGTATTCTGGAGCAATATTTACGGTTCGTGAAGCCCGCTTTCGATACGTTCATAGCGCCGGGTATGAAGTGTGCTGATATTATTGTACCTCGTGGTGGTGAGAACGAGGTGGCAATCGACCTCATTGTAAAACAGGTCAAGACACAACTTGCTGAAAGAGGTGTGCCTCACATTCTCTTTTCTTCATTTCATTTCTCATTGTTTTGTGCATGGACGTTCGTCCGTGCTGGAATTCTACTTTGCATTAGAACAGATTGTATTGCCATTTCGCACTAGGAAGATTGATATGCTGCCTTGGATATATCTGTTACCTATTGTAAAGTATGTATCATTTCTTTCCTAAGGATTCAATAAGGAGTTCGTTTTTTATTCATCCAGTTTTCAAGTGGGCAATCCCGAATTGCTGCCGTACAGTTAGAAAAGACAATTGTTAAATCGTTATGCGTATATGTAAACGTCTCGTTATTGTAATAAGCTTAAGGTGGTTTGTTATTGAGCGTGGGCGGATTGCAGTGTGAAGGGTGATATTTCATAGGCTACGATGCGTCGAAAAATCCGAATCTGCAAAGAGCGGATATGGTTCATCGCAGCTTTCCCCATCAATTGCCAAGTTCATTGCACATTGTGCCGCAAACTCCGCAGGTGCGAGGCCTGCATACTTTCATACGGAATCGCAAAACCCCCAGGTATGTTTTCATGCTACATAATAAACTCAACGAAAGCTTAAGTCCTGAGGGGAGGAGGAGGGGGTGAAGGAGGTTACAGTGGTTGACGAAAACGCCGTTGATATAATTCCATTGCGCTTAGCTTAAGAAGGATTCCGTTCCAACTGCATCTGAAGAGAACTTGTTCTTTCAAGCATGTTTCTTGAAATTTTGTGCTCAATTTTATACAAGAAGGGGGAGGGGAGAAGTGCAAAGTGAAATAGGTAGGATAGCACTAATGCTGTTTATGTGTAAAAACACCCTTGTGAAGGCTTTTATGATTGTAACTGAGATTAAAACTTAAATTACAGAGATGAATTCATTTTCTATTCGGAACGTCTGATGAGAATCTTAATCGAAAATGCGATGAATTTCATGCCGTTCAAAGATGTTTCTGTTGAAACGCCTAGCGGAAAGACGTAAGTGCTATTTTCCTTTTAGTTGCTTTGCATTTTACCGCTCAATTTATGCTGGTCTGTACTGGAAAATGGTGGTCTAGTTCCTATCAGGTGCAGCCAACTTGAGCAGTTTATCATCCGTGGTTTCTAGGTATATGGCAGGTGTGAATAAAAAGCCGAATTAAGCGTTCGAGTGGAGCTCTTTTTCTAAATTTTAAGCTTGGATATGGAAAAAAGTTGGTAACACTAGAATAGTCCGCAGTCAAGTTGTAACCGCAGAAGGAAGTATTAGTTTGCACCTCGGAAAGGTGTGAGTATAGGTTTTGAAGGTAATAAAATATGAGCATTACATATTTTGGTTGAATAACAATGAATTAAAAGTATAATAATTAGTTTATCCGATGCCTCAGATCCACCTTATTAATGGAATCGGTGAGTCAGTCTTCACTGACGTGTTGCAGTTTTTCGGGAAAGCGCTGTACGGCTGTGATATGTGGCGTGGCTATTATGCGTGCCGGTGAAACAATGGAGAACTCATTGAGAGCGGTGGTCAAAGATTGTAAGATGGGAAAAATTCTTATTCAGACCAATGAGAGAACAATGGAGCCGGAGTTGTATTATTTGCGTTTGCCGAAGAATGTTCAACAATACAAAATTCTTTTAATGGACGCCACCGTTGCTACCGGTTAGTAGCATATTTTATTTGCCGCTCATATTCGAGGATAGAAAGAGTTATTAATACAGCGATTTCCGGTTTAGCCTCTTCTTGAACAGCGAACGTCAGTGAAAGAATTAATGAGGATGCTATTGATCATTTATCAAAACAGTCTTTTTTTCGCTCACACCAATGGAGATAAGAGGAGAGAAGGGATAGCGCAACAGTCTTTCTTATTATGACCCTTGAAAGTATAGGTGAATAGAGTGTTGAAAAGCATTATGCAGGAGCGGCGGCAATGATGGCAATCCGCATTCTATTGGATCATGATGTACTCGAAGAGAACATAATCCTCATATCACTCCTTATGGCCGAAACGGGAGTGCATTCGCTTGCTTACGCATTTCCTAAGGTGAGTCTTCAAGTGAATGCAGCATTGATCATCATAAGGCTGACCAATTTGCTAAACGAGACGGAATATTTGAGTAGTAGAGCGTCACGTGGGTAGTATAGAGGGAAAATGGGACAGAGATAGATACAGTGTATTTCGGCAATCAAAATGAGATGAAAAATAACGTGAAATAATTCTTTTAGTGCTAATAAGCCATCGAATTATAGTGCTGATGTTACACATGCGAAAGGTTTCTGATTGAGGGAATGGGCGCGACGATTGCTATATTGAATAAAGGGAGGAGGAAAAGGGAATAAATGTGTGGTTGTTACGGTGATAGAAAGGAAAAGAGGAATGATAAGCATATAGTTGTTACGTGGGCATTTCATATTATGGAATGCTTTTAAGGTAACTCTGTTGACGACGGCGGTTGATGCTCACATAAGTGAGTCGTATTACGTTATTCCGGGAATGGGTAATTTCGGTGATCGTTATTTCGGTACAGAGGCGGTCGCATTTTTCGACGATAATTCCGATACGGAGGATGCAGCAACTCAAAACACGGATGATTGCAATAACTCAAATAATGATGATCATGCTCAGGCTACAGGAACTGTTTATGCAAACAATCTTCAAAGCACTGATGCTGATCAAAATCAGAATAGAAGTGGAGATGTTTTTGGGAAATGTATTGACGTGGATATTTCCCAGAAGATTTTGGATCTTGATAGTCCTCAGAGTTCCGGTTATGGGAGCAATACTCAGGAAAATATTGCTGAGAATAGTCCTGACAGTGCCGATAACGAGCATAGTTATCAGAGCAGCTGTCAATAATACTATGATATTTGCATATTAGAGAGATGCTAATGGCAATGCAATACGAAGTTGCGCTATTATTTCTGCTCTTGTTACTAGTCGATGGCTGTGGTCGATTGAATTGTCTTCTTCATAACTTTCATGTATTTCGGGTCAATAGTGAAGTCTTTTTTCTTTTATGGCGATATATCGGCGTTGTTTTCCAAACATTTTATTCGCTTATATTTCGGTTTGTTGGTTGGCTTATTCATTTCTTATCGTATATTCCCGTCGAATATAACAGCAATGAATGAATGCGAATAGGGGATATGGAATGTATTATATGGCTATTTGAGTTTTAGTTAATTACTTAAATGTTACGAAATAGGCATTAAGGTCGCTAATGATCAGTTGATAAGAACGTTTTCAAATTTTCTTAAGTTACCGGAAGCAAATACAACACTATAGACTCTTTTCTAATCTAATATTTGATAGATGCCTGAAACTAAGAAAGTGACACTTATCGGGATTGAATAGAAATGAAGAGAGGATGGAATTGCTTGAATAGGAGATTTAATGTCTTCTCGAAAGAGTTTCTCAGAGAAAAAAATATTTTTAGATGTGATGTTTTATTCGCAAATTGTACAGATTCTTATCGATATAGCAATGAAGATATCACTGTGCCCGTAGAGAATATTTCAAAATCGTGACGTGCAGCGGATAGCGAGAATCGGAGCTGCAACAATCGTTGACGAATGTTGAATTGAAGGGATCTGCACAATTTCTTGGAGTACAGAAACTTTATTGCTCTTTTTTTATCTACAGATTGCGGAAGTTCATTTCTATTCTTCTATATTTGTTTTGAAAATTTTTATACGCTTCTTTGAAAAAGCAGAACGTAATTAAAACGAAAGGTACTTTTCTTTTTTCAGAAGGAGGATAGAATAGGAAAAGTTCTTTGATGTGTTACGAAGTTGAACAGGTAAACAGGAAAGGTAGCTTGTTTATGATTTATTAGTATTTGTTTGTTTTTTTCCTCTATTTATGTTTATTATTCGACATTCTTATTTGTTCGTTATCGGGGCTTATATCGCTTTAATTTTCCATTTCCATCGATCATTTACTGTTCTCTTTCTATGTCTATAATTTTATATAGTTTTTGCTTCTCTTAATGTTTGAATATATCGCTTTCTTTCGCGCTTTCGAATCTTTGTTTGTTTATTTTAATGTTGATAAAAGTTTTTTTTTCAATTTCTTATTTATAATTCGATTAAGTATGATAATCTCGGGGGAAAAAACCTGAAAGATGGAGAAAATATTTTAAATGCTTCCGATTATAAAGCTCTTTTGAAATTTTTTTCAATATTTATTCCCACTTAGAGAGTTTAAAGGTAAGTCAAGCTTAAATAGCAGCTATAATTATTTGATGTTTTAATCGTTTTATTGGGATAAAATTTTGTATTTTGCAATATGCTAGCCTGAATTTACATGTTTGAACTCTCAGTTGTGTATATTTGAAGAACTATAGAAATTTTCATTGAAATATTTTGATCACTGAGACAAATAGAGAGAGAAATTCATCAATTCGATGAAATTGCATAAAATTTGAATAGTTGCAGTTGCATAAAATAATTGCAAATAATTGCAATCCGATGATAAACTTTCAATTATTATGCTTATATTGAGTAGTATAAATGGAATTTATGATGAAAAAGATTTGCATTTTTGTGCAATTATCGTATTATGAATTTAATGTTAATTATTCTTTTATCTAATATTCATTTCATGTTTTGCGTATTGTTTATTGTTATCTATCGCTTTCGTAATGTTTTGTTTTGCTGTTTTTTTCTATTGGATCTTTATGCCAGTGCATTGTGTCCAATAACATTGGCGATAAATTTTTGATGGTTCTTTTTTCTTTTTCATTTATCATTGTCATAGATTGGTTGATGCATATGGTTACTTCAACCAAGATTTTTCACTTATCTTTTATGCGAATGACTGAGTTTCCGGATTTCCGGTCAACGATATTCATCTAACATTAAGTTGTTATGATCAGTACCTATCCACTTACGCTGTTTTATCGGGCGATCACCATCGTATAGCTGCGGAAAATGTGCTTTTTAGTAGTTTGTTGCAATTGTGATGATCGGCTATTGGTCATTTAAGAAGTTGAAGAACCATCATACATTAGTGACGAGTGACCACTAAAAGATCACTTTGGGAGGGGAACAGATATAAACACATGTTGAACAAGAAAGATGAATGTTACGTTATTATGACTGACTACTATCCTATGATAGTTTTTGGCACAAATAGTTACAATACTATTACTCTGTCATAAAGGTTTTCATGCTGGAGCCAATCTCCGAAAGAAAACATTTCCGGCTCCAGCAATAGTTCAATGCTAAGCCGGAGGCAAATGGTTGACAATTTGCCAAGAAAATGCACTTTTAGAGAAATGCCGAATTATGATGCAAGCTATGGTTTCTCCATCAATTATAAGGCACGCAACACATTTGACCAGTTCATTTCAACGGTTGTTGGGGTTTGTAATAGGTTATTTGTGAGTTTTCAACACGTTTTTCACTTCGTTGATGAGTTAGCAAGTAGAACGTTAAATGTTCTCTTAGTGTTATTTATGTGTCGCTGAAGCGGCTCATTGAGATGTTCCTTTTAACGATAGAAGAGATGCAATAAGCCAAATTGTTGATATCAGCACAAATGCTGCCAAAACTCTGTCTTCGGTTTTATTGAATGATAAGTGGTTGCCTCCTTCAAGTTGTATTTCTTGAGTACAAGTTCAAATTCAAGTTGTTGAGTGTTTTGCTCGATCTTGCAATGTTGGTTGTTCTGCCTCGATATTAAAGTAGGCAGTCTTGCAGTCAGATAGTTCTCTGATCGTTTGTATTTACTCAGTGGTACAAGGTAAAGAAGAGGGATGATGTTGCACCTAATTATTCTTAAACATGAGGAGGAGGGAACTGTAATACTGCTGGATTTTTACAAAGACGATTTACGAAGTGGTGATCGTTTTCAGCAAAATTCCTGAGTAAGAAGTGTTGAAGAAAATTATTCCTCTGAATATTGAAATGCCATGTTCTTTTTATACCTCAAGTAAGCTATACAAATGGGTCCATACATATAGCGTTCTTGCGGCGATCTTGTATCATATCTATGTCTTTTATAAGCCACACTTGAAGGTACAACTTGCAGCAAAATGTTTGACGGTCTTGGTGGTATGCTATTTGGCGGTCCAGTGCGACCATTCGATATGCAACTGCGATGCTTTTCTGCACCATTCTATGGGCGTGCAGATTCAGATAAAATCAACGAGTTGAATCACGGTGGCAAGGTAAGCGCAAGTTCTAAGATTTTATAGGAGTGATGAGCGCACCAGAATCTTGAGTGAGGTGAACGTGCTAAATTTGGAGCTTAAGCTGGTGTTCATTCGTCAAAATACCCGATATTACGGGTAGTTTTTTTCTAATCTTCATCCTTGATCGCATGCTGTGCCAGGATTCGCTTATCTACCTTTACTGTCCTTCATTGTTTTGTTGTCGTCCTGATTCAGGTGACTTTTGTTATACTTATCTAAGGAAGTAGTATAAGTGCTGTTAGAAGAAGAACATCGGATTTAAATATTCATGACCCGTTCAAAAAGGGTCCAAATTTTATGAATCTCGATTTCTTGGATAACGAAGGGAAATTTGTGACTTGCAGGTGATTGTACACGCAAGTACTGCCCCTCAGCATAATACGTTTCGATAGCTTTATTATTACAGCATATAACATCAAATATCACGCTATAGCAGGTCATAACATAGCAATTCGATATATGAATTGTCATATAACAGATAAAACAATTGTTATAACACACCCGGATGTCAGTCTAACATATGCACATCTTTAAGATTCTACTACCACCATCGGCGTTGGATTTATTGGTACGTTTGAACATCGAATATCCTATGATGTTCAAGGTGAGTAGTATCAACGAGCCACAACGTTTCACTCATTGTGGCGTATTGGAGTTTCTTGCCGAAGAAGGGCGTTGCTATTTACCGTCATGGGTATTGTTTTACTTGTTTCAAAGTTTTTTTTTAAATTTATTCAGAGTAATACGACACACTGATTTTCCCACTTTAAACTACTATGCGCAGAGTGGTTATGACTTGTTTTGGCATATAAAGGTTATCTTAGTTAGGCCGTTGTTATCTCCCGTTGATAGGAGATGCTCACAAGTCGTGTCGAGGCAATGCGGTGGGGGGTTGGGGGAGGGGGGGAGGGAGAGGACTCAAAGATATGACTTCTGTCAAAACATTGACGAAGATTTACGGTCTCTTTACTCTCGTTGTTCATCGTAGCATAGAGTTTGACCTATTGTGCTAATTTAAAAAAAAAAGGACAGAGAAACCATTTTGCAGATGATGCGTCAATTACATCTAAGTGAGGGTGATTGCATACGTGTCACATACAGCTCGTTGCCAAGTGCCACTTATGCCAAATTCAAGCCACAATCGACCGATTTCCTTGCAATCTCGAATCCAAGAGCAATGCTCGAAGTGGAACTGAGAAAGTTCGCATGCCTTACTAAAGGTGACGTCATCGCAGTTCAGGTACCATCCAGTTGCATTATACTTGTTTTCACCTCCATTGAACTGACGAGTCAGGCGCTTTCATTTTGCCCAAGTGTAGGTTTATAACGCAATTTTCATGTAGTATTGAGTGGGAAGTAGCAGTGCTTAAGTTTACTGTTGGAAGGGAGGAAAATTTTGCCGTTAATAGCCGAACACTGACTAAATAAGAAATAGTAAAGCGGAGAGAGGGGGATCAGAGGAATTAACGTTGCATCAAGAGCATGGAATAAAGTTTGAGCGTTCTTCGGCGATTTATATGATTGTTTGTTGATATAAGCAATAAAAAGATCCTGCTTAGGCAAATTCAAGGAAACTTTTGCAACTTAGTTCGCATACGAAATATGTGATGGAGCGAATTGCAAAAAAGATTTGTTTCATTTCGTTTTCGAACCATTCTTTTTTGATGCATACTGTTTCTCCCGTAAAAGGAAGTAACTGTGTTTGCAGTACAACGAACAACTCCTCGAATTTTTGGTGATGGAAGTGAAACCGGGCAATGCGGTTGCTATTATCGAATGCGACATGAACGTTGAATTCGATGCACCGGAAGGATACGTCGAGCCATCTGGATCTGGTGCATCTAGCACATCAACAAAGGTTTGGTTCACCTTATGTTCACATTGTACCTATCCAGATTAGAAATGAACTTTTCAAATCAATACTCTAATTTTGTTGTCTATATTATCGACTCCTTCCTGTTCTTTGCGTTAATTTTCATCGACAGATTCGTTGCAGCCGTCGGCGCCGCCTCGAGTGCCAAGTGTGGGAAAAGGCTTAGTTGCTCCATCCGAGAAAAAGTTCACTGCATTCGCTGGAAGTGGTCATCGACTGGATGGAAAAACGAAATCGCAGACTTCGTTAGCAGAGATTGCGGATTCCGAAAACAAACTTCCACAACTTGTTGTCGAGACTAACTATGAGCCGGGATCACTCACGTTTGTTCGGTTTGTTATCTATTCGATTCGTTGTCATTCTACGAGAGGGTTTTCGATGGTTTTGCTTGTGGATAGCGTGGTGTTTGCTGTGCTCGCCATTCTGCTGGAAAATAGATCACCCGAAATATTTTTACGTTGTAATGAGCAAGATGACTTGATCATGCTTCCCTGCTCGTAATAGAGGGAAGCGCTTACAAGTTAGATCGATAGTTTAGAGGTAGCGATGAAGGAGATCGAAATGTAGCAAGGAGGAAGGCTTCCTCTTGTTTTCCTTACGATTGCGTTTGGGGGTTTTTAAAGGTCGGATATGATTATTGCAAGAAAACATCAAGATGCTTTATGTCTGCATATTAGTGACTAATTGATGTCAAAGGTTTGAAAAAGGTTCCGTTTGCAAAAAGTTAGTGAAGATTGTAGCGCAAGCTCTCTTCCGTTCGCTTTTGCAAATGAGAGCGGTAGCATGGTTTTTGAATAGGAGAGGGGCCCCACCGCAGAGATACGAAGAATGACCACCTTTTAGGTCATGAGATCGATGTGAGCGAAAGAGGCTATGTCCTTATTCACCTATTTAACCGTGCCTTTCTCCCTCTCTTCCCGGTTAACAACACTTTTGTCATGAGAATATCTGCAGACGTAAATTGGTGCAATCTAATTTACACCAAACAACTCCTTCGCAACCAGATCTAACCCTTAGGGAACCATACGTCTTTTTGCATAGACTATGCACATTGGAGCAGTTATAAGGATAGATTTCAATGTATAAGCCAAAAATAGTGCAGTCGTATTTTTTGACGATTGAGAGTGCACAATGGTAGTCCACACTGCCATAGAGAGGATCCGTGGAAATATTGCAGATACTTCTTTTTGAATTCGCTAGTTTATTATGATTCATCGTGTTGTTTCCGTAATGATGGTGATCTAAAAATTTAGTTTATTTGAGTAGTACCATCAAGGTCGAAAAATAGGTAATTTACAGCTACGATTATAAAAATCGTTCGCTAATGGAGAAGGAATTGGCAGAAACAAGCAAAGGTGGTGAAGGACGTACGGAGACCTTTGGTGGAGCTGGTCATACTATACGTACACGACGTTTTATATGATGAGTACTGTGCTGAGAGGAAAGGCGACAATCTAGCTGTGCTCGATATTTCGATTTCCTATTCGTTGGTTTACAAAGGTGGAGTAAATAATTTTGAGAGGTATTAAAAGGTGGCGTGACGTTTATTGGGAGTATTTTCTCATCAGTGATTTGATGTGAAATATTTTTTGCTTGAAAAAGATCTTTCTTTAGTCGTTTAGAGTGAAATTCCAACTGCTTACTTTCTTTCTTTTAGATGACAGCGAATCACAAAGATACCTCTCGAATATTTTTGTATTTTATTTGAATGATAGAAATATTTTCTCCATAGTGATTTATGAAATTCATTACGGTAAAATTAAATTCACTAGATTTTGTAAAAATATCACTTCTACAATTTGCAGTCACATTTGGGAGCTGAATTCAACGTTTAATTTGAGCTTATCATATCATATGATCGTGATTACATGACATAAGACATCTTGGCGCAAAAGAAATACTTTTATTGAATTGTTGTGATTTTATGCGGAACGCATTGCATATATTTTTTGCCCCCAAATAATTTGAATTTACCCAAATTCTAAATATTTCGTATCAATTCTATTTATTCTATCGAATCTGTCAGAATTTTCCAAAGTTTTCTCTAAGTGTTTCATTTGTCATACGTTTAATTTACGTGCTTTTATCGTTCATCTGTGAAAGGGGGCCGAAAGGGAATTGCTAAATAGTGAAAGCGGAAAATGTCGATGTCATATTTGATCGACTAGTCGGCTGCGTAAACCTTAGGCAGAAAAATTGAATAGTGGCTTCATTTAATTATTCATTCTACAAGTGTTCTTCTTTTATAATCTAATATTATGTGTTACTTATAATTTTCCAGCTGTACTATCAGAAAGAAAATTTTTTAATGCACATCTCAGGTGAGCCGTTACACAAATTGATCTACGTTTTGACCTCGTATAAAGGTCGGATTTTATAGTGAGGGATACAATGAAATGTTTGCAACAATTTTATGAGTTATCAAATTGCACACCTATATGGATTACTGCTCACCTTTAAATGTTTATCTATCATGTATTTTATGAAGCGTTCTGCCTCTTAATGATTTTTTATATTCTTTTTTTTCACTTCCTCTTTGTGGTACTAAACGTTTTTTCTGAGCATTTTTTCGATGAACGTAGACGTCTTATGTGTGGAATAATGGAAAGGATGCAATTCGTTGCTATACGTGAAATTAACAGGTTCCCAGTAATCTCGTGGACATTGTTCGTTGTTGGGGGCTGCATTCCTCTTCTAAAATTTCACTTGAATTATTTTGAAAATCCCGTGACCGAAGTATTTGCTTTCCGGATATGATATACTCGAGTGGGAGTGAGGGTGGAAAAAAGAGGCCAACTGTAAACTTCAAATGTGGCCTAGGTTGGTGACAAAATTGAGCAAAGTGATGCGAAGTTTTCCAAATACCTTCGGCAGAAGCTTATAAGGGAAAGGGGATGTGAATAAAAGCAGACCGAACACTTGCACTCACAATACCGGAAATAAGTGAACGATAAAGGATGATCAAAAAAATAAGTGAAACGAATATTGAAGTTCATCTTTATCATCTCTCAAGCTTATTTTTTTCCAGCATTTCCGATCTCTTTTCATTCTTTCTCAATATCTCCCCAACGTTCCCCAATCACCATTCCACATTTTGTTTTTTCACCCTTCTCCAACATTTTCCAACTTTATTTTTTCTCAACAACTTATCTTTTTTTTCTCTCAACAATATCACACTTTTCGTATCGCATCCCAAAGATTCACAATTACATGGGGCTGTGTTTCTCCAAAAAGCGTAAGTGTAAATATGCTTCGCGTTATATTGCAACATACCAGCAATAAAATCTGACACATGAGAACTCAAGGGGAATTCCCTATATCTGACACATATGGCATTAAATTTCTCATCCACAGCATGATCTGAATAAATTTATCTCAAATGACTTCAATAAACGAAAAAAAAACATTCATCAAAAAACAAAAAAAAAATTTCCAAACGTACAATTAAATATAATTATAAGCTAGAGTTTCCTCGTTAGGCACAAATTGAAGCTCGAGCTTGACCGGTTGTTTAAGTAGAATAGATAGAAACTCTTCGGCGAATCCGAACATCCAATAAATCCTTCGAACATCAAGTCGTCGTGAATATTGCAGAAATCCGGCCACATAGACACAGTTTCCACGCCTCTTTATCACCAACTACAATAGCAAAATCATAATGTTTTTACAACAGTTAAATATCCTCCAAAAATACAATCAAAGATAGCAAAAATATTTTTAAAAAATCGCAAAAAAAGGAAAAACTAAATTCGGCAAATTAACCTCATTTCCGCTGACGGTAAGATATTGTGCAAGAAATCCACGAATGCAACGCCTAATTATCTCATCCTGTGCCACCTGAAAAGGTGATAGTCATTTAACCAATCAACAGACATTATTCTCTCTCAACATTTATCACTTTTAGTCATAAAACTTAACGATGATAAGATTAAAGAAGATCAAGGTTTGATTGCCTATGCTATATCAAACAATAACACTCTAGCTTCACACTAAATTCTACATCAAAATAAAGCACTTTTCTGTCCGTTATATTCTCCAAACTATATTAGCAAAAAAATAATACCTGATATGGTTGGGTTTGTCTGAATTGTTCGAGATTCTGTGAATGCCATGTAAGCCAAGCTTTCTTCACACCGATGTGATGTGGTCTTTGTGCCATCTCATAAGTAAGCATCTGTGAGCGATCGATAGTCGCCTAAAAATTCGATGGACTACGGTACTACTAAAATACTTAAAAAACTATTATGCATAAAACCAAAAGTTATTCCATCAACAAGTGATTCATCATCTTTTCACCTCCCTCCCCACCCCCTCCCCCAAACTATTTATACCCACACATTTATTGGGTGATTCATATTTACTCACGCATATGAACACATTTTGGTTTATATGGGAAGAGGGGAAGATGAGAACAGGAGGGACAAGGGAGTGTAGGCGCAACTCAAAAATATCACATCTTGAGAGAGAGAAAGAGAAGTACCATTAACAAAACGAGATGATTGCTGAGCTCATCATCGATGCAAAAGCAGATAATTCCAAATCATTCAATTTATGCTCTAGTTAAGTTAGTAGCTTAAATTAAATTACCGGCAAATTTTATTTACGTAATTTTCCTAACCATCACTAGCATTTTTTCTTTTTGCGTAAGAGGAAAGGTGATCCCTAAGCTGCATGCCACCTATCACCACTCTTACAATTCTCCTCATTTGGGTATACTCGTCACATCTAATGCAGCAATAAAGGAGAGCAAAGATATACCTGGAATTTGCCAGCTTGGTTTTTATGAAGCACAACGCCAAATGAGATGTACCTTCGTAGGCTTTCGGGAATGACCGCCGAACAACTAGGTGATAACATGCCACGCATTTGAGTTCTCATCATTATGGACAGATAGCTGTCGATAGATAGCAAAGAAACTAAAATTAGCAATGTAGAATAGACGCTATTAAATTACATCATTTAATAAACGTCTCATGTCCTGATCGTTATGCTTGAGAAATTAATCTATCCTAACTAACGTAGCCATGAGTGGATATTTGCTCTAGATGAAGCTATAAGAACGGAAAATATTTTTAAAACATCTCCACATAAATAATTAAATGAAGAGAAAAAAGTTCGAAAAAATCCGAAATAAAATTCAGGTAAAAAGCGGCGGTCGTGAAAGCACAGGAAACGACAAAAGATAAAATGAAGGTAACAAGATGATAAAGTTGATAAGGATTAAGCTGCACTTTGATCATTTTAAAATGCGTTTTCCCAAAAAATGCGAATTTCAACCCAACCAAAAAGATGTCTCCTTTCGTGTCGTCTAATGTAACTATCACCTTTTAAAAGGTCAAATTTCGAGATGAAGTCATATTTCCTCGAAGGCACAACGGGATACTCACCTTTCAATTCTAAAACTTTAATCAAAACTTACTAAAGTATATTTTATGGTTTTCGAATGTCGAAAATGTTTTTTGAACAAAAAATTGAAATTTGAATACTTATTAAGTTTCACATATAAGGGGAGGGGGGTAATCAACGGCATAAAATTTTGCTTTCTTTTTAAATCATATTTCTGGAATCCCACACCCTAAGATATAATTTGTATCGATTCTATGCAAATCCTTGAATTCTGAAATTCAAAATATTATTCTCTATCAGTTACATTGCGCTTCGTATATTTCCAAAGAATAAAAAACAAGAGAAAGTATTTATATATGATTAAAATAGATTCATAGAGCAAAAACGCTCAAAAATGGCCTCATATAAGAGTTGAATTGATTGGATAGAAGATGGCAGATATTAAAAGGTGTTCAATAATCCAATTTATGGAACGGCTGGTAAAGACTAAAACAAGCCAACAATGCAAAACCATCCTATGGCATTAAGAAAACTCGTCTTTTACAATCCTATTTATATTACACTGGCAGCATTCCCCTCCAGCTTCCTCCCCCATTAGCCCGTGAAAAATCATAGCATAGTGCTTTGGCAACTCGACCTTTCACATCAAAAGTTCGCTAATTTTTTGAAAATGATCTTGAATTCATCGCTTATGAAGCCAGTGCAAAATGGCTGGAGCAATAAGCAAAAGACGTACGCACGGAAGAGAGACTGAGATAGCGTACACGTTCTTAGCGATCGATGCCACCTCAATCATATTTTCTAACAAAAACTTCGCAATACGTTGTGAGAAGAAAAGGATTTGAAAGGAGAACATAGACCCACATTAAAGAATGTTAAAAATTTCGCCATTTTGGTGAAATGGTAGAATCGGCTTAGTGTTAAAGCCGTAGGTTGGGATTGCGAGGGTGGAGAGTTGGCTGCCGTTCCCCTTCCCGTTTGTTTGTGTTGCACAGAGGGTGGGGCGAAGCATCTCCTCCACCTTTATGTGAAGTACAAGAAGAATGGGGCGAAGCTCCTTCTGATCCAGGCAGGGTCGAACCTGTATACTATTTGATAGATTCGATTTAATTCAATACAACCTGTTCAGTCTGATCGTTAAGCTGCTTTAGCCGACAAACCTCAGAGCGATTACAACCGCTTTTTGAAGAAACCAAACTCTCCACGACTAGCAAGGCTTAAAATTTTGATTGGAAATCCAGTGCGGAATGATACAAATCTTACAAAACTCCTGACGCAGAGGCTGTGGTCGAACCTGGGTACTACTTCGTAAAGCTGCCTCAGTCCAGAAACCTCAGAGCATTTACAATTGATCTTTGAACTCTCCATGACTAGCAGGGCTGGGAAGTTTGATTGGAAATCGAGCGCGGAATGACACAAATCTTACAAAACTCCCGAGGCAGAGGCGGGGGTCGAACCTGGGTACTACTTCGTAAAGCTGCCTCAGCCCACAAACCTCATAGCATTTACAACTGATCTTTGAACTCTCCACGACTAGCAGGGCTGGGAAGTTTGATTGGAAATCGAGCGCGGAATGACACAAATCTTACAAAACTCCCGAGGCAGAGGCGGGGGTCGAACCTGGGTACTACCTCGTAAAGCTGCCTCAGCCCACAAACCTCATAGCATTTACAACTGATCTTTGAACTCTCCACGACTAGCAGGGCTGGGAAGTTTGATTGGAAATCGAGCGCGGAATGACACAAATCTTACAAAACTCCCGAGGCAGAGGCCGGGGTCGAACCTGCAGCCCTCTTCTCATGAGCCCGACTAAGCCACACTACCACCTCCGCTGGTTCTGTTTGAGGACGTGAATAGCTAAAGCTTGAAGAAAGTGTACTCTGCGTTGGTTTACCTGAAGCATAAAGCTGTTTTTGTTCGTTTAGTATTCTTTTTTCGCCAAAGATTTTGATAATCATGCTACGGTCTTACTTCATTTTCCGTTTAGACTTAGCTTTATGTCATATCTTCCTCACTTCCCACCTCCACCATGCCCCTCAATTCCCTCTCCTTAACTAAAAAAAAGGAGTGAGATGACAAACTTTACTATTAAATTAATCGTACAATATATTAAACAAATCTCTAAGTTTTTAAGTGTGACAACCAGAACAGCATAAATTTCTTAATTTTTTTATGTTTTTGTAAAAAAAAGAGCAAAATGTAGACGCAGTGATTTACCCATATTTTTACCAACATGGGTAAAAAATTATATTATACATTGTCTATCACCTAGTCTTCTTTTTTGGAGATGGGATGAGTGAGATGGTACTGACGCTCCTTATACAGGTTGCAGTCACGAAACTTAGGTAGCCGTCATCATATCCCATCGATGCAACAGAACCTTCCCCCAATCCCTCCCTCCCCCCCCCCAAATATTAATTATGTTACTGTCTTCTGTTGTAACTGAAGGTTATCAAAATATGCATACATACTGGTCGGGGCTTCACCGGCGGCTAGTAATTGTATGCAGTAAAAAACTAACGTGTACACGAGAAAAAGTTTTTATTGAAACTAGAACGACACATTTCATCACAACTGACCTTGTTGCAGACAGCAAAAGTTAAGAAGGTAGGCATGGAGAAAAGGAAGGGAGGGGCGAATGGGAACCGATCACTCCCTCAGAATGCTCGAACAATAAGCAGGGAAAAGGAAGTAAAGGAGGTCAAAGAAAAAGAGAAGCCAACCAGCAGTAATAATATGGACCGTTGTCCCACACCCTCATTAGATTCTTTTTTTTTTGGCTAGCAGTTGATAAAAGCGCTAGAATGGTGCCAATCATCAAGCACCAACCATCAATAATAATACAGGAAGTAAAACAGCAGGTGTAATACTTCCGCCTAATTCTCGCAATACAAGTGAAAGTTTAGCCCGCAAATCGATTGAACAAGGCAATGGCGAGGCGCTAAAATTTCGTTAAATTTTGCCATAAATTACATTACTTTATTATTCGATGTCGAAAAAGCCTCATTCACCTCCTTCAACTAGGCTTGGCTCTTTATTGCATCATTTCTTTTGGATACGCGAAAAACTCTTCGAGAATATGAATCATTAATAGCAATAACATTTGTGCACTGTTATATTTTTGTGTTGTCTTCTTCGGTCCTCACAAGGATTTCACCTTGAATGAGGATAGTAACATGTTTTCCTTGTCCCCCATCCCCTCCCTCACCATATCAAACTTTAGACAGCGAGACAGAGTAAAAGCGATATAGATTCCAAAACAAAGCATTTCAAAGCCTGCCAATCATAAGCATTTAGGAACGAGTAAACATTGGGTAACTGGACAAAAGAAGACCCCCTCCCCTACCCTGCATAGCATGTTTAACAAAACTGAATCCAGAGCATTATTTCGGCGAAAAAATAAGGGACTCTATCAAAAATCGGTATTTTTTAAATATTTATGACTAATCTAAAGGGGCTGTAAAGAGAAAGGCATGTTCATATAAGAGGGAGATGGGCAGATAGGGAAGGGGTGCGGAAGAAATTACGACTATAGACAATCTAGCAACGTTAATTTAAGCAACAATAAATTCCAATAGCAAATTACACAAGAACATTGCTGCAAAAAAAAAAAGAAAAAAGAAAGAAACAACTATGTCGGTCGTCAATAAATAGAATGTGCGAGAAGATTTACACAGCAGCTGACAAAAATAAAAAAAGCTACTAATACAGACAGACAAAGAACTGCATTGCAAATTGAGCTGATTGAGTGCGAAGTTACCACTCGGCAACTAGCGATCGTCACAGAATTACTCCTATAAAGTCTTTCAAAATCAAATGGTTCGCGAAAGCAAATCTTTGCCGGAGATGTTGACTAAAATGTTAAAAATAATTCCATACATAATTTCGGGTCCCATCCATCGGTTATTCAGAAGAATTTTACCATAACGCCCGCGCTATGCGGCAAAAATTCGGTCGTATTGATTTCTACTGTAATGCTACCGTATTACTTCGAATAAAAATCTGGTGGTTGTTGAATTCTCAGGATTTTATGGGAATATTGGAGGTTAGACTAATCCTTTGCAGCATTTCGACATGCCAAAGGAATAATGTTTTTATATATATAGGAAGAAATCATTCCCTTTAACCTTGCAATGAGGGACAATAAATTTTTTGTTGGGAATGGACTAATTTTTTTCCCAAAAATTCTGGAAGAGGTTAACTAAAGAAGCGGGCAAAGGTCTCAGCTCGTTGAGAGGAGGAGAGAGAATAATTTCAGTTCGATCTTTATCGATGAGAATGTGCACATAGCATTCTATCAATAAAACACTAAATGCATTAATCCCCAATAATCTTTATTCTATTCTTTCTTTGTCTCCCTCCACAAAAATATTAATCTCTAAAACGATCGCTAGCATTTAGCTCACACAATCTAAAAAAAAAAAAAATGAACGCATGCCACAAGGAAACCGAACCATGTGTGTGGTAATCAATACCTTATGTGATAATATTTCCACCGTATGTGGTAATATTTTCACCATCTGTGATAATAACATTTCCACCTGTAATATCTCATGAAACTACGTTATAAAATATCTATTTCTACACAACGATGTAGTAATAATTTAGCAATAATTTGCTCAAAAAGGTAAAACATGTGATCAAAGATGTATAAAGGAAAATTCCGCCGTCTGAATAATCCTCATCGTTGAATAAACATCGGAAATATTGGATGTTCAAACATGTTTCTATGAAATTTTCTTTTTTTTTTCACATATTACGGTACCTATAAACTTCGCCATCTCAATACTGTGATATTTTCATCGTTTGCGAGAAATTCTTATGTCTTCTTAATGTTGATTCTATATTCTATAACTAATACCAGACGATAAGTAAACCAACCGAAAGTTAACACAACTTTCGAACAAAATAATTCACATTATCACTCATCATAATCGCGGATATTTGATGAAAATATGGGATTGAATTGTGACTTTCAGATGATCATATCGATAATAATTGATTAGTCACTCTTATCGTTTTGAAATTTTCGTGTCGGTGGTAAAAATGTCTTCTTATCCGGTAGCGGTTCATTTTCGATTGTTGTATTTGGCACTCGTGGTTTCTTTGCAATATAAGCATTATAGAAGAATTCAACAAATAGATATAGATAACTGAGATACATCAATGCACCCATTGTTAAGACATTCCATCTGAAAAAAAATTGCAATACCGATTAGTGAAATTTGCATTAATTATTTAAAAAAAAAAATTTTTTTTTTACCTCTCAAAGAATCAATAATGCCTCCTATTAAAATCTCAAATCTAACATATTGATAGATGATATATGAATGCAAATTTTTGAATCATGAAATTTGCATGGAAAAGTTCATATAAAAATAAAAATTAATTTTCAAATATATGTATATATTTATTTTTTGGATCGGTGTTTAATGCTCTTTGCGATGATTATTTTGTAATCAACAACTAATGAACTTGAAACTATTAGTCTTTCTTGAAAAGTAACTGCTGGTATGGGTGGTAAGATTATATATGGCCAAAAATTTCACCTTACTCAACTTTCACCTCCCTCTCCCACCACAAGTGAAAAAATTTTCCACGATGTTTTGAAGTTTCGGCGAATTTCCCCGATTCATAACTTCGATTGCGGAAGATCAATGAAACCATTACGTCGGGATTCTATTTAGCGTTCCACTCAAATCAAAGACTATAATTTTGACCATATTATCATCATCATGCACTTTATAATTTTCCCTTCTTTCCTAGTTGATGCGCTGTCTGTCTACAAAGGCGGCCTCATTTCTAGGTATATTTCCACTTTCGGCACATCTTTCAAGTTTTTAGATTCACTAAACTTGAAAAGAAAAAAAAACTTTTACAAATTAAGCGTCAAATTATAAAAGTATCGCTAAAAAAATTAATGCAAAAAAAAAAAGAACTTACGCCACTTGACAACTAGGAATCGAATCCGTATATTTGATATAGAATAGATGTGCGAAAATATAACAATTAATAACGAATTGTACAATTTGAATACTCGTTATAAATTGTGCCACTGCACGAGGAGTTTTGAAATGAAGTGCTCGTACACCGAAATAACTGTAAGTATTTTTAGTAGCAACATCTTATTAGGATGTCCTATTACCTTATAAAATTACCTTGCAGACATCTATTCACCTTAGCGACACCTGACAGGACGATCTTGATTCGGGTCATTGACGATTTGAAAAAAAAGGAGTGCCTGGGGAAAAAATATAATGAAATTGAAAGGAGAAGTCAATTTGCAAAGCATTTTTTTCAGGGAATAAAAGTGCAACTTCGAAGCAATACGATATGCACTCTTTTTTTTACTTGCAACATTCCCTTTTGTGTTATGTTTAATCAATGGAATTTTAATGAAGTGAATCGATGTTTAATTAATCAACGAGAAGAATTGTCTCTCAAAGAAATTCATTAGAAAAGAGCAAAAAAAAAAAAAAAGAAAACTATGAGAAGTAAAGCAATCGAAATAACAGAGAATACAGTAGAAATAGAGAAATCCTAGATATGCTAGAAAAGAAATCACGCAACATACTGGATAATAGCCATCAGGAGTGTTTTTTAAGCGACCGACCGGATGCATAAATGAGAGGACGGTTTGAGAGTGCTCCATTTTGTGAAAGCAGATAAAATTAAAGTACATAGAGAACCTTCAGTCAATTTGAAAATGAAATGGAATTGGTAAATCTATAACTAAATGTGGTAAAAACCGTATTTCATAGCCAAAATTCTGTCGGTATGAAGCTAATAGAACAGATACAAATGAAAGCATTAAAATTAAATACTGCCATAAATAAGGTGTTTAATGAAAGCAAAAAGCTGCAAATAATGAACATAAACTTACAAGTACATGATAGCATGTACAGAAAGATTAAGTGCAAGACTCCATCGACACCATGCTTGTTGCTCCGAATAGGTAATCTGCGCATACAGAAATGTAAGGGCATGATGATACCAATGCATAAATATCACCGGTCTTTTACGTAGCACCAAGAATAGCGTATCACCCAACTCCGGTGCTTTCGACATAACGAACATCCATCCCCAATAACCCGTCGATGGATTTTTATAGAAATCCGCATTATCACAGTATGACCCTAAAATATGCATAAATTTCTTGCAAACTTTTGCAGCAATTTTCACCTTATCAGTATATTGCTATTAGTAGAATAATTTCCATATAGAAATTTCCAATCAGCAAAGAAAATGATAATAGTGCTAACAATAACAACGAAATTGTATTATTTAGTACTTTTTCCGTTATAATATTTTTAATAATCTCTAATCTAAATAATTTTTTAATAATATTATTGATACATAAATTAATAGGAGAAATTTTTTAACGAGTATAAGAGGAAGTGAAAATCCGTTCATATTAGTCAATCACGTGATTTAATGCTAAAAAAACACGTGAACATAAACATTTGAACGCAATCATTCATCGAGAACATACCACACAATCACGCCACATTTTGCTCTCTTCAATTATTCACTATTACTGCTTTGTACTTTTTACAAATAGAAAAAACATATCGCTCATGTTTTTTTTCTTCCTTTTTCGTTGCAAAAATTCGATAATCACTACAAAACTCTCAATAATGTTATTTACTTTTCATCAGCGTATTTCTCATTTCCCTTTTCCATACCCCTAATTTGGTGAATTTTATTTTGAATATTTAAAAAAAATTTCATGATCCTAAACTGATATCCACTTATCGAATTTTCCCAACTCTATCTCTACTATGGCACTCACTGTAAATATTGCCCTCATCAAGTGAAGAGGAGAGAAGGGGGAATGAACGGAGGAAAGCACAACACCGACAATGAATCGACTAGAGAATATTGCTTGCTCAAGAACATTTCTTGCTTAGGGAATTATTTCCTTCCCTCTAATTATTCTGATTGAATATTTCATTTAATAAATAAAATTACGATTCAGAATCGTATATAAAAAAATCATTCAATAAAGATATCATACCAACAAATCCGAGATTCTTAAGTGCCCATAAAAGTTCAGGAATAAGTCGATAGGCGGCAACCGCCGAGAAAATCGAAAACGAAAAATTCCATACGGCAAGTAGGCGATCAAGTTCAAATGCCGCTTTATTTCGCATCATCTTTTGCCCGAAATAAACCATCGCCAAATACGCTACAGTAATCTGCAAGCTTTTCGGTGGTTTTATTGCGGAGATTTTTCATGGATTGATAAATAAAGAATAATAACTATGCGAAAAATAAAATTGCTAATTTACACAAATAATTTCAATAAGAATTATTTAAAACAGAAAACTTTTTTATCTATCACTTCCATTTGTGTCTATTTACTTTGAGTGTTTTCATTTTTATGCCTACGGCAATATTACATTTAATAACATAATCGGAAATGCTAGCTAATCATTACCTTCATATTTATAAAACAACAAATATACAGCTTATAATTCGAAAAGCCTCTTTCATGGAATATTCTTGTTCAAAAAAACTTAAACAAGATGAATTCTTGGAATAAAACTTTAAACATCCCCTTCATATAATCAACGACGTCCCTTCTTTTTCTTCTCCAAATATACAACGAATATGCCTCATAACTTCTATATTAAAAAAAAGAAAACGCATTAGCACACCTTAAATGAAGTAGGTACCCATAGTGCCATAAATTCGATAGTTCTATCCACATTCCATTCCTCTCCGAAGAGAATATCACTTAAGCTGATTAATTGCGTCATATCTGTTGACATTTTCACTCAAAACGATCGTCCCTAACAATAAATTTTCATTAATTTTCGATAGCTATTTACTTGTGATAACAAAATAAGCAATAATGTGATAATATTATCATTAAGGCGCTAAGTTCTTTTATGAGCATAAGTCTTAAAAGTTGGAAACTTAAACTTGTTTACACAAATGAAACGTCATACATGAGATTCTAACATTATATGCCTCTCTATCCCGCTTAATCATGCAATCACTCTAATACGCCTTCAAAAAGTAGATGAAGCTTAGAGAACAGTACAATCATATTTTAGCTAATTCTATCGCACCTATAAATATTCAACAAAAGACTTATGTTTTGCTAATTAGACAGGTATAAATTTTTAAAAAAATCAATATTAGATATGAGTTAACTTTTTCTCACCTATGTCTGAAACTTAGCACTATCAGATATATCAACAGACAAAACACATAAATTCTTCTATATCAGCATAACATTATAACAATTTTAAAAAAATCAAATTTGCGCAAAGCGTATGCGGTAAGAACGTGCCAGCTGTTGAATGCAACGAAGCAATGCAAGTGACAGCTAACTGCCATGCACAGACCGCACACTATGTGCGATGACGAACGCCTACATCGGCTCTCCAATAGCCGCGTCGCATCGAGATGGGGAATGAATGGCACTGCGCTGAGGCGAACTTTTTTCAAGGTGGCAGGTTTCGAGTGGCGGGAGCTGCTGTTGAGCAGATCATAGAGGTTTATCTAGTGCGATCTAATTTCACTTCCGACTCTTTGAACGCCTAGTGCAAACACATTTATATCTTAAGCTTAAATTTAAATGTGCACTTTAAAAAGTAAAAATAAATTTAGCTATCATACAATAGTAGACTAAAATGGAATTTGTGTCAGTTCGATCAGAATCGTACAATACGCATCGTTTTTAAAATGTTTGCCTCGAAAGGTCAAAAAGTGACTCCTTATGTTTCGTTTGGCGTCTGTGACCAAGAAACGAGTTTAACCGATCTCCATATGGTCATTGGTTGAACTCGAGTGATCAGGACTGAGACATGGTTTAACTCATAAGACCTCAAATAAACTCAAACAAGAAACAAAACACATAACTTTCACCCTTAGAACCATAAGATTCGTGAAGAACATTTATCACAATGTCTATCGTCTGCTGACATCTAACATCAACGTTGGAAAAATCAACACAAATTGATAGGGCGACAATGAAAACGTATGACGAAAATTATCTACTAAAGTAATATTTTACTTCAATACCTCTCATGATTTGCATAAAAGGTTCATTTTGTCCTTCTCCCTGCAGCAACTTAAGTTCATTTTCAACCCGAAAGTTCATTTTAAATCCTTCAAAAGAGAGATGGAGAGGATGAAAAGTAGATTGTAGGAGAAGGGACTGTAAGGGCAAGAATAAATAAATTACAGTCTATAACTCTTGAGTCACTGAGATAAGTTGTTCACAAATGGAGACAACACGCCACTTTGCGCTTTTCAGTAAAAACAAAGCGGAAAAAAAAACGCTATGATGAATTGCGACGTATCATCGTTTCGCGAGTGGTGTGCGTTTGCAAACATCAAGAAACAAATAGATCGAAATATCATACAAACGATGATATAAACGTGCTTCGCCCTTATATATGTAAACCGCACTTTCTCACTATAAACTACACTTTGTAGATGATGTTTGAAGTTTGATAAAGTGGAAAGTCTTTTAAAACAATTAAAAAAAATTTTTTTTTCTATAGGAATGATAAAATTTCGAAAAAAAAAACAACACGCTAAATTATAAGTGAAATTCGAACTATTTAAAGGTCGAGAAATAAAGATTTCTAAAGAAAATATTTCGATCGTTTTCAAATTGAATACCACTAATTTCCATCGTTGTTGTATGTTGAAACGAAATGTCTCAACACACTAATATGTGGTATAAAAGTGTGGGGAGGACGAGGAAAGGCAGGAGGAGGGGAAGGAAGGATGGAAGGAGGGCAAAGAGCAGGTATTCATTCTCACTGAAGATAGCCGTCAAATTTTTTAAATTTATCAATGAATTTGTTAAGGAAGAATATTGAGAAGTGAGATTGAAACGTTTCACTGACGATGTCAGTAAATTATTTCAAAATATAGAAACGCTATTGTAAGAAAAGCACTAGACGAATGACCGGACAATTGCTCCAAATATGACATCCTAACTTTAAATTTTTATTACTTCATTGATAAGTAGAGAAGGAAATTAAATGAGAGCTTCTTTCAGGTTGACATCGTCGATGCAATAAAGTATTCACTCGCAAATGCTGCAAATGAAAGATGTTATGTTTGAATATTGCTTTATTGTGGGCGTTCGTTGATATGACGTTATAAACGTCGACAATCGTCCGATCTATTATTACAGCAGCGAACACGCCATTTTTAAGGGCATTCTACATTTGGAACATTCAATACTGCTATTTTTTTTATCTATTCTCTAAATATTTTCTTTTCTGATTGCCAAAGTGATGGGGTTTTCTGTTTTGCGAGAAATTTTCACTCAAAAATGATTTCTAGTAAATTCGTCCAAACTTGACAAAAAGAATATGGGTGTACCTGCTGCAATATTTGGTTAAATGCTATTGTAGCGGTAAAAAATGCTGCAAAAGGGAGTAAATCGGTGATAATTTCATAGGGTAGGGTGGAGGGGCGAAGCATCCCCTTCCCGTTTGTTTGTGTTACATAGAAGGTGGGGCGAAGCATCTCCTCCACTTTTATGTGAAGTACAAAAAGACTGGGGCGAAGCCCCTTCTGAGCCAGGCAGAGGTCGAACCTGCATACTATTTGATAGATTCGAATTAATTCAATGCAACTCATTTCAGTCTATTCGTTATGCTACTTTAGCCGACATGCCCCACAGCAATTGCAACCACTTTTTGAAGAAACCAAACTCTCCACGACTAGCAAGGCTTAGAAGTTTGATTGGAAATCCAGCGCGGAATGACACAAATCTTAGAAAACCCCTGACGCAGAGGCTGGGGTCGAACCTAGGTACTACTTCGTAAAGTTGCCTCAGCCCACAAACCTCAGAGCATTTACAATCGATCTTTAAACTCTCCATGACTAGCAGGGCTGGGAAGTTTGATTGGAAGTCGAGTCCGGAATGACACAAATCTTACAAAACTCCCGACGCAGAGGCGGGGGTCGAACTTGGGTACTACTTCGTAGAGCTGCCTCAGCCCACAAACCTCAGAGCATTTACAATCGATCTTTGAACTCTCCATCACTAGCAGGGTTGGAAAGTTTGATTGGAAATCGAGCGCGGAGTGACACAAATCTTAGAAAACTCCCGGGGCAGAGGCGGGGGTCGAACCTGCAGCTCTCTTCTCATGAGCCGGACGCCTTACCCACTAGGCCACACGACTACCTCCGCCCTGTCTATTTGAGGACGTGAATAACTAAAGCTTGAAGAATGTGTACTATGCGTTCGGTTATCGGAAACATGCAGCTGTTTTTATTCGTTTAGTATTCTTTTTTCGCCGAAGGCTTTGAAAACCATGCTACGGTCTTACTTCATTTTCCGTTGGTTGCAGGTGTGATGATTGATGGATACTGTTCTCAGCATGTTGATTATCCAATGTAGATGGTCGCCTGGCTATATGAAATGTAAGAACTGTTGTATAGCATTAGTATGGTTATGTCGATATTTCTATCTATGATGGCGCTATTATATTCCTCAAGAATATTTATATAACTCGGCTTTTGTCATCCTCTTTTAATTGCTTATCGATAATGCCGTACTGTATTGCTTGCCTTCAGCTATCTTTCTTGCATTCCGCGGTGCTTGCCTTCGCGATCGGCAATTCGTACTTGTGGCCTCTGGGAAGAACTTACTTTTGTTGAGGCGTTTATGATCGTAATGGTCCCTCCCGCCTCCCCATTTGCTGATTTTCGATGTTTGTATAGATGCCTCTCGTCGAATTTCATTGCTAAGTAGCGACGCAGTGTTTGGAGGGTACCATTTTATGCCCTTTTTTTTAAATCTCCGAAGCGCACTGCGATATCTCATGCCCGACTTTTTAATCTGTTATATTTTGTTAAGAATCTGCATCCCACATCGAAAATCCTCAAGGCGTTTAGCCATGATCTTTTTTCTTGCTAATATTACAATGGAATTTTTATGAAAATTCAAAAATTCATCATGTGAAACGTCTATTCTATAATGGTTGTGCTTCGTTTTTAAAATATATACTAAATTTTCTAGTGCTCTACTTATTCTTCTCTCCAAATATCTTAGTCATTTCATATTTCTTGAGAATTTCCAGACGATATATTAGAAAGTTTTAGAAGCATTTTTATCAGATCGTTTCCAGACGATGACATACTCATTAGAAAGTTTCATGATAAAAGCATTTTTATCAGATCCGTGATTTAAAAAAAAGAGCAATTCATTCGCAGATTTGAGCTATACATTATGCACAAGTATATCAATGCAAATAATTTTTTAAACGACCACTATTATATTTTATAGGTATTGAAAAATCCAACGGCAATATACGTCAACAAATTAAAGAAAACGATCATCTGTTTGCTGTGGAATTATTACTGAGGAAGATGATAGTAGCTTCTTTAAATAAGGTTCTTATGGATAAGTTTAAAATTACAACCTAAGTTTGACCATATCGCTCCCGGATTCTTAATTAGCATATCACAAATGCGAAATTCAAATTGCACAACGCTAACGTTTCAAATTTATGCAAATTATATTGAAACGGAAGGCGATGACATAAATCGATATCGTTCTTTAAGAGAGTTCTTCACAACGGTTGCAACACTATTCGTTCTATTCGATCCCCAATTAGTCTGCAATATATAGCTGCATTATGCTCATTATTTCAATTATTTATACGTCCTAATGAAGCAATACCATTTTGAAATAAAATGTTCTCGAATAATACAATATTCAAACATTTCCATAAAAATTATTTTATGTAAATTATCGCACCATAGAACAAAATTTTGTTCATTTGTTTTGTGATCGATATAAATGTACGTAAAATGTTGATAATATAACTTTAAAAGTGAAATTTTGAAATTCTTTGCAAAAATGCAAAAAAAAAAAAAATTGCAAAAAATGCATAGCAATCAACTTAACAAAAGATATAAATTGTCGAATGAAAAGCGCATAAAAATTTAAACACTCACTCGAAGATCTTTAAAATGTCGAGTGAAGAGGAAATATAGCTGAAAAAGAAAAGATAATTAGACAATCGATATCGCTAGAATCTCTTTGAACGATCATGATGAAGGTTGCATAAAGACTTGTTAAGCTTTCAAAAGTATCCCTTCCGGATTAAAAAAAAAAACTTTCAATAGTAGAAAGGACGAATCGAACATTATAGAAGATGGAATAGAATTAATTCATAAAAACAAGAATAAACTAATATTCATTCATGTCACGCTTGAATGCAGCTTAAAAGGCGCTGTTTATATTATGAACAACGCTGTTGGGAACTTTTTCTGCAAGATTATATGAACCGATTAAGTTGAACCACTGAAATTGTCGATAAATTCTGGCGAACAAACTGAGCTGCTTATGTTTCTTGTGAGTTTTTTCTGCTCTTTTTTTTCCTTCGAAAGAAGAAATCTAACGTTCGAATCGTCTTAAAAAAAACTTTTTTTTTGCAGCAAGACTTAAAGTGCCTAAGTCTTCTGACAAAAGTTCGCTAATAATAACAAGACAACTATAGTTTTTTCGCCCCAGGGGCTATAATTTTTGCCTCTTTACTGTAGAAATATGCCCGTTTTATATGTAAGGCAATGCCATGTCATCGATCCCATAGCTGCCTATTCAGTACGTAATGAACTGAACACTGACAAAGCTTTGCCTGTCAACATTCATCCTAAAATATTTTGCATTGTCCAGATTGCATTACTAACTTTTTTGTCGCATTGCTATTGTCAGTGTTGTATATATAAACAAAATAGCGATAGCAATGTTGCTTGTTTACCTCATGCTTCCAAACGATGATCCCAAAAGTCATTGCTTATCTGTTGGTTACCTGAGAGTACCTGATGAGTTCATCGTTCTAAGCAGTGTTTTTAAAGAGTTCTGGATAAATATTCCTTGAAAAAACTATACTTTAGAATTTAAAAATTTTTTCCTGAAAATTTAACACTGATATTCCTTTAAAAATTGACAGAAAAATTTTGCTTACAGGCAAAAACTTGAGTGGAAAATTCGAAAAGCTAAACCATCTACCCCCTCCGCCTAAGGTAAATCTTCCTTCTTTCCTTCTTTCATCACAATATCCTAAAATAGGAATCCATACTGCACAATACTTCATTAACATATTTGAATACAATAATTTAGCAGTATGAAATCAGCATCGACAATGCAATGAAACGTACCATAGGATTAGCAAGTGAGTTGATATTAAAGAGCAAATTGACAACATCCTTAGCCAATACGAATCGTTCCGAGTAATGCTGCTCATCGGCGTAAATTCGAATCAAAAATCCTCCTCAAATAAAATTCTTAATTTTTTATTTTATTTTTTTATTTTTTTATTTTCACTTAATTATTTTCTTTTAATTCTTAATCGTTAATTTTTATCATTTACTCGATACTATATCGTTCTGTACTATACTATGGGAAAATTATAATTCCCATTGGTAAAGTCGACGATTATACTACAACAATTTGAGATCTTTTTTTTCAAATTGCTAAGCGTCATTGCCGCAAATTTTAATTGCTAAAAAGTCGAGTAAGCAAATGGAACTCGACAAATCCGAGCAGACTCTTAACGAATAGACAGATGAATTGCCAGGTGAATCAGGTGAATATTGAAATATTCATCGTCACGTGAATAAAAACAAATATTGAAAATATTCATCGTCTGTTTCATCGTTATGTGTATCATGTGAATATTAAAATATATCATTTATACGATAAAATTCAACGAATCTTTCTTATATGATAAAATTTCAACAATAATAACCTTAAATCGATCTTAAATAAAATCCCACCTTTTATCACCTTTCAAAATATTTCTTGAATAATGCTGCAGTATGGCGCCCTATGAGCATCTCAATTAAAAATTACGCTATCTACTACAACGTACGATAAATACTGTGAACATATACGTAAATGTATTCATTTTTGAGAATTCAGTTCAACTCATTTACTCTTCGAAACGAATAATGTTAACTTTTTGAGCATTTTTCATTGTCTCGAAAATAAATATCGAAACTTGGAGAGGGAAGATGAATATTTACCTATTCAAGTAAGCGTTTTATTGAAAATTATTTGGGAAATATGTGAGAAAATATGAATCCTCTAGAGAAAAGGAGAGATTCATAAAGAGCGCAGAAAGGGTAATTATTTACTCTATTCAGGTGAACTCATTTTCGTTAACTCAGTCATAGATGCAATACGCTCTTACATACCTCATAGAAGCATATTTATTTTGGATAACTATGGAAAAGTGATAAGAATAAGCATTATTATTGCCCTTGGAATAGACGTATCAAGAAAGGACGGATTTGGAGAAAAAGGGGACTTTAATCCTCTAATTTTAGTTGAAGCTTTATTTAGCAATTATCTACTACTCGAAGCGAGGAATATAGTACACAAGAATGCTCCTACTCATTAGAATCAAATAAACCTGTATGACAAAGAAAGAATAGAATAACGATAGAGGTGAGCAGACGAATGGAACGCTTCTCTTTGGCTAAATTCCTACTCTCGTTGCCGATTCTTTCGCGATTCAGTATTGAGAGAATCCTCAGATTGAGCACCGAGATAACCACCAAAGGTAAAAAATACACGCATATCGGGTATAGTAATTTTTCCCTCTGAAATTAATACATCTTCAGCTATGAATGAAAGCAATTCGAGATTAATTACTGCAAATATCATATGGTTCATGCGATGTGGGAACAATTCCAAATGTAACGTCCTAGGCCAGAACTGGAAAGGGAATATCTTGAAATAAACCAATATTCTTTGGGGAGGAGAGGGGAGAGAAAAAGCACATTCTAAGAGCAATGCCTTCTATCTCACTTAATTAGCAGATTCTTGCATTCATCGAACATAGTAACCGCCATGAAGGCTAATTTAGAATTAAATCGCTGTCCTATGACGTGGCGTTGATGCATTTTTGTTACAATAAAAAAACATTTTGAGCGATCAATATTTCGATTACTCGTAAAAGTTGAATTCATTAGAAATTTTATAGGATTTTGCTAATAAAATGACTTAAAATTAAATTTTTTTATTTGGAAAATTTTTTTCATAAAGCGTCATCCTATCTATGATAATATAATCAAAAAAGATAGCAAATAATCTTACCACAAGAATATAGATCGCATTATTAGCTAATTGGGAGTATTCATGAATAAGCACATAACGTTTAGTGCTTGGATCACTATACCAAAACCATCTAAATTCGGCCCATTTCGAAGCATTAAAAAGTAATGCACATATCGCTATCGTACTAAGTGGAATAATATTCGACGGTGGTGAGACGATCGAATGTAGTGGACGTGAAATCGCATAATGCCTTCGTATGGCAATAAAACACATCGTCCATATTGATGCACAATTCGACGCCAATAGTAACGGCGATAGGGCACCAGTCACAATATAGGCACATTGTCCCAACGTTGAAAATCTATAATTATTACCAAATTGTTGTTGATATTCACATATTGAGATTTCATTAAATATGTGTTTTATTCATCTCAATTTATGGTCTATACTTCATCTATAATAAACCTTAATGTTATAAAATTAAAATAAAATTAAAATATCTGCGCGCATAGTATATAATCCATTCTTTTCAGTCGTGCAATAAGTAGTGCGCTGAAATTTTTTTTTCCTCTTCTCCTTCAAAAAAAAAAAAGAAAGTTTTATTCTAAACAAGATGAAGAGAATTTTTCCCATCTGCTTTGTACTTTTCGTTAGATATTTATTATTTAGTCAGCTAATTTCTTTCTCATTTCGCTCACATTTGCAAAAAAAAAAAAAAAAAAAAACTCGTGACTACAAGAAGTGCTGCTTTAAGCTCATGAGTGTGGGAAGAAAAATGCGAAAAGCATTGCATCTGAAGAGGTAAGAAGTAGAAGACATAAAGTACTCTTCATAAATATAAAATGTCACCTATACGCATTAGGTATACCATATTCTCCAATTTTGAACGCAAATAAATGACAGTATGGAGAATACCCTCATAAAGTAGATCGTTGAACATTTCATAAAGCAGATAAATTTATGAACATATAAATGAGCTTTGTGATGTTTGCCGCAGTCGATGCTAATCCCTCTATGCGTTTTCAACACAAATCTAAGCAACCTATGAATTCATTGTTTTCGTTCGTTTCAGTCTTTCAGAAATTTTGTTATTCAAAATTTATTCCTAATGGATTTTCAAAAAATATATCCCTATCGACTTATTCGAGAAATTTTGAAAATGCTACCATATGGATATACTTCGCAAAAAGATTAATTGCAATAATTGTATTCACTGCAATAATTGCAAATAGCTGAAAAACTATATGATAAACAGATACATATGCATTTAAATGTACTGCACTTATTTTGTGCAGGTGAATAATTCCTATAAAGATTGTATATATGTGGAGGTAAATACAGGTAAATACATCTATATAAAGCATATAGGTAAACGTATAGGTAAACAAACAGTTAAATAAATGCCAATTCCTCTGGAAGAATAATCGTGAATGTTTTCAGATTGTTTTGATTAGCGAGTTTAAACCCCCCCCTCCCCCCCCGCACTTTAAAATTGTTCATCAAATTGTTCGTTGGCATGTCGATAGGTAAATTTTGCACTTCTCATAGCAACTAATCGTAAATACGGATTATTTAATCGACTAAATTGTAAGCAAATGTAATATTATGATCCAAAATTTGTGATGGGTATATATTGAATCGATGGATATTGCTATTGCCTTCAAATATTAGCGAGAAGAGAAACTCTTTATAAAGTAATAACGCTCATCAAATATAGCAGTTGCACAATTTGCTATGATTATAACGCATCTATTAAGATTGTATTTAAACTTCTTATTTTTCCAACTTCTTCAATGCAATACAAAGAAAATTCACCTGAATCTTCCTCAAAATGAATCATGCATACCTCGTTTGATGAGTGAAAAGAGTCTGTTATAGCTATATGGAATTAAACGTAAAAATTTTATAAATTTCACAAAGTTAAACCTCTAGCAGGCTAATAAAATTGGTAACATCGAGATACTAAGTCGAAATAATGAAAAATTAATTTTGAGATAAGGTTGCAAATTATATAGTGCCTAGATAGCTGACGTCTATAGACTATAAGCCTACGGCGCTCATTTTTTAGAAACTCCTTCGAGCGGAGTCTGTTGATTGCTTATATGAAACGTTCCGCTGACTCTGTGCAAAATGTTAAGCTAGATTAGTTCATATTATTATAAATATCGCGGTGTGACACAGACGTAGCAATGCATTGTTACGTGACCGATGTCTTCGTTAGGTTTCCGCGTTTCATGCCATTTTTTTTTTGGTTTTGTAGCCTAATAAATTTTGATTTATATGACGGAATTCGTTTTTCTAAGCGCTCAATGCAAGAATACATTTTGATATTTAAGCTTCGTCACAAATACATGAGAACTTCGCCGAAGTTATTAGACAGTGAGCTGAGCACTTCTCCACAACATCTTTGAACGCGAGAGTGATCAAAACTGCTGTAGCTAATTTTGATAAGAAAGGGTACTGTTGAGAATACACCTCGCAGCGGATGGCTATGGTCGAGCAAATAAGAAGAAGGAAAATCTCAAATTTTAAGTGGAATTTTTTTTCCCGAATAAGGCCTCCAGTGGGGCGAGGGGAAAGGAGGATGACGATGAACTCCGATTTCCTTACTTAACTGATACAACAGCTCCAGCTACAATCAATTAGCATCCAACTTGCAAGTTCAAGTTTGAAGGTGTCGATAAACTTCAGGGTGGTACCTACAATCCATATTAATGGCATTACTTCAAGCAGGCTATCAGAAAACCACATAGGAAACGTCATTTTATAAATAGCACAACTTATATCGCTATTGTGCTCTTAATTGTATTTGCGCAATGCGAGGATTAATTGGAACGATACAAGGATAACTGGTGGATGAGGAGAGCGCAGAAGGACCTTGGTGGGAAGGGGGAGGGAGGAGAAAAGGATAAGGAGGGAAGGACGCGAGGAATCCGACGAAAATAGAATCAAGAACGCACCGCCGTTATTGCAGTAGGTGTATCAATAATGCATTAACAAAAAAAAGTAGCTTTAATTAATCAGAAGGAAGTGCCAGTTACACGATGACATTCAAAAGACATCTGTCTGGCTATTAGCCGATTGAGATATAAGTCATTTTCAGTTTATACAGCCAAGGTATTATTGCAATAGCAATTCAGCTATTCATATTTTTTAGTTCATTTTAATCACCAATGAAAATCCATTCAACTATTTTGATGGTAATCAATCATCAGCAATGATTTCTTCACAGTTGTTGCTAACACAAAAGCGGAAAGTATCACTCGTTAAATATATTCTTCAGCTTAATGAATGGAATATGAAAACCGCCGTTGAAATTATCGAAATTAATCGTTTTTCTTACAGTTACATTAAGCGTGCCCAGTGCTACAAATTTGCTTTGCAAATTTCAACGCCTTATTAAATTTCACTTTGATCATGTTGTTAGTAGATATAGTGACATCAGATAAAACATGACATATGAAAAATAGCCATGATTTTATTCTACCAGCAAGTGATATTGCTATAAAACAAACTAAACGCTTTTCACATTGTTCACACTTCGATAAGCTTATCAAAACTCTTTGTTTTCACACTAACATATAGGGAGTTTTTATACATTAAAGGTAATCGAATATATGACAATGTCGTTTCAATTTGCGGTGTTTAATGTGTATGATTCATGTTGAACAATCACTAGGTGTTCATGCTAAGTTAAGATGCTCAACTCAAAGCAATTTCATTTCTTCTTTATCAAACATTCATATACTTTCTTTTGCTAATTTTTGGTTATTGCGGTCATATTGAGTAATTTGTTTATATCTTTAAGAAGTCGGAAAACAGATAATGATTAAATGTAATTTATTCATCAATCAGAGTTAATCATCTTCGAAGATAAACAAAAAAAAAACCAAAGAAAGAATTAATTACCTGTCTGCTTGTGAATATTCGTGAATTGCTGGCAAAAGTAGTACCAACAATGAAAGGAATAATTGCAATGAATCACATAACGATAATACAATTAACGATGGTACTAAAGGATGATTCCGTCGTATTAAGAATACTATAAGACATGCGATATTTAATATTAAACCTAAAATACAAACAATCGGAAGTAAATAAATATCTATAAGGCAACCGCTAAACTGCCACGATTGCAACGACGTACACGGATCCATATGAATGCCTCGTCAAATCTTCCTCTCGTTTGTCGCCGCCCTTCTTTCATCTCTATGTCTTTCCATATGTTCAATTCTCTAAGCGCTCTAGCTCTCCGGAGTTTTTGTTAGCTTTCTAGCTATAAACTTTTATATTGCCCATCCCTTTTACCATTCTTTTTTTTTTTTTGAAAACGTGCTTTTGTGTTTGCAAAGCGATTAATTGTAGTTATATATGTATTTGTGCCGTGTGTGTCTTCATGTGTTTGTGTGTGTCTATCTCTCTGTCCCTCTGCATTCAACTTAGAGAGCATTAAAGCCATAGTTTAAAAAAACTTATCGAGCATTATTTAGGCATTAGGATGAATACTAAAAATTTTTAAGCATTTTATATCATTGTAGTCGAGAAAAATGAGTCCGTTTTTATTAGCGGTCGAAAAGAGCCCAAATATTGGGCGCTATTTTTTGATTACCTTTATCGTTTGTTTTTTGGTAGCCTATAAAAGTGGTTAGTATAGTGAGCGGTATACAAAAAGAGTGCACATACTACAAATAGTTATGAATCATTTGGATTTTAGCGTGAATATGTGGACTTATGCCTAGACCATTCACGCGAATGCTTCAATCAAAGTATACAGTAAATACTTCCCTCATTCGGGATCATTTTCGTGCAATTTTTGTAAATTTGATCGCACCATATTTGCATACGTTTCTAAATAGGCATTGTGGGATTTCTTATATCCGACCTATAGTTATAACTCAGAAGCAACTGAAAGCTTTGCTTGGAAATATAACCATAATGTAGCAATAATAATTGCGATGAGCATATGCTTATTGTAATATCTGTGAGCTATTGTAATCTTATATTAAATGCAATCCCCCTCCCCTCCTTACTTGCTGTTGTGTGGGAAGTTAAACAATGAGAAGTTTATAGCTAGTATTGCCGATCCTTAATTCGTTCTTCACGGAAACGAGAACTGCTTAATGAAAAGATTTTGAAGGGAGATGGTTGGCGAACATTGTTGGGAGTTTTATAAAATTGAAACATTTGGGAGGGAGAAAGAGGAGAATAAGATTGGCTGCTAATGGAATCACTTATAGTCGTTTGATAAGCTGGAAAGTTTAAAAAAATCGCGAGGGGGGGCACTATCTCGTAATATTGTAATTGCATGTGCCATCTAGAGTGTGAAATAAGAGATGAATTGTAAATATGAAAAGCGAGTATATTAGATGATGCTCAAATTGCATTCATAAATGTCTAATGCAGCAAGTGTACGTTTCACATAATTCAATTGCAAACGTAAACGATAATTGAAAGATGCAGCAATAAAGCAGATGCACTTTCGAATGTGCTTCTAAATGTGAATTACTCTCTCACTCATAATTTTCATTTCTGCAAGTTTATCCAAGTTCTTTAGCAGCCAATACTATATTGCTCTTGTTGAATGCATTTTTTTTTTTTGAAATAAACAATGAAAGTTGTTAAATATGTAGTTGTTCAGCAAAAAGAACGCAGGAGGGCGGGGTACGGAGGGGCTACTATGTCAGGATGTTTATAAACGTTATTCTTGAAGATATTTATGTACAAGTTATTAAAATATTTCAGCCAAGTTTAACATTCTACTATATGTTTATTGCGGAATATTCTACTATATGTTTATCGATGTGTATCATCGTCCAAGACGACTTATTTGATTGCAGTAACGAATGACTGATCGGCGATCCGATGAAGCGAGAATTACGTTTGAATATTTCTTGTTTGAAAGGCTCCCAGAATGGCAATATGCATTTATCACTTTTAATCAATAAAGCATTCAATTACGAATAAATTTCTCTTCATATCGTTTCCATTTCCGCTCAGATGAAGTTCTACGGTCGCGGAAAATGTTGATGTTAAGGTCGCGGAAAAAAAATTTTTAAAAACCATTTCAATATGTTTTTTTCTGCTAATACTAGGATTGACGATTTTAATGGATACAATTCCAACAGTATTTTCAATGCCAACACTCTATTACTCATATGTATTATGCTGTTTTTGGCTCACAAAAACTTTAATAAAGAAATTAAATTGAAAATGAAATTAAAAGATGTAAAGTTAGAATTGCGATTGCAGAAATTCCATTTTCTATTGTGTTTACACTGATCGAGTAATACTGATGAAATAGAAGATTATGCAAACATCATTCACCATATTGAGGCGCCTTTATAGAATCGACATTTCGCTTGTTGACGTGCCCAGTATCATTAAGCTAGACGCCAAAAAAAAAGAAAGAATGCATAGATTCATTTTCCGGAATAAAGTCACCTACTCGTTTAATGAAATTTCGCATATTTCAACGTTTTTAATGCTGAATGAGTACTACAATCATCGATCAGTTAATATAGCGCGCTCCCTCTCCCTGTCTTTTCCTACTGTTATGCATTTGACAAAACATTGCCAAACCTCTCTCAATGAAGCTTTTTTTCATATTAGGATAAAAAAAAAAGAAAGTCATCGGAAACAATAAAGTCATGTGGTCTTTGGCAGACTTATGCTTTCCTGCTTCATCTCGCTGTCATATGTTTGTCGCGTGTCTTGACGGCTGTTATGTTTACAATGGCGTAAAACTGCTTTATATATGGCTAGTGATATATAAGTGATCAAGATCATTGGCAGACTTATAGATCAAATCGATGACAGATGAGAAGCAGCTCAAAAGGCACATGAAACTGAACGTATTTCGAATGCATTTTGAGGAATATTTTAAAGTGATTTAGCCACAGCGGTAATCATCGACATGAGCAATAAACAAATAAGAGTGATGCTCGAATATTGACGGAATTGAAACTACAAACTCTGAAAATATTTGCCCCTCCTCGCTTTTGACTTTTCCGACATCGCGCTGTCGGAAATATTTCATTTAACCCTCTGCATAATCGACGGGCGCATCAATTTCAGCTCGCTAAAGCATATTCCAGTACAAACAATGTTCTGCTCAATTTCCAGTTTCGCGTTGTACGAATCTGAAATCTGCTTCCTGCCAGTATCGTTAATAGACCCATTGCTTCACCTTTGAAGGTGCAGCTGAATCGTTTCGTTTTACACACTATCGCTGTTGTCAAATATTGAATGTCTGTTCGCCTAAATCGCATCTTTGCAAATGTTTCGCTAATTCTTGCTATTCATGCTCAAATACCTTCCTATATTTTCCCACCTTGGGATGTTAAAATGAATAAATAAATAAGCAAATGAATAACTAAATAAACGAAAGCAGCGATACGCCAAAGTTGATGCTGATAAATGCAACTACTTTGCCTAATTATTTTTGTTGACAGACGAAAGATGAAAGCCTTTATTATGCAAAACTTTATTTAATATACCAAAAAATTTGTCTAAATGGAATAAAATCTTTTAAAATCCTTAATGTTCAACTAAAAGGTTCGATCAAAATCACAAATTAATTAATATTATCGATTGTGATTAAACGAATTATTTCTCTTGTATCATTTGAACTGCATTGCTTCTATAGAAAAAAATAAGCAAGGCGCATATGTGATTGTCACTTTCGTTGTAAAAATATTCAAACAATTAACTTCCGAGTGGTTACATTTCTAAAAAGCGCTCACTTTATCTGGTAAACAAATCGAAGGTCAAGTGTACAAAGGTCACTGTTCGACATTTTTTGTAGAGAGGACAAGTATTTAAATTGATGTATTTTAATCTCGAATAATGCTAGATATTGCTGTATACAAATTCTATGTTGTTGATATTGTTGCTCTTTGATTATAGCGCAAAAAAATTAGAAGTTAAATGTACAAAGTCCTCTTCTCAACATTTTCTAGAACGAACAAATATTTAAACTGGTGTGTTGATCTCTGATGATGCTAGATGCATTGTTGCGGTTTTGTCTGATACCCTCATTTGCGTGAAATCATTTCCTGTGGCTTATCAAATTCGCCAACTGGTTTCGCAAATTTCGTTGTTCACTCTCCATTGTTCGACATACGCTACGAATGTTTCTTTCTTAGTTGTTGCGTTTGCTCACTGTCCCACACGCTCGTCTACATCATACTTGAGTATCTCATCGAATCACATGTTCTGCTTTCCCTCTCTGTTTTTAAAATTTCCTTTCATTAGTTTCCTCTCATTATTACAAGGATCATAAAATCGCTCTCTGTTTGAGAGGAGAAAATTGAGGTCAACATTATATCATTTTTTTAGGCCTGTAAAGTGCCTCAAGGATCCCCTAGATACGAATCGATTGGAATTTCCCCTTTCAAAATCCTCTGATACATGCCGATAATAGTGCATTGCTATCACAAGTAACAAAAAATCGCATTCGTTCATTATATATTCGTATTTGCTTTTGACTTTGAAGAAACAATTCGATTTTTCCAGCCAAAAGAAAAAAATTTATATATTTGTTGCTATTTTATCACCTTTAAAGTACATTTTTATCATATTTGTGCAATAAAACTTCCGAACATCTGCAATGTTTTGTGCTAATCAAAATGGGGAAAATTCTTATCCTACAAAACGCAAAGAATATCTCTTCTTGAATTGCTGATTGCTGATTGCGAAACTGGCTGATATCATGAAATAGAAATTTTCAACAAATTGCCGAAAAATCGGCGAATGAGCAAAAAATGAGCCACGACTTCGATGGTACTTATATTTCGGATCATATTTATCATAACTGCACAATTGTAGTGCCAACAAAAAAAAACACTTTTTCTTGCTATAAATGTTCATAAAAAACTTCCATTATCGTATTAAGTTTTAGTTATGTGTTAGATATGCGAAATAATCTCCTTAATATTTCTATTGTGCAAAAAAAAGAAACTTTCGGCATATTTCCGCTCAAGCTTACTACATGAAAAGTTTTATAAGAATTCGACGAAATATTTGCGTAATTTACACTAAAGAAGTGTTCAAACAAGAAATGTCGTCATAAGAATTATCATAAGAATTGCAGTGCTTTTTTTTGCAAGAACCTGTTTTTATTATGCGCTATTTCGACGAATTCGTCAACAACTAAAAAGTGCTGTCGTCACTAAACATTGAACTTCTTTGCAATCTGAATTTGCAAATATGCAATATTAGAATCTAATTTAGAAATTATAATTTCTAACCTTTGATCAGTAGGAATAATGCAAAAAAATGTGAGAGCATTAATATGTCAATTTTTGCGAATGAGTGTATAAATTTTGGCAGTGACGTAAAAACGATTCTAACAATAGTTCACTCATTTTTAATGGTATTTATATGTACTTCAATTGCACAAAAGAATTGTCATGTTTTTCTTCGTGCAGCGAATATATTTTCGTGAACTTAGTAAATATATCGCATAATGACGTCATTATTCTGAACAACGGCCTTATCTCCCTTTTCCGTTACATCATCTTAACGAAAGTGATATAGACCATTAAAATAACACCGATACGCCCACCTCTTCACCTCTGTAAAAATTTAAACGGCATCAACTCTTCAGATGCAATTGTCCGTTCGTCTAATGCACTTATCTTCTGATGAAGAGTCAGCACAACCGGCTGTCATATTCCATTTTATGAAAATATTTGCCCTTTTTTGAAGTTGAATTCACGAAACGATTTATCACTCCGTCGCTGAACAACTATTATCGTCTCTATTAAACTGTTTCACATTGTTTCAGCAAATCATAAATGCGTTATTTGTTTTTTATCACTTGTATAGATATATTATATCTACTTCACTTAATTAATTAAACATATGTTTGTCTCGATATGTAGTATATAGCATTTTAAAAAGCAATCTATTCCATTTTAAGTGAGGCATTTTCTATCGATAATTTGTATTGTTTTGATTGAAAGAAAGAGTGATCAATTGTAGAAGACTTTCGTCGAAATTCCATTAAGAAAGGAAATTTCGGTGGTTGGAAAAATTACAAAAAGAAGCAACGAATGTCATATCAGTTCTTTAGCGTTCTAACGTTTCCTGTTTTGCGGGTTTCACTTTCAATGAGAACGTTATGAACGAGCAAAAAAAAAAAAAACGCGATCATAGCTATACGATGTATTGTCATTAATGTTTGTTTCGAAGTCAAGCTAGTGAAATATATGCACACATAGAGAAATATACATTTGTATACAAACAGATACATGGCAGACGCACATATCAACATGTCGTGTCACCTTGTGCATTGTAATCCAGCAATGATTAAAAGGAATAAGAATTAAAAATTTTCAATGCCTCAAAACAAGACCGTGATTCAGAAAGCATTTCATGTGACTAGAGTAACATTTCATGATTTCGGAAAAGAAATTGTTGAAACCACAAGTCGAATTCACCATCTACCGCGAAACAGGTTTAGAGGTTTCGGCTGACCGTTGGTCAATCTCTTTCACTCTCTGTCTTTGTTTCTCAAACTCAGTTAGTAGGCAATTGAATCTATCGACGGGTGGCCCCATTTTGGCGTACTGTCTTCTCCGTTTAGCGTTTTGCACAATTTCCACCAGCGCGAACCATCTGCTCGGAATAGGCGATATTCCGGCAATAACAATAAAAGGCAGACGAATCTAGCGCTCATAAGGATGATCACTTCATTGATTGATTGGTTCAGTCGATACTGCTGTGACCATCTTGTGTATCATCCTACCCGCTTATTTTTTTAGATGGTCATTTTTCACGTTCCTATTACTCTCAATTTGCTCATCAGTGCCTATATATCAACTGTATGTGCTTTCGATGAGGTGGTCGCTTTCTCAAAAATCATATATGCTTAGAGGAGCGTATAGACTATTCTAAGTGCTTTTTTGGATCAATTTTTGAGGTGTTTTAGCTTGTAGGATCATGATGAAAGGCATTGAGTGTCAGTGTAAGAAGGTCGAAGCGAATAGGCGCACTTCGAGGTCCTTTTCACGTTTGTTGTGTAAAACACAACTCGAACGTGAATTATGGGTGAATGAGTTCGTACATACCGGCTACAGAGAGCCAAATCTATCGAAATCCGCATATCTCAAAAGGTTTGCAAAAGTTCACTTGTTGTTTCGCGCTATCAAAGCTTCCTATAGATAACAGTGGTAAATCAAATCATTCATAAGTTTTCTTTTTTTTCAGCAAAACAGCGAGACGTAAAATCGACTCAGATTTTTTGGGGTTGCTGTTAGATTTAATAATATAAATTTCAAAATTCAAAAGTTCAAAGTTCAAAAGAACTGAACGCTTAGTTGCAATCAGAAATGAGTGAAAAAATTTCAGCATTATCGAATGGAATAATGAAACCATAAATATATGGTCACATCTACTCGGTTTTATTTATTTTTCATGGTTTTTCTATGATGCTAATATTAATTCATTGCCACGATTCGCTGCACTCACCTCTGATCACATTGTCGTTTCATTATGTATTTTTGGTGCTCAGGTAATCTGTTCATTTTCAATCATTTTTAATTTTCCTGCTTTTCTGAGTATCACATGTCTTATTGTGTGTGCAGCGTGGAAAGAGAGAAGGGAAGGAGATGAGAAGGATAAGGCAGAGATAATCTGATAGAAGAATCTATTCATTCTTCGTCATACGAATGAATATTCACATTCTCGGAAATAGTGAATTGTGCGGCGTCTTTTTGTTATATATAAACAAACAAATAGGACAATTGATGGACGCACACAGTTCGGAACTAAACGCTGCCAATGATTCCATCATATATCCTAGCTAGATTGTAGTTGACTAATCATTGAGTATGAGGCAAATAGACGAGGAAAAGATCTGCTTGAAATTGTAAATACAAAGATGTTTAGAGATTCGAAACTCTTTCCGATTTAAATTTTTTCATTCTCAATGCCTTTCACCTCCCCAAATATCGCTTTATTTATCGGCCATATGCTTCAGCTTAAAATCTAATTTCGTAAAAGATATCAAAAACAAATAATAGGATGAAAACTATCCAAACGTTCATTGAAATATAAATGTCATCCAAAAAATTTTTGAAAAATATTTCAATGTATATGGAAAATGAAATTTGTATTTCCATATACATCGAAATATAAATAGCATTCAAAAAACATTCAAGCATTTGCCGAATAAATAACGACTGTATTTGAGATATGCATGCTACTATCGGCAACATATCATATTTTTGGATGTGCAAGCGTGGAAGAGAGAAAACGTTGGCTTCGTTATGATATTTTCGGTATTTCGGCTGGCCTCATTTCGGTATATCTCTCAGGCATCTATATAGCTTTCTTCTGCTTCGAGGTTTGTTTCCTTCACTCATATGGTTTCAGACTCTGCAAGTTCCACAACAGTTTATCACTCGTCGACATTAAAACGCTTTGAGATTCAAGATTGTGTCTCTAAAAACAGAAGATCGTGAACTTATTTTTACATCAATTCCAACTCTCATGCAAAATTTGAGACGTTGACTGACGGTATCTGTTTCCTTGCTCGGTTAAACTTCCAATCACGAACGCTGATCCACCACTGAGCAGCCCAGGCGGAAACCGACTTACCCCTTCCCGATGTTTCTTCTCGGGTAATGAAGTTTAGCGGTGGCCTAAGCGCAGTCTTCAGTCCTACACTGGAGGGGGGTGGGGGTTTGGAGAGAACTCTGCATCATTGATGCTTTCAAATGACATTGTTTGCATCACCTCAAAGCTGAGAATGCCCGAAAGTGGGCTAAGCACTTTCAAAATTCATCAGATTTTCTCATCTCTTGCTGAACTCACTTTTCTGCTTAGACAAGCGCGAAACAGCGAAACAGCGAGATATATTCGATGTTTCGATTGTGATTTTGAATGTAGAAATTTTTCCCGTCGGGTAATTTAGAACGACGTATAACCATTTGAACGTTTAGGAGTGGCAGACAAATTATTTCACAATGCTTTGTGGACTTTTTATTTTTATCGCCTATTTGCCATCGAGAAGCGATCTATTTGATGCGAAAATTTATGGCAGTCGTATTGGATATTTACATCTAGCTTATATTATTATCGCTGCTTTTGGTATATGTCCAACTATACATTGGATTTCTTTACATGGAGGAAGCTCAAATGCTCATGTTATGGTTAGTTTGCTTGATATCACACATCGATCTAATAGAGGTGAATTCCAAAATTCTGCAGGAAATTAACTGGAGCTGAAGAGAGAAGAAATTTCCTATCATCTGGTGGGCAGCAAAATAGATACAACAAATCACACGTTTTTCACTAACTATTACTTCTTTAGCATGTAAGCTAGCTAATAAACTTCACATTTCACGTCTTGGAGAACACTACAGTGACAGCGACTATGGAGGTTCGATATAAAACACCTGAAATATGGCTCTATATAGGAAGCTCCCTACTTGTTAACCTCAAACAATGATTTCTGCGGATACTATACTTCCTTCTCAAGTTATATTATTGATATGAAGAGTCTAAATAAAAGTAGGAAAGTTACAGACATGGTTGCCGAATGTTTTTGTTTTGTATGGTCTTCTGGGATTCGGATTCGCTTTTTATGCGACGATGATTCCAGAACGTTTTATTCCAGGTTAGTGCTTCCTGTCATGCTCATTATTTTACGTTGAAACTTGACCACATAGAATGCCCCATTTAGCTCCGTTCTATCCAGTCTGAGTTCTTTTTGTATTTTAGCCATAAGCATAAAATTCGTTAGAGAGAATTTCGAATATGCAAAGAGCGTGTTTTGTTCTTAAAATTTGCAAGTGAACGCCAAGAAGCATTTGTAATGTAAAGCAGAGGAATGCAAGTGCAAGTCACTTTTAATTGATCATCTCACTCCACATCACCGAATTTGTTTCGTTCTTTTCAATCAAGAAAAGTCAGTTGAATCAATCTTAGCAAATTATAGCGCTAGGATATTTCACTGAAGCATAGTTAGGATGTATTGTAACTGACTGAGAAAGGTGAAATACTGTTAATATGTTCTACTACAGGTATGTTCGATGTGATCGGATGCAGCCATCAGTGGTGGCATTGGTTGATTCTGGCGGCTATGGTTTTCTGGCAGAGGGCAGGTATCGAGCTGCTTGGTATGATGCGATCTATGCCAGAGTTCTGCAACCATGCCACCTCATCTTCAAATAGCTCATTTGTTAGCTATTAAATCCCCTTCTCATGTTCTTCTTATCGAATCTCCGACGCTGCCGGACGTCGTGATAACGATACTCAAGAATGCAGCTTCAACGATACTCAAGAATGCAGCTTCAGATGCATTTCCCTATTAAAATCGCTCTTCTTCAAAGCAGCAAAACACCAGTATGTGCTGAAGCTGGCCTACTTTCCTCATAAATAGACACATATGAAGATAAAGGTATATATATATATATATATATATATATATATATATATATATATATATATATATATATATATATATATATATATATATCCACATAAAATGTGTCGCTGTTACGTATGCGCATAGCTCATTACGCAGCTCTTTCATCCGGCATATTGTATTCAAGGCCGCGGCATCAGTAAATTAAATTTCGGTTGAACTGCTTAACTTTCGAAACAGCGTCTACATTATTCAATATTTTAGTGAGAACTTTCGCATTAGTGATTAAATACTAAGAAGCGGTAGTTGTCTCATTCATTACTACATAAAATATTCCATAACTGAGCTGTTGAATTCCACAATGACTTTCAAAGGTGAAACTTTACTTGATTTATTCAATTCAAATATGAAAAAATTCTATTAAAATTTTTTTTTTTGAGGGAATATATTAAGCTTCAAGTATTAAGAGTTCAACTCTGAGCATAGTTTTATGATTTAGAAAGAAGGAAAATCCAAAGATCATATAAAAACACTGCATCGTTAAAGATATTAGAAATTCAAACAAAAAATTTGAAGAGCTATTTTAAAGAAAATTCGATTGAAGGTGAATAGAATGTTATTAACAAGGTATTTGAGCTTAATTACTAGCATTCTGCGGTCATCTATTATTATATTAACGAATTGTAGTTGTAAAACTGTTTAAATGCATCGTCAACGATTTTGTACCTCTTTATTATTGACTAGCACATCTGATGCAAAAGCAGACAAAATTAGATCAGTGTTGTACGAAGTTTCGAACCTTAGAACAATGCCAGTTTGCAAACACAACAAGTGATACCACAGGTAGAGGACATATTTCAGGTAAGAAGCATATTTCCTACAGATACCTAATGTTCGAAATGTTGAAACAATTCTGCTGAATAATAATAATAAATGTTTAGAAAAATCATAGAAGCATAATGAAATAATCAAGCTAAGCAAGCACTTCTAATTGAATAACAATGCACAGATTAGCACATTCATCTACAAATACTAGAAAATTGGGATAATTGCCAAATTAATGCCTCAACAAGTTGCGTTATAATTCGGCCAACATGGGACGATAACAATTAGAAAAACCAAAACAATGCATTAATCTGAAAATCTGCGATACTGATTCTATGGATTTATCTAGTCTACTACTTTCTCTCATACATCTTGCAACCATCGACGAATCTTTCAATAAAATCTGTTGATATCACGAACGAAAGCCTACCATCTAGTAAACCGACATGGTGACGATGTAATAACCAAACGCAACCAGCATGTATGAACAGATAGAGTAGTAATGAGTGTTGTTTATCTATGGGGAATCGTTGATGCGTGACCTTGCGGTTGTTTGCCTGAAGGCATCTCATTATATGAATCGGTCGAAATAGGCAAGTACTTTTCTTTTCTAGATCAAATTTTGTCTCCAAAATGCTGATCAAAGATCATAGCGCAAGATCATAAGAATTTAATGTAATATATTTTTCGATGAATAAGTTCATTTTAATCACATTCGTTGTTGCAATTAAAATATCCAAAAAATGCGATGAAAATGTTTCATCGCGAAAGTACCCGTCAATCATCACACCTGTAACAAACGGAAGATGAAGTAAGACCGTAGCATGGCTTTCAAAGCCTTCGGCGAAAAAGAATACTAAACGAATAAAAACAGCTTCATGTTTCCGATAATCCATAGTACACTTTCTTCAAGCTTTAGCTATTCACGTCCTCAAACAGGACCAGCGGATGTGGTAGTGTGGCTTAGTGGGTAAGGCGTCGGGCTCGTGAGAAGAGTGCTGCAGGTTCGACCCCCGCCTCTGCCTCGGGAGTTTTGTAAGATTTGTGTCATTCCGCGCTCGATTTCCAATCAAACTTCCCAGCCCTGCTAGTCGTGGAGAGTTCAAAGATCAGTTGTAAATGCTCTGAGGTTTGTGGGCTGATGCAGCTTTACGAAGTAGTACCCAGGTTCGACCCCCGCCTCTGCGCTGGGAGTTTTCTAAGATTTGTGTCATTCCGCACTGGATTTCCAATCAAACTTCCTAAGTCTTGCTAGTCGTGGAGAGTTTGGTTTCTTCAAAAAGCGGTTGTAATCGCTCTGAGGTTTGTCGGCTAAAGCAGCTTAACGATCAGACTGAACAGGTTGTATTGAATTAAATCGAATCTATCAAATAGTATACAGGTTCGACCCTGCCTGGATCAGAAGGAGCTTCGCCCCACCCTTTTTGTACTTCACATAAAAGTGGAGGAAAGGCTTCGCCCCACCCTCTATGTGACACACACAAACGGGAAGGGGAACCGCACCCAATTCCCCACCCTCGCAATCCCAACCAACCGCTTTAACACTGAGCCGGTTCTACCATTTTACCAAAATGGCAATCCCCGCCATTTTCACCCGTCTTTGTATTTCATAATGAAATTTTCGCATTTCATACTGAAATGGTCACGACCCCCCTAGCCTGCTACCTTACACATGAATACATGAGCGATTGTGTGCAATGGGTTCCTCTTGAAAAGTATTCTCCCTAGATTCTAAACTTGGGGGGAAAGCCTACAAATGTGAGAAATTGTGAGGGTGAGAATTTTCTCTCGAAATTTTGAGCACACTTTCCACCACCATAGACCACACCGATCCGGCTTTCCAACGAACTCATCCATAATATCTGTCTTTTTGTATCATTTAAATGGAAAATAATCGCTTTAATATAAGTTTAGGTGTATATGCCATATAATCATAGAAAATTCTGATTTTGTCGAGAGAAATTGCAATATTTTTCGCTGATTGCTATTATTTTATTACAAATATTACTTTTATGATGTATGACACGGAGACGAGATCTGAATTTATAGAAAGGAAAACGAATTGAGCATAATATGGCCAGATGGAAGAGTAACGATATCAATTGTATGAATAGGATTTCTTCTTAGAGGCGATTCAGATGTGAAACGCATGAACGTGCCTCTGGGATTCGTGCGAGAGTTTCAAGCAATCGTTTTGACTTGGTGGCCAATTCACCTTCACCCGTACTTAGCTCTGACAATCTTTTCTCGAGCTCTTTTCTGCCCTGTAATTATAAACGAGTTTCATAAACTTTTTCGATGAGCAACATTAAGGAAATCATCTATTCATCTCTCATTTCCCAACAATTTCTCTCTCTCATCTTTTGCATGATCGAATTTTTATAAAAAGTGACGCGATCATTTAATGAACCTATGCCAGTGCACACATCTTATAGCATCTTCAGTGCCCACTTCTAATAAACGCTCTCATTTGATATTCTGGTTAGCATCCGACCACAGCTGCTAATCGCCTACGCCTTTTTTTAAGCAGAAGTAATTTTTATTTGGTGGTAGATTTTAGGCAATTGAAGTCATATTCTCCGATAAAGGTCACTATTTTTGTGCGACATATTTTTGGACTCATTTTGCTTTTCTTTTTCAAAAAAATAACGTTGCAAGTAATTTGTATGGAATACTCGAAGACAATGAATTACCATCACAAATGCCTCCTGAAGTGTTTTTTCGATGAAATGCGAAATGATAAAAAGGAAATAAAAACGGAACCTTAGCGGCGTAGATTGCGAAGTAAACTGTATAATGGGGATTCGCGAATGGATCCTTGTTCAACGGTGCGATAAGATCATAAGAAATGCAAAGTGCCTCTATGGCTGATGACATACACAGAAGCCAAATCACTGCACGTAGCACAACCTCTGGCTTATCCGAATCAAGCACCGATAACAATCCAGTTACCGCCTCAATAAAACTCAGTTAAAGTCAAAGAATAATGCACACCTAAGTTCATCAACTAAAACCTCATGGATGTAACTCTTTCAAGTTATATTTGAAAGGGATCGACAAGCCAAAACGAGATTCAGAATATCAACAAATGAGAGTAGAGCCGAGGTAGCATTACACACGGAGCATTTTCGAAGTCCATACCTTCGCTGCTAGAATGTGAGGCACCATATCCGGACAGCACGAAAGGTTCACAAGAAGCCTCAAAGCATTCAGATTTGCCTCTCCTTTCACCCACAATCTGAAATAATATACTAACTTGTAATTAGCAAATCGCATTACGCTTTCTTCGATCACATCGATCCCATTCGCTAAAGCTATGATGCTTTTATATCACAAACTTCTTACCTTCTTTTCAGTGACAGAAAATCATTACAACTGAATAGCTGAAAAGTGAAAAACCTGCCGCCATCACTGCGATAAAAGAACACTGAAATCTGGGAGAAAATACTCGATTATTTATTAACGTAAGATTGAATCTTCTACCGAGTACAGGTGTAAGCGGTATTCAAAGTAATAATATACAAGGATAGCGGCTGATGACCTTTTGAAGCAGATTGATATAGCCGGCAGGAAGAGGTCAATTTGTTGCGGTGAGATATTTAGTGATAGATTCGTAAGTGCCTGGAATGCAACCGTGCTCTCAAGTTCAAGTTGTGAGTCGAGGCGTTTCACTAACTGTGGGATACTCTTTTGCAGAATTGCTGCATTCTCATTGCTAACCGCCATATTTGCGATGCATTGCACCAACATAATCTAAAATTAGAGTATATATAAATTGGAAGATGTGTACTTTATGTAGCGTAAGATTCATAAAAGCTAGAGAACACAGGAATTGCTGATAAAGGAGGCAATGATTTAATAAAGTAAATCAATTCCCCACATTTTCGAATTAAAAAAAATAAAATTCGATAGAAGAGATCCCTAAAAGTTGAAAAATCTCATCAAGACATCTCCATTTTTCTTAAGGTTTTTCCTAAACTAATGCTAAAGTTGCAATAAGTATTTTGCTTTATGAGAAGGTGATATGCATAATTTGATTCACTTGTGAGAAAAAAAAAATTGCTTTTATCGGTAAAATTGAAAGAATGAAATGTCATAAAAAAGCTACAGTGTAGTGAATTTGGCATAAAATGCAAGACAAGATGCAATAGTGCAAAATAAAAGAGTGCAAAATAGTGCAATAAAAAGGTAACGATTCGAAATAAAAATAGAAAAACTCGCTTTGCAAGGATTCGGTAGCGCAGCATGAGTACGACTCAACATTCTTGCAATACGTTCTGTAATTCCAAACTGTGAGAAAATACTCTGTAAAGAAATAAATTTTGCGACGCTATAGAGTACTTGTGATTTTTAAATCAATTACACTAAGACTTTAGCAGAAAATAACTATCTTTGAGAAAATGCAGCATGAATTTTTATTTTTATTTTTTTTTTTTCAACGATTATAAACGTTTGATGATGATAAATAAGTCATGACGAATAAGAAAATATCATTCAAATATACTCATTCCAGTCATTTTTCTTTACATTAATTAACTAACTCATTCATCACAATCATTTGAACAGAAACTTCACATTTCCTAAGAACAAAGCACAATAGATTCCGTTTTTTTCTGCTCCATCGACGTTTGCCATATGAAAGCGATGGTAAATTAAAAACTTAAAACACTAAATAAACTTGTTGAGAAAAATGAAAGCTGCGAAAAAAATTTCTACTGTTACAAATATTTATTACAAATACTATCCTGTATAAGTGAGTGCTTCTTTGTGACAATTTACAGAAATGTCGCATAAAGAAATGAAGAGATGCGGCTGCAACAATCGTCATAAAAAATAAAAACTTTTTTCCAAAAATAGTGGAATAAATCCTTTGAAAATGAATGAAATTAACGATATCATCACATTGTGAATATTTGTAATGCATAATTTGCAATCCTGTAATAAGTTGCAAAACATCGCAGTCTATAATACTCTTGCCAATGGTATTTAATTTACAATAAGCAATAAAATAATTTCTCTTTACGATGCGCAATGCGTCAAATGAACGTTTTAGCACCTTTGAGCACAAATACTGATATGGCTGGCATTAAAGATTCATAAAATAGTATCTGAGATCCTCAAATACGGTAATAATCTAACTAAAACTTGAAACGGTGACTAATCAAAAAAAAAAAATCAATTTCAATAATTTATGCCGATATCACAAGAAGATCTCATTATCCGGTAATAAAATATTATAACTGCAAAAAAACTGACCTGATTTGAAGGGAAAGCAGTAGCATTGGAAATAACAGTAAGCAATGGCAATAAGAGATCGGATGTTGTATCGAGACATTGCAATGCCGTCGAAAGATAGCGTGCTTCCGATGGTGAGATTAGTTTCTGTAATAGTTATGCCTATTTTATGTTTTGTATTACACCGATGAAATGGCTGATTTATTGGTTGTATATAGAAAATGATTGGATAATAGGACCCCATAATGGGGGGAGGGGGTAAAAATTTTAAGTATATTCAACTCTCTTTCCTATGGCGGAATGAAAGAACATGTTAAATGACTTGTAGAATGCGATAAATGAAATCTTTTAAAAAAAAGTTTAGTACTTCATTTTGCAAAGATTTAAATCTTAATTCACATCTGAATTTGCGTCAAAATGTAACTTATTTGATTTAATAGAGAAAAAATTGAAAAGAAAAACCATCAGACATCCAGGATTATCAAGTGTTGTCTAATAAATGAGCTAGGAAAATTTTCCAGCGCTTAAGAGCTGATAAAAAGGAAGTTTTATTTTTCCATTGTATAAATTGAGAGCTTCAAGTACACTTTCATTTCATTGCGGAAGTTTATGCACTCATCAAAATGGCACTGAAACGATCGCAAAATTGGATAGTTAATGAATGAATGCCCTCGTGGGATAAACATCCTAGGTTGTCCTAGCAACATCCTAACAATATTCCTCATGCATCTGGTCTACTTTTCTATAAATCTATAAAATTCCACTCGAAAGAATATCCAAAGTTTCCCTAATCTCCAAGAGCTATTACATCTTTTCGATGTACCTCTTCATCGTAATCTTTGCTCTTCATACTTCATTTATTATGTCAAGAATGCCTGAGAAGAAAATTCATCGCAATAATTAAAAATCTTGAATAGATTTCTTCGATAATTGTTCAAAAAAAATATCCAACTCAGTTACTTTCATTTTAAAGCTGAATTGAAGCTGATATGCAGCGATATTATCAATTTCAAAGGAAATAAGCAAAGAATTAAGTTTTAAAATAAGTATAAAAAATTTGGGGAGGGCCAACTTCAGATATTCATTTAACCCTCGAACGAAGGCTTTTCCTCAGAGCAAACGGTAAATGAAGTTAGCGAAAGTTCGTGATGAAAGCATTAGCATGGAGGCAACACTTAACCAATTTATGGTGGATGAAATTTTGCTTTTTAGAAGTTCTTACGTCATCAGCTAGATTTTTTTTTCGATGTTCAGTGCACGAAGGAGCATTTGGAAAATATCTGAAAAAATTCTAAGAATGAAAATTAAAAACGATAAGCAACAATTAGCCAGATATGCTTGAATATTACAAAGAAAAGATTGGATAAGTCGAGAGGATATGAAGTTTTTCCCTCAAGCAATAAAATAATTAAATTAAGAAAGGAGAATGCAGACAGAAACAATACTTAGATGACAACCCTCTAAAGCTTTTTGACAGCACTCACAAAAGATTTTTAAAGTTAGTTCCATAACTTAAACAATGGCTACGAAAATATAAATGCACCTGAAAATTAAGCATCTAAATGATGCATACAGTTGTGCCATAGAGTGTGCAAACAAGCGAGGTTTTTCAGTGAATCAAACCTATAGACTGTATAAACAAGTATTTAAAATGAGCAAAATCTGCCTACGATGTATAGAGTTTCTGAAAATAAGCCAAGCCGGTTATGGTAAAGCCAAACATTCGCGATCAGTTAAACCAAGCTGCGATACGAACGGATATTTAAAATGCATCATACCTGAGTGCGATAAAGACGATTAACGAGCGACTTGAGTTGTTCGCTTGATGAAAGGAAATTAGCAGATGGGTTCACCGTGATACGCCATTGCGACGGAGCCGACTCCTCCTCATCTGGATCCTTCTGCGGGATTCTCTGCAATTGAAAGCGTCAACTTAGATGAACTCTAACATACAAATGTTAATACTACACGGGTTGGTTCCTATTGCACAAACAAAGAATTGCAACAAAAAAAGAAGCATTCGTCGATAACTCGTATAATTAAAGTATGAGTAGATTATTGCGCATATTTTATCACATTTTAGCAATTCGCAATATTGGATTGCAATAATGAATGAGAGTGCAAAATTGCATTTCATGGAATTGCCTCTTAAGTTAATTTCAATAATCAATATTTTTTTGCATTGAATCCCAAAACGAACACATCGATGAGGTTTTTATTTGCTCATATTTATGCACGTGAAGATTGCCTTCAGCAATTTTCATTGTCGCCATTTTTAATGTTAAAAGTTATTGAAGAAAAATTCGTGTTTTTCAAAAAAAAATTTCATTCACAGATGAAATTTTATTGTTGAATTTAATTATTAGTGAATTATATTGAAACTGATAATTTCGCTTTGTACTGGAATTAATAAATTACAGAATCCCATAAAAGATCCGCTTCCCTCCCATCTCATCAATGAATAAGGCAATCTAACCGATTGTAAAATTCGCGTGAAATTTTTAGGTTATTTGAAGCATTTTTCGCCTATTTCGAAATTGATGAATCAGCATGAGAGTCACAATGGCAATTTGTGAGTGCTTTCACAAATTGAACTATGAAACAGACCCTCAAACAGATATAAACCTAAACATAATTTTGCTATTAAGTATGTAGCAAATGCAAATTTATAAAGATGCATCAGAAAAAAAAACGGAATAAAGTGAAGGATGAATCAGAAATTAGATGAAAAGCCAAGCATTAAAGTGGGCGAATTCACAACAATGATATATATTCTTAGAAATGATGCTTTTCATTTAAGATCAACTTATATTGCAAAACATATAAATGTTAATAGCAATGATGCACATAAAAAGCAATAAATTCACTTTTTTTGCATATATTTAGAAGCTGGTTGCAATAATCGCAACATAGAGAGAGAGAAAAAAACGCTTGTCATAAGAGGCAATTGAACTCTATGAATGACTAATTCTTAAATAATGTCGAATGGGAAGTGCGCAATTATATGAGAAAGAAGATTATGCATCATGATGGATTCGAATTCGATGCAATACGCTTCGAGCAATGATGATGAGTGAAAATAAAAGGTAAGTAAACCTGAAAACTTCCGAGACGAGGGGAGGCGATTTCAACGACGAACGCCGATTGCTGCTGTCCCATTGCATATACTATTGATTCTGCGCCCTCATGGCAAACGTCTTCAGCTCTCATCTATACTCTCTCTGCTTCTCTTCCAGGATCTTTCCATGCTGCACTCTCTTTGGCTAGCCTTATCCTCATTATGCAAAACGTATAACGCTTGTGCTAGGTTAGTTTCTTGAGAGATTCAGCTCGCGGTTAGCAAGCTTGTGGATGAAGCAACTCTATGAAAGTGCATCACCACTTATAATTCTCAAGGTTATTTCTTCCGCTCTTCTAAATTTGACCTAATCGAATTATCGTCCATCTTTATAACCTTATACTAACAGTGTCGGATGATTATGGAGCTTTCTATTACCTAAATTCTAGATTGAACTATGCAGACGATAATCATTGAAGTCTTCAAAGTATCTGACAACACTCCGTGAACCAAATTATCCGGTAAGGATTCCGTCACCCTTCTGATAAGAGACTAGCATATCCGATGCAAATGCAGACAAAATTAGGTCAGTGTTGTACAAAGCTTCAAACCTTAGAGCACTACCAGTTTGCAAATACAACAGGTGATGCCACAGGTAGAGAGCATATTACAGGTAAGAAGCATATTTCCTACAAATACCTAATGTTCGAAATGTTGGAACAATTATGCTGAATAATAATAAATGTTTAGAAAAATCATAGAAGCATAATGAAATAATCAAGCTAAGAAAGCACTTCTAATTGAATAAAAATGCATAGATTAGCACATTCATCTATAAATACTAGAAAATTGGGATAATTGTCAACAAGTTGCGCTATAATTCGGCTAATATGGGACGACAAGAATCAGAAAAACCAAAACAATCCATTAATCTGAAAGTCTGCGATACCTATTCTATTGATTTATCTAGTCTACTACCTTCACTCATACATCTTGTAACCATCGAAGAATCTTTCAATAAAATCTGTTGATATCACGAACGAAAGCCCACCATCTAGTAACCCGATGTGGTGACGATGTAATAACCAAACACAACCAAGCATGTATGAACAGATAGAGTAGTAATGGGTTTCATTTATCTATGGGGAATCGTTGATGCGTGACCTTGTGGTTGTTTGCCTGAAGGCATCTGATTATATGAATCGGTCGAAATAGGCAAATACATCTTTTTCTAGAAAATTTTGTCTGCAAAATGCTGATCAAAGATCATCTCGCAAAATCATAACAATTTAATGTAATGCATTTTTCGATAAATAAACACATTTTGATCACATTCGTTATTGCAATTAAAATATCCAAAAAATCCGATGAAAATGTATCATCGCAAAAAATTTTCTCCCCGATTTATAAAAACAAAAATATTTCCTCAACCAAATGAAATAGATTAGCATAAAAAATTGTATATTTCGAATTGACCAGATACAGGCCCTCGAAAGGAGCCGTAAATTCAATGACATAGACAATAAAGTGGTTACATTTAACAGTCTTCCGTCTTCCGTTCGAACTCTCATTCTTCCGTTCGAAAAATCTTCCTTTCGAACCCCTATTCTTCAAATGTATAAACTAAATCGAGAGCATCAAAAATATCTGCGCAAAAATGACCATGGCCATCAATGCTGAATATGTTCCAAGTTGTATGGATAGCCTACTTAACAGTATTTAATGCCTATAAATTATACTGCTACTATATTGGTCATCTTTTTTAATCTACTTCAACAAAGGAATATCTTTTTTACGATCCCGAGCAGTGAATTCTATGATTGCTAAAACTTTATTGTGTTACATAAAGTACACATAAAGTATAGGTATATTTTCTCCGATCACCGTAATGCACTTAGAGGGCATACTTAAGAAATAATGGTGGCTAATGATTTAAAATTTAGGATGACCTACGAGGGAATCTCTCAAAAGTCTTTGCAGATCTAATTGCCAAATTGCTCAATGGCGCAATGAAGTCGATCCTTTCGGTGATCATCATCGTTGCTTTTCTATACTAATTCGAGCTAAATTTCACCCGTGTTTGTATTTTTTGCATTTTTCCCAAACCGTTTTCCTATAGGATTGGAAGATAGTCCTTCCAACATTACAAATATTTTTTGCATAAAAATCGTTCGTAGAAAGGAAACATATTTTCATGTTGTATTTTATAAGCAATGCATACTTTACCACGCCTCCTTACTTAAGAGATCGGAATCGATCTCAGCAAATTGGCGAAGTTCTCATGCAACTATGGATAAAAATATTGGCATTTCCCGAACGCTTTGATTTCAGCAAAATTAATTAGTAATCCAAGTTTCAAAAACCTCAATATTGGACGAATTTTGATTAAATCGATTCCCAGTACAAATGATGCCAAGGTTTTTTCAAAAAATCCTAAACAACATAAATGGCGCGATATTAGCGCTTAATTTTGCCACGTGACAACGACAATTTCTTATATGATGTACATGGAATTCACATGAATTGCGCGGTTATCGATATAGGGTTTAGTTCAGTTAGAGGACAAACAAGATTAAAAAAGGTAACAAAATTTTACTGGCAAATAAATTAATAGAAAAGTGAAAGGAACTTCACAAAAAAGAGATAACAAATCACACCAGATAACACTTAAACCAGCATGGACCGTTTCAAGGATGAATTGCAGCGAAAATCGACTAAAAGAAGAAAGGCACACTGATCACAGCATAAATACAACAATTTATAACAATACCTTTAGCCGAAGGGGATGATACTATAATCATTCCTTGTATCATAGGCACAACCCTTCTTTATACAATGAATTGAGCAATTCTAAGTGGAGATTGCGAAGTCGTGGCTAAACGCCTTGAGCATTTTCGATTTGGGATGCAGAATCTTAACAAAATATAACGGATTAAAAAGTCGGGGATGAGATATCGCAGTGCGCTTCGGAGATTTAAAAAAAGGGCATAAAATGGTACCCTCCAAACACTGCGTCGCTACTTAGCAATGAAATTCGACGAGAGGCATCTATACAAACATCGAAAATCAGCAAATGGGGAGGCGGGAGGGACCATTGCGATCATAAACGCCTCAACAAAAGTAAGTTCTTCCCAGAGGCCACAAGTACGAATTGCCGATCGCGAAGGCAAGCACCGCGGAATGCAAGAAAGATAGCTGAAGGCAAGCAATACAGTACGGCATTATCGATAAGCAATTAAAAGAGGATGACAGAAGCCGAGTTATATAAATATTCTTGAGAAATATAATAGCGCCATCATAGATAGAAATATCGACACAACCATACTAATGCTATACAACAGTTCTTACATTTCATATAGCCAGGCGACCATCTACATTGGATAATCAACATGCTGAGAACAGTATCCATCAATCATCACACCTGCAACCAACGGAAAATGAAGTAAGACCGTAGCATGGTTTTCAAAGCCTTCGGCGAAAAAAGAATACTAAACGAATAAAAACAGCTGCATGTTTCCGATAACCGAACGCATAGTACACATTCTTCAAGCTTTAGTTATTCACGTCCTCAAATAGACAGGGCGGAGGTGGTCGTGTGGCCTAGTGGGTAAGGCGTCCGGCTCATGAGAAGAGAGCTACAGGTTCGACCCCCGTCTCTGCCCTGGGAGTTTTCTAAGATTTGTGTCACTCCGCGCTCGATTTCCAATCAAACTTCCCAACCCTGCTAGTGATGGAGAGTTCAAAGATCAATTGTAAATGCTATGAGGTTTGTGGGCTGAGGCAGCTTTACGAAGTAGTGCCCAGGTTCGACCCCGGCCTCTGCCTCGGGAGTTTTGTAAGATTTGTGTCATTCCGCGCTCGATTTCCAATCAAACTTCCCAACCCTGCTAGTCATGGAGAGTTCAAAGATCAATTGTAAATGCTATGAGGTTTGTGGGCTGAGGCAGCTTTACGAAGTAGTGCCCAGGTTCGACCCCCGCCTCTGCCTCGGGAGTTTTGTAAGATTTGTGTCATTCCGCGCTGGATTCCCAATCAGACTCGTAAGACTCCTTCTTACTTCATTTTCCGTTTAGACTTATCTTTACGTCATATTTTCCTCACTTCCCACCTTTACTTTGGCCCTCACTTCCCTCTCCTTAGCTGAAAAAGGAGGAACCAGCGGGAGAGCGGAAGAATTGCATCATCCTTGCAAAAATCGTAGCAAAAACGTATTCTAGCAGTAGAAGCGAACTCCCGAGGAAATCATATATATATATATATATATATATATATATATATATATATATATATATATATATATATGCATTACACAACGATATGTAACTAATAATGTAATAAACAATTCTAATGTATCATAACATGCTTTGCTTACGCTTTCCTACTACGTGCTCTCTAGTGTGTTTACTTCCTTTTATTCTCGTAAAGGTATACTTTCAGCTGGTTAAACCGCGCATTTTCCGCTAGAATGCACTATGCTATAAAGTTGAGTCCTGAAACGAAAACCAATACTAAGATCACCATTGTGTGTTGTGTTATTGTCGCAAGCAGAAAATTACGAATGTGGAAACCATCATTTGAGAGTGTTTTTTTATGTGAATTAGAACGTAAGCATCATGGACAGCTGCGAATGTTTCTATGGCGTTCTCGGAATGCAGCTTTTATAATATCTGTCTGGTCAGTCGGAAAGGCTATATTGCAAACGGAAATTCCCACTTCTGTGATTTGGTGCTACTGCAATAATATTTTCTCATGTTTCTGCATTTCCAAGATAATTTAATCGGTTCATTCTTTTTAATTTATTTCTTCCATCCACGTAAATGTAGGAGATCGGCGAGGGTGGAGTGTTGCATACGGTTGTTTTTCTTCTTCATCACTCCTGATTCAGGTGAACGATACGTGAAAGGGCCATGTTTCGGGTGGTTAGTGCAAACCCTCCTCAGCCACACTCAGGAGGTATCATCTCGTCTATATATAATGATCCCTTCAATTGGTGAGTTTTTTATTCATTCGAAAACTTTGCCATCACAGACACGCACTCCTGTGTTGATAATTGAAGACTTTACCTATATTTTGCAAAAAAAAAAAAATCGTTTATAAGAACTTCTGAACCTTATATAAGAAATTTCAGCTCCCCCTTCACCCCGCATCCTCCTCTCCTCCCCCCACTTCATGTGATATCAGAAAATGCGAATTAATTGTGGGACTTCGTTCCGCTTCCGCGTTGATTGGCTTGCCCTGGAGTAAAAAAAAAAACAGCCATATGACGCTGTGTCCTGGATGTGTCACTATCCGAATTTCTCTTGCTTTCTTCTGAACCGAAATTTTGATTATCGCGCTGACTACTGACCACAGATGTCCTTAGTCACCCAGATAACTTTTGGTGGTGAGAGGTGAGCTTATCAGATGTGAAGCATCATAGGTGTTTCTGCATAAACGAACTTTGAATTCGGTCTTGTAAGATTGATCCACTGATCTAGGAGGGCTTCTCAGAGAATGTTGAATTTCATATGACACATTCATGCTATTTCAGGAGTCTATGCAAAGGAATTGTTGCGTTCATCATGGGCGTTATTACGGCGAGAGCAGTGAGTGAAGAATGGGCCTCTCTTAAATAAATCTCATTCTCATCGATGCTTGTGTAAAATTATTTTTTCTCTTTGTTTTGTTAGAAAATAAATATTGTTCACAACAATTTTACATAATTGAATAATGCCCACTTGTAAAGGGCAGCCGCTTAGCTAAACGTTCGTATAGTTCATTTGATAACTAAAAGGCGCTCCGATTCGTCAAGTCTGTAAACGCTAAGATCCACTTGGTTCGGTCATTCGTTCATTGAAGGGGGCTCAAGCTTAAACATTTACTTCTGGATTAATTTCTAAGAGAGTCCCCCTTGGTAACGATTGATGTTGCTTTATATTGCTTCATCATGATGGGTGCCTCATTTTAATACCTTTTCTGCCTGCTTCACCTAAATATTTTGATAGGAAGCCACGAAAACCTTTGTTGTTATAGTAACGCAGTTGATCCGCATCCAGAAATATCTCCTTCCACGTCAAAAGGTCTTTGCGTGTGTGTGCTTATTTTTGTGCTTCTAGGATGATTTGCTGTACGAAGAACGAAGCCTATTGTCATGAAATTTGAGAGCAACAATCTATTGCTGAAGACAAGTCAAAATTTTTGCAGTAAACTTCCTGCAAACTTGACTGATTGGCAAGCGTATATTTACTTTTAAAGGTATTTGCAACTTTATTTTGGCTTTCTCGTCCTTAGTTCCTTTTCTTACGATGAAAAGCATCGCCAAGGCTTTGTCTGTCCATGTGTCCATATAATTCAGTCTCACGGTCGAACCCGTCGACGCGAATGAAGTTGCTGTGGATACCAAACCCCGCTAGGGCAATATTCAATCAGTCAGCCTCGCATCCCAACCCTGCTATTTTATAATTGCTGAATTTTTTGGTTTACTGGAGCTCTCGATTTCGAGTCACAACAAAGACGAAATTCTTTCAAAAAACTCATTTACTTCACCAATCCTAAAAACTGCTGCGGCAATGCGTTTGAGTGACCAAACCGTGGACAAATGATTATTCGTCTCATCACGGGTTCAAGGCACTGAATCTCAGAGGAGTTTGCTCTCGACCTGACCGATTAATGATCGTCAGAGGTGCTCGACCTGCGCCGTTAAGAATAGAAGGTATTTTATTCAGAAATCTGATAACGTTAACAACGACGGCAACATCAATGGGAAAATACTCAAGAGTCGCTGTTGTCCGAAAAAAGACATCGCAATGTTGTCATCTTTGGAAATATTTTAGAAATTTTCTGCAAAAAATTCCAATTTTGCGAACTTATTATCGACAACAATATCTACATTGCTCTTAATGCCTGAATATTAATTTCGTCCTTGTTATCGCGTTTATAAAAATGTTTTATATTGTTGCGTTTATAAAAATGTTTATATTGCACATACTTGGGGTGAACCACTGCTACAATACCAGATATTTCTTTTCCGTTAGTCGACACAAGTGAGAAGACATAGACCTATTTCGGGGCGCAAAAGAATGAAATTTGCAAGGGTTTTTACATCTTGTTGCGCTCCTCCATTCGCTTCGCAAAAACCAGAATCCCATTTACGGATCTTCTTGTAATTTCGATTGCTACCGCTGGCGACACTTGCATTCACTTCCTTCCCATCTGCAATAAGTTACAGCCGAAATTCGACGAACAACATCTGTCTTGTCATGCACTTCTGCGAATTAGACAGAAGCATTTAAAAAAAGTACATTTGTGCACAGTATTAAGCCATCAGTGGAGAGCAAGGTGACAAAGTCGACGCTACTTCTCTATAACTGAATACTTAATGAAGGCATTCGAAGAGAACGACCTGATGCATCCAACTCCATCTATATCAAAGTTATCTTTGAAACTTAAGTTTAATTATGTTCATGCGCATGTTGAACTGCAGCGTTATCAATTAATCAGTACTAAACAATAAAATATTGACGAAAAATTCAGATTAGCACAGGTGAACTAAAAATTGAGGCACTTTTTTATCGTCACCACTTCTTTTTGCTGGCAGAAAATATGGATTTACAGGATGTATTCGAGTTACTTTTTTTATTTTTTGAAAGAAGGATTCCTCTCAGGTGCGCGAAAGATTCTTTTGAATAGGAACCATTTTCGAGTCGGAGATTCTATTCTCGAAATATGGAAAATGACGGAAAGCCTCTCTGAAAAGAAGCCCTATCTTGAAGGAGGCTCATTCCGAAAGCTTGGGGAAATAGAAGGTATAATTCTTGATTGGAATCCTATGGAATGGGGCCTCATAAACTGTGGAAAACCATACATGATTGGCCTTACGTGAATAATTAATTGAGCATTGCCAACGTTAAACCTTATCAAACGAATACACTAATTCGATATGCAAAACTTTGCATCGCAGACATACACAGACAGACACAAATATGCAATATGGGTGAAAATACTGACGTATGGCTATCACATAGCAACAAATAATGCACTCTTCATCAATGACGATATCTGTATTCGGTTGGGTTTGTTCAATACAACAATAACCATATATAGATCAACGTTTTCATGTGTTTTGTCTGTGAACGCATAACGAACGACATTGACGTGGCGCATCATCGTTCAATACTCGCCAATGCATACGAGGAAAATGGAGCGCGAGAGAAGTGCGAAGAGCATCATATTTGTCGTTCATTTCTATTGCGTTATTCGTCGAACTTGTTCGCTACCAGCCGGCTGTAAATTGTGGTCGTCAATGTTTGCGCCATGTTTATTTTTGAGATTCACTTAGAGGAATTTAATTACTTTTCGATTAATTTATGCTTTTCATCACTATTTTACATAGTTAAGAAATAACTCTTTTATTTTAAATCCACTTCAAACCTATTGATGAATAAATAGTTATTGAGGTTATTCTCAATTGTTCAGTTGCTGTGTTTAAGAGTTTCTTCATCACTTTTTTTTCGGAAAAGAATATATGAATTATTCCAGCATATTGATGATACCGTTCTCGATAGCGTTATTGCCATTTATTTTTGCTTATTTTTCTGGACCAACTACCTAATATGAACCCGTAGAGAATACTTGCATATTTATTTGACATTCAGCGAATCATTTGTTCATTTCCGTATCAAGTAGACCAATGGATGTTAAAAATAAATTAAATAAATAAATTCACGCTTGAATTAATGCAGAAATTCTAAAACGATTTTCTGAGTATTTCTGCATCTTAACACATAAGTTGTCCATCTGAACTTTTCCCTTCGCACCTCTCATTTTTGCGACTTTATTGATGCTTATGAATGCAGGCACAGTGGAAAATCTCTTTTAAAAAAATTTTCTATTAGAGAATCTCCTCTCCAAAAATTTTCAAAAACGACAACGCTCGGGAGTTGTTGATAGAAAATGTGCAACTTGTCTAGTATGATTAGCAAGAATCTAAAAAAAATGAGCAAGACTGTTTCCTAGTTCTTGCATCGTCTCATTAAATTTTTAATCTTTGAATTTTTCCACTGGTCTTTTGATTTCGTTCTTTTTTTTGTGACATCCCTTTTATACTTCTAAACGAAACTTGTTTTCATAAACATTCAATGAATACTGTGTCAAATTCATCGATGTGATCATCTAGGAGTGCGATTCATTTACCCGTTGATTGATGCTTCTGTTTTATTGTTTGATGATTGTTATTTATCAACTGAGCTTACCTTATTCATTTGTAACGATCATATTTCATTGCTCCGATGGATAGTCCTCTTTTTTTGTTCCTCTTTTCACAGTACCTCTTCATAGTGGATTACAAGATTTCATCTTCTCTTATCTCAACGATGCTCATCTTTTTTATATTGATATTCGATAAGTTGAAAATGCGAGAGGTTATATCAACCGGAACCAACGATTCCTAGCTTATTTGTTGTGAGCAGTCGGTTTGCTGCGGTGGAACGAAATGTTAGTGAACGAAAAGTTGTAACACGAGTGAGTCCCTGTTTTTTGAATACCGTAAATTAATGTAAAAAATTAATGTAGAAATGCGTTTGTTCCACTTCGTCGTGCCACTTAAGCATTCAAAATGTGGCATTTCGATGGCTGCCAGTATTATGAATATCCATCTCAACGCATTGTTCTTCAAATTTTCAATGCTACACTTCAATGCTAATCAGATTACACAAATAAAACTTGTTCTCTAAGCTAGGATGAGTGGTGAGGTGAAGGGAGGAAGGGAAGGATTTGAAAAAGGGATATCAGCTTGTCAACAAGTCACAACTCGAGAAAAGGGAATCATGGAGAATAGTTAAATTTATTTTTGCTGCAGTAATATTAACCGAATTTTGCGACGCATCATATCATCTGAAACTATATTGCTAATGATTTCGGCCAAACAAATTTCTTTTAAATAGTACAAATTCATCACAGATTTCTTAAAAATTTTCTGGGCATCAAATTTCATCGAGAAACTTTGGGCAAACGTTGCCTATACTTATTATTTTCTGCTTATGATTGTGCATACGGTCTTTATTGCATTTAGATGCATTCTAGAAATCATCTTTAATCTCTCCATTTCCTCCTTCTTAATCGTATCGGGTAGGTTGCTAGAGGGTTTCCAAAGGGAAGTCTGAAGTGTCATTCGAAATATATAGTGCTGTTAACTAGAGGCACACTATGCCATATATGATTTTAGTATATAATCATTTTACAAACTTATAGAACGACATTTTGTCCAAACATTTACTCGTTTATATAAAATAAACTATGTACAAAGTAGACTAATTTTCTTGATCATGATTAATGATGTTTTTCTATACAAGAATAGCGAAAACAATCATAAAAATATCCTCTTGTGCGAAGTGAAAAATCCAACAAAACCGCAATAAGTATATTTTAATTTCTCAAGCTTATATGTAATATATAGAACTCTCTTTTCTATGCTCTTACAAATAATCAGATTATGCAAATTCGTTGTCATGCATCGCATTGAGTATTTTGAACTTATAAGCGTTCAACGCTCCAATATTATTGCATTCAAAAACATTTTGTTAACGAAAATATTTTTTGATTATTCATACATGTGTTGTTGATGGCAATGAGATGGTTATGCTTAAATACGTCTCTAATAATATATTTGGGAATATTTTTTGATGTGCCTATTAAATCCAACTATACAAACATATGGCGCGATTATTTATGGTTCGATGGCCGAATGAAGACTTCGCAAATTATTGAATAGCGAACACCTATGCACACATAACAGTGATTATTAATGAATACGCTTGGTTCTTTGTGCGAATCAACCTTTTGTCGATTTAGATGCACCAAAATAGCGAATTTTGATTTTTTTTTGTGTTCCTTTTCTATTGAACGGGGTCAATTTGTAAATGAAGAAATAGCACACAAGATCTTTAAAATGAGTTGATTGCGCTGCAAGATATTCACATTTGACTTGTATTCCGCACAAATTGCTTGATTGTGAGATAAAATTTTGCTGACGTTCGTCTCATTTTTCGATGAACTCTCCAATCAGCTTTTCTAATTGTATCCGATAAGGCGCTTTACGATAGTAGAACTAAATTCTCAATGAAATGAAATTAAAATAAAAGTAATATTATTTTGAATATCATTCAGTGCACCCATGAAACGGCTGCCAACTGTAATGATTGTGTATCGATTTGTGAATTCTTATAAAATCGACTATGAATATTCAAATTCAATGCAATTTATTCAAATTTTTCAAATCTCACTTACCGTTTCTGCATGAATAGTGTTCCTTTGTAAAGTGATATACTCTTAGCGATGAGAAATGCATCAAGTATATTTACTGCTTCGTCAGGCTGCTCATATTTGTTATCGCTTCTGAGAACGCTCTTATTAATTGTGAATCCATGTTTTCACGCTTATTGTACGCTCGTTATTGTTGAATGTTCTAATATTTCAGCTGTTAGATCTCCTCTTTTCTTCCCCCACCCCTCTGTACCTCATTAAATAGGATGTAAATTATTCGATAATCGGTCGAATACAAACTGAAGATGGGTTTTTTGTTTTTTTTTTGTTGTTTATTGCTCATCATGTTATGTAGTCAGATGACTGCGTTGGAAAACGAATATCAGGCGTTGTTCGAAATTTATTTTAAATTTTTTTTTCAGTCATACAAATGTTTTTCGTCTATGCTGTATATGGGTTAAGCGCAATATGCGCTGTGCTATATATTTATACACGGACGAAAGTACCCACATGTGAAGATGCGCAATTCACTAGATTTCAACGAAGTTATCTCACTGTTTATTTGCTTGCAGTTGGTAAGTAATTTTACATTGAGTTATGAATATTTTTTCCCTAAAAAGGCCTATAGAGAATTTTCTAAAATTACGAAAAATTTCTTTTCAAGGATAATTTAAATTTGCTGAAAAAAAGATTTAAATTCTAAATTTGGGAAAATATCGCAAATATTCTAAGTTCCTGCTCTCATGATGCACTTTGCCCCGTCATTCATCGACTGTATATTCGATTCAACCTTTCAGTCGATTTTATCCGCTTTTCTAGAAATGCATTCGCTAAGCGCACTATGATAATATGTCTACATTTTAAAAATATGTGTTCGTCTGCCTGCCTGATAGTTTCAAATCGAAGAACACTGAAGTGAACCACTAAATGTGGTTCATATATTGATGTAAGCTATAGCTTACCTACGAAATCTACCTGAAACAACTTTCCAGATGGACCAACAAATCTCAAAGGACTTATAGAAAGTGAATAGTTTTCTTGCAGCTTGCATCTGATCGGGGTCGTATTTTACAGTTCATTGCTCGGCTGTTAAATCATATTCTTTGAGAGATTTTTATCGGTGATCTAATTTATTAAAATACGATATCATTATTTCTTTTATTTTCTTATTTGTTGATAATTCATGAAATTCGATGATGTAATAAACGCAATGCAAAAATGTGTATTATTATCAGTTTCTTTGATGCATTTATCAATTCATTATCAATTTTGAGCATTCATTTCGCTTTAAAGCTCTCCGCAAAGAGGTATTATTATGACCATTTAGCATCATGACCATCAAAATATATCGTTGCAGCGGGTGATTGGTTGCAAGGACCACACGTCTATGCACTCTATGAATCGTCGGGTATGTCTAAACATGAAATTGAACTCCTTTTCGTAGGCGGATTCGGATCGAGTCTGTTTTTTGGTACTTTCATCGCTTCACTCGCCGATAAATAGTTCGTTATTTTCGTTTCATATTTGTGTTAATCAACTTATCTCCTAATTATAACGAAACATTAAAAAATTATACATTCTGCATGCATAAAGTTATGAAAAAGAAAATTGAAATTTGTTCGATTATTTGTATAACATATTTTAGAATATTTTTTTCGTACAACGAAATGCTGGTGGTGAATTGCTTTGCATAAAACATATGCAAAAATTACATAGTTTTTTGGGGCCGGTGGATGTAGAGAGAGGAAGGGAGTTATGTCTATTCGTTTCCTCATCTATCCACAAGTTTCAAACTGATGCGCTCCATCGATTCCCATTAATTTGGTATGTAGCCTCATTTCGGGGAATTCAAAAAATCACCCACTCATCCTCCCACTCACCTCGATCCAACCATTTTTTTTTTTTTTGCGAAGAAATTTGCTGTACAGTAGTGATCGATCGCCGTAACGATGCTCACGGATATCTACCTATCTACGCATAGTGAGACGACAGAATCCTTACCGGGATGCCTACTATTGTCTTCCATCTCATCACGGTGCTCGAATCTATTTGGAACGTTGGCAATTTCTGTAGATATATGAGAGAATATTCTATTAGAGAACAGAGGATTTCTTTACAAGGCTAACTAGATCATGGGGATGTTTTTGGCTCTATTGCTCGATAAGCTTTTAAATTGCTTAGATATCTGTTTCATTTCAAAAATTGTGGTTCTCTTGAATGCAGATGCCGGAAGTGAGGTTTTGCTTTGAAAAAAAATCGAAATTTTCCTTCACCTGCTATGTCGGTGTACCTATGCCTTCAAAGATTAGCTTCAGATATTATTTTTTCATGAATATTGTGAATAATTCTCTTACGATGGACTTTCATTATACTATGCAAAATGCTGATAGTATCTATTTTAGTGGACGCAAATCGAATTGTTTTGTCTATGGTATTCTATATATTTTTGCATGCATAACGAAACATTTTGCGAATTTCTGGGTTCTCATGATTGGACGTTTTTTTGGTGGAATTGCTACGTCGATACTCTATAGTGCTTTCGAATCATGGCTTGTTTATGAGCATAATAAGGTTTTTTTCGTAATTCTTTATATATTATATTTTTTTATATATTTACTCACCCTCTTTCATTCATTTCCGCATAAAATAAAACTTGCTAGATATCACATTTTTTATCATGAATGAGGATAGGGGGTCGGACGAATTGCTCTTCTTATTATTCACCCTATCATCCTTTTCATTGCACTGTTACCAAAAATATGACTACGAGAAGGTAATTACATTTACAGGTGGTTTGCAATAATCACACCAAGTTGAGCTATTGAGCAATCACTAGTAATAAAGAACATAGCCTCGGATTTAGTCAAAATTGCACTTACTCTTCCAAAGGAGTCGTCATTAGATGTTCACTGAGTTTCGAAGATATGGCAAAAAGGCATTTAAAAATTGGCGAAATGCATTCCCCACAAGCAGTAACATCAGCCACCCATAAAAAGCGAAATACAAAATAAGCAAATCATCGCTTCTGAAGTTGGAATTAGTATTACTTATATTACTTATGATTAGTATTACTAGTATTACTTGTGCTATTAGTATTACTTGTGGGGACAATCAAAGTTATGGTCTATTGAAAGAGCGAAAAGTAGCAATAAAATTGCTTGTGTGCTTACGGAAATCCAAGGCGTTGCTGTCAGAATTGCAGCGTGGATTTAATGAGGAACTCCTCACAACAATATTCTCGCATGCGACTCTCGGCAACTCTATCGTTGCAATCATTTCCGGTGTGGTGGCTCAGTATGCGGCAGATTTATTCGGATTCATGTTCGTCCATCTCTTATTTAATTTGCACTTCTGAACCAACATTCCAAATGACATTTGCGCCACGTTCCTAATCTTCAAGAAAGCTCGCGTTTTTCTCATCCGTAAAGCAAATCATCTAATGCACTTTTTTTTAGTTTAAAGAACTGAAGTATAATAAAGTTTTGACCATTAGGTTCAAAATTTTCTAAAGTATGAGGAGCTAAATGGAAAGAGGATTTATAATTAAGAGCTGCATAAAATCGGATGCATTTAAAAGGTTGAAAAATTTTTTTATGGAAAACGTTTACAAATGAGAAGAAAGAAAAAAATATGACAATTAAATTTTCGCTGTTTCACTAATCTAATTATTAATATTTTATTCGGATCCATTAGCAAAGTTTATGCTATTTTCATTCTTTACCTATATGCAGGTATCAATATTACAATTCACTAAATTTTGCGCATACCCATTGAGATTTAACTTTTAGCAATTGCTTACTATTGAATGAACTAAAATAGGGCTTTTGATTGCTTTCTCACTTAAGAATCTATAGCCCATTGGAGTTTATAACAATTCGTAACAAATAAAGGGACCTTGTAGCCAATGAAAGTGTTCGATTCCATATTAGCAAACTATAATTCCTACATTATTGAAATTCCTGAACGTTAAGGTTTCTAATAGCTTTGAACAATTTTTTTTTAGCGCTCCATTCCAAGTGGCAATAGCGGTGCTTTCCGTAATGACGATCGTACTGTTATTCACTTGGCCTGAAAACTATGGCGATCAGAAAACTAGCATCTCGCAACATTTTATTGACGCTATTCGCAGCATGAAAGACGGTACTTTCTATTGCATTAATAAAAATATTCGAAATGAATAAATTGCAAATTGAATGTAGGAAATTAATAAAGAAATATTATGGCCTTTTAATTGAACATTAATATTAATTGATAAGTAAGGCCCATATTTGTGATTATCATATTTTTGCGTTATGAGGGTAGGTGGAGGAGATATGAGGAAAGGGGGAGGGATGAACCAAAAGAAAGATATCCTACATTCACATTTCTATAAGAAGTGCTGATTCAACATATTCATCCGAATATTTATCAAAAACTCAACATCAGCAATTAAATAAATATCCCAAAAAAGTGTTCGTCCATCAAAATGATTTGCAAATTTAGAGTATAATTATAAACTATGCTATCGAGGCAATTAATCATTTCATAGCAAATTTCCATTTCCAAAAGGAAACAATTTCAGATGGAAAAGTGATCTGTTTATGTCTTATTCAAAGTCTCTTCGAAGGTGCAATGTATGTGTTTGTATTAGAATGGACACCAGCATTAGCACAAGCTAGCAATGGTGAACCTATTCCACATGGATATATTTTTGCATCGTTTATGATCGCTATTATGATGGGATCCTCTGTATTTAAAATGCTTTCAAAATACTATAGGCCGGAATCGTTTATGAGGTAATCATTATTTAACTATTAAAATATTTTGTGTTTTGCCGATTAAGGAACATCAAAGTTACATAGCCCGACAAATATAGGCGAAAAGAATACTTGTATCATTTTTTTAATAATTTTGTAGCGTTTTTTAGCATAATTTTTGGTGGGCAAAATTTAAACCATTATATCTTGAGAATAAAACTTCGGATAAGGGATTAATTTTTTTGGGGGTAAGGGGAAAGAGGCTTTTCAACGCAGTGTTAATCAAAGCTGTCAATAAATGAAATTAAAAACTTCGGGAAAAACTATTCTATTTGCAATGGAGTAACGTAGATGCATAGTTAACCCATAGTACCGGCGGAGAATTCCTCCTCTATTCTGTCGTTTGGTCACACCAACGATATACGTTCAGCATTCGAATTGAACGTTGAATCATTCACTAATCATAAAAAGAATCGATGCAGTGAAACTAATAAATGGGTTACATTCGAGTGAATAACTAATTTAACAAAAGACGGAACGCCAAATTTCCGCAATGTTTTTATTAGGCATTCTAATCGTTCGATTAGATAATCATTTAACTATACCATCAACTTATGGGAAACTTTTCTAAACCTCAACACCTTTGCAGATACTTAATCTTGGTTTGGCTCCACTTTGGCATTTTATACTACCTTTTACTAAATGTAAAAAAGCTGTTACTTGAGTTGATAATATGGGGATGTTTTTAGTATATTTATACTACCTTTCATATATTTCAGGATTATTTTACTTATATCGAGTTTTTGTTTGGCCGCACCGATCATATTCACCGATAATGGAATCATTATTTTTGCTGCATTCATCATTTTTGAATTATGTGTTGGTATCTTTTGGCCAGCAATGGGATTTATGAGAGGAATTTATATTCCCGAGCAAACACGTTCCACAATAATGAATTTTTGCCGTATACCACTTAACGCTATCGTTATAATGATTCTCTTACAAGATCTTTCAATGCGGCTTATCTTTCAATTTTGTGTACTCTTCCTCGTGCTGGCTACTCTCACGCAACAATATCTTTACAGGTTTGATTTACAGCATCAAAAATATGCTTAGATAAGCACATCGTCCTGTCTGGTCTTCGTATTGCACATGCACTTTGTTCTCTTCTATGTGGATGGTTGTTATTATTGTTGTTTGAATGTCGCAATATCAATGCTATAATTTGTGCAAGCAAATATTCGTATTTGAATGTTTTACCTCACAATTTAAGTAAACAAATCAATGACAACGAAAGAGCAATCGAATATCGAGATGATAATCTCACATGAACACAAAATCAAATAAAATGAATGGAAAATTTCTAAATGTACTCTTGATCTCTCTTATGCCAAAAAAAAAAAAAAAAAAAAAAAATGCGCTCAGTGCTGTCGAATCGATCGTTTAGTTGCTTAAATATAAATTGCAATATTCGTTCCAGTTCAGTGTCATCGATACAGCTTATAAGAGTGTAGAGAATATACCAAACATAGAAAATTGATTTCTTTAGAATATTTCGCTGTGTGCATGAAGTTAAAGTAAATGCCTGAAATAGATCGACTATGACTGTGGAAAACATATATTGACTATTACGGCAAAAGTTTTTTTTCGGTTGGGTTTTTGTTAAGGGCCTTTTCGTTAGGCGACATGGGCCTCTAGCCAGGATCTAAGTAAAGGAGGAAGGAAACGACTTCTGCATTGGAATGACAGGGAAAGGCAACGCCAATTCCCCAGAAGTTATATTAGTCCACCTCCTCAAGGGGAAGGAATGCCTAGTTCTCTCACACACATTATATATATATATATATATATATATATCGCTGAAGAAAGAGGATTCCGGGCGAATTTATATGGAAATGGTGTAGATCGGAAACTTCTGGGAATTCCCCCACTCACTTTGCTACAGGCCTATGGTTGCACGTGTTCTTGGGCTAACGTAAAGCTTCGTTATATCATGTTATCAGTTCTCTATTTGTTGCATGTGCTTGTACTTATTTGTTTGCATGCGGGTTCGGTTCAGACGTATAATACATATCAACGCAACACCCGGAGGGAATATTTCGTCTCCCGGCGAAGTGCATTCAACAGGCACCTCTCCAGCACCATGCCCAATATATGGATCAAAAACGAATCAAGAACCTCAGACCACCTACACACCGCCATTGGAAAGGATTCTGAGAAAGCGTGAAGGTTCTCTACCCAACATTCAACAGGAATCGGAATCCACCACACCTCATGTTATATCAAACGAATACCCATCATCGACACAGACCGCTGTCACACTCCCAAGCAGCAGTACAGTTCAATAATATTACTGCTGCAATCAGCGTACATAACTATATCGGATGTTATCTAGAGTCTGCTCTCATTCTACTATTATCTGAGCAATGATATTCATTGAAAATTCTTTTATTTGTTGTTCGTGCATGCATCGGTCTTCTTCTATCGCGATCGGATTAGGGGTCCGTATCAATCAAAAGTTGATAAGAAATTACTTATATTTCATTACATAATATTCACTAATGATGCAAAATTAGCACTACATAATAAGAATGCATTATAATAACCAAATTCTACTAAATATATAAAAGGTACCTTTGGGAAGTTAAAGCAAGATTATTCTGAGAGACTTAGAAATTACGTTTGTATAATCTACAAAGGACAATGTTTGTGTAAGTTTGTGTAATCCATATAAAACGTTTAGTATCCATCAGTCATGCTTCTCAGTCGTAGCCATTTGGGTTCCCTTTTGGGAAAATTTACAGAAAAAGCGGTGTAATGAGAAAGGGATTGAGAGGGGGATGGGGAAGGGGATCAGTGAACACGAATAGACGCCGCTATATGATTATTTAAGCATCAATATTCCAATAGCCCGTTGATTCAATGAGCTTATTGAAGTAGGCAATGAGTATGTGCAATTTGCATAGCATGCGTCATATGTCGTCTATAATTGCGCTACTCTTTGACGTGCATTGAGCATAATTGAATTCTAGTTTCAAGTTTGAATGAAGTTTTAATTTAGGCTTTAAATGCAACCTATCAGACGTTGTGACACCATTATGACCATCGCGCCAATTGTTAGACATTATGACCATTATGACCATCGCACCACTTGTTAAGCTTATCGTATCCGTTTGCTTGCAATTGTTTAGTTATTTGCATAAGATGATTGTTAAAAGTTTTCTTCAACAGTAATTGCATTGTTGTATTTTGTTGTTTCTTTTCCATTTATTCCACTGTCAGTTCCCATTTCGTCTGCTTAGCTCTCTGGTATATACCACAGCGGTAATGTTGGTTTGAGAGTTGCTTGGTTTTTGTTAATCGTGGTCTAGTTGATCGTTGAAGTCTAACTGAGTCAAGCAAAGTTTTATTTAACCTTCGATAAATCACTAACCTCATTGTTGTATCAAGTGATATGCCATTAAGAGGGATTTTATTTGTGAAAACATAAGAAAGCTATACGTAAGAATGGATGGCAGTTTGCGTGTTTGCCACTTATTATGGCCATCGCATCATTTTTTAGACATTATGACCTTTTGACCATCGCATCATTTGTAAGACATTATGGCCATTGTAAGCATGACAAAAGGTAGAGATGAGCTCATCGGAAGTTTGCTTTCAGGCTTTCTTTGTCAAAAACGTCAACTTATTTGGCTATCAGAGAGAAAATACCCGATAACAAAAAAGCGAACAAGTGAGCGCTTCATATCTAGTTAGATACTTAGCACTTTTTTGTCGTTCTTTAATAAGCATTAAATTGCAAATTACTGAAAGAAAAACTAAGTATAGCTGATGAATCCTATTCTATCGCGATGATTCTGATGCCTTACGAAGCACTAATTGTCCAGCCGTTGCAGTTTTGCAGTTTTCAAGCAAAGCATAAATTGGAAGAGATCATTTGTACGTAATTTATATTTCGTAACCTTTTTTCTTGAAAATTTCCTCAGGCATTCGACACAAAATATTTTTTGTGCAACACACACACGCACACACGCACACACACACGCACACACACACACACACACACACACACACACACACACACACACACACACACACACACACACACACACACACACACACACACACACACACACACACACACACACACACACACACACACACACACACACACACACACACACACACACACACACACACACACACACACACACACACACACACACACACACACACACACACACACACACACACACACACACACACACACACACACACACACACAAAAATATAGACGTGCACCTGTGTAAACGCAAACGCACAGACAAATCCACATACACTAAAGTACTACCTAAATGCACTGTGCATATATGTTCCTATGAGTTGTGCCACTAAAGATATTGCTGTAGTTATTGAACTGACGAAATAACGAAACTGATATGTTCAAAAAACATTCCCCACTTTTAATGTTTGCTATTGTATTTGAGGATGATTTTAATCGATATGCTATGCAATCGATAATTTCATTGATGTCATATCCTTTCAAATAATGAGATTCTTTATGATCCTCTAGAAAATCTCGATTTTTAAAATTTATTCATAAAATTTCAATTCGAAAAGAACCCCTCGAGGTTAAAATTTATTAAATATTATTTATTCTACATCGATATATAATCAATTTAGAAGAATTTTAGCCGAATTATATGATAAGATTTATTAAAACGAATTTGAAATATGCCACATATATGAATTAAATAGAGATGAAATCGATGAGAAATTTAAATTTTATTCGATAAGATTGCATAATACTCTATATTCGTTAGAGAGATACGTCAATACTCGTTCGTATGTAGTATTTATTCAAAATTTATAAATTTATAACAAGGAATTATATGGATTAACTTAAATGATTATCTATTCATAACAATAATACATTAAGAAATTATTCGAATCGATTAGGAATGAATTGATAATTGACAATTTTAGTTTCAGTATCAAATCAACGACTATATGAGTCGAGAATGGATATGGAGAATATCTTATGCAAATAATTCAACATCACTCACTATATATCACTTATATCACTTAATTATATATCGTTTAATTATTTTGCTCTTCTATTTGCTTCATCATATAAATCAGCTTTTCGCTCTCAATTATCTCTCTCCCCTTTCCTGCATGCTTATCCATTTGTCCTATCTAAAATAATTTCGCTATATTTTTGTATATTTTTCAATATTTTATTTAGTGGGGTGATTTTATAATGGAATAAAACACAAAATAGATTTAACTTAACGATAGTGATTTATGTTATTCGACAATTTAGGCCAAAAATAATAGGCAAACTGCATTTTTTTAATATTACAAAACAATCCGATCAAATTCAACCATAATCAGTTATTTTGATATAGTTTTTTCTTCAAATCCTCTTAATAAAAGATAATGAAGGAACTTGTATAAGAAAAAAAATTCATGCAGAAAATTTTCAAAAAAAAAAAACAAAAAAAAACATAAGTAGAAATGAAAGGGTAGAAGGAGAATCTCTTTACAAAGGGGAATATAATATGGTCAATAGATAAGTATGAAATTTTTCAACGTAATTTCAGCTGAACACTTTTCTACGGCAATAAAATCCGATCTAATTTGAACGCTATCACTTTTGTTTTTGTTTTTTTTTTTTATTCTCTCAGTAGTAAAAATCGCATATATTTGTTTCATTTATTTGCTTGAAAATTTGTTTTCAAACTTTTTTATTTGTTTGAATTTGTTTTCCCACGAATATTGATTGCTAAGAGTTTTTTCATGCGGTGTCTTATGATTTATAGCACATACTTATATGCTAATTAATATATTTACTTAGTATATGCTGATGCTTTTCTCCTTTTTTTTGCTCTTTGCTAATTTAGAATTTATTTTTATATTACTATCCATCCATATCACATATATGAAATATAACTTTAAATCTATGCTAGAATGTATACATGTAATCTATACTATTCAATGCGACCTAAAAAATTTATTGCATAGAGATTTTAAGGAGACACAAATATAAGAGTTGATATAGTAACGGGAATATTTTTTGGCCGAACAAAGAGTGAATGCATTCTTTGATATCTCATATGATAACTGTGATATTTCGAATAAAATCTCATAACACAATCGCGTGCTAAAATATGTGCGAATACAAATTTTAATCGAATATATGAGTCATTTTGTATCATTACAAATGCTTCAAATTCTCGCTAGCACTTTATTGGCAACGGCGAAATGAAGCAATTGAGAGAAACCATTACCAAATCATCGAATTGCCAATATCATTTCAATCGTCCAACATTAAGAATACCAAAATATAATATACCTCACTCAACATTACGAAGAATCTATAGAAGAAGGTGAACGAAGCATTTGTTGCGAGAGGCGATAACGAGTCCGACTCTCCATCAGAAAGAACATTCGAAGTGTCCGACGTCAAGAAATCTGATTGCAACATTTACACAGACCAAGCAACCACATCAAAGTAATGATATAATTACTGTATGAATAAAAATTATTATTATTATAGCGCCTCAAATCGAAAATGATCGAAAAACGATGAAAAATAATGCAGATGCACGAAACACGACGAGCATTTATCACTGTCCCTCCAGCCCATCCCTGTCCTCTCTTCCCAAATTATAGAAACCTCTGACGATGTTTGAATCTGGTAGCAATAAAATAAAGCAAAGAGAACCATCTAATAATAGAAACTATCTGATAATAGTAAAGTAATAGTAAAAACATTTACTCAAGCGGGATTGATCATGGTCACTAAAATAGGTGCATTCCAAGATCATTTCAGAAATTGCTCTGCAAAGAGAACGTTTGCTGCAAAGGAACCATGCAAATCCACGAGTGGTACGATGCGTTTAGGTAGATTTTATGTGCAGCGATTATGCAGTCAAACGATAGCTGTCCGTCTGTCTGCCTGTCTGTCTGTATGTCTGCTATGTCGGATGAAAGTTGTGTTTATCGCTATATATTAGCTAATTTGATTTCCAAAACATTTTCGTAGCTGCGAATGTCGTACACGATGAGCGTGCAAGAGATACGTGCAACGCGTGTGTGTCTCAATGAAAGCGGTTAACGGGATGGCGTTGCGAAGTGTGTTACAGCATTGCGTTGTTGCTCATAACACGATGAGCCGTCTACTACGACCGTCAACAACAATTGGTTCGTATTTTCAGGTTTATTTTCGCATCAGAAAAGCGCGTTATTATCTTATTAGATGATGTGTTTTCCCAGTCAGAGATAGCATTTGAAAACGTTCGCGCAACGTGTAGCACTGCGCTAGCAAATATGTGTTATTGTATCTAAATTTTTACTAGCCGTTTTCTAATCGGCTCAAATGACCTAAATACGACCTAGTATTTTCATGTCCTTCTCGTCTCATACGTCTTAATGGTTGGAGATTTATGCTTTTGCAGCTGTAGCTAATAGGGCGACATCTAATGAATAGTTTTGTATTGCATTTGTCATCGTCTTATGCAATCTGTACGCAACTTTTCTCAAATTTTAATTTTTATGTCTTTTTGCAATTTTATATATTGCAGTTGCAACTTTTTGCATTTTGCAAATTGATTGATGAATTTATATCAACTTCTATTTATTTTCTGCATATATCTAAGTTATTTTACCATTAATTCCCGATCCTAGTTGCTCATATGAGTGGATTGCAAAACTTTTTATACTTATCACTTTAATATAAAATATGCATTATTGTTGGGGGGGGGGTTGCTAATTATGAAGGTCATGTTCAAAGAAATTTAATTTCAGGAAGATGTATGCGGTCGATGTGGGCTCCATTAGGTGTGGAACCGGTTTGTCCATGTGTTTCGACCGAAATACCAGGACCTGTTTCTAAGCGGTTAAGAGCCGAAATGGACCCCATTCATGTATGTCTCTCTTTATTTTATGCGCTTTTATTAGTGCTATGCTATTTAATTAGGAAATCTACTGCAAAAATTATATCAAGTTTTCTTGCAAAAAATGAGAAATGCTTGGAGCTTTCCTTTCTCCCTCTCCCTCCTCTCCGTCAAGCATCACACTACTTCACTTTTAGAATATAGCTTTTAAAGTATACTATTCATGTGATTTATGCTAGTTGAATAGCTTGATCGGCGATATGGATGTAATGTTTACGAAAGAAATGAAGTGGATGAACATTTTCGAGTATTTTCTGCGTAATAACTTTCCAAATATCTGTTTTAATTCCTTATCTAGTGAGAAGGTAATCATCGCTTTCACACACGTTTTTTCCATACGACACATTAAGATTCAGTCATGAGTGCACCATCAACTATACAAGTAAATGAATTTTGCCCGCTTTATTTTCTTCATGGTTTCTGTCATGGGTGGGTAGCGTTGAGCTGTGGTTTTACAAGGGGTCGTTGACATGTTGCTTACGATCATGCAAGGAATCAGTTGCTACCTCAGATTGTTATCGTGCTACCTGAGGTTATTTTATGAACTCGTGGTTTCTAGGAAAATAAGCTCAACATTTATATGTTCAATCGACCCATATACTTGTGCTTATATCGTTGAAGAAAATCGTCGCATTCGAATTCATAATTTATCGGTTTCAGCAAACGGCATCTGTGAAATTTTTCGCCGATTATGAGAGGTCAATCGGTAATTATCTGGTCGATGCAGATGGCAATACGTTTCTCGATGTGTTTATGCAAATTTCATCGCTTATTCTCGGTATCTAGCTGGTGTAGTTTTTAAAATTTTCCTTATCTATTCCCTATGAATCTTTACCTTTTATTTTTCAACGGTTCCATTGCTACGTTTATATTGATTTGAGATTTGTTGATTTGTTGTTGATATATATGCATTAATTCATGCTGCTTTTATACTTATTATCCCATAGCTCTTCCTTCCCCACTTTTCCCTCATCGGATGCATCTGTTTCATTAAAATGCTTCAGTGAGGTGGAAAATCATCAAGTAGCAGTTATGACGAATAACAAACTTTGCATTGAATAAGTGATCTCCACTGTGGCTATAGTCTCATGATGAGCAGCTCCGGAGTCACAAATCTGTAAATCCATTTACATGGCTACTTCGAATTCGTGTGTTCATATTAACGCATTCAAATGTTTTGCAAATACTGAATAGTTGGGCGATTTAAGTTGATTAAGTATGCAAGAAAATTTCTAAGGGAGTTGAGCTTTAAAGCTCCTCAAGATTTCTTGCTTGCTTATTTCAAAAGCAATTTTTACTCCCTATTAATCAAGTTTAGATTAATTATCGAATTGGTTAGATATGCTGTTAGTTAACTCTATTTCAGGATATAATCATCCAGACCTAATCAAGGTTTTATCTGATCCACGATTCATTGTAGGTTTTTCTTTCGTTTTCGCTTCTATTATGAGATATTTTTAGAATATTTGTGCAAACCTTATTCGTATCGGCTATTTTTTGCTATTCATCCCTAATTTTTTTGTTCCAAAGTCTCGAAGAAGATAAAAAACTTTAAATTGTAGAAAATCAAAAATTTTTTTGCTCATTAGTTATTCACTTCCATTGCAAATTTATACGCATTTGCATGCCTCGAAAATAATAATATATTTTCGACAATTTTCTAAAATTCAAGTATAGGAGTGCTAAGTACTCTTGCTGGTTTAGCGTCAAGCAGATCCACCGATTAAGCCGATCAGCTTTAGTTGTCAATTTTGAATGCAGTCCATTCTTCATGCATATTGCTTTCTATAGCATTCATATATGATAATATTATGAAAGAATCGGTGGATTATTTTCAGTCGGCAGCAGTCAGTCGACCAGCATTAGGCTCATTTCCTCGGAGTGATTTTGCGGCAACCATTTCGAGAGCATTAACCTCGGTAATTTTTTATTTTGTTTCCGGTAAAAGCTCTTTGATAGTGTGTTTCGAATAGAAGTCACTTATATGATAACGTTAATTTTAATAGCCACAATGTGAAACTAACTAAGAAAAAAACGCTTAAGCAACGTTGTGCATTGATGCGAATGATGATCTACATAGAGAGGAAATGTTTTTTTCAGCGAATGTTTTTATGAATGATTGTGTGCAAAAACGAAAAGATAAATTTTAAGACAACAGAGAGGAGAGATACGAGGAGGGCAAATATTTGGAGTTGATAGGATTTATTGACCTATTCGCTATGACGGTTTACAATCTTTCCTTGCAACATCATTGAAAAATTGAAAAATATTAAAGAATTTTTTTCTGCTATAGCGATTTGATTAACATTTTCATTGCACATTCCATTAGTGCTTCAAATCGTTGAGAAAAGAGGCTATAATATATGTAAATAAGCACTTATTTTTTCAGATAGCACCAAAAGGTTGTCCCCTAGTGCAGACAATGTTGTGTGGCACTTCAACGAATGAGAACGCTATAAAGATGGCATTCATCTGGTATCAAACACAGAAACGTGGTGGACCACCAACAGCCGAAGATTTAATTTCTTGCATGAAGCAGGAACCACCTGGAACACCCAATATTTGTGTCCTCTCATTTGATGGCGCTTTTCATGGCAGATCTCTTGGTATGTAAATTTAATGCTTTAACGATTATCGCTTATTGATATCAAATATCACATAACAATGCGCTTTCAATTTACCTTTATTTTTAATATGTTTTGAAATGAAATCTTAACTCATGTTAGTGAATAGTATAAATAAAGAGAGAAAAAAAGTATTCTTTGAAAATTTAAAGTGAAATTACGTTTGAAAGTTTGACACCTAATCGTATTCTCTTGAAATAAAACTAAGAGTATTATTGCTATTGTTATTCCTAGAAATAAACGCTATCCGAATGCTTAGAGTAGAAGAACCGATAGTGATCGGTCATACTATTCGTTATGATTGTCGTTATTTATTTCGAAAAATTGCAACATTGATGAGATATAGCACATGAGATAATTGTTTATAAAAGAACAATCAAGGTTATCGATATTTTTCAATTTCTTAACGAGATCGTTGACTTAACTGTTGATGATTTTTTTTTTAATTGTGAAGAAATCTTTGAATTGACAATGCAGAGAAAAAATTGGGATGATCGAATTGTTTTATTTGTTTGCAGCGGCACTTTCAATGACACATTCAAAACCTATTCATAAGGTTGATATTCCTGCGTTTCATTGGCCTGTTGCTAATTTTCCACGTTACAAATATCCTCTCGAGAAGAATGTACAATATAACGGCGAACAGGACAACGATTGCCTTGCAAAGGTTTGCGCGTTAATTTGCAAGAATATGAAGTGCTGCTCTTCTTTTTTCGTATTTCTCTTTCATATTGTTCTATTTTTTTCGAGATTTCGGTCATTGATTTATGGAAAGGGAATTTTAGGCAGATGCGCAAATATATGTGGTTAACTTCTAGTGGATTGGAAGGGTTAGCTCGACGACCATTCGTTCAGAGCATTTTTATTAACTGTATTTTCGCGACTTCCATGATAGGCTCCTCAGTTCTAATTCGCTTTTTGTAAATTGTTTTTTTTTTTTAAATTATATTTTGAAGTTGCATTTTTTTGTTAAATTTAAGCCCAGCAAACTTGTTGGAACAAAGTAGTAGCTGAAGCCTTCTCGCTTTATCAGCTATTTCGCAAAAAGTAGGGGAGAGGGGAGCGGAAAGGCAGAGCGTTATAATGTGCCAGTAATTAATTTTTAAATGTCACGCAATTCCCTGTAGTAGTACAGCGGGTTTTGAAGTGTTGTTGAAAAGTTGCATTTTTTGTTAAGGTGGAGGAATTGATTGAAAAGCAGAAAAAGGCGAAGTGTGAAGTTGCTGCACTAATTGTGGAACCTATTCAAAGTGAGGGTGGAGATCATCACGGATCACCTGCGTTCTTCCAAGGACTTCGAGACATCACCAAAAAACATGGCATCGTCTTCATCGTCGATGAGGTAGGCATCAACCTTTCCATTATGTCTGTCATTATCTTCTATTTATAACTTTGAAACAGTACTGTATCTTTCGCAATTTAGTTTAAGCCGAGCAAAATTAATTGAACTAGAACATAAGCGATCGTATGGCGTAAGCTGAATGAAACATCTACGCTTAAGCTACCATTAGATGCATGTAAAGTTGCATTAAATACAGCGCTACATATGTATTAATGCTAATTATTGGCAGAGTAAATTAGTCAACTATTCAGAAGTATGCATTCTAATTAAGTTTGAATAAGGATGAAATTTTTTCAAATTCCCCTGAATCATGCTGAGATTTTTTTTCAAATTTTTACACAATAAATATTAAGTTTGTTTCATTCTACCATCTTTCTTGCTAAAGTCTTCTCTATTATTCTTTCAAAAATTCCAAACTGTTGTTGCATATTGCATTCATCTTTCCAAATAGCCTTTTCATAGGAGACGTGTATTATTTGAGTAGGAATTAATATCCCTATCATGCTTTTTGCGTCTTTTCGATTGATATAACAAGAGGTATGATTTGAGGTGCAAACGGGAGGTGGAGGAACAGGAAGTTTTTGGGCGCATGACTCATGGAATCTATCTTCATCTCCCGATATCGTTTGCTTCTCGAAGAAGTTTATGGTTGGAGGTTACTTTTATGCTGAACATCTCAGAGTTAAAGAGGTATGCACTTATGCTGCGATCATATTTCCCAACGCTACGAAGAACTTATATATTTTTTTTAAATGTTCGACTTATCAACGTTAAAAGAGTTGTTTAAACCTGAAGAGGCGAATTGTTTGTATAAGTAAGACTGATTTATGGCAAAAGTATGGCAAACGAGTTAATAAGATTACCGATAGGAGTGCACATGTGCGTTGATAAAATTATAAACTAGATTTTCTTTGTGGGATTTTTGTTTGTCAGTTTGTAAGTACAGATATTTACAATTCAAAAACCTTCCCCTTATTGAGTAGAATTTTAGCTGCTATATGACTTTTGAGCTCTCTGAGATATTAATTAATACGTTTTGAGTACCTGATTATTTTTAAATGGTGGTATCTTCACCAAATTCCTGACCTGGAAAGTCATAGTCCGTTCAAGATTTCAAGCCACCATGGAGCGATGATTGTACAACTTCGGGATCCTTCTTCGGAGTTCGGCAGTATTAATTCGAGGTTTCCAAGCCTCACGGTTTTCCCTAATCATCCTTTGCTTTCATGGCTCCTATATTTCTAGGATGTTTAGAATACTGTTTTATCCTCGATGAGGGCTTACTATAAAGATAGCTTATATGCGATTGCTGTTCGTATTTTTGAAATACAAATTATTTAGCCATATCGTATATACAACACTTGGATGGGTGAGCCGACGAAGCTAATTCTACTGGAAAAAGCAGTCGAGGTAATCAAGAGGGATAATCTGCTGGAGCAGGTCAGGAAGGTGGGGAAAGGGCTACAGAGTGGACTTCGTCAGATTGAGGTAAGTTTATGCCTTGAGTGTGATCCCTTTTCCCATCGTCGTCTTTTTTATAAATATGATTTTCTCGATTTGTAATGAGATTATTTCGAAATCGACTTAACGAAGGATCGTTTGCATCAAAGATATTTTCTGGATTCCCCGATCCTGAATATATCGAAATCTTTCAGAGTGCAAATAATTCAAAGATGCGTAACGTGCGTGGATTGGGATCATATTGTGCGTTTGATCTGTGTGATACAGCTACTCGCGATAAATTTCTCGATATTGCCGTCTCAAATGGTTAGTTGTTGTTGTTCTTTCTTCTTTATCACTACGCAATATGTAAGAGCTATATTTTCACTTTTCAATTCCTTTTCTTTTCTTTCATTTTATAATTGACAATAATTTTTTATGATGAATAATCCATTATTAATAAATGCAAAGGTCTCAGTCTTGAATTAATTTAGAAAAGCGGTGACATTATATGGCCGGACTCGATAGTTTTGTAGGCCTTTCGATATGCTATTATTGATTAATATTTACTTCAATTAAAAAGTGTTTATTTCAGTGCGTCACATTCAACAAATTTCTAGCTGGTCGAGTTTGAAGGTATGGGATGGAACTAGAAATGTTGGACGTAAGATGGATTTATGATGAGTGACTCAAATGTAGTACGCATTTGCGCATGTGCTTTTAGCTATCAGCATTAAGCGTTGAGAAAATGTTATTGCATAGGTATGTCATTTCAGGTTTATATGTGGGCGGTTGCGGTGATACGGCAGTTCGTTTCAGGCCAGCGCTTATTTTCACTGAGAAACACCTCGAAATAGCGCTCGATATCATTAGCAAATCAATGAAGCGTTTGTAAGTATATATACATACATGTGTTTGGGAATTGATTTTGTTGTATAATATGGGGGGGGGGGATGTTTTTTTCGTTTATTGATTGATAATTCCATGAATTTGCATATGGATCGATGTACCACCAAATTGATCCTACGGTGATCGCCTGAGTATAGCCAATCAACCGTATCTGTATTCAATTATTTCGATACGTAGAGTGATGGCTGGCGTTGAAGTTGAAAGATTTTCGAATATAATTTTTGAAAAACATTTTTTTTAACGCTTTTCACCATTTGCATAGTTAGTTGTTTGTTGTGTGGGAAATGAAACAAAAAGAATTTGCAAACAAAAACCCGTTTATTCAACAAATTTTTGATGGACACCTATGACGTCTGTTTCATTAGCCACAACAACTGACGATTGCAATATTGTATGTTTGCAATGACTATTGCAATAACAACGCTGCAACAATGTATCGATGCAGCCAATCATTAATCAACAATAACATTGCAATGTTGACTATCATAGCATTTGATACACGTATATAGGAGTCCACCTTCCTGCAGAATCGGGTTTTAGTTCGGAAACTTCTCAAATGCCTAATCACCGGTCGTGATGGGTATGTAGGTCACATTGATTAGTCTCCAGGTAATCGAAGTCTCTCACCTTCCAAAAACTCGTTTTCTTCATGCTTAGGATAAGATCACGAGGTTCTTGTTTCACTACCAGCTCCAAGGCAACAAGCTTCAGGTAATAGATATATGACAAATAATATATACATTTAACTCTTTCTCTCCTATACGATAGTTAACGTGTTCCAGATATTCCAAAGCATTTGTAGTAGTGATGTGTTATTTTCGAACACAGAACATCGCTAAAGGATTGTCACTGTTTCTGTAGCTTCAATGCCAAAGTCCTTAAGACGTCGTAATGCTGGCCTATAGACATCTTTTGAAGTAGGCCGTATCACTCCTTTCCGCTGGATTTCTCCTGCAAATAGATGTTTCGTCGCCAAACGATGCCCACGAGTAGAAAAAACGAATCTAATAATTTGTCTAGCTTTATTTTAAAAATTCTAGCTCAAAGAATCTGAAATTTCCCAGGTCACTCGAAATGATTTATGCAAATCAGTGAGTCAATGCGAGTTGCATGAACGGCATTCGCATACAATTGCGAATTGTATCGAACTTGAAGTTATGCCTGAAATTAGCATCGAATGTTGTGTCTATTTTCCTTAATTTAATTGCTAAATATATGAGCAGTGCAGTGGTTTGGTCATTGGTCATTCTACCACTGGTCATTACGGCATATCGAATATAGCGCTTTTTGACACAATCTCACAAAATGGAATGTTTTTTTTTTGCGCTAAGAATATTGTCGGAGACAAGTAAACGAACTTCAATTGATGTTGATTAAATGAGCGATAATTTGCATATAGTCAAAATAATTCATTTCAATGCTGAATCCTTTCATCATTACATATTACTTACTAGTTCTCATTGGTACTTGACAATGAGAAACGTACCATTAAGTAGCATATTTGAAACAATAGCAGTTGTATATCCAACAGTTCTTGCCATCGCTGAAAATCCATTCGGTTGTCCATAAACAACGAGTTGTATCTTGTGTCTTTCCTTTAAAAATTGCATTAAATAATTTTATGGATATGAGAAGAAAAACTTTATTAATTTGATGGTAAATAATGAAAGCTGTATGAGATAAAATAACGAATAGAAAATTTGAAAAAAAATAAACAAATAAAAAGAAACTTCTAACTTTCATTCCACCAGGTAGTTGCACACCAACATCATGATGAAGAATGATAAGGTCTCGTTCGGATTCTTTGAACGCTAATTTCCGCGCCAAATAGGTAGCTAGTGTATCTAATGCGGTACCATGTCTTTCAATAATATCCTCTGAGAATAATCCAAGTCTGCAAAAAAAGAAAAAGATTCTATCTGATCGTTTAATTAAGCATAATGCTTTGATCAATTGATACAACCCATTACATTGCGATGCCGATATTTATATTTGCGTATTTTTGATTACATTTTTTGTTCTTTTGTTTTCTTCTTAGCATTATTACTTTCCTTTCGGAGTGCAATTTAAAAAGTCAAGTTTTGAACAATGACGATATTATAGAAAAAAGTCTTAAGCATCAAATATTGCGGTATATTCATAATGCTTTATGTTTTCTAAACACAATCATAATCAACTAAGCATTAATGTCTACGGAAGTAAATGCCTTTATATGTAGGCTGACTCTTGAGTTGAAATTTGCATATTATGGTTGACTGAAACGTGGCAAACTCGGATCTCCCATCAATCCCAGCCTATAGTAACAACTAAACAGCACATTGGATTTTTCGTGGGATTCTTGTGGGCACATGTACCGAACTCCCCTCATTTATAGCCCCTGTCCTCATAGGTTGCCCTTCGGATGGATGCCGAACCCAGCATCAGTCCCCCATCCCCTTAAGAAATTGAACTTTTCAATTCCTTTTCAAAACAAGCATCGTTCGAATGTTGCCCCCAATCTCAAATATAAATCGTAATAAATACGATGGTCAATTTTGATTCGTCGATAATCTAAGTTCGGGATTAATTATTGAGGAAAACAATATGAAACCTTTTATTAACTACATGTATTCTAATAAATGAGGAAAATATTTTCGGGGAGGATAAAAAACATTTAGGAAAATTTGATTAGAATTCAGCGAATGATTAGCCTGATCCCTTAAATAAGAATGGAAATAATATTTGCAAACGTAACAAATATTTAGCTTACTCGATTAACGCATTCATCTCGATATGTCTTTCTTTGCCGAACTTATCGGCAACAATACGTTGTAACGATTCTGTGAATATATCGGCTGGTTGATTGAGTAACGATGCCACAATTTGTTTCTAAATAATTTTGCATATTCACTGAATTTTTTTTTTGTTAATTTTTTGTTTTATAATAATTGTTCGATTATTACGGCATTATTCAACCTAGCTAATTTTTATTTTTTATAATAAATATTATTTTCTAATTTATATTTCAATATTTGCACAAGGTCGTTAGTTTTCTTTTTATTTTCCAAATATTGCCATTAGTTAGCTGTTCTCTTTGATTAACGAATCATTTTTCAACTAACAAAAATTTTTTAATCTTTCATTAACGAATCACTTCTCCACTAATAAATTTTTTCACTATAAATCAACTAACTGTTACTTCCACTCCCCAGCTTTCTATGATATATTACTCCCGACTAATTCATGCGCTTTAATAATTTCGATCATCGGCTTTTATTCTTTAAGTAGTAAAATGTAAGTGAGAATTTTTGAACGTCTGTATTTCATAAATATTGCTATTACTAAAGCTTTCGCGAATAATACCACCTATATCACACTTTTCCAATTCTCTGAGACGATTTTTTGTTTAGAGAATCGATTAGTACAGGCAAATATTGTCTTCATTAACTATTTTCTCTTTAATTCTTTGCACCTGCTTAAATTATTATTCTTTGCACCTTTTATTCAGGTTTTGGATGGAAATTTTTTTCAATTCGTTTTCACCTTATATATATATATATATATATATATATATATATATATATATATATATATATATATATATATATATATATATATATATATATATATATATATATATATATATATATATATATATATATATATATATATATATATATATATATATATGATAAACAGTGTATATATATATATATATATACACTGTTTATCACTGAGATCGGTGTTGCAAAGATAAACCTAATCCTTAGGAAACATAATGCAGCAATTCGTTGCTTAGCGGGCTGTATTAGTGGGAAATATGAGGCAATTCGTTGCTCAGCGGGTTGTATTAGTGGTAAATATGAGGTCACTGATTTGTAGCAATATTGCTCAGAGGCATTTCGCATAAAGAATACATGAATTGTTATGTTGAGTTGCACAAACGCGTAGTATCGCAGAGGACATACCCACGAGACGTCTGGACCAGTAGCCGAATTGAAAATTGGGTTCGGTTCGGCGTTGAGCAGTCCAATTTCTTTTAGCGCTTTTACTGCTTCGACGAAACCCTTAATCAGTAGCTGATTAAGCATTCATTTGAAAAAGAACTACCAGGTTATATTCTGTCTGTTACCTAAATTTTAAACACACATCTTAAACTTTTGCAACTTTACGCTTCTCCCTTTGAATATATATATATATATATATATATATATATATATATATATATATATATATATATATATATATATATATATATATATATATATATATATATATATATATATATATATTTGCAGACTAAACAAGAGCAGCAATGTTTCATTTTCATGGGAAATCGGAACTAGATTTTTTATTGACCCTCTTCAGTTAAGAATGCAATATGAGAAGATTTATTTACCAATTACGTTTCAACTTAATTCAACCAAAGTTACATTTTCTAAAATATATGAGCAAATAAGAGAAATGAATATCGAATATGAACCTTATATCTAAGTGTGCCTCTCAGTAATGTTTTGCACTCTGAATCAAGACCATAAATAGTAGCGTAGTTGGTTGAATCTCTGTTTGGGTAGCCAATAAGATTGAAACCAGGCATAAAACCGATTGGATAGAGATTATCGAGTACCGCACAATTACCATCAACTTCAATTAAGCGTTCATTGTCGAGATATCGTGCACCATTCATTAGCGCCATTAACACACCTTTTGGACTCCAACTGAAAAACTTTAATTTAGATTGATATCTCATAATGCTATCGATTATACTTTCAGCACCATTAAAAGAAAACAAATTTTTACATTAAAAAATTTTCTTAAAGAATTTTCCTGTGAGAAGACGTTGATTTGAATTTGAAAATATTCGGCTCTTCTTTAATGTTTTCTTTCGAATATATTTCAAAAACAAATAAAAAATAGAATTGATGAATTCAATCAAGACAATCATTTTATTTCGGTGAAAATAGGCAGCAGTGTTTGATGATATAAACTCTAATGAAATACAATAAAAATTATTTTTGAGGCTAAAAGTACCTGAATTTGTATCGAAGTGGATTATCGGAAGATTCAGGTGCCGGAAGACCCCCACAAAAACTGACAAATGAGGTCACCTAAAAATGTTTGTTCAAGTACCACAAATAAGCATTAAATTAAAACTTATATTCAAAATAATAATCTATCTTTCACTGACTATCTTCTCGACACATTTTACCGCTAAAATTAAGGACCCTCTTCGAGACAGTCGAATGAGATACCCTGCAACATTGTCATAATATGGGAGCTTAGAATAAGTCAATTAAATCGCTCGCTTACGAAGTGTACGAAAAATTATTGTAACCAGACATTAGATAGACTCCAAAAAGCTCAAGAACTTGAAGTCAGACTAGACAAAGTAATCAAACATCCACTGCCAAGATATCAGCACCTTGCCACCATGTTCGCCAACACGATCAAAGCATTGCATGGCTAGCATGTGATCGATACCAGGATCAAGACCTGATTCGTTGATGATAGTCACGTTAGCATCTTTTGCTCTGTAAGTAGCCAGTATTAAGCAAAAAAAAAAAAAAAAACCAACTTTTGCACGTAAAATGCTTTATGAAGTTCACATTGTCAGTGCAATTTCAACTTTTGCATTGCTTTCCTGCTAAGTATGTATAATTTTTAGAGCTGATAGTGAAATTATATCAAGTAGAATCCTCTAAAATTATATCCTCTAAAAAAAGTTTTACAGTTTTTTTTTACTATTTCCGTTAGCATCTAACTGCTGTATTCAAATGAGCAATAAACATTTGAAATCGTCTTGAATTAGCTCGAATTTATGCAGCACAAATGCAAGATAAATACATGAAAATATAAAATAAAAATTGTAAAATTGTTAACTCTTGATCGAGTGCTTGTAGCTCAGCACTTATATAACTGCTTGTCGTCATATTCGTCTGATTTTTGATACAATATTTCGCAACTAACGGATGAAGTGCATATGGCAATAACGATATGCAGAGATCATGCTCTCTAAAAATAGTATAAAAATTATAATTTGTTATAACGACAATTCTTTTTTTGAATATTTATGCTAAACAAAAAAATTTTTTTTAATTAAATAAAGTAGACAAGTGGCAGTGAAGAAAAAAACAGAAAAATTGTAAAGCATAATTTGGATATATATATATATATATATATATATATATATATTTATTTATTTATTTATTTATTTATTTATTTATATTTATTTATTTATTTATTTATTTATTTATTTATTTATTTATTTATTTATATAAAAGTACTTCCACACACATATACATATATGTGTGTGGAAGTACTTTTTTGACAAAGATATTTACCGAATGAGGTTTTCGAGTTGGGCACCTTCTTTGTTTATATCGATAACACTCGAACAGATATTATCACCGAAATTAGCCAATCGCTGACCATCCCCTAATGATTCGGTTGCTGAAAATGCAACACTCATTTATATTCTTCTGTTTAGTGCTTAGAGATTAGTAAAAGGTGACTCTTGATTTAATGACCACTTACTGACCAAAACACAATGAATGCTATGGCAAATCAAGTTCATATAGAATATTTTCTAAACGTCCAAAAAGGTTGCAAATAATATTACACTTAATCAGTATATCTTTAATGGGAATTTCATTGCATGAAGTTGCTTGTTAACAACAATATTGCTTGATTCAGCCTAAGTGCTTATTTTTTAAAATAATAAACTTTCCTGATTTCGTTATCAATCAAGCTTAAAAATAATCCATAAAGAAGAATTTTTCTTTTTGAATGCACCAATACAATTTCACCGAACTATTCGACAATTGCCTCATATTTTTAAGAGATATGTGTCATAAAAATTTAAAAAAATATAAAAAAATCTAGAGTTTAATCATTTTAATTAAAATATATTCGAGATAGTGATTATCTATGCAGGATTCCATCTGTATGGTTTTTATTCGTTTTTTTTTTTTTGTTTTAACCTAGTGCACATAAGCATAAACAATACACACTATAAATTATGCAAATAGACGATCGAAGTCGTACCCACTGTTAGAGTAACATCCTTTTTTGTGGAATAATAATGAGCCACTGGATCGGATACTAAACCTGCTCCGAGTAATAAGACACGCTTCTTTGTATCACCCGCAATACGACATTTATGTGCTGATAAACTGTAATAATATTAAATGAGATATTTCATTTACCCCGAAAAATTTACAACAAAAGCATTGAGAGGTGCTACATTCGGTTATTTATTATAAGAGGAGGTATGAGATATGATTTACTTGTAAGTGATTCCGCTACTTTCCTCTTACCTCTTGTATTTTGTGACAGTCTACTTTATCGTGAAAGGAAATTCTCTTGATGAACATATGATGGACGCAACATAGTTCTAAGACAGCAAGAGCAAAAAATGCTGAAATGAAAATTTTTTTTGGTAAATAACGCTAAATCAGTTAATTTTAGAGTATTTTATTGATGCTGATGCAAATGAAGGCAAAATGAAACCTTTTAAGGCGTAATTCGGCGATATACTCATACGGTGGAGTAAGTGAACCGCCATCGGTTATAATAGCGCGTTTAATATCTTCACAACAATGAAGTTGATTATAGGCTTGATCCGTTGAACAATTCAACTGAACAACGCATATAATTATACATTTGCAACGATAAAAGAAAATAATTTCTAATTCATAATTTTTTTTCAACGATCATACAAATACTTCTAAAGGAAATTCTACGAGCTTTTTCTTGTAGTTCTGGAATTTCTAGTATTTGTAGAATTTTTTTGAGGATGACTGATATTCTAGGATTTCATTGTCACATAAATGAATGCGTCCACTGATGTTATACATGTCAATTTAGATATTGATAATGCTTTCATAGAACGGTATGTGACATCGATTGAAGAAAAATAGTGATGCAGAGAAAAAAATTAGCGAATAGCCAAGGAAATTACCATGTCAATGATATATGGATAGAGGAGATCTCCGAATGCTTCCGTCGCTTCAAAGGGCATTTGCGCTGGCATATTGTCGATGCTACACACCAAGCAACCGGATGGAGTATCGAAACTGCAATAATCAATCAGACTATGAAGCGTTTGTGTTCACAGATGTGCTTATAATACCTGCTTATAATACTTCATAGCCTAAATGAGCGTGAGGGTGAATCGTTATAAGTCATCAACAAATATGACTTCAGTTTCACTTCCGTTACGACCGAAATCCTAGCTGAAATCTCAAATCGAAGAATGAAACCTGTCGGAGCATTGATTGAAGTCGGCGTCATAGATAGTGAACGGCTTATCGATAGTAGTACATTCTCTCATGAATTCCATCGATCCACCTGGATCGGCCGAAATGTCGCATAATGCGATCAGCCTGAATTTAAAAGACATTCACTTCACACGTCAGACTGCAGATTGTTGGTTAGAGAGGTATAGTAATGCTTACCTGTGAGGAAGAGTTGGACATCCGGGAACCTCAGGACATGCGGTCTTCGGGGTTAGCAAATGTTTCGCATCAGGTATGGTGATCAAGCGTGCCGCATTAGCATCCCAGTAGACTCCATTTATAATTACCGATGCGTATGGTGCAATCTGCAAAACGTGATGCAACCCCTCCGTTGATGCAATGCCTTTCGAAAATAACCACTGTGCAAGATGTTGAAATAAACGAGAATCAACTTTGAGATTCTCAGAGTAATTACGAACAGCTAGCTTAAACTTAAGCTTAATAAAGTTTATTTTTTATCATGCTTAAGCTTGGATGCGTATTTTTAGAGATGAGCTTAAGCTTAAAGTGCTCCTTTCAAGGGAATCAATCCGTATGGTCGACATTTGTTTCCTTCCTTTCATCGAGATACTAAAAATTCCTCCATAAGAAAGAAAAATGAATTTTTAACAAAAAAACTGAAAACATATTATTCTAACAGAATAGAATTATTGAAAGTGTCGTAAAGGTTTAGCTAACCTCTGTTGCAAAACGAGACAAGTATCGCTCTGGATGTTTTTCAAATTCTTGTGAATCGAAGGGACCCCCTGAAAAATTCAAAGAAATTAGACATTTGAAGTAAGTTAGCCAATATTGAAAAAAATTAAATGAAGGTAAACTTAGTTTGGAAAATCAAACCATTTTTATGAACGAGATGATCATGCCGGCCAACAACGCAACCATATACTTTGTTCAACTCTGAAATTAACTTCAATTATTACTCTATTGCTGAGTGCATATTGAATTTCAATATGATATTGTGCTTTGTTTTGCTCTCAAAGTAACTCTAAGAATGGTGTATGAAAACTTCCGTAATTGAAGATAGATTTTGAGGCGCTTTTAAAATCAAGTCAAATAGACGCATGCTTAGCTCCTCATGGGCGAATTACATGAAACGTACCCAAACCTGCCTGCTCCCAACTTAGTGATCACCAGCTGGACTCCCTTAAGCCCAGCACCGCTCCGTTCCTCTCTTTAATGAACGAATTCTCGAAAATTCAGCATTTATGAGCACAATAAAGAGATTATCAGCAGAAGTGCCGCTATAGTGTCGCTGACTAAAGGATTTTCAGCTCAGTGGTATTATTAGTCTATTGGTATCTAATAATAGGTGTGTACTCTTTACGCATTTTGACTTGTAACATATTCAGCTCATCTTGCTAGCTACGGTAATAGATACAGCAATAAGCTTACGTCCTTTCTTGACCACTTTAGGTAATGTGGCGACGTCGACGTATTCGTGAGGGAGATGTTCGAATAATTCTTGCGCACCTTGTGAAACATTACCCGTTCCAGTAAAGACGAATACGAGTGGTCCTAACGATCTTGGCATATTGTTTAAAGCGATCTCATAGCCAGCGTCACGTAACGCGTTAATCGCCATATGACTATCCCTATAGTTGTGTGCCAAACCGATATGCTAAAACATATTATACCATTGCTTAGAGGCATAATCGATATGTATGATGTTTTCTATTGCCACATTCATAAAATTTGTACTTTTTATCAATTCTATGTTTGGAATGTGACGTGACAATCACATCAATATTTGAGAAATAGTGCTTTCTATGCTTTTCCATTCCCTCCCATTCCCCATCAAACAGCGATCGCAGTTAAAAAGTAGCGAAATACCTAAATAAAAACAATGAAGCTCCGTTCTTAGCACTCAATCTCTTTCGTCTTTCGATATCCCTCTTTGTATTGATTGAAAACGTAATAGGGAAAGTTTCATCAAATTTCATCAGAAAATCATATATTACGCTATTATTTGCAACATCAAAAATGAGTATTTATCTAAGCATAAATAAACATAAGAAAGAATATAATAATGAAATATGTAATAACTTACAAGAAAAGGTGTATGATGTCCAAGTGCTAGAAGGCGTAATCCTAACCCGTGAAGAATATCGATAAAACCCGCATAGCCAGCCCATCTACCAAACATAACAAGTCTTCGCCCTTGTGTATCGACAATTTTCTCATAATCAATCAAACGAATTCTCTAAAAATTCAACCAATATTATTTTATATTTTGAATTTGAGACAAAAAAATTACTAGATAGAATGCCTCCAGTCACTTAGAAATGTTTGCTACGCAATTCTTTAACTGCGGTCTTTTACGCCTTAAACAAATACTTTATTATTATTGTTATCATTATTATTACTATTATTTATTATTTATTATTTATTATTATTATTATTATTATTATTATTATTACTACTATTATTATTACTGGTACTACTATTGTTGTTACTAGTATTGCCGTTGTTATTACTATTATTACTACCACTATCATTATTATAATCACTGATAGTAAAGTAACAGTAGAGTAGTATATTTAAAGAATCATCCGAATTGCATTATTTAAACAGATTACTCAATATTCATTAATTCCGCATATCTATAATTGCAAACGTATCTATTTATTTACAAACTCCTATCTCTCTCTAACAACTAATTGCTTCCTTTTAATGACCTTTTTATTGGCAAATACGCATCAATATAAAAATACTGATTTTTCTGAAGTGAAAAAAAAGAGAGAAGTTAATCGTGAATGTATCAATTTTAAAGAAACTCATTAAAATCAACGAATAAATAACAAACCCTATGCAAAATTGTATCCAACATAGCCATATTATCTGGTTGAGCTTTAATTGTATGTGAGAAAAATGCATATGTTTTATCGGGAATTAATTGATCAATTGGTACCTAAATTTTATAATTCTTAACACAAATAAAATCTCTATAATAATATGCAAATAAAATAATAAAATACAATAAAATACTAAATGTTTCATATATCCAAAGTTATTTTATTCTGACCAAATGAAAGTGATAATATTGATTTCGGCTTAAATTATTTGTACTTTTAAGTGGTTAACAATACTTTTAAAAAGACTACTTACAATATTTTTGATGTAAAATTTTTAAAATATGGCGAATAAATCGTATTCTTTTATCTTATTTTCAGCAAAATTTTAAATATAATCTAGAGAAATTTATTTGATTTTCGATGATTCCCGTTGTAATTCTTAGCGCCTTTATTTCTGAAGGAATATTTTCCTCGATAGAAATGTTTGTCGGGATTTTATAGTTTTCTATGAAATTTCAACTCAATATCATATTTTTTGTCAGATTTCATTGGGTTCCATTTCATTTATTTGAGTTTATAGCGTCCTATGATTAGTTTCAGCTATGCTGATAATAGTTCTTCATAGTTTGCGCAATCGCTAAACAGTAGGCAGGATGATTATATTTCAGGGAAATTAACAAAAAGAAAACAACCTTATAGATGCTCAAGCATTGAAATTCGATGGAAATTGTGTCCTATACAAATGAATTAATATAAATGTCCCATTCAATGGGTCGGAAAAGAGAATTCTTTATATTATGGAATCATCAATTAATGTTGACGAATACTTCAAGTTGTAAAATAAAAAGAAGCGTGAGAGGTTGACCTGCTTCACTGAAATAATGAGTTGTGCTTCTGAAAGATCATCTTGAGCAATGGCACCTGCAGCGACATAATCTTGAATGGGGAAAACTCGTCGATTCGATGGTTGAATCAATACCTTCACTCCTTTCTGAAAGCAAACACACATACACAAAACATTTTTGCTGCTAACTTAACTACTATAAGTGATAATTAGATGTAAATGTAATTTCGATATATTATCATTGTAGAAATATTGTAAAATATATTAATTATTTATTGCTATACGCTTGTGTACTATTGTTATTAGATATATGATGATGACTCATCATATCACCACTTCCGGCGATACTTTCCAGTTGGCCACCGCTCTTCTGCACTTGCTAATAAAGTTGTCCTCTGTTCTTCTCTCGACTGGACGGTATCGGATGATAGCAAATATATTCTCGTAGATGCACCCTTTGGAAAATATCTTGCAATATACGTTGTTTACCTCGCATATTATATCGATGACAACAGCTCAAAGATAATCAGTGCTTACAACGCTTCAAAGAACAAACAGTTGTGGTTGTCTTTGAATTTGCACATTAATTTCGATGAGACTCTCGTTTCCGTTCACGAATCACTTTTCTGCCATTAAAACACCATTAAATTTAATGTAAATTATTGAAGAGATAAGATGTGCAAATCAGTTTTCATCTATAATATGCAAATGCACAATAGTCGTTTGTCGTTTATTAGCATTCGTAACAATTTAGGTAGTTCACCAGTTAATATTATAATGCTTCCCACATTTTGTTAAAAAATTTTTTAAAATGTAAATAACACTGAACGCGCTTTTTGAGATACCTTATAAAATCTGCAAAACACACCAATTTTTTGTGCGATGGGAGTTTTCTTTTTTTTTTTGCATTGGTTGCATTCTACAGATGGAATAATCCACTGAAAAGTTAAAGAAGCTGAATTCAAAAAATGAACTGCAGTAATAAAAATAATGTTTATCATTACCTTAGTCAATCTTTTAACATGTGCTGGTGCAAGTGGAGCTCTTCGTTCCCAAGCATTTATCGTCTCACGTCGTATACCCAAACATGGATTACCTTTGCCGACATAATGACTCGCAAATAGCCTTTTATAAATAATTCCCACTTGAACGCTTCCAAGAAATTTTTTTAGTAACATCTGAATTATTTAATAAAATCTCATCTCGAATTTTTTTTTTCGAAAAAAATCGATGTAAACGAATTAAAGATTCAAAAAAATTTTTAAGGGCAATTAATACGGGTATCAATTTCGCTAGTGATATCCATAAATATATGGAAATCGAGTAACAAATTCAAATGTTAAATATTTATCAATGAGAAAAACACAACGCATTAGCCGATGGTTTAAAAAAAAAAAATCCAAAATTTAACTTGCACTAAACACAATAGTTAATTTTATCTTCATATTGGATTTCGCATATCGGATATCAATAATAAATCCAATTATGCAAAATTTCATGCAAGAATATTTCATTGTAGTGAACAAATCCATAGAAAAAAAGATCGGGCACTAATGACCAAAATTATGAAGTTAAAATTTAAAGATGATTGCGATGTTGAATCGCTAAGACCGCAAATAGGAAACACGTTCCACTAGACATTCGCCTTCTATCATTCCAGTATCCCTTTCTTAAAGATGCGCCGCAAGAAAAAAGGTCAAAAGAGAGTTTGCACATGTGATCGAATGACGTCATATTGCCTACCAAATATATTCAGCAATCAAAGGTCAATACGCATGTGACTGCAATAATCGTCTTGTTTCGTTGAATGATACTATCTTGTGAATTATTTGATCATTCCACATATTTCAAACATCTAATAGAGAAAGTTTAAAAATAAGCTTATTCATTACAGTATATAAGAGTCCAACCGACTAAGTGTTATTTCCAGATACGTTATGGCAAAGAGCGAGTGTAAAAATTTTAATTGGCACAAAAAAAGACGCAATTGAAAAGTTGCGGAGAATAAGATTGTAAAGATGGTAAGTTGATCAAAAATCACAAGTAATTAGAAATAAAGATGAAGTGGTTCAACGATGATCCCTGATCAGATGCTTGTAATGGAAAAAGAAATTAACGATTGATTATCGATTAGAAATCAATCGGCATTGACAAGACGATAGGTAACACACACACCTCACCGGTTTGCTCTTATATCTGAAATTCATCGTGATCATGTATTGCTTTGAGCACCGCCCCTTCATTGGTGATGTGCTCGTGATTGCCTCGATATTACATGCACCGAAAAGAAAGCTTGGGCGCATCTACACTAGCTGATCTGAATCATTATATAGCATTCCGTCTGTCCCTCTCCTTCTTCTCAACCCCCCCCCCTCCCGCTAAATTCGGCTGAACAGAGAATGATTCATTTCGTAGGAAGAAGTTTGAAATGCGAGTAGGCGATTTCAAAGGTAATCCGCTATATTCCAACTTGTCTATTAGAGAAATAGAGTGCTTTTATGTTACAAATTTGATTCTCAACACGATTGCCTAATTAGTGAAACTCCCATAGCAATTTGCATAACAGCAGTTGCATATCGCGACATGAGTGCTTAAATATTTCGCGCCATTATTGGTTCGATGCGTATTTGTCTTTCTCGTTTTATTTTCTCGTTTTTAATGTTGCAATGTTTGTTTCTTTCATCGTTTTTATTTTCATTGATTCTTATTGTTTACACCTGAGGGTGCATAAGGTCAATAATCTTCTAGTTGTTGCTTTCAAATCTCGAACTATAACTTTCCTACCCTAAGGCATATTTAATAGATCTCAAAGGTGATACTTTGTAGGCGTAATCTCCATCACTATTTAAAATAAAGTTTTCTTGAAATATTCAAAAATTTGAACGTATATTCTTCATTAGGGCTTGCTTTTAATTAGCGTTTCGCAAATGAAGAAAGAGTACGCCGTACGATAAGAGTGCTGCGACATTCTTCTCTAATAAACAAAGAAACAAATTTGAGAGGACATGCAACGTGCAGATTCTTTCTACGATTTAATTTCTAGCATTTCGAAAGTTTTTTGCTTCTTCATCGTGCACGTCACCTAGTACCCACTACCTAGAAGTCGAGAATACCCCACCTGTTGTTCATAGTACAAGTGATTCTCACCGATGACTGTGTTGGTGGAAAGATGCTTCAACCGAACGACGCTTGAATAATATCTCTCAGATTTATTTTATTCTCGGCTATATGGGTGGCATCCTACCATTATGTAGATCATGTTTTGCGGATGAGTTGAATTATGAGCTGCTGAATGCTTCCAATATGGTCAGAAAGTGTATTGATTAGAAGTGGAACATGTTGATGATTTTGGTCAAGAGAGGTATTCTGAGCATCACTGGTATATTAAAGGGAGGGGATTGAGTCACCTGATCGGTGATTAAGAAAAGACGACTCATGCTTCCGGATAGAGAGAACTTTTTTATGAATTTTTTGAAATTTTTCTCTGTAAGAAATTTCGTAAGTTATTTTTATTAACAAAGTTTAGCTCTTTTTTTGTTTGACAAAGTTTTTCTAATAAAACTCACCTGTTTTAAGTAAATTTTCTATTGTTCTTCATTAAAATTCTCGGATTTTCCCAACCGTTCCTCTACCATTTCCTTTGCGATTAGCAATGCATCCTCCTAATCTAAAACAGCAATAAAACAGTATTGTTTTTACATTATTAAACCATCGCCACTCGACGCAAATCGCATTTGATGTTTATGCAACTAAAAGAATTCGGCGAATCATAATTGCGATCATGGCTAAGTGCTATGCTATCCTTAGCAGATTCTCAAAACGTGTTGAATCCGGAGCTCTTATATGTTTAGGTATGCAGCATTTAGACTCAACTAGGCTTCGAGTAAGCAGAAAATTATTGGATTATATGAGCTGAACACAACAAAATTGCTCGAAAATAAACAAATATTGGTATTTTTCAACTGGGGATTGACTTTTTTATGTGAATATAAAGTAGAAATATTTTTCTTCATCTCGACACTGTGTTGGGAGAAAATAACATCGAGCAATTAAATCATATAACATTTTATCATGTTTCACAATTTATGATTGTGCATTCTTTATCTTTGCATCGCGTAATATTTCATAGGGGGAGATGGCGCAACGAGGATCCGAACCTCTGGAATGCGCATCAAACGCTATGATACGTTGCTTGTGGAAAGATAGAGAGCTATCGGATCTACTCTTCAAATTAAAGTTCGATCCGAATCAGCCTGGTAAGCTCGAAGAAGTTATCAGAAATTCAAGCGGAATCAAAGATGCCAGAGATTTAAGGCTAAGTTGGCAAAATATCTCATTGTATACCCTGTGTATAGTTTTTATGTATGTATATGAGCATGTTTGCTGTGAAGTTGCCAGGAAGATGCATGTTCCACCGTTCTACCCAATAAGATACGTCGAACGCGGATTCGTCCTTTCAACTTTCTTAGGAAGTTGGCAGTAATGCTCAGCTGTGTGCAAATACTATTGGCAGGTGGATGCATCGGGTCGGCAATATCTTCGTCTTGAAAGAGTTCCGTTTACGGAATTAGACATTGAGGTGGATCGCCCAAATAACATGATAGCTATTTAAATGTGCTTTCCATTTTTCTATTCATTCTCACTTCAATGGCTATCCTCTAGTAGACTGTTGTTATATGAGTGCACTGGAAATGCGTTGTGCTGTTCTTTACTGTTTGCAGTATGTTTGGGTACAGTTCAAGTCCTTATTTATGCATTTGAATATTTTAAAAAAAAGTTTCCAATTTTAGCAACCTTGCTGCAATAACCACTATTTCATGATTGGTTTTTATAAGTGGGTGTACGAATTGTGTCAGAATAGTTGCATATTGCAGATAAAGTGACTGTATCGGGTCTTTCGGTCGACGACTACCCCTTGCTAAAGGATCTGGATGTTGCCGAATTCTGCACACAGAGACCGCGTCCTGTACCTCAAGAGCTCGTCGACCAGCTTAACGGTTTGTTTAAGAACGATTTCTTCTTCATCGTTTTGGAAGCAAAATTCATTTATGTACTTTTTGATTTAATAAAGCCCATGAATTCTAAGGTCAATCACAAATATCATCAAGCCACTGTCTAGCTATTTATCAAAGGCTCTTTATAGAGCGCATTTTTTGGTTGATCCGATGAGAACATTCTTTGATAGCATGTTTTTTAATGATTATATAAATTTGAAGCGATCATCTAAAACGTTAGGTGTAATCTAATTTACATATGTATTCCACCGGCCGACCCCGACATTTGAAGTTCAAAAATTCAGCGTGATGATGTCTTTTCAATGATTTCAAGTTCTTGCGTATAGAGCATCGGGTAAGCAATGACGTAGTCGAATCAACCTAAATGGCATTCAATGCACATAGTTAAGTGTATGCATCGTTATATTTTATTAGGCATTTAAAGGTGAGCATAACGGGGAAATTGTAGCAGAAATTGTTGTTATTGCAGAAACGGAATGCGTCTATACGATCGGCATACTACCAGAAATCGGTCGTGCGTATATGACTATAGACTCGGATCTTTACATATGGAACTATGAAGAAAAGTTCGTTTTCTAGATGCTTTCTTTGGTATTTTTCATTGCTTTAGAGCCGTTTTTCTATTCCATTTTCCGTATGCTACTCATTATTTTTACTGTAATAGAAGTTGTGATTGAAATTTGCTGAAAGGGTGGTAGCAAATTGGGTGACAGCTGCCTCTTTGTCCTGTTATCCTGCTTTGTGATGCGGAAAGTGACTGGTGGACGATTTTTTTTTTTTTCGAACAAGAGTATGGTTGTTTTCAGCTGTGATCTCGCGTATTTCGATGGTATTCCAAACACAATAACGAAGGTGCTAGTCGCGAAGCCAAAAGCCGGCGTCTTTCATGTTTGTTTCTCATTGAACTCATTTCTTTATAATGTTTTCGGGTTATGGGAGTGTTCTTTGTCCAGCTAATATATTTAATTAAGATATTATTGCCAGCTCTAATGCTGCGAGTTAGGTGAGAATTCAGCATACAATCTTCCCTATGACGAAGTGCTATCCTTTCGTCGCTGACAGTGGAAATTATGAGATGAAAACTTATTTAGCACGTTTGATTTAGTTGTATAAGGCGCATTCATTAACCTTCTTCTTTCTGGATAAATAGAAAGCCCTTTTTGGGGATGGGGGGGGGGGAGTGCAGGTTCAAGCGACTAAAGGAACTCTAGTAAGGGTCGTCTTTTTTAGGAAATGAAATGCGCTGAAGTTATTGTAAAAGTGATTTAAAGCAATTAGCCACAAACCATTCTCCACAAGGTTTATGCCGACGAAGATCTTTGAGATGTTGTGTTAATGTCACCAAGCTGGTGCAGGCTGGGGGTGGGAGGGGGAGGAGGAAGGGAAGGCTGGAAAGGCAAGGGTTAGTTCGGTGGCATCAATATTAGTGACCGGTCGGTGGCATGAATATTAGTGACCTTTGAATGTTTAGATTTCATTGCTTATCCAACCAGATCAGCTAGACGAAAATTGCATTCAGGAATTCGTCCATCATGTGTTGGTGGTGGCGACATCGAAAGAGATTCTTTTGTTGGCAGTCAGTTTCACCAACGAGCATAATCTGACAATCGCGGCAGACTCGTTGAATGACGTATCACGTGCACAGATGTATCTTCTCCCTGACGCCCTTTTTAAGGTTTGTGCGGCCGCAATTGATGGAATTTTCCTTGATACTAGGAAGTAACGAGGAAACTGTTGAAAGAACGTTGAGACGGGAGTTGTTGTATCAGAGGCATGGCACGTGCTTGTTTTAGTGTTCTTTTGAGTCTTCTAAGTGGTTGCAAAATCGGCTTAAAAGATATTCGATGAACTTTATCACAACATTCGACGAACCCGTCGAAGTTCAGGGCTGAGTGGTGAGGTGGTGTAAATGATGATAAAAATCTTTCGCTTCCATGGTTGGAATTTTGCTTGGGTAATTTATTAAGGTTTGGATGCAGCAAGTAAGAGATGTGAAAAAGGTAAGGGCATCCTTTGGAAAGGAAAGGTGAAGGGAGATTGCTGCGCAGTGCAATCGGAAAGGAAGGGGTATGCTCGTAACATCGTTTTTTTGACTCGTATATGTTGAAATGATTGCTATTAACTATGCCAAATGTTCAGGTACCTCTTGAGGGGAGCACTGTATCGGATGTGGTAACAACCTATGACGGTCGGATATTCTTTGCCGCCGAGGAGTGTATTTACGAATTGGATTATCAGGCAAGCCACTTGCAGTTCAGTGTATATTTGTTCGTAGTTGGGTAGTGCTACCAAGAGGCGATATTAATAGTGGACGCATCGACAGTTATAGGCAACTCATAACAATGCACTATCCACTTTTCAACTTTCCTATTTAGAAAACAACCGACCCTTGCTTAGTTATGAGAAGAACACGCCGATCTCTTTTGAACAAGCTCATCTGTATGTCGCATAAATCCCCTTCCTCACTGCCTCCCCTCTCCCCATTCCCTAATCTTTTTCGGTTATGCGAAATGAGATTCTGAGAGCGACTGCTGTATATTTATAAGCATATCTGATGTTTTCATCTTCGTTGTTATTAGCTCTAACTGGGACTTCTGGGGTAAGAGTGCAGGCGTTGATAAACGAATTTCTTTTAAGGATAAAAGCTGGTTTCAAAGGAAATGCCGGAAAGTGAATCACTCAAAAAGACTCCTCAGCTATTTGCTTCCTTCATTATCACTCATCACTGGAAAAGAAGGTCCTTTTTCTTTATTTCTTTGCAAACGTCCTTTTCTTCGAGTGTACCTACTGCTCTTCCTAGACACAATATCGTGCTTTTTCACTAGAATCTAAGAATTTTCAGTGTTGCTAATTGAACTAAAATTATTTTAGTTATCAGAATTGCTTATATTTTCACCACTACTCTTTCTCTCTGACAATATATTACCCATTTTTCTCTCTTTCATTTTTTGAGGTTACGTTGCACCTAAGATTATTAGCGCTTCTAGGTGCCGTTTTAACAGACAGGTTCATTCGATTACAAGTGCTTTGTTGGTTCCAGAGAAGATCTCACGTCTTTGCCTCGATGATACGCGCCATATCCTCTATAGTCTATCGGAAAATGGATCCATCCAGGTGTTCGATCTGGGTGCTGATGGGAATGCAATGTGCAAGGTGGCATCGTTAAGTTCCGTACACATCCAGGTTAGCTAATGAGCCATTTCTTTCTCTCTGCTATTATGTTAGTTGTAATGTTTTTTGCTATCATATATGTTCTGAATGAATTATTAGGCAGAATGCATCGTTGATAGAAAGAAGTAGCACATCGTTTTTACTTTTTATTGCTTTTGACTCATCCAGGAACGAGCAGCGGACGAATGCAGAACGGTGGATCGGGCATTCTTTGGTGATGTTATTGGTATAGATGCTATTCCTTCGTCTCGCTCACATTATTTACATCTCGTATGTACTTTGCATTTTTCAGCTTTTTGCTTGCCGTTTTTGTGGAACTTTTATTAGCATCGTGGATCACTTCTATGAAAGTGGTGACGAAATATGTAAGGGGTGTGCTATGTTGAGGGCATAAGGGAGTAATCAATGTGCTTATTATGTGGTTGACTTATTCAGCTGATGTTTTTTTCGGCGAAATTTACATATTTCCCTATATGCGTTGGTAAAAAAGAAGCTGTCATGGATGAAAATAATAAAGAAAATCAACTCAGCAACCGTTTTAGGCAATCACAAAACTGTCTCTGTTTTGTTGTTTTTAAACCTTCAGTGTTGTTCACTACATACCTAAAATTCCGCTCACTGGCAATTGGTTATTCCTGCGCTTGGTAAAGTGTGGATAAGAAACCTAAAGAGCCTTTGGTTCTTATAAAGATGCTTGCACAAGCGACTGGTCATATATATTCAATGAGGTTGTGATTATGAGATGAGTTTTGTAGATATCAAAGCATCCTGAAAAGTTTTGTGGTCACTCCAATGGGCTTGTTGAGTTGGTTTTCGTCAGTGATTTTTCTCAACATCGAGTGAGATTCGTCGTTTCGGTGTTTTCAGTGGAGAACTTCAGCAGTGAAATCCTACTTTATGGTTTATTATGAAGGGCTATTCCACCGATTGAGAAATGCTAAGCTTTAATGACTTCTAAGCATCGCAAAAAATTCCTTGGCTTTTATTACATGTTCAGATGATTTTTCTTAAAAATTTCTTTGACGTTTATACTTCTGGGATAAGGGCTGATAATATTTATTATCGCTGAATGAACCGCAAATTCTCAGAAAAATGGATGGATGTAATTATCCTAATTTGTTTGTTGGGATCTAGAAGTGCAATAACTAAATGCTTCAGGTTGCAACAACGAGAAAAGGTGTTCGATTGTATTTCACTTGTTTACCACCAACGCCTCAAAGCGCTTATATGTCGGCGAGTGCCGGCATGCCTCCCCCATTATTGCCTGATCCGGTAAGTTTTTTGCACTTTTCACTGAACGAAGCGTTTTTGAATATTGTTTCCTTTTATGGTTATATGTTTCTTTTTAAAGTTTGATTACGGTGTTATGGAACGTTCACAGTTCTTTATAAAAGTGTTTTCGGCATTTTCGTTAATTATTCCAGTTGCCATTTTCTGTGTTGTTGTAGAAGAAAGCGGTTGCATGATTGCTGTCCGTTCTTTGAAGGCTGTAGTTGCCATGAATTTTGGTTATAAGTTCACTACAATGCTTCCTAGAGCTGCAACACGTGAGTATTATAAGTGGTGTGGACATATTAGTGTTGTTTGTCTGGATATGGAATTGCTTGAAAAAGATATTATTAAGGTTGATGCTCGTCCAAGTGATTTGCGTCTTCGTCACGTACGCATTCCACCTGGCTATAACGCTGGTGGTCTAGGCAATCCTTACTTCACCGTTTATGACACTCTTTTCTCCCATGGTTAGCCATGCTTTTCATTTGACACGCTTATATAGTCTCATTGATTTTTCTTAAGTACAACTGGCTTACCCACAAAAAGCTTATACATGAGACCCTTATACATGACTGAGGATCAGGAGTTGGTGCACGCTTTTTACAATAAATGGACATTGTGTATGTCCGCTCGAAGTTAGTGTTCGTAATCGGCATTCGGATTCGTGATTTCTGGAGGCTCAGAAAGTGCTTTGCAGGAAAGGGGGGGGGGGGGAGGTAATGCGACTCCGGATCAAGTCTGCTGCTAACACTTTTTGAAAGTATATACTAAACGTTTGCGCCTTTACCCTCTTCTCTTGTGAACATGCGAAACACTAAAGTATGCCGTGTTCGCAGTCGACAGCTGTCACGTCGAAGATTGTGGTTGTTCGCATGCAAATTTGCGCGGGCTTAGAAATGGCGCGAAATGATTTTGGTTGATCAAGTGTCGTTGGAGGGATGCTCTTGTTTATGGGGAGCATGAAAGAACAGAGCGTCACTGGGTTGCAGTCATTGGTGCATTAGCCAGCACTGTGATTATTGCTGTTGTTCGACGTAACATAGTTGGTTAGTATATGCCTTCTGCTACTGCAATCATGCTATTTCAAAAATATTGGTGCTGTATCGCTTCGAGTTCGAATAGGGCAACGGCGATTAATTCGGAGACGTGCTTGTTTAGGGACAATGACTGAGGATAGAGGGAGGAGGGAAGGCGCTTTTCCTGTTCCAGAGCGAATTTAGCAAGTCGATAAAATATTGTGGGAACTTGTTTGCTTAATGAAACAAAGCCTGATCTTGAACTTCATGTTTCGATTTTCTGAGGGATCAAATTCTACCACTCAGAGTTGTGGCCTGGGACAAAAATTTTGCTGAAAAACGAGATTCTGTCCACAGAGAAGTCTGTAGCAACTTCCTGTTGCGAGGAGAATCTGTGGGTGAAGGTGGAGTTTTGTTCGATGCTACGGAGTTTTGTTCGATGCTACATACTTTTAATCGAAACAGTTCGCATGAATAAAGAAATTTAGCTTCAAATTGTAGATGTGAAATTACTTTATATTATGACATGTGTCAATATGTGGTATATGGTCGGAGCGTTAATACGGAGCCGTTTTGGGGGGAACGTACAGGGGGAGGAGGATGAAAATTGAGTGAATGGAAACTGTATGGTGTTAATGGAGAGTATCTATAGAAGTATTGATTATGGTGGCCGAATGCGGTTTGGAAGGAGCTTCCTCGGTTACATGTTTCTCGTCGTCCAATTTCACCTCCCGGAATACTCTCATGGAAAATTTGGTGAGTTATTTGTGTTATGCGTTTTGCTTGAATACACCGGAAGCTAATTTTAAAGATGAAATTGGAAGCATTGCTGCTTTCTTTTCCGATAGTCTTCAGGACGAGCTGAACGCATTAAATTTAATATCTCTCTTATTGTTTAATGTGTTTTTTATTTGTACCTATCGGCTTCTCCATACAGTATTGCTTCTAGAACACTTTATACATTCGAACATCTCTTAATTGGTTGTTGCCACCCATCTAGATGAAATCGGCTTTGATCAATCGATCGCCGATGGAGAGCTGTTGAGTTGTTATGAGATGGGTTTCGGTATTGGTTTGCTTAAGCTCTCTTCGCTCATTTTCTGGCTTATTTTTGGAGGTGCATATTTTGGTATGTTTAAGTAGCACTTTTTTATATTTCAGTGCTGAAATCTGATGTAAGTTTAATTTCTGTTTTTATCACTATGTACTAATTTTTATGCAAATTGAGTGTTGCAGTGGAAACTCACATTTGGAACTACCGTTCTGGCAGTAGAACGCGCATTGTCACCACAAACTTGTTTGGTTGGTTATTTATTGCACTTAATTTATTATATCGGTCTAGTGGCAAGCATTATTCGAACGTGACGAGTTGTGTTGTATATTGCTGGTTGTGACAGGACCATCAGATTTTTTTCAATAGTATGTCTCCAGCTCTAAATGAAGTTGAAGTGGTAACTCATGCTAGGATGCTGCCTCTTTGCGTTCTGAATGCAGGTAGTGCTATTGAAAACATGGAGTAATTTTTTTATTAGTGTTTGTTTTGTTATTTATGAATACATAACGATGCAAATTTGACACAACTAGAGTAAGATCTTGCTGCTCATTGTTGCTTGAATTTCATCACTGCAACGCTTTATGTCGATACGGGTATGTTGTAGGCATTTGACATGTGTGGTGGTGAAAAAGCATTTTCTTAACCGTTTACTCGCTGCCTGGTAGTGTAAAAAGTACCACTGGTTTATTAGTGACGCTGAAGGCAAGGTGTCTTGGCTTTATTTGGTTTTGACTCCCTTTGTAAGGTGTTATGTTGACCTCAGGTGCCAGGTAAAGAGGCGCTTGACGTTCGCCCAGCGTTCATTATTTCACAGCATAGAGATCCGGCCGAGAGATTCGTCATCCTTACCGAAAAGGTAGTTATTTGCCTGTTTGATTTGTTGTTGTTGTTGTATCTGGTGCATTCGGGCAATGCTTGCTCTTAACAGCTATCTTTGCTTCTTTGGCTTTGAGGAAAGGGGATTAAATCCGGGAAGATTGAAAGCTTTTAAGCGAATTGAGTAGAAACATTCATGGAATATTCGATTCTCTGTGTGATTCGTTAATGGCATTGCGAGGGATAATGGTCGTGCGTATATGGAGAGGGTAGTTCACTAACAGCCCTATCTCTCACCAAATTTTCCCCAGCTAGAGGGGTTTTTTTCTTGCTGAAACACTCGCGGGGATTTCATTGGTAGAAATTTTATAGTCGATCATCTATGTTTAGAAGTGTTTTTATTTTTTCTCATGATCCATTTCCATCGTTGAGGTTCCCCTGCCCGTCGGCGTGCAAATCTTGCGACTTTTTGATAGTGAGTTTACATTTTGCTGAAAGTAACGCATTTTAGGGTGTATCGATAGTGGAGCAGCGTTCACCAGTAGACATATTAAGAGAGATTCTTCATCAATACGGTGCCGATTCACCACAAGCGAATTATTTCTTTCATTTACATGGAGCCGTCAATTCTTGTGTTATGGCGTTGATTATACTCTGTTGTGAGAGTGCTGCCGATGCGGCTATTAAAGTATTTAATTCATTTATTTTCCTCATTTTATTTATATATTGGTAATGATGTTTATTGCGGCACACATTAATCGATGTTAATGCTGATCGGAGTTTCGAAAGATTTGTTGTCGATGGTGGGATGAGGAAACTGGTTGATAAATGCGCATCGCTATAAATTTGTATTGTTTTAATTTGAATGATACAGGTATGTTATCGTTTCATTTCTATTACTCTGAAGCATTGTTTATTCTACTATCAGTTGTTTGTCCCTTTCAGATTACTTTCGATAGTTTAGCTGTGGAAGGTGGCGTATGCATGATTTTGTTGATAAAAAGGATCCGTTAAAAGATCAAATCCCATCCAATGTTTCTTCGTAGCTTCTTTATTTCGTTATGTCTCTCAATGATTGCGTTAATGGGTGGATGTTAGCGCTTTTGCCGTAAATATGTTGTTTGTCGTGTGCTACAACTTCAAATCGAGTAAGTGTAAGTAAGAGGATACATTCGGCAACTCCAGTTTTGTAAGTTTATTGCAGAGTCGAAAAGGGGGGGGGTGTTTTGCAGTTTTATTGAATGCGTCTCGCAACTTTGCATATATTTTGGCATTTTTATATTTGCTCTGAAGCCATTCATATCTTTGAGAATGAAGAAAGTTATCGTTTGTATAGCATTGCTGATATGCGTCGGGTTTAAATATTTCTTCAGAATTCGAGTGTTCAAGCGTAATTCTCGTATATAATCAATTTAATCGATAAATTTTCGTTGCTACAGCGGGATTTTATTTTCCCATCTGATTATATATGGAAGAGGGTAGTGTTATAATTGTCTATATATATATATATATATATATATATATATATATATATATATATATATATATATATATATATATATATATATATATATATATTCATAGTTGAACAGTGTTTACTTGCATAACCGCTAAAAATCTTAAGGATGCTGCATTGCGAGTATTCTTCTCGTTGGGAGCGGACAAGAATGTCGATATGACAGGTACATGTAACACTATACGTTCATCACCTCGGCTGTCGTCTGATTGGCAATCTCGCAATGTATCGCTCGCCGATTGGACATTCCGCTGTGAGTTCATCTACTTAATCTTAAATTCCAAATTATTCAGTACATTGGTTTTCAATCTCTTCTTGTTTTTTTTTTTTTTTTGTTTCCACAGCAAAGAAAAATATCTATATGTATCCTAGTTGTTTTCCTTATGTGCCATTTATATTTGTTGTTGAGCAATTTAGGCAAGTGTATATCTTACAGCACCATTGCAAGCGTCCACTCCTCAGCAACGTTTTATGGCGGCACATTCCCCACCAAGGACACTTGGTGCTCCACCATATCCCTTTATCGCAGCAGCAGATGAGAGTGCTCTTTCTTCGCCTTCACCATATACGGTTCGTTAGTCCATTTATCTCACCCTAAAATAAGGAAGGATGCATATCTTTTCTCCCCTTCTTTACCCCTCTTCTTCCTCTTTGGCAAAAGTTTACTGTTTAAAATCATTTAACTGAACATTCGTTTGATTGCTTAATACATCAGAACCTTTTCAGGTTGTTCATTTCTTACCACGTGTAAAAATTTGTGTGAAATTCGGCATATAAGACCGAAGTTTTTACTTCGCAATGGTTCTTGGAAAAGCCATATGGAGGGGGAGGCTATCGCTAGTCATGTTGGAGACGATGGTATGAAAGATTGCAAGCTAGACATTTGCTTAATAGCAAATGTCTGTTAAAGCAATTCGTTGTCTAATGCTTACGAAACCTTACATATAGGCATTTCCCGGCTTTATTGTTTGGTTATATGGGAATGGAGGAAAGGACGGTCCTCCACGAGCCTAATTTATTGGTTAATTTCTTATTCTTGGAACGTTATCCCGTTGAAGCTAAATGTGAGAGCTTTAGTCGATGGTTAAGCCTTATGTGTTATCTCTTCATCAGTGCAATGCTGGATTTAGGGCTAGGTGCCTCGAAGTCAAGTTGTTGATTGGGGATGGTGAAAATGTTTGTTTTTATTCAACCATGTAAAAGTATTCGTAATATTTTAGTCCATTGAGCAACATGGCGGAAGTGTCATGTCGGTGAAAAGGCGTTTATTTGAGAAATGATGAGTTGGTTTTTAATGCATGGAAAATGCCATAAAATTTTGTGCGACGTCGAAAAGTTATGTTAAAAGGGCTATTAAAACGATTCATCAAATATATTAAAGCGGTATTGGGTTCGTATGAAGTGGGGTCAGGGTCGCGATTAGGACCGCTTTTTCTACTATATTAGTTATAAGTCAAGGTCATTCTCGTTTGCGGTTGATACCGGCTTCAATGTAAACAATAATATTGTGCCGTCGATGACGCATAATGTGGAATAAGATGAGTAGCAAGCATATGTTATTTTGCAGGCCCTAACCAGTTGTAGACACGATGCCCTTTACGTTTACTTCTCTCGTATCGTCTCCAATCTGTGGACTTCTCCACTTTGCTACAAAATGAGCGAAACACAGGTACATTATTAATGTACTATTGATGAAAAATGTCGAGATATTTTATCGTTGTCTTCACTGAAGTAGATGTCTTGAAGCGGACCATTTGTCCGTATATATAATCGACATCTTTTGAAATGAGATCGATTTGGTTTTTTCTTTCGAATAAGCGGCATTGATCGTTCATTGAGTAAATCTACGAGTTGAGGAAAGATTTTCCTCTTGCTTTGCATTACCCATATCACGATTTTGAGATATAGGACGGATGTGGAGCAATTGCATCGTGATAAGAACGCTGGTTATGAGCCTGGATTGTGCCCAGTTATTCATAGCAAGCGAGGCTCCGGTTTAATCGAAAGTTGTTGGGGCTTAAAAAAGAAAAATAGTTCAATCGTTATCTGCAGAATTGCTCAGTTCGGGTTCATAAAAGTTAGTGCTTTCGTTTGTGCTGCTTACAGATTACGAGTGTGTTCTCGAATGACGAGTTAGGCTGGTTGACAGCGCAGTTGACACTCTACAAAAAGGCCATCGATCATTTCGATCTGATAGGCAGCACGCAGGAAGCATATCAATCGCTGATCACACGCAGGGATTCCACAACTTCAAAATCTACACCAAATGAGCAAGTCGATGACAAAGGTATTTCTTTATGAATATTTTGTGATGACACTTGGTATCACTAACAGCGTTACCTTCAACTGCATTTGTGAAGTCCTGTACCCTTTAGTAGCAACGTCCTAATAGCGTTCTCTACAGCAGTGGGCAGTATATGTTTATGAAACTGCGCTCACTAAATATAGGGAACAATGCAGGGGCACAACAAAAATAACAACGTAGGATCGTTTGCTTGCGATGCAGGGTAATTTCAGGATTCCATAATCGACGGTGAAATTTTAAAAAATGTTAGCGAGGATTCAAGTAGAGAAGAGTTGCAGAAAAGGATGCTAAGGGTTGTATCGCATTATTGCAGCTGCATTTTTTTAGTGTTGGCACGTCAGCAAGAACGTCGCTCTTTGCACAACTTCTCGATGTTATTATCGCTGACTTGTGAAGTACTCTCGTTGTGGGAAATACTCTCTGCGCATCAGTTTCATGTCGTTACCGCACAGCTATCCCCTCCGATCAGGGATCAGCTGTGCTCTGTACATCTTTCAGCAATCGTCGTTGGTGGCCATCACGTAAGCGAGTTACGCTTATTATACTTTTCGGGCATTTAATGCCTCATTCCTCTTTCTGCTGCATAAAGAATATTGCTGCTGGTTGGGTGGATAGGCAGTGTTCTTGTGAATGTTCTATTTAGGTGCATTGCCTAGAACTTGGGGAGCAGACATATGGAGTAGTGGAAAGGGGTTTCACGGTTGCTGAACATACTTAAAGGATTTCAGCTTTCACTATTTTCATTATAGCCTGCCTGCATTTATCGGAAGGTAGAAGGATGGCGCTTATTGATCTTAGGCGGATGCGAAACATCTGAGTATACAACAACATTCGGTAGGATCACCCTATCGCAGTGAGATCGCAGTTACATTTGATAAGCGTATTTCACCTGGCGGCGACAATGTTGTAGATTTTTAGAAAGAGCATTCCTTTTTAGGGACGAATTTTAAAGAGAGATTGATTGCAGTTGTGTGCAGATCTGATCACATGTTTGGTACGGCATTATTTCGGTGACAATGCTACAACTGGTGCAGTATGTTCACAATTGCGATCCGTATGTCCCACATTGTTCTCCGATGAGGATGCGACGGCAACTCGGGTAGCTTTTCTCTTAGCGCTTTTCTCTTATGTCATCTATATTTTGGCAGAGTACCACCGAGATTTGGTTGTCATGTAAAAATATAAATATTCCTAATTAAAATGAAGCAATCGTTTCATTCTTTTTTTTATTGTGAACATTAAAGGCCGAACAGGAGATTTTTAATGAGGATTATTGAGATGTTTTTGTAGGCGACAGAAATGGTAGAAGAGGCACGCTTAATGGAGCCATCTGCTGCACGCACTGAACTACTCGCAGAGGCTGTTCGCATGCTGAAGATGGGCGTGCAAAAGCTGTCTCTGTCGGTGATATGTCAGCTTCTTTATGAAGGTTTGTTCTGCTTTTTTCGATTCTGTTTTACTGAACGTTTTTTTGGAATTGGAGTTACTTTGGAGCTCAAATGGAGTTCTTTATAGGCCTAGACAGTTAGCTGAATAAAATGACCAATTTATAAATGCGTTTGATGAATATTCGGTACAAGTATTGTTACTCGATTAGCAGTTTTTCTTATGGAGGATGAATAACTCGTAGGTGGAGAGCATTGCATTCCTTCAGTAGTGAAGAATATTTAATGAATACAAAGGCTATGTTTTCAGTGGAGTGTATGGAGGGTATCGTTGAACTGGTGTTGGCACGTGCAGAGCGTGATGATCCAAAAATGCTTGCACTCATCGCATACAAAAGTCGTTCATCTGAAAGCGATCCCCTCGCTCAGGAAGCGCTTGCTAAAAGGTTTGCATCTGTTGGCAATATTTTCGCTCTGTTTCCATTGTTTTAGCTTTTTTGAAACCTTCACTACTAGTAGTATAAAAAACGATTGCTATAAAGTGCATAGGTTTCTAGAATAGTATGCAGAGAAGAAGAAAATAAAAAGCATCGCTGTTGCTCTCCAATGCATGATAACAGGTGAGGAATTGTATCTCTGACAGTGTGGTTGATGGAGCTGTTTTGGAAGATTATATTTTTCTAGCCTGCTGTAGTCAAAGTCATGTAAGCTTCCACTGAGAATCAGCATATGTTTTCGAAGTGAATGAGATGTAGCAACTATGATTAATTAAATCTCGCTAGATGCTAGTAATTTGTTGCTTACAAAGTGCAGCAGATGAATGAACGGTTTCGTTTGAGGAAAGAGGCATACAAGTGTATAACGGATTCGTTGGACCGTATTGTGAGTGAAGCTCGTTCGAAGTCGGGTATAGCGCTGCAATCGGCGCTACTTTCGAGAGATTTAATCGTGAGTTCGGTATTACGTTCGAAGGACGAACTTGCGAATGTGGCAATCTTCAAATGGCTCCTCGATAATGATCTTAGCAATGTGGTTGTCGAGGTAATTGAGTTCGTAATGCTTCATAGCTGATCGTTGTTTCCTAACGGGCATCTTGAAATTGTTCCCTTTGGCTGCGGTCGTATAGGTTAGACAGAAATAAATGAGAAGTTGCTTTTGGGTTATATCTCAGTCAATTGCTTGGAAAAAAATGATGGTTTTAGAAAAGGCTGGAAAAAATAGGGTCGATAGTGTATTGCGTGAAGAAATTAGTAAGTAAAAAATATCATTGGCAGGAGAATGCTGAAAAATAACGACCAAATGGAAAAAAATAGCGAGTAGGCGATATAATTGTGTTGAAATTCGCTATTTTTGGAATAAGAGCGGACATTTGGCAATGCGCGTGAGACTAATGTAGTGTTGGTAGATGAATTGATTAGAAGCATTTGACAATAAAATTATTAGCTATATATAACTAGGCAAGTGGAGTGGAAAGGTGTACAGTTGAGAGTGTTGAATATAAAATTAGCGTTGGCTCCTTTTCAGAGCAAATCTCCATTCGTCGAATCGTTCCTGCACACACTGGTAGAGGAGGGTGGATCAAGTAGCTATCTCGATCTTCTGTGGCGATTCCATGAAAGAAATGGCAACTTTGCGAAGGCAGCGAAACTACTCTATTCACTAGCACGACGAGACACGTTTGTTTTGTTTTTTTTTTTTTTTCTTTTCAATGGTTTTCTTATAAAGGGTTGTTTGCTTGTTTATGTCTTATTGTTTAGTGAGTATTGCAATACATTTCAGAGGAGCATTCGATCTTCGACGTCGTGTTGCATATCTTTCTCAAGCGTCGATGTGTGCAAAATCGGCGGGTGCAGAACTAGAAAATGAATCCGGCTCTCAAAGCTTCCTTGTGGGTGTGCAAGATGAACTTGACGTCGCTGAAATACAGTTGGCCACCAAGTTGGTGATTCAAATTCTTTATTCTTATTGATTGTATGCTTTATTAGTCAGTTTGTAATGTTATGATTCTTAGCGTGTATCGATCGCATTTACGATGGATGTAAGAAGATATAAGGAATTTGTGATTATGGAATAGAGATTATTTTCTATGATCTCGGAAAATTTTATTGCGAATTTTGAAATTCCTTTTCCTCAGAATTGTTGCAAAATTTTCGAGTTATCTGCTTATGTATTTCGAATAATTGGGCGAAACTCTCTACGAGAACTTTTTTCCACCAACTGACTATTTATGAAGTTTGATTAGACTTATGAGCATCTTGGTGGTTGCTGATATTATGCGCGTATGATTACTGATTTAATAAAGTCGCTGAATTTTTAAGTTCCAAAGTCGAATCGCTGTTTTACTTAGTGGATCTTAATTACTGCATTTTACCTTTTTCGTTATGATATTCTTAAAAGGAAGGAGGCTTCAGGGTGCCTTTGCTGAAACTTTTCTGTTTTAAGGGGGAGGGGATAGCCCTAGGCAGTAACAGATGCAATAACAGCTAGTCTTTTTCTTCGGGATCATAAAAGATCTATGGATTGAGTGTTCCTTCACATTTACATTTACGATCATTTCATTATTTGAATATTGGATCATTATGCTTTTCTATTTTTCGTAATTTATAATTTCATTACATCTGAGAGAAACGGGACCATTAAATTTTTTTAAACAGATAAGAGTTTCGTATTATGTAATCGCAACTGTCGATATGATTGAGCATATTTCAGAGATGCAATCTTGGCAAAGAAGCATATAGCTGACAAGGCGGTTGCTATCGAGAAATTGGAAAGGCGGCTGTATTCGGCACAAGAATTGTTCGAGTTATTTGCGGAACCTTTCGATTTGCCTGAAATTAAGCTTGCCCTTTGTCATTGTGCCGATATTTACGACCCTCGCATTGTGGACGGGCTCTGTGTGCAAATTCTTGACCAAGGTAGACATTTTTTGTTGTTCACTTTGGATATTCTCATTTATATGACTGGGCCATGAGAGAGTAATTTACTAGAGGGTAGAGGAGAGGGAGGGGATGGGAAGAGAAAGTGAAGGGGTATATGGAATTTCTAATTGCGTATTTTGCTTCTAGAATTGGAAGCAAGCCGAGGTGAGTCATGTGATATTCGGATCCAGCGGCTCGGGACGCGTTTGGCTACTCTGTACAGACAATATTCGATGAAACCTAAATATTTCCCAATTGGTAACATTTTAAAATATTCTCTTATTGAATGTTCTCCTATTCTCCTATTGAATGTTATTCTAGATGGCTCGGTTGTTAATTTTTCAAAATAATCCAGTGATGAAATCAGTTATATATAACGTAATATTCGCAGCTTTAGAAGAGGAGTACCTTTTAGCGTTGTTGGAGAGTTTTACGATCCAGAGTTGGACTCTACGGAAGGGGGTCTACGAGCTATTTTTGAATGTGAAAAAATGATTTATTACGATTTGCTATCGATTTTATTACCTTTTTGACTATTCGAGGTATATTATACTATGATATACTAGAGGGGTATTGACCTAATGTCTCGATCGAATTGCCTCTTGTTTTTGTAACGTATGCTGGATCGATCATAGAGCACCTTAGCAGTTTTATTATTGAGCGATAAAAGTATGAGAACGACTACAGAAATTCTGAAACCGTAAGAGAAACGTTTTTGTTGAGATGGTAGTAATATTTCATCGAAGAATGCGTTCATACATATTTTTTCTCCTTTCCTTACCTTACCGTCTATGACAATGGGTTAAAAGAAAAATGTAGCAGGAGTTTAATTTATAGAAACGGTTTTATGCGAAATGCTAGCTCGAGCACTCCTCGACGGTCTTCCATCGTCATTGCTGCAAACAGTGGGCTCATTGATGTCAGCACCATTCACTCAACTTCTTAACGTGATCGCTTTGTGCCAAAAGTATGTTTATTGTTATCTTCTATTCGATTTTGTGAAAGAAAAGATTTATCTACCTTCAGTATTTTTTGTGTTGTATATGAAAGGAAATTGCAAAGGGAAAGGATGAGAGTTCGGTCCAGTTGAGCGTCGTGCATTCGATATCCTATTGGATTTGGTAGAATTATGGAGGAATGAGAAGACAGTTATTACGATGCATTTATCGGTGTATGTTGCAGACGTGATCCATTCTGGCGAAAGAATGAAAGCGCGGCACGCTACCTCATTGAGTCGGCGCTTCATATATTCCATCGATTCGCAAGCGTTGCACCCAAGCTTCCACTTGACCAGAGGTTAGCATTGCATATATCGTCTCTTAATCATTACTACTGAAATAACCGCTTGACAACTTTTGAAGGCTAGTTAAAATGTCCACTTCAATCAGACAGTTTCGATTTAACATTTCCCTCTTCGTTCTTTGTCAAAAGACTGGTATAAATTCCACAAGATTACATATAGAGGTGAATAAAGAGAGAGATAAAGCTTCGCCATATCGCTATAATATACCGTATTGTAGTGCGCTTCTACTGCTGTAATCGTCCTAGTTATTGTGTTACACTATTTTCGCAGTATTATGTTGAGTCTGGCAGTATATGTGAACATAGCATAAAGTAATCCATGTTTAGTGAAGCCATATGTTCTTCGCAATTCCTCATATTAATGCGGTGAATGGTTTAAGGAGATCAATAGCGAGTCGGTGCCTGGACTTGATCGCGAGCTTCTTACTGCAGCTATCATCTTCGACGCATCCGACATCAGGAGACGCTCGCTTGCATCTTGCTGACAATCTGCGCTCATTGCAGAACATCTTCGAAAACATATGACCACTCATTGTGAATATCAAGTGTTACAATGCTTAAGCTGCCCTCCTTTTCGAGATTTGGCATCCGGAATAGATGATCAGGAATGAATGCGTTCTGTAATGAGTATTCGACAAATTGGAATAGGTACTTTGAATTGCGCTTTACGATCATCTGCATGCAATCATTTCCGCTGCGACTACGTTTAACCACCGTTGTTAATTTTACACTGGGATGACTTTCCAAGACCATTGCAGTTTAGAAATTGAGAATGTCGATGAAATGGACTTGTTCTGCAGGAGGTAAGCTTGTACCGGAAGAGATGGGTTGTTCCAGAAGGGATTGAGTTGTTCTGGAACGTAGATTTGATGCTTCGGATCACAGCCTCGAAAAGATTCATTCAGTGATATTTCAAGGTTCCATTGCTTGCGAACATCACGTTTTGTCTTATTCTTTGTGTATTGCATAGGCATTATGTCCCACTGTTTTCTTGTTGAAGTTGTTCTTTTCTTTCCCATGTTGACTGTTCATTGTTGGTATTCGTTGTCTTGATTGATACTTTTTACACCTCTTATCATACTTGATTTATATGTGACCGTGGTTTTTGTATGATGAATCCGATTGTTGTTGGCAAGTCTCGATAGCCGTTGCTAGGTGAAGAATGGGGTATAATTTTTTGAAAGTATGGTACTTATGTCTGCAGAAAGAGGTATTGGCCAATAGTTAGTGAAAATTTTCGTTCTTGCGGTTTGTAGATATTAACATGGTGGTGATGATAAACGGTGTTTTATTAGCCAAAAAGGTCATTACTAAACGGAAGTAGAGGTGAAAGTTGCCTACCGGGCGTTCAATTTGCTACTGAATTGACCATCATCGCGAAATGATCCTCCCTTTAAATTTTGGCATTTTCTGTTGCATAATGTGCAGTTGGAGTAGTTTTCCAGCAAATCCCTCTAGGATTTGAGCCAAAACTTTGGTAATAGTAAGAGCGTTCTGTGATTTCATTAAAAGATGTTAAATTGTTTCGTTAAAGGCTATGGCAGACGGAACAGTTTTGTTGCCTTTGTTGTACGGATTTCGTATTGACATTATTGTTTGTTTCACTGTTACTGGCTCTACCTGTTTTTTTTTTTTTTTTGATAGTGAAGTTTTATATTGTTATGTGAGTTGGTCTCATAAGTTGGTAATTTCTCATATTTATCGTGCACATCTATTTGTATCCGAACCTTTGTTGGCAAATTTCGGCTATAGAGTGAAGATGCGTGTGATGTGATTTAAGTCATTGTGTTATAGCGATATGTTGCTGCTCTCGATGAGACTTTGAGGGGTACGAACTCGATTTAAAGATGAGACTTATGCAACCAAAGTTGAAACTGAAATTATTTAAAACAACACGTACAGCTTTACGTTATAAGGTGTTATGCAAAGAAATAGTAGGCGAAATTTTTTGGGCTTCGATTAATCTGCACAGATGATATATGTTAGACAGAAGTATAGGTAAACATAGATGAATTGGTGGTTGATGGATAAGGTTTTTGCACTTGTAAACATCGCTTTTTAGAATGTGAAAAATAGAAAGGAGCGTTGATTTAAACTTAGGCTGTTTCGTAGAAAATTTTAAACTCGTCGGCTGTTTTGCAGAGGTTTCCGGATAACCGCCACAGGATGTCCTCATACCACAGAGGGGTGTATTTTATGTTATTGAATTTCGACGGGTAATTGAAAAGAACATCCGTTTTTTGTTTTTGTTAACTGCATTATTTGAAACAGAATATCCGTCAAGTTGGTTCCATTGCCTAAAGAGTATTCGTATTTGATGCACTTTTGTCATTTATACGAGTTCCGCTACACCATTGAGATCATTCGTTCAGAGGCGTTACTGGTAGATTGGCTGAAGACTTAAGTATCGCGGACATGATGATGGGCGGAATGAAGCGTGTGTGAGTGCGTAATTCTAGAAACGTTTCGCATATTCCTACATTGGATAGGAGGTAGACAATGCCACTGGATTTTTTAAAGTGGGGAAGGGGAAGGTAGAGGAATGCACATTAATAGTAACGTACCTGCCCGTCGTGAGGAAATAGTACGTGCTTTGATCGAAATAGAAGTACGTGCTTTGATCGAAAAGATTTTCAACCGATGCATTGTTAAGTAATATCTGATGGGTTTAACACAGTTTAATTGTTTACAATTTTGCATTGCCTTGATAAATTGTGGCACTCGTAATTATGGCACAGGTCTTTTTGATTCAGTGCGACTTCCCGCTCTTAATTTTAGAGATTTTGGTTGGAAACTTCGATTATTGCGTTTTTTAGAACACTCAAAAGGCGGTTAGGCGCGCTTTATAGTGAGATCCAGATCCGAATTCATATTTATCTACCTACCTTTAAATCGGTGTGGTGTATGATGGTGAAAAGTGTGCTCAAAATTTCGAGAGAAAATTCCCATCCTCACAGTTTCTCACATTTGTAGGCTTTCCCCACAAATTTGGCATCTAGGAAGAATACATTGCACACAATCGCTCGTGCATACATGTGTAAGGTAGCAGGCTAGGAGGTTGTGACCATTTCACTATGAAATATGACAATTTCGTTGTGGATTTCAAAGGCGGGTGAAAATGACGATGATTGCGTAGTAGAATTTGCTCAGTGGTTGAAGCGGTCAGTTGGGATTGCGGGCCTGGGAAGTTGGATGGAGTTCGCAACCCAGTTCAGTATAACCGTGATTTTTACCGCATTACGCCACAAATTTCATAGCAATTACAACCGATTTTTGAAGGATCTAAATTCTCCATGACTAGAAAGGCATAGCAGTCTAACTGACAAATCAAGCGTGGGATGTGACAAGTCTTAGCAAACTGCCGATTGAGGTAGGAGTCGAACCTGTAATGTTCTGACCGCAGGCCTAACACTTTGCCCATTACGCCACACGGCCACGCCCGTCGGACTTATTTGCGCATGTGAGTAGCTAAAATTTGAAGGGTGTGTACTATGCGTTGGATATCGGAAACATAAAGCCGTTTTTGTTCGTTAGTATTCTTTTTTCGCCGAAGACTGAAAATCATGCTACGGTCTCATTTCATTTTCCGTCGGTTACAGGTGTGATGATTGATAGATACTATTCTTAGCATGTTGATTATGCAATGTAGAGATGGTCGCCTGGCTATATGCAATGTACGAACTGTTGTGTAGCATTAGTATGGTTATGTCGATATTTCTATCTATGATGGCGCTATTATATTGCTCAAGAATGCCGTACTGTATTGCTAGCCTTCGGCCATCTTTCTTTCATTCCGCGCTGCTTGTCTTCGCGATCGGCAATTCGTGCTTGTAGCCTCTGGGAAGAAGTTACTTTTGATGAGGCGTTTATGATCGTAATGGTCCCTCCCGCCTCCCCATTTGCTGACTTTCGATGTTTGTATAGATGCCTCTCGTCGAATTTCATTGCTAAGTAGCAACGCAGTGTTTGGAGGGTACCATTTTATGCCCTTTTTTAAAATCTCCGAAGCGCACTGCGATATCTCATCCCCGACTTTTTAATCTGTTATATTTTGTTAAGAATCTGCATCCCATATCGAAGATCCTCAAAGTGTTTAGCCACGATTTCGCGACCTCGATTTAGAATTGCTCAGTTTATTGTATAAAGAAGGGTTGTGCCTACGGTGCAAGGAATGATGATAGTATCATCCCCTTCGGCTAAAGGTATTGTTATAAATTGTTGTATTTATGCTGTGACCAGTGTGCATTTCTTCTTTTCGTCGATTTCGCTGCAGTTCATCCTTGAAACGGTTCATGCTCGTTTGAGTGTTATCTGATGTGATTTGTTATCTCTTTTTTTGTGAAGTTCCTTTCATTTTTCTATTAATTTCTTTGCCAGCAAAATTTTGTTATCTTTTTTAATCTTGTTTGTCCTCTAACTGAACTAAAGCCTATATCGGTAACCGCGCAATTCGTGTGAATTCCATTTACATCATATGAGAAATTGTCGTTGTCAAGTGGCAACATTAAATGCATAATATCGCGCCATTTATATTATTTAGGATTTTTTGAAAAAACCTTGGCATCGTTTATACTGAGAATCGATTTGATCAAAATTTGTTCAATCGTTGAAGTTTTTGAAACTTGGATTACTAATTAATTTTGCTGAAATCAAAGAGTTCGGGAAATGCCAATATTTTTATCCATAGTTGCATGAGAACTTCGCCAATTTGCTGAGATCGATGCCTGAGCTCTTAAGTAAGGACGTATAGTAAAGTTGCATTACGTATAAAATACAATATGAAAATATGTTTCCTCTCTATGAATGATTTTTATGCAAAAAATGTTTGCCAAGGTGGAAGGACTATCTTCCAATGCTATAGGAAAACGGTTTGGCAAAAATGCAAAACGCAAATGCAAAAAAATGCAAAAAATACAAATACGGATGAAATTTAGCTCGAATTAGTATTGAAAAGCAACGACAATGATCACCGAAAGATCGACTTCATTGTGACATCAGTATCGAGCAGTTTGGCAATTAGATCTGCAAAGATTTCTGAGAGATTCGCTCGTATGCCACCACTCTAAATTATATGTCACCATTTTTCAGTATGCTCTCTAAGTGCATTACGCTGATCGAAGAAAATATACCTATATTTTATTTATACTTAATGTAATACAACAAATTTTTAACAATCATAAAATTCACTGGTCGGAATCGCAAGGAAGATATTCCTTTGTTGAGGTAGATTAAAGAAGATGACCAATATAGTAGCAGTATAATTTATAGGTATTAAGTACTGCTAAAGAGGATGTCTATACAACTTGAAACATATTCAGCATTGATGGCAATGCTCATTTTCACGCAGATATTTTTTGTTTAATTTATACATTTGAGGGGTAGAAGTTCGAAAGGAAGATTGTTAGATAAATAGCCACTTTATCGTTTATATCATTGAATCTACGGCTCCTTTCGAGGGCCTGTATCTAATCAATTCGAAATATACAATTTTTTATGCTAATCTATTTCATTTTGTTGAGGAAATATTTTTGTTTTTGTAAATCGGGGAGAAAATTTTTTGCGATGATACATTTTCATCGCATTTTTTGGGTATTTTAATTGCAACAACGAATGTGATCAAAATGTGTTTATTTATCGAAAAATACATTACATTAAGTTCTTGTGATTTTGCGCAATGATCGTTGAGCAGCAATTTGCAGACAAAATTTGATCTAGAAAAGAAAAGTACTTGCCTATTTCGACCGATTCATATAATGAGATGCCTTCAGGCAAACAACCGCAAGGTCACGCATCAACGATTCCCCATAGATAAACGAAGCCCATTGCTACTCTATCTGTTCATACATGCTGGTTGCGTTTGGTTATTACATCGTCACCATGTCGGTTTATTAGATGGTAGGCTTTCGTTCGTGATGTCAACAGATTTTATTGAAAGATTATGTCGATGGTTATAAGATGTATGAGAGAAGGTAGTAGACTAGATAAATGCATAGAATAGGTATCGCAGACTTTCAGACTAATGGATTGTTTTGGTTTTTCTGATTCCTGTCGTCCCATGTTAGCCGAATTATAACGCAGTTTTTTGACAGTTATCCCAATTTTCTAGTATTTATAGATGAATGTGCTAATCTATGCATTTTTATTCAATTAGAAGTGCTTTCTTAGCTTGATTATTTCATTATGCTTCTATGATTTTTCTGAACGATTTATTCTTATTATTCAGCATAATTATTTCAACATTTCGAACATTAGATATTTGTAGGAAATATGCTTCTTACCTGAAATATGTTCTCTAGCTGTGGCATCACTTGTTGTGTTTGCAAACTGGTAGTGCTCTAACGTTTGAAGCTTTGTACAACACTGATCTAATTTTGTCTGATTTTGCATCAGATATACTAGTCTTGCATATCTAGAAAATTGCAAACGTGCATATACACACCGTAGTGCTATGTGGAGTTCAGCTGTATATGAAAGTTATACTGCACAGCAGTAAATGCATTATTATGCAGTTTAAATATGTATAATCATGAGAAAGAAAAAAAGCCCGTTACAATAGCCGTTGTATATCTCTCGTTAATGAAATAAAACGCAGAAATTAAAAATATTTTTCTTGACATATCACGAGAAAGTCTCATTTATAAAATCATATAGACGATTCGCTTTTGTTGAGATCGAATTCTGTGACTTTGTTAGTTGAATAATTTTTAGGTTTTCTTATTCAATTTATTTGCCATATCGCCGTTTGCCATATTCCATCGATTTAACTGGGAGTAGAGTGATATGCGTCGAATTTTGTATAGAGGTTTTGCACTTGCATATCAAAACTAGCAAATCTGTTCGAGAAAATAACGAACATAGGATTATCAATATTTTCGCAGATAGTTTGCGGTAATAATGATATAATGTTTTGAAAAAATTAACTTTGATTTATTCAATCAGATGTGCCGCATCTTGTTGTTACCACATATCATTAGGGGTGATACCATCCTCCTCTTCTGCTCAATACTTCCATCTATTTTTAAGCATAATTTCACACGAATTTCTAAGGAAATGAATTTTATGTGAAATCTTGCTTTTTGGCCGCTTCGAACTATTCTCACATTTTCGATTCATTCCCATGCCTACTTACGGTCTAGTTTTGGCTCATTCCTGGAAAATCCTGGAATTAGTGGCTTGTTCCTTTGTCACTTAATTAGATGAGGTTTTGAGGCGGTGGAGCATCGTTCTTGCGTGATTTAAGCCTACTTTCCTCCTTTTTTTTACATGTATCAGTCTTTTTGTACTTTCCACACTCTTCAGCACTTTTCAAAATTTTCTGAAATTATTTAGTCTATGTTTCTCACTTTTCGGTTTATTTGTTTGACTCTCTGAAATGCTTCCTCTACCACGTTCTCGTTTAAAGGACATAGAATATTACCCACAAGTAATATAAATTAGCTTTCGTAAACAAAATGAATTCTTCTCAAATTGTCACCGAAAAGTCCGTGGAAAACCGACGGAAACTTCAATTATTATTTCAGACATCGGAAAGTTTTTCTTCTCAGTAAAAAAATCCTCAAGTAAGCGTCTAAAAGAATGACAAAGACGAATTTGTAAATTGAAAGCATCTTCGTAGGGGTTTTTTAAGTGATTATCTTTTTCTATGAAAAACTTTGAAGCTGTCATGAACAAATATCAAATTTGTTGAAGCAATCAGTTGTTTTTCGAAAAAAAAATTGAACTTTTCGGTCATATGTAGAAAGTAGATATATCTAACCTTTCGAAGAATTTTCTTTTTAAGGTTTAAATTTTGAAAGCTTCACTTTACGCTTCGAGATTCGAGCTTTACTTACTACTTCGACCAATTCTATACCATAACTGACAGTTGGTTAAAGATAACGGCAATAGTGACAGCTTTGAGGGTTTAGTTTTTTTTAGAATTTTTGTGCAAAAAAAGGTATAAATTTCATTTCGGCTTCCAATCGTCTCCCCCTCATACTTTCTCCCATTTGGCAGATATCGACAAGCCAGCTAGCTACCTATCTTTTTCTTTTCCTGTCTTCTTCTTCTCCATTATTTCGCAAATGATTTCAATCCTTCAAAGAAAAAAAAAACTGACGATTGGGAAACCTTTGCAACTGCTTGGCAGATTCGAAATTTCAGTTTTTAACTACACATCACTCTCGCTCGTCACTTCGTTTAATGTTGGTTGATATGCGATAAATCGCCGCCATCACATGAAAATCTCTGAAGTTCGTTGAATGAGCGTTAAAGATTGCGGAAGTTGCTTATCTATGCGTGTGCGCATGTTTATATGCGAGAGAAAAAATGCTTCAAGATATTCGCCATTTACGTCGCTTGAGTGGCATTGCGAACGTTTTAGAGCGTATTTGATTTGCGCGCTTAATTTGCATCTCTAGAATATGTGGTTGGTGACGAGCATTTCCTTAGTTAATTAGTTATTTCCGTATTGGTATTGCCGCTTACTTATTCCGATAAATGGTATTTTTGAAATTATGCGAATGTCGACTTACGTTTAAGTCTTCTTTGATAATAGTAGCAGATGATTCAAAAGCATTTTTTCAATTATTGCGGCCTTATGTGGTTTTCATAGAGAACCACGACTATAAAGTCTGTAAGATGCGTTGCTTCTGGAAATAATTTGACTGTCAACGGAGAAAACCAATCATTGTTTGACCACTATATATATATATATATATATATATATATATATATATATATATATATATATATATATATATATATATATATATATATATATATATATATATATATATATATATATATATATATATATATATATATATATATATATATATAGCTTCTTGGAGCTCCACCTAATTGCTGTTGCTGTAGTCTGCTAAAATTTTAAAGGGAAACAATCGTGCTTGTTCAGATGCCCCCAATAAAGTCTTTAAAAATTCATAACCACTAAGGATTTAACTCGAATAGATGCTATGGAATGTTTTCGAAGCATTGATATCGCACCCATGCATAGCTTAGCTACTGTAGCATAGATATGCATATTGTCGAATTTATTGTTGACTAATCAGCAATAAGGCTACCGAGAGGGTCGTAAATGATCGATAGATCTCTTTATATTAGCCTTTCAATCGCGATTCTTATGATGCCTTCTGACAATATCTTCAAAAATGACCTATTCCGGCAGTGCCAAAGTATTTTCAACGATTTGCAATCATAGTCATCGCCAGTTGAGTATTTTGCCTACGTCATTGCAAATTGTATCCGCAATGAATTGGCATTTTGTAAGGATTCATGAATATTGCAATTGACATCATCTGATGTCGCCTCATTAATTAAGCAGCCAGACGACGTTTTAGTGGAATATTGGTTGCTAATTGACTATCGGAGAATTCCTTCGATGACTTAATCTGATTATGTAAATTTCTCCACTTCCCTTAAGGTTGTCATTTCTTTCTTTGCAGTGTTGATGCGTTATTTAAGTGATCGACCTTGACGTTGTTTAGACGATGTTTTTCACGCTATTTTATAGCTTTTCTTAACATCATCAACGCGAACATCTATAGGATCATTTGATATTGCATTGTAGTGATGTAAAATTATAGTACTATTTATTAATATTAAGCACGAAATGCAGTGATTTCATGAACTCCATATTAGATGGTGAGATCTGTCTCCACTCTGATTGATATGACTTTTTGAAGAGCAAGCACTTTAATAGCTTTCCAGGAAAGGGCAAGAGATGCGCATTCTTACAAATGAAATATGTAGCCCTCCTAATCGGACAACTCAGTCTGCGATGGAATGGAGCTATTTGATTGTGCTTGTTTGCGACTGGTTCGGGTTCGGTAGCTCATTAGTTATTCTATATATATATATATATATATATATATATATATATATATATATATATATATATATATATATATATAGGTAGATAGATAGATGGATAGATAGGTAGATTTAAACGACGCGTAAAAAAAAATTCACTCGGGACATAATTTTTATCTCTGTTCGTTGCCAGGAAATTTCATGCGTATTTTCGATTGGAAGCCATCATTAAAGCACTTAATTATTCATTTGTAAGAATGACTATTCTAGGACAGCTGTCACGTCACGTTCAAAGCGGGATAATGTGACAAAATTATTGAACTATTCGGCAAGTCAAAATGAATGAAGCTTCATATGGCAATATTTTCAGCTTTAATTATCTTCTTCGAGGGAACTATGCTTGAAGTTGCTGAGCTATGTTAGATTCACTCTATAGAAATTCATCTTCTTTCCACTAAAAAGCTATTAACCTCCCGCTGACCTCCCGTTTTCTCCACCTTCCCCCTAATCATCCCCTCCTTGCCGTGAAAGAGTGCTTTTACCAATGCACTATTTCACGACTTCAAAAAAAAGGTCTCGAGGACGGATTCGATAAAATTGTGCTATTTCATAACCGGGGGGGGGGGGCTTGCGCAATTAATGCTTCATCGAATATTTTTTAAAATCTAGTTGAACCAAAGTTATATTCATCAAAATCAAGAATAATTTTTTATGCGTTTTGCTCTATTCGAAGAAAAATTGTGTTACGGCTAGGAAATTTTGCGCTTTTTTTTTGCTGAAAGAATTCGTAAATCAGATTATGTCGGCATTATGCATCGGTGAAATTCTTCGTTTTCCAATGTCTTTATTTCATAAGAACATACTTGTGTAGTTTTTGATTTCGGCAACGTATCACAAATTTTATGTAAACGATGAGATTTATTAACACCGTTGAAGTGTTTTGTTTAAAGTGTGCATTTTTCTATGCGCTATGTCAAATATTCGTTGCATTGAAATGAACGATGCAAAAAATCACTTGAGTTCATCTTCTAATGTTACTTCAGAGGTAACAGCTGACTTGTCTCGAAAGGCAATCGTTTATTCATAAGCATTCAGACACATACAGCAATCGGTCACCTCGTATGAATTCCCTTAATAGTTGTCCCTCACGAAACGTTTTTATGTGACATTTTCTTCGTCGCTATTTCTTTCGGTCCTTCAAGAAATGTTTTAATAAAATGATTAGGGTTATATTGATGAATGAATTAGCATATAGACATGACTTATCCTCTATTATGGCCGTAGAAAAAAAAGTGCTTTTTGCCCTGATGTTATAATATAATGTCACCTAGTTGAAGCAGATGAAAGTTCTAGCACGATTAGATTTTTTCTCAACTTCACCATTTTGCCTGTAATTCTAATTAAAAATATATCAAGGAACAAATTGTAAAGCGAGTGTTGGATTAGTTTTATAGAACATATTCATCATATTTCCACTTTTTTATGCCTCATATCCTTTAGGTTGTTGAACTGAACTCTTAAAATAGCAGTGATGAATGAGAGTGCTGCTCATATGGGTGTATGAAAGTGCATTTATTCAATGCTTTAAGTGTACTTCAAGAAAAGCAACAATTACCATCAGAGTCTAGTAGTTCATGTTCTGAGATACTTCATTGCAATATCGCCTTAGACAAATTCACAATCACCAAATATTAGCCATAGTGGAAACATTTTTGAATACGTTTGAATGTCAAATGAGCGCGGAAGTAGAAGGAAGAAATTCATTGAGAATGTAGTCAGAAACTAGGCTTGAATCTTAGCAAAAGTAAGAAAATTGGCGATACTTCGCTGTTTCTACGTTCAAATTGAAATGACTGCGAAATCTCATGAACATAAATTTATACAGCGCTCTCCTCGTTCTCTCTGCCGAAATCTGACTACGCTCACCTGAATTTCCTTGAATTCACTTGAACATAGAATACTTCGGCTATATGATTGAACGATAACTCAACGCGTCTATACTTACAGTAGCGCAAAGATATTTGTGCAATAGTGGACGAGTGATTCAGTGAGAAATCTGTTTAGGAAAATATTCGTAATGAGCAATGCAACTGCATGAGCAAAGAATTTGCTCATGGATATCGAAACTGCATATGACAATTAACTGTAGCTAGTCTCATTGCTGCACTCGGGCGAGACAATCTTAGCTGACTTCAACATTTGATTAACGAAATCTTTAACGGACTTTAGTTTTTTTACGCTCATTAAACATTCCTATTGCCTAAATCCTTTTTTGTTTGCATACCCTAAGTTCAGTTGTATAAGGGAGTCATTCCTATAGGTTTAGCATTCAATAAATTTTGCTCTACTTATGGTACTACTTTATAGTAAATCACTTTGACCATTTATAACAAGATTATTGATTTTCGCTCTTCAATACTGTATTCATCAACGGAGCATTCATTTACGTAACTTTGTATCATAGTATTATATTATCTTATGTCTTCTTTATTTCTATGCATTCGTTTTACTTGTTAAGAAACTTTAATTTCCGTATTAGTATTAGGATTCTGTTCTAGTATTTTATGTTAATATTTCATCTTGAGAATGTTTTAGTTAGCTTCAAATGTTACTCATACCGCTTTGCTAGGTCTAGTATTAAACAAAGATCAAATAAATATTGCTCTACGTGTTACCCCTCTTAGCACAATGCACTCAGCATCTTCACTAAGATCTATCGATTATCAATCATCACTACTTATGTTGCTCGTTTGACTTATTTCGACTGTATGGTTTAGTAAGTATTAACTTACAATCTAGACTTGAGTTTATAGATATGTCCTAAATGTGCTGTAGTTTTCATAGAGGTTCTTCTATTATACCATCCTTAAGCTTTTGATTTTCCTTTATTATTTCCGACTATGAGGTAGGTTAGTGTTATCGTGTACAACTTTTATATTCACTATAAATTTTCTTAGTTTACATTTTTCATTGATTTAGATAAGAGTTCCTTTTCCATTCATTTCCACTTTTCTCTAGTCTCAGTTAAGCTGTCTATATAGCTTCCCATACTAGCAGGGTTATATGTTTCGTTCTGACGATGCAATGTTTAATAAAGCCTATCTAAATATTTAGTTCTACCTTCACAAAATTTTAAGCATGTTATAAAGATCTGCTTAAAATTTGTTTTTCCTCTGTGAAACCATAAATTTTAATTGAAGTCTATATATACATTTCAAAAATTGAGAAATTGGCGATGAACAATGAAGGAGCAATATGAATGCAGAGGTGATGTGATATTCCATACATCGTCGTATCACCGTATAGAAGTATTGCGCTTGAATGGCCCATGAACGAAACCTTTTCTCATCTCAGTCTGTGACAAATCTGCTTCCACCATACCTTGATAGTTGATTCCTTTTCCGTAGTTTTCTTACCTTTGGGACCTTAATGGTTGTGATTCAATGCTTATACGGCAGAAGCTTAGTGCCTCATTCCTACATTATAAACATATATATATATATATATATATATATATATATATATATATATATATATATATATATATATATATATATATATATATATATATATATATATATATATAACAATCACATTGATGGAAGCGTTAACAGATGAAAGCTTCATGAGCTGAGTAAAATGTTTTCAATTACTTTGATTTCTTCCGGTATGAGATAGTTATGATTTATTGAACGATAAACAATTTAACATGTGAGCTAAAACCCCACAGAGCTTCCTTCCGCTCACACAAAAAAAAAACGCCGTTGCTTCGCATTATCGAACTTAGCGTTAAGCTCTTTCACTCGGCATGTGCTCTCACTGTTCGACACTAATATCTTCGAAAGAATGTTTGATATCAATATTCTAGAATGAAACACTCAAAAATGGCATTATTCGCCTTTCTGTCGAATTTGTTGTAATATTTTATGAGCCAAAATCTCTCAAATTTTTATTGAATTATTTATCGCCGTGTCGTTTCTATTTACGGCAACTAGAGCACGTATTTTATGGATTCATACATTTGATTTAGCATCAATCGAACACATGCTGTCTAGTTGCGTACTTCACATCTCAGAGCTAATAGTGCCTTAATTCTGCTTTATTATTATTATTTTTATTTATTTTATCTAATCTAACTTCAATTGTTTGTTGAATTTTTCTTCTCTTTTTTAGACGTTTGATTTATTTTTTGCTCTATTTTATTAATATCACTGCAATTGAGCTGTCATATCACGTTAGCTGAACATTACGTGCTTAGAACATGTCATCCGAAATAAAAGTAAGTGACCGAAGGTGTATGCAGAAAGAAGAGAGGGAGAGATAGAGGGAGGGACAGGGAGAGTGAGCAATTTAGGGGATCGTTAAAGATTTAAAACTTTGTACTGCTTTTTCGTACTACTACGCAAGAATATACGCACGCCTGAAAGCAGCATCATATGCTTGAATGCACACTTCATTCAAACACGACTTCAACTTCTTTTGTTAATATATTTTAAATTTTATGTAGTCGCTTTGGCTAATATAGATGCATGAATTGTTGTATCTTTATTCTTTTGACTAACTTCAATTTATGCTCAAGTTCAATTTTTAGTTAATAAACAAAATAAATTATTTTCTAAAAGAATACATTTTCAAATGTAAGTTGATCCATGAAGGCCTATCATCCGTCCTCATTTCATTTCCAAAATTGATATATTAGAATGCTCCGGTTTCTTCGATTACAGCAATGATCAAATTCTTCCGGTTTGAATGCCATACATTAGGCTGGGAATCTGGATGCTTTTTTTGTATTAAATTCTTTGTGCACTTGCTCGAGGACTTTTATGAACGACTTTTTGTCCATTGAAATCCTGTGGTAATACACTCACTTTCTGATGGACAGTAGCAGTGATGCATTAAGCTTCTGCCATAAACGCATTGAAAAATAATCATTAACATCCCTGACGCATGAAAACTATGGAGAACGAGTCAATTAGTCTGGATAGGAGGGGGCATTAGGTATCAAGGTATTGTAGAAGCAGATTTGTCGCAGTCTGAGGTGATCAAAGAGATTGGAATCATAGGTCATTCAAACGCGATACATGCATCCTCTGATAGAAACATATATGAAATAGCACATTACCTTCAGATTCATAGTGCTCCTTTGTTGTTGAGCATCTGTTTCTGAACGTTGCATTGAATTAAGATATCTCACCTGAGCACAGCAATGAGGCCTGATATAGCTAACCGTCTTATATGGTTTTGATATCTACGAGGAAATTCATCCTAAATAAAAATTTCTAAGTGAGATTCACCATGAAAAACGTTTATCGAGGTGTTAATGTGCTTGAACGACATCGCTTAGTTGGAAGCGATACTATATGAGAGGATGATCGAATCACTGAGCTCTTTAATTGATTTTAGGTATAGCTGAACATAGTGCATTCCTTCATTAATTGCTTAATGATTCCCTTAATCAGTTTCTACTCTTTTTTTTTCATCTTTTCCATTATATCTATGCGGTTGCATTGCTCATTACCGATATCTTCCTGATAGATTCATCGTTGAATCGACTCGTTCACTATTGCACCAAAATCTTTGGTGCAATAGTGAATATTCAGCTTGAATCGCTCGTTCACTATTAAGTTGGAGGAGTCCTGGCTAGAGAGGTTCTTGTCAACTTTCCAAAGCGGACTTTCCCGATCTGCTTGTTTAATCATAAATTTATTTATTAGTTGTAAAGGCTGAAGTACGCTTGTGAGTATTTTCGCGTGGTGTACTTATTTGAGAGTGTCGAATTTCCTTTTGAAAACAGATCTAATTAATTGCCAGTGAATCCTGTTCAGAGAGCATGAACGGAGGTGCACTTACAGCATTATGAGCTCAGCAGAGATGCTTACAAGCATCCGTGTTTTTAAGTACAAACGCACGACCAACGGCATTCAATGTTCTCTATGGGCATATGTAGAAGCATTAGTCAAGTTGATGACGAACCTGCCAGTTTAATTGGTTTTTATTGCGCTCATCAATGACCGCTGTTGGTATTTGTGAGACTGCGATCACAGAAGTCTTTACTTCGTTCGAGGTGCATCCACCTTGCTTTCCGCCTATTTCGTTCCTTTTCCTATTCTCATGTCGCTTTAACATTGTTTCATGTCTTCATGCATTTTTGCATGATTTAACCACCATATTATTTGTAAATTTCGCGTTTGTTATATATATATATATATATATATATATATATATATATATATATATATATATGTATGTATATATCGATCCGGTAGATGTAGCTGTTTGAACTGTTGTATGACTACAAATAAAGGAACTATAAAGCTCAATTTAAGAACGAAATAATGAAATACTTTCACAAAATCTGGTCGTGAATGCAGCCAGAAGTTAAATTCCACCTTATTTGTTGATCATGCAGCTCACTTCTGATTGACATTGAATTTGATGCATTTCCGCATAAAAAATGCGTAATTAGCCATCTTATCCTTGAACTGGCTCATTTATTTGACCAGTGGGTTTATATGGTAAATAACTATGACGCAGCAAGCATTTCTTGTAAAAGCTAAGTTTTATCCGTGTATTGCCAATTCATCTGGCAATCAAACACAAATATTTCTAATCAACGTTATGCTTTGCATAGCTCAGAAATTAAAGTACTGACGAGTAGAGTGCAACTTTATGATATACTATTTGTGGATGACTTTCACTTATATAAGTACGAATCATCGTTATGATTGATTGAGAATTTCAGTTAAATAAGTTGGGTTTAAGTGGATTTAGTTTCCACTATGGCTAGTGATTGTGAATTTATATTGAGGCGATATTGCAATGAAGTATCTCAGAACATGAACTACTAGACTCTGATGGTAATTGTTGCTTTTCTTGAAGTACACTTGAAGCATTGAATAAATGCACTTTCATACACCCATATGAGTGGCACTCTCGTTTCATCATTGCTATTTTACGAGTTCAACTCAATAACCTAAAGAATATGAGGCATAAAAAATGGAAATATGATGAATATATTCTAATCTAACATTCGCTCTGCAACTTTATAAAACTTTGTTCTTTGATATTTGTTTAAATGGTTTAAAAATTGAATAATTATCCTCCACCATTGTAGTGATGCTACCACTATAGAGCATTGTTACTCACGTTCTTTTGATTGTCTACATTTTAATTAACTGAAGTTTGTTCAAAATAGAAATGCATAAATATCTTCATAAAGGAGGTATTTTTGGTATTATTGTGAATGTAAAACAATAAAAAAATAAACTAATAAAAAGAATTTTCTCGAAACAGCGATACGCTCATGAGATGCTGTCGAAAAAAGCGCGATCAAGATCATAGACTATGTCGAGATGGACTCGTAGAATGGAATCAACTGATGTGAATAGAAATTAATTCTTACTATAACTCTGCTAAAAGTGACATATTAGCCACTATGAAATCTCATAAATTATTAAGCCGTAATTGGCAATTATACTGGTAATATGCGGTGTGTTATCCACATTGTGAAGTTCTCCAGGGCGCACTGTCCCATACCATTGACAGCTAGGAGTTAACCTATTTCTTAGTTTTTATATTACTATAATGAGGTTGTTTTATCAATGCTGTTATTTGTAGCGACTATAGAATATTCTGTGTAATTCTAGTGCAAAGGTATTGATATTCTTCAAATATTTGTATGTGGGCATTATCAATCTTTTCCCTATGCATCATCAATATCCAACCTAATCGCTTCCGATGCAAAAACTGCACAAAAGTGCTCTCAAATTGGTATATTCCATATAGGCACCTCCATCATCGATGGTTGCGCTATAAAACACAAACAATTGTAGAAGGGAAGAGGAGATGCTTATAGAATCTGCGTTAGGATTTATGCTGCATTAAGTTTTAAATAATTGTGAGAGTTTTAATTGTCGATTTTTTTCATTAAACAGTCCTCTGCTTCACTTTCATCCCTTTAGAAAGCAGTAATCGAGTATGCCACTGAAGAATTCCAGAACTGCTTTTCGGTCTTCCGTTACGGACAGTTCCGCTATTTTGAAGTAGTAGTTTGTATTTACATCGCCGAAATACAAAATTGTCTTCATAGCAAAGTTGCTTTATGGTGCAGCTTTACGCGGCGCAAGTGTGCTCTGTCACAAGTTTTCATTGCCTTAGTATATTATAGCGAAAATATCAATGGCATAAATTTGTCGTTGCCCCATTGCCTATGCTGAAAGCGCTTACTCCGGCTGACGCTGATGCCAGCGACTTTGAAATGGTGCGCCTCGTGTACGGAATAGTCAAGAGGGGGGGGGGGGAGAGGGGGGATGGGGAAAATAGTAAGTGCTTGGATTATTTTATTGCGCTGGAGTAATCAAACTAAAAGACTAAATTATCTACTAATATCGATATATAAATGACATGAATGTAACGAGAGGTGATATTAGCTGGTAGGTATAGCCGCTTGGAACGGTTATTTTTGACCTTCAATGATACTGTCATTGTCGTGAAAGATCTTTTCTATGTTCTGTTATAATAAAAGCGAAAAATTTGAAAATATTTAAGCAGTAGATTTATCGAGATATAACAAAATTTGCGCATTTATTTTTTTTTCGAATAATCCTTCACCTACTTTTTTTTTTTTTCAAACTGCAATCATCGATGGTCATTCCAAGTGCTACGTTCAAAACACCAAAACAAAGCATTAATAAAATGAGCAGTGAGGAAGTTGTGCCATAATGCAGTTACATTTCTTCATAAATCGTCCATTTAGCATAGATCACCATATTATTATGAATGTCGTTACGCTCGCAAACGTTTTATCTCATCGAAAATTGTTTACTTCATACTGGTTTATTTATTATTAATATATTTTGATCACCAACGTAATTGATTTATCGCATATTGTTTGAGTATAATTCCTTCAATCTTTCCCATACTCATAAATAAGTTTTCAAAAGTTTATGAGGTATTGTTGTCATTCTAGATTTATTGACCATTTAGATAATAACATTAATATATAAAGCTTTTTAAAAATTACTGACAATGATGGGAATATTTTTTCCCATATTTGAGAATGAATTTTCCCACAAGATCTTGCTTGAAATTAATAACTTGTTGAAAATATAGAAAAAAGATATTTTCCATTCATTTAATTAATTTCTATATTTGTTTTGCTACCTTATTAATTTGCTTAGCTTGCTAATAAAAATTCACCGCATATCGTTAATTTGAATAATTCGCATATTTTTATCCTTCAGTGGTATTCAAATTCTATTCTTTTCACCTCCACTTGCTTTCCACATTCCAATGTTCAGTGGGCTACAAACATTTTGCCTTCTTCGATTGCTTAAATGAAAGCATCGAAAATTTTTCGCTTTTTCAACGATTTTCCTTCTCATTCGAATTATTTAAACTTAATCACCTGCCATAAGAATTTTCCTATTTTCTCGTGCTTATTCAACATCTACGTCATTAATTACATGTTTCGATCTAAAAATTTGGAAACTTGTCAATTATCATCATAATTCTGAGGGTTGATGATGTTGCTAGTTTATCACTGAATGGAAATTTTTACTTAAGTGGAATTTAGAAACACTTCAAAATTTTTTCCATCTTCCTTTTCCTCCAATTTGTCTCGAAAATGTCAAAATGCAAATGCTAACTTGCTTAATTTGTATGCTGAATTGTTTGACTTGCCAGTTGCTGCTTTCATCAAGCATCACAAGTTCTAAGTGCCGTCTCTAGAGCTTTAGTCAAGATGCATTTACGATAATAGATTTTACAGACTTTGATGGGAAATTTGAAAATCCATTTTTTTCGGTTTATTTTGCGAACTCCAAGTTGCAGCATCATCCATTAAAATCACTAGAAAGCCTCTATATTTTTGCTTAGGAGAGGAGTAGGCGAGTGGTGAAGAGGCGATTTTGGAATTCCTTAATGAAGCACTCAATTATCATTGTCATTTCTTTCTTTGATTTGGGCCTGAATTAGTGTACATAAATTTCTGGTAGTTTAGTGGGAAATTTTGGAGAGATTTTTTTTTTGCCCTATAGAAGAGTGCTTTGATCTTTATTGAGTTGCTTTCATCTTTCGAGAGTTTTTAATCGGATCGATATGAAGCTAATGAGTTTACTGAGTTATTTTGAGTATTTCAGTAACTTATAGCGTTGTCCCACAACGAAAAAGTACGGTAGATTTGTTTTGATTTCCCCTTAACAAAAATAGAGGCGATTTCCTTTCAGCCATCCTCCTCCGTGTGCTCTTCTGTGATTCTTGCGGATCACAACGACGAGATAAATCCCACCTCTCTACCAATCGAAAAATTATTTGGAGATACACGAAAGCGTGTAAAGATGTCTCTCAGAAAACCTTGCGATTATACAAGTAAGCCTTTATCCGTTTTTTGTCATCCCTCTCCACCATTAATATGGTTGAAATTTTATTTCATAAATCCTTGTAGAGGAAAATTTTTTATTTATGCTTATTCGCAATAAGCCTTAATAGAAAGCTACAATGTAATTTTATTTGAATTATAAGCATTTCATAAAATATCGCATATTTTATGCTAAATTTACATTTTCAAACAATGCCGGATGCGTTTTTTTCTAATCGATATGCTGCGTATCATAGGTTTGAAAGGTTTGATTATCAATGCGCTATATATGCTAGTGATAGGGACATTTACTATTGGAAAGAAGTTGTGGTACTTATTGGAAAGCTAATCATGGCGCAATACCTTACTTTCCATTGAATAGGCAATATGGATTTTTTTTTTTTTGGGACGAAATTATGTAGATATGCTTATATAGAATAAACGATTTCGACTAAATTTCAATGGGGAAAATAAAATACAAACGGAATGTATGATTGCAATCCTTTGATCGTCTTTCCTTTTTTTATTGTATTCTTATAATTAAAATGCCTCTAGACATCAAAGCTATCGTTTTCTTCCGCTAGTTTCTCGAGGGAGAAAATCTTTTCTAATCCGATTTCAAATCATCGATAGATAGTGTAATATTGATTACTGACATCATTAGTGTTTAATTATAAAATTTTCAAGGCTGGCTGCATATTTTAACTTTTTAATGCTGTAGAAGTAATGAAGATTGTCTGCAAACAGTGAAGAATCTTTTCTATTGTCAAGTCATCAAGAGGATCGTATACGGCTAATAAGCGCATAAACATCATGCTACAATTATTAGTTAATCGATATACATATGTTAGTTTCAATGAGTTGGCGATGCACCGCCTCCTTTCTAAATAATTTCATGTATACGCCCATTCGAATAATGTATGATGCCTAAACGTTTCGTGTACATGATGTTGCTGTTTCGATTCGTTATGCGATCCAATTTTTTCTTTCGTCAGTGATCTAATTTTTTGATGATCAACAAAAATATTTTCCACACACGGATGTGAATCTTTGATGGTTTGCTTGCCGGATGAATGCATTGTTAACGGTTTTGACCCTAGGTGCAAGGTATTGATGCTTAGCCATTAGATTAGGCATTAATATAAAATGATATTCGTAGGTGATTCCACGTTTCAAGAGTTGATGGTTTCTCATGCTCAAATTAAAATACTCATCAGGCATAGATTGTTTCTAATTTTCGCAAAAAAAAAAAAAAAATTGCAACCTCTCACCTTTAGAGGATTGAAGTATCTTCTATCTTTGGGTTGAAGTGGGCACTCGAAGAGATCATTGAAAATGTTTGGAGTAACTTAGTGAACTGCCTGTGCAGTAATTTTTTATTAGTGCCACACTAAGCATTTCTTAGTGCGGCCTCAGCAGGCGTATTGGATTAGCGGATCCTCTCTCTCTACCTCTCTCTCTATCTCTCTAGAAATATGTAGCATGGAAACGTAACAAAAATGGATCATGTAGATTCGGACGATTAGCCGGTGGTTTTTCTTAAATAGTCTACTTCATTGTGTTGTAGTGGAACCTCATTGTCTTTCCGCTGATTAACGGCAGTTTACGTAATAAAATTACATTGAATTATAGCATCCATAGGGATTATTATTTAAATGTTACACTTATATGTTCCATTGTCGGTTCATAACATAATGTAAATTTTTACTCCCAAACATTCAGGATACTCTGTCATTCGCTATTCTGTCTTGATTATCGTTGTCAAAGGTTCTGAATGACGGTATTCTAAGTCCAGTATTTCCTTTTCCACCCATCTCTTTACACTTCACTTTTCGCCGTTTCGAACTTGTGGCACTAGATGGGTATCTCCCTCAGTTTTTGATGCTCTTGGATTGTACCATCGCTTCAAGTTTGTATTTTCTATGATGTGTCTTCATTTTGCTTATTCTTTGCTGTATCATACGGTTTGCTTGTTGTTTCACAAGTGAGATGAATTAGGTAGGTTCATTGCATATCAATGCTCTCTACAATTTTTCTATATTTAAAAAAAAAGATTATATAAATATGATAAAATCAGTGGGTAATAGTGATAGCAACAAATGAAGCGATCGTTTTTATAACCAACTATTTTGAAATTGCTTTTTTTGATACGTGATACAATATACTTACTTGTGACATCAAAAAATGTGCCTATGACAATCGCTTGTTCCGCAACAAAACACATGAGTAGGATGCGGGAAAAAATGGAAAAACAATGAAGTTTTTTATATTTATTTCATCTTTTACAGCATTTTTAAGCGTCTCTCATTAACGACTTAACAATCCACAATATTTATTGCTCGATAGATGTAGTGATGTTCTTGTTGCAATTATTTGAATTGTTAAATTGGCGTCCAGTTGCTAAATATGTTTAGATGCCCTCGGCGTTGAATTGTTTGAAGATATTTCATTACTTTTAGTGGATCCTTGCGATTTTCTAAAATTTTTTTATTTGGACAACAAAGGAAGCGCTGGATTACATGCACAACTCGATAAAATTCCATCAAGTTTTTTCATATAGTTAATTTTTTAACTGAAAATAAGATGGAAGTTGTAACATTAAAGTGAAACATTGCGCAATTTCGATTTAAAATTTATTCGGCTATATTAACCACCGAATATGTTTTCCAAATCTTACGATTTTACAATTCGCGGAAAAAAAATTCTGAAATCTCGCTGCCTGGCTATGTTGCTACTGTTGAATTCATGCGAGATAGCTCCAACTTTGAATAAGGCAAATCGTTCTGCGTCTCTTGTAGTGTTTTTCTCAACCGTGAATGAGTGCAGTATATCGCCATCGTCCACTGATTGCGTCTTTCATTGATCTTCGCTTTTTTTATTCGTCGGCGGTCGCCGACTAAATTCGTCGATTTGAAGTCGTCTCGATCGGTCCCAATTGAAATTAGCCAACCGAAAAGTTGCTTTCAACTCGTCAGAGTCGAATAATCGTCAGCATCACAGCAGCACAAATTATCTGATGTCAAGTACTGACTGCATAGACTGCGTTGGATATTGATAAGGAAGAGCTATGCAAGAAAGAGAACGATTGTTGCGTCGCTTGTAAAAAGTAAGTGAAGGAAAAGGGAACGAAATGAGCGCTATCGTTGGTTGAACGTTTCAGATGATCGCCCAACTGAAACCATTTGAAGAGCGAGTTTTTTTTTGGTTGCGCATCGAGATACGGAAATCAATGTTGACCTTTCAGAAACCAACCTCGAAGACCTATGAAATATCCTTAATCTGAAACAACTTTAAAATCGATTCGAGAAAAAAATGGCTTCATATTTCCGTAAATATAACAGAAGAAATGAAGAAACGTCAGGATAGTTTTAAAGAAAAAAGCACAACACCGGAAAGAGAGGAAAAAAAAAGCGAGAAAAAGAGTATGGAGCAAAGGATGAAGAGATAAAAAAAGCTTGAAAAGCTTGAATCCGCCTGAAGGTGACATCAACGAAAGATCAAAGGAAGGCGTAGGATTGCACAGAAAGCCTAACTGAATCCCGCCAACAAATGTAGATTCGCGTCACATCTATTCTTCAGAGGAATGCGACGAAATTTGAATGGTTTGCTGAACTTGAGCAATGCTGCAGCGGCTTCAATGTTTAAAAATGACCTGCGTAACACCTGTCGAATGATTCTTATAAAGCTTATTCTTATGGAAATTTAAATACCTATAGATATTCCGTATGTATAAATATCAGCATAGCGAAGGATTGCTGCCTACGTGTTTGCTAATATTGGCATGCAACATTGGAAGTGCAGAAAGAATGGTTTATTATTTTGCGTTAAACATAACACCTTTTTATATAGGCATTTTTATGGTTTCCTCATTTCATCATGTATATCGTAGATTTATTTTATCCATATTAGGAAGCATGGCTTCTTGATTTTTTCTTTCTCGTTTAAAGAAACCACACCTTCCGATGATCAATGACATTTAATTAAATCTCGATTATAAAACATATAGGCAATCTGCTTATCGCTCGAATAAGCAATTTTCATTTAATTTTGTTTTTCCGCAAAAGAAATTTGCTCGTATTTAATCTGTTTGAAATGTGTTTGAAATATGGATGTACCAAAAAATATTCCGTTGTTTCTCGAATCGACTCATTGCTATTCTTGAAAGATTTCATCGATTCTATATCTACCGATTGCATCTCTCTTCTTTTATGTGTGTCTCAATTGGTTAAACTGCATAATTTCATTAAATTCGATATAACCAGACGTAGTTACGGATCTAAGTGGAGTTTAATTTTCAATGCAAATTACAGGAAGTGAATTATAATGGATGAGGACTATATAGCTATTGAACTAAACGAAACAGAATCTACATCAACAGCGGGTTCACTTTTCGGCGTCTCTCTTCTACAGTTGATCGTATCCGCTTCTGCAGTCACGCTCAATACACTCGTACTTATCGTTGGTCTACTAAAGGTTAAAGGCAGGTACGCTTCATTAAAGGTCTATCCGTTTACTGGCACTACGGCTATTCGATGTGTTGTCATTTAAATGATCAGTTTATCTACTGTTCGCTATAAATCGATGAGTTAATTGTAGTGATTACGATTAGTGGTTAGTTTCATTTTTGAAGTTCTAAGCCTTTTTCTTTAGTCACATTATAAGTTCACAGTTGCCTATCGTTGCGTGTAAAAGCAGTTGAATTTAGTTCATTTCATGAGGCGTCACTATCGATTCACTGCTGACTTTTCCTCACCATCTGATGTTGTTATGCTCTGAGATTTGTTTGATACTTTTATAAGTGGCTTAGAAATATTCAGCTATGATATGGACTTCTTTATGCAGTAATTTGCCTTATCTTTCTACCAATAAATAAACTATCCTCGAAAGCAATTAATAAAGAATAAAATAATAATATTTGTTAAATTTAAGAAATAGGAGGTATCTAATTAGAAAAAAAAAAGATTATCTTCACGGAAGCACTAGGCTGACCAAAACGAATTATCGAAAAAGAAATGTTTTCTTTCGTTGCTTCATTATAGAAGGCGGTCATGAGATTTTTCTTCGAGAATCATTAATTTCGCACCATGAGGCAGCAGAAATGAATTCGAAGGGATTATAAGAGATTGCTTGAAGAATCTATTATGCAAGAGGAAACTTCAGGACATTGCAAAAAAATTATTATCGACATGCTATCTTTAAAAGTTTTTAATAAAACATCCACATCATCACTTACATCATCCCAACTTATATTGCTTTTTGAAACGTTCAGTGCTCGCTGCCATGATACTGCTGAAATGACTTGAAAGGTAGCTATTACATAATCGAGATTCATTATCGAATCTGGGAAATGAAATGTATATAATGCAGATGATTCAATGAAAGACATTGTGATTGATCGCCTTACGCAAATTGCAGAACATCTTTTTTTTTCTCGGGTAAATAATGTGAGGTGAGTATCTTGAATGGTGAGCCGATTCCGTAACTGAGGTATTAGACCTGGATCTATCAACTTTTGAGATATTCTTTTCTGTCTTTGTGGCGATCACAGAAAAACGGCAACGCTACAGGAATACGCGAAAAACTTTGTGCTATCGTGCTGCCACTTTTTAAGGCGCAGCTTTTTTTCTCGGCAAATTCGTTGTCAAGAAACGTTTACGGTAATACTTCAGACCAGATGTCTCAAAGGTAAAAAAAAGACGTCCTATGACACGCAACTGGACTGTCAAAAAAGGCAGTCTTTTTATACTCGTCGAATTTCTTGTAGTGATACCTTTCTGCAGCAATAGCTACAGCAATAAACTTAACGAATCGGAGGTGGTAAGCAGAGATGCACATGTCTTCGAAATATTTTTCTCTCTCTTTTTGGTAATTTCAAAAAAAAAATTAGTAACGCTACAGTTTATGCGATCATCGCCCCATATCACTCAGTGAAAAATTTACTGAATATTGTTAGATTCGTCACTAACTAATAAAACTAAGGTCAGTTAGACGATGTTTAGAATTTTGTTGATTTTCGGCGCGGTTTAACGTCGATGCTAATAGTCTTTCTAATCTTAAAAAATATCTTCCGCTTAAAAATTCTCTTCGTGTAGTTTGATTCGAATTTTAGGTCGGAGTTTTTAGCCAATTCAGATTTGCCTTTTTTTAGCCTCTAATTTTACATTTTTGAAGTTGATGCTGATAAGCATTGCTGATATGGCGATATAAAATCAATATAAAATAAGTCCAAGTACGACAAAATATGTACTTAGTTATATGTTGATTAGTACACTTGTACTATGTTTGATACGAGTGAATGTAAGTGACAAGATTTTTTTATATAGCTGCAAATATCGACAACCCTCTTTCATAAGGTTGTCATTAAAGTTTATCTCGCAATTTATTCATGACGTTTCTTTTTTTTTTTTTGCTAAATTCGATATTCGCTTCAATGAATGCAACTTAAATATGAACGAGAAATATTCCTATTGAGCAACTTGATCAAGCTTTCATTTAATTTTTACATTTGAATTGTTGTCAACTGGCATGTTATTGACAGCCGGTCAACACTATCATCCGATCTAGCCATATGAGCTTCAGAAAAAGGGAAATTCGAACAATGAAAGCTGTTACATTTTATTGTTGTAGTGGCTTTTCCGGCCAAATTTTAACAATCAGCTTGAAGGAAAATATTGATGTGCGGGAATGAATGCAATGAATTATAAGTGATATTTGCAAATTTCAATTATTTCTTAATTTCATTGAGCGTAATCAGTGATTGTTCACTTCCCGTTTTTTTCATGCAGTCACTTCCCTACATAAAAAGAAAATGAACAAGTAGAATAAAAAACCTCATAACGTTGACCTTATTTGTTCGCAAATTGGATTTTTCTCTCAACTACACGAAATCAGATGGTCTTATTCCACGAAATTGTGCTGTTTATGTTTAAGATTTTCCATTGATTTCAAAAATCTCGCTCCATCTACTCGTCTATAACTGCCGATAAACCACCTATTTGTAAGGATATGTCAGTGGAAATAGTTGTTAACTTATGTGAGAAATGAAGGATATTTGTATTTTTACAAGCATTTATATAAATTTATGACGGAATATATAGATCGGTGAGATTTTCTACTTCCTCTCACTTCTTCTTTTAGTGTGATATCATTTACGAGTCGAATGTTTCAATACTGAAGAGCTGTATCGTCTTTTTGCTCGTTCGAGTCTCTCTGCGTATTTCTATTTTAATCTCAATACTGCTCAATGAAAAACGGAAGCGAATTTTTTTTTGTGTGTGTCGGATTGCGTCGAAAAATTTTTCTTTCTGCATCATTAAGAAGGCCTTCATACACTTTTTTTTGCAATCACTCCTCATAGCTATTGTCTAATGATGTTCGAATGAATAGCGCCCGATAGGGAATATCTATAGGGAAGAAGAGAAAGGAAATCCACTTCGTCTCATTAAATCCCACTAGCGCATGTACTGCTGCTAAACATTCTTCTGAAGAGTGCCACCATGGTTAGGGATTTCCTAACCTTCTTGAGGATAGAGATCAGATTCTTATCTATGGAAATATCGGAAAACAAGCTTAGCATAAGTTTTCATGAAAATGAATGGTTTGTGCTGAAAAAATTTGAATGCTATCGCTAGACAAACATGACCACCGAAATTACCCCAACGAACGGTCAATACCACTTTATAGCTTTGTCACGAAATGTCATATTAGGTGGTCGTTTTGTGTAGTGGATGCGATTTCATTCTTGAGATATGCTTATATGTTAATACAGCGAACGATTGGTGATAACACACCGAACCCTGATGATAGCATATCGAACGCATACGGTAACACACCGAACCACTGATAATAATGCTTTGAACCCATATGATAACGCATTGGACGCATATGATAATACACTGAATGGTCGCACTAGCTAGATTGCCGTATACTTTTCTCGTTTTTTTTGGTCAAAAACCGCATTATAGCGAGCTTAATTCGACACTCGCCGAAGGCATTATTTACCGGTGACTATATGAGACTCGAGCTCGAGCTCAAGCTCACTATAAAAGCGATATATTTGAAATTATTTTAGATATGTAACTGCACTCGAATTGCAGCAAATCAATATGAGTTTCAGCTATCGTCATTATCTCTCGAATTTGGCGGTCGTTGATTTGCTTTTCTCAATTGGTTCTCTTCTAATGGTCATTGATTTTAACTTCAGGTATTGTTTTCTTATTATGAATTCAATCTCGTTATTTCTATAATATTTACCATCTATTCCATTTTTTTATCAATTGACGTTTCAATTTCAAAAAATTTTTTTTCTTTAGTGTATTATACATCGAAAATTACAATTGCCGGAGGTTTGTTAAATCTGATATTTTTAGTTGTTACACGCGATAATTTTCGTTGTTTTACGAAGCACTATTTTTTTATTCATGAATTTCATCTCGTTAAAGTGTTCGCGTTATGTAACGCATATATAAAAAACAGTTGTTGCTTCTCATTTAGTACCACTATAGCATTAGAGGTTGTCACTCCAATGAGGCCATTTTTTTGTTGGCTTTTCTACAATTCTAAAGAAGGTACTATAAAAAATGATAAAATCATTTATAAGGGTAAATTTTAAAATGCACTCGAGGTACTTTAATTCATATCAGCTGCTTTGCTAGAAACATTAGCTAGAGTGCAAAGGCTTATAGCACTGTCTTCATGTGCTGTTCGAGATTTCAGAAGTTGACGTGAAAGGGATCATTCTTTCTGATATCCGTTCCTCTAAGCCTACTTAAAATTTCGCATCTTTATCCGAGATTTTTCGCAGAGATTTCCGGGTCTGTATGCTAGCAGATGAACGTTTAAGTGTGAAATCCTTTTACAGTTGGTAATCGGGTGAGCAGAAAACTTTCGTCATTATGGATGTTAATAAAAATGCTACTTGTGAGGTACATATGACAGGCTGTAATGGCTCACTGGCTGGATGGGCTGAATGGATACTTACTTCAACGGAATGGCCAACCGAATGTCGTATCCAAATTCATGGAAATAGCCCTTTTTCTTGTTCACTGGCATCATTTTTTCGATTTCTTCTTTGGCAATTGCCTCAACGTTTGGTTCAACGCTGTTGTGCTCATTGAGTGTTTTGCTTGCAGCAGTCTTCCGATTTGGACGAGGGACGTCCATCGAATTCTGTGCTCATTCACGGTACCTCCGATGAGTGTCGCATTGGTGCCAATATCGGTCGACCGTTATCTCAAGGTGAGCACTCTTTCCTTTACCCACTATCGCATTTTCCATTTTCAACAGGCGATTCCGCGTGAATTCACTTCTTCAAAGAATCGTTGTTAATTGCTTCCTACACAATAATCTCGCCTAATGAAGAAAATCTTTTTTTGCATTTTATTCTTTTCTTTTTTCTTGGTCACTTTTATGATCTTGGTCATAGTTTATAAATCCTTGAAGTACACCTACTTCTAACTTCATTCACTGTGACGATATTAGCTAAACATTAAGGTAAGTGTAAAGTGTTTGCTTTTAGGTATGTCATTGGAATTCGAGCAAAATAAAAATCAACACACCGATACCTCTTGTGTGCTTGTTCGTCGACTTCTTCCCAGTATTCACCCTTTTCATATGTGGACTACTCCACATTGCGGTGAGTCCTGATTTCTAATTCATTTTATATACATAATTCATTATATATATATATATATATATATATATATATATATATATATATATATATATATATATATATATATATATATATATATATATATATATATATATATATATATATAGTATGCATATTATCTTGGAGCCATTAAATCAGGTGGATGTGTGTCACAAATATAATGTGTTGTGCAATAATTACTGAAAAAATCTCTTGAAAAAATATTTCAAAAATATTTAATAATTAAAAGTGTTTTTCCGAATATCACTGTATTTCCAACCTTATTGCTGTCTTCAGATGTAAATCCCTTATTTGGGTTTATTCTATAATGTGTGCTCATGGTATTTTTATCCTATTTCAGACAGTTTATATAAAAGGTGTTTGATGATCTACGCGAAATATACTACTGCATCTTGTCGATAAGCTAGTCTGTATTGAACGAGTAAGGTGTGATGAATAGTATTATTAAGGTGTTAAACCTTGAAGGTACAAGTTTAGCAGTTATTTCAAAAAAAAAAAAAACTTTTATAGAATAAATGAAATATTTCAGGATCGTGTAACAAACACGTTGTATATGGTAATTATTCCGGTTGGCTCATTGTTGATTGTACTTGCGTGTAATATCGCATTATTCGTTTCGATATCACGGCATGCAAAAGTTGTAGCCACCTTCGAGAATCGACGTCGTATCAATGAGACACAACAATTGGCAAGAGCCACTTGCATACAGGCTGCCACTCCTCTCTTCATGCAATTACCTTCTCTACTTGGCATCTTTAGTATTATGGGCACTGATTTGGTAGGTGTTCACAATTTTATTTTTCTTCTTCCATCAACGTCATTCTTACTTATAATCGTTCCTCTCGTTATATTCATTCCATTGTTGAACTAACTCGAGTCTTATGTATAGAATGCAATTTTTGCCTTCACAGTATTCCTTCAGGGTGTATACCTATGCGGGCAGAATTAAATTTTCATATAGAGAGCCCTTAGCAAGAGTACTTTGCTCCTTAGCGAGAGCGCTTTGCTTGGAGCGATGGGAAAGGTGAAAGGGAAGTGGAGGGGAGGTGGATAGGGGGAACGAGAGGGAGACAACGGCAATAATATTTTTCGTTAATGCCGCTTCTGTGCAATGCATATGAATCCAATTCATCACCGTTGCTCTATGCTTGAGGTGATATTTATAAGGCCATAGCTCTTTAGCGTATACGTCCCATGTCTTGAAATTCAATTTTTCATGCAACATTCCGCAATTAATAGAGGCATATATAAATGTTTTGTATTTTTTACTTATTTTTGTTTATTTATTTATTTTTATTTATTTATTTATTTATTATTTGTTACTATCTCCTTTCAAGGCAATTACCGCATAATTTTTTCGCCGATTTATTCATCTGCTCAATGCCTCTTTTTGCCTCATAATTCGCCTCATTTTTATTGATAAAATATGGAGAGGCGAGTAGAAAAGTTAAATTCCACTCACTGAATTCCTCTTATCTTTAAGTATGCTGTCTAACAGAATTTGCTGTATTCAATAAATTGCACACCTTTAATCAAGGTATAATAGCATTCCAATAGGTACATATCTCTCCATTAATCTCACTATTTAACAATTGCGCCCTACTCAAATATTCCTACTATCTTTGGCTATGTTTGTGGGTTATATTTGAGATGACAACTGCATAGGAAGAGAATTTCGAAAGGAATTTTCGAGTTAATCAGCAAGCCTATTGGCATGTTTGCATTATTTGTGCTCATAGAAAGATTTTCAAAAATTTTACGTGCTGTTGAAATTGATTCACTGCTTTGGAGGGTTTTGCATATTACATTTGATATAACAGATGAATTTATAGACAGGAAGTGTGTTGATATGGCATTTGGCCAACCTAATTTGGTTTCTCATGTTGCTCAATCCACTCGTCGACGCGATCGTCACGTTGGTCGTCGTGAAAGCATATCGACGTGCCGTTAGGTGTGTTCGCTTATCGATCCTTTCATGGTATACCGCCTAATCGGTAGGATGTTAGATTCAAGTTATGAGGGGGTGGTAAGCGGGATGCGTGAATTATAGTGAAAAATCCGCTTCACTTTGATTGATGCACCGATTTTTGCGAGTGAATTTTTCTTCGCGTTGCATCATTGAATTTAATTTCAGCAAATAAAATATTTTTGGATGACGCATGAAGTTAGTCTCTAATGCCGTCTAGAACGTGACCATTCGAGAAGTCTCTCATTTAAAACGATATCTGGCACATGCAATGCCGTCTAGCAATATTTGATTCGGATACGTGAATTTCAAGTAAATATGGTGATAAACCGAACAAAAATATTGTTAATAATTGCTGTAAAATTGCACATATAAAATCGGTGAATATTGTTGATATGATTGGATGATTGTAACGAAAAAACTTTCCTTTCATGGATTGAACAAGGAGAGGAAATAAGAGGAGTAGTTACTAAGAGTTCTAAATTTAAGGTGTCTTCTAATTTCGATGGTACCACGTAAGATGCTCAAATATATTCGGCAAGAGAAGAAACAATCGACGCGTGCACAAAGTACCATTTCGTTATGCAAAGGTAGATCTCAAAGTTGCGTCATGGAAGATCCAAACCGCGTTCAGGTCAGCATCGCTCAATACAGGGACCTAATATTGTCCGCTTCTAAACGTTACAGTTTTCAGTTCTTGGGTTGGTTAGCGTTCAAATATTTTAGGGGGAAAGCATGAACATTAGTAGACTTTATGTTTGGGCCTAATTTCCGACCTTGTCGTAGGAGCTATTCCGTCTGGCTGATCTAGGTAAAGTGGATCAGAAATGAGAGAAGTGGTGTATATTACATTAGATATTTCGTTTCTGTTAATTTCGATATTTTTTTAATATTATCGTTAAGTTCGTAAGTTATTGATTGCTTTAGCAGTAATCCCCAGAATTTTTTTCAACCAGATTGCCGAAGATTCAAGTTTTTGAGACGATGAGAAGGGGGAATCAAATGGAATGCACTGAAAACGGTAACGAACTTATTATTGCTATCATTGGCAGCTGCTAGCATACATAGGACGCAAAATGTTATTTCGTCATATGTTAGAAGATAATCACCTTTAAGATTGGTTCGATGTTACTTTACAATAATAACTTCTAATTGTTGTTATTGTTATGATTGAAATTTCTCTCATTGATGCGAATGCGCTGATGTTCGTATCTTCTTTTCGCTCTTCCTTTTCGGCTTTAAAGTGCTTACAGCAATTAGCGTAGACTAATCACTTTCATTCTAATGGACAATTTCCGCTATAGAGTATATCTAAAAATGCCTCTCGAATTGAATGGATAGAAAAACTGTGCTGGAAATGACTCTCAGTTAAATAGAAACCATCGAAGTACTTGCGAACCTCAACGGCGAAGCAGTGCACGATTGAACGTACCGTTGCATAAAGGCAAAAATTGATAAATTTGTTGACCGGTGCTTTTTTGATGACACTATGAACGAACAGGGGAGAGGGGGGGGAGGAGTATGAAGTAGGGATCAATTGGACCAGATTATCGAAACTTTTTTTTTCAGAATCGTTTATTCGTTCGATATGGGCCATCAGTAAGGCACAATTCAAGTGTGAGCGTTCTATAGCTTGGTGGATATGGATATCGATAAACTTTTTTTTGTGTAAACGAATGAAGAAGATTGGTGCATGCAAATGTATCTCTGTAAAAATATTCAAATGTAGCTTTCAAATTCTTATCTATAATCATTTTGCTTACTTCTTTATTCGATATTCGCTTACTGGATGGATGTTTTAGTTGAAATGATTGATTTATTGATCGGTCTTATACATAGATCTATTTGAACCCGTCGTATATATTTTTCAATGATTACATTCAGTAATCCTCTAAAGATCGCTTAATATTACTAATTTGGCCAATTCGCGTTGAAAATCTGTGGAGATGTATCTGCAGTATTTTTTTAATAGTTGAATGTTATGGATAAGATATGATAATAATATAATTTACGTCAAGTATCATTACAATCCTTCCATATCGATTTAGAACTATTGGTTGCGAATTAACAGTATTTCATAAAAAAATTAAAAAACGTCGAACAGTAGGATAGACGTAATCGACGCTTTGCATTCTCTGGTTAATATCCTTTACGGGCACTAAATATCGCTATAAGAAGCACGAGCTGATCGTTTTTAATAATGGTTATTGATGTATTTAGACTTTAAAATTTCGTATATTAAGCGTAAAAATGCTTTTCCCACTGAAAAAATTATGCTGTAATGAATGATTTGCAACTACAATATTTATTTGAATGCTCGTTGATAGTTTAATTTATTGCGGGTCGATTGATTTAAAAAAAGATATGTACGCTTAATGTTAGTTTATCACAGCAAGCAGCGTTATTGCCAGTGAAGACGGCTGGTTGAATGTGCTGAGTTTAGTTCTGTCTTCTTCTGGAAAGGAGATAATATTCGATATGAGGATCCTGGAAACGTTTAAAAAAGAGCTGTCAATTAGCAATCCCAGACGAATTGCAACAAAATCTAGACGAGAATTTATTCTTTTATACTGCAGTTTCTCTTATTGTGAGCGAGTGTGCAATTGATTAATTATTTGATCATTGGCAATTTTCATGCCACTGTCAGAAGTGACGTCATCAGAAATGGTGACAGTGAGGTTGTCAGATGAATAGATATCATATCTCATAATGCTTAAAGTGATAAGATTCGGTGTTCATAAAAAAAATTTGATTTTATTCGACGAGACGATTTTTCAATACTTTTGAATTGGTTTAGACCATCGGGTTTTCCTTGAATACTTAAATGCCATAATGTTTATATTTGTAATTGTTGAGAACAACGAGTAGAAATCAATATGATTAAGAGTAATGACTTACTATTTTATTATTGTGTGGAAAATTTATCTTCGAAGATATTTAAAAATCTCTGAGATACAATTCGAGGATGATTGAATGGTTTCCTTTCCTAGGATCGCGTTATTTTGAAGGTGATCGAATGAACGATATATGCAATCGTATATGAAAGAGTTAAGTGACCATCAAATTGTCTCAAGGGGATTGATTCTTCGACGAAAATTCACTCATTTATGAAAAGTGTAAAGCATTCGAGTGGAAATCCATGAAATGTGCATTTTAATAGTGGAACAAATGAATATTTATGCAAAAAAGATGAGCAAAATGATTGAAATAGACGATATAAAAAGTGCAACGATGCTTACTTACTTCATGACAATTGCTTAGCTAACCTCATCTATCACGCAATAAATTTAACGCATTCATTTTGTGAAATATACTCGAACAATAAATTAGAGTTAGCCGCTATAAATATTGCTAATAAAAGCAAATTGTTTCCTACTTTCGGGAGCAAAGAAGGGGGTATTTATTTTAGAGTTGGGGACATAATGTGTGGTGTTGAATTTTCTATTGATCGAAAAAATAAAACATCTACCAGATGACAATTTTTGTTTTTATATGGGAATGATCTCGCGAAGGAGTGGTCTCTTTATATAACAGTTATCTAAATATAGGAGTGATCTTGCGAACTAAGAGAAGTTCGAGTGATCTAACGACTAAACCGATAGATAAAAAATACACGAGAAGTAAGAAAAAAGGCGTTGCTAATTGAGAACAACAGCACAATTCAGTGTAAAATAAGGCAATCTTTACACAGTTATGTATCATGTTTCTTGAAAGGTGATATACAATGAAATGAGATGCAAAAATATGCTAATTTTTAAGTTGAAAATGTGCATTGCATTTATTATCGACTATGAAATATGAATTCATCATTAAAATATTATATCTCTACCGTATTTCAGAAACCGTCTTGATTCTCGTTTGCAATGATCTCCTAAAATTACTGTTGAAATTGTAGTTGTTGGAGTTACTACTGTTTAAATTAGAGTTATTCGAGCATTCATTGTTCTACGATATTTCGCGTAATGATAGAGAAGACATAGCGAGTGCTCTCCACTCTGTTGTATGTGATCAATATAGCGCTTGCAGAAAGTTCGCTCGCTTTGGTAGATCATCTTGCATCGAGCGAGTGCTCTCCACTCTGTTGTATGTGATGAATATAGCGCTTGCAGAAAGTTCGCTCGCTTTGGTAGATCATCTTGCATCGAGCGAGTGCTCTCCACTCTGTTGTATGTGATGAATATAGCGTTTGCAGAAAGTTCGCTCGCTTTGGTAGGTCATCTTGCATCAAGCGAGTGCTCTCCACTCTGTTGTATGTGATCAATATAGCGCTTGCAGAAAGTTCGCTCGCTTTGGTAGATCATCTTGCATCAAGCGAGTGCTCTCCACTCTGTTGTATGTGATGAATATAGCGCTTGGAAAGTTCGCTCGCTTTGGTAGATCATCTTGCATCGAGCGAGTGCCCTCCACTCTGTTGTATGTGATCAATATAGCGCTTGCAGAAAGTTCGCTCGCTTTGGTAGATCATCTTGCATCAAGCGAGTGCTCTCCACTCTGTTGTATGTGATGAATATAGCGCTTGCAGAAAGTTCGCTCGCTTTGGTAGATCATCTTGCATCAAGCGAGTGCTCTCCACTCTGTTGTATGTAATCAATATAGCGCTTGTAGAAAGTTCCCTCGCTTTAGTAGATCATGGTGCATCGCACAGTAACAACAACCTGGTGCATCGCTTCAGTTGTGCATAGTTGTTGCGAGTGTAGCGGCGTTGTGCGGTCGGTTTGGTTGCCTCTGTTTCGCAACCATTTCGTTCTGCTTGATTCTTTGTTGTTTTATGAAAGCTTTTATGCGTCTATACAGATATCCCATATTCATCGCTTTCTCCCTTTTTGTGACTATAGCTATCAAGATATGCATTTGTTTAATAGTTGTCAAGGCATTAAGGTATGCAGTTATTTACAAAAATTATTTGTTCCCTTTTCAATTCTTTTTCTTGAATCAGGTGAGTAATTTTAGATCAGATATTTGAGTGAACATTTTTAATGAACATATATGATGGTGTTGTTTCTAAATGAATGTAATAGCCTATTTATGAAGTAATTTATTCCTCGAGTTGACTTATGTAATCGTAAGCATTTGAGATTTGTAGAAGAAAAGTTTTGCTTATCACTTGATGCTTTCAATAGGAAATTTCTGGATTTCTGAGCGGAATCACTTGCAAATTTTTGATAAAACTTCATCGATAGAACGTTATTGATGTTCGATTGGCCGCATTATGAGAAAGTCCATTTTGCAACGTTTATCATAAAACCTATTAGTTTTTTAACATTCAACATTCTGTTGAAAAAAATCTTCCCTGGAGAAGATTTTTTGTTAACAGTTAAAAGGTAATAAGCCTTATTCAATGACTATTAATGCTTAGTTAAACTTGTTTTTGTTTGAAATTCCCATCGAACAATAGCCATTGAAGAAATATTTCGCAATGAAAGATTTATGAATTGTGGGTGAAGATGAATAGAGTGTAATATGAAACTAAAAGCAAATATGCTAGTGCATTAAATATTTGCATTGAAACTACTCTTTAACGTTTGAAATTCGATTCGTTTTTATATTCTTTAAAATTGAAAATATTTTTCAATGAATAAATAATTTTTGGCCGCTGTTATTTACTCGTTTGAGTATCGAAAATTGAATCACTTATTGCCTATGACTAGCAAACTTATTTTCATCAAAATATTTTTGGGTAGAATGTGGTGTTATTTAAGTAGCGCAGTATTGAACTTCATATGTGAGAACGGTCGATGAACTCAACTGGAATTGATTGAGCAGATAGGAAGGACATCAAATCAGTAGTGTAAATCCTCATCTTTGAACTGTTCTCCTGAAGGCACTTCACATCAAGTATTGGTAACTAGCAACTGTTTTAGAAATTGTGTCGTTTAATTGAAACGCTTATTTATCTTCTATATGTAACGATTACTGTAACAGCTGTCAATTTGGACTCAATGTTTATAGTATGGATATTTCCGGAAATGAATGCGTTGTCCGGTTTCGATGTTTATAGGATAGATAATTCCGGGAATGAATGCTTTGTTCGGATTCGATGTTTATAGGATAGATAATTCCGGAAATGAATGCTTTATCCGGCTTCGATGTTTATAGGATAGATAATTCCGGAAATGAATGCTTTGTCCGGCTTCGATGTTTATAGGATAGATAATTCTGGAAATGAATGCTTTGTCCTGCTTCGATGTTTATAGGATAGATAATTCCGGGAATGAATGCTTTGTCCGGCTTCGATGTTTACAGGATAGATAATTCCGGAAATGAATGCTTTGTCCGGCTTCGATGTTTATAGGATAGATAATTCCGGGAATGAATGCTTTGTCCGGCTTCGATGTTTACAGGATAGATAATTCCGGAAATGAATGCTTTGTCCGGCTTCGATGTTTATAGGATAGATAATTTCGGAAGTGAATGCTTTGTCCGGCTTCGATGTTTATAGGATAGATATTTCCGGAAATGAATGCTTTGTCCGGTAGAATACTTGCTCTCCCGTTTCATTCACAGTTTTTTTGCAAATCATCGCTGATTTCTCTAGCAAAGAAAAGCATGTTTGCTAATAATAAAATCTAGAGGTATAAAATCTAGAGGTAGCTCCGAAACTCATTATGATCGTTTTTCTACCAAAGAAGTGATCCACGAAAGAGGCTAATCCTCGAAGACGTCAGCAACGCATCGCTTAACACGACCCGAGATGGGCATTCAATATAGGGCAGAAAGATTAACGTCGAGCAAGAGTATTCCCAAACAGATTTAGTGCCTATATACGTACCAGAGTGTAATTCTGCTTAAAATCAGCTTTGTCACTTCTTTAGCATAACACGTTCAATCATACAACAATATGACGTGAATAAAATCACGACCAGTTTTATGCTGTAGTGTGGGGATACCGAATGGTTTCATTGTTCTCAAAACTTAGAACTATAGGGTGCTAAAGTTATATCGTAATTGAGGATATTATTGAAAAAAGAATTAATTACATTGCAGTAAGGAGCGTTGTTGTGAAAAACATAGTTATACTACGGTAGGGAATATTAATGTAAGCAGTTCATTTGTACTAATGCTAAGGGATATTACTATGAAGAAATCATTCTCACGATAGAGAGTATAATTGCAAAAACTAAAGTGCTATAAGAGTGATCCTCCTTGTTGTTGTTGAGTATGACCTTAAGGATCATATGGGAATCAAAAATAGTTGATTGCAAATAATTTAGTGAGCAGAGATGGATCTCCGAAAGCGAATGCTGTACAGAAAGATTGCATGCAAATAGATACCAAGTTGAGTAAGGTTAGATAGCTGGTTTAACTACATGAGATTGCATCAACGCTTTTTATTTCTTACTACACTCATGGTAGGAAGTTGTCGAATAATTGGAAGAGGACATTCAAGATGGAGCTAGCCTCTAAGGTAGCGATTTATTATTGGACAGATCATAGCGATTTGGGCGAGTGTCCGTATTCTTCTATGAGGAAGTTGGAGAAAAAGGCTGGCTTTCAATGGAGAGCATGCGTTGATGCGAAGCGGAAATACACTTCCCCAGTTGAACAGGCTCCCATCGAGCAGCGATTCGATGAGGAAGGGAGTGACTGAGAGGTGGGGAAAAGGGGTAGGGTAAAGGTTAGGAATTTCCTTATTTATGTGCCCACAGCACCCTTCTCCTAAAGCATCGCTTTGCGCCAACACAGAGAGCTGCTTTTTGTCGCCTCTAACAGTGAAGCTTGAGGTGATTATGACGGTAGAGCGTATTTCCTGAGCTGATATTCAGTTAGGTATTTTTCCCAGGATCCGCCAATGTTTTAGGGCTTAAGTAGAATATAAATGTTGATGGGAAAGCGAGGAGCACGTGATCGTTTCATTTAGTCAAGTGTTCTGTGATATCTGATATTAAAATACGTTGCCTCTAAGGTCTAATAAAAACCTCAACGGAGTCTAAGTGAAAGAAAAGGTGATACATTTCCATTACCAGTGTTAAAAAATAGTATCTATAATGATAAGGTTTAAATAGTGAAAAAGAACTGATAAAACATTTTTTTAAATGCGAATTATTATGACGTCATAAGGCTATTGTTTTTTTTTTTTCAAATAAAATCTCAACGATTGGGAAATATTATATAGAAATATTAAAATAAACGAGCAAATTATGTGCATCATGTCTATGAATCTTCGACTCTAGAAGTTTTCTATTGAATTTCTTGTTTGTTGAGCACCAATAATTGTTTTGTTTTTTTTTTTTTTTTACTTGAAGAGACCATCTGCACTGTTCACCTGCGGCTATTTATCATTGAGGTGACCACGTGTTCCTGTATTGACTTCATTGTTCACTTTCGACATCATTACAGTATGTTATAGTGACCACGATTTGGAGTTATCACATTAATGCGAGGTTTTGCAAGTTGGAGATTTTAGAAATAAGAGGTTTGATTGATCAGAAAGGTTTTTCTCTCTGGACTGATATAGGTGAGAGCTGAGGTCAAGACGAGATGAGACGAGATCACATATTGACCTTTTAAGGTTGAAATTTTTAATTTGTTAGGAACAGTATTTTTTGTGTTCCTAAGTAACAAATGATGCTCCCATGAACGCTGTTGACCATTTGCTACCTTTGAAGGACAGGCACTTCGTGCTGTCAAGGAGCGGAGCCCTGCGGGCCTGCCTATATGAGATGGGGAGGGAGAGGGTGGGGTGGAAGTTCCATCATTCCAAAAATACCAATTTTTGGAGTCTCCATGCCTCAAAATGCAACCATATGAATTCGAGATAAAATGGCGATTTGATAGTTTTTAAGGTGGGCATATTAAAATGTAGTGATGCATTTTTAGAAAGAAAAGTGATATTTTTACCTATTCTCATAATCTTACGGCGGCATTTTATTTCCGGCCACACAGCTAGTTTAACAACGAAATTCAATTATGCTCAAGTCTAAATTTAGAATGCAACTTTAATGTTTGATAAAAAACAGAGATTGACGATCATTTCTATGTGGAATGAGGTGATGGAAGTTTAGAGGCGAATAGAAGGTGGATAATAATTGCCTCCTGCTGATCGATGAAAAAGGTGTTTCGAGATGCGATCTCACATCGAGTTTTGTGTTCACCGTAGAATGGCGCCAAACGAATCCCGTTCGAAATTTAAATCTCAATAAACCGGACTGAGTACACTCGAAAGCGAAATGTTGAAGCTATTAAGGATCACGCGCAATGTCGCAATCAATTCTGCCATTCCATACCTTTGCAATCCCTTCACACCTGTTTTCTTGCAATTTATTTAAGTTGGCAGTCAAGATTCTTCATCGCTCTCTTCAGTAAAGCTAATCTTGGTCTCATTAGTGAGTTTTTCAACTTTAACACCTTCAAGGGAAGGGGGCGAGGGTGGAAGATTGAGTGCATATTGAGATGAGTATAAATAAGTAAATTCTTTTGCCTTTCAGTCAAGTGAGTAGCCAACCATATGAACTTCTAATAAGTATGTAGGTAATTGTGAGGTGCACTGGCAATTATTTTACAAATACATAACTAACCACTTGACTTTTACAAATCATTGGTATGCGAGCGGGACAATTTGGCTCCATTTGTATTCCCTTGACTGGTCACTTAATGGTTATCGGTAGCTCGCATTTGCACCCAAAAGGTCGAAAAAAAGAGAGAAGAGTGCAATATTCGAATGCAATGAAGATTAAAGCCGCACAAATATTGAAGGAAACAGTTCATTTCTAATGCTGTGAAGATTTTATTTTATTTTACTCTTACTATGAGATTATCTACCACTAACCTAGGCACCTACCATTGAGATACCCATCGAATAAGGAATATTTCCTACTCGCTGGCAAGGAAAAAGATTGATCAAGTAGACGATTCCGGGGTTTGATTCGAGGAGTCGACTCATTTTGCCAAAGCCATTCGTAAATGGTTGTCATATGATGACAAAAATTCTCCAATATTATGTAGGCTTTTATTTCCTTGCCTTTCAAATGAAGGCTAATTGTCTAATGCATATGTAAATGGGTGGTAAGATTTAATAACGCGCCAAGATTTTTACAACTATCTTACTTTCATTGAACTTGCTCAAAACTCTTTTAGCTTTATAATCACGGAATTCCATTGTAAATGAAGTATTTTGAAGTTAATTCATTGCTTTTGAATGAAACATTTCATGCCTTTATGTAATTATTTATGCCTTTTGGGTAATTATTTATGTTTTTTTGGGTAATTATTTATGCCTTTAAGTAGCAGTTATTCATACCTTTAGGTAATTGCAGCATCGAGTAATTACTTTCAAAACATTCTCTAAGTATCAACTAATGAGCAGATGTGTTGTCAATTTTTGTGAGAGAATGAAGTAACACCACTTAGCGTATTTACTTGTCGCGTATTGCTTGTATCGACCCATGAAAATGCTTGATACGATCGCAAATGTCCATAGGCTGGTTTCTTATTGATGCGCAGCCAGCTGGTACGTACTTTATTATCGCAATCTTTTGTTATGTCATCGATTTATGTAACAAAATAGATGTACACTTGCATTTGCCTTATAGAGAGCATTCTCTGTAATGCATTGAATTGCTTTACAATTTCTTTGCGATCAAGTAAACTTCCCTCTCGTACATATAGGGCTAGTTGCATCTATTCATTCACAGCTCAGTTGATTGCTGCTCATCAGCGTTTTCAAGAAATATTTAAAGGAACTATCGTGAAAATGATGAAAGAGGCGGGCAATAATCACTAATATCTAATTGGGATTAGAAGATGATTAGTTAGGGTTAGATGAAGCTGCTACTTGTTTTGCTTTAGCTCGAGCTACAAATCTCTATCACCATAGCTATTAAACGTAGCAAAAATACGAATCGAATAATTCAAATGAAGAAGAGTTATAATTTGTGCGTTTTTTTCTCAAATGTTTTTCCCGCGTATTTCATTTCTTTGTTTCTCAACATTGAAATTCGCCAATTTCCCTTTGCGCTTGTTAACTTTGTTTGTATGGGCGGAGTTTCATTGTCGTTTCAAAATTTTCCTCTCTAAGCTACGAAATTCAACTTATCTTACATAAATATATTCTTATTATTATTGACGTTTTTTTTTTTGAGAAGGGTGATAGTAAAAAGTTTATAAATATGACTCATCCTATCGAACTACTGCATTTTTTATCCAATGATTGATTTTTTGTGGCCAATTTTGGACGGTGAATAGTGCGAAATTATATAGGTTGGTTAAAACAGTGTTAAGCCGAAGCGAAAACGCTCGTTGATGGTCAAAAATGGACAACAACGCAAAGCTTGTGTGGACCATATTTTATAGATTGGCTGACTCATTCAGTATATAAGCTGGTTGCCTCATTCGCATCAGCTGTCAGCTTTGTATCCTTAACCACATTTTTCTTGGTGCATTTTCAGTTAACATATCGCTTAGTGATGTAGTCAAACGCGAACTGTTAGAGCGTTTTATTTGAACGCTATTTTTTTTTCTTTAACTTGAATCTTTTTGAAGCATCAACTTATCTCTTGGAACGTTTTATTGTTTTTCCGTTTGCCTTTCACAGTTATTAACAAATGGAGTCGATATGAGGAATGAGTTGCCGGGCAGAAGGGGATTATCCTTCCCATTAAAAGCTCCCCCATTTTAAATATTCGATTGTAGTAGTTAGTGATGAGAAAATCTATCGGCTAGTTTAGCAAAAATATTTATTTCTATTAGGACCTTCAAGCAGTACCTAGCTTCTTTCCCTTCCTTCTTCCTCTTCCTCCTCTAACTTATTCCCCACTTAAGAAAAATGACTGAAAAAAATCCGATATTTTATCGACCTTTCGCAGAAATTTATCTGCTTTATGCTGAAAAATGTCCAAAGATTTATTCCTTGTAGAAAAGTTTTTGCGTTCAATGGGTTATATTCTATTTTGTGGCCAGAACTTCCGGAACTAGAACTTTTTTCCTCAGCACCCTAAACTTTTTCCAGTGACTTTTCCATCTGAATGAAATGTCAGGGTTAGTGATTCACTTCGGCTTTTCCAGTAACTCTTGAATACACTAGTCTTGTCGGTAAGATATGGCGCTATGAGGTACTCACCACAAAATGATTGCGTAATGGACTCTAAACTTTTAATTTACGTGCTGTAATCTAGGATAAAATAGCTGTATTTTCTAGCTGAGATGAAATAGTGATGTCTTGCGACCTCTTCGATTAGTAAACATTAAACGATCGTTGTAATTCTATTATGACGATGGGGTGTAATTTCAGGTCAGGAGGGAAAATTCTCAGTGATAGGGCTGGCCAAACAATATAGTCGAAAGAAAAAGCAGAGGTGTTATTAATCCCTTCTCGATAGATTAACCAAAATACATTGAGTCACATTCTACAATTTGCAATTAAATCGGGCAGGTACGTGAAGTAATTGTTTAGGTAATATATGGTATAATTCTGCACAAGGATTAGGGAAGAAATTACAAATCGGTCACATTCATTTGTGCAAAAACTTTGCGAGTAATCAGGGCATGCTGTGATATTTGGGATGTCAAGATGCTTTCTGCAGCAAGAGGGACATTGGACCACTACGTTGTACTATTCACATAGTTTGCATATATAGCTGTGTATTAAGCGAAGGGATTTAAAGGATTTTCACTAGTGCATCTGATCCATTGCTTTAGTCTTCAAGCCAGGAAAGATTATCGGGTTTCATCGTATTGCTGTTATTTTAACGATCAAACTGCCGAGGAAGGACAATGAGATGGCACTAACAGATGAGAGCGACGAATGGCCTCAGTAGAGGGATGATCGGAGGGATATTCGGGAGAGAGCACAAACTAACCGGAGCTGGTTTTAGGTCTCGGCGCACGGCACCCTCATTCCATAACTCTAATTACGTTGTTTGTAGCACGCGAACATTCGAATTGCGGGCATTGTCACCTGATGGTGTGCTCTCAGGTGCGCACATTTGATCGGCTACCCACTTGCTGGTGCCCTAAATTCATAGTCGATCGACCGTATCGTGCAAAACCACGATCCCCCTTCACGTACACATTACCAGTCGGTCACGGCACAACGCAATTGACAACGTTTCATCTCTAAAGACCACCTAAAGAGCATGATGGCTTCTGCTAAGCATGATAATTTCAAGAGATGCTTCTAAAGCGTTACTGATTTAGCCAATTGTAAGACTAATAAATAGGAGCGTTTCCTCCATCGCTTAACGCATACCCAGACGGCAATATGAAGGATATAAATAACGCTAATCAAGTTGTATAGAGCTAGCATATAAAATAGGTGCTAGATGCAATAAAACCTTTCAAATGTTGAACGATGAGAGTGGACCAAGGTGGAAATTCGGGGAAATGCACCGATTTGAGAAAGGTAGCCCTCATCGTTCACAAACGGATCGATTCTGATGTATATATCTGAATGTGTGCTCTGATTGCTCTGAGCAATTTAATTGAGTGCCATAAGAGTTAGCGATGTTAGCATACAATAAATAACACAAAATCTAGGCTGTAAGATTAGGTATGCCCTGAAAACTTATGCCATATCACTTCTATATGTGATAGAAGAGAGGTATAGCTGATCGTGCTGTTCTTCCTCCTCCTTAGGACGTTTTCTGCTTACTTGCTCCGAATATAGTGCTCCATCATTTCCGTTCAGCGCATCGCGAATCGTATCATATGGACCACCTATTGATATCTGATAGGTTCTCGTTTCAAAATAGTTTCGCTTGACCATAGACGCAAACCCCTATTCGCTGTATTATTGTCACTTCTGCAACATTTATTCAACAGTTGCGAACGTTTGCGAACACATGACATTATGAGGCTCGTTCTTTATGTGCATTTGCACACATGTTTCTGCCTTTCCCTAGTTGATCTCGAACTGAATGTTGAGCTCGAGCTACTATTGCGAAACTCGCGCTGGACTCATATGTCACCTACAGAAGGAAATATTTTAAGTTTATATCCTCTCTATCGGAAAATGACCTTCGAAACTAACACAACCTCATTCACGATGAAGCATTACGATTACATGTGCAACGTGTGCAATAGCTTTAACAGAGAATATTAAAGGTAGGGCATACTAAATTCTCTAGATTTTTAGAACGGAAGACGGTTTTTTTTTTTATCAAGATAAAGCAAAAGTAAACAGAATTTCAAGTATATGCAATGTTGCCTAAAAGTATTTCCGAGTGATGTCATCTTTTTCGTATGAGTCATTGTTTTCAGTCTTGTAGAAGATGCGGAGAGATGCGAAAGGGGAAGGAGGTCCATTTTAGAATGCTCTCAATGAATACGCCAATTTTTTTTAGTTGTTAGCCGTAAGTGACATATTCTCGTTGATGTATTTATTGTTTCCTCCCCCTCCCCTTCCCTGGTCCTCACCTATCCCCCCCCTCTCATGCATTTCAGTTTACTGAATAAGTGCATAAGAATACGAAAATCCTTTATTTGCAAAGAGCTAGTAGTGGCAAACCCAAATCGTCCTGTCGGCCGCCATTCACCATGCGATTTCCCTCTGCGTAGTGTTGCTGTATGCACACGCGTTGTGCTATTGCGCTATGCACATTGGTTCACATCGCACACTGGGTGTCGCATTTACCACACCGTATTCCTTTGCTCTTTGCCACTCATCACTTCTCTTGACAGCTGTGATCGCCTAATTGCGTATGCTCTACGCTCGAGCAACCAATGAAAAACTTTTTTTTGCTCAGGATGAACGCAGAGTTTTGGATAGGCCTGGAAAGGAATGAGGGGGAAGGGGGAGGAGGCATCATTACTTTATCTGTAACTTTTCAAACAACTTGAATATTTCTGATATAGGAGCATAGGAATTTCTATAAGTGCAGTTGTAAGACATGAGATTATGGTCAGTTATCGAAGATTTCGGTAGAAAGGACCCGTAATTTTACTTTGAGCAGCTGTGATTTCACGCCGAAAACTGAGGAAAGAGTATATGTACATCGCTATGACTTCATAAGCGAAGTGAAGGTCTAGTAGAAGTGAAGCATGAAGTCACAGACCGCTAGGCCGATAGCAAATGATAACGCCCTCATACAGTATATTCTCAAATCCTTCATGACGAACTCGGTTAATCGTTGTGTGTCTATGTATTTGAGGTGCCATACGGTATCCTGGCGATCTGGGAATTCCCGAGTCTTGCGAATTTCGTTTAGAAAAGTTTCTCATTTCCTTGGATCATTCAAATTAAGGCTGTTTTTAATGAAAACGGTATGAACGACCGTACGATTATTAAGGAGGATAAAATCAAGATACAAGACTTTCATATGTTTTTGGACAAGATTTGTTCTTCATTTATCGAGCTTTTTGGGCTTCCACATTTGAATTAGGCGCAAGGGGCACATCAATTTTATTGAATTTTCATCATAGTTTGTAGATTTCGATAGGAAATTGAGAGCGTTTTAGTTATCACGTCGAATAAAAACGTAGAGATCGATCATATTTGGTCGGTTGAATAACAAAGATTGCTGCTTCTTATATGTTATAGGTGCGACTTATAGTAGATTATGCCTGTGTATATGTGTGCGCCATCAAACAGTTGGTTACTTTTTAGACCTGTGAAATGGTTGCTAAGGCAAAGTTATTGACCATTTCGTTTGTTATCTAATTTTTTATTCTACGATATTTTAATTTCATTAAACGGCAGTAACGAAATTTGCTAGAAACCGAAATGCAATTCTGCACGATGATCTCTGGAAAGGTTACTTATAATCAACTTTGTCATGACTTAGCACAATATTATTCTCATAGTAAAGTGGATCGGCGGAATATTATTTTCTTCATGCAAACAACCGGTTGCTTGAATAGAATTTTTTGCATTTATGCATTTTTTCGCAAACATTTTTGCATTTTGCATTTTTTTTTTGCATTTTTGCATTTTGCATATCGTTTTTGTAAATTGACTTCGCGAAAATGTGTCTTGTGGTGACGTCATATTCGTGTGTTCGTATGTATTTGTGTGTGCCTATCTATGCGGTATTCATTGAAACTAGAGTTGTGAAATCTGACTGGTATAATGTTTATAATATAGGGTGACCTTTGACCTGTAGATCTCGAATGAAGTCATAGAAATTAAATTGTGAATTGTTCTGAAAAAAAAATTTCCATGCGTAAAGAGAATTTTTTCAAACATTCCGCGTCGTTCTTCGCTTCATGTGAAAACGAAACTTTTTTATACGAGAGACTTGATCGGGCGATCGGATCAGCTAGGATTTGAAGGAATAATTTCGTGCATTTCTTAGTTTTTTTTGACACCGATCAATCAGATGAAGAGAATGCAAAGGCGCATATTCCACCAGCTTGTTTTCGCGTTTATTTTACATCCGATTCTCTAATTCAACCACCATCAAAACTCTGCGGTCGATGATCGACTATAACATCTTACATGAAAGATGATAAAACTCAGTTTCAAATTAATTAGTTTTTTGTTCTTTGAGGATTTATGTGTCGGTCGGTTTGCTAAGGGGCACATAATAATAAAAATAAAAATTTTTATTCATAAAATAAAGAAAGCATGGAATTGCATGTCCTTCGCATAGAGATTTCGCGAATGTGGCTATATTTGCGTGGTAAATGCTGGTGGATCGTATGTCGCGTTCCTGAGCCGTCGACTGTAAATAACGATTGGGTGGAGGCAGCGGGAGGGCGTCGGTGATCATGTGATTAGGACGATGTGGGCAACGAGGGTCGAGAACTAACAAAGGGACGTCTCTCCTTTGTGTGCCCTGCGACTCCCTCTTTGTGCACACGCGGCGTGCTTCCGCCCTCGCGCAGCATCGCCTCGATGGGAATTGCTCTCCGTTGGATCCAGCTCCCTCTCTCTAGGTTGAACAACCACCCTCTCAATCCCATAATTCATCCACCCGTCTTCACTTCCCCCTCTCGCCCCCCCCCCACCCTATTCCGTTGCAGAAGGTTGCTTTTGTTCACGTTTATGAATGTCGTTAAGCTTGTTTAGTCAAATAATATACCCTTTTTATGAGGGAAAAATTTAGCGCTCTTTATTAGTTTATGGCGCCGACATCGTAAAATATTTCACGCATATTGCCTATTCATTTTAGTTTCTGTAGCAACAATTAGCTCCTTTTACATACTTATTTATTCTTTCTTTTGTTCTTTTTATTTCCGACTACATCACTTAGGTGCAGCGATTGTTGAAAAATTCAGAATGTAACAATCCGATCGTATAGGATGCTATAAATAGACGATTGGAAATTGACGAATTTGACAACAAATGGGATCACTGTTCATTTCTCGATTTTAATTTTAGGCAGTGGGGAGGGGAGGAGGGAATTATGAAAATCACTACTTTATGCTTTTACCTTCTCATATGTTGCAATTGCACTGGTATTCTCTGCAAGGAAATATTTGAATATATTCTTAATGTTGTCGCTTCTTTAGAAGAGCGTTATATTATCAAATCCGGTGCATCTTTAATGAGACGATATTGAGTTTCCCAATGCTCTGTTGAGTTTCGCAGTGTTTTCCAATTCGTAAAGCATCGTACGCATATGAAACGTGCAGACGGAATCTAACATGCTCTCAGGTTTGAAACCTCAAGTCTAGTAGCTAGAGACAAATCTCCACTTCACTCTAATTTCCCCGCGTGCATTTTTTTATCTCGATTCTAATTTCATGATATCTAGTGGAATTGCCTTCTACATGGATAAGCAGATTAATGCTGATGGGGGATTACATGATTTAATTTATATATTTTCTCACCTTTATGTCCCATTTCTCCTACTATGCATTGTTATTGTCAATCGCAAATACATTTATCCTACATAGCTTCTCGGTGAAGTTGATCTTCGAATCCTCCAAAATTCTTCCTTACGACTCGATGCATAGAGGTGTTGATGCTACAGTATCCTTAAGTAAGGAGGCGGAATTAATAAAAATTCAGGTAGTGCGGCATAATTCATTTATGGAAAGTTTATTTTGTTGCTTTCATTTCCCCCTCTTTTTTTCAATCAAACCTTCATATTGAGTAGGTGTATAGCAGGTTTTTCGATGTATTCACTTGTAAAATTCAGGCTCCAGGAGAGCCTGACTTACACGGGAATCGTATCCTTAAGAACAGGAACATCTCTCATAGCCGCTACAATTAGAAATTTTCAACTATTTTGTTGTCAGAATTTCAAAAATTTCACTTGCTTTGATGCAGTCTGTTTTTCGCTTTAGAAACAGTCTACTTGAAGCGCTATGATTTCCATTCTTCATCGTGGAATGGATCGCCAGGGATTTTTTTCCTGAATTCATATATTCGTGAATCCTTCGTTTCAGTTTTATATATTCGACTATATATTTTCCAGAAAGTGTCCATCGTCTTACTGGTTTTTCTACTTCTTTTACCACTTATGCATTTAATTTATTCTCCTCGAACTGATTTATAAAGATTACATAGGAACCATAAAACTATCACTTATGTCGACTTGAAAATGAAATTATGTCATTATTCGTGTGCGTTTATTGCTATTAAAGCTGCTAAGATGTGTGTTATGCACATTTGTACATGTCATGTCTGTGTTTGCGTCTGTGTCTGTGTCTGTGCATGCGCGAATGCATGTTTGAGTGTGTTTATGTTTGTGTGTACACGTATTTGTGTTTGTATGTACATATGCACACATGTTTGTGCTTACGTGCTTTTGCTTGTGTATTTTTTATGCGTGCAAGGCTTGCGTATTTGTTTATGTGCGCGCTTGATGCTTTCAACATACCGTATTATATCGAATAGGGATGTGAGAGTAATGCATTTCTCATACTTTTGGATGGGACTTTGAGGATATATATATAGGATATATATATATATATATATATATATATATATATATATATATATATATATATATATATATATATATATATATGAATTGTGATATGTGGAAATGCTTTTTCATGTTTTATGAGGGACAATGACAACTAGGGATGAGGATTTTTATTCGGTGCCTTAGGGCATGAGTGTGTCGGGTCTGTAAAGGAAGGGTGGCGGAGAGGTATTTCAACGAGCTTGTTAGACAGTTCGCAGTGATCGGTTGATCGGTAGCCAGTGAGGAGCTGTCGTGTTTAGTGAGCATCGAGGGAGTGCATCGCTATGGGGGATGTGCGAGAGACCGCCTGTGGTGTGAGCTGGCAAGGCCGCACACACAAAACGAGTTCGTCCAGAGACACCGATCATAAGAGGCGCTCTGTTGATTTCTAAAAAAGTTTATAACGCAAAAGGGAAGGGATGGGAGAAGAGTGATCTATTCACGAGAATCGCCGTCCGGTTTTCGTCCCAACTGAAGTACCCCGGCCAGCTCAGTTCGCTGACAACCCCTTCGAGCGGCACAATGAGGCAAAATGCCTCAGGCGGTGACATGTTGCTGTCGTCATATTTAGCTTTCTTTCTTGTCTTCGAGCCCAACCTCTCATGTCATATGCTTCGTTGCACTCCGGGTAAATGGTGGCTTCCTCTAATGCTTTTACTTGTGAATCTTTTATATATTTCATAGGTTTTTTCACTCATTGAAAATCATAAATGATGCTTGATAAAATAAACCCATAGTTTCAGAGTGTTATAGAAGCATATGCCACTTAGCCTGAATTTTATCTGAGGTAGTTGAGGACTTACCTGAGGCAACTTATATGTCATATCAAAATAACCTGTCGTTTATTTATTGATGATTCTCAGAAACGTCGATATCACTCATTACTGATTAGATAAGCGATAAGTTTGGTTGAATAGTGATAAATGGTTGAGTGTTAACTGTTGGATGCCGATAGATTGCATTAATTGACAACCATAAGCAAACTTCATTTGAAAGCTTTATTTGAGGAGAAGGGAGGGAAACGGGACAAGAGTGGAGATAGAAATGGCAAAAATCCGTTAAGGCGAAGTATAAAGCAAGCGCAAATCCTACTCTTTCAGAGATCTGCACAGGTATATTACCGGTAGCGTGTTGTGAATATGGCGATGAATTACGTTTGCAATTACATCATATATCACCCGTAAACTCACTGAGATGCTGTAACACTGATGTTGTTTTATTTTGCATTATTTATTAATATTTATATAGTTTAATGTATAGTTGTATTATTCTCGAGCAAATAAGTATCACTGATGAATGAAAGTGATTTTAAAAAATTTCGCTTTGTAAACGTTTTTCAATGAAAATTTTAGTGTTTTTTGTGCAAATGTGAAATTTCAACTTGTAAAGCTTTATGTCGAATCTTTATATAACTTATATTACGCCCAATGTTAATCAACTGCGATCAACTTTTAACTAGAAATAATCTTAAAGTTATTTAATTAGGCTGGAATAAAGCGATCATAGAAAGTTTATAGAGCTTTATATCGCCTAGAATTGACATTAATTTATAGTTGTCGATGAAACGCATATTTAGGTGCCAGTGGAGCGTGCTTGGAATATGACCCCACTAAGCCTTATTTCCTTGCCTTGGACTTTCTGTTTTTTTTTCATTTTTGTTGTAAACGTTTAGCGACACATGCCAAGTATGTGTAGGTAATTCACTGCAAGCAGATAGATGCGTATATCATAGCAAATGCTGATCAGTTGAGAGTATGGGCTTTGATGTGTCTCTAATGTTTTCTGAAGTGCATATTTTGATGGCGGATCGTTTCGATGGTTATATATGGTGGACAAGATGAGGAACGAATAAGAGGGGCGATACAAGCAAGCAGCACCTGTGACTGCGAGGAGCCTGTATGCGAATCGGCGGCTATAAGCGTGTGTGCGTTTGAGTGCAGCCGGTTGACTGCCTTCTTTGTGTGGTGCTCGCATCCTCTGGTTGGCCACTCCGCTCCAATTCGCGCGTTACCACCAACCCCCTTAAATAGCGCGGTTCGCATTGCAGCTCGCTTGCGCAATCTCGTGTTCGTTCCATTGCTTTCAACCCTCTATGACACCAACAACCTCCCTTAACTCACTTGTTTATTCCACCCTTTTAAAGTGTATATTACATTAGATATTTCGTTTCTGTTAATTTCGATATTTTTTTAATATTATCGTTAAGTTCGTAAGTTATTGATTGCTTTAGCAGTAATCCCCAGAATTTTTTTCAACCAGATTGCCGAAGATTCAAGTTTTTGAGACGATGAGAAGGGGGAATCAAATGGAATGCACTGAAAACGGTAACGAACTTATTATTGCTATCATTGGCAGCTGCTAGCATACATAGGACGCAAAATGTTATTTCGTCATATGTTAGAAGATAATCACCTTTAAGATTGGTTCGATGTTACTTTACAATAATAACTTCTAATTGTTGTTATTGTTATGATTGAAATTTCTCTCATTGATGCGAATGCGCTGATGTTCGTATCTTCTTTTCGCTCTTCCTTTTCGGCTTTAAAGTGCTTACAGCAATTAGCGTAGACTAATCACTTTCATTCTAATGGACAATTTCCGCTATAGAGTATATCTAAAAATGCCTCTCGAATTGAATGGATAGAAAAACTGTGCTGGAAATGACTCTCAGTTAAATAGAAACCATCGAAGTACTTGCGAACCTCAACGGCGAAGCAGTGCACGATTGAACGTACCGTTGCATAAAGGCAAAAATTGATAAATTTGTTGACCGGTGCTTTTTTGATGACACTATGAACGAACAGGGGAGAGGGGGGGGAGGAGTATGAAGTAGGGATCAATTGGACCAGATTATCGAAACTTTTTTTTTCAGAATCGTTTATTCGTTCGATATGGGCCATCAGTAAGGCACAATTCAAGTGTGAGCGTTCTATAGCTTGGTGGATATGGATATCGATAAACTTTTTTTTGTGTAAACGAATGAAGAAGATTGGTGCATGCAAATGTATCTCTGTAAAAATATTCAAATGTAGCTTTCAAATTCTTATCTATAATCATTTTGCTTACTTCTTTATTCGATATTCGCTTACTGGATGGATGTTTTAGTTGAAATGATTGATTTATTGATCGGTCTTATACATAGATCTATTTGAACCCGTCGTATATATTTTTCAATGATTACATTCAGTAATCCTCTAAAGATCGCTTAATATTACTAATTTGGCCAATTCGCGTTGAAAATCTGTGGAGATGTATCTGCAGTATTTTTTTAATAGTTGAATGTTATGGATAAGATATGATAATAATATAATTTACGTCAAGTATCATTACAATCCTTCCATATCGATTTAGAACTATTGGTTGCGAATTAACAGTATTTCATAAAAAAATTAAAAAACGTCGAACAGTAGGATAGACGTAATCGACGCTTTGCATTCTCTGGTTAATATCCTTTACGGGCACTAAATATCGCTATAAGAAGCACGAGCTGATCGTTTTTAATAATGGTTATTGATGTATTTAGACTTTAAAATTTCGTATATTAAGCGTAAAAATGCTTTTCCCACTGAAAAAATTATGCTGTAATGAATGATTTGCAACTACAATATTTATTTGAATGCTCGTTGATAGTTTAATTTATTGCGGGTCGATTGATTTAAAAAAAAAAAGATATGTACGCTTAATGTTAGTTTATCACAGCAAGCAGCGTTATTGCCAGTGAAGACGGCTGGTTGAATGTGCTGAGTTTAGTTCTGTCTTCTTCTGGAAAGGAGATAATATTCGATATGAGGATCCTGGAAACGTTTAAAAAAGAGCTGTCAATTAGCAATCCCAGACGAATTGCAACAAAATCTAGACGAGAATTTATTCTTTTATACTGCAGTTTCTCTTATTGTGAGCGAGTGTGCAATTGATTAATTATTTGATCATTGGCAATTTTCATGCCACTGTCAGAAGTGACGTCATCAGAAATGGTGACAGTGAGGTTGTCAGATGAATAGATATCATATCTCATAATGCTTAAAGTGATAAGATTCGGTGTTCATAAAAAAAATTTGATTTTATTCGACGAGACGATTTTTCAATACTTTTGAATTGGTTTAGACCATCGGGTTTTCCTTGAATACTTAAATGCCATAATGTTTATATTTGTAATTGTTGAGAACAACGAGTAGAAATCAATATGATTAAGAGTAATGACTTACTATTTTATTATTGTGTGGAAAATTTATCTTCGAAGATATTTAAAAATCTCTGAGATACAATTCGAGGATGATTGAATGGTTTCCTTTCCTAGGATCGCGTTATTTTGAAGGTGATCGAATGAACGATATATGCAATCGTATATGAAAGAGTTAAGTGACCATCAAATTGTCTCAAGGGGATTGATTCTTCGACGAAAATTCACTCATTTATGAAAAGTGTAAAGCATTCGAGTGGAAATCCATGAAATGTGCATTTTAATAGTGGAACAAATGAATATTTATGCAAAAAAGATGAGCAAAATGATTGAAATAGACGATATAAAAAGTGCAACGATGCTTACTTACTTCATGACAATTGCTTAGCTAACCTCATCTATCACGCAATAAATTTAACGCATTCATTTTGTGAAATATACTCGAACAATAAATTAGAGTTAGCCGCTATAAATATTGCTAATAAAAGCAAATTGTTTCCTACTTTCGGGAGCAAAGAAGGGGTATTTATTTTAGAGTTGGGGACATAATGTGTGGTGTTGAATTTTCTATTGATCGAAAAAATAAAACATCTACCAGATGACAATTTTTGTTTTTATATGGGAATGATCTCGCGAAGGAGTGGTCTCTTTATATAACAGTTATCTAAATATAGGAGTGATCTTGCGAACTAAGAGAAGTTCGAGTGATCTAACGACTAAACCGATAGATAAAAAATACACGAGAAGTAAGAAAAAAGGCGTTGCTAATTGAGAACAACAGCACAATTCAGTGTAAAATAAGGCAATCTTTACACAGTTATGTATCATGTTTCTTGAAAGGTGATATACAATGAAATGAGATGCAAAAATATGCTAATTTTTAAGTTGAAAATGTGCATTGCATTTATTATCGACTATGAAATATGAATTCATCATTAAAATATTATATCTCTACCGTATTTCAGAAACCGTCTTGATTCTCGTTTGCAATGATCTCCTAAAATTACTGTTGAAATTGTAGTTGTTGGAGTTACTACTGTTTAAATTAGAGTTATTCGAGCATTCATTGTTCTACGATATTTCGCGTAATGATAGAGAAGACATAGCGAGTGCTCTCCACTCTGTTGTATGTGATCAATATAGCGCTTGCAGAAAGTTCGCTCGCTTTGGTAGATCATCTTGCATCGAGCGAGTGCTCTCCACTCTGTTGTATGTGATGAATATAGCGCTTGCAGAAAGTTCGCTCGCTTTGGTAGATCATCTTGCATCGAGCGAGTGCTCTCCACTCTGTTGTATGTGATGAATATAGCGTTTGCAGAAAGTTCGCTCGCTTTGGTAGGTCATCTTGCATCAAGCGAGTGCTCTCCACTCTGTTGTATGTGATCAATATAGCGCTTGCAGAAAGTTCGCTCGCTTTGGTAGATCATCTTGCATCAAGCGAGTGCTCTCCACTCTGTTGTATGTGATGAATATAGCGCTTGGAAAGTTCGCTCGCTTTGGTAGATCATCTTGCATCGAGCGAGTGCCCTCCACTCTGTTGTATGTGATCAATATAGCGCTTGCAGAAAGTTCGCTCGCTTTGGTAGATCATCTTGCATCAAGCGAGTGCTCTCCACTCTGTTGTATGTGATGAATATAGCGCTTGCAGAAAGTTCGCTCGCTTTGGTAGATCATCTTGCATCAAGCGAGTGCTCTCCACTCTGTTGTATGTAATCAATATAGCGCTTGTAGAAAGTTCCCTCGCTTTAGTAGATCATGGTGCATCGCACAGTAACAACAACCTGGTGCATCGCTTCAGTTGTGCATAGTTGTTGCGAGTGTAGCGGCGTTGTGCGGTCGGTTTGGTTGCCTCTGTTTCGCAACCATTTCGTTCTGCTTGATTCTTTGTTGTTTTATGAAAGCTTTTATGCGTCTATACAGATATCCCATATTCATCGCTTTCTCCCTTTTTGTGACTATAGCTATCAAGATATGCATTTGTTTAATAGTTGTCAAGGCATTAAGGTATGCAGTTATTTACAAAAATTATTTGTTCCCTTTTCAATTCTTTTTCTTGAATCAGGTGAGTAATTTTAGATCAGATATTTGAGTGAACATTTTTAATGAACATATATGATGGTGTTGTTTCTAAATGAATGTAATAGCCTATTTATGAAGTAATTTATTCCTCGAGTTGACTTATGTAATCGTAAGCATTTGAGATTTGTAGAAGAAAAGTTTTGCTTATCACTTGATGCTTTCAATAGGAAATTTCTGGATTTCTGAGCGGAATCACTTGCAAATTTTTGATAAAACTTCATCGATAGAACGTTATTGATGTTCGATTGGCCGCATTATGAGAAAGTCCATTTTGCAACGTTTATCATAAAACCTATTAGTTTTTTAACATTCAACATTCTGTTGAAAAAAATCTTCCCTGGAGAAGATTTTTTGTTAACAGTTAAAAGGTAATAAGCCTTATTCAATGACTATTAATGCTTAGTTAAACTTGTTTTTGTTTGAAATTCCCATCGAACAATAGCCATTGAAGAAATATTTCGCAATGAAAGATTTATGAATTGTGGGTGAAGATGAATAGAGTGTAATATGAAACTAAAAGCAAATATGCTAGTGCATTAAATATTTGCATTGAAACTACTCTTTAACGTTTGAAATTCGATTCGTTTTTATATTCTTTAAAATTGAAAATATTTTTCAATGAATAAATAATTTTTGGCCGCTGTTATTTACTCGTTTGAGTATCGAAAATTGAATCACTTATTGCCTATGACTAGCAAACTTATTTTCATCAAAATATTTTTGGGTAGAATGTGGTGTTATTTAAGTAGCGCAGTATTGAACTTCATATGTGAGAACGGTCGATGAACTCAACTGGAATTGATTGAGCAGATAGGAAGGACATCAAATCAGTAGTGTAAATCCTCATCTTTGAACTGTTCTCCTGAAGGCACTTCACATCAAGTATTGGTAACTAGCAACTGTTTTAGAAATTGTGTCGTTTAATTGAAACGCTTATTTATCTTCTATATGTAACGATTACTGTAACAGCTGTCAATTTGGACTCAATGTTTATAGTATGGATATTTCCGGAAATGAATGCGTTGTCCGGTTTCGATGTTTATAGGATAGATAATTCCGGGAATGAATGCTTTGTTCGGATTCGATGTTTATAGGATAGATAATTCCGGAAATGAATGCTTTATCCGGCTTCGATGTTTATAGGATAGATAATTCCGGAAATGAATGCTTTGTCCGGCTTCGATGTTTATAGGATAGATAATTCTGGAAATGAATGCTTTGTCCTGCTTCGATGTTTATAGGATAGATAATTCCGGGAATGAATGCTTTGTCCGGCTTCGATGTTTACAGGATAGATAATTCCGGAAATGAATGCTTTGTCCGGCTTCGATGTTTATAGGATAGATAATTCCGGGAATGAATGCTTTGTCCGGCTTCGATGTTTACAGGATAGATAATTCCGGAAATGAATGCTTTGTCCGGCTTCGATGTTTATAGGATAGATAATTTCGGAAGTGAATGCTTTGTCCGGCTTCGATGTTTATAGGATAGATATTTCCGGAAATGAATGCTTTGTCCGGTAGAATACTTGCTCTCCCGTTTCATTCACAGTTTTTTTGCAAATCATCGCTGATTTCTCTAGCAAAGAAAAGCATGTTTGCTAATAATAAAATCTAGAGGTATAAAATCTAGAGGTAGCTCCGAAACTCATTATGATCGTTTTTCTACCAAAGAAGTGATCCACGAAAGAGGCTAATCCTCGAAGACGTCAGCAACGCATCGCTTAACACGACCCGAGATGGGCATTCAATATAGGGCAGAAAGATTAACGTCGAGCAAGAGTATTCCCAAACAGATTTAGTGCCTATATACGTACCAGAGTGTAATTCTGCTTAAAATCAGCTTTGTCACTTCTTTAGCATAACACGTTCAATCATAGAACAATATGACGTGAATAAAATCACGACCAGTTTTATGCTGTAGTGTGGGGATACCGAATGGTTTCATTGTTCTCAAAACTTAGAACTATAGGGTGCTAAAGTTATATCGTAATTGAGGATATTATTGAAAAAAGAATTAATTACATTGCAGTAAGGAGCGTTGTTGTGAAAAACATAGTTATACTACGGTAGGGAATATTAATGTAAGCAGTTCATTTGTACTAATGCTAAGGGATATTACTATGAAGAAATCATTCTCACGATAGAGAGTATAATTGCAAAAACTAAAGTGCTATAAGAGTGATCCTCCTTGTTGTTGTTGAGTATGACCTTAAGGATCATATGGGAATCAAAAATAGTTGATTGCAAATAATTTAGTGAGCAGAGATGGATCTCCGAAAGCGAATGCTGTACAGAAAGATTGCATGCAAATAGATACCAAGTTGAGTAAGGTTAGATAGCTGGTTTAACTACATGAGATTGCATCAACGCTTTTTATTTCTTACTACACTCATGGTAGGAAGTTGTCGAATAATTGGAAGAGGACATTCAAGATGGAGCTAGCCTCTAAGGTAGCGATTTATTATTGGACAGATCATAGCGATTTGGGCGAGTGTCCGTATTCTTCTATGAGGAAGTTGGAGAAAAAGGCTGGCTTTCAATGGAGAGCATGCGTTGATGCGAAGCGGAAATACACTTCCCCAGTTGAACAGGCTCCCATCGAGCAGCGATTCGATGAGGAAGGGAGTGACTGAGAGGTGGGGAAAAGGGGTAGGGTAAAGGTTAGGAATTTCCTTATTTATGTGCCCACAGCACCCTTCTCCTAAAGCATCGCTTTGCGCCAACACAGAGAGCTGCTTTTTGTCGCCTCTAACAGTGAAGCTTGAGGTGATTATGACGGTAGAGCGTATTTCCTGAGCTGATATTCAGTTAGGTATTTTTCCCAGGATCCGCCAATGTTTTAGGGCTTAAGTAGAATATAAATGTTGATGGGAAAGCGAGGAGCACGTGATCGTTTCATTTAGTCAAGTGTTCTGTGATATCTGATATTAAAATACGTTGCCTCTAAGGTCTAATAAAAACCTCAACGGAGTCTAAGTGAAAGAAAAGGTGATACATTTCCATTACCAGTGTTAAAAAATAGTATCTATAATGATAAGGTTTAAATAGTGAAAAAGAACTGATAAAACATTTTTTTAAATGCGAATTATTATGACGTCATAAGGCTATTGTTTTTTTTTTCAAATAAAATCTCAACGATTGGGAAATATTATATAGAAATATTAAAATAAACGAGCAAATTATGTGCATCATGTCTATGAATCTTCGACTCTAGAAGTTTTCTATTGAATTTCTTGTTTGTTGAGCACCAATAATTGTTTTGTTTTTTTTTTTTTTTTACTTGAAGAGACCATCTGCACTGTTCACCTGCGGCTATTTATCATTGAGGTGACCACGTGTTCCTGTATTGACTTCATTGTTCACTTTCGACATCATTACAGTATGTTATAGTGACCACGATTTGGAGTTATCACATTAATGCGAGGTTTTGCAAGTTGGAGATTTTAGAAATAAGAGGTTTGATTGATCAGAAAGGTTTTTCTCTCTGGACTGATATAGGTGAGAGCTGAGGTCAAGACGAGATGAGACGAGATCACATATTGACCTTTTAAGGTTGAAATTTTTAATTTGTTAGGAACAGTATTTTTTGTGTTCCTAAGTAACAAATGATGCTCCCATGAACGCTGTTGACCATTTGCTACCTTTGAAGGACAGGCACTTCGTGCTGTCAAGGAGCGGAGCCCTGCGGGCCTGCCTATATGAGATGGGGAGGGAGAGGGTGGGGTGGAAGTTCCATCATTCCAAAAATACCAATTTTTGGAGTCTCCATGCCTCAAAATGCAACCATATGAATTCGAGATAAAATGGCGATTTGATAGTTTTTAAGGTGGGCATATTAAAATGTAGTGATGCATTTTTAGAAAGAAAAGTGATATTTTTACCTATTCTCATAATCTTACGGCGGCATTTTATTTCCGGCCACACAGCTAGTTTAACAACGAAATTCAATTATGCTCAAGTCTAAATTTAGAATGCAACTTTAATGTTTGATAAAAAACAGAGATTGACGATCATTTCTATGTGGAATGAGGTGATGGAAGTTTAGAGGCGAATAGAAGGTGGATAATAATTGCCTCCTGCTGATCGATGAAAAAGGTGTTTCGAGATGCGATCTCACATCGAGTTTTGTGTTCACCGTAGAATGGCGCCAAACGAATCCCGTTCGAAATTTAAATCTCAATAAACCGGACTGAGTACACTCGAAAGCGAAATGTTGAAGCTATTAAGGATCACGCGCAATGTCGCAATCAATTCTGCCATTCCATACCTTTGCAATCCCTTCACACCTGTTTTCTTGCAATTTATTTAAGTTGGCAGTCAAGATTCTTCATCGCTCTCTTCAGTAAAGCTAATCTTGGTCTCATTAGTGAGTTTTTCAACTTTAACACCTTCAAGGGAAGGGGGCGAGGGTGGAAGATTGAGTGCATATTGAGATGAGTATAAATAAGTAAATTCTTTTGCCTTTCAGTCAAGTGAGTAGCCAACCATATGAACTTCTAATAAGTATGTAGGTAATTGTGAGGTGCACTGGCAATTATTTTACAAATACATAACTAACCACTTGACTTTTACAAATCATTGGTATGCGAGCGGGACAATTTGGCTCCATTTGTATTCCCTTGACTGGTCACTTAATGGTTATCGGTAGCTCGCATTTGCACCCAAAAGGTCGAAAAAAAGAGAGAAGAGTGCAATATTCGAATGCAATGAAGATTAAAGCCGCACAAATATTGAAGGAAACAGTTCATTTCTAATGCTGTGAAGATTTTATTTTATTTTACTCTTACTATGAGATTATCTACCACTAACCTAGGCACCTACCATTGAGATACCCATCGAATAAGGAATATTTCCTACTCGCTGGCAAGGAAAAAGATTGATCAAGTAGACGATTCCGGGGTTTGATTCGAGGAGTCGACTCATTTTGCCAAAGCCATTCGTAAATGGTTGTCATATGATGACAAAAATTCTCCAATATTATGTAGGCTTTTATTTCCTTGCCTTTCAAATGAAGGCTAATTGTCTAATGCATATGTAAATGGGTGGTAAGATTTAATAACGCGCCAAGATTTTTACAACTATCTTACTTTCATTGAACTTGCTCAAAACTCTTTTAGCTTTATAATCACGGAATTCCATTGTAAATGAAGTATTTTGAAGTTAATTCATTGCTTTTGAATGAAACATTTCATGCCTTTATGTAATTATTTATGCCTTTTGGGTAATTATTTATGTTTTTTGGGTAATTATTTATGCCTTTAAGTAGCAGTTATTCATACCTTTAGGTAATTGCAGCATCGAGTAATTACTTTCAAAACATTCTCTAAGTATCAACTAATGAGCAGATGTGTTGTCAATTTTTGTGAGAGAATGAAGTAACACCACTTAGCGTATTTACTTGTCGCGTATTGCTTGTATCGACCCATGAAAATGCTTGATACGATCGCAAATGTCCATAGGCTGGTTTCTTATTGATGCGCAGCCAGCTGGTACGTACTTTATTATCGCAATCTTTTGTTATGTCATCGATTTATGTAACAAAATAGATGTACACTTGCATTTGCCTTATAGAGAGCATTCTCTGTAATGCATTGAATTGCTTTACAATTTCTTTGCGATCAAGTAAACTTCCCTCTCGTACATATAGGGCTAGTTGCATCTATTCATTCACAGCTCAGTTGATTGCTGCTCATCAGCGTTTTCAAGAAATATTTAAAGGAACTATCGTGAAAATGATGAAAGAGGCGGGCAATAATCACTAATATCTAATTGGGATTAGAAGATGATTAGTTAGGGTTAGATGAAGCTGCTACTTGTTTTGCTTTAGCTCGAGCTACAAATCTCTATCACCATAGCTATTAAACGTAGCAAAAATACGAATCGAATAATTCAAATGAAGAAGAGTTATAATTTGTGCGTTTTTTCTCAAATGTTTTTCCCGCGTATTTCATTTCTTTGTTTCTCAACATTGAAATTCGCCAATTTCCCTTTGCGCTTGTTAACTTTGTTTGTATGGGCGGAGTTTCATTGTCGTTTCAAAATTTTCCTCTCTAAGCTACGAAATTCAACTTATCTTACATAAATATATTCTTATTATTATTGACGTTTTTTTTTTTGAGAAGGGTGATAGTAAAAAGTTTATAAATATGACTCATCCTATCGAACTACTGCATTTTTTATCCAATGATTGATTTTTTGTGGCCAATTTTGGACGGTGAATAGTGCGAAATTATATAGGTTGGTTAAAACAGTGTTAAGCCGAAGCGAAAACGCTCGTTGATGGTCAAAAATGGACAACAACGCAAAGCTTGTGTGGACCATATTTTATAGATTGGCTGACTCATTCAGTATATAAGCTGGTTGCCTCATTCGCATCAGCTGTCAGCTTTGTATCCTTAACCACATTTTTCTTGGTGCATTTTCAGTTAACATATCGCTTAGTGATGTAGTCAAACGCGAACTGTTAGAGCGTTTTATTTGAACGCTATTTTTTTTTCTTTAACTTGAATCTTTTTGAAGCATCAACTTATCTCTTGGAACGTTTTATTGTTTTTCCGTTTGCCTTTCACAGTTATTAACAAATGGAGTCGATATGAGGAATGAGTTGCCGGGCAGAAGGGGATTATCCTTCCCATTAAAAGCTCCCCCATTTTAAATATTCGATTGTAGTAGTTAGTGATGAGAAAATCTATCGGCTAGTTTAGCAAAAATATTTATTTCTATTAGGACCTTCAAGCAGTACCTAGCTTCTTTCCCTTCCTTCTTCCTCTTCCTCCTCTAACTTATTCCCCACTTAAGAAAAATGACTGAAAAAAATCCGATATTTTATCGACCTTTCGCAGAAATTTATCTGCTTTATGCTGAAAAATGTCCAAAGATTTATTCCTTGTAGAAAAGTTTTTGCGTTCAATGGGTTATATTCTATTTTGTGGCCAGAACTTCCGGAACTAGAACTTTTTTCCTCAGCACCCTAAACTTTTTCCAGTGACTTTTCCATCTGAATGAAATGTCAGGGTTAGTGATTCACTTCGGCTTTTCCAGTAACTCTTGAATACACTAGTCTTGTCGGTAAGATATGGCGCTATGAGGTACTCACCACAAAATGATTGCGTAATGGACTCTAAACTTTTAATTTACGTGCTGTAATCTAGGATAAAATAGCTGTATTTTCTAGCTGAGATGAAATAGTGATGTCTTGCGACCTCTTCGATTAGTAAACATTAAACGATCGTTGTAATTCTATTATGACGATGGGGTGTAATTTCAGGTCAGGAGGGAAAATTCTCAGTGATAGGGCTGGCCAAACAATATAGTCGAAAGAAAAAGCAGAGGTGTTATTAATCCCTTCTCGATAGATTAACCAAAATACATTGAGTCACATTCTACAATTTGCAATTAAATCGGGCAGGTACGTGAAGTAATTGTTTAGGTAATATATGGTATAATTCTGCACAAGGATTAGGGAAGAAATTACAAATCGGTCACATTCATTTGTGCAAAAACTTTGCGAGTAATCAGGGCATGCTGTGATATTTGGGATGTCAAGATGCTTTCTGCAGCAAGAGGGACATTGGACCACTACGTTGTACTATTCACATAGTTTGCATATATAGCTGTGTATTAAGCGAAGGGATTTAAAGGATTTTCACTAGTGCATCTGATCCATTGCTTTAGTCTTCAAGCCAGGAAAGATTATCGGGTTTCATCGTATTGCTGTTATTTTAACGATCAAACTGCCGAGGAAGGACAATGAGATGGCACTAACAGATGAGAGCGACGAATGGCCTCAGTAGAGGGATGATCGGAGGGATATTCGGGAGAGAGCACAAACTAACCGGAGCTGGTTTTAGGTCTCGGCGCACGGCACCCTCATTCCATAACTCTAATTACGTTGTTTGTAGCACGCGAACATTCGAATTGCGGGCATTGTCACCTGATGGTGTGCTCTCAGGTGCGCACATTTGATCGGCTACCCACTTGCTGGTGCCCTAAATTCATAGTCGATCGACCGTATCGTGCAAAACCACGATCCCCCTTCACGTACACATTACCAGTCGGTCACGGCACAACGCAATTGACAACGTTTCATCTCTAAAGACCACCTAAAGAGCATGATGGCTTCTGCTAAGCATGATAATTTCAAGAGATGCTTCTAAAGCGTTACTGATTTAGCCAATTGTAAGACTAATAAATAGGAGCGTTTCCTCCATCGCTTAACGCATACCCAGACGGCAATATGAAGGATATAAATAACGCTAATCAAGTTGTATAGAGCTAGCATATAAAATAGGTGCTAGATGCAATAAAACCTTTCAAATGTTGAACGATGAGAGTGGACCAAGGTGGAAATTCGGGGAAATGCACCGATTTGAGAAAGGTAGCCCTCATCGTTCACAAACGGATCGATTCTGATGTATATATCTGAATGTGTGCTCTGATTGCTCTGAGCAATTTAATTGAGTGCCATAAGAGTTAGCGATGTTAGCATACAATAAATAACACAAAATCTAGGCTGTAAGATTAGGTATGCCCTGAAAACTTATGCCATATCACTTCTATATGTGATAGAAGAGAGGTATAGCTGATCGTGCTGTTCTTCCTCCTCCTTAGGACGTTTTCTGCTTACTTGCTCCGAATATAGTGCTCCATCATTTCCGTTCAGCGCATCGCGAATCGTATCATATGGACCACCTATTGATATCTGATAGGTTCTCGTTTCAAAATAGTTTCGCTTGACCATAGACGCAAACCCCTATTCGCTGTATTATTGTCACTTCTGCAACATTTATTCAACAGTTGCGAACGTTTGCGAACACATGACATTATGAGGCTCGTTCTTTATGTGCATTTGCACACATGTTTCTGCCTTTCCCTAGTTGATCTCGAACTGAATGTTGAGCTCGAGCTACTATTGCGAAACTCGCGCTGGACTCATATGTCACCTACAGAAGGAAATATTTTAAGTTTATATCCTCTCTATCGGAAAATGACCTTCGAAACTAACACAACCTCATTCACGATGAAGCATTACGATTACATGTGCAACGTGTGCAATAGCTTTAACAGAGAATATTAAAGGTAGGGCATACTAAATTCTCTAGATTTTTAGAACGGAAGACGGTTTTTTTTTTTTATCAAGATAAAGCAAAAGTAAACAGAATTTCAAGTATATGCAATGTTGCCTAAAAGTATTTCCGAGTGATGTCATCTTTTTCGTATGAGTCATTGTTTTCAGTCTTGTAGAAGATGCGGAGAGATGCGAAAGGGGAAGGAGGTCCATTTTAGAATGCTCTCAATGAATACGCCAATTTTTTTTAGTTGTTAGCCGTAAGTGACATATTCTCGTTGATGTATTTATTGTTTCCTCCCCCTCCCCTTCCCTGGTCCTCACCTATCCCCCCCCCCCCTCTCATGCATTTCAGTTTACTGAATAAGTGCATAAGAATACGAAAATCCTTTATTTGCAAAGAGCTAGTAGTGGCAAACCCAAATCGTCCTGTCGGCCGCCATTCACCATGCGATTTCCCTCTGCGTAGTGTTGCTGTATGCACACGCGTTGTGCTATTGCGCTATGCACATTGGTTCACATCGCACACTGGGTGTCGCATTTACCACACCGTATTCCTTTGCTCTTTGCCACTCATCACTTCTCTTGACAGCTGTGATCGCCTAATTGCGTATGCTCTACGCTCGAGCAACCAATGAAAAACTTTTTTTTTGCTCAGGATGAACGCAGAGTTTTGGATAGGCCTGGAAAGGAATGAGGGGGAAGGGGGAGGAGGCATCATTACTTTATCTGTAACTTTTCAAACAACTTGAATATTTCTGATATAGGAGCATAGGAATTTCTATAAGTGCAGTTGTAAGACATGAGATTATGGTCAGTTATCGAAGATTTCGGTAGAAAGGACCCGTAATTTTACTTTGAGCAGCTGTGATTTCACGCCGAAAACTGAGGAAAGAGTATATGTACATCGCTATGACTTCATAAGCGAAGTGAAGGTCTAGTAGAAGTGAAGCATGAAGTCACAGACCGCTAGGCCGATAGCAAATGATAACGCCCTCATACAGTATATTCTCAAATCCTTCATGACGAACTCGGTTAATCGTTGTGTGTCTATGTATTTGAGGTGCCATACGGTATCCTGGCGATCTGGGAATTCCCGAGTCTTGCGAATTTCGTTTAGAAAAGTTTCTCATTTCCTTGGATCATTCAAATTAAGGCTGTTTTTAATGAAAACGGTATGAACGACCGTACGATTATTAAGGAGGATAAAATCAAGATACAAGACTTTCATATGTTTTTGGACAAGATTTGTTCTTCATTTATCGAGCTTTTTGGGCTTCCACATTTGAATTAGGCGCAAGGGGCACATCAATTTTATTGAATTTTCATCATAGTTTGTAGATTTCGATAGGAAATTGAGAGCGTTTTAGTTATCACGTCGAATAAAAACGTAGAGATCGATCATATTTGGTCGGTTGAATAACAAAGATTGCTGCTTCTTATATGTTATAGGTGCGACTTATAGTAGATTATGCCTGTGTATATGTGTGCGCCATCAAACAGTTGGTTACTTTTTAGACCTGTGAAATGGTTGCTAAGGCAAAGTTATTGACCATTTCGTTTGTTATCTAATTTTTTATTCTACGATATTTTAATTTCATTAAACGGCAGTAACGAAATTTGCTAGAAACCGAAATGCAATTCTGCACGATGATCTCTGGAAAGGTTACTTATAATCAACTTTGTCATGACTTAGCACAATATTATTCTCATAGTAAAGTGGATCGGCGGAATATTATTTTCTTCATGCAAACAACCGGTTGCTTGAATAGAATTTTTTGCATTTATGCATTTTTTCGCAAACATTTTTGCATTTTGCATTTTTTTTTTTTTGCATTTTTGCATTTTGCATATCGTTTTTGTAAATTGACTTCGCGAAAATGTGTCTTGTGGTGACGTCATATTCGTGTGTTCGTATGTATTTGTGTGTGCCTATCTATGCGGTATTCATTGAAACTAGAGTTGTGAAATCTGACTGGTATAATGTTTATAATATAGGGTGACCTTTGACCTGTAGATCTCGAATGAAGTCATAGAAATTAAATTGTGAATTGTTCTGAAAAAAAAATTTCCATGCGTAAAGAGAATTTTTTCAAACATTCCGCGTCGTTCTTCGCTTCATGTGAAAACGAAACTTTTTTATACGAGAGACTTGATCGGGCGATCGGATCAGCTAGGATTTGAAGGAATAATTTCGTGCATTTCTTAGTTTTTTTTGACACCGATCAATCAGATGAAGAGAATGCAAAGGCGCATATTCCACCAGCTTGTTTTCGCGTTTATTTTACATCCGATTCTCTAATTCAACCACCATCAAAACTCTGCGGTCGATGATCGACTATAACATCTTACATGAAAGATGATAAAACTCAGTTTCAAATTAATTAGTTTTTTGTTCTTTGAGGATTTATGTGTCGGTCGGTTTGCTAAGGGGCACATAATAATAAAAATAAAAATTTTTATTCATAAAATAAAGAAAGCATGGAATTGCATGTCCTTCGCATAGAGATTTCGCGAATGTGGCTATATTTGCGTGGTAAATGCTGGTGGATCGTATGTCGCGTTCCTGAGCCGTCGACTGTAAATAACGATTGGGTGGAGGCAGCGGGAGGGCGTCGGTGATCATGTGATTAGGACGATGTGGGCAACGAGGGTCGAGAACTAACAAAGGGACGTCTCTCCTTTGTGTGCCCTGCGACTCCCTCTTTGTGCACACGCGGCGTGCTTCCGCCCTCGCGCAGCATCGCCTCGATGGGAATTGCTCTCCGTTGGATCCAGCTCCCTCTCTCTAGGTTGAACAACCACCCTCTCAATCCCATAATTCATCCACCCGTCTTCACTTCCCCCCTCTCGCCCCCCCCCCCCCACCCTATTCCGTTGCAGAAGGTTGCTTTTGTTCACGTTTATGAATGTCGTTAAGCTTGTTTAGTCAAATAATATACCCTTTTTATGAGGGAAAAATTTAGCGCTCTTTATTAGTTTATGGCGCCGACATCGTAAAATATTTCACGCATATTGCCTATTCATTTTAGTTTCTGTAGCAACAATTAGCTCCTTTTACATACTTATTTATTCTTTCTTTTGTTCTTTTTATTTCCGACTACATCACTTAGGTGCAGCGATTGTTGAAAAATTCAGAATGTAACAATCCGATCGTATAGGATGCTATAAATAGACGATTGGAAATTGACGAATTTGACAACAAATGGGATCACTGTTCATTTCTCGATTTTAATTTTAGGCAGTGGGGAGGGGAGGAGGGAATTATGAAAATCACTACTTTATGCTTTTACCTTCTCATATGTTGCAATTGCACTGGTATTCTCTGCAAGGAAATATTTGAATATATTCTTAATGTTGTCGCTTCTTTAGAAGAGCGTTATATTATCAAATCCGGTGCATCTTTAATGAGACGATATTGAGTTTCCCAATGCTCTGTTGAGTTTCGCAGTGTTTTCCAATTCGTAAAGCATCGTACGCATATGAAACGTGCAGACGGAATCTAACATGCTCTCAGGTTTGAAACCTCAAGTCTAGTAGCTAGAGACAAATCTCCACTTCACTCTAATTTCCCCGCGTGCATTTTTTTATCTCGATTCTAATTTCATGATATCTAGTGGAATTGCCTTCTACATGGATAAGCAGATTAATGCTGATGGGGGATTACATGATTTAATTTATATATTTTCTCACCTTTATGTCCCATTTCTCCTACTATGCATTGTTATTGTCAATCGCAAATACATTTATCCTACATAGCTTCTCGGTGAAGTTGATCTTCGAATCCTCCAAAATTCTTCCTTACGACTCGATGCATAGAGGTGTTGATGCTACAGTATCCTTAAGTAAGGAGGCGGAATTAATAAAAATTCAGGTAGTGCGGCATAATTCATTTATGGAAAGTTTATTTTGTTGCTTTCATTTCCCCCTCTTTTTTTCAATCAAACCTTCATATTGAGTAGGTGTATAGCAGGTTTTTCGATGTATTCACTTGTAAAATTCAGGCTCCAGGAGAGCCTGACTTACACGGGAATCGTATCCTTAAGAACAGGAACATCTCTCATAGCCGCTACAATTAGAAATTTTCAACTATTTTGTTGTCAGAATTTCAAAAATTTCACTTGCTTTGATGCAGTCTGTTTTTCGCTTTAGAAACAGTCTACTTGAAGCGCTATGATTTCCATTCTTCATCGTGGAATGGATCGCCAGGGATTTTTTTCCTGAATTCATATATTCGTGAATCCTTCGTTTCAGTTTTATATATTCGACTATATATTTTCCAGAAAGTGTCCATCGTCTTACTGGTTTTTCTACTTCTTTTACCACTTATGCATTTAATTTATTCTCCTCGAACTGATTTATAAAGATTACATAGGAACCATAAAACTATCACTTATGTCGACTTGAAAATGAAATTATGTCATTATTCGTGTGCGTTTATTGCTATTAAAGCTGCTAAGATGTGTGTTATGCACATTTGTACATGTCATGTCTGTGTTTGCGTCTGTGTCTGTGTCTGTGCATGCGCGAATGCATGTTTGAGTGTGTTTATGTTTGTGTGTACACGTATTTGTGTTTGTATGTACATATGCACACATGTTTGTGCTTACGTGCTTTTGCTTGTGTATTTTTTATGCGTGCAAGGCTTGCGTATTTGTTTATGTGCGCGCTTGATGCTTTCAACATACCGTATTATATCGAATAGGGATGTGAGAGTAATGCATTTCTCATACTTTTGGATGGGACTTTGAGGATATATATATAGGATATATATATATATATATATATATATATATATATATATATATATATATATATATATATATATATGAATTGTGATATGTGGAAATGCTTTTTCATGTTTTATGAGGGACAATGACAACTAGGGATGAGGATTTTTATTCGGTGCCTTAGGGCATGAGTGTGTCGGGTCTGTAAAGGAAGGGTGGCGGAGAGGTATTTCAACGAGCTTGTTAGACAGTTCGCAGTGATCGGTTGATCGGTAGCCAGTGAGGAGCTGTCGTGTTTAGTGAGCATCGAGGGAGTGCATCGCTATGGGGGATGTGCGAGAGACCGCCTGTGGTGTGAGCTGGCAAGGCCGCACACACAAAACGAGTTCGTCCAGAGACACCGATCATAAGAGGCGCTCTGTTGATTTCTAAAAAAAGTTTATAACGCAAAAGGGAAGGGATGGGAGAAGAGTGATCTATTCACGAGAATCGCCGTCCGGTTTTCGTCCCAACTGAAGTACCCCGGCCAGCTCAGTTCGCTGACAACCCCTTCGAGCGGCACAATGAGGCAAAATGCCTCAGGCGGTGACATGTTGCTGTCGTCATATTTAGCTTTCTTTCTTGTCTTCGAGCCCAACCTCTCATGTCATATGCTTCGTTGCACTCCGGGTAAATGGTGGCTTCCTCTAATGCTTTTACTTGTGAATCTTTTATATATTTCATAGGTTTTTTCACTCATTGAAAATCATAAATGATGCTTGATAAAATAAACCCATAGTTTCAGAGTGTTATAGAAGCATATGCCACTTAGCCTGAATTTTATCTGAGGTAGTTGAGGACTTACCTGAGGCAACTTATATGTCATATCAAAATAACCTGTCGTTTATTTATTGATGATTCTCAGAAACGTCGATATCACTCATTACTGATTAGATAAGCGATAAGTTTGGTTGAATAGTGATAAATGGTTGAGTGTTAACTGTTGGATGCCGATAGATTGCATTAATTGACAACCATAAGCAAACTTCATTTGAAAGCTTTATTTGAGGAGAAGGGAGGGAAACGGGACAAGAGTGGAGATAGAAATGGCAAAAATCCGTTAAGGCGAAGTATAAAGCAAGCGCAAATCCTACTCTTTCAGAGATCTGCACAGGTATATTACCGGTAGCGTGTTGTGAATATGGCGATGAATTACGTTTGCAATTACATCATATATCACCCGTAAACTCACTGAGATGCTGTAACACTGATGTTGTTTTATTTTGCATTATTTATTAATATTTATATAGTTTAATGTATAGTTGTATTATTCTCGAGCAAATAAGTATCACTGATGAATGAAAGTGATTTTAAAAAATTTCGCTTTGTAAACGTTTTTCAATGAAAATTTTAGTGTTTTTTGTGCAAATGTGAAATTTCAACTTGTAAAGCTTTATGTCGAATCTTTATATAACTTATATTACGCCCAATGTTAATCAACTGCGATCAACTTTTAACTAGAAATAATCTTAAAGTTATTTAATTAGGCTGGAATAAAGCGATCATAGAAAGTTTATAGAGCTTTATATCGCCTAGAATTGACATTAATTTATAGTTGTCGATGAAACGCATATTTAGGTGCCAGTGGAGCGTGCTTGGAATATGACCCCACTAAGCCTTATTTCCTTGCCTTGGACTTTCTGTTTTTTTTTTCATTTTTGTTGTAAACGTTTAGCGACACATGCCAAGTATGTGTAGGTAATTCACTGCAAGCAGATAGATGCGTATATCATAGCAAATGCTGATCAGTTGAGAGTATGGGCTTTGATGTGTCTCTAATGTTTTCTGAAGTGCATATTTTGATGGCGGATCGTTTCGATGGTTATATATGGTGGACAAGATGAGGAACGAATAAGAGGGGCGATACAAGCAAGCAGCACCTGTGACTGCGAGGAGCCTGTATGCGAATCGGCGGCTATAAGCGTGTGTGCGTTTGAGTGCAGCCGGTTGACTGCCTTCTTTGTGTGGTGCTCGCATCCTCTGGTTGGCCACTCCGCTCCAATTCGCGCGTTACCACCAACCCCCTTAAATAGCGCGGTTCGCATTGCAGCTCGCTTGCGCAATCTCGTGTTCGTTCCATTGCTTTCAACCCTCTATGACACCAACAACCTCCCTTAACTCACTTGTTTATTCCACCTTTTAATATTTACAGAAATTTATAGATGAACGACATTATAATTTTCATCAGTGAGATGATGACAATCATGAACAAATGACCATATATCTGTCAACAACGTTCATTGCTTGCGTTCTTGAGTACTGAAAATTGATACTGTCACATAAGATTGTTGTGTCGAAATCATAAATAGATTAATTTTCAACGAATTTTAAAGTCACCATTCTTTATCATGGGTTTTGTAGTTAATTTGCATTTTATTAGTGAGGAGTATGGTCATCTTTGACACTGCTTTCTTGCAAATTCAGTTGGTTGGAACTCGCAAATTGCTCTTCACTGCTTCCTGCAATTAAAAAAAAAATCTTTGATGCAATTATCAAAACCATCAATGTCCCAATGCGTATATTGTCTCTTACGATAAACTTTCTACTATACACTCAGGTAGTATGTAGTTGTTTAGAGTGATACGATTCCGAATTATTTATGTAAATTTTCACCTTTAGCAGACGTGGAAATACATTTTTAAAAACGCTTGGATTATTTGACTCCAAGCTTTAGGGACATAACAATTGTTATTGATACAAACAGGCATCATCGCTTGGATCTTTCTACCTGCATTGATCAAAAAAACTTCCCCACATGATAGGGGAAGTCCCATGCCCCAGCTTTGACAGTTATTATATTCAGTGGGTTATTTATAAGCCGCCAGCAAGTTTTTCTTCTCTGCTTATCATCAGATGAATTATAAATCAAATAGTTTAATAGCTCGTGGTTAGAGGATGGGAGGGGAGATGAAGGAAGGGGGACTGATCGATGTTGCTAAATTTGAGCTACAAATATCGCATGCGACCAAAAAATTCGGATGGGTTGTCTGATGTGAGAAAAAATTGTAAATTCCAATTTCCTTTTACTGATTTTCCAAAGAATTTTGCTTGCTTTCTTACCGCAATTCGCGCAAATTTCCCTTTACTTTCGTTTACTTTCTTCAAGTTCATATGCTCCCGCAGAATTTCACTACGTCTTGAGCATTGTTCCCACTTTCTTCAGGAATTTCCAGAAGAACACCGATATTAGGAGGAGCTCAAGATTAATTGATAATTACGATTCGAATAGGTTTAATGTCAAACTATCCAACTGTTTCTTGCATTTTTCTCAATTAAGATGTTTGGTTATATGCAAATTACTGCTGTGTCGGTTAAGTTATAGCTCACAAGGCCTGATTTGAAACATTTGAGTAGAAAGGAAGTGTAGAGGATAGGTACAAGCCACAAATCATAATATCCTTTCGTCGATGCGAAAGAACATTTCATATGCACTAATTTTGATCGGCGGATGATGCTATTCAATTATTATTGCCTATAAGTTTTCATTGAGAATGAACATATTTTTGCAATTGTGGAACGTACGGTATCACTGCTTACCTCATGCAATACCTTTTTATGGCGTCTTTTTTTCGCAAATTTATTTGAGTTTCCGCCAACGTTTTTTGTTCTTGACCCCTTTCTCCTCTTTCAGAATTCATTGTTTTGGAAACAACCCCCTCCCTTTTCCAGTTTTGCATTGTGCTTATTCATTGATTCTCAATATCGATTCCGATTATTGTAAATGATAAAACATTATTACTTTTCACTACCCTTGTTTGTTTCGAGTGGATATCGTCCATAGTAGTCGCTCGTATGCTTTTGTTTGTTATTTTTGCGAACGATTGCTTGATGATTAACTGCTCGGTAAGTGTGCGAAAACAATGATACTGTCGTGATATTCACCTATTTTCACGGCCGATATTGCAAAACTTAGCATTTACTATAAAGAAAATGGATCTATATATGATGCAGTCTCCAGTTTATCACTCAAAAAAATGAGTTTATATATGATGCAATCGGACTTCGTTGCTAAACAAAAAAAAAAACCCTCTATGTATTTGTAATTAAAAGTGTTCATCGTTGTAAGCAAGTGTGATGTTCGATGAGTAAGTATCATGTTCGATGCTTAAACAGGTCTGTGCACTCACACGAGGGTATGTATTCTGATAAAGGGGGCTGTTCTCGGAGGCGAGTGCATCGCCTCTCTTTTATGGTGCATTGTTCATATACAACCACCCCGCTTCTTACTCGATTTTGATTCTTCTTTTTGTGGCATTCTCCCTTTTTCTTCAACACTCTTATTGTGACATCTCGCCGATCACACTCAAAAATATTCTGCCGTATTTTTTCATCTTTTGCTCTGAGGAAAATAGATTTTATTAAGGTGGTTTTATTCTGAATGTTTTTTTTGTGTGTGTGTGGGGGGGGGAAGGAATGTTGCTTTCCTTGAGCATCCTCTATGGTACTATTGTTCATCTTCTGTAGTATATATTTGATTACTTTATTTCGTTTGGACACTATACTCTATTAAGCTTAACATTTTTGAGTATTATTGAAAGGTGAAAGCATAGTAGCAATGCTAAGATTAATTTCACATGGAACTTAATTTTGCAGCACTCTCTGTGATCAACTGAAGTTTATTTCTGTTAATTCCGATACATTATTGTATTAGACAATTTGAAAATTAGATTTATGGGTTTGAATTCATTCACTGTATATTTGACTCGTATTTATTGAACCAGTTGGGGATATTTGTGACGAATCGACATCGATAAATACATCTTTTTTATACGTAGTAATCTCATCCCTCCTCGTTTTCAAGAATTGCATTGAAGCACAAACCGATCGGATGTTTCATTGAAGTGGATTCTGCTAATAAAATGCTAACCGGGTGGTTGAGAACAACAAGTTTTCGCAAGGATTCTGTATGAAACGCTATGCGTGAATTAGCCATTAAAAAGCGCTCTCAGACAAGGATAGCATTGCACGAGAAACGAGTTCTCGTTATCAACTCATCTACCCCTTCACTCTTTCTCTCGTAGTTTTTTTTTTTTTTTTTTTTGGAGGCACATTTCCAGTCGTTTCAATTGCTTTTCTAAAAAATGCAAGCTCGTTTATCGAGTTTCGATATTTTTATACCGCACGTTCGATTCATTCTTGAAGTCCTTTAAAGCGAAATGTTTTTTTAATCGATTTCGTTATATCGTTTATTGTCTTGTCGTATAATGAAATGTTGTATATTGAAAATTTTTTCGTTATCATATTAAGTTTAATGCTTTTTAAAGATTAGATAAATTATTATTTACGAAAGATTAGATAAAAAATAAAAACCTCCAAAGGTTTATCGTCTTTTCTAATTGATTAAACATCGCGTGAAGTGCTATTCGAAACGCTTAAATGATAAGGTAATGCCGAATTTCATATCAGCTGTCTTTTAGTTAACGATATTTATGAATATCTTTAAGATATCTCACCTTAATATCTTTAAGACTGCGAATCTCCTGCTTACATTGTTGGTTATATTGGTAGGAGGGGGGGGGGGGGAAGGGTTCAAGAACTTCTATTGTGAAGCATACTCAGATCGCTTTATATTTCAAAAAAAAAGTTAAACCTTGGTTTTATGGTAGAGCATTTCTCGAAAAGATGCTTGAAATAACTTTTTAAAAAGTTTGCAATAAAAAAATTCGCTCTCTGGAGCTGTTTTTCGAGTCGACAGATCGGTCGCGATCCATAATTCACTAAGAAAAAAAATTTTTTTTTGGTGATTTATCTTTATAAGCAACCCCAAGTAGGTAATCCCATTTGTTCGTTGGTGTAAATCTAAACTCTACCCAACGATTGCAAACGACGGGTTGGTTTTCTGACCAAATATGGAAGCTTCTGGCCAAGTATGGCTGCCTGACCATGAAGTCGGTATATGGTTATCGCGGAGAGGGATGTGGACTTAGCGAAAAATAATTGAGAGGGTTCCAATGCGTATAAAAGAAATGCTAAGTCTTGAAATACAGTACTGTGACAATGAGAACACTCCATAATGCCTTGTGAACGGGAGGGGGAAAGAGAGGAGTTGGATCACTATTTAATTGCAGCATAACAAAGGTTGGAATGACATGGGGTACGTGAGATTTGTACATTCGTTGAAAAGATGCGCAATTGTTGGTGTAGATTTTAAAAAAGCTGCCGATAAGCATATGTCATCGTGTTAGGTGTATTTTTATCGCAATATTATGACACACTTTACAGTATTGTGTCTAATAGAGTAGTCAATTCGCACTTCTTTTGCATTAAGAAATAAGAGGGTGAAAGGCTAATGGAGACTAGAGTTGAACTTTGACCAGAGAGAATATGGGACGTCATTATTCTCCTTCTGGAATCGTAGAAGAATTGAGCCTTCGACATTTGTACTCCCCCTCCTCCTCCCCCCCTTCCCCCCGTAGAGATGTGTGAATTTTATGGTAGCAAAGAAATTGTTGCGGTACTTATTTATAGTGAAAAGCTAACCTGTTATTAAGAGACACCTTAAACGAAAGTGTTGATGTAAGCCTAAAGCTTCGGTTGCTAATTACTTACTAAATAGCGTAATTGTCGTAGCGTCGTGCGTGGTCATAGGTAGTATTTTATTGCTTACTTCATATTCTCGTCTCTGTCCATGCGTGTTCTATTTGTTGAAATTATAAGACATTAATTATTGAAAGCATCGACTTGGTTATGCTAATTCTGAAATCATTTCAATTTGTGATATATGTTTTCAATTCTTGTAATCATAAAAACACCCATTTGATCCTATATATGTCATTTCATTCAATAATATTTCACATAGACGCATATTGAGTGGAAATAAAACCTGATGGGAATCGAGGATCATATGGTTACCCTCACGCACATTTGTGTGATAAGTAAATCCCATGGAATACGAGCAGACCAGATAGTGCATTTTGCTGCTGTGATAGGCATTGAACATATAATACATGTGTTTTCGAAAAGATTTGTGGACTATAAAAGAAAACGATGGGTGTATTAATGGCAAGAGGGAGGGGGGAGGGATGGTATTGTAGAGGAGGATTTAATTCAAATAAAGATAGAAATGAATAGGTTTCTATAGGTGAATTTCTATGTCGATAAGTCGATTCGAGATGAGATGAAGTTATATTGAATGGAATTTAATTTTTTGTTTAATATTTCTTGATAGGATTTCCTAATGACTTTTTTTGTTAATATTCCTTGTTATCACGGAGGAATTGTTTTTGATAGCAAAAGTTTTTTTTAAAAAATAGCGTCAATTTTGAATTCGAGAATTAAACAGTTGTCTAATTTCATTTCTATAGATTGCAAGTAAAATGGGCATTTCCTTTTGCAAAAAAAGGCCTTGCTTACAGACGAATGTTTCCGCATATTTTAAATGAGTTTGTTATCATAAACACAGCGATTTATGTTGAATATATATCAGTTGCGTAAAACCTCTCCTGCACTTATAGTACCATTTGAATCTATCAGCAAGCCAACGTCTTTAGTGCTATGAAATGTGAGGTGTTATCTTTTTTTGCACGATTTATTCATTGTTCAATAAAGATGGCTATATGGCTAAAGATGGCTAAAGACTTGCAAATATTAGTATTTCTCTTTATTAAACAAGTATTAATCTTTGTTCACTTATGAATATTCTTATATGTATTGTTAGTGGATTAATTGCTTAATATTGCCTTTTTTTTGGATTGTTTTTCTAATCGTTTCTATGGCTTCAATTATGAGCGTTATTACTCTTTATTAAACAAGTATTAATCTTTATTCATTTATGAATCTCCTTACATGTATTATTAGTGAATTAATTGCTTAATATCGCCTTTTTTTCGATCGTTTCTCTAATCGTTTCTATGGCTTCAATTATGAGCGTATGCTTTTTTATTTCTTTGATAAGAGTTCTCTATCATTTCCTTGTTTACAAATTTCATTTTCATCTTATCTTTCTTAGTGATTGACTATTATTTGAAAAAATTTCGATCATCTATTAGCAAATTGATGTTGTTCCGTGGATTTTTTTTTTCTCGTTGATAATCAGAGCTTTAAAAAAAAATCGACAAATTATTTCTCGATCGATGCATTTTTTAAGTTGGGTAATCGGAAGGTTTTTCCTTCTCAAAAAGGATAGCACGATAGATTCATTCACTTTCGTTCTGTTTCTACGATTTTTTAAATCAAAGTTACTTGTCGTCTAATATGTGAGTTATCATTGTTTTGTCGGTTCAAAAAATCTGCTGAGAATATTGTTGTGTTCCCATTCATTCAATACCTTTTTCTCTCTAAAATATTGTGGAGTTTATCAGCTGCGGAATCTTTGAAGTTATACAGTACGCAATCGGTGTTTACAAACCCTGGATTTAAGCTTAATAAAGTCATCAGCACAAATTTCGATGTAATCACTGAGCGATGTATAGTGGGATCATGAGCGGTTAAATATTATCATAAAATCAGATTCACTCGTATAAAAAAATGTTTTATAGGCTTTCATTATGTATCTATTCATTGATTGTCCCCGAAAATTTTCCAGCTCTAAAGAACATTTCATTTTTCTTTGTTATAATTGTCCTCCCGGTCAGTCTTGAAATTTTCAACAATATTTTCGATGTTTTGAAGGTTATTCTCTTATAAAAATTCAACAAAATTTTTTTCCATCCTTTTTCAATAAACAAATTTATTTCGATGAAAATTTAAAAATTGCTTAGAAATTTTCTCAAAAGCAAAAGTTCAAAGCGAACTCATACAGTTGATCACATATGTGCTTGTTAATATGCGATAGGCAAGGTGAAAGGAATGGAGGAAGGTGGAATGAGGGGAGTGCTATGATATAGTTACTGATATTGCTACCGAACTTGCTTTCCATTCACACCTTATTAAAGATAGCTAACGGTGGGTATTGTGCGAATTTATTAGGTTCCACAAGGTTGTAATTATGTACGGTTTATTAGAGTACTTCAAATGGGATCATTAGAAGTGATCTAAAGTGGTTCAACGTTCATCCTGAAACGCTTTGCTGTTACTTATAAAATTGATAATTGCGTTAGAAAATAAATCATATTTAAGCCATAGCTTTGAATTATTTCTTCGTTTGCCGTTTTTTTGCTTTATTCGCCAATTGAATCTTCGCTAAGATCATTAAACTCGAAGGAAAGGAAGGAAAAATTTTATTTAAATTTGAAATATGCGTATATTTTGAATAGTGATTGCCATTGTTGTTCCATTCAAATGTTATTTCTCGGGTTGTTTTCTACGATTATTGAGATTCTTTTCAGTTATAAAAAAGCACTATTGAGATTCGTAAATAAAACGTTGCATTTTTCATAAGCACAGTTTCGATCTTGCACAAATTGGACCAGCGTAAGCGCAGCATGCTCAGCGAATTGGCTCTCAAGGTTGATTGTCAGTTGCCCGATGCTATTTTCGCATTGTTCATCGGTGGGGTATTGTTCGATTTGGATGCTCGTGACACCTTTCCCTCCCTATCAAACAGTGTATGTAGTTACGAGCGATGGCAGATACGAGAAAAGATGAAGAAACAATAAATTGGTTCCGATTCTTTTTTCTAAGTCTCAATAAAATGCAAAGGAAATTGTTTCTTTCAAAAGTTTTTGAGGTTTTTAAAGAAATAGAAATGATCTTTTCTCACATCATCGATTACTAAGATTCTTCTTACTTATAAAAATGCCAGTAATACGTCACGCTAACCTTTTGACCTCTTTCCGCCTTCAAAATATCTGCCCTTGCCCGCGGGTTGTGAATGTATTTATCGCGAATGCGATTTTGATGTTGATGTGCGTATGTTGGATGTCTTTGATGAGATTCATTAGTGACGTTGAAAAATGGAAATGCATATTAGCACGTTGTACTCAACAGAAAAGGAATGAGCCTACTTTTATACCTTTACCTTTATAACTACCTTTATAACTTGTCCCCATGATTTCTACCCTTGTTGTTTTGCCATTATGGAATGATCCCATATCAGTATCACTATTTTGTTTCTTTTATGTTCACTCAATTCTCGTGCTATTCATTCGACGAGTTTCGGTTGTATGTATTCATATATCTACGAAATTATTCAATTGCAGTTGATTGGACATCATTGAGCATCCAAACGCATCGGTCTCGTTGCTGACACAGTCGGCTGTCAGCGATTTTCTACGACACGTTCACGTAACACAAGCGCCAGCCGCATCTAACGTTCACAAATCATCCTCACATACAACAATATCGGTCACCTCAAACACGCCATCACCTAAACCTAAAATGGGTGGATCTACAATGAAAACGGCGAAAGTATGGCGTTATTTTGATCAATTACCCACTGAAGAGCAGGCAGCCGAATGCAAAATATGCTGCAAGAAAATCAAAGCCACAAATAGCAGGTTTCTTTTCCCTCTAAACTTTCTTTATCATTATTTTTTTATCGGAAAGAAGTTGAGATTCATTAGCGGTATTGCTGAACGAGTTTAATTCCACGTCGTAGAATTAAACTCATAATTTTTTGCAGACTAATCTATAATCCAGATCATAAATCCCCTAGTTTTCGAATATTATAACCTTTTTTTTCAGCACCTTACCTTTTTTTTCAGCACCTTACCTATAACTAATTCTAAAAGGAAACTTTTCTTTAGAAATTTATAGAAAAATTGAATTGGCTAGGTGGTGTCGTTGCTGTATTTATTGCTTGTTGGCTTGGGAGATGTAGTTGTTTATGCATTCATCAAAGACAAGTTGTGCTATATTTGCAGTACAACGGGCATGATACGCCATCTACGAAGCTGCCATGTCAACGAATATCAACTTCTTCAAGAAGCTCGACAAACCGGCTTGGTCATCAAGCAAGGTTTGTGCTTCCAGCCTTGAAATGCTTCGTAGTATATCAATAGTCGAAATACTTTCTAGAGGGCCACATATGATATCTTTTATTGCCATTGTTGTTCCATCTGCACGCTGTATAGAACTTTTTGATTGTATTTAGAAAAGGGAAAATTTGCCGCTATTCATTTCACTTATATACGCTTATAATCCTTCCAGATTTTCGCGATCAGTGCGTATTCCTTCAAGAGAGGGGGGGGGGGGGGGTGGGGAAATGCGAGCGATAGTATTTCCGATAGAATTCATTTGTTCAAATTAAAAAATGATAGTGTTTGTTCGTTATTTTTACCATATAATTGTTATTAGGCTGCTATTTCAGTTAGTCAATTCTGTGGAATTTTACTTAGCAACATTAAGCACTCTACGAAATTTTTTTAAATATTTCATTGAATAAGTATCCCATCGGAACAAAGTTTTTGAATTATAGACGAGAAGTCAAAAGGAACAGCAAAGCAATTCACTGATACTGCAAAGCAAAAACCGAAAGAGGCAAATGCGCATACGATCGCCAATCTCATTGGTACATCATCGGAGGTATCTACTGTTTCTTGAATTGTCCTCATTTCTCGTCCTGAAAAGTGATCAACACCTTTGTGGATGCAATCGTTATCGATGCAAGTTTCTTGGACATAGGAACGTTGACCAGGTTTTCCTTTTCCGGAATATACATGCCGTTTAAGGAATAGGATCAAGCTTTTCAAATAGGCAAGTAGAATAAAATGAATTCAAAAACGACTCAAGATAGTTATACAGTAGTCGAGGATTTTTTTCTTTGAAGTAAAGTATAATCCAGAAAATTTGAATAAGTATATTATCCAGAATAATTCCTAGAGTTCTAAAGCTCCTCTTATTGGGAAAGATATCGTTTCTTATTTGCTTTATAAGCGAGAAATAGGTCCATCCATATTGCTGAACTGTCTAAATTATTATTCTTTATGAAATAATTTCTCAATGCATCTTCAATGCAGAAATAAGTTGAAGTCAAGATAGTTTAATAGAAAAAGTTTAGTGTAAGCATCACTATAAGGTTTTTATTGAATTCTGATGGAGTTTTAATTCGATAAATGAAATAAGATGAGATTATATATCAAATTTGATGATCATCTTTCAGGTGACAAGTAAATCGACATTAACAACAAGCTCAGTGAACCATAAGAATCGTAATGAGGCGCCAATCTCGAAAAGACTCAAAGTTGAGGATTGCAAAGCGGTTGATCTCCGTGTCGAAAGAACAACACAGGATAAAGAAGGTAACAGGAAATTATCAACCGTACGATCAACCGAGAAGAGACAATGGACAAAGGATACTTGTTGCTGGCCAGAAGATCATCCGGATGCTAAACGGATCACCAATCAAGTAAACAATATTTTTTATCAAACTTTCGAATATTTACTTAATGCGATAAGCAATAACGCAATTTTTTGCTATTCTGTTTTTAAAAATGTTCCATAAAAATTGGAAAAATTGCGATGGAATTATTAAAAATTCGTACTTTTTTCAGCTGGAGCTTAATTTTCTTTCTTGTTTGTAGAGACATAATCATTGTTGAGATTATCGGTTTTTATTTTCACATCTATAGAGATCAAAAGAATAACGCGTAGTTATTGCTGATTGCTTTATCAGATCTTTGCGTACAGTCTTTTCTCATTGATTATAAGTCTCCCCTTTTAGTAAATAGAAAGAAAGGAATTTCGATCTGTATATTTGACTTAAGTACTTTGATTACATGTGAGTTGCACTGTGTATTATGTACGATGTTTTTTCGCCATCTGATGCCCAATTTTAGGTAGCTTTCAGTATGGTAATGCGAGAAATTATCTTTAAAACCATGCGATCCATCCTCACGAATCTTAGTGATTTCTGTGATAGAGCACCGATCATTGAAGAAACACCCTTTAGACACGAGCTTTCTGATGCTAGGTAAAAAGTGTTAACTTTTTTTCAAATCATCACTTGATATTAGACAAATATCATGTGATCTTCTATAAGAATTTTTTTTCGCTAACTTTTTATCCAGTGGAAGGTGTTATTCCCTCCCGTCTTCTCGCCTTCCCTTTTCCATTCGTTGATAAAACCTCTCTCTGATCGTTCAGTTCCCTTTCTGAATGTTCAGTTACCCACTGTAACTTAACGCTAGACGTGAAGGTAAATAATTAGCATATTAGAGCTGATTTAAACTTCTTTTTGATATAGTAGATTAAAGTTCGATACACAGGTTGGACTGATGCTTCTACTTGACAACGAGTCGCCGGCAGCTGTGGATCGTGCCGGATTCAGAGGCTTATTGCGACTGTTGGAACCGAAGTATCGGATGCCTTCAGCGGAGAAGTTTCAGAAAGTGATCATTCCGGAAATCTTCAATCAGCTGAAAGCTGATATCGTCGGTTTCCAGCAGAGCTTCTTTCAAAATAAGTGAGTTGTTGAGTATTCATTTCAACGATCGTTTAGACCACGTTGAAGAACGTGTGATAATGCCATTTATTGTTATCACTTATGAGGAAAAACATTTTATTCGTATATAGTAAGCGTAAGGTATAGCTACACATGGAATTAGCTGCTTCCATGTGGTATGGTTAGTACTGTTTGCCAATGCTTTTATCAACAATGCATCGGCATAATTTCCTTCTAGTTGCTAATGTAAAATAACCACTAACTTAATTGAGTGGTAAATTAGCTGATATCTTGTGATCCTTATTTCAAGTTTTTGAGAATAATTTAAAACCTCAATGAATAAATATGAAAATTCTAATTGATTGAAATTTCCCTCATCTCAGTGATCTCAAATCAGTTTCATCGAGTTTGTTTATTAGAATTGTTTCAAATTCTCAAAAAAATAAACTCACAGTTACAGTCCATTTGGAGTGGAAGCAGCTACAAGTAATGGTATTCATGGTGCATCAACGGCAAATATTATGAAGTCGAACCCACAAGAACATTCGAAGCCAATCGTCGCTCACACGGAACAGGTATGTCGCAGTTAGCGCATAGTATTATCGTGTTTTCAGTTGGGTTTTTATTGAAAACGCTGTGTATGATTTCGTTTTGATGGAAGTGATTGGAGGCGTTTTTAATTACATTTTTAATTGTATTCATTGTCGATGCTTGAAGTACACCAATTGCAGTTGTAGCTCCCCTTCTTTTCGATACCGTTCATTCGAATGTTTCACAGAGTGACATCATTTATCCCTTTCAACAAGACTCCAAATAATAGTGCAAATGTGTACCCTATGAGTATCCACATAATACATCCATTGTGTTTGTCATTTTGAGCCTGGAAATGAGTTCGTGCTGAAAGTTCCACTAACAAATCTACCTATCAGCTTCGTCAAAGCAGCTGCTCTGAAGGTGGGATTGTTTAGCTATTGGAATCCCCATTGCCGAGCATTCGAAAGAGGTAAGCTTTCTTTAAGTGTAGCAAATCTGAAGCATCGTTTTTCAACGGCTAATAAGGGATGGTTGTAGTGTGAGTTGGATCGTGTGGTGATCAATTCGATTCGTTCGGCGCAGAACATATCGCAAAGTTTCTCGCATAGTATTCAACTTTGTGATGATGATTCGGACTCGAGTGCCGATTCAGAAGCAACTCTACCATCACGCATCGAATCTTTCCTTGAGCGAATTGGAAAATATGTTTTCCCACGGGTAAGTTTTAGTTAATTTAGCTGCTCATTATCGAATTTCTTTGATTTTGTTTGCATAGAGTACTTCAGATTGTCGCTGCTATTGAATATGGATGTGAGATTACCCTAAGAAAAGAAAACTAAATTTAACCCTGGGGCCAAAGCAGCAATTGGAAGGTTGCGAATGTTGCCAATAGTTGTTGTGACGTTTCAGTGATCTTCATTCTTTAGAAGAAGGGAATGGAGGACGTGAGGATGGCGTCATATGTAAATAGAATTTGTCGAAATTCTCCTCAGTTCAAAATAATTGTAATAGATCTTGTTGCAGTAAGTAAACGTTTATACAGGGAGTGGATTATTTAATATGTTTGCAGTTGGGTACGATCTTTGTAAAGGTAAATTCAATAGGGCAGTGCCATGTAGATGGGGCATTCGCAGAATATTTTGTGGTTCGAATCGCTCTATCCGATGCGTCGGATTCAAATATGGAAGTTGAATATAACCGGTAAATGGGACTACAAATAGTGCCATCGAAGAGGTCATGTTGCAGGCTGAGGTAGTGGAATTAGTACGTCGATGCCATGCGGTGGTGCGTCATCTCGAGGAGAATCCCGACGATGCGATGCTTCTTATGGGTACACTCACCAGTATCAGCAGTACCGATCTTGCACATTGCATCGATATTGTCTGTCAGAATCTCACACTTGTGCATGCATTGCATGCTCGTCGTCCGATCGCTGCGTTTAAGCCTTTTTCGAACGAAGAGGCTCAATTTCTGGCCGATCTCAACGCACACGTTCGATCTTCGTTATAAATTCCTCTTCTTCCATCTAATCTACTGCTTCCATATATGAGGAAATGTCGCCTAGAAGGCAGGCAGATTATAGGCTTCATTTCATCGAAGCTTCATCGTATCCTCACTGTTATTCTAATATTACTTGATTTTACTGAGCAATTTTCAAAACCCCAGTGAAAAGTGATAGTTTTAATTTTTTTAAATAAATAGGATGCGATAAGTAACCGTTGATTAAGGTTTACGAGGCACTCGTAGAGTCACTAAGTGATCATCCCTGTCTACATATACGTAAAAAGGAATTGATGCATTTTTAACAAAGACCGTAGAGTGCCTCATAGCGTATATCACGAATTTGTTTTCATTGTCATATGAATATTCGTTTTTCAGTTGTCGCATTCGTATATTTCACATCGACTTTGATGTACATTGTGAAATTATACTCTTAGTTATGTTTCCTTTAGTGGCCATTGATGCATCTATCCTTTAGCACAATCTTTTCCGCTTGACTATTCACTATTTTTGTTGAGAGTTGCTTAGGTGTTACTTCATTCATCGTTTCATCTACAGCGGTATTTATGTGACATTAATGGCCACTTAGGATAGCCTAATGTTTACTTTTATTGGCCTTGGCCTAATATCTGTTGCCTTTCTTGATCGTGTCTTGTTTGCCCTATTTTCTTGCCTTTATTTGTTTATTGTGACTATTATTTGTTCTACAAATCTTTTCTTGCCATGCGAAACCATTATTTCTAAACAAAAAGGCATTCTTCATTCATGAATATCTTTTGAGTGCTTCCGACAAAGAAAAAACTACAGACGTAGAGCTTTACACCGAAATATATTCCTAAAATTTTTAAATCGAATATGCCATTTTGCATTTGTAAATGAGGTTTCGCAGAGTGATTCAAGCCTGGTTAGTTGTCGTTTTTTTTGTAAGTCTTTTTTTCGTTTGTGATTTGAACGGAAGTGTAGACTGCTTAATAGTTTCCGCTTAGACGATCCTCTATGTAACTTTAAATTGAAGCTTTACTTCTATACGGTATATCAGTTTTAATCACTCGTTTTAAGGCCCGATAATTATATGACTTACCTATATCTTCATATTATGTTTTTGCATTGTGCCTTTTTTTCGCTGCCTTGTATTGTTTCTTGCGGCTAGCCCCGTCTTTTTTTTTCAGCGTTCCTATTAGTAAGTGCTTTTTCAACAAATAGAAATTTAGATTCGATCCGTCTCTAGGTGTGTCTTGCGTTTTCTGACTTCGGATTACTGTAAGAACCCATGAGGAAATAGAAGGTAGGATTACTGTAAGGACTGTGAGGAAATGGAAGGAGTACTAGTCTTTCACAACATCGAAATTTGCGTTCATTATCGATTTTTATTTCTTTCAAGTGCGTATTGGGTTAACCAAGGAAGAGAGCGATTACTCTCGAAGTCCATTTGCCACTTGATTTCGTTTATTTTGTTTCTGTCCTTACAATAGTAATTTCGGTTGGAGGAGATATGATGAGGTAAATTTGTCACGGAAATAATCGCCCAAGGTCATTTCACGAAACTTCTTTAATCGGAATCGTCCGTTATGAGAAGCACGACTTTCAGGTGAATTTTTGTTCTCTAATCAAGTGGGCTAGCGGCTTCCAAATTTTTGTTCCTATTTAGGGTGATTTGTTTTCGAACAACTGATTAATGCATCGTGATTTTGGAGCATTCTTCTAAGCACGCTAGCCTAATCGGTGAAATAGCTAAAGAGCGCATACCAGTGAATTGAACTGGCGCATTATCCCATATTTAGTTGAATTTCAAATTTCGTAGTGTTGCTAGCAGTAAGAAGACAAATTTCTGTTTTGTTTTTGTAAAAAATATTGTTATGTTGTTCGAAAAGCCTTAATTACGTTTTCTTGCCTTTTATGAGCCCTTCTTGCCCATTATTGTCACTTCTCTTTTGCTGGTCTCGACTTTCATCGCTTTCCTTTCTTTTTGCATTCTACGACAATATTGTTGCACATCAACCTCATTACTTTTACTTTTAAATATTCACCTGAATCAAATGTTGGTGTTGATACCTCTCAAGACAACAAAACTTATTGCTTATTTGGGAAAGTGAATAATGACAATCATCCCTTATGGAATGCAAAGGTGTTACAGGTTAGGAGCACAGGTTAAGTGGGGAGCATCGAATCTCATGTTGGTTAGAATCGAGCATCGATTCGCGGATGACTGAACCATTCAATTTTTGTGTGCCTTTATATGACATGACATTCTGCATTATTCGACTGGTCGGGTCTGTTTGGTGCTCACTTTTGGATGTGGGAAAAAACGGCTGAGGAGCCGTTGGGGTCTTTATTTATGAAAGTACTTTTGAGATCAAAATTACTGGTCTTTTAAAATTTACCATGCTTCTATTCAGTGGGCTCTAGAACTCTGCCGGAAGTTCCGGCGGTTAGAGTTGAGTTGCTAGCTATCTCGTTTAAAGGCGAAGCTGAAATTTTCAGTTTCTTCAAATATCTTTTTTGAATTCACTAGGCGGACAAGTTCCACAGAGCTGAGCAAATTATTGATCGAGAACTTGGTCTACTATACTCTTTATATGTCCACTCTTTCAAAGAGTGGCCGCTGCACAAAAGAGTGATGGGGTCTGGTCATTCAATTCCTGTCAACTTCCGTAGATGGCGAATAGTTGGGGAATCGGGTGGTCTTGCCCACATTGCAACTAGAATTGAAGAAATTTTTGGGGAATCTACCGTTTGAGGTTATTAGCGATCTTAATTTTTATTTCAATGTTTTTTTCGGAGTGGGGAAATAATCAAAAATTATACGAAAACAAGCAAAACATAGGTAAAACAGCATTTCGAGCGAATAAATGTCAGACACTTCCATGTCTAAAAGTGGTAATGTGAAAGTCAAAGCAACTAAACGGCAATTTGAAAGGTGAAGAAACGGATGCGTGAACGTTATCGGCAAAAAATAGGTTTATCGTTCGAATAATACGAAAATTATGCAGGATATTGCATACGGTAGAAAATTTTTAGTATATTGCATACGGTAGAAACCTTTTTAGTGAGCTAAAAGTAATGCCACGTCGAGTATATTGAGGGGCAGACTGAAAAACACCGAAGATTGGAGCACCGGAAAAGGGGCGCAAATTTTTCTGATAGTGAATTAGCTTTTTTTTCTAGCAGTGAATTAGTTTTTATTATTTTGTATAAATAGTAAATTTGCGTTCTAGGATATCATTACAATCTATATATGTTCTTTTTTTTTACGCATTGCGGTAGAGAGTTTGTAAAATTCGAATGATTTTGGTTGGTGGAGTAATAAAGGTCCTGATCTATCGATTCCTTTATCATAAAAGGTTTTTCATCAATATTTTTGTTGAGAAATAACTTCTAGAGCGGAGAATATTCGAGGAGCTATATTCATCTTCCGTGTAGAGTGGAATATTGCCTCATATGAATGGTTCCGTAAGCTGTGTCTACTATTGTAATCGAAATGCATATATTTGCAAACTACGAAAACAAAAAATTCTGGGAAAATTTTTTCTTGAAATTTCTTCAGAAGTTGATGAATTTGGCATTTTTATTGTATTTAGTGTGAATCTTTTTTTCCTTGCTTAGGGTGGAGTGGAGGGGAGGGGGGGGGAGGGTGAGATGACAGGATTTGGTGCACTTTGTTCCCATCTAATCTTATTTTGTGGATTAATTCAATTATCGTTCGGTTAATAGCTTTAAAAGATATAATAATTGTTGTATATTTTTGAGTTTAAAGTAATAATTGTTGTATATTTTTGAGTTTAAAGTATATACTTTCCATTGTGGAATAATTTAAGTATGTTGAGTTCCCCGAATTTATCATTGTTGGGCAAATACCTTGTAAGACTCTAATCGCTTATGCAAATAAATATCTTCCCAATGTGACAATTGACAAATAAGATTGACAACTATATCAGGTCTGAATCTTATCGGTACTCGGTCCGAATTAGTCTGAATCGTATCGATACTCATCAGGCAAGAGACGAATTACTAAAGAACTAAAAATTATAATAGGTAGAGAGCTATTATATAGGAAATATTGAAATGCAAATAGTGATTTATCGACTATAAATCTGTTTGTGATTTAGTGAAAGTGAATAATTTGCAAAAGAATATTTCCGCCGCCAAAGGTAACTGCTTCTTTAGGGTAAGCAGAAGACCCCCTCCCCTCTTCCCCCCACCTGTCTCTCCCTCCCTCATTTCCTCGGTAATACAAGGCTTCAAGACGAATATAGATAGAAATGTTGTTAGAAGGTTGGAAGAGTTGAAAAGTGTTTCTTATCACGTGCAGGTATGCGCGTTCGGTAGAATACGATAATTGATTTCACTTTGAGCGTCGCCATTCCATTGTCCCGTATGGTTGGTTGATTCATGGGTTTTTCATGAGGGAGGGGAGGTGCTCGTTGGTGTCTGTCTGTATGTGTATGTGTAGGTCAGGTGGTGTGATCTGAAGGGTGCTAGCCTATATTTTTCATCAGGTGACATATCGATAAGTTTTATGCAAATGAGATATAAAGAGCATCAAAAGTTGTAGGTAGCAATTTTTATTTACGAAATATGCGTTGATGTATTCATAAAAATGATTTTTTTCTGCTCAATTTTTATATATGTATGTAGTTACCACTTAATTAACAGTATAGGTTCTTTGATATGTCTATGTTGTAAACGTTTTTTTATCTATATATTTGTCAAGGATGAATGGTTGTGTATGTGTGTGTGTGTGTGGTGGTGCGATGCGTCTAATCAATAATATGAGTATCTCGCAGTTGCGCATGCTAGCACAATTCCATATTGCCAATGACGATGTTTTCAACGTTGAATAGCAAATAAACTGCTCGAATTTATTTTAAAATATTTTTTTGGTTGATCTTATTTATATGTAGTAATAAGTAGAATTCATCTGTTATTATAGTTTCATTTTTGATGCTTGCCACGTCTCCTAAATTGTCCTCTGCATTTAATTCCTTTTCTTGCGGTACCCTCCCCCCCACTCCTCATTCACCTACTCCTTTCTCCACTTATCCTTTTCTGTTTTGATCCTGCCTGTTTCCTTTCTCAACTTCAGCTGTCTTTTCGATCCCCTATCCACAGTTATCACATGATGACGAGGTTTGACGGCGAAATATTCTAGTATTGCCACGAAATTTGCATATAAAGAGTGCATAATTTCGTTAATTGTATAGTACCCGATATGCGGGTTGCATCCCATGCGTTGTTTTACTCATTTATTATCAACTTATCATCCCTCTTTTTGCTTTAAAACAACCATCGTTATCACTTTAGTTGATTCATCATGTCTATATTATTTGTGCGATAAAAAAGCGCTGAAAAAAGGAGTGAAGCATGATCGGGTAGAGAAGGACGGACGTTTTCTGGGAAAAAAGTTTTCCTTGATTTTCGTTGCATTCCAATGCAACATTGCATCTCGATGCCAGAGGCAATGGATGAATGAGTTTCTTTTAGTGTATGGTAGGGTTTTATTTCTTTTTTGTTTAATTTCTCCAATTGAATATCATTTTTTTTTCTATTGAAATTGATCTGTTTTGTGCATTTATGAATATATTGGCTATAATATGTACTAACAATAGTATAGTGTTCACATAATCCAGGAGTGAAGTGCTGCTGAAATGAAATCGGTTTTGAAGGGGGTGTAAAAACAGATATAACATCTATGAAGGCCATCACCTGCAACTGCGAAGCAAGGGTTTTGTTACATTATTTTTATGTAAGCGTTAAGGGGGTTCTGGTTGCGGGGCCAAATTCCTCTCCTCCCCACCCTCCCCCCCCCCCCCCAAAAAAAGGAACGTTTTTTGTTATGCTAGTATCTGACTTAACATGATCCATGCAACATAATTCCCTTCAGTTCATTTTTTTACCATTTGTGCGGATACTCCTGTGGCATCTAAAAGGGGTGTTAGCGCGCTATGCGAATGTATGTAAACTTGTTCTGTTTTATGTAGGAAGAAGCATTTGGACAATGTTGAAGGGGCTGAAGAGTATCAAAGAGTATGTATCACGAACTAATTCGTTCTCTTTCACATTTAGCATCCGCAAATCGCACCGAATCCACTCACCTTTTATTGTCCTACTTTGTTTAGGATGAGGGAGGATGAGTTTTTGAATCAAATGGTATTTCGTTCCTTCAGGGCACGACAGGTTAGTCTACTCTGCATAAGGTTGTCAGTAGTTCAAGCAGTGCGCAAAGTTCATTTTATGATCATGCTTATTGTGTTTGCACGTGCTTATCGGTAAATATGGATCATTATGTCTCCAGAAATTTTCGATTCATCGAAAGATGAATGCTTACAGAAGCGGTCGTTTTGGTTTTCATCGGCAGCATTGAGTGAGATGTTCTTTTTCTTTTTCAGTGCAATTGAATGTTAGCATCGAGGTACTAAGGGTGGAAAGGCGCAATGTTGGCAATGATAAATCGTGTTCTGGACTGGATCCGGAGCCTCTTCTGGAAAGAGGAAATGGAGCTAACGCTAGTTGGACTCCAAAACTCCGGCAAAACAACGTTCGTCAACGTTATTGCGGTACGTTATTTCGTCGATCTTTCAGAAACACTTGTTCGACGATGAAAATTCTGATTAAACGTTGCAGATGTTGCTAGAGCATGCATTGATAAAGCAGTGACGTGAATCAGGTCGACGGATATTCATTCGTCGCTAACGACCTGTTTTTGTTGTTATAGGCTATGATTGGAAGTTCGTTACTCATTAGTGCTTCTTTATCTGCATAGCAAGGATAGTGGAATCTAGTTCAATTGAACATACATAAAGTGAGTTTATATTGGAACTTTTTTCACTAACTACGTTTCATAATTGAGTACTCTGACCGTTCTACCTGCCAGGGTGCATACGTGGATTCGTTGGTCGCTCATTATTAGTGACATTAAAGTATGCATGAACCTCTTCAATTTCCGGCGTTCTGTGAAACTGCGGATGATTGATCTACTTTTCTTACACTCTTCCCTTCATCCCTCCCGGCCGAAAGTTTCCGGCACCATTACTAAGAAAGAAGCTAATAGTGCAGTGGAGATGCAACTTTCCAGCGTAACCTGCAAAACCACCAAACCATCTTGTACCGGTATTTGGAAAAGATTTCACTTATGAAAGTGTCATTATAGGGAGCAGTTGCTCGCAGACCATCACTTTTTAGAGCTAATTTGGAATTTAGGTATATTTTCCTGTTTCGTTTAATTCATTCCGCCTTTTCATTGCTCCTATCTCTTCTCTCGAAGACAGCAATTTGACGAACGACCTTTCAGATGTTGAAGTCTTGTCTACAACCTCAATGTTTTACGACCCTTTCGAAAATTTGCATCTATAAAGCGCATTATAACGATTCTATGCATGTTTGATATGTGCATGTGCGTGTCTATCGATTCACATTTCAACAACTATTCGTGCTAAAATTGCGAAATTCGTCGTCATAGTCAACACAGCTGTTAAACTCCCAGTGCTAGCTTTCAGATGGACCATTTATTTTGAAATAAATCGTTAACGCTTACACAGATTTGAAAATCACTGTCCATTTCAGGACCATTCGAATGGGGGAGGGGGAGGGGATTTTTGTAGAAGGCTACAAGAAGCGACAGGCTTTGTTAAAATATGAGCGCATTATTATTGATGTTGCGATTTTAACATTGTGCGGTTTTTCGACTGTATCAACGAAAATGTTTGTCTGCTGGCAATACGAACGCATTACCATTTTGTTTATACATATCGATTGCAACTGTCATATTGCATTGATTCCTTTTTTCTGTGTGTTTCCGATTAGCGAGAACTCCCTTGCAAACGTATAGTGTGAAATTTGTGATTTCACATTTCTAGTTATAGAAAAGGGAGATGGGGGGTGATGACAAACGCATCTATGCGCATAAGTGTGTATGAAGAGCAAGCATCCTCTGCGGAAGCTCTGCCTTAGATTGGATGAGTTATTCATCGCCCTTGTGAAAGGCTTCTCTTATCTGGCGGATGAAGAACTGCATATTCAGAGGAGAAGGCAGTTTATCTCCTTGGGAGGAAAGAAGGAAATGAGGGACTCTTCGGCAAGGAAGAATAGTCAGAAAGTTCTTTCCTTGCAGAATTTTTTCGTCATCGACTGCCTATTTGAAGTTATTATTAGAATGCAGAGCAAACAGAAAGAAGCGTGATGATGAGAAGGTTATTTTATAAGGATCCACTATATGCGTCAGCTCATCGAACGTGTTCAATATTTATTAATTCTACACTGCATTGTTGATGAAAACTTCACAAATTGGAATAAGGTGCAAAAATAGAACAGCTATATAAATAAGGAAAAAGTGGTGGAAAAAAATAACTTCCTTTTCGGATGATCTGGCTCTGTTTCACTAATAAATGACTTAAAATGATATACTGAAAGAGGCGATTAAACGTGTTTCGAAAGCTTTCATCGGGTTTGAACTCAGCATCCTTAAAACTTAATTTCGCAAATTTTTTCTACTTTTAGGGGTATTAGATCCCCATTCGATTGCCTTCTGCTTTCAGAGCTAGCTTCGAGGCTTGAAAGGAGCATCTGATTTATCGAGAACAAGCTCATGTTTTCGAGACATTTAGAAGAGGTCGTGATGTAGCATGTACCATAAAATAGTCATAATATTACGTGATATCCTGCCACAGTGGAACTGATTCAGGCGAAGTTCTATCGATATGGGGGTTAATCCGAGGTACACTGTAACTTATCCTCATTTTTTGTGAGCAAAATAAGTGAGCACCATATTTAATGCGTATAGCCTTATTTATTAGAGAGCTATCTTAACAGCTAGCATAATGAGCGCTAACATTTTTACTGCAATCAGTTTCTTCCTATTGCTGAATGAAATATCATAGTATGTTGTTTGCTCAAGAGGCATCAACATGCAAGGATATGAATCAAGGATTGGTTACTATTCACCTAGAACTAAACTCATCCACCCCCCCCCTCCCTTCCCAGCTTAATATTACATTTCATTGGATCGGGCAATTGATGTGTGGCTGGCTATTTGGGAATGCGACATTAATTTAATTTTTCTAGCGTAATTTTCAGCATTTTAATGAATGTATTAAATGCAATTGCAGAGTGGTCAATTCACTGAAGATATGATTCCAACGGTGGGATTCAATATGCGTAAAATTACGAAAGGAAACGTCACAATAAAGGTGAGTATTGGCTAATGGTGAGTATTGGCTATGTAGATGAAGAGGGGTGTCAATGGAGCGAAAAAAATAGGTCCATCCTTGCATAACCAAATTTTCACTTCGACCTTTGAGATCATGCAAATTTCTCTGCGACACTAGTTTCCAGCTTATCGAAAAAATCATTCGTTGGCGCAGCCAAAAAAAAACCTAATTTCTTGCCCCATTTTGCAGTTTCGAGACTATTTTTTTCTGCTTATATTTTTCGCTATCTCTGCTTCTTCTTCAGAGGGTCTTCACAGATCGCCTTCATCAATTTGGAATCTTTGAAGAGATGAGGGAGAGGGGGGGGGGGGGGGGAATGCGCCCTTAGGTATGAAGAAAAATGCGCAGTCAACTCAACCGCGGGTTATTTTCCGGCTCGCTTCACTGAACGTTTCATTCGTTGCGTGACCGCTGCACAATTCCTTCCATACTGTGGCCGTCAGCGATATAGCGTGTGGCTTAATTGACTGTGCAGTTTCTCATCTTCGAGTATTTAAAACAGTCATTCTAGCTGTGGGATATCGGTGGTCAGCCACGGTTTCGTTCGATGTGGGAGCGCTATTGCCGAGGGGTGAATGCGATCGTGTTTATGGTTGATGCAGCTGATGAGGACAAATTGGAGGCGTCGAGGAACGAACTTGGACAACTGCTCGACAAGCCTCAACTCGATGGAATTCCGGTGCTTGTACTAGCTAATAAGAAAGATCTTCCAGGTGCACTCGATGAAAGACAGCTCATCGAACGCATGTGAGTGTATTTTTTGGGTTTGAAGTTGGAGCAAAGGGGATCCAGATCAGGGCTTCTTGAACTGGAGAGCAGAAAATATGGTCGTATTAATTGTATGGCGTAACTTTACAAATATTGTTACTGTCTTTGTTATCAGTGTGGCAGTTTCGAGTGGAAGGATCTCCTTCATTCGCTGCTGATGCCGATAGCCTGAGGCATCGAATTTGGCTTCGTTTTTCGTGAAAATTTGAACAAACAATATAGCCATGGTAGACTCTAAAAAGGCGGATGGGTTCGATCTTCTCTCAAAACACATTTTGACTGGCGTCAACGGAGACGTTACAGTTTTTGAAATAATTGGAATAGGTTTTCAAATCAACAATGGAAGTGGGATCCGGCTGGCGAGGATTCAAAAGGGACTAAAGTAAACGTTGGCCGCTTTTATGTGAACAAACTGTGGAGGCTGAAAATGTCGGCTAATGAAGTCTATACAAATTGCAGCAAAACCCTAAAGTACCAGCATACAGCATGCAGAGGCGTGGTTGATTCTTTATTTTTTGTCATAGCTACATAACATCGACATTGCATGAGTACGAGTTTGTGTTGCCTTCACTGGAACAGGGCATTACTTGCACAACGTGGTGGTATGACGTTTTTCCTGAGAGATTCATGCGCTAAACTGCTTTTATAGGATAAACCGAGAATGTATTGTATTATGATATCTTTCCGTATGCATCCAAACTTTGTCTCCGTCGACGTTTGTAAGGTATGACTGCTTTCCTATAATTTTGAGCAGTCATTGTGAGCGCTTTTTAAGGATTTTTGAAAGATGCCAATGAGGTATTTTGATGTTTTACATAATGTGTTTTAAGTACTTGTTAGGCTGTTAGATACTCATTTAAAATGTATTCATTGCAGGAATTTATCGGCCATACAAAACCGTGAAATATGCTGTTATTCAATATCGTGTAAAGAGAAGGACAATATAGGTGAGTTATATTTTTATATTGAACGGTATTGAGTTTTTTTGTTTTTTTTTTTTTTTGGAGAACAAATGTTATTCATAAAGGATTTCTGATGAAAACTGAGAGCATGGTGCTGTAGAGTCAGCTTGTGGGGGAAGAACGCATAAATATAGTGATTATTGTAGATAGCGAAGGAAAGAGATAGGAAAACGTACTAGCCAGAAGCAAAAAACGAAGCGAAAACAACGAGTAGAGACAACATTAAGCAAGGGTGAACGAGGCCATTCGATGTGATTTGTCGAAATCATCTCATATTTTCTCGAAAAGGCTTTCTAACTTCAGTTCAACTGTGCATTCGTTATCAGTGATAACTGCCGTTGGCGTGAAGCTGGAGCTGAGGAGGAAGAGTTTTTAGAACAAACGTTCCAGCTGATTGTTTGTAAATTCGTTTCTGTTCAACTTATTAGGCTCATTTAATTTGTTTTCCACTGCCTGCAATTTGCATGATAATTAATTTTCAGATATAACTCTTCAATGGCTGATTCAACACTCAAAGAGTCCAAAATGAGACAGTGCACGTTCCTATCTAATTTTTTACTCGATCGCAGATGCGGGAGTATGAAATCTCTTTGAGTGTATGTTCATTGTATAATATGTATTTTTAATTATAGTCACTTGTCTAAATTTTGCGTATTTGCGTTGAGCACATTACTTTGCACGTTAATTTCTCTCTCTCTCGTCATTTTTTTGCTGCTTTTTTTGCCGATTTTTCATTTAGTATTCAACGGTATTAAGTAAAGTATGTTGAGCCGCATGCGTATTGCGTACGAATTGCATTGGTACGTATCCAGACAAAGAAGCCCAGTAATGAGTTCGCAGGTATTTAGAGTGGTGCGGAAACCGTTGCTGAAAAATGAACTGAATTGATACAGAGAGGTTGGAAAGGGGTTCATAACATGGTAAGCTAAACGATCGGAAGAGGTAATTCGACGAACTTGTTGTGCAGTCTATTCATAAAGTTATGGTGACAGCATATTCATATAGGGGAGAGAAAGACTACAATAAGAATCTATGTGGTGGTTCCATGTTGGTCCGTTCTCTGAATTTGCTTCACATATTCCAAATATTTCTTCACTTCTCACTAAATTTTCAAAAGTTTTTTGAATGTTTCTTGTACTTTTGTTAACTTTTGTTTCAATTTTTATTCTTTTTTCGGCCATTTTCTTCTTTTCTCAGTCTTCCTCATGCTGCAGTTGAGTTGATGCCTTTTCCAGTTCTCCTAACAGTTCATTTTTTGGTGAGGTCACCCAGCACTCGTCAACTTCTCGATCGTGGTCGAATGACGTTTCCCTCTGCACGGCTATATGAGACTCACTTCAATCTTTCCTCTTCTTTCTGATGTGTAGCGCTGAACCAATTGGTCGCATGGTTCTTTTGCGTCCTGGTAACATGAGGTAGTGATATATCGGTTTGTCGATCTCACGTTGAATAAGGGGGTGCCATGTGCTTCGAAGTAACTGGATCGTGAAAGTCGGTGGCGCGATTGACTGTCACTGAGCGCTGAAACATGTTATGGTTCGCCCGTGGCGTCATAATGAGCTGTAAGAAGTGGAGCGCATTGATGTGATTGGCCCTTCCTTAAATCGTTTCGGCTGGCTAAGAGGCGAGATTTTCCTTATACGCTGCATCTTTTGTATGGGAAAGGAATTCCATTCACTGTGACTTCCTCGGACTGCAACTGGAAGCAGGAAGACTTTGTGGTGACTGTCACAAAACACGAGGGAAACAAGTAACGATGAAATATGCTTCATTTTATTGGCTACCTATACCTATCATACTTCGTCATTCGTAAGTTGCGGCACCTAAAGAGTCTGTAGCTTTTTAGATCGGGATATGTTTGAAGATGGGGCTTACACTATTTGTAGGTTCTAAGAAGCTTGTGTTTTCTAGCGAAAACAAATGGCTGCAGTCGAAGAAGATATGGTCGGGGCACTTATTGAGAGGGAAGTACACGTTTTTGGGGTGTCAATTTCTTGACCTGTTCGTGCCTCTTATATTTGCTAGCAGGTCCCTGAATTTTGTATCGCAATACCAGGATGTAATGGATTCAGGATATGCAAATAAGAGATGAGGAAATATACGGTAGAAAGCTTGTAGCATTCGTTGCTTTTTTGATGCAAGTGTGAACTCGATAAAAGAGCTTGTGGGGAAGAAGAAGGCTTGCGAGCTTGGGATGGGGTGCTAGTAGTCATTTCGAGTATGGTGAGTGTGACAAAATTAGAGAAAATCGGTGCAAGTGGCAAAGATAGATGGATCCGATAAGTTTAGTGGACCAACCCAAAGCTACCATGCAACGGGCTTCACAATCTGGACGACTCACGTTCTTGTCGGTCTTTTCAAATCCGTCGATTGCGTGCCCAAGTTATTTGTTCATTGGGCTGAATTCGTTCGGAGAGCTTTCTCAGAAAGTTGGGCTGAATTTTGAAACAAAATGAGGCTAAATGATAGATTTGTATAAGAATTAATCGAGTTGACTTTACAAAAGATTTTGATTTTGGAGTATTAGAATCGAAGAAGAAGTTTCGATATTCAACGTTTGCTTTGCAATGTTTGTAGTCGTATTTTGTGAACGTTGTGTTTTGATAGTATTCTTTTATATATGTGCAATTTTAGAGTCATGATTGTCGCTGATTCCTAATCGCTTAACATGTTAGATGCTGTGGCATTATGCAGTTGATTTCGAGCTGTAACCAAATATAAAATGAGAAAATGATCGCAAAGTACGATTTTGCATTGGATTGAGGGACATAGAGAGGCGAATAGTAAAGGAGCGGAAATGATCTGGAATATTCAGTGGAAGGTAAAATGGTGGAAGGTAGTGAGCCACACCGGATCAACTAGTGAAGCAGATGAAAATTATTCGGCTAAGTTGGACTACGTTGAGTGCATGTAATGTCAGGTTGTCATAATAGCAAAAAAAAACCCTTTATTGGGAATTTATTTTGCTGAGAATGTTTTCGATTAAATAAGGAAACTTCTGCCTCATAATGGTGAAAATTAATGAGTTCAAGTGATTCGATTCGATTAACAAAGCGGTAAGGGTTATAAACTATGTAGAACCGTTCTGAATCTTTGCATCATTCTGGCCACACGAAAGCGTGAGGGTGCAGCTATTGGAAATTCCCACGATGACTCAGTTGTGAGTCTACAGAGGGGGTATAAACCCAACCAATATAACTATGGGAAGCTTCTAGATCAGCGATACATTCGGGGAAGATTGAAAATAACTTTTACTATGGGTAAACAGAATGGCTGTGGAGATGAAAAATGTGGATCTGAACCTACTATTAGAAACCATAGGAGGTTGTAAAGCAATTGTATATCAGTATATGATTTCCTTTTCTGCGCACAACTGTGCAGTATTGTTCTATGAATTTGGTAAGTTTGGTGCAAGAAATGCACCATGCGAATGAGAGATGCAATGGTGCAAGGTGCTTGTTTATGCGTATGGTGGCTATACGATAAGGTGCTTATAAAATAAATAAATAAATAAGTGCTGTCAATTAGTTGGTGACGATAAGTGTGAAATGATTGGCTGATTTTGATTGTTCAACGCGAAGGGAAAGAGCACACTAATACTTCGTCATCTCTGAGAATAAATCGAAAATTCGATGTGTTGAAAAGTAGCGAAGCATGATGCATTTGTGGTCATACACATATCATTGTATAGGGGGTTATTTCAGTTTCTCATTAAATACGAGAATGTTTTTTTTGGAAGCCTAGTTCTGTCACTGGTACTAGGAGACGCTATAGACGCCATAAAATGATATAGGCTTGTCAAGACCTGAAAGTCAACTCAAAAATTTGAAAAAGCAGCATTTCGGTCCCGCGGTGTAGTTGAGAACCACTGCTTCGCAAAGTCGACTTCGAATTGTGCAGTAGTGTAGGAGTGGGGTATTTTAAGGTGGCAGTCAAGCGTACCCCCTTAGCGGTCAGAAATATTCTACTCCTACTCCGTCGTTGTTGTTGTCCCATGCATTGAATCACACCGGAACGGGTGCATGATATTGGACACTTCAGATGACACAGAAAACTGCTATAGATCACCGTAGCGTGGTCGAAATGGCGGAGAGATGTAATTGCAAGCACCGTCAACCAGCCCTCTTCTTTCTCATCTTATTTTACGGTGGTACTTTTTTAACGGTTTCAAGAACCTACAAATCCTCGCTACCGAGTTACACATTGGTACTTCCTCTCATAGTTGTTAGCATGGCGGTGCAAGAGCATGGGGAACTCGGAATTTGGTAGTTTGCGTGCGGTGGTTTTTGTTGTTAAAAAGACCTGTTGCTTGGAAATCAAGCTCACGGTTTGTATGTAATCGTTTTTCCATTGGATAGCAAAACTGATAGATGGCGAGCATTCATCTGGACCTAAGTGAAACAGAGGAAAGCTGGTAGTAACAAACAGAAAGGAACACATAAAAACTTTATAGTAAACGTCTCCATCCAATTGAACCATTTAGATCGTCAACACGAGAAACGACGAGCTGCTTCTTTATGCTGATCGACATTCACTATACAAACACTGGCAGCGTTGCGTTGGAGGTGGGCATAATTGCATTACTCAATGGGAGAGAATTTGCTGATGATTTGATTCGCACAGTAATTTGGCTATTCATCTAGATCTGCAAATTTCTTTGAAACTTTCTTGAACTATTTCATCGCTTATGAGTCAATTCGTAAAATGTCGTTGCAAACGGATCAAAGCATTTAATAGTATTTGTTATCGATTCAAGTGTGTTGATCGATCCACTTCAGATTTCATTTTTCATGAAAAGTGAACACTTTTCCTTTGTTTATTTCATTGTTCAACGATGATTAATGCCACCCCATGCAGAATAATGTTATGAAGTCTTCAAGGATCATGAACTCAATGGTAAAAGCTACGAATTTAGATCATTGAGAAAATCGCGCTCTAAGAATCAATAATACGCGATCTTGTGGTCTATTCAAAACAACTTTATGCAAAAGGGTGGTGCATCTGAGACAGTTCAATCTGAGGATCTCCGTAATATGGTCGCTTTTTTTTATTAGGCGATAGTTTTTACCCGATTACCTATGGCTGCCTTATGTGTTGTGCATATGAAAGTGCAGCGGATAATTGACGTACGATTGCGTTGGAATGTAATTTTTTCGATGCGGCAGCTACAGCTGCAACTGAACTACAAAAGTACATTTGCGTCGGACAGATTGACATATACAGCTTAGTGTAACTATTATTGGATTTTTAAAAAAGTTGCTATTAATGAACAACTTATGATTCGATTTTTTGATCGAGGCATTGGTCGACAGCTTGATTTGTCGCGTAATCGCCCTTTCCCTTATTCTGCAGGAAGGCAGTTAATTTGCGTTCTGCTGTCCACCCTTACATGCCCCTTATATGGTCATGTTGACTTGCACTACGCGGTTTGTCTTTGGAATTCCATGAATTCTAGTTTTTCAGTAGTTCCTTTCATAGTCCCTCCCTCTACCCTTTTTCACTCTCCGTCTTGAATCAGCACAGTCTTTGTGGAAAAAGCGCTAGTTATGGCAGCGTGAGATTATGCTCACGATCCATGCTTTTCTGCAAGCAATCGCTTCTTTGAAATTTTCAGCACTGACGGATGTCGCTAGACCATGCTTCCATCTTAACGCACAATCATGCTTTTGTTTCCTCTCTGTAACACCTTCGTGAGATATGATGGCCTTAATGAGCGCACTTTCCGTTTCAAGTTTATATTGATTACTATCAGTGAGACTGCAAGCCATTGAGTCGTCCGGCCTGGTCTGTGACATATCATCGGCTGTGTCACTACGTTCGCTCACCACGCATGAACAGTGAGTCGGAATGTTTAACCCATCTGAACGTTTAGTTTGAACAGCTCAAATCTGAACGTCTAGCCCACAATGCCCTATCACATCCCTCTTACCTTCACTAAAACTTCTGGGCATAACACCTAATCAAGTATGCAAGAAACCAAAAAAAAACTGAACTCGAAATCGACTGTGGTACAGCTAAGGAAAAAGTGGGCGCTTAAATATTGAGAAGTGCAAACTTTTTGACGAGCTGGTTTCTCGAGAACAGTTCTGCTTAAAAGGAACACAAAAGCAACAATAAATTATAGATCTTGACGTGCTTTAATTCTTAAGCGACGAGACTTGTAGTGAAAACGAAGAAAGAGGCGTTATTCAGCCGAACATGATGGTGTGTAGCGAACAGCGAAAGGGTTGGTAACTTGATGGAACCGATGAAAGGACGTTTGATAGACGACAAGACGTGGATGCGCTAGGACCGATGAATGGTTTCATGAGGCGGAACCGAGCGAACGAATGTGAAAAATGTGAAAATTTGCATTTTTGTATCCTTACATCATCATGTACTTCACCGACCCTATATAAGCGTGTGTATTTAATAATTATTGGATGTTTTTCGTGAACTTTTTTCGGTCACTTCGCTTGTACCCTTGGCACTCTTCTTCGCTACGAAGAAAAGGGTTGTGGGCGAGGTCGGCCACGTCTGAAATTTTTTTGTCTTATGCATACTTCAGACAATAACAACAATGTTCGTACATTTATGTGGCACAATTTAAAAAAAAAACAAACAAAATTATGCGAAAAGAAAGCAAAACGGGAGTCGCTTCAGCTAGGAATCACTCGGTTATAGTGGTTAGGTGGTGTGTTCCTGAATCGGGCAATCGGCTCATTCAACATGCATCGAAGCAGCAAATTTGCAGATCGCTTTCTTGTCTTTGATCACCTTCACCACATACACTCCTTCATCGGATACTTCCACGCTCTGCAACAAAACGATCTCATAATTCCTTAACGCATTCAATATTGAGAACAATTTCATGTCTACCAAAAAACACCATAAACAACTTCCCTTCTATCGAAAACAACTTCTAAATCGAACAGCCTCTACAGGGAGAAATACGTTGTGAACAGTCTGTTGCTCTGAAGTAGCGATTAAGTTGCTCCTAAAAGACTCGGCTTCAGGTGAATTTCCGTGACTTGGTCATTCGCAAAATACCGGGACGCGGAAAGCAACGTTCGAAACGAATACAGAAACGTCGAGTCACACATGAGATATGGATCCGTTGAATGAAATGAGAGACAAAATGACGTCTTTCACATTTAGGAAGGTTCGTTATCATGAAACCGGTACTAGATAAGGACATAGAAATGAGAGGAGGCCCCTGGAAAAAAAATGAACGCTGAATTTGAGAGATAACAAGTAAAAGGAGAGGAAGGACGGAAAAAAGGAAAAATAAATTGGGAAACGAAGCGGAACAAGACTGGAAGACGTTCCGAACTACTCGCTATTTAGTCGTCGGTTATGTTCACCTGAGCATTCTAAACAGCAAAACAATCATATACGGTGGTGCAACGACATGAATTGAACAAGTTGGAAGACCTACCTTAAAGTCGAGCTTGAAAGCGTTGCCCGATTTGACGGACTTGACACGATCCGACTTCTCGACCTTCTCACTCCCTTTGAACCACTGTACAGTTAGGTTCTCAGCATTTTCCAGCTCTAGCACGAACTTACACGGTGAGGACGGATTTGCATTAGTCGACTGTGGCAGCCTCGCCACTCGTGGTTCGTTCGACCTTTCTAAAACCCAACGTCAAAGTTCATATGCCTACATACTCAGCTTTATTTATCACTCAATGAAGCGCAATGGAAGTGAAGTTTTCCATCCCATTCCTGCTCATTTTATATGCAAATTTTGGCACTTCTTATTAATCTCAACAGTACTTATCGGCAAGTAACAGAACCAACAATTTTCAGCATTCTGCAGTACTCAACTTTTATCGTGAACACTGAACGTCGTGCCTTTTTGGAAACCGTAAATCGCATCATATTCATCATCCTATCAAGCACTTGCAGTCAATTATGCTCAGAAACGATTGCCTTGAAAATTGCGAAAATATTCACAAGCTCACTGTAAAAAAAACCTTGTTAGGCTGTTTTTCGTGAATTAGAAACATCAGTTGAATATTTCTCAAGCTAACTCAACCTAAAAACCAACTAAATAACTCGGAACTACTCGAGAATTAGTTGCAAGAAAGAAAAATATTTAAAAAGTTGACAAAAATCTTCACAAACAAACAGAACAAACAGTTTTCGAAATAATTCTAAAGAGTGTTAACAGATGGGGATTAAAAGGAATAAATAAAACTGATATAAAGAGAAAGCAAAGAACTCTAATTTAATGCAATATCGCCAAATCTCTTTAAAGCTATATATTTCAGCATATTCTCAACTAATGCAAAAGTATACTCAACGTTAATATGATCGTACCTAACACAACCAACGATCCGACCGATAAGACGCGCTTGTCGTTATGTCGTACTTCCAGCTGATATATACCATGATCCTCTGGTGATACGTCAGCAATTTCGAGGATATGCTCGCCGCCCCTTTGCGAGATATTTATCCTTCCCTCACTTCGTATTTCCTTTCCGTTTTTCATCCAAATTACCTATTAAAGCAAAGGTAGGAATTCTATAGTCATACACACTGAAAACACTTTAGCCGATGACAATAACGGATGCAGATGAAACGATTACGTTGTTCTCTACAGATAACTTCACCTCCGTACAGCCTAAAATCTGTTATGATGAGTGAGCAACTAGATCGGTGCAGATTCAATAGGGCATCTAGAAATGAACACAATTCCACGCTCATCAGCTTCTAGCGAAGCTCTTACCCAAATATGACTAATCCGCAGGGCATTATTCCTGCCCCCTTTTCTTCTTGACCTATCTATCGCCTTACCACATAACACATTGCATGCAAACGCACTTCATCGAAGAATATGAAAATGTGCAGCTTAAACTCTATCATTTCAATGGGTGCAGTTTAAACAAGATTCGATCAAGTTTCGATACTTCGATTGAGATAAGTTGCGGTAAGTTTGGGGACAGGTCAAGTTGAGCGCCCACTTAAAACAAAAAAAATATTTAAAAACATCACAGAGATTATCCACTTAGAATATACCAAAAAGAAATAGACAAAAAGACGGTAAAGAATGAGGCGAAGCGATGCCACCAAAACAATCACTTTAAAAGGAATGATGAGCAACAGCAGTCAGCTTTGTCATCTTCAGCTTATTCGACAGAACTGCTTCAACAAGGGAATAGAAAAGAGCGGTGTCTAACCTCATCCGATGGACCCGAGACAGAAGCAGAAAATGTGGCCGTGGTTCCTGGAGCAACACAAACACCTTCAAGATGCCGCAACACACGTAACGGCTCCGTAGAATCTGAAGAGGATTGAGGTTGCGCATCAGGTGCTTCTCCATTAGGTTGGCCTTCTTCCGTTACGTGCTTAGCGATTCCGTTCACCAACGACGTCCCTTCCGTAGACGCCGAGGCTGTTGTGGGTTCTTCCCGAGCATTAACTCGTCTCCTTCAATAAGTCAACATAATAAACAGCTGAGAAGTGCATCACATATGGCACAGATGCAAAACGTGCGCTGAGGTGCTTTACAGTTCATTTTTCACTCATTGAAGTGATCACACTAATAGTGAATTTTATCACTGATGGCATTTCTGCTTTAAAAGACCGCAAAATTTGACTTGATCACTTTTGCAGTCAAAATTTTTTAGAACATTCGACCACCAAATCGCCACCATAAGAAACTTCAACGCACTCCTAAGATAATAAATCTCAATAGCAAGGGTAAAATAACAATTACAATCGCATACCGGCTCTAAACGGTAAAGGAGCCGCAGCGCTTAATACATTTCAAATACAAGCGGCAAGAGTATGTTCGAATGCAAACCATGAGAGTCAACTGATCAAAAAATATTCAAAACAGCACTCATAAAGGGCGGAGGCACCGAACTGAAAATATATTGCATAAAAATACTGGTGACGAGTAGTATGTGAAACGTTTATTTAATCCCTCAAGCAATGCTCTCGATGAAACGATTTATTTGGAGCTTTAATATTACCTAACAGTAAGATTGGCTTTCGAGGCTTCAAATCCGGCTGAATTACTGGCACGACATGAATATTCGCCTTCGTCTGCGATGGTCACTTGAGGGATACGAAGTGCGGCCCGTCCAGCCGCGAGGCTCATCCTCAAGCGAGGATCACTGTCCAGGATACGTTCCCCATTGTGCAACCATTCCACCAAAGGCTCTGGCTCACCTCCGACCTGTAATTTTACCACTGTTAAGGTCGCTGAAGCCTCGAATGTGAGGATAGGTGAAATCTGATGTCGGAAGAAGAGGAGGTAGGTGGTATTAACTAGGAATTTTTGGAAGCTCGAAAGAAAATAGAGAAAATAGTGCAAATGCACGCAAGATTCTAGGCACTAAAAGTGCAAAGGTTTCAATTATTGAGATTTATTTAAAGAACCATGAAAGACAATTGTGACGAAAATTGCAATGGGCCAAAAAATTGATTACCACACATTTGTCATTAACCAAATCGAAATGGCTTTTGATAGAATCAAGTGTCGTAGAAAGCAAATTTTCGAAGAAATGATACACTCACTTGACATGCAAATTCGGCGGTTTCATTTTCCTCAACAGTGAGTGGCTCCAACTGTTTAGTAAAGCTAGGTGGTGCAGTCGATGGCTTCACAGTTAAGTCGTCCCGTGAATGAGACACATTAACGTATGAGCTTGTATAGTGTGAACTCTTTGAACTTCTCCTAATCACTTCACCACTTGATCGGGATCGTTCCACATCGCTGCTTATTCGTAACGATTCATATACACGACGTGTCCGCGATGGTATCGTTGGAATCGACTCTCCACCTCGTCCTTAAAGTAACTATTCTTTTCAGAGCATATCCCAACATCCTCTCATCTTGTTTATCATATCATGGTTAGCGATAGTGGAAATTATTGTAGCATGGTACCATTCCATTTACGATATGAAAGTCTACTACTAGTCTACTAACACTCCATTCAAAGTCTACTAACATTCCATTCACAAAATCTCGTCAAAAATAATGGAACGATGAGAGACAATTAAGAGACAAGAAAGCCTTACGCTTATGTATTTATGAGATTATGCTTATTCATGTAATGAAATTTTCAACTAGAATATTTCTATAAAGCTTAGTTCACTATTGCTATTCATAGTTGGCTAGTGTGAATATCAAACTAAAGAGAAATGATTTATGCAGGAAAGGTAAATGAATCAACCTTGAACATTAACAATGCATTCGGTAAAATCGGTGCCCAATTCATTGGTTGCCTCACAACGATATGTACCCGCATCCTCGGTTCTTGAATTGAATATCTCCAGTGTGCAAACTCCACTTCGATAGGTGAGTTGAGCACGATCCTGATCTATTGGTGTGCCATCCTTGTACCACTCGATCTAAAGAGTTCTCTCTATATTCCACACGTGAAGTGAGCGAAAAGAGCAAGGCATTATTGCTGTATGCTGATGCCCGATGCATTCCAATCACAAGAAGTGATGTCGGTGCTGTATTAAGGGAGGAGAGGGGAGGGGGGAGGGTGTAGCACACAATTCTTCTATCCGACGTTTCGGTGCACTATCGTCATCGAGAACATATAATAAAATCATAAAGCAACAATCGTCTTACCACGGAAATATTGTCGGTACTATGCAAGGTAGTATCCTCATGTCGTTTCACTATAAACATTTCTCCGCAAAAATAATCTTGTAGAGGAGCCGTTTTTTCTTAAGTCAAATCTAGCACAATTACCTCTCAAATCGTTCGCACATTTTATGCCCTACGCATATTTCGATATATTTCGTTTTTAATGATTTCCACTTTCTTCAATAAAACAAAATATGCAATATGTGGAAGAAATTAGCAAAAAATGTCAAACAAACGCACTCTCTGTATTCAGTTCAAATTGGAAGAGTTATTAAAAACAAGAATGCATGGATAGCCACTCATGTTAACCCCTCAATGCAAACAGTTGCTTCAGACAGTCGACTGCAGACAAATTTTCTTCTACAGTAGCTGATTAATGGAAGAGTGCTGCAAAAGTTGCAGTTTGTCATGCACGTTTCATTGCGTTAACCATATTGCTCAACGTTGCCGCTATATGCGGCCATCAATAATCCATGTTCCCTAATTAGCCCTCCCAAACCGTTCAACAAGTGCATATGAGTGAGTAAAAATGCATGAATGGTTTGACTAACCTTCGCAAGAGGAATAGCCTGAACGTTGCAAATAAGCTTGCATTGGTGGTTCTTCTGGATGAGTCGTGGCCGAAGGTGGAACGTGAATTTGGGCGCCATCTTGCGCTCCTTGTACGGCTCAACTGGTTTTGGTACCGGTGTCTTCTTAGGTGGCTCCAACGGTTTCGGCTCATAAGGCTCGGAAGATCCTACAGTGTTGACTGTTTATATCCATTCGCCGATTTACTGTTTATATTCCTAAACCCTATCGAGAGCCCCATAGGACTTGTTAGCACCGAGAGAACCCAATTCCAAGTGTCATTTCCTGAAGCAGGTCCATTTCAAAGAGGAAATACATCTAATAAAACTCTTTTTATGTAGCCTCTTCGATGCGAAGAGAGTTGTTATTTACACAGACAATTATGAAAATCAAATTTTTCTTTAAAAAAAAGTGGAAAGAAACATGCATGAATTGAAGTGAAAAAAAAAGAATCAGAAGGTTCAACTCTGAAAATTAGAAAAGAACGTAAAACTCACTGATAACGTTGAGGAAGACAACCTCTTCCTTTGAACCGTATGAATTCTTTGCACGAACTGTATATTCACCGGCGTCATCCATACGCACCCGGTTGATTGTTAGTGCATAATCGTTATCATTGTATTTTTTCATGTACTTAGTACTCTGTCGTAATTCGGTCGCCTCCTTGTGCCATGTCACTATTGGAGGTGATGCCGCTATAACTCTAAAATAAACCGACTAATTTTCTCTAACAATAATACTTTATGGCGAAATTGGTATAGCGAGTGAAAGTTGATGTCGATTTTACATTTCTTTTTTTCCTTCAAATTCTGATATGCTAAGGAATATTTATTTTCCCTCCTTATTGGAATATGAGACACGGACTATGCGTGTTTCCTTTGTGTCACAAACGGTCTGTCAAAGCAGAACACGAAAATATCATTTAATATCACTTCAATGAGATATGCACATTTCACCCCCCCCCCCTCCCTCCCCCTCCCTCTTAGCTGATACCAGAACATTCGAGCTAAAGAAAACTCAAAATAAATGACAGCTGATATGATAAACAACAAAATGACAAAATAAATAAATGATATCAAAATAAATAAATATTTACGAATATTCCCTACCTATACACTTCATGACACTATATCTACGAAAATAATTGATATATATCATTATTAAATAGTAACAATTCAAAACCGCTGAATGTCATGCATTTTTTACGCGAATGCTTCGATATGCGTGTTTCGCTTATATGATCGAATGGAAACCGTTAGCAATATTCTCGATTAGACATGAGATGAATGCACAAAGGTACTTCATCCATACCATAGTGACCGAATGTTGGTATTCACTGAAATGACGCAAGTCTTACTTGCAGAAGAACGTCGCACTCTGTCCTTCGGCGCAACTTGTATTGAATGGTTTAACAATGAACCGTGGCTGTCCTTCCTCACGATTGAACCATGCATCATGCATGTGATATTCGGCAGGACGATGCTTCTTTAGCGAACTATAGTTTGAAATGCGTCCCAGTGGTGGTTTCGGCTCCGGCCATGCATCCTACAAAACATCTCACCTCTTTGTGTATCTTCTCTCAAAGAAACGTTATAGCACCACACGAACGTCAAGTGCAACGACAACAATATCATAAGCACAAAGACGAACACACAAACACACACATACACATAAACAGTTGTTTCGTAAAGGAGTGTCTGAGAAGGTAAATAAATGCCTTTGGATGCTTCTTTTGTCAAAACTCCTCTTTACTCTCAGATATCGCATCAAAAAGCATAGGTTAGATTCCGGCAAACACCTCTTGAACCATTGTTTAAATTTACTGCCGCAGAAGATTGAAAGATGTAGATGGCGAATGCTCCGAATGAGCTCATTTGAGAAACAGATGTCTTCGTTCATACAGGAAAAAGGAAACGAAGTGCAGCTTCTCTCATTGCATGAATTCGTTGCATTCGTTATCACCGTCGTTTATTTTTGCGATGCAATTCTAAACAATAGCTGAATCGGCGATTGCTAGAGCATACACTAGGAAATCGAATTCAGCATAACTAGATCGTTGCAAACTCAAGCGTACTTTCGTTGACGTCGTTGATGATTGTATTCCACAGCTTGTCTTGAAAAAAAAAAGATCCAGCTTTAAACATCGCCCATTAAAAAGTGGATTATTTCCGAAGCGAATCGGATTCAAATATGATTTCATGCATTCGAGAGATTTCAATAAATAAAACTCACGTTTCTTGCAGTAATATCTAAACAAAGCGCTTAAAGATTTAACAATTTAACAATTTATGATGAAAATTTTAAGTCCACCCAAATCTTTTTTTTTTTTTTCTGCACAAATTTCACTTTCCATAAGTTGTTCAACTAATAAATCCTCAACAATTTCACTGCCATTCGGAGCTAAAATCTTCATTCGTAAAAATCATATAAACGATTTTTAATTACAAAATAAAAGAATTTCTTCTCGAAATTACATTAATTATCACTTTGTAGAATTTTCTCTAATTCCACAAAACCAAAACGATTCTATCTTAAAGCGTGGAATTCAATATTCGCATATTGAACTCCATTGACTCCATTTTTGATTTTCTTTGCTCAAGATATTAGCACTGTGTTCCGCTCAACATTATTCACTAAGCTTTTGTTTCAACGAATTAGGAGACCTATGAAGTAGTAACGCTTTCTGTGAACCACATAAAAGAGTTGCAAATACTTTGAATGCTAAATTTTCTTGTATTATCCACTGTGGTTATTGTTTTCTAAATACTAGCAAAACTACCAGCGAATATCATTAATACTTATATCTGAACGTGTTTACAAGCAAAGAAATGATATGCAGCAGTGCACACTCATAGATGACATTATCCATCTTTGCACACTTCAAAAAAAAAAAAAAAAAAGAAACACCAAAAACTGCGTACTTGATATAGTGAAGAATAAAAGGACATCATCAAAAAAAAAGCAAAACCTACATATTTATGACGGATGGAGTCACGAATCGAATGGTATCGCTCGCTAGGTATTTGCTCCGAAGTACTTGGTGCATTACTTAGCCAAGGATGCTCTAATGCTTCATGCACTGTCATTCGACTTCTGCAAATCAAACACTTCCCACTTTTACAAGTGACTTGGACAAATGTGAAGGCAACAAATAACAGTGGTGGTGCCGCCGATACATCACCCAGCTCTGAGATACAGTCGTATCATCGTATCACGACAGCAAGAGAAGGGTGTGAGGCCTCTAGCACTCTTTTCAGATGCGGCTCACATCGCTCAAAGGACAGCATCAATGCTCGAGACACTAGCGCAAGCTCAAATAAACACATAAATAAACATTGCTTCCTTTAAAATACTATAGATTTACCTGATCAGAAAAGCACATATAGGACGTCAATAAGTTAGAGTACGACGTCTGTTTGCTTGCTGTAAGCTAAAATGATGTTACGAGTCTTCTCTTCGAAATTCATTGTCGAGTGCAATTTATCATGTATTCCATCCTTTGATATTAAATTATGTTTTCTAATCCTTAAACCTACCGCATGGATGAACATGTGGAAAACAAACGGAAAGTTAGATAGAGCACTAAGACGATGAGTGGATAAAGCTTTTCGATTGAATATTTGCTGATCAGAGAAAAGAAAGGATGAAACGTACGTAGGATCGAGAACAAGAAGCTTCTTGATGAAATCTTTCGCCTCGTCGGAAACTTTCGCGAAGCATGGATCATCCATGCTCCAGTCACAATTCTTAACGTTCCTTAATGTTTCCTCGTCCGTTTCGCCACCAAATGGTGATAATCCAGATAAACTGAAAAGCAAAATATGAATTTAAGAAAGAAAATAATTCATCAACTAATGACTTATTGAATGACATAGCGACATGAATATCCTCGACAATTAAAACCAGCGGAGGTATCTTCAGATAACGATACTATCGAGGAGCACTACCAATCTCTAACAAATATCGCTATGATTTCAAATTGTAAAGCTGAATGTGTTGAAGATTGTAAAGTTATATGAATGAGGCACGACGGATTGATATGCTTCAACTGCTGCTCCCTTCATTAACCGATCAAATGAAATGCGCCGAATTCACGCTTGCGCCACAAGAAAAAAATTCCAAAATGCAAAGGTCAACTCACAGGATATAGGCAAGAACGCCAACACTCCACATATCGGTGTAAAATCCAACTGGTTTGCTGGCCGCGATTTCAGGTGCAGCAAATTCGGCCGTTCCGGTGGTAACCTTGACCGTCTCTTTGGGATCTAATTTGGCAGCTAATCCAAAGTCGATAAGCTTAAGTTGATTACTCTTTTTGGTGGTGAACATTATGTTCTCCGGCTTCAAATCCAAATGAACATAATTCATTTCGTGCATATGCCGTAATGCTTCGCAAACCTGTCGCATATAATCAACTGCTTCTGCTTCAGACATACGATTTTTCTCATCGGCCACCTTCTCGAATAGTTCACCGCCAGACATACTGCAAAATCACATTATAAGCGATACGCTTATATTTGTTTATTCAGTGAGTGGAAGGATTCAACTATAGAGGAACCTAATGGACGGGAAATTGGATTCTGTCTACGAGGATCATCACATAGGGGAAATTCAGTTAGTATGCTGACTTTTGTACTAGAGAGGCGATAACCTTCCAATATGACTCATCCTTAGGCAGTTTTTCGAGAAGTCTAAAAGAGAGCACAAAATGTCAACCATCGAATCAGTAGTGTGCAAATGCGTGTAGCAACAAAGTGCCAAAAGGGTTATTCTTCTTCCAATGAGCAGATATATCCACTCTCTCTATTTTCTTTGTCCATAGTGCATCGATTTCGGCTTTCTTAGATGGGAAATGAACTTTAGCAACAAATAAGCGAACATGTTTCGGGAGTGATCCAGATAGAGGGATCAAGAGAGTATATAAAGAGAAAGAAAAAGCACTCACAATTCATAGATCATCACCATCTCGTTATCATCTTCGAATGCATCATGCAAATTGATCAATTTCGGATGCCTCAAATTTGACATCGTTTGTATCTCCTTACGTACGGTATTCTTATCGGCGTCATGTGGTGTATTTACAAATTTCGCAGCAAACGTATTACCCGTAGCACGCTCTACACAACGATGAACTACCCCAAATGCACCCCTGCAATAAGATTCATTTCAGCTTTCCTATCATCATTGCAATTTTACACAGTAAAATATTGAGGATGCACAAGTCTCATTTTTTACGAATTATATTTTCAGGAATTTTTTCAAGCTTCCGAATTACGGATGTAGAACTTTCAACCAAACTTTGTTAAGGATGAAGAAGAGATGGTAGGAAGTTGAAGGAGGCAGGAGAGGACGGCCACGCAAGCAATCGCCTTCGTCCTTGCCCTTATCACTGCTTCTATGATGTTCCACTAAATGAAAAATTTGCACGTATTTTTAGATGCGTAAATTTTCTCAAAAAAAAACATTCAAGCGGAACAAGCAGCGACTGAATATTTAAGGTCGCTCTCATATTATTCCAGTACTGCTTGAGCCCTTTATTCGCTGAGTGCTTCAGCTGGTTCACGCTTTGAATAAACTCATAGAATAATCGACTGCTGGGCGGATCATATATGTGTGGGCAAAGGTTTAACTGCTTAAAACTGCAAATATGCCAAGGGTAGGAACGCTAAATCTTACTGGCCAATCTCTTCAAGGATGTCATAGTAGTCATAAACTGAGTCTCGCTTTGGCTCAACCGGCTGAGGATAGTATTGCTTCCAAACGTCGATTACAAATGCATCATAGTTGTCTGATGTCGCACCTTTTCCACGTATCACCTTTCCAGTTTCGTCAACTGAACACACTTACTTATAAAGTGATCTGCTGTGAAATAAAAGAACAACATTGAAACAACAGCTCGTCCAGTGAAGTAAAAAAAACTTCCGCCAAGATTGAATCAATGAAAAAATATTGAAAGACTGCCCTCATGAATTTCCACTAACTATAGGCAGAGAACGGATTAAATATGAAGCCAATATCATCGTGAATTATATCACAGAATTAACGAACTGAATCAGTGTCACTATGCTTACTTACCGTCATAACCTCTTCTCTTATGGCGTGTTTCAGCAACAACGATAGGTGCAGTCGGTTCGCATGGTTTCGAGATGCCATGTTTGTTTTGTGCACTCACTCTGAATTCATAGGTGCCCTTCGATTTGAGCCCCTCAACAGTCAAATAGGTATATCGTGTTCGTGCACATTCTGTCCATTGACCACCGGCCGTCTCTCGTCGTTCCACAATGTAACTAAACATCCATTTCCTCAATTGCAGCATATGCTCACTATGCCATAATGAATAATATAGGCAACAAAGATTGATTAATGGATATATGAAATAAAAAATTGGGTGGGTACAATGAAACGAATAAAAACGGCCTCTCACTCGTTGCTAATTTTCTCCGCTGTCATTCATGCAACAATATTACAATATATGTATTTCATTTAATTTAATTGATTATCACATTTCCATTCATTTAAACGTTACGAAATTCTCGATTATCAGAATCCACCGAAGGGTTGGTAGATGTCTTTTCGGATTATGGCATCATTGCTTCATGTTGGAAAAAACTCAACATTTCTGAGATCGCTTTAGGAACGGATTTAATATAACATATAAAATTACTTCCAACTATCATAGTCATAACTTTAGACACCTTTTCGTCTTCATAAAGCGCAAAAACGCAATTAGAATAAAGGGATTGAAAATCAGGAGTGAATGGTAGAGGAAAAGAGACTCATAAGCACTTTTCTTGGCGGAAGCTATATTCAGCAGTGATATTTAACTTGCGGAATGAACCACCACGTGAGGATCTAGAACTGCTTCAAAGTCACAAATTTCAAGCCAACATATTAAGCACTTTGCTCGAATTTACTACCCATTTGAGAAGCTACAATCCTAGATGCCTTGTACTACTCACTTTCTGCACCATCCTACTTAATCCCTAGCGCTTATGTACGGAGAGACTTGTACGTACCATTTGGCGTTTCTAATCGCATATAATTAGAGCTCTGATGCATAAACAAAAAAAAAAAAATTACTTCGTTATAAGAGATCCACCATCGAGCTCAGGCGGTTTCCAAGAAAGAACTGCAGCTTCGTCGAGGACATTCTCAACAATAGGAAATCGTGGAGGATCAGGTCGATCGGCAACACTAAGCGAGATGGTACCTGAATCCGAACCGACATCGTTCTCCACCACAACACGATATTGGCCCAGATCTTCGCGCACTGCGTTTGCGATTCGAAGTGTTGCGTACCTGAAAACTAGCCGTTGTGTGGAATTATAAAAACGTTTTCTCGACCACAGCATATCATATCGTTTATGCTGCATTCTCAGGAAAACAAGACGTCGTTGAATCTGAGCAAGGAAGTGATTGTTCGCAAAGGCAGATGCACGAACCTGAAGTTTAAAGGCAAATGAAGCACACCATCACGCCGATTCGAAGTCACTGTTCTATGAATAGAATAAAGGCATCTCTAGTGCTAAGGTATCACTCTAGAATTAAAGAATTCATGAAATTGAAAGAGAAAAATTTAATAAATGAAAATAAGCGCACTTATCATCCGTGGTGATCGTATATTTATCGGAATCGGTGATAGGCTCTCCATTCTTTGTCCATCTGGAATGTGGTGCTGGGAATGCCTTGAAAGGAATCTTCACCTCGATTTGCTCACCCTTTTGTGCTTCATAACCACCATGATAACGAGGTGGTATGAAAATTCTTGGCTTTGATTGTATCGATAACTGAGCTTTTGTACTACGTGAACCAAGCGAATTACTCGCACGACATGAATACTCATCTGCATCATCGCCTTGTAGATCGTTTATAATCAATACCTAAAATTCAGTTGCTTTCTATTAACTGCAAAGGTAGTTTATAGCAGTCGAATGAAATCAATACGGATCGATGAATGAATGGACACAAATGGCCTAAACTCTTTAGCATGGCCACGTCGATAATAACTAAGAAATTCATGTCGGAGACGTTATTCCAACGATTTGTTAATTAAAAAAACTGTCAGGATTTGGTTTAACATACAAATCAGACGTGATTTTAAAAGTATAATCTGACTAGATCACTTCTCAGCCCATTCAATTTTGCTCTCTATGCAGATGAATAGCAATCGCTGCCATGAGTGGTACTTTTTTCCTCAAACTATGACACATTCCTTAAATACCCTTCTTATAAACCGCATACCCACATTTCACCTTACCCACATTTGTTCCCTCTTTGTAAATAAAGAGATCAAATGACCACAGATCAAAGAACGCTAATTGAACCGCTCATGATTCTCTACTTCGTCAATTACTGCAAAGAAGGCAATCAAAAATATTGTTTAGAAAGTGTTTACCTGAGTATTTCCTTTGCTAAGAATGGTATACTTAGATGTGTCGGCAAGTTCTCTAAGACCGCGGAACCAGCGAAATTCGGGTCGCGGTGAACCTTCAATTTCACACTCGAATCTAACCGAGCGGCCTTGTTCTCCGTACATATCCGATAGTGGTGTAACTATTTCTGGTGGATTTCCAGACTTAGCAGGTACAAACTTTAAGCCATCCCTGCAAAAAATCTTCATCCAGATGGATCGTTCTATTGTATGATTTTATTGCTCCATATATTGAAAATAGAGATCAACGGCGTCCCGTGAATGTTTCCTAAAGTTATCAAAAATTTTCTGAAAATCTTGGAGTACCCTAAAAAAAAACAAAAGGAAATTCTAGAATCGAGACAAAAAATAAGTCCAACAGAGCATGCCCCATTTCAATCCCATTCTACTTATCTGCAGTGGCCTTTTTGCACAATACTGCTGACCCAGCTAACATTTTATGTGGACACAATTTCCAGCACAGGTTGTTGCAAGTGCGGAAAGATCGATAACACTTAGTGTTTAGAAAGAAAGTTCTCGAGAACCGCTTCGGAAGGCATTTTACACTAGAAGATTAGCAACTAGACGTGATCAAAAATTCCGAAATGTGATAGTACCATTCCCCCTAACATCATAGGGAATGCATACAAAAGGATCAGCGCTGGGACGTTGTGATTGCATATGGCATCTTTGGGGTTCGTAGACGCAAAAGAGCATTGCGCCAAGAAGGGCTATTCATTAATTTGCTGATCGAAGGAAATTCATTTATCCTTGCAAAGCCTGTATACTCATACAAACAAGGTGTTTAGGCTGCAACAAACAGGATAGTTGGAGCTAGCGGGCCACACGAGCACCACTACTCATCATATCTTGTATCGCTATGAGAGGCATTTGTCCCGTACCGCTTAATTTTCAAGCATTCTGCCTTAATGGATGTTTGGCCGTTAGTACTACTTAACAGACAATTTATAAAAGTTGTCTGCATTCCTTCCTCGCACTCGTTTCCACTTTGTGCAGTGCAAACAAAAAAAGCTCACGTGGATGCTGGCTCTGAAGCACCAGCGTCGTTAACAGCGAAGACGCGAAATTCGTATTCGCGACCTTCGATGAGATTCGGTACATCGTATGAGGTAGCCGCCGATGGATTTTGATTGCATTTCTGCCAGATATCCGAGCCGATCTCACGTTTCTCTATCAAATAACCACGAATGCGACTGCCACCGTCCGACAACGGACGTGTCCAGCTTAGAGTCACATAATCTTCTCCGAAACGAGCCACCTAAAGAGAAACAGAAATGATCAGATCGACTTCTAGCATTGCACGTCAAATCAACTACTCTTTGCTAAACAAAATCATTCGTCATATGGGACTCCTAAAAAACCTTCATTTTCGGTGAAGGTATGGCCTTCCATCATTCCTGTTTTCCTTGTGATAATGGTTGTGCAGATTTTCCACTGACCCCACCCCCCCCCCCTTCCTCCAATTATCCGGCGAGATGGCGTCCCATCAGCCACACAGACCAAAGAAACGACACCTTGCACATAAATCGTGAAGCACTCTAAAGAAACTCAAAACTTACTAAAGAGCAAAAGTGTGCATTGTACGCTGGCAGTTACACGTGTACATAAGGTAAATTACAACACGTGCATAATAATCAGCATTCGGCTATTTGATACCTTCAATCGATAAGTCCTTTCATAGAGTTAAATTCAACAAAACATACCCTTGATGTGCTTAATATGAAAGAAACTCCACCCCTCAATTTTCTAGAAGGTGATAGAAGGATAAATTTCACGCATCTATCCTTCGACAAGTGTTTTTATAACAGATGAAAGATCTATTCATAAACAGGAGAAAAACGAAATGAGAGGTAAAAGAATGTTTTGTGCTTTTCTTTAGTCGAAGTGACGTATAACTGTGAAAGCAAATAATGCATTTTCACTTTGATTTCAAGCCCTCGGAAAATATGAATCCATCATAATACAAAAAACCAGCTTGCCTTAAAACTCAAGATTTTTCAAACATTGCTGACAAGAAAGTCAAACAAAATGTGCCGATCGATGAAAACACTTAAATATGAGATGTACATGACCCCGCTAACGTTGGGTTGGTAAGACGAAAACTTAAGGCGAAAACTCTGCAAACACTGCATCACCAAATACGAAGCATAAGAAACAACGACACTTATCGAAGCGACCATCCATTTTTCCACTGAAATTCAAAAATGGCAGTAAATTACCTCCGGATTGCCAGGCGCCGACGGAGTGTCGAAAGGTAGGCGAGCGACAACGGGACTTTCACCAACAAGTGGTGGACCTTGACCGTTTTCGTTGGTTGCACTAACACGGAACTCGTATTCACGTCCCTCGAAGAGACCCGTCACTGTGAAGCTCGTATCCTTGACCGAGGTGGCAACTTCTGTCCACTCATCTTTCGATAGGTCCTTTCTCTCCACAACATACCCAGTTAGTCTCGCACCGCCATCGTTCTGCAATTTCAACTACTGATTCCCAGTTGTTTAAATTGAATGCTGTGCGCACCGCTCTTTGCAGCTGGAAAGAGTACCTAGAAGGTGCTTAGGTGATAGGCTAAAACGCACAACTGAATCCATGTCGCTCATAAAGGAGCCGATCTCTAATTAAAGTCATATTGTAGAATAACATTTAATGCTGAAGTGAAGATGACTAAATAAAGTGCCTAGAGAACACATCAGCAAGCAACCACGTTGAGAAAACATGAATGTAGATGTCCTCATTAACAAGTGATGGGCACTTCTTTGGATTTTATCATCAAAGCATTTGAAGATGAGCATTTCACATCCCCCGTCCCACTCTTAATCGCCAACCTAAATGATAAACAATATTTGACTGTTGCTACTATTTATATATGGTCACGCAAAACATAATGAGTTTATATAGAATGAAAGAAAGTTTTCATAAAGAGAGCATTAACTAACCACAGGTGGCTTCCACGAGAGAACAGCTTGTGTCTTATTGACGTCTGAGATTTGCAATGGCCCTTGTGGTGAGGACGGGAGACCGGTCACATTGAGCCAGAAAGCGGTATTCGCCTCACCACTGTCATTACTAATCGAGAGCTCGTATCTACCTGCCTCACTGCTATGAATCGATGGAATCGTTATAATGACATGATTGTCGAAATCAACGAAGTGAATATTCGGATGGTCAGCGGTCACTTCTTGTTTATTGAGTGTAAGCATATAGCGGAATGGTCCAGTACCCGAGAAATAGATCTTCAGACGAACCATCTCACCGTCTGCATATATCGCATTACCGACATCTTTCTCGATAACCGGTGGTGCTGAAAAAAGCCATTGAGACAGCAACAACACAAAATCGTTTTTTCGCCGAACGCGTCTGTTGGTGTAGGCACTTAGAAAGTGACAGCAGGTTGAGAGCAACGGATCGAAATATTAGTTTGTTTGATGAATGGGAGCTCGAACTGTCATCGACATATCTCAATATCACTTCCGGGTGGCATTTCTAAGTGAAAATTCCCGTCTAAACCCAAAGTCAGCTCCAAGCAGATCAACATAAGCAGCTAGCCAAAAGAGCAGCGCAGCTTTTGAGGAAATCATTACGAAATTTTATCTTCCTTACCTCCTCCTTCGACTCCTCACTTCAATTAATGCACCTTTATTTTCTGGCAACGGTTTGTTTTTTATAATACTGATTTCCCATTTGAATACTACTCAAGAACTTTTCTGCTGCACCACCAACTAGAGTGAAAATAATCGGAGAACATCAGCTTTATGTCTAATAGTCGACGAACGGGACCTTGTACGGTGAGTGTCGCAGTGGCGGAGTCACTTCCAAACACGTTCGACACCTCACATGTATACTCGCCAGCGTCAATATCCCATACTTCTTTAATGATCAACCGGAAGACGTCATTCTGAACCTCTGTCCTGTAGCGAGCTCCTTCGGGTACTTCACGTCCGTTACGCAGCCAACGTGCTACCGGTGCTGTAAGAAATGAATTGCACATTGAAATTTTTTAAGGTGATTTTATAAAAGTTATTAATCATCAAAAAGAATATAATTTAGACTTATGCTAACTTTGCCAAAGGGCACATCTTCCGAAAGATTCACGAACTGTTCACGAAAATTAGCATATAATTGGACAATAGCGATGATCCGACAGAGCTGTGATCGATTTTTTAAGTCGTTAAATGGAATAGGACCCGGATCAGGGATGCCTGAGAGTATTCCAGTAAACTTCTTGTATTTCCGTGAATAGGCTATATAAGGCGAGGAATATAGGTATGTATAACTTCTCAAGGGAATAATAATTGCAAAATACTAGCAAAAGCAAATGTGGTGTTAAAGAATTATCAGTGATCCTAACGGGCCAAATAACCACGACATATACATCACTCGAAAAGAATATCTAAAGAACCTGTCCACTTAAAACTACAATGATGCGATGCCATTCCGATGTGTCGACATTGCCTTGCAGACTATTGATCATCAACAAAGATATGCTTTGACTAAAAAAGGGCAATAATGCGCCACATATGATTATGATTATCAATATTGTGCCATAATTTCCTTTGTAAGGATAGCCCAACTCAATAAAGAGGAATGATACCCGTTAATAGTTCATATGACTACCCTCTATATGTCTCAAGGATGTGTTAATTTACGCACTAGAGTCAAAGGACACAGCTTCGATAGAACTGAATAGAATAAAAGCAGTTGAAGATAACCAGCAACAAAGAGACTGACCCGGTCGGCCGACAGCCTCGCACGTGAACACTGCCCTCCTATTGTAGGGTGAGGCAGTATCAGCAGGCTTGACGACAATTTGCGGTCGTGATCCGCCCATTTCCTGAATTTTGATCGGCGCCGATGGCAACGACGGCACACCTTTGCCGATAGCGTTAACTGCCGTGATGCGGAATTCGTAATCACGGAACTCGGTAAGGTTCGTCACAGTGAATTCTGGATGCAGGACACTGTAGTCGTTGACTGCACGCCACAAGGAGCTGCCAAGTTCACGAGATTCGATGATATAGCCAGTGATCTTGGATCCGCCGTCATCAACAGGCGGTGCCCAGGTAAGCGTAACGAAATTGCGGCCGATAGATTCGGCATTGATCTGTGTGGGAGGACCAGGTGGACCATATTTTGGCTTTAGCTGCACTCGCTCGCTTGGCAGCGATGGCTTTGACAAACCAGCTGCATTCTTGGCAATTACGCGGAACTCATACTCGCCCTTATCACGAAGCGATGTCACGCGATAGCTGTTCGTTGGAATCGGTTGCGTGTTAGCGACTATCCATTTCGAAGACGACGGCTCGCGGTACTGCACGATATACCCAAGGATCTTAGAACCACCATCAGCAGGAGTGTCCCACTCGAGCTCGACCCACGTACTGTCCATGTCTTTAAGTACTGGTGGGTCTGGCTGAGCAGGCACTTTGAATTGATACTTGGCGACGATTGGCTCTTGCAACTCAGTCGGCTCAGAGACGCCGTATTGACTTTCAGCTCTAACACGGAATTTGTACTTCTCATTCTCTGTCAATCCCGTCACCTGATAGCTAGTGCCGCGTACAAATGACGATACTTTCTCCCAGTTTTCTTCAAGCCCTGGTTTTACGTGACATTTCTCGATGATATAGTTTGTAATAGGTGAGCCACCGTCGTCATCTGGTGGTTGCCAGTTCAGAAGGCATGAATCAGGTGCGATTTCCGAAACAGATAGTTCCTTGGGTGGCGATGGTTTATCAACGACAATGAAACGTATATCCACTGTATCTGATCCGGCATCGTTCTCAAGCTGAAAACAATATGTTCAACATATATGATTTATTTGCTCGATAACTCAATTGTGAAACCTTAATTGAATTGGCACATCGCTATAGTACAATACTAATGGGATAAATCGATAAATAGCCAACTGATTCTCATATGATCATATCCTACCTCGGGGTCTTCGGGCTCATATGACTCCACAACTATTTTTGAAGCCCCTGAGTACAAACGACTTCACTTCCGATTTCGAATGCCTTCGAACCGAAACCCGCTAACGAAACACCGCTGCAGCATACTACTGCAATGTTCCATCTCAGGACAGAAGAAGAGTGAGTCTAATGCGACAATCTGCTCAAAGTGTATTAGAAAAGTTGATTACCTTGACAGTGTACGTAGCAGAATCTCCTCTCTCGCACTTGTCATATGACAATTGCGTCAGGTAGTCATTCGATTCGATTTTAGCACGCTTGTCGCTTTCGCTGACCACTCTGCCTCCCTTCTTCCATGTTACTTCAGGCGAAGGGCTCGATGCAAATGGCACCAGAATCTGCAAAGACGCAGCATCAAAATTCATGGGTGACACCTTATGTTACAGCCGATTTTTTTAGTTTTGTTCAGACTGAGATGATGATCATTGCTGTGATCAATGAAAAAACAATGTAGCCTTGGAAAGTCGTGGGTTCGTATCCGTGTGCTGATAGTGCCCTCACTGGTCATCGAACAAGAGTTAAATCAAAACTACTGCACATCTATGATGAAAATAACTCATCACGCTAGCAAACATCTCAATAAAGTCATTGGATAATCAACTTCGAATTCAATAAAAGTCATTGGAGTAATGCACGATAATATCACTGTCAATTACTGAATTACTTGTCGATATAAAAATGGCACCTTAGCAGGTTGACCGGCGTATGCAATGATGTCTCTTCCTAGCATCGAAAGTTGAATTCTTGGCCGTGATGCTTCAACTTGTGCCGTTATGAGCGCACTATTTTCACTGTAATCACCTTGACCAGCCGCATTAACTGCTGCCACACGGAATTCATAGCGCTTACGTGGTGTTAATCCCGTCACCTGAAACAGCAGAATAAAATCTCGTGCACACGTATGGTGCTCTCGAATTTGATTTCATATCCTGAAGCTATGAGTTGCTTTAACAGCGAATTCTATGCAATTATTCGTTGGCAGTGTAGCCATTATATGGTAAAATTCCAAGTTAGCCTATTCATAAAACCTATAATTTCTACAAGAAAGCAGCAAAAAATTTTTTCCGATCTATGTCAGTCTATACTATTGGCCGACAATTTCTTGTTTGATGGAACCTCTCCTCTATGTTTGGGCACTCCAGTGATCAAGAATGCTCGTAACACCCTCGAGGTTTTTTCCCATTTAAATGCTCAATCGAAGATGAGATCGAAGGTGTAATGAGATTATCTAACTGCGCAAAGAAGAGAACGAAGGCGAGTATACCTTATAACGTGTATCGTTGATCGTACCGAATGCGCACTTGCTCCACTCATGGGTACCCTCTTCGCGTTTCTCGAGTACGTAGCCCTGAATAGGCGAACCACCATCGCTAATCGGACGATCCCATTGCAGTGTTATCGTATCGTCAGTAGTAGCAACTGCTTCAGGTTGTCCTGGAGCTCCTGGTGTATCTAAAAAGAATATTTAAATAATCTGAGAAAAGGATAGTAAAATTTGCACATTGGAAATTCACGACGAGAGAAGAAGGATGTGAACGAAAAACAACGACAATTGTTCTATGTGATCTAGATGCATCATCAATAATTCAATCGCCTTTCATTCATTTCAACTGAGACGTCTTAACGTCATGCCACTCCTGTCAAAGTCTTTCGCTACTTTTAACCAACTAAATTTGCTGAATTTAGAAAAATATAAGCGAGGAACGTAGAAAAAATGGGTTTGGACTGGAATATATCACCCTTGATGGTTTTTTTCTTACCAACAAAAATTGCCAACAGACACAGCTACCTTCCAAAAATACTACTAGGCATCACATGCCACACAAAAAACAGACAACACCAATTAAATACATTGCGGTCGTTTCTAAAGAAGAGTAAAACCTATTCTTACAATAAGCACTGCGACCATGTGAGGCACGTAGCAGTGGGGAACGAAACGACTCCTTTACTATGAGCACGACATCACCACACAACCCGAATACAGAACACCCAACAACTGATTAGCAGGCAAGAGCGCCGCCTATTTATAGCCTCGGCTATGGCCCTGAAGGCATGGGGAGGCCATAATTCGTTTGGGGAGATATCACATCAAGATCAAACAAGTGTGAGCATAAACCAGTTACACAAATGAAGATCACCGCCACTACTGCGATCGCAAAACTCATTTGATCACAACAGATCGCTCGTTAATGTAGATTACTCGTTAACATTAACGAGTGATCTACATTAGCGAGTGGCCCATTGCGATCAAATGAGTTTTGCGAGTTGTTAACGAATAATCTACATTAACGAGTGATCAATGAGTTTTGCGATCGCAGTAGTGGCGGTGATCTTCATTTGCATAACTGGTTTATGCTCACACTTGTTCGATCTGATGTAATATCGCCCACGTGTGAATTATGATCTCCTCATGCCTGGGCCATAGCCAAGGCTATAAATAGGTGTTGTACGTTTGCTATTCGGGTCGTGTGACGTCGTACTCATAGTAAACGAGCCGCTCGCTTCCAACGCTCCCCCACACGGTCGCAACCGCCATCATATACAACATCCGTCGAGTGCCCCATTCTAAACAAAAATGTGACGTGTTTATATCGACCTTTTGAATGTATTCTATATTCATTTGCATACTGGCAGTTCTCTGTCACTTGTATATTTGCATTTTGTCATATCAGTCAGTCATTTGCGTGCACAAAAAAATGACTGACTCGCTAACACACTTATCGTGATAGCCGTTCTCATTATGGTAGATAATATATCTGCATTCATTACAAATGTGTCTCTATGAGGAAATGAGCTAGAGTCATTAGAAGAGACGAAACATTCTTCTTCAGTAATTCTCATAATCTGAATTCAGGCTACCATCAGATCTTAGTGCAGCCTATCAAACCATACTGTATTTTTCAGGTTCTCGAATGAAGCATGATTTTGTGCTGCAGGTTATTGATAGGACTCAATGAAAAAGCTCACCGAAAGGATTTTTGGCAACGATAGGCTCGAGAGTTTGTAACGGTTCACCGACTCCATATTGATTCTCGGCAGAGACACGGAACTCGTATGCTTTGCCATTTTCGAGGTTGCGAACCCGGAAGCTCGTTCCGACCGGCTGTCCTATCTTAACCCAGTCTCCGTGCTCATCCTTCTTCTCGACGACGTAGTTAGTAACGGCATCTCCGCCGTTGTCGATTGGTGGGTTCCAATGCAAAGTCATTGCTTCTCCGCTCACATCAGAAGCCGTGATTGGCCCAACCGGTTTGCCAGGTGCATCCAATACAGTCACGTTCAATTTGGCGGTGTCCTTGCCGAGACGATTCGCGAGTGTAATGCGATATGGACCACCATCGGAACGCTTTGCAGTGGTAGTGATTAGCTTGACATGGTCAGGAGTAACCTTAACATTTTTACCAACATTAAAACACCAACACTGATAAAATGTAGGAAATACAATAAATCAGAAATAGGAGACCATTCATTGTGAAGTGTATAGCTCACGGATGATGTCACTTCGACGCTGATTCATGGTTTATTTTTTAGCTTTTGGTCAATAATGCGCCTTTAAAGCCATAAAGTTGATAGTCATGTAATCAACTTAATGTGTGCAAATCTCCAATGTGAGGCACGCAGAAGTACCTTCTGCACACTGGTGTCACTTCAACTGAAGAATGATAGCAGTCTTTACTAACTTCTCAAAATTAAACAGCACTATCGGTGAACGTTATTCAAATTCTTGAGATGGCCTTTTCAATCCTTCTCTGTTCAACAAAATAATCTCCAGCTTCATTTCCCACATACCCCGCCAATCATCCACTCCCGTTCTCTTCTTTGCATATCTTGGTAGAGCATTGGCTCAATTTTATGCAGTTTGAGTCAAAAAAAAGAACGCCAACTTTCATCTACTAAAAGCTTTTTTTTTCACCTTAGTCTTTAGGCAATCCTTTTTAAAACATGGGACTATGAAGTCGAATGGTTCTGTTAAAATAAATCCGAACGTTCTAAATCATTCAGAGAAAAGCAATAAGTAAAAGAGCGTCAAAACAAATTACTTAATGATACGCATTGCCAACTTTGCTACGAAATTGTTTCATATCATAAATTTTAGCCACAGTTTATGTGCAATTTAAGTGTGCCAAAATCACCTAGAAAATGGTAGAACGAAACGAAATCCACATCTTGAGATTTTATGTAAGGCATAAAAGTCGAGAAATGCTGCAAAATATTACGAAGAACAAACCTCAATTTTCGTCCTTTCGTCTTCGTATATCTCCTGGTTTCCATTGAAAACTTCGGCAATCGGTTTCGGGTTTCCGCCGGTGAAAGGTATTTTAATTTCAATCGTTTCGCCCGCACGCACAGTGATATCCTTGAGTGCCGATAAATCGAGACAAGGACGTCCGGGTTGCTCCTCAATGGTGACCATATCAGTCGGACGGGATGGTTCACCCTCACCTGCTGAATTCACTGCCTTAACACGGAATTCAAATTCTTCCTTCTCAGGTAATGGCTCGACAACAAGTCTTGTTTCTCTAACCGGTTTCTCATTACATGGCACCCAATCATTTGTGCCTGCCTTCCGCTTCTCCACAATATACCCGTCAATAGGGGCACCGCCATCGTCAGCTGGACGTGTCCAGGTTATTTCCGCTGAATTCTTCGTTACCTTGCCAATACGCGGTTGATCTGGAGCTCCTGGTGGTACCACATAAGGTTGGCATTTCGTCGGAGCGCTGCCATTGCTGGGCTCACCTTGTCCAGCTGCATTCACGGCACGAATTCTGAACTGATATGTTTCACCTTCGGCAAGGCCGGTAACTGTCGCCTCCGTACCACGAATGAGACCCATTTTAACAGGTGCCCACTCGCCACCTCCTTTTTTCTCAAACTTCTCGATAACATAGCCCGTTATCGGTGAACCACCATCGTCTCGAGGTGGATTCCATTTCAGGCTAATTTGATTGGTGTTGTAACCGGTAACTTCGGGTGTTGATGGTGCTCCCGGTGGATTGAATGGATCTTTGGCTATAACAGGCTGCCCAACGATCGGTTCGCTAAGCCCCATTACATTCTCGGCTCTGACTCGGAATTTGTATTCTTTACCGTGTTCGAGTGCACGCACTGTATACGAGAGTGAGCTCACTGTCTCAGGTACTCTCTCCCATGTTGATGAGCCCAGTTCTTGGTATTCGATGCGGTAGCCAGTGATTTCACTGCCACCATCATCCACTGGTGGTTTCCAGGCAACCGTGACAGAATGTCGACTCGTTTCCGGATATGTAATAGGGCCTTCAGGAGGTGATGGTCGATCAACAACCGAAATTTTAATATTGGCCTCTGCATCTCCATATGTATTAGAAGCAGTGATCTTCACTTTTCCTGAGTCCGATCGCTTACTTACTGGAATGAACAAACGTGTTTTTGAGTCGTCGGTCTCTACTTCATTTAGTGTGACTCCCTCCTTTACCCACTTGATATCTGGTGTTGGGGAACCGACGTATGGGACAGTAATATCAAGAGGTTCGCCAGCCCTAACTCGGAACTCACGCCCATCAAGACCTAATTCAAACTGGGGCGCCTCGAACATTGGCTTCGCTATAGCAACGGCTGAAGGGTCGGATGGTTTGCCCGGTCCGATTTTATTCACGGCGATGACACGATATTCGTATGAGTGTCCCTTTTGCACTCTGTCGTCAGAGAAGGCTGTGCCTCTCACTGGGGCCGTGTTCACCTTGATCCAGCGCCCAGTCTTCAGATCTTTACGTTCAACGTCGTAGTGCGATATCGGATGACCACCATCTTCTCTAGGTGCCGTCCATTCGATGTCAATGTGGTCGTAGTCGCGATCTGTTACTTCTGGCTTGCCCGGTTTTCCTGGCGTTCCAAATTGATCCTTCGCCAGCACGGGCGTTTCGGTGTTCAAGGGTTCGGAGCGACCATTAACGTTTTCTGCCATGACCCTGAATTCGTACTCATGTCCTTCCTGCAGTTTTGGCACGGTAAGACTAGTGCCAGGCACGAAGGCCGATACAGGAACCCATGCATTTGTGCGTAGATCACGCTTCTCAACAACATAGTTCGTGATTTCTGCACCACCATCATCTTCGGGTGGTTTCCATGTGAGAACACAGCTATCCTTTGTAACATCTGACACCTCGATCGGACCAGTTGGTTGTGCCGGTTTATCTTGTACGTTCACTTCAAACACACCTGTCGCCTCACCGATTTCATTCTTCAATTTCAACGTGTAAATGCCACTTTCTGAGCGCTTAGCTGCCGGGAAGAATATACTTGTGATACCAGGCTTTGAATTAACAAGCAACTGCGAAGGTATCGGTTGGTTTTCTTTGAACTCCCAGTTGACCGTTGGATCAGGTGAACCAATGAATTCTGCTTCGACCGTCAATGAGAGACCAGCCTTCACTTTGAACTTGCGCGTTTGAGAAATTATTTCTGGTTTCACATAACGAGCCTTTGCCATTTGCGAATCACTTGGTTCTGAAGGTTCTGATGGACCTGCTTCATTAACCGCAATCACTCTGAACTCGTATTCGGAGCCCGGTTTTAGACCTGTGGCAGAGAATGACGTCTTTGCACCTGAAGTTTTACCCGCCTCCGACCAAATTGGATTTCCCCTCTCCTTCTTCTCGATTATATACTCCTTGATCGGAGATCCACCATTGTCGGTGGGTGGTTTCCATTCGATATCAATACGATCCTTGTCCCAATCGATGACTTCAGGCTTTGATGTTGGTTGTGGCACATCGAACTGGTTTCTCGCGATCATCTCATCGCTTTCCAAAGGTTTCGATTCACCTTGCAAGTTAACCGCCTTTATGCGGAACTTGTATTCTTTTCCATTGATAAGCTTTGTAACCTTCGCACTACAATCGGGGAAGCGTCCCACTTCTTGCCAGCTTCCTCGTGTAGTATCCATTTTTTCGACTACGTAGTGCACAATATCCGAGCCTCCGTCATCAGCTGGTGGTTTCCACGTCAGAGTGCAGCCTTCTTTGTTAATATCAGCAATCTTCACCGGTCCTTGCGGTGCTTCAGGCACGTCGAGAACAGTGACGGAACATGAAGCACGATCTTTACCATGTTCGTTCTCCACCGTGATCGTATAAATACCCGTATCTCCTCGTACAGACGACGGAATTCTTATTTCATTGCTCTTCTCTGCTGGTATAATTTCAACGCGCTCATTACCCTCGAAAGGTTTGTCGTTAACCTTCCACGATGCTTTTGGAGTTGGTTCACCCTCAAAGTCCACATGAAGATGGACTGGATTTCCCGCTCGCACGCGAATATCCAGTAATCCTGCAACGTTGATTTTGGGTGCCAGTTTGCGAGGCTTCGCTACAACATCGCCTGTTGGATCTGAAGGTTCGCCTTTTCCAGCTTTGTTGACTGCTCGTACGCGGAATTGGTATGTTTCGCCTGCGGTCAAATTCGGCGCAGTTGCCTTCGTAACACTTCCAGGCACAGTTACACATGGTATCCAGTCGCCGAACTTGTCTTTCTTCTCTACCACATAACTTTCAATTGGTGCACCTCCATCATTTGCAGGCGCCTTCCACTCCAAATCCACGTGGTCCTTGTCCCAGTCAACTGGGGTAACATCAGTTGGTTTTCCAGGCTCGTCAAATGGATTCTTGGCCGTTATTGGAGAGATGGTTGTTAATGGCTCTGACTGCCCTTGTCGGTTGACTGCCTTCACACGGAACTTGTATTGCTGACCCTCGATGAGTTTGTTGACACGCAGTGTTGTGCCAGATGTTTCACCACAAGGCACCCAGCGTCCGCTGGCTTCCTGCTTTTCGACCACATAATGTGAAATCGGTGACCCACCATCGTCATCAGGTTCGTTCCACTTCAGAGTACAACTTTCCTTGGTGATATCTTTCACATCGAGTGGACCATTCGGCGCACTGGGAACATCCAAAACAGTGACCTTCACTTCTGCTTCATCTTTGCCGCTCTCGTTAGTGGCTACAATTTTGTACATTCCGCTATCAAGACGTGTTGCAGCAGTGGTTTTCAGCTTTGTGTTGTGTTCAATGCTATTGTCAATCTTAGTTCGATCGGAAGAAGTAAGCGGTGTTTCGTTGATGAACCATGCTATTTTCGGATTTGGTTCACCCTCAACATTCACGTTGAATTCAATGACGCCACCTGCCTTCACACGTACTTCTTGCAGCATCGAGCGGTCAATTTTAGGAGCCAAGTGACGTGGTTTCACAACAATAGAACGGCTTGGATCTGATGGTGTAGACGAGCCAGCCTTGTTTATCGCCTTTACTCGGAATTGATAGGTGGCACCCTGCTTTAAATTACCTACTGTTGCTTTTGTTTGATCAGCCGGAACCTCCTCTGCATATTCCCAATCGCCATTGGCAAGTTTCTTTTCGATCACATATTTCTCAATGGGTGCGCCACCGTCACTAGCGGGCGGTGTCCAAGCCAAGTCGACATGGTCCTTGTCCCAGTCAGTTATTTCGGGCGTTCCAGGTTTATCAGCAGTGTCAAACGGATCCTTGGCGATGATGGGTTGCGCAGCTTCGAGTGCATCCGAGTCGCCGTATCTGTTGACTGCCTTAACGCGGAACTTATATTCATGTCCAGGAGTTAGATCTTCGACTTTGAAGGTCGTCCCTAATGGTTCACCACAGCTGGTCCAGCGACCAGTGCTCGCGTCCTGTTTTTCGACTATATAATGGGTAATCTCGGCTCCACCGTCGTCCTGCGGTTCTTTCCATTCAAGAGTGCATCCGTTTTTGTTGATATCACTTATTTTAAGCGGTCCCTGCGGTTCGCCCGGTCTGTCTAATACCGTCACCTTCACTTCAGCTGTATCAACGCCACTTTCATTTTTCGCCGTTATCAGGTAAACACCTGTGTCAGAGCGTAGTGCCCGCTTCACTGTGAATTTTGTTTTATAAGGAACATTGTCCACTTTCATGCGGTCGCTCGACTCAACAGGTTCCCCTTGGAAGGTCCAAATGACTTCTGGAGGTGGTTCGCCAGAGACTGGGATGTTCAGTTGGAAGTCGGTGCCAGCTCGTACCTTAATCTCTTCTATTGCGCTACGATCAATTTGTGGCGCCAAATGTCGAGGTTTAGCTACGACAGAATCACTCGGTTCTGATGGTTCGCCGACTCCGGCCTTGTTTTTGGCGCGAATTCTGAACTCATATTCCTGGCCTTCTTTTAGATTTCCCACTGTCGCGGTTAGCTGGCCAGCAGGAACTTCCATAGCTTCCTTCCAAGATGGAGAGAATTTTTCTTTCACTTCGATTACATACCCTTCAATCGGCGCACCACCGTCATTCGTTGGTGGATTCCATTTCAGGTCGACATGATCCTTGTCCCAATCGACCAATTCCGGTTTGCTGGTCTTTCCTGAAAGTCAGTTTGTTCATTTCCAGCAACAAAGACAATAACTGTCCCTACTCTATTCCAACCATTAAAACAGTTCCAACATTTCGATAGATTGAATAAAAGGTGAGTGAGAGGCAATAACTTCCAACAAAGAGGGCGACGCTGCGACATGGAAATGGCAATTCGATTTGTTGAAGCGACTGCTTTGGGAAATTAGAAATTAGATGCACAACAAGTGCAATTGTGCAATTGCTTCTCTGATTTTATGACGACATCTAAGAATGAATGCCAAAAGGAAAAAGCACTTATCGTAGGAAAAATGACCAACCGGGAACGTCGTATGGATTCTTGGCTAATGTAGAGCCGATTGTCTCGAGCGGTTCAGATTCGCCCTCAGCGTTCACAGCAGAAACGCGAAATTTGTACTCATGTCCTTGAATGAGACCATCAACAACAGCTGTCGTTTGTGCGCCATCAACCTTGAAACGTAAATGGCTTCAGAACGCAAGAAGAAACTTAAGTAATCAGTCGAAATCATTTCGATGTTTAAAGTAGAGTTAGCTATTCTATAGTACAAATCAAAACTTATACAAATATAGGTAGTTTGACAACTTGCAAAGTGACATATATCAGCAGCCGAAGAGTCTTTTCATCCAAATCTGAGACAATCTTTGGTCTCAGCAAAGAAAGCACACATCGCTCGAAGCGAAAATTTTCGTTCAATAGCATATACAATTCTATTATAAAACTATGGACGTGTTATTTTGCAGTAGAATTCTGTAGCACAACAAATGGTCCAATTTGTTGTCCTTTGCGCAGCATGTACTACGCACTTTTCAAATCGTCACATATGACATATCAGTAGGAACTGGCTGAAGATGTATAACACTGCTATCCACTACTTGTCAGTGATTCTTTATATCGATGGGTAGGGAAAAAATATTGAGGATTAATTTATCGTTTGCTTTAGAAATGAAGAGAAAAAAGGCTGACAAAGTGTCCGATGATGGAATTCCATTGCAACAACAATCTTTAGGCGGTTCAAAAAGATGCAATTTAAGATGCAGCAATAGCCCTACGTTGTGCATATAGCATACAAGATAGCAGCGTCACCTTTGAAATGTAAAATGCGTATTTCTAATAGCACATCAGGTGAACGCAACTATGACATCACAAAGGATCCTCACCTTTCCACATGGAACCCAATGACCGCTTGCAGAATCCAACTTTTCAATGATATAGTTTTCGATTGGTATTCCACCGTCGTCTACCGGAGGCTTCCAATCCAATGTCATATGATCCGCATGAACGTCCGATACATTCAACGGGCCTTCTGGTGATGACGGTTTATCTGCAAGAAGATCCTGTTTTGCTGTCTGTTCTAGGTATGTGGAAAGCAAAACCCAAACTCATTGAGACTTTTCCCAATCACATCGTCATAGCTGATCGAGTTGCCTCAACGTTAATATTCGCTCTTATACCTTATGCAGGAAGATTTCCTTATCAATTCAAAGCACAAAAAACTTTGTAAAAATTGACTTCATTTGCATTCATATGTTCTCGAAATTCAGCCGATCCGTTGATGAAGTCTCAAAAGTCATTGTGGAAAACCTTCGTGTGCTAAAATAGATGTTCCCGAATATTGGTCTGAATAAAGTGCCAAAATTGAAATGTCGCTTACCGATTACATTCACTTTAACAGTGGCCACATCTTCTCCGTTAACGTTCTTTGCACGGATCGTGTATGTGCCACTGTCTGATCTCTCTGCGGCGCGAATCTGTAGTTTGGTCTGATAGTCAGGATTATTAAGTTTCACGCGACCGCCATGTCGAATTTCGCGTTCATCTGGATTGAGCCATGTCACCGTTGGAGGTGGTTCTCCTTCAACTGGTACCGTAAAGCTGATCGTTTGTCCAGCTCTGATCTGAATCGGCTCCAATGCACGACGGTCGATTTTCGGTGCAACTGCAATTTAGATTTATAGTCGATTACTTGCTGGAAGTGTCTTGTTATGAAGGAAATCGATCTAATCTAAAATGGTTGCTCTTTTCTACGATATCGCACATTTCCAAGTCCTATCTTTTGTGATGGGGATGAGCGCATTCATAATTCGGAGTCACATATACTCTCCGATGCGACGAAAAGAAACTGCAAGGAAGTGGTCGAAAAGAACGGAAAGGGAAAACAAATAGTAACAATTGACATTTTCTTGCAAGAAAAATCAATAACCAGATGAAAGCGAAGAAAAATCAGCAAGTGAAGTAAAGGTAGCTAGGAAGTGCGTACGCTGTATTTATTTACTCAAATGCCATAAACAACAGCCTAAGTCTAAATCTCTATACATACGTGAAGCTATTTTTATAATCATCTAAAAGAAAACCTTTACTCTATACCCGATCCATCGCTTGATTTTAATTCAACATCAGTTATGGTATCGTCTCTCTGTATAGCTAATCGAGTGAACCTCATCGAAAAGATTGCTTAGTCGATTGAATGCAAATTTTTGTGATGCGTTTTAAGAATGCACATATATGTGCTTTTTGGATAACTCTCATCAATGAACATGATCGACAAATTAAAATTTCTTGCGCGGCTCCTTCTATTAATATGCTCGGTTGGTTAAAATCAAAAACTTTTAATGCAAAATTTATCGAAAATTACGCTGACATTTTCGTGCTGGCATTTTTTATTTGTCGTCTTTTCTTCGTTCACCTATATTCGTTGGACCCTACAGCACATCCCATAAAAAACATACAACAGTTCGATACTCTTTCTTCGATTTGCTTTCACTCTCGGCATTTTAGACCTGTTTGATGTAGTCAACTAAAAACATTTAATATGCTCATTCTACTCTTCTCACATCGAACAAATACTTCGATCCTATGTTAGCGCTAATGAGTATCAAGCGTCCGTTGTTTGATGAGCGTTAAAAAAAGAATTGAGAATAACGAACGATTTCGGGGTTTAGCGATGACCGCTGGACTGGGATCGCTTGGATCCGAAGGACCTCCTTTGTTGACAGCGATCACGCGGAATTCATATTCCTCTCCGGCCGTGAGGTTAGGCACGGTTGCAGTGGTTGAGTCGCCCGGTACTGTGACTGCCGGCTCCCACCTTAAGGACAGCTTTCTGTTACGGAGAGTGGTTGCAATGGCAATCCGCGCATTTAAAAAATCGATCCTGCTTTCGCCATCATGAATAATCAGTAGCAATTCGTGCCTTTGTGAATTTTTACTAAATTATTCTACTTTTCTTTAATTTCACCTGCATCATTTACTTTCCCACTCTTCGTTCTCTGCATTTTCTTCAATACTGACCACTTTTTGAGCTGAATTTTCTTTGAAGTAATGAAAGTTGGCCTTTAATCTAAAAGAGGGCAAATACTGCCTTCTTCTAGAAAGAAAGTGAGGTTGAACCCCTAAATACTATATGCTTCCGCAAAATTAATCCATACCGTCCATATTTCGAGCGTTTTTCTACTTGGTATTCCTGAATTGGCGCACCACCATCACTGCTGGGTTTCGCCCATTCCAGGTCGACATGATCCTTATCCCAATCAACGGGAGTTGGCCTGCCAGGTTTTCCAGGCTTATCGAAAGGATTTTTCGCATGCACAGTTTGTTCAGTTTCCAACGGTTCTGAGTCTCCTTCACTGTTGACAGCCTTGACGCGGAATTTATAATGTTTGTCTTTCGTGAGACCTTCCACAACAAAGACGGTGTCCTTGGTACGTCCACAAGGCACCCAGATTCCATCCTTTGTATCCATACGTTCCACTTCATACTGAAATAATTCGTGTCTTTTGGTCTGCCTAAAAACAGGAATTAAAAACGCAATCCCCACTGCCATCCCATACAACCTCTATTTCTATTTCCTTCAGCGGTCCTTATCAGAAAACAGACTTCAATCAGAGTATCTATGAGTATTCAGCATTAGAAAATGTTCATTTATGAGAATTTCAAAGATCTCTAATAGCCGAATATTTTGCGATTCTTTGCTTTTTTGTATTTCATTTTGACAGCATCCGAAAAAAGCTGCGAAGCAGTCTGTCGCATTTCACGTCCCTAAATCAGTTAGAACGATCTCTAATTGCTAGTCGGCGGATAAAATTGTCTTGACGACGAAAAAAAAACAATCGCAAAGAATATGAGGAGAAATAGATCAGTATGAATTGAGTATTGAGATAAATAGATAATGAAGGATAAATGTGGAAGGCATTCATTAAAATAAAAGATATTAGAGCCGAATAAAAGCTAAGCCAGCGTTCTTCTGCTGCGATAAACTCACATGCTCAATTGGTTCTCCACCGTCGTCTTCGGGTGGTTTCCAGTCGAGTGTGGCACGATCCTCGAAAACATCTTTGACGCCGAGGGGTCCCTTTGGCTTGCTTGGTCTGCCCTTCACCTTGATTTCAAAAGATACTGAGTCGGTACCGCTCTCGTTCGTTGCCGTTATTGTATACTTGCCCGACTGCTTCCTACAATCATCCCAGCGGTTTACAACGCAACAAGCAAATTTTCGATGAACCTGATATTCAGAAGTTATTGCTGCAGAGCCAATGTGTTCATTGCTTCAACATGACAGTAAGTGCCTGTTTTTCGCGATAAGATGCCTAACCCATGAAAGACCACAAGCTTTAAAATGGAAAGGTAACCTCAAAAAAAAAAACGGTCTAGACAATAGATCAAACGACCAAGTACCTGATTGACTTGACAATGGCAAATTTGCTGACATAATCGACGTCCTCGATAACAACTCCACTTTCGACGGGCTTTCCGTTGCACGTCCAGGTAACGGTTGGAGGAGGTTCTCCGTCGATGTGCACAACAAACTTCACCGGCTGACCCACTTTAACGACCGTATCCCCAACGTCCTCACGATGGATGTGTGGTGCCACTGAAAACATTGACCAATGATTTTTTTTTCTTGCTACATGAGAGGACAGAATGCGTTCAAGTAGACCTCACGCCCTTTCACGAGTTCAATGAAAGTACAGTTCATAATGCATTGCCCTTCCCTGAAGAATCACTTTTTCACCGATAATTATAAAAGCTGACTGGAGACTTGTATAACGGCAAAGGTTGAGCGTCTCTAATAGTCACCTTGATGTAGATGCATTTCAGGTATGATTATCAACACCAAGCGTGTTATTATTCTTGAAGTTCATTCAAAGGAATCATCAGCGCCTTCTGCACAATTTTTGGGAAACAAGAGGCTTCTTGGAAATCAGAACGTTCTCATCCTAGAGATGCTTAACGCAGGAAGAAAGTAGAAAAGAAAAACCAATGTTACCCACTTCAGATTGAATCTGATTGAACGAATGGGAAGAAATTTAAAAGCGGAAAATCCTAACGATCTGCCTAAAAACTGTATAGGAGTTCTTGGCAAAAAATTGCAGACTCCTGCTCTCATACTGCTCTCCCTCTTTTTCCCGCTTTTTTTCATCTGTGAAACACTTCACGAGTAGTTACAAGACATGAACCATGTTTTTAAGGAGTTCAGTAGAACGAAACTATGAGTGTCGCTTTAAAAATAAATGAAATAATTTGAGAACAAAAATTACAGTGTCTTGGTTTGGCAATGACACGATCACTCGGTTCGGAAGGCTGTCCTTTTCCGGCTTTATTTTTGGCGATAACTCTGAATTGATATTCTTCGCCTTGTTTCAGATTGCCAACAGTCGCTGCCGTTTCACCAGCAGGAACCTGCAAATATGAAGCATGACACCAAATGAGGCGAAATACCGTCTCCTTTCTTTGTGAAACATCACCTAGACTCATAATTACGACCTTGCCAATGCAAGATTGTTCGACAAATCCATCACGGCATTCTTCTCATTGAAAATGAAGTGAACTTACCGTCATAGCCTCTTCCCATCGTCCATGCTTGTCCTTTTTCTCGATAATATATTCTTGAATGGGCGAGCCGCCATCGTCAGGTGCATTCCATTTCAAGTCGACGTGATCCTTATCCCAGTCAACGATTTCTGGTTTATCGGTCTTCCCAGGTACATCATATGGGTTCTTCGCCAATATACCGTCTCCTTCGGTCGCCAGCGGATCGGATTCACCTTCCTTGTTGACCGCTCTCACACGGAACTGCAATCCGTTTTAATTAGAACAAACTGAGCAATAAACCTTTAACGTGGTTAGAAAAATGTCCCACAGATTTGATTTCCCAATTTTTTGCGTTGAATTTTCAAACGTAACATACCTGGTAGGTCTTGCCAGCTTGTAAGTTCTGTACAGTAGCCTCCGTACCCTCGGCTCTTCCACATGGTACCCATCGACCGGTAGCAATATCCATTTTCTCAATTTCATAGTGGTCTATAGGACAGCCACCATCATCTAGTGGTGGTTTCCACTTCAAATTCATGTGATCTTCGTAGACATCCGATACTTCGAGTGGTCCTGCAATGCTCAAATGATATTCATCTAGACATTTGTTGTGCATCTTGTGAAGTTTTGCATAATAAATGCATTAAGTGAAGAATGCAGCAACAATTACTGCCTTGAAGCATATTCCAAATACAACGCCTTGTTAGTAGTGACTGATAGCTTATCAATTAAACAATGCGATAAACTTTGCCTCAACTTACAAAAGCTCTTGAAAGCTCTCAGATCAACATTTGAAGGTTATCAGCGCTTGATAGTCTAATCGATAAAAATCACCTTCTGGCGCTGACGGTCTTCCGAGCACCATAACTTCGACGCTGTGTTGATCAGTTCCATTGATGTTCGTTGCAGTAAGTGTATATTTGCCGGCATGTTTACGAGTTGCATTCGACAGTACAAAACGTGTTCTATAGTCTTCATTGGTGATCTACAAAATATTTGCCGGCATGTTTACGAGTTGCATTCGACAGTACAAAACGTGTTCTATAGTCTTCACTGGTGATCTACAAAATAATCCAGATTTCACAATTAAGGGGTCGTTGTTGCACTCAGTCAATCAATCTTCTTACAACGACAAAATCACCCTTGCGTTCACATCTATATCCAGATAAATATTATCCGCTAAGCATATGCTCCTGAGAGTCTTTATAGCGATCTTGAAATACCGAGCAAAAAAATATTTGCACGAATGGCTTAGTAAAGAAATGAATAGATCCACGGCTATCGGCATTTTTAAACCTCTTTTACGTCACTAAAAGCATAAATGCTCTTTCCGTACTGTTATATGTATATCACAATTTTGCAGCCTTTAAGTTTCCCACAGAATACTGCTTAGCAATGAACGATCACAAAACAGCTAATTATGCAAGCAGCTTTTTTTAAACAGATCAGCCATATGATTAAGAAAATTTGTTTGTCTTTTTCGTCTTTTCTTCGCTCTATTTATTCATGTCCTTCAAGTGTATTTAGCCGAAAGGGCCATCTCAAAGAATTTAGGATGATAGAATTGATAGGTATACCTTAATATTCGCATTGGCACTAAGCGGTTTATCGTCAAATGACCACACTTTTTCTGGTGGTGGTTCACCCTGAACCGGTACGTCGAATTCGCAGTTCTGTCCAACTTTTATAGTTATAGTACGCATTGATTCACGATCGATATACGGCCGCACTGAAATCGATCCAAAAATTACATTGCTGCAAGCAAATTCAATTTACTTACCATTCTCATTATGGCGCACTTTCAGCCTATATCGTCCTTGGAATATGAGAGTTAGTTCTTTCGTAAAGACATGCTCATTGCGCATTGAAAGCGCAGAATATCGTCAGAGTCGTACAATCGAGGTCTTACTCCATTTAGTGATCGGATGTATTTCTAATTGCAATTCGCACTGCTTAATTTTACTAATATATGATGCGTTCTTAGGAACTTGATGCATAAAATTTGCAAATTTTACTAAACCTCAGTTAAAGCAAACAACTCCAATCAATGCCAAGTGGAGTATCATTTGAAAAATGACCTAATGTTTATAGATGAGATCAAATAAACGAAAGATTTTTGAGTAAAAATTAGAATAAACTTCGATAAGGGTTAGTTGAAAAACGTACAGTTACGATGTTTGGCGATGACTCTGTTACTTGGATCGGATGGTTCTCCAGGTCCAGCTTTGTTGACAGCTCGAATGCGGAATTGATATTCCTCTCCCTCTTTCAGATCGCGGATTTCCGCCTCGCATACAGGTCCAGTTGTTTTGCCGCATTCGGTCCAATCTCTTGCATGCTTGCTCTTCTTTTCGATAATATAATTCGTTATCGGTGCTCCACCATCCTAAACAGGAAACTATGAAAGTGGATCGATTTGTGACCATCAATGACGAATATAAATGACTAGAACCACCATAGAGTGACTTCTTCAAAGCAGCCATCAGCTATTCATCAAAAAATTTCGTCGGCTTAATCGTTTACAAAAATTTATGTAAATATTCCATATGAAAATTATTATACGCATTCGTCTTTAATATTATAGCTCATAAAATGTACAATTCAGTGAATTTTTTCGGTGAATAAAGGAAATATTTTTTTAATACGTACATCAATTGGTGGTTCCCATTTCAGGTTCACTCTGTCAACGTCCCAATCAGTGATTTCTGGAGGTGCTGGTTTTCCTGGTTCATCTAAAAATATATAAACACGTTAAAAGCAGCAAAAATTCAGGCTCTTAGCTTTGTTCAAGTCGGTGTTCTCGCAATGGGATTCGATATAATAGTTTCTGTATCTCCTTAGAGAGAAATTATGCAAGATGAGGTGTTCTTGACTGTTGTTTTAATTGGGTTTTATCTCGTTAAGCTCATAGTTCAATGAATTCGCACTATTGTTCACAAATGGATTGATTTTATGGCAACGAAACACCTGAGTATTGCCAGCCTCTATGATCAACGAAAGACTTCCTTGGACTGATAGTAACGGATCCAGGTAGGTCGATAATTGTTTGCCAAAGGGGGATTTGGGGATTAACCGTAAAGATCAAAAAAGGCTTTAAGTAAAGAAGTTATCAACGCTTAATCAAATCGATGAAAAAACAAACAATAATCAATAATCAATGAAGAAAATGCTGTTTGATAGTGCTGGTTGATAAGGCTGTTATAACGTTAGGAGGGAATTAGATAGTATCGTTACCAATTAAAACAAAGAGATATTTGATGTTCATGTAGAGCTATTAGGACGCCTATTTTGTTTTGAATAATGGAATTGAAATTTTATGCGTGAATGAGTGAAATGAATACTTTGATAGTAATCTAAATTAATTGATAGAAATTTCGCATCTAAACTACCGAATTTTCTCATAGATTTTCTTTTCAAAGAGATGGTACTGTAAATTTCACTTATGGTATCCTCAATTAATAAATTTTCTTTATTCTACACTTCGAATTAACAGACAATATTCCACATCTAAAGCCTACCGTAAGGATTCTTAGCGAGTGTAGCGCTTTCAGTGTTGAGCGGATCGCTAGCTCCCTCACGATTTACGGCTTTCACACGGAATTGATAGGATTGTCCTTTCTTGAGACCATCTATATGTGCCTTGGTATCCTTGACCTTTGCACATGGCACCCATCTGCCTGTATCTGTATCTAGTTTCTCCACCTCATAATAGTCAATCGGCTCACCGCCGTCGTCCTCGGGAGGCTTCCATGCAAGATTGCAATTATCTTCATATACGTCCGAAACCTTAAAAAAACAATTTTTCAGCCACAAAGCGTATTACAATTCTCGACAGGTTTTAATCTCATCTCTTAACGTCATCTACACTAAACTACTTCAAATTTTAAGCTTTTTTAAAATATATTTCAGCCGATTTTTGAGTCAAACGAATTGAATATTTGTGCTATTGACGATATTCCTCTATCAGAAATGAAGTCATCCCAACGTTTTGATGAGATGGCAAACAACTATAAAATTTCTATGCATCAAAAACAATCCATAAGAGAAGAAGAATAAATTCTTTCAGAAAATTATTTCCACTTCTATTGAACAACTCGGGTACTTCATGAAAACTTGTTCGAAAATTGATATAAACGAACTAGATTACAGCATTGAAGCAGTGGGTAACTCACAACGAGTGGTCCTTGCGGTTTACTAGGTCTATCGAGTACCGTCAAATCGGCTGCCTCGGTATCTTCACCTTTGGAGTTCTTCACCGTCAATCGGTATTTACCACAATCAGCACGTACTGCTGATGAAATACACAACGTTGTATGTTCGTGTTTCTTGATGTCAATCTGCAATGACAATCACTTCGTGAAGTTGTTCTAATTGGAAGTATTCGGCAAAATTGTCCGAAGACACGAAATTATTTTATAAGTATATATTCGAAATGCCTAATGAACGGCTTATGATACATCCAGAAAGTATGAATATCATAGTATTGGATTGGATCGCAATAATTAATGACTGTACTCCGCATCATCACCAGCTGATATGATCACGGCTATTGCTTCAATTGATAAACGACTTAATGATAGTGGTATCATCAAACTGCAACGCCTTATTGATGCTTAGTATAAAATGAAATCATGCTTGAGGCTAACATGTCTCATATTAGCAGTCAACTTACTCTGAGATGAACCTTATAATCTCATCAGATAGTGATAACTTGAAATTTAATAGCGACATAGCAATCGAACAAGAAAGTAATTGAAATGGCCTATTTGGAAGTTATTTTAGAGGTGAAAATATTCTACTAGATTGCAAATGTGAAGAAACATTTCAAATATTAATAAATTTTCCCCTTATTTCCTTCTTCATAAAACTCCATTTGCATTCGATGTGTATAAAATTAATGGGAATATATTTCAATCTTTGATGCTAACAGCTTACATGTTTCCTCACTAATGAGTTTATTATTGTCAAATGGAATAAGCAAGGTTTCGTTTCCGGTGAAGTGACGTCATTAAAAATTTTCAGTCGATTGTAAATCATCAATTGGCAATACCCATCGCTCATCGCATAAAGTTTCATAAAATGAAATATTTCTTGTTAAACTATGAGATATAATTGAGATCAGCTAATTGAATGAATTAAACTTGAGGTAATAAATTCTATGAATTATGTATTTGCTTAGAAATTTGCCTAGAATTCGATAAAATATACCTGCAAAGTTCCACCACTCTCCAAGTTTTTATCGTTTTTGGACCATGCGACTGTTGGTGGTGGCTCACCGCCAAAGTGCACATCCCATCGTACCGTTTGTCCAGCTTTCACAGTGATACTGTTGAGGCAATCATGCTTCAACCATGCTGGTACTGAAGTAAAATTATATCGATGAATGAACAAATAAAGATACACTTCTATGAGAGGTGAGTAGAAGAAGCGTCTCAAGGAGGTTGATGGGATGTGAAGTTTTATGTTTTAACCCACCACACCAATTGGCTGATGAAATATACAGAAATAAAGAGGAGGCGTCCAATTGTATGTCTTTTATGAAATCATCCAAATTGCACCAATCTTCAAAGAAAACAAAAAAAAACTTTTGACCGTATCGATTGTAGATCAAAGTCGATTTGCATGTTTTATTGCATTTCAAGATTTGTTTCTTTAACGCATTATCAACGCATTAGTAAACTAAAAGTACGTGGTCTCACCCTATGACATGGTTTTATCTATAAAGGTTTTTCTATAAAGAGTTGTAGATCAAATGATTAAATAATAGCCATAAAAAAGAGATACACAAATATGAAAATATGTAGCGTTACAATAAGCACTTTTTCAATGCGCATTGAAGACTTTTGAAATGCTCATCGATAGATAGAAATGAGGTGATTGCGGCTAGTCAATATAGCACTTTAATTGATTACACCCTTACCGAATTTAGGTTTGGCGATCTGTTTTTGGGATGGTTCACTTGGACTTCCTGGTCCAGCCTTATTGACAGCTTTTACACGGAACTGATACTCTTCGCCCTCTTTGAGATTTCTCACCGATGCAGTTGTCGCTGCAAATCACTTTTTTGAAAATTCACAATTTTCAACGTGATATAAGGGTAGTCTTAGAGTCATGTTATCATAGTTATTGCTTTCATCATGGGACTACTGCCCACATTTTTTAAATCACCAATCCACTTCCCGTGCTTTTCTTTACTAATAAATTCTAGATTGAGATTAGATTTTGAACCTATGAAGTGCAATTATTCATAAAGAAAACGCCCAAATGATCGTTGATCATCAACACTAAAAGTCAGTTGACACTCAAGATTAGTTTACTTACTTCTAACATCACTGAATTCAAAAGATTCCCGATGCATAAATCAATGAATACAAAAAAAGGTGAGAAAGAGCTGAAAAGAACAGAAAAATTTTTCGACGAAAATTTTCAGTTTACGACATTTTCAAGTTTACGGCAGAAAAAGTTTTGCAGAACTAACTGGGTGATCTGGCGCATTCAACCCATTCACGAGTCACCGGATCCTTCTTCTCGATGATGTACTCTTCGATGGGCGCACCACCATCTTTGGCTGGAGGTTCCCAAGCTAGATCTATACGATCCGAATCGTAATCGGTGATTTCTGGTCGACCGGGTTTACCAGGTTCATCCCATGGATCTTTGATTTGTATATATTGATCTGTTGCTAGCGGCTCTGATTCGCCTTCTTTGTTAACCGCTTTTACTCTATAAATTTCAGCGTCAGGAAGTTGAATTATGTTGATAGGTGGCATGACTACAACGTTGAGCAATTCAACATTTAAATACGATAGCATTCGTTTCGAAAATCCGTCTTGCACTGCTCGTGTTTATAAACAAGTGGTAATGGGTGAAACTTTTTGATTAAGTAGGTGACAGAAGCTCAAATAAGGACGTCAGTTATTTACCTGAACTTATAGTTGCCTTTATTCTTCAATCCTGTCACCTTGAGTTTCGTCTCATTTGGCGAAACACTGCCAACTTTAAAGAATTTGCCTTTCTCGTCCATATCTTGGGCTTCGACAACATATTCTGAAATTGAAACTTTTCCACATGTACAACCTGGATCGTATTTTTCATTAAAAAATTTTCTACGCTGACTCTTTCTGAAGAAATTCTGCGGAATCTGGAAAATTTTTTCGCCTAAGCGCATTGAAATTTTTTTGCTTTTCTTACAAAGCGGTTAGTTCAAAAAAATGGAAAAATTCCATCTAAAGATTAGAATTTTGAACAAGCGGTTTGATTGCGGCGATTTGTTGTGGATGGCGAATGGCGACTTATAAAAAATGACCGTTTTTATCTTAAATTAAAAGTCTAATTTCTTTACTTATCGAATCTCAATTCCTGACCTATATGACATTTTTACTGATCGCTTGGGCAAATGGAAGAGGAAACAGAAAGAGATGGGCAGTGCGGAAAGCGGAAGTATTCAAATAGCCAAACAGCAAAGTCAACTACCGTTTCGATAGCAGGATACCGCATTAGCCATCACACTTACTCGAACTATCTTTTGCAACATGGTTTTGTTTTTTGATGATGCAATACGTCGTGCAGTTTATTGCTATTTCATGCATCCATTGTTGGTTCATGTTATCGCGATTTTTATGCTTATACTCATATTGACTTACTTCCTGTAGTATTTTATACCGCTACAATCTCATCGTTTTACCTTAGCGGTCGTTAATCGTGTAAATGAATGTTTATTTGTTCGAGTTGCTAAAAGCTATATAAGCGCTAACCTTGAAGCGGTTCGCCTCCATCATCATCGGGTGGTTTCCAATCTAGAAGGCATCCATCTCCGCAAATTTCTGATATATTCAGCGGTCCGTTAGGTGGTGTTGGTTTACCAACGACGGTTACGGTGGCAGTCGAATTACATTTGCCACTCGCATTTTTCAACGCGATTGTGAATTTACCAGAATCGCTTCGCTCGGCATTCTCTATCTAAATTCCCAATCCCCTATTAAACTCTATACTCCAGTCACCGAATTCGAACATTTCCGTGGAAAATGATGGCACTGTTTGCAAATATTCCTAGCCATAACTACACTATTAGACGGTCCTATTCTGTGATTACATGAAAACGCGAACTTTATAACCGTTGATTCCTTCAGCTTTTGGAATTGTGTGATACCTTAATAGGTACATCAAACAAATTTCTCTTCTTCTGACTATTGAGGGACAAGTATCCTTTAATTTGACAGGTTGGGTGTTAAAAATGACTGATGAAAAAAGACTGATGAAATATTATTGATAAAAAATGATTAAATAAATAAATAAATGATTAAATGAAATACAAATTTGTTTATTACCTTCATCACATGTTTGCCTCGTTCGGTGGCCATCTTGCATCTTCCTGTTGCTTTCAGTGGTTTACCGTTCACTGTCCATGTGACATCAGGCAACGGTTCTCCCAAGATTGGGACGTCGTATTTGATTGTCTCGCCAACTTTCAAACGAAGATCTTGTATACCACCGCTGGGGAAACTTGGTGGCTCTATAATTGTGCAAATTTTTGAATAGTTTCTAAAACAAACGAGAAATATAATGATTTATTTTGGGGTTTATAATTTTCTAATAAATCCCATTCTCATGAAATGGCTGTAAGCGCTTGAAAAGTTTTATATTTCATGCTGTACGATTTATGACGTCATTATATGGCGAGTTATTTCTTGGCTGATGAAAGGGTATAATTGTTTTTTTCGATGCGTTTGTGCTGTTTGCTTTCTTCAGGCATAGGTGAGGTAGTTTGCGCTTATAAATAGATTTTGCGGGCTTGCTTTAGGCGAAGATAACGAATGCGAAGGTGAATAAAGAAAGAGAAGTTGACCTATACAGTCGAAAGATCCCCTGAATCAATATAAGGCAACAGTTACCCGCGAATTATATTGGGAAACATCGATGGTAATTTTTTATTTAGTGCTTTAAATAGACGGTATCCCATTAAATTTAGATAGTACTCATGTTCCAGAGTTATCATATCACCTATCATCACCATAGAGACATTTCTTGAGACTTGATTCAGAGATGCCATTTTTATGAAATCAAAAATATTAACCTTAGGAAGGAACTCAGCACAGCCGTTGTCTCATTTTCAAATAATCAAACCAGTTGACTCCATTATGCCATTGAACAGAAGAGGAGGCGATATTAGACAAAATATAATGGGTGAATAATTGCGTCCAAATGCGCTTATCGAACGTGGTGGGATCGAGATGGGGAAGGATTGAAGAGAGTATCGGGAGTTTTCACTTCAAGCATTTTAAATCTCCCTTTGGCAAACGCAGCATGAAAATCCTATTCAAGGTCGGAGAAAGACCGAGACGGAGATCGGAAGTAAGGATAAGATATTGATACCCTAAGAGATGTTTTTCAAACTCACCAGATCATTAAGGAAGAACGAGATTCATCACTTTTTCAGATTATTTTTATAGTACCTTTCTTTTCACTCTTAAAAGAAGCACTGTGAGTTCGATTCAGAAAAAAATATTTTTAAACGTTAATCGCCCAGTCGATTCCAACAGTTCATCCGGCTCAGATGCATCGGAATGTAGTTAGGATATACAGCAAATTTTGCAAGATACATAAAAACCAACTTCTAGTAAAGTATATACTAGCTACTTTCTAATTTTCCTTCACTTATCCACCTGCCTACTAACCACATATGCATCTTCGTAGAGCCTAAGGTGCTCTCCAAATTCAGCACATACCTGGCTTTGCCATTATCTTGTACGGTCGTCCGTGATCGCAAGGATCGCCTGGACCAGCCTTGTTGACCGCACGTACACGGTAGTAATACTCCTTGCCTTCGACCACCTTGTCATCAAGAAGTGAGAATACGCTCTTCGGTTCTTTGCCTTCGGTGGAGCCCGGCACGGTACCAACTTCATGCCAGTCTTTTTCAGATTTGTCACGCCTTTCGACGATGTAACTCTCGATAGGAGCACCACCATCGTTTTCTGGTGGTTGCCATTCCAATAGCAATGAATCTTTACAAATGTCTGCAGCCTTCATATTCTTTGGCTTATCAGGTACCGCTGAAATTGTCGTATAAAATTTTCATATGCATTATGTTTATACAAATATAATGCAAAATAAATGTGTAGATCGTTATCTTTAGCTTTATTATTTGATTGAATTATTTTGTTGTAATTCATATCGTAGATAGTCTACAATGTGCTCTATTTCGAAATATTCACATCAAAACACAAAAATAACTAAATTAATATCCGATCTACCCCTGAATTATCATATAATTTCATCTATGCAAGCAATTATTTACTAGAGGAAATCATTTGAATTCTCTACATTCAACAATCGTGAAAATTATCTATTAAAATATACTGCAAATAAAAGTGAAAAAAAAAGATTTTTAGATAAAAAGAGGAATGCATTAGATTCTTGCAATTGTTTAGAGTGAATGCTAGTTACCATACAGTATTTTTTATGAAATAAAACGACGGCATAAATGCAATGTTTTGAAAAAAAAACAATTTTCAACATTAATGCTGATGAAGATTATTGCAACGCAGAGATAAGAAAAAAGAGATCTACGAAAGGGGATTGCGGCTGCGAATTCTGTTCTTTTTGAAGAAGCAGCATACTTAAGCAATATTGGGGTAAGTGACCACATGGTGAGGCTACGAACGCTAACACTAACCTTAGGTGTGATAAATTAAAAGAAAGTGCACATAATTCATGAAAGGATAAAGAATCGACTTCTTTTATACCTTTATAGAATTGAAACGATCGAGCCGTTAACATCAGCTATGGTATTTCCTAAACACCAGGTATAGTATTTCCTCAACGTCGCATGCATTGAACGATCCAAGAAACGCAGTTTTTAGGGACAATACATACTATACTTCCCCTCGACTTCAAGTACCACAAACAAACGGTAGGTCTAAAATAGAGGCCTACAAGTAGAATATAGCACATACTGTAAGGATTCTTTGCGAGGATCGATTCGCCGGTGAGAGGTTCAGAAGCGCCAACTTCGTTGACCGCTTTAATACGGAATTTATATTCGCCATGCTCTTTCAAATCTTTCACCTGAAATTTTCCTTTCGTAACCTTCCTCAATATGAAATCTGCAAAGAAATTACAGCCTAATAGATAAGGCAGAGATCGTAAAACAATCGCCTATGCAGTGATAAGTTGAGGAATTGTGTCTTTGCAGTTTATCACTGAACTTTTTTCTATATGTGTTTCATATTGGTATATTCCTGAAAATTTTCTGAAAACGTTTTATTGGCAATTTTATCAAATGATTGTAATTATTCCATTCAATAATGCTTGTTTTACGCTTGAAAGATTATTTTCTTTTATGTTTTCTATGCTTATAATATACAGACTAACCTATTTGTTTACAGTCGCTGTTCAAGACCGTCAAGAAAGTAGCGCCAATCCGCACCAACGACTTTTTCCCTTCGTCCCTTCCTCTCTACTCTACCAACTTACGGATAAATTGACAACAAGTATGTATACCTTGAACTCGGTTCCTTTAGTTTCACCGATCTTCACCCAATTGCCGGAACGTCCTTCTTGCATCTCAACAATGTAGGCTCTGACGGGAGCTCCTTCTTGTGGTTCAGCAGGCTTCCATTTCAGGTCGCATCCTTGGGCTGTCACATTCGTCGTTTCAAGAGGACCTTTCGGTGCTTTTGGCTTGTCCTTGACGAACACTTCAAATGGTGCTAACACAGTACCACCTGTATTGCCAAGCTCCAATCCCCATTTCCCGGTATCTTCCTTCTTTGGGTTCTGAAGTATAACAATAATAATAAAAAACGCTGCCATGGAATCGGGATGAGAAACGCCCAAAGCTTCGCATTTTAAAGTGATCTACTGGCATAGCAACGAAAAGTTTAGCAAGTTCATTCATTTAACTCGCTTCAATCGCAATTACCAGCGATTCCATCAAAGTGGCCACTGAAAATGCTCATACATTCTAAAACTTTTCTCCCGTTTCTTGGCTCATATTATACCAGCACTCCATTCGTCCAACAATTTCAAGGTGGCCCACCTATTTCCCTTAAAACTGAAACATTCGAATCCAAGAACAAACATCGAGCAAGACACTTTTCAAAGGTAACTTACTTGCAAATTAAAAGGAAGTTATTTATTTACAAATCCTTAATGAGGATTGTTTATTTTGGTGACAAAACATTTCATTTAAACTCCTTCTGAGCTTTATTCAAAGAGAAATTCACTCGAGACTACTACCAACAGTTTTCGAAAAGAAAAGAAAAGGAATTATTGAAATCGTTAACGAATAATCGAAGCGTTCAAAGTGCGGCTTCTAGAATTAAAAAAAAGAAAGGACTCTTTAAGCTGAAAATAAATTTTCGATCTAGAATATGTAAAGTGTTAAAAGCTATAAAATTTCCTGGGAAAAAAAGAGAAAAGAAGAAAGAAACGAATTCGACAGCATTTTCTGATGCGACGATAAGATTCATAGTAATGGGGATAAGCAATAAAGTTTGGCAACATTACTAAGGAGATATCAATGGACGTACCTTGAATTTGATCTCAGCGACATCACCATTGATCACCACCTCCACAAAATCTTTTAGCGCGTTCATATCGACTGGCTTACCATCGCGTAATAGCACAGGTTTGATCTCGGTTCTTCTCGCTCCTTTGATTTGGAATGGTACTTTAATCACTTCCGGTTTACCTGCCTCCATTTCCACCTAAAATCCTTGCCGTCTAAGATCCTTAAGTTCGGTTGCATAATTATAATGTTTTCGCCTATATCCTCCCTAGGATATCTCTGCTCTTAAAAACTCCGTCATAAAGAACTCCTGGGAACTTTAACCAATTAGCTACGCAAGTAGGAAAAGCTTGCTATTTTAGATCTCGAATCGAATAAAAATAAACAAATTCAAATAAAACATCAGGTTAAATGAGGTTGCCTCAAGAGGGATATAAAAATACCAAATGTTTTGTTTTGGAGCTTATAATTTTGTTCTTTTCCATGGCAATGATGGTAAAACCAAACAAAAGCCTATGCTAAGTGCCTTGAGTTGGAAACGACTGATTACAACTAGCGATGTCGACGGCCGAAGTTTGCACCGATGTATTCGGTAGAGAAACTCATTTCATCCAGGTTTGCCAAGCTTCATAGCTGATTGTGCTCCAACACTTAAGTAGGTACTAGAGAGATCGTATACTTCAAATGGTTTATGTAAACTTAAGAAGGAGATAGTTATGAACACGATAAGGATAATTTTCAGTTACAACAATTGAATGCACTTTCAAACTAAATTTCCTTTTTATTAGTTTTGGCATTGCTTATAGCACCGCTCCATTCCATTTATTAGCAATCTGCACCTAGAAGTAATCGTGCTGAAGCTTTTTTGCAATGCAGGGAACTTAAAGCAACGTTGCTTTAAAAACGGAATATCGCAACACATCGTGGAAAGATTAGACTTCCTAACCACTTCCATTGCCTATAAGGAATGGTAGGATTTCCAGGAATGGGCAGTAACCAGATGGTTAAAAAGCTCCGAGAAAATCAAAACTTGCGCAAGTAAATTGAAAGAATTTGAAACTTCAGGAAATTTAAGCGAATAGCTGAAGGCGCAAAATTTTTCGAGCCTTTTCCAGTCATACTATGAGTTCGTTTCAGTCATATATCGACGGCTATCGCTTGCAAGTCGCTAAAATAAGATCGTTCTAATAATATTGCCGTTCTATTAGTTTGCCAGTCACCTAGAGCACGATTTTTAGTGAAAAATGCCTCAGTGTATTCAAATAGAACGGAACCTTTTTAGGTTTCCAATTGAGGATAGGTTTCTTCTCGGCTTCAAGTACCGTCACCATGCAAGAGCCTTCAAGACCTGCGACGTTGATCTCGTAGATATCGCCTTCAGTGAGCTCAATCTTCGAGATTTTGAGTGTATGAACACCAGCTCTTGATGTTGTCTCGTATTTACCACCAGGCATCGATGTTATCGTTTTGCCTTTTGTTGACCATATTCCCGGTGTTTTTGTATCCTAAATGACTTATATTTTCAAACACATGCAAATAATAAATACATTGAAAGATTCACTTCGATACTTCTTACGTATAGACTGACAGACTACAGTGTAGATGACGCATTTTGTGAAGACCAGAAATTGATTACATCATCAATTCATCCTTTGAGATTAGCTTTAAAACATGATGTGAATTCATCGGTGTGAACGGTGGTGAAGCGATCACTAGTTTGGATGATTTGTCACTGAGACTAATTTCAAAATTATAGCAACAATGAGACTGAATTAGGAATGCGGAAAAGGTTAAAGGTTGGCATTCACCTTCGTTTCGCATCGTAAATCGACATCTTCTTTCTCGACAACTTCGATATCTGTCAATTTCACGATGAATTTGTTGAGAGCTGCAAATTAAATAAAAATAACTGTTCGTTGCGTTCATCGTATTTATATGATCAATAAAAATTAACCATTAATTAAGAATTTTATTCTTCTACAATATATTTATTTTTTGAAATTTGATGAATCCTCTAGATCGAAATTTCGTCCATCTCGAGCATTATCCTGCCAGCTCAAAGTCCTACTTTAATATATTTTATGGAGCTCTAATTTGGCTCCTCATTACAATGAAATAACCCATTCAGATAACAATGGCAATCGAAAAAAATGCTGACGATTAAGTCATTAGTTTGCAAATTTTTTCTTACGTTAGCAAGCTTAGATGTCCATAAAAAAGGAACTGCCATTAAAAAATTGCATAGAAAACAAGTATGAAGAATTAAATTCTACTGGGTTTGCTTCTTTATATCATATTTCATTTTTCTCGTATTAGCAACCGTTTAGATGTACTTTCCCACTTACCATCAACAATAAGTTGTGCTAATGTTTGATCATCTTTTGTTGTGCATTTATATTCGCCATGATCCTCCATTTTAGCACCATTTATTGTGAGGCGTCGTTTTCGGCCGACCGCTTCAGCGACAAATTTCTTCGAATCGGCAGGGATTTTAACACCATCATGCCACCATTCAACATCCGCATCTTTATCGTTCACATCACATTCCAATGTTGTCGTTTCTTTTTCCATCACTTTTTGTGATTTCAATGGAATGACAAACGTATGACGAGGCTCTGAAACTTTTATTATATTCTTATGCGTTTTCTTGATGCTCTTTCTACTCTTAAAAGGAATAATTATATACATTTTGTTGAAGTGTCTAATACATTTCCTTTAGGCTATCTAAAATATTTCGGCCGATTTATAATTTACTGTTAAGCCTGATCTATCCTAATGCCACAATAGGTAGATGGGATCCTTTTCATCTAGCGGTGGCCGTATACTTAAATCGTTAGTAAAACTATAGCCATTCGAAAATATTATATATAAAGAAGCTTTATCGGTTTCCAACTACGAGCGATAATTTATATTTATGCAAATTAATGTCACAGAATTATATCTAAGTCTGAAAAAAGAGCATATTTTTAAGAAGTAATATCGGTTCCAGAAAAGATCCTTCTTGGGAAATACTTAAATAAGGTTTGACCTTAAATGACCCTGACCTTAGAAAACATTAAATACATTCAAAGTGATGAACATAGGCGAGAATATGATAGAAGTTTTTTGAGAAACCAATGAAGATAACTGACCTTCAACATAAACCTGCACTTTACTGAAGACCTCATTGCTGATTTTAGCCATCCATTCTCCTTGATCCTCTTGAATGACCTCTTTGATAGTAAGGTTGAAACGGCCAACAGCATCGCTCTCCACTAGAAACCTTTTATCGTCTTGCCTGCAATTAATATTTCTACTTCAAACATTTTTTCCTCATTGAAATCAACACATCGAACCTTATGTTATACATAAGTATGGACCAATTAATCAAAGCATAACAAAATACTAAAGAGTATAAAATCTTTTACTGTGCCTTATCTCAGTTCAGTTAAAATTAACTGTCGGTGTTATTGCATTAGTTGCATGCTGGCATGGTGAATAGAATTTTCATGGGACTACATTCGCACAACATTTTCTCAACAAGCAACTATCATGTTCATCGAAGTCATGTGATTATGCGATCCCAGTGATTAGCGAATGCGTTGCCAATAATGTGAAAACCTCCAGCGAGAGCACTAGCGATTTCGACCGTCTTTTGCATGAGTATTCCCCTCTCCCCCCCCCCCTCTCCCTTTTTTCCTTCCACTGGCTTTCGATACCCTTTGCTTGACTGGCGATCGCCATAAATCAGGCTTTTGATCCAATATTGATCAAACATCCTAAAATGGCTCCTATTTATTCTATTTGATATATATTAAAAAAATCATACGATATTTGTTTTCCATTGCGATACCACACAAGCGGTGCACGTTTGTTGTTCACTTTACATGTGAGAACGGCTTGCTTCGTTCGATAAATTTCTTGCGTATTTGGCAATGGCGTTATAAAACTATACTTCATTGGTGGTTCTGAAAGAGATAAGCACGGACATGAACTTCAAGCTACAAGTTGGATTCAGCCATTTGCCTCGAAGGGTTCTTTAGTGATTCAATTTTGTCGTTATCCATCGACGAGGAATGTGTGAAAGCATTTACCAACTTTGGTTACGATACCCTCTATGATAAGGCCATATTTTATATTTCGAGTCGTAAAACCTGAAAACTTCAAAGAACATTTTTAATGAACCATTTATCATATACTATACACTATGTTTATAGCAATTATCTTTTCCCTTATTGTTGTACGACCTTTCATCCTTCTATCCTCACTTCGATGATCTTATCAGTAATTGCAGAGGATGTGGTGTGGAATTCCAGAAGAAAGGCTAAAGACGCAAAACGTTACCTTCAACAGTGAGCACAGCAGTGGTAGGAAGTCCATTTGCTTCGCAGGTATATTTGCCACTATCGTCCACTTCAGGATTGTTGATTATAAGTGTGCATACTGCCTTCTCGATCACAATTTTGTACTTCAATCCACCCTGAAATCCATTTAATTGTACGTTAACTTCCATATTTATTTCGAGGAAATAATTTTTGACCCCTCTAAAAAACACATCAGTATTAGGAAGAAAATTTAAAGGAATGGATCGTTGTTGGATGGGAGCATTAATCAATGCATATCAAATGACCATCAAATATTTGCGCTCAACTGTACTATTGCAGTTGTTTAATAGACTTTCCTTAAATTGTTTTCTATCACAGGTACCATGTTTCTGATTGGCACATCCCCCCTTATTTATTCACAGTTTGTTCCTTGAAATCCATTCATTAAACACTTCTACAGTGATGTATAAAATAAAATCTCAAAAACTAACACTGAATATCTCTTTCTTGTCTTTGTACCATCGAATTTTAGCGTTCGGTCTCGAATAGACGCATTTCCATTCGCAAATTTTATCGACTTGTTGTTGTACAGTTTTATCCTCGAGAGGTCGTTCCCATTTTTCTACTTTCTTGCCCGGGAATAAAGATTGACGTCGTTCGGCCTCTGTCATTGGTTTATCTTTATCTTTACCTTTGCCAGCACCTCCTTCCGCACCGGCTTCTCCAGCACCACCCTCATATTCTCTAAAAGATACATTGATCTATATTAACCTTAACAGATTAGAAGATAAAATTTTCCTCATCCAAAAAAATGTGAAATATATCATTGACTGAAACATCCAAAAAAAGAAGTTTACTTGCTGAATAAATAAGTTTCAACTGGTTTTCAACGAATCATGTATTTGCTGAATGCAGCAATGGCTTATAATTGATGTACAAAACGACGTTTCCTCCCTCTTCTTGAAGTTGTTCATCTTATCACCGTTCCGCTGCATAAGATCATAAGGTGCAATTGAATATTGTCGCAGTAATTTTAGGTTAACCTGTGTTTGAGCATGGATCGGAGATCAAGTCCAGCACCAGAAGTGACAAGCAACTTGACAGCCACTGAATCTGAGCCGTGCTCATTCTCTATTGTGAGCGTATAAGGACCATCATCTTGAGAGCGGCATTTCTGCATCACCAACATTACGGTGCCTTCTACATGATCTGTGAGAATTTTGAAGCGACCTCCTGGCATTATCTGCAAATATCACTTTTTACTCGCTAATCTGCAATACGACGACTTCGTGTGTGTTCTCATATATCTTTCTGTCTGTCTGCTTGTCTGTCTATCAGATGTGTTCTTGTGGCAAACCAATGAAGCCGTGCTGCGAAATTCAGTAAAAAACCACAACGTTTATCGTTCTATGGCATGTTTCACTCTAATCTATCAATTCCGGAAGTTACAAAAGCATTTAAACGTATCAAAAAATTTGCATACACTTTAAATCAGTGGGATTTTTTATTTTTTAGAACTGGAATTGTGAAGTCAACGAAACTCTTATAAAAATGTTTGTGCAATTAGTTGAATAAATTAAATATAGAGGTACTATTCTCCATAAATATTGTTGAGGGGAATACGAAAGCGCATGTTGTGCTAATTTCTCTGACGCTTTTTTACCTCTGTAGTATTTTCGGCGTTTTAAATTTTATTTTTCAGTCTTTCAATTGTATCTGATCTCTCTAAAAACCCTTAGCCAAAATGATAAATAAAAATAAAAAAATGGTAATTTGAATATCCTTAGCCAGAAAGGTGGCCTAAAAAAATTGTTGCTCAAAAATGGCTCTGGAGATTAGAAAAAAAAAAAGAAATGTGCAGGATAATTTGGGGCATTCCTCAGTGAATTTGTCGCCTCAATTCGTTCAGCTAAAAATGCTTCACAACGTTACACTTAAAAGAATATACCAAACAAGTTTCCCTTAGCTAATATTCTAGTACATAATGAAAGGTGCTTATATTTCTGCTAGAAATAGAAAGCAAATTTGCTTATTTCCGAAATCAATTCGAAAGGTTTGACACTATAATAATTTATTTCCCTTCCCTTCAAAAAAAAAAGAAAAAAAAGATTGAATAGCAGATGACAATGAATGAGCAAGAAAGAAATTTGTTAGAAGAAACCTCTCGTAGGCCTTTCGACCATTTTACTGTCGGTACAGGATTGCCCTGAACTTTGCATTTCAATACGGCAGTCTCATCTGAAAATTATGCAAAACGAACAAGATTATCATTTAAAAATAGAAGCCTGTTTTACATTTTTCTAAAATTCTTCTATTAATTTTCACTCGATTTTTTTGCTGATAGAAATATGCGATCGAAAGAAGTAACAGCTTGAAAAATTTGAAAGTTTGCAGAGATAGTTTCTTCTGAATCGTGAATATATAAAAGTTTCTTCTGAATCGTGAATATATACTCATACTTTATTTTACTTAATAATATGGTTTTGTTTGTGATTGAATTAGAATTTGAGAAAGAACGCCAGTCATACTTGAGAAGATAAGAGGGGGAAAATATCCCTCTGCAAGAGAAAAAAATCAAAAATAAACAAGCGCTCTTTCAAGAGAAACAGAGAATAAGACAAAAATAAAATTCCAACTCTGAAATGTTAGATTGCTAGAGAAAGTTTTGAAAAGCTTATTTAAAGAGTGGGCAAAAGTTATTTCTTTCTTGATGTTTTATTTTTTATTATATGAATTAAAAAAATCGAATGCCTAACAACAACAATAACCTTGAATAATTCAAAGAAGTTGCTAACCATTCGCAAGAATTGTTCATGAAATCATATTAATATACATATATTCTCAACTAAAGAACTTACTTTCAGGAACGGTGACGTTCTCTGGAATCTCTGCGATATGTGGTGGTCCAACGGGACCGGTCGGTACAAGAGGAGTAGATGTTTTCTCTAGTACCTCGGAGATGCTCTCGCAACGCATATCGACACTGCTTCTTCGCTTAAAGAAATACGGTTAAGCGTATAGATCAAAATCGATCATTTCAAATCATGCAAACTTATTTAAGAAGAATAGGCGTGTTTACTGGAACGATCGTGTAAAGTTACTATGTATAGAAAGAGCGCCTCAAAATTGCAATTGCAATAGGGTTTCGGATGACCATTCAAATCGAACAATTTCGGCTAGTTTAATATTTTTTCTTTAAATAACCTATAATAAAATCCACTCATCCTTCTCATAATTTTACAGTATTATTGCCATAATTTACTTCAATTGGAAACATTTATGAATTGATTACATATTGATATGTGAATTATGTTACAAACGACCAACTAGTTGATATTATGAATTTGTCAAGCTCTTTGTAACGTCAATTGGCTTGCAAACGTTGGCCACATCAATTATATTTTGGCCAATTTTGGCTGCAAAAACTTATCCGCTTTTCTCTAATGTGTTATTTTTCTATATCATTATAAACCGATGAATTTGTCATGGTGAAACATTGGTTGCATATTGTCAATGTTCCAGAAGAAGTAGCAAGGAGAAGAAGGTGCAGTGGAAGAAGCACTCGAAGAAATCGTGAAGAAGAAAGGAGTGAAGAGCAGAAAGAAACAAGGATTAGTGGAAACTTAGGCCCGGTTGCCGAGAAATGCTTGGATTAAGAAATTCTAGAAGTAATATTAGCATAGAAGGCCAACTCAACAATCCTTCAGAAGCTTGCATCGACCTACCGTATCCCTTCAACTATAGCCCCTCTATAGCGTCGTGAATTCAACTAGCAATCCCTTCTGTGTAGGCTTTGTCATAATTTAGCAACATGGCATTGATAACAATGAATACGGAAAGGTAGTTAGGCAATTTTCACAACGCATGACTTGGTGCAAGGTGAATTTCTCTTAGTGCCACAAGATTCATAAAAATCATATGCAAATTCATAAAAATCCTAAAAAACTCTATGACCCAATCCTTAAAGAAAAGATCAGTGCAAAACCTGACAGGAATAGAGGCATAAATTAGGCTGATATGACAGCTGTAATACGCAGATGCAGACTTGCCGGTTTATAAGGAAACATAACTCCTCGATTCTTCAGTGCAGTGTTTTTCGATGCAAAGCTGAAGGTGAGCAAGGTGGATATGTGCAACAAAAACAACGCAAGAAAGAAGAAACAGAGAGGAGAGTAGGGGTTGTCACATATCCTTACAACAAGTGATCCTTTGCGTGAAACGTCGCCGGAAACACCAGAGCTCCTTCTGACGAACTCGGGAAATTCTGTGAGAGTGCCTCGGCGACTTGATGAAGGAGTTCCGCTAGTTGAGCTTTCACTTTCAGTTCTTGGTACCCTCTTCAATTTGATTCCCTCGAGAGGATTGCGCTTCTCGGTTGAGGTCTTTTGACCAACCTGTCTCCCTTGCAGCCGCTTTGCCTTCCCGTCTTTCATGCCAGCTTCAGCGTTTTGTTTCAATTTCGCTTGTAGTATCTCTTGTGGCTAAATTTCTTGATCAACTCCACTCGTTAAGTTGCGAATTTTCCTATTTAGCAGCGAAGTTAAATTAGACATAAGTGTGACCCCAACCCTCATCTTTCAAAAAAACTTTTTTTGAAAACTTTTTGGCTGATTACTTTTGACTAAAATTAGCGCCTCAGCATCGTTTTGAGCCTTTGGTTCATTATTTCGGCTTAAAACTGCGATATACGGATTGGCAGATCCTGAAGATTACGTTTCGTATAGTGAGATTAGAATCTGAAGCGTTAAATTTAGCAGTTCTTATCAACGTTTATCGCTGATATGATGATAAATCATTTCCTGAAGATGACGAAACTCATAGATGACTGCCCTAAGTGGAAGGAAGAGGATGTCGATGTTGGTCACAGCATAGTTCCAGCATCTCGCTAGCTTCCAGCTTTTATTTTGCTTTATTTGCTGTCGTCAGCTATCACTAAACGCTTCTCTAATGCAGCTGATCGTTTTTCTTATTCCAGCAAACTGTTCGTTCCCTTTGTGGTGATGGATACCTATACGAAGATGCAGGCAATAGGGATAGATATATGGATGAGGCGCTAGTCAAAAAAGAATCTTTATGGACATAGGGATAGTCAAAGAATCAGACTATGTTCTATCGGTTCATTGTTTATCCTGCAGATGTATTTAAGTGCCAGCAGTCGATACAGCCCTTCCCTCACTATATCATATGTACGATCAGTCAAGAACGAGCTCTAACATTCGGTTATTTCCATTCTTATGAACTAATCCGCAAAACGGTAGACTAAGTAAAGAATAGAAGCACTCACCCGTGATGGTCCCTCGATTTCACCAGGTCTAGGTGCACTACCACTGCCAGATCGTCGTATTCCAACAGGCTCCTGAAAATCGCCGATGTTTAACTGCGTAGTTGTTTAGATGTTTCGCTTTGCCAAAAGCCTGCTACATCGTTAAGCCATTATATGCCTCTAGTCTAATTTATTGCTTTACAGATTTGGCGCTTAAGTGCCTTCTTTTCTGCTGAAGTGAACTCTCCGCTAAAACTAACGCATTACCCACATATGCATATCATGCTGAAATTGTGCCTGCACGTGTTATGTACGTATGTCTGTGTGTATCTGTACGTCTGTATGTCTGTATGTCTGAGAGCGTCAACTCAAGAATCACTGAATAGAGTTACGAAGTTTGACGCATATAAGGTACACCATATTATGGCCTCGTAAGCCATATTCCACTTTGTGCAGTCAAGCGCATATCGTGCCAGTTGCCCTAACGCGCTTTTCCACTTTTTTTTCTAATTTAACTGGGAACTCACCTTGATCCATCATATCAGCAAAGAGATTTCATCTCTTTGTTCGAAAAAAAATCTCACAAAAAAAATTCGAATAAATAAATAATAGTAGCTAAATATGGAGTGTATTCTAAGCATGCTTCTCAATATCAGCGTCAACCTTAGATGAAATAATATAAAATGTTTCAAAAATTGAGCGCCACTATAAGGCAATATGCATTTAAAAAAAAATGGACAAAATGCGTTATTCATAAACAATAAAACATTGATAGCTCTATTAACTTGAAAACATCACAAACGATAAAACGTAAATGCTATATTTTTACGACACAACAAAATCGGCTAACAAGAATGCTGCTTTCGTCGGAATCAGATGGGCCTCTACTTCGAGGTATCCTTTTTTTCAACATCGCTTGTGGTCCTTTTCCATGTTCTTCTTCAGCTTTCTTATCCGTCTTCTTTAGAGAAAATTTCGTTGTTTCAGCTGCTTCATGTTTCTTTGGAGGCGTCTTTTTCAGCTAAACAATCAACACATATGCTATTAATTAACACATAGACCAACTATAATTCATGCAAGAGTTTTGCATAAGCATGCAACTTATGCTGAATATTTATCTATAAAATAGATTCATTTCTATTCTAATTTCCCGCTTAAAAAACAACAACTTTTAGAATACAATATTGAGGTAACAAAAACAACGTTACGAATTCCCACTATAAAAAGACACTAATGACAAACACAACAAATTTTCACTCTACATCATCACTTCACTCAGTACAAATGCACACTGACTATACTGCATGCGTGAAAACTTACCCAAACATAGATGCTTGAAAAATATAGCCATCTAACTATAAAGTTGCTATCGACTAAGATGAAAAACAATTATGAACAGTTGGGTATCACTATATGGGCATTTGATTGATTGCAACTAAATTTATTCTAAAATCAAAACTATACAAAAAATGGAATTGATATTCGCTAGCTTCTCGTATCAAGCCCACTAGGAAATCATTGGCTATCATGCTTATTGACACAGCAAATAGCAAACGATCTCGATAGACGTAGAAAACGCATTTAACGTCACATAGCATTGCTATAGAAGTAGAACAGATGGGTGTGCGTTTGTTTACTTCATATTTGTTGTTATACTTTGAGAGTGGCTTAATTTCTTTAAATATTTTTATATTGCTAGTCGACAATCGCCAATTCGCTTTTTTTTCGAATTCGAAATGATACGATTGGACGAACGATGCACACTGCAATCTTTGGATAAACTCATGAACACATACAATGGAAAAATTCGCAGTATTGATGGCGATAATCAATTGTTGCCTAAAGGTAAATGTGTGATGCATTGCTTAGCAAGAGCTCTTCTCGATTATGTAAAATTTGCCGAGTTGAAGCTTAAAATTGCAGCAAGTACTCTGACGATTTTTGAGGATATTCGCGTCCGTCGTTCAGGCGCAGCAACGAGAATATTTCATGTAACGCACTAATGACGAAAAACCACTTGCCATCACATTGAATGGAGAGGGATTGCCTGGATTGCCTGGGTTTGCTGGATTCCCTGGATTGCCTTTATTTCGTACGGCCTCATCGAGAGTCTCCTCTGGGTTACGCGTTGACGGCTAAAATGCACAACACACCAACTATCTATAAACTACTCACACATCACTCGGATAATCTATAAAATCTAACGAGTTCAGTTATTTGATATTAACCACACACATGGAATCACTCAACATATTTGGATCCACTATCTCTAGATTCGACTAAGGGTGGAAATTTTTGAAGAATTGGAATTCCCTTTTTGGGTTGGAATCTCCTTTTTGGAAAGGAAAACTTTGTTGAAAAAACTCACTAGAACTTAAAACATATTCTCAACAAGGCCTAACAGAAGGTGAGCTCTGAAATCCCCACCGATGAGCCTCATTCTATAGGCAAATGTGTGTAATTTATTCCATTTAAATGAACTCTCAAAACTCCCCAATTTCAGCATTTACCATATACCTACAAACACTATACCCCCAAATACCACATCTCTACAAGGTGGATCTCACGAAGGAATTGACCACGCTTCTAATGGTGCACATGCAACGTAGATTGGCGCCACTCATCACACTTCACTACCGCACTTTAATATACGGCAACCAGATTTTAGACTTCAACAACGAACACTACACATCACACGAGTTTACTTGCTAATATGATGCAAGAGTGCTTCAACAGAAAACGTTAATGATCAACACAGAACATGAGGGATCAACACAAACAACGCCATCATGGAAAAATAACAGGAATGAACACAGTAGAATCTGAAAAGATGTGCGTTGTGATGGTGATTGTGTTGCTGAAAGTGAAAGAAAAGAAGAAAACCTCAAGCTTCTGGCTCGATCTTTTTCGTTGTTTTTGTCCTGTGAATGTTGGTAGTTCAGATATCGATTCAGACATCTCATCTTCCGAATCGCCACCACCTGTCTCCTGTTGTCCAAGCAGTTGACTCCGTAATTGCGGTGGGATCGTGAGTCCAGATGACGGGATTCCATCCTGTTAAGATGTGTTTTATCATAGATTGAGGAGAATGTCAAGGGAGAATTAAAGAAAAATTTTAGATTATGATGAGCACATTGCGACAAGAAATAGATACTTCGGAAAGACTAAAAGAAAAGGAGCAATGCATTATGAGTAAGGAAATTATGAAAATGAACGATAGCGAAGATGTAAAGTAAATAATACGACTATAAAAAGTGAGAGATAACGAATTTATTTGACAGGCAAAAATATATGATATGCTAATTAAGGATTTATAGAAGCAAAACAAGATAGAGTATCATAGCATCAAAGAAAAGCGTGTTGGGTATATTCGCAGGTATATAAATCTATGCGAAGGTGAGCTTTGTTTTGCGGAATAGCATTCACAAGAGCATCTCATTCACCTTCTCAAGTACAAACAATCCTACGCATCACTAAACTATAGGATTGGCAATTGTTTGTTTACTGATACACATTTGTCTGTTTGCATGCCGTTTGTGATGCAAAGGTAGCGTTTCCAGATATCTCGTCTTGAAACAGCCCTAAGGAAGAATCCTTTTCATTGTTCGATCAAGAAAGATTCATCAGCATTATGATGGTTCGGAAAGCATAAGGACATTATCAAACATTAGCAATAACTTGCGACCAACTCAAAAATACAATCATAAATGCAGTTGGCGAGGTGGAGGAGGGAAGAGGAAATAACTAGAGGAAGATATGCATGCTATTAGACTTGAGAAATGGAGTATGTGTTTAATTATTTGTTTCCGGTCACTGTTGACAATTCAAGCCACCTTCGACGGTCGGATAAGAGATGCCATGAGTCGTTGAAACCTCAAGCGGATGTTATAATACCTTGAAATCGAATAGCTCGTATCTGCGTTTAATTCAGCAACAACTTTAATTACAATCAGTTTATCAGGTCAAATGAGTCGGCGGCTCAAGTTACTAATAAGAGACTAGATTTGTTCTTGCAGGCAAAGACCATCTGCCAAGCCCTGGCCGGGACATTTCCTAATAATCTCATTCAAATTACGATCGAGAAAATCGACAGTCCAGTCTCATAGCTAGAAGCCTGGGTTTCAAATCCAAGCTCAAAATGGAATATGCTAATATTTGCAGTTAGTGTTGCCAAGCAATGTGGAAGTAGTCACAATTACCGGCGAAGTAGGGCGACCAATGCTGAACGATCGTAGACGCGTCGGCGTTGGCGATTCAGAATCCGAGCGTTGCGTTTCAGGTGTATAGTAATCAATCAATTCTCTCAAGAATCGGCTTCTAGCCTCTCGAGCAGGCAATCTCGACAATATAAACGAATGGATTTGTGACATGCGTCTACTATTCATTCCACTTGTTTCGGAGCGCCTATTGCCTTCACCTAGCACTCGTTGATGACCTGCGAGATTCGCCGGAATTGACATACGTCTTGAGAATGAACGATCATCGTTGCTGATAGAATTGTTTCCGCTAAGATTGCGTAAATATTCAGGAATACTACTCTCCGATTTGTTGAGATGAGCACGTTGATCGGTTGCTGTTAGGAATCTGCTCATTGCTTGTGAAAACGGCACCAATAATTGTGAATTTCCTTAAGAATTCATTTACGAATCTCGCAGTCAACGATGAACAGCTTATGATGCAACATCTAGTTGCAATTGGTTCGACGTCGTCGTAACAGAATCTTCGTTTGCTGTTTATGCTCAAAGTAGCAGGCAGTCAAATACTTAGCAATTTTCGTTAAAAGGAAATCAATAGCCTATCGCTATGCATTTCGTGTTCATAGAAACAATAGACGATTGGCTGAAGGCAAAGATAACGAGAAATTAGAACAACATTTAAAAAAAAATCAATAATAATAATTAATTTCCCATCATCAACAAGGGAACTTAATCAATCGTCTTCTCAATTAATAAACGCCACAAAAAAAGATTAAAAATAATAAATACGAACAATGCCAAATTTTTGTTTTATTTAAATTACGTCTTTTCATTAAACGTCTTGAAAAGGATTCTATCAAAAATGATATCCAAAAAAAAAATCTCTTACAAATTTCTAAAATTAATTTCGCATTCTAATTATTCTATAACTTTTTTTTATTAGTATAAATATTGTACACTCAATTAATTTAGAGCTAGTTTTAATCGATTTTTTTAAAGTTAGAGAAACGATAATGGATCGAGAAATAGAAATAATTGAAAGAGACAAAAATTTGGATGCTCAAATGTTTCAGTTTATTTATTCGAAACAGAAATATGATATTTCAGCGAATATGATTGCGAATGATTTCCTATTTCGTTTCCTTTTCGCATGCGAATTTTATTCGAGAGAACTATTTAATGATGAGGGTGATGATGTTCTCGGATAGTAATGACGATACATAATCAATATAAAGGACAAAATAAATGTCTGCTGAAGAATAGGAAATGAAAAGATGAAGAGAGAAGATGTAATACAAACGTGGTTAATGTTGTAGAATTGAACGCTCTTTTGAATGAAACGAATCGACTATGAATGAATAGTGACAGCTATCGGGCTATGAACGAATAGTGACAACTATCGGGTAGGGCAATCAAATGAGTCAACTAACAATCTTCTCGAATTTAACACCTTTAACTATCAACAATAGAGAGAAGCACGCTTCCGCAACACGTTAACTTTTGTCAACAATCAAAGTTTTTTTTTCTTTTTTCACCACTTAGCCGATCATATATCTCTCTTCGCAATGATTCTTAGAAATTCCTCATCATACAATGAAATTTGATCGCTATGACGTCGGATATGTGAATGTTTCAATTCGATATCAAATATTTCATCGATGTACTAAAAGAAATGCAAATATAAAAATTTTTATCTAATTGCACTCAATTCTTCAATCGTTAAAGAGGAAGTAGAAAAAAATATTTCGAATGCTCAATTCCTCAGGATTTGAATTAATTAATCAAAGACGCAATCAAAAGATGTTTAATTATGAAGATTCAAACCATGCAAGTTACCTAAGAAATGTGCTCAGCATATCATATCAATCATTGATGAGCGTTACAATGATGAGCTTCTCTAGTGACACACTCGAGTAAGGTAGGTTGATCTATGGCAATTCCTCAAGGGTTCACGAACGGTCAAAGACGGGGACCTTAGGAATTTCCGCATCCTGCCCTCTCCATTGTGAGTCCCCAGAGATTTTTCGGTTGATCATGAGCCAAAACAAAACGAAACAAGATGCATTTATTACTGTTACTATCAGCAACTATTAAGTCAAGCATAGTACCAGTATTTGCAGTGCTAGTATATATATATATATCATGGCCTTTTAGCACCGCCTGCTGTTATACTCAACTTCATCCGATGTTACTGTCTCTAATTCTATATGAAGTACAACATTACTACGCTAACTACAGCCAATATTACTTCTCACCTCGATCAGAACACTCGCATCTTGCACTAGTACTATTCAGTACAATCGTTACTATTACCACTTGGCTATATCTATGACTGCCTGGTGATGCAACAGGTATTACCAAATGCTATACCTAATATAAGTTATTACTGTTACCGGCAACACTCATACCGATGATACTATCGGCCTATCACTACATACCATCATTATCACCACTAACTGTTGATATTTGTAGCATGATCTCTACCGCATCCACTAATAAGTATTTTTTGTTGCCAATACTGTTATTACTAATAGCGCTTAGGTGCTGTGCTCACCATAGATTCTCTTTACTTACTAATTTTGTTGTTATAAAAACCTATAGGTAACCCACATCGCCTCAAGAAGATGAGACTACTTGCCATTTCTTATTTCAGTTAGGTGAGACCAGCAAAACCTGAAATTTGATAGAAGACTCCGATGAGGCCATAGATCGAGGAAATAGTCGGGGAGAGGAGATTAGAATACCCTTGGCAAGGAACTCTAGGATCATCTTCCCCCGCATAATCTCACTCCAGAAGGTTGCATATGACATAAACAGAATTGCAAAAAGAAATGCGCAGTGAATGAGAAGCAGATCGTACATTAAAACGTCATCTACTTACTCGGTTTTTACTGAAAACGAAAGAAAAAACTCTTACCTCATCGACTTCAGCCGCAGATGCACCAATGCCATCCTTCTGCAAATAAGACAATGATTTTCACGTTGATAAACGCTATGAAGTGGTGCAAATTTCTTCGATTCTCAGTGAAGTGCGTTTGATCTACCGCTATGATGATGCAACGCTAACAAACCAATGCCACTCATCGTTTTATTGCAAACTACACAAAAACTACTTCAAATATCACAACCTATTTGCACGTAAACATATTTCAATCATACAGCGGCAACCATCTTCCATCTTACCCCCACCTCTAATTTGGAGGCAACGAATTTTATAATTTTTAGGGGAATGTTTAGCAGTTAGGTGGCACCTTAAGCAATTGAGAATTTCATGAAATTTGAGAGAAAAATCACTCGGAAGTGAACTATCCACAGCCTTTTCCGTACATTTCACCAATGAAACTTGCCAATGAGTAAAGTTCATCATTTTGTGACTTTAAATTATTTAACTAGAAATTCTATATGATCCAGGATTTCTTTATCCGAACTAAATGCTGAAAAAAAAAGATTTTGCAAATTAGGAATAGGTATTGTAATCATTGCCCAATTTATTCATACCTATTTCCCTCATAGAAACTTTTTTAAGCAATACTACTTTTTGCCGACTTTTCAAGCGCAATTTTTTATTCACATAATCAAATAAAGCAATAATTGATTACTTGCTTATCAATTGCTGATTAATGCTAATTAAGGTTAATTGGCTAATTAAGGTTGCATTCTTTTATTGTTAATGCTAATTAAGGTTGAATTAAGCATATAAACTGCTAGATATTCACCGTAAACGATAGTTGAATATCGTTTCGAAAATTCTATGATAAATGCAGAACTCGATTTTATGAGAGTATTTGTTGTGCATTCAACATTTGTCAATACTCTCATCGAAAATTGTAAGCATTCCTGCACTTTGACACACATTCTTTTCTTTGCGCCATTAATGAGTGCATTGAAGTCACAATTCAACATCACACCATCTGGCAGCAACCCTCTCCACTCATACTTCATTGTAATAATCCAATCAGCTATGTGATTTTCATTTCGATGCAAACGTTTGGGATTTTATGTTTTGTAACGTATCAAGTGAAACTCGAAGAATATGATGTTCCTGCGGTGAATTACACCGCTCTAAGACTGTTCCAAGCTGAATATCTTCTCTTTTCAAGCTCGTTCAAGGTGGTTCCAGCTGGTTCAAGCTGGTCCAAGTTGATCAGGTAAAGATGAACTTAATAATATTGATGTTGTAAAGGCTTACAAGAAAGTATTGCTTTCATAGAGAGTACTTTGCAGAATTTTATGTCTTCGTAATAACTCAATGATATTGTGAGCATATTCACTGTGTATAGCATTCTATTGTTCCATTACCAGCTATGGGCCCAATTCTAGACGCTTCTATCTTACTTCTAAGAAATATCGAAGAAACGCTTCTTTTGCCTACAGAAAAATGTCGTTTGCATTTTAACGATCATTTTCCGCCATATTGTGGGCTCTTTACTTCCTTCGTATAGCTATAATGCGATCGGATATGAAAAGGTTTTTGTTTTCGTATTCTTCATTGCTCTTCGATATTATTTGCAGTTCTTGGTGCTATTAGTTGCTTTAATGGTTTTTAGTCATTCTCGTTCAACAGGTATTTTCCCAATATAACTGCAGATTATCGTCTTTCCCAACTTCTATTACGAAATTGTGTACACAACGCTAATTGATGAACAGGAAATGTGACGTTGTGATGTGAATGCCGATCAAGAAGCATAAAATGATTTGAAAGCAGCCTAGGGCTAAAAGCAAGCGACAATGCTGGATTTGCAAAACTGCGATAAGGGATAGCGGTGACTTTAAGCGTTCAAAGTATCATTATTGTTTATCTATAGTTTTTTTTTCGTTAACTGCATTGATTAGATTCTGAGTGTTACTTACCTAGTAGGTTGAAAGGTCATACTCTCAAATCCCATTTCACAGGAAATATCTTTCAATGATCATCTAACATAACATAAAAGGTTGGTCAACAATGCAATAAATTAACCTCATCACTAGGACTCTTAATACCATTCAACTGATCCATCTCTACTTGCAATATCTCTCAATATCGGAACTATTCAAGTTGTAATCTTTTTTATCAAATCGATTAAAATATTCCACATAAAACTCCTTAAAAATGAAATTGGAAAATCCCCTCAATGTGTCCAATAAGAAAATAAATTAATTACGTGAACCTTTAAAAATATAATAAAGAAGCAAATATATTAGGAAGTGATTTCATCGAGATAATAATCTACATGATGATATAAGAAGTAATTCATCGAGTAAATAAAACAACTAACCAATTCTTCAGGTTCTGAACGAAGACTTTGTTCATCGCTAGCGACAATAGCAGATGTTTTCTTCTTTGCTGCTTCTTTCTTAGCCTCTTTCGCCTTTTTCACCTCTTCAGCTTTTTTCGCTTCTTCGGCCTTCCTTTGCTCTTCAGCTTTTTTCATTTCCTCGGCTTTTGCTTTCCTTGCATCTTCGGCCTTCTTCAGATCCTCTTTCAATCGATTTTCTATTTCAGCAATGCTCTCACGATGTTTTTTATGATAATCGAGATCTTCTTCTGCAATTCACAAGGCATTAATGATATGAAGCAAATGTATTCATTAAATTGTTTTTTTACGTAGTATTTGTTAACTCGCATATAACATCTGTATCTTATTGCTACAGTTAAAGATATAGCTGAATAAACGCCGCTAATTCTTTTCTTGCAATTTAGAGGATGGTTTTTTTATCATCCGGCATTCTTTTGTATATGCGATTTCTGAAGTGTGGAAAGGTCGGCGTTGGTTCAGCTAATGATGGAATCCTTCTCGCCATGCATAGTTAGCAAATTTACGCAAACTAAAAAGCATATCATATTATAACAGCTAACAGAGAAAATAACACATTTCCCTTCTTAATTTTAAAACAGGCGCGTTCGTATTAAAAAAGCAACAAAACAATTTGCATATATTTTTTGTTCGATCAGGTTGCATTTTATGATCGATTAAGTTGAAAAAAATCAAAACTTTCGCAATTTATGCGAATGAATATTTCAACTAATAGATTAATATACCATATTTAATAATTTTTATTCAATAATCGTTAATTTAGAAAATTACGAGGATATTCATAATATGACTATCGAAAAATTATCGGCGTTGATCGCTTTTATAGAATATACGATGATGAAGTCTGATTTGTAATATCCTTCAACGTCGATCGGTATCTTACATTAAGATTTACTATTCTTTAAGCCATTCAAAAAAAAAGAAATCCTTGAAGCCCATCTTTATACTTGAGCTTCATTCCTCGAAGAAACTACATTAGATTTCCAAATAGAAAATAATTGGTAAGTGTTAAATTCGGGCCCTGAGATCAATGATTCATCACAGTGATTCGTTCCTCTTTGAAAATCATTACGGAACTCAGAGAATGATGAAAATAATTTGCACCTCAGTGTTGAAAATTATTGTGAATTGCTTCAAGAATTTTAAAAAAAGTTTTATTTTATTACTATTGTTTTATGTTTTTTTGGAATTAGTCGAGGTCGGGAACTTTTCCACACCTATAGAGGTATTTAAAACATTGAGACTATATTCAGCAAATTTCACAGCGCTAAGCTCAATTATTGTAGAGTTTGAACTATCACATAGATAGAGAGACATATAACGCAAATACGATGTTTTCATAAATAATTTATGAATATAAACTTAAAAGAATAGTATTCATGCATATTCATGTATAACTCTAAAATTTTATATAAAAAAATGAAATGAATACTTACCTGAGTGCTCAAATTTCACCATTGCTGAGCTATGCGCCTCACCAAACTCATTAGTTGCGGCACATTTGAAGAGACCACTTTTATCTTCAGTCATATGGTTGATTGTTAAACGTGCAATTCGACCATCAAAGAATGTGAGAAATTCAGCAGATGCCTTAATAGCACGTCCATCCCTATAATGTGGCGTATCTTTGTAAGAGATATTTCTATTAGTTGATTTCACATTAAATTCACCTTTTACTTCAAAAATATCATATGAATCCACTCATTTTCGTTATTTCATCAATAAGCTATTCTTCATCTCAGTGATTAGAGAAAACGGCGAACAGATGGCCTACATCTGGACGCAATATCCATATGGATTTTATTGCTAGAATCCATAACCTTAACGTTTAGTGAGTTATTTTTACAGTCATTTGAATTGTTATTACCAGCCGATGATTTCCACCATTTATCAATTCAGCATATTAAGCGCTGTCTGCTATTTTCATATGTTCTTGAATTTTATAATCATTTTGCAAAATGAAAGATATTCAGTGAGTAATTTCTTTCGTTTTTATTTGTTTCAATCACTAATCAATCGTTTTATTCGCCGAGATGCTTACTTCCCTTGAAATGCAAATCTTTTAAACTCAGAAATATCCGTAATATAATATGATGGAAAAAGAAAATAAAATCTAAATAAGCAGGGAAATATGCGAAATGAAAGATTGATCGAAAATGAACATACTTGAACCAAGTGATTTTAGTTGAAGAGCTACATTGTAATTCACACTCCAATGTGACGCTTTCACCTGCTCGGGCTACCTGTAGTATGATTTCTTTGTTTAGCTGCTTTGAATTTATATAAAACCAAATGAAGCATTAAATGTGCGAAAATTATTGAATCGTCAGCGCAGAAATGCAAAAACTTTAAACAACGTTTTAAGAGGGATATAAACTGAAGGAGTCAATAGAGTTGGAGTTGGAGCTAATGAATAAAATGCACATTGAAGTAGTATCTATGATATTATTCTGTTTATGAAATGTGCTCTAAGGTTGAAAGAGATTGAACGATTCAAAAGAATTATGAGCACTGAAAATACCTTCGATTTGGCTGGCTCCAACACTACCGGTGGACGTTTATAGTTAGCCGTAGCCTTTTCGGTAGTGTGCTTCTCGAATATTCCATCCGCTTCAGAAGCGCCTTTCGGGGGGCTAGCACTCTTCTGACGTGCCTTTTTCTCTTCTGGTGGTGGTAGTGTTGTCTCACCCTTTCGTTTTATGCTTTCTATAATAAACTTCAATGACCCTTCGAGAACGCTATGTCGTTCTTATTAAAGGTTAATTTCAATAAGCAGTCGTTAAAATATAGTGCTTCAACTATTGCACGATAGAACCCACTGCCCGCCATATATACCGCTTATATATAGCCTATTTGTTAAAAATGAAGTACTGCTTACTGAACTAAACAGTAACCTACTGCTTAGGAAACTTTCTTCGACTTCAATGAGCTTATATCTACGATGAGTGATCGTATCGTCAGAAAGAATAACAGCAGATGGGAAAATGCGCCATGGAGGGTTGGCACTATATATGTTACTATAATAACGCTCGCCACAGCAGTCAGCTTAGCAAATTGCCAATAAAAAATAAAGTACATGCAATGTTGTACTCACATTTTTGCTCTGTCAGTCACTTGAATGAATTATACCACCAATATAAGGTTCACTCTTCAGACATGACCGGACAGAAGTAGTATGCAAATTTTGAACAGTTTCAAATGTCTTCAAGTCATTGAAGGGTTTGTGGATCCAAATGAAAAGCAATATTATGGGTCAATCGAAAGCATAGATAACCGCTCCTCTCAAGCTTCCAAGCGGAAAGATGCAAAGATGCGAGCAGGTAAAATTTGCAACGGCTTACGCAAATGCAATAGAACGCTGAAATTCGGGGAGATATTTCTATCGATCTTTTCGCCAAAAACAAGTATTTTGGATTTCAAATCAAAGCGAAAACTCACGACTGTCCACTTCCATTTCGGCATTGCCATGGGCCTCAGCTACCGGTTCCGGTTGTTCAGGCTCCGACTTCTCGGTCATTGCACTCGTCTTCCTCGTTTTAGCTTCGGGTGCTTCCACTTCGGGTTTTTCGACACGTTTCTGCACCTTGCTTTCTGTTCCATTAATTTCGATCTTTTCGGTTTTCCCGCTTGGTGGTTTGCCTTTTGCTCCCCCTTCCGGTTCTTCTGGTTCACTTTTTTCTGTTTTTGCTAATTTTTTAGCTTTCGCTTGTGACTCATCGCTTTCTGCTTCCAATTTTTGCGTCTTTGACGCTCTGTGTGTTTTGCCTTCCGCCTCGTCTGCAGTTCCCTTTTCGATTTCCTGTGTCGGTGTTGCAGTTCGTGAACGAACTGATTTTCGTGGAGTGCCTTCACGTGATTTGAGTGACTTCTTTGGAGTTCCTTCTCGCGACTTCATTTGCTTTTTTGGTGAGCCTGAAATAAACAAATTATCATGCTGCAAAATGTTTATTTTTTCGCGAATATTTTCCACGAAAACAGATGAAAAATATGATCCTTTCTTTATTTATAAATGGGCATTTTCTAAAATCTTTTTATAATAATTTAAGGAGAACATAACCTGAAGAGGCTAAAAGATCCTAAGTCCCTATTTAATTTTAGACCTAATCTGTAAAAGTTGTACTTTGAACATGGTGAGATGAAATGCCCATTTGGGTCAACAAATACTATTGGATAGGCGGCTGTAGGTAATAAATAAAAAATCCTTGCTAGAATAGAACTTTTATTTCTTTGATAAATTTTTCATTAATTGAATATATTTTGGTATTCCTATTGATATGTTTATTTTGTTGGTGATCACATTTCTAAACGATCTTAACTAAACTTATAAGATAATTGCTTCAATTTTACCTCTTTCTTCCTTTTTTAAAATATCTCTCAATTTAAACGCACAACGCAATCGTTTTTCATCACTTATGGTAATGGAATGCTGAAATGTTAATTAAACGTTAAAGTTAATTAAACATTAAATAAAACCAACATTATTATTAAAATAAAAAATTGAAAAATATTGATCATTTATTGAATAATCATCCCATTTCATATGATCACATAGAAATGAGCAACATTTTGATGCTAAATCCATTGTATTTCTCAACAAATTGCATCGAACATCACAGGTGGAAACGTGTCATCTGCTTAAAGAGCAGTGATTCGTCAATTAAAATTTCAATGAGTGCAAAATGCAGAGTGTCTAATACAGAATGATTCGCGATGAATCTAATAGGTAAATCAAACCTGGTCGAGAGCCCGGTCTCGGTGATGCCGAATCCTTCTCTCTCCTCTCGCGAGGAGATTTACGACCTGGACTTTTTTCTTGTCTTTCTTCTGCTTCTTGCTCGAAATTGAGTGCCAAATTCGCGTTCGTTTCTCCTTCATCGTTCTTTATGTTACAGCGGTATTGTCCCGCATCTTCAGCCGAAGGTCCCTGAACGATAATTCATCAATGCATTGGTCAATGAAACGGCAGTACTCGAACTGAAAAAAAAAAGAGAATCGAAATTGTCCAAACAAACGCATCGATTTTGGATGCTGAATCTTCACTAATGCTGAATGTTTAAAATATTGGCAAATAACAAAACATTCAAAGATCCATCTGATCGAATTTCCGTTAGATAATATTTCTAAGGATGGATATTTAATGAAATAGAAGCATCAATAAATATTTCCAGCCTATCAATTTTACCTATATATCATTCTCAAAAAAGTATGTTCTTCTGCCATTGCAGGATATCATTGTATGCAAAGATATGAGGTGATTATAATCAACAATTAGACTACTCTATGCATCTGATAATCTCAAAGCTCTCAATGATATGAATCCTCGATCGAGTACCCATTAAAAAAAACAGGAAAAAATATGGACAAATTAAAATCATCTGATGATAGCGGAGACCAGGTTTATTTAGCAAGTCGATAGAAATAGGGAGGAACAATATCAGTAACAGTTGGGAAAGTAACCTGGAATCTCTGCTAACCGAACAAAGGCACTTATCCACTACGCTAATCTGCAACATCTTCGATTCATCCCTTTACGCATTCGAGTATAAGACACCTATGACTTGTTTATATAGTCAAAAAATCATTAGCTAATGCGATACTCACGTGGATTTCGAGTTGGCAAAGGTACTGCGAATCACCGAGATCGGTGAAAACAACGCTAAATAAGGCGCCCTCTCGAATGGGGACACCATCCTTGTACCAGACAGCTATCGGTCGCGAGGTGCTCTTCACGCGGCACTCCATCACGACCAATGCGCCGCCATCCTTCGGAATGATCCTTGGCTTACTCAAAAAAGTCGGTCCTTTAGCTGCCTTCTGCTCTTCGCCAGCGCCTTAAAATGAAAGATTTTGAAATAATAGAAGGCAAACTAATAGCGAAATAAACTAATAGGCTGATGCCTATCGAATTAGATATATGGAATTGCTTAATTGAAGTTATATGCGAATTGATATGATTGTATGACAAAACATAGTGTTCATTAATGTGACATTCATTCGCATATGACCAGCAAATGGAAGCAAATCGAGGTGAATTCTATATAAATTTAATGAGTGCAAATCTGAATGAGTAAACTTGATTCAATATGAAGTCAACTGAATAAAGGTGGAAAGATGAATGTTAAAATATCCTCTGCGATGAAACATTTTTTTTTTTTGTTAATTTCTACGCAGCAATTGTAACCTTATAAAGCTAGCGCTAATAAAATAGTTAAGAATATGATGAAAGAAAAGCCTTCTAATAAAAAGAGCTGAACAAGGTTTTCTCAACTAAAACGTTGATTAATCCTCTATTTTTATTGTAAGTCATAGGTATTCAAGACATAGTTTCCAGCTTCGGTAAATACTCTTGGGCTATAACAAACTTTTTCGACTGCTTTCAATATTGAGCCTTGAATTACATATTGTTATGCCTGAGCAGTATACCCAAGCCGCCAATCTGCGCTTTTGTCCACTAACGCTCTTATGGGCCATCCTATACTCGTAACACTAAAGTTGTATCCCATAAGTGCAAATACTCTGGTAGCCTGAGTTTCATTCTTGAAATCACTTTAAACGTGACGTTGTTAGATTGCAAATCCACGTTAGCAATTGCAAATATTAACAACAGATATGCTTGACAGTATAGAACTATAGAGGAGACATATGTCACTCCACCGTTCACGCTATCGACTTAGGTAATCAATCATCTAAGGCAATCATTCAACAAACCACAATGGTATATGTGAGGTTTAAGCGCATTACTATTAGAACGCTAGCCACATCGTGTTGAACATCAATTGAACGCTCTTACATTCGAGTGTTTTCTTTGAGTGTTGTAAGATTAGTGCAAAATTACGCGTATTCTGCGTTGCTTGAAGAGAGAAAAACCTCATCGGCTAGTAATATGAATAATCTCATTCCAACCATTTCAAATAACTTATTTCTAAATTTTAATTTAAGTGTGCTTAAAGTTCCACCGATTCGTATTCGTTGGCATTTTTTCTATACATCAAAGAAAACAAAAAATAAAAAAAAAACAAAAAAAAATATTAACCTGCAAAGTTGAGATTGATATTCGCATTCGATTCGCCGAATTGATTACTTGCCGTACATTTATAGGCGCCTCCATCGCCAACGTTCGGCTCCTAAAATCCACAAATCTTTCAGCTATATAAGTGGATGGTTAAATATATGAATCCATTAATACAAATTGACTCGCATTGAGGATTATCCTGCATACAACAAGTGCAACAATAGTATAGAAGACTAACGTAAGAGAGCTACGCAAATAATGGTGCACGCAGCTGCTTGCTGGATGCTTCGTGCACTCTAACAACATTTTCTGAGTTCTTTTCTCGATTGTTCTTCTTGACAGTAGTTTTTGCTCGAACTTTTCATGCTTGAACAATGAGCTTCAAGGAAGTTAACGAATGATGGATTGTATGAGGAATGCATAGATATCTTTCAGGATAAATGCTACACAGGTGAGTAACAGAGATTGAGATCAATACAACTTCATCAATTCAAGCGCTTATATCAACGTCTATCTCAGAGAGCATTGATTTATTCCTCGTTGATTTATCACCCATCTTCTACCTCAAAAGCTTTCGCTTAGAAGTGGAAATTCTTTTTAATTAAAGATTTTTTTAGCAAGGGAAGCTTACAGAAGACGCAAAAAAGAACTGTTCTTGGTGTGCATATAAAATTTACCTAACCTAACCGCATAAAAGACAAAACGAGAGTACTTTGCAATTGTGTATTTCAGTTAAACGTGCCTCAAATGTTTATTGCAAAGGTCAGAGTTATGCAGATAAACCTATCGTAATTCAATAACAAACCTATTAAATTGTAAAATCAATTTTTTAAAATATATCTTTAAAAGAGAATTGCAATTCGTCATAGCATTTCATTCTAATGCAATTTCATTACAATATTTGCAGTTCTAACTATTTCATTCAAAACTTATGCCATTAATGATTTTCATCTTCATCAACAACTATTTTCACCAAACAAAAAAAAATTATACGAATAAAGTCTCAAAATACTAAAATATACGCTCTGTATACTAATGAAGAGATATTACGTGAAATTCACTTCGTTGAGTATAAAAATATTGGCTACTTAGATAAGCAACTCATAGCAATGCGGTAAAGCGATACTTTAGCAATTATAAAATAGATTAGTTGCACATTTTTATAATTTATAATTCACATATACGTTAGAGTCAATAAGTCGATCAGCGAGCGCATTTCAAAAACATAGAACTCGAAGCATAAAAAAAATAAACGAATGCAAATGGGCGTTATTCTCGAACATCTCGAACTCTTGTTGCCCTTCATTGAACGTATACGATTGAATGACGAGGCAACTTTTCATTGGTTTTATGCTTAGAAACAGAGAGATATGAAGAAAACCACTAGCAATCAACAACAAACCGAACACTACTCTCGTTCAAGCGAACACAGAAATGCGTAAGAGCCCTAACCCCCACCATATATATACACATACGCACGCACTCGCATATACTATCGTATGCGTCTATGGCAACTGTTACGAGGGAGGATAAGTGATCTGCTCGATTTCGCTGATTGCTTTAGGCGTTTCATTAAGAAAGCGGTTTATCTACCATACAGCGTTCTTGTTCTTGTCGATCATGAGTTATTCAACGCGATACGATCGCACATTATGTTTCTAAAATAATTTACGCTAAAGTATTTTGAAAATTGAACGGATTCTCAAAAATTTCTGGTGTAATCACATTGAAACGAGAGAGGTAAACCGAGAAAATGACATCTCTGGCTTATGTGAGCATGTAAAACCGGAAGATTCGAACATCTTATCCATTTAAAATCCCGTTCTTAGCCTTCCTACGAAATACAGGACTGTGCCAGGAAAGTGGAAGCACGAAAGTGCTGCTGTGATAATGCTCCGAGGCAGTAGCGCCTTCAAAGTGCCCGAATCAAAAGGATTTTCATCACCCCGAATTTCATTGCTTCCGTTAGAAAGAACTCTAAAGATCTGAATTATCTTATCTCTCGCTTGTTGTGGTTGTAAATCTGATGGAAGCATTAAAGCACACTTTTGAGAACACAACTGCATATACCCATCTATGCGAATAAGTTACAAATGATGCTTACTGTTGGTTTTAATCATTAAAGTATATATAAAACAAATGTTTAATTCTTTCATGAATTTCCTATAATCTCAACTTAAACTTGCTTATATAACTGATAAGTTCAGCTATAGTTTTTTTTTAAATAGTACTTCTACCGTTCAAATAGGAATCATGAATATATCAGCATAGTTTAGCATTCAAGTCGAAATCTCATCTATGTGACAACTAGGTAAGAATATTTGAAATGATCATAGCAAATGCGCAAGGAATTATAGAAGTGATTTACTGAAGAAGTAGTACATTGCATTACTCTCAGTCTTTGAGAGTGTTTTTTTCCGCTTAAACAACCTAATCTTCGAGAGCTTAAACAACTGCCACTCCTAAAGGATGGGATTTCATTCGAAATATTTTTATTTCTCGAAAGAGGATTGGTTGAGAAAAAAATTGAGAGACGGGGAAGAGAGAAAGGGATGACATCCTCTGGAAGAAAAGAAATAGATCCTTTGGGAGAGGGTCGAAAGACTTGTAGTGGAGACCTATATTCCATGCTACATGGTTTTAAATTCGCTTTTTTTGCAGAAAAGAGCATTTCGAGAAACATGAACGAACCTAAACGGTGATATCCGTTCGGTGAGGTTTCAATTTCCATTCAAATCAGCATGATTTTTCGTAAGTCCAACTTTTCTCCTTTTTAGCATGAATTTATGTTCGCTTTCACGGATAGTTCTTCTCAGCGAAACATTCAAAAAGGATCTATATGCAAAATGATCTATATGTGATTTCATGCTAAGCCCTTTTCGTAGGCAGTCAATAGCAAGAACAGCATTAACACCAACTTTTATCCAACCAAAACGGAAGTGAACGATTTTTGAATCGCTATGGCGACACCCTAGTAAAATTATTGGAAGCCGGCTGGCAGGATATGCAACAATATACAACCTATCTACTGTACACATCCGTTTGTGCAATTTCGAGGTGGTCATATGATTTGCAGTAATATAGCAGCATCACCTAAGGTGTGCACCTTTGCATAGTGCAGCGTTGCTACTTTTACACAATGATTTGTTTGGACACGTGCTCACATAGTGCACTAAGCCCTATTTGAGGCCACTAATCGCTTCTCGAACTTGCAAACCTCAATGTCTGTTTAGAAACACTACCGTATTCTCGCATTTATAAATCCTTTTCTTCATAAGCCTTTGCATCGAATAGCAATCGGTTTTCAACACTTTCAAACAACCCTATCCCCTCTCCTTTCCCCACCTCGTCATCCATAAGACCCTGTTGAATAGAAAAGCCAACCATCCATAAGAATCATACGTTGAGTGTAGGTACGCGCTCATATTCGATTAAAAATGCCGCCGAATTTTGCATATGCAAATAACGCCTACGCAAAAAAAACATCTAACACCAAGGCGATATGGTAGAGCTGTTCATTAGCTATCTCTATAGTATGCTACAAAGCGAACCAATGGAATAAAATAAAATCTGTACGCAAAAAAAGAATGTTGTCTAAATAAGTGAAACGGCGTCATACAACCAAACTATTCCTTTCTCAATCATGTTCATAAAAATGGATTTTGTTAGAAAAGTGAGGTCAGATTAAGCGAAAAGAATAATCGGAATTTAAGTGTTAACGAGAAGCTAACAACAATATAAATAAGACTCTCAAGGGTTTATTTACCGATCCACTCGGCATAGAGCGTTAACAAATGGAGAAACGGAGTGCTATAGAACAGGTAACGATATGAACTTGTGATTCAACATACCCGACCATCATATGGCAACTGTATTGTAAAAAGATGATACCTAAACTATATTGGCCAACAAATTTTACACCACCTTTAAGTGCTCATAACTCATCATAAAAGGTAATCAATTCACATAACAATACAAATAAAGCGTAATATTTCCTAAAAGAACATAAAATGGCGCTGCGAACGTGTATTAGGCCCATGAAGATACATTCCTAGGGAGACTATTCAGCTGTGCTCGAGTAAAACCTTTTTTTTAAAGCTACAGCAACGCTGCAATGCAATGTTAAGCAAGAAATTTTTGCTTCTCATCGCTAGCACCGTAACGACGTACCCGAGTACGCTTATTCGAATCTAACTCAAATTTACATAACTAAACCGCAAATTAAGATAACGAACTTTAATAATAAGAATCGCTTTGTAGAGATTGTCGTGGAGATTGGTGAGTGTGAGCGCAACACGAGGGCCAGCTGGAATCGGAGTACCCGCGTGATGCCAGACGATATCGGGCGGCGGATCGGCCTCCAGATGGCATTCCATAAGCAGATCCCCTTGCGGGGTCTGCTGTATGGATGGTTTCTGTGTGAAACGTGGTGCCCCAGGCATATGCGTTGACGCGATAAGTCAACAAGCCAGGAGAGTAATGTTAGCCGGCGCCCTATTCGGGCTCACTGCGACTCAGACTTGCTGTTCGCTGGAGATCGAAGTTGGGGAAGTGTAGATCTACAGAGTGGAGCGGGAACCGCCGCTCAAATACAAGCAAGGCGCTGGTGCTGATAGAGAGGGCAGCAGTGATCCGTTCGACTATCCAGAAGTGTCTTTGAGTTGGGTGCTAGCTGGATCTGACTCTCCTCATATACACTCACTCTCGTAAATGCTAGCTGTTCGGCTTTACACTCTAAAAATAATCTCGCCTCGCCCCTTCAGCACTCCTCCCCCTCCACACTAGCATCCCTATTGCATAATCGTTGAATAGCAGCATTCCGCTTGCTTACAGCATTAATAACACCTCATCCGAACATGTGTGCTATAGTCAATGTGCTATATGTGCTACAGTCAATACAGCATCGCATATATTATCAACTGTAAACACTCAGCATGAACATAGTCCCATACCATCTGAATACTAAGACAATTAATGTTGGTTAAACAGTGTTTTCCCGATAAGCTTGAAATATTCGCTTATGCTTGCCGCATAGTTGATGCCACTAAAGTCCAATCATCAAAATTCATTCGGCTCAACAAAAAAGCAAAGGCTTATTTAGTGAACATCTGTGATTTGCATATTTCTCAAGAACTAGAAGTGGACACACTAGATTTAAAAAAAAAAACGATCACCATCCCTCTATTCTTCATGATTAGTATAATTATTATTTATTTACAAATGTACAATCCATAACGTAGGAACTTTTGTTCATAGAAATCTCAACAAAATCAACGAAACTTTGAAACATATGCAAATTAATAAAATTACATTTGCATATTATGCGCATATGTGTATTTAGTGATATAACGAAAAGATAAATACAAGCGATGAGAAAGAAACAACCGCACGGAATAAAGTGACATGATAGCAATAAAAATGTATCAACAAAAGATACAGCATCTAGCAAGTGCCAATCATATACAAAATAAACAAGCGCTGAGTGGTTACATTAGTGATCACTCAAATCGGGCTAAATCACTCGATCACTTCACATTCAAAGTGATCTCGAATGTCGTCGACGATCTCCTCGTTTGCTAATATTTCGATTTTCAGGTCAACTGCGAAGCTGCAGCTAGAACCACAGCTCGAGCAACTACAGCAGCTTCAAATACTTTCGGAAGGTCAAAAATAATAACGATGGACATTTCCAACGACAATTCTATTGAATCCGAATAAGAAATGATCAAATGATGCACCATACACATACACCATACGCCATACACTCTCGTTTTTAGCATCGATTTCACGCAGATATTTCTTATGCTACGCATCAAATGGTCACTTAATAGACCATAACAAGCTATAACAGCAGCGAAAAGTAGATAGCAATTAAAAGTAGATATGAATACATGTAGAATGATCACTCAGCGCTCTTGCCCTTTGAGATATTCATTTTCACAGATATCGCCATATAGCAAAGAATGAGCCCTTTGTTTGGTCATGATGACGATGTCCACTTCCAACAATTATTTAAATATTATTAATGTAAACTCATTGGGCAAAGAAACTGAGTAATATGTACATAGAATTCTTATCAATAAAACAATAAAAATATTGCATAAAATGATTTTTGCTCTGCGCACATGTATTTCTCCTCTCTTGCCCTGCTTACTCAAATGAATACGAATTACCAGTTTCCATCATTATATCTGTGCAGGTGAAATTTTTCGCAAACGACAGATTTACTCTGAATTTCATGAATTTGATAGATATTAGAAATGAAGTGCATTTCGGTTGCAGCATAAAAAATTCGACTATTTTCTTGAGGAACGTTCAAAGAGTTCCATTAAGTTCTACGAATATTTACATACTATTTCAGAGAGCACAGTCTTCGAAAGCTAACAATTTGCATATTAACAATAATAAATAAAATCGTAAACAGAGAGAGAGAGAGTTAGCTCTTCAAAGAGTTCTTTAACATTCAATGCATGAATCTTTAACATTCAAATCGCCGATCGAAGTTGGCGAAAGAAGCTGATACCGTCCGTACATATTGAGCGAAGTGCCTGAAAAAATCCCTTTAAAAGACAAGTATTACAAAAAGTTACCGTGTAGCCTTTAATATAGCACAGGGAATGGGTGATTTCCAATATGAATACTCATTTCCCGAAAACACTCAAAACCCTTTTGCAAAATATTTCTTTACTAAATTTTTCACATCTACTGTTTCAAAATATTTTTGTCACAGGAAATAAAGCAGTGATTAACCATATCTTTTTATAAACAATTTAAAAAAGTCGATAATTCCACAATGTAAGCAAACGCTTCAATTTATTGACAGTGGTCCAGTTTTTTCCACTAAAATACAGAAAGTTAATTCGGCTCGTTTAAAAAAAAACATGCTTCGCTGGAATGACTATATTTTTACTCAAGAAAAGTCACCGTTGCGATAAATCGCAAAAAACCGAAATCAACCTGAAACCAATCGGCCTGAAATTGAGGATTTATTCTAATTTCCCTTCAAAAATGAACTAAAGATCCGACAAATGCAGAAGAGGTTGCTGTGAACTGGAAAAATAAAAAAATAAAATAAATAAACGCACATCAAAGGATATGAAGAAGTTAGAGTTGAAGCGGTCGATAATCGACGTCATAGAAGTGAATCCCCGCATGGTGCACAACAGCTAGCACCAGTCGTTCACCTTGCAATTGCGAGCTAAGTTCGCGTAGATCGGCACTTGATGGTAATTGATTCATCACATCACTTCAATAAACAATTCTATTTAATCCATTTATACCAATATTTTATAATTTAACTGCATAGTGTCCCCCTCGTCTTCTCTTCATCGGTCGATCCGATTCCAAGTACAAATACTGAGCTCAAAATGGAGCGTTAAAAAATCTCTTATCAACCAGTTCGACGATCAACTTCTCTTCACTTATGGTACGTTCACTTATGTTCATTTCATATGCATGGTGTGAATGTCATATCAACTCAAATAGAGGCCATGGATTTATATGGAATGATATGGATATGGAATGCTAAGGGTCGAGATTGGAATTATGTTGATTTTAGGTGCATCATGTTTAATATTAGGCTAATGCATTTGCAAAATACGTTTTAGCAGTATAAAAACGGCAAAAAAGAATACTGCTAACTTTTGAGGATAAGAGTACCCTCCTTAAGGAAATAGGTTCTTCGAAACGTAATGGTATCGGCGAGCAAAAATGGAAAATTTATGGGGGTGCAAATTCTACCAAGGCTGGCTTATAGCACTTCCCCAAACAAATACGGGAGACTTAAGTTGAAGGATGCCGAATTTCATATTATTTTTCATGTTGATACAGTTATATATATATATATATATATATATATATATATATATATATATATATATATATATATATATATATATATATATATATATATATATATATATATATATATATATATATATATATATATATATATATATATATATATATATATATATGTAAACTATAACTATATAAAGAATGTAAACTATATATAACTGTACGGCGCCCTTTCTTAAACAGAAGATCCTTACTTCAGCAGAAGACTCTCTCCGAAAATATCACCTTCCCTCCTCCCCCTCCCCCTTGCCAAATTGCTGTTCTATCAACGACATATTTAGACAGCTTCATAACTGCTCATAGTTATATTGTACTGTTTGGAAAGCTGCCGAGAAAGACTGCCTTGAATTTTTCATAACACCTCCCATGAGTCGACATGCTTCCGTAGAACATATGTCAGCTCGTGAATGCTGTACCCGGATCCTTCAAATACAACCCCGGGGGGAGTAGAAGGATCTTTTGCTTCAGGAGCCGGCTTAGAGAGGAAATTAGTGGTTGCCGCCTCATTAAGAAATTCAAAATCATCACATTGTCAACTCACTATTTTAGTTTTCAATTCAAACGAACCTAAGGTAATTGACGCATATTTAAATAGCCAAAATAATTGTTCCATTATTCACTCAACATTATTCATCTAAAATCCTCTACGTCTAAGAAAAAAGATTATGATAGCGGGTATTCTTTATTGGACGCATAAAAATGTCCGAAATTATTTCCCTTGCATATGAAGCTTGTTATATTCGAATTGAGCCAACAAGCCTCTTCCTCCTTCCCAGCAGACCCTTCACCCGGCAGCAAATTATGCATTTCCATATTTAGGTACCTTTCCCACGGCTATGCACATGGAGGATACTAGTCATTTTCCCATCAATATGGGCAAAACAATGAATATTGCTTGAATTGAAAAAAAAAAATTACGCAATATATCATAAGAATTGAATAAAGAATTGCATAGTGTTTCAATGGAATGATACCGTTACATTGTAAACAATTTGCAAAAAATATCAATCAACTTGGAAATGACGTCATGTTCGGAAGAAGTTTTAAATCACGTTTGCCCAATCGTTCAAGCATAAGTTTTGCGAGGAATTTTTTCGTAATATCGGCTGGCGGTGATGCAAAAAAAAAGTTATTTTCGCAATCGCAATTCCCCACGCATAAAGACTGCACTCGAATGGATAGCCGGTGTGCTGTTCTCGAGCAAATCACTTAACTAAAAAGCAATGTGCTATCGCACAACTGACGCTTATATCAATCGGGCGTTCAACCGCTACTTCGAGATACGCCTTAGAATTGCACCAACATGCTCTTCTCCCCGTTCATTTCCAATAGGTATATACCAAATGTTTGCAACCTTATACCAATATAAATAAAAATTAAACTAATCAGCATTTCAGTAAGCATATTTTAAAATTCCTTTCAACCGTAAAATTGAAAACGAATAAGAAATGAGCTCAAAAATTGAATAATATATGTCAAAAAAGGTGTGTATGTTAATTTCATGATGCATTTCATAAGTTACAGCTAATGTAGAAGCATGCATAAACAATTCTGAGGGAGAATTTGAAATGAATGGGCATTCATCTATATGCAAATGAATGAAAAGTCGAACTTATCTACAGACAAAAGGATAATACTGAGGTAAAAATCGGGGATGGCAGATATACATCAGTCCTTCCTACCCCCTTCCCTTTCGAAAAGATTAAGTAATAAAAATCAGTAATAAAAATCCTCAATTAGTTAAAAACATCAATTGTATATAAAAATTTATGCAGAAATCATTGGCAATAGGCTATGATATGCGAAGATGCGTTGCCACTTCATTCCCCTCCTCCCCTCCTCCCACCAGTTGTTGTTCTACACTCGTGAGCTTCTCGATGCATTTTGTTCAACATTTGTGTCTCTAAAAGATCTTCTACGAAGAAAATAAAAATCGAATCAACACTCGAGCTTCAAAAGTGATTTTTGCAGCGATGAAATATGTATACCTCACGTGAAAACATGAAATATGAGCCACATGTGGCATATCTCAACGAAGAATTCCCATCCACACTCAACATACCTTTACACTAGGCACTTTTTAACGTTTCTCTATAGCTTCGTTGAGTTTGCTTTAGAACGCTGCAAATAAGCTATCATTAACAAATATCTCATCAATAAAGAACAATGCTCGCCTATTCAAATATTGATCACTCATCAATTCAACTTCACAATCATCGATGCACGCAAATCTCATTCCACTGATATTTGCACATAATATTTTAGGCAATAGTAAATTCAACTCAATCATTTGATGATTTCTTTCTGGATTATCATCCAGAAAACATCCTAGACCTCCTGCAATTCTATTACTTCCATAATACGATCAGCTGAGTCTCAATAAAACGCTATCCGAAATAAATAAAACTTGGATTTTTTCCCTAAAGAGATTTGTCTCTGGAAAAGAGCTAAGAGCCTTTTGAGGGCAGGATAATCGCCGATATATAATTTCCTTACTCTACTAAACAATAAAATTCAGGCATTTTCGGCTATTTTATTGTTTAAAAAATCTACTTACTTTTTAAATTTCAACGTTAATTTTTATACAAAAGCCAACTTGAAGTTTCGTCTTCGATGATATTCTTTATAAGAGAAAAATTCTCAATGGGTTTCCAAAATTTCAGAGAGGAAATAGATCCATCAAAATGTTAAATTGAAGTTGTTGATGAGTTCTAAAGCTTTCCTTTTTTCAAACTTTTTCATCGCCACATACAAATAGCAAAATGCCATTTTCTTCGTTAATGATAAATATATCACCATTTCACAATAAAACCACAAGCCATTATCAGCTGTTCGCATAGATAAAGAAAAAAAAATAAATCAATGATGCTACCAACGCCAATTTTTGTAAATATGCCGTAAACTTCTAGCGGCTGCGGTTTCCTTTTTTCTTTTGTAAGCAGCAAAAGATAGAAATAGCTTTTTTCAATGTTAAGCCATCATACTGAATTATGTCAGTAGCGAAGCGAGTTGAAAAGAGTGCTAGAACAGCTCGCATAAGAAGCACTTCTGCATTCCACTCATCTGACCGACCGGTCTCAAAAAGTAACTAATAAATAATAAAATATGTGAAATAATATCCTCTTACTCGATGCAAAATGAAAAGTTTACTGAGTATAACAGATGCAAATTTTCAGGCGTTTTTAAATTTCTGTAATTTTTTAAAACTTGACAGATGAACATGAAAGATGGTATGATCGGATAGGCCAATCAATATTATGGAAGTATACCAATTAAATATCGCAACTGTGGTTTCTACAGTTCGTTCTCAAGCTGAAACCACTGATGAGATCTACAGATGTCCATATGTATATAAACACAAATAAGACCATCCCTTCACAATAAGAGATTTGCAACGCAGCACTAAAACTAGTTGCAATAACATGGTTTGAGTGGAAAAATTTTAGTGATGCACTGAGGAATCGAAACGAAATTCGAACGTAAATTTGCGAAACATTGAAGTGAATCAGCGACATTTCTCGAGATAGGCACAAAAAACATAAGCAAACCGATAGCTTCGTGTGAAAATGATAGAAACTATAGAAGGACTCAACAAGCTAACAGTAATGTCGACAACAAGACGAACATATCGCTGTTTCTAGTACAAAGAAGAGCATACGAATGTGGTATTCAGTGGAGATGTGCAATCCAAGCTAAGTATACCTACAGTTCAGGTAAAGGCATGCATATTGCTGTTGTGCACTTCGAAGAGAGGCATATCAGTTGTATTGTACGGCGAAGAGTCTATGGTTATGCGATTAGTACAAGCGTTCATCGTTATGCAGTTCGAGGGTGGGCACAACGTTCTGCCTTCGGCGAAGGGTATACCGAGGAAAGGTACACTACTACTGTAGCTCGGCGAAGAGTATACGGCTGTACGTCTCAGTAAAGGCATACTAGTGTGCAATTATGACATGAGTATATTGTTATGCAGTTCAGGTGAGCGTATATGCTTGTAGTGTTCAAGAAAGTGGATACCGCTGTCCAATTCACCGACCAATACAGCCTGCTTATAATTCTGCTCATTTTATGATTCAGCTTCCCCTATCGCAATTGTAATAAAGATCTGTCATATAATTTTTTTCATTTTGTATGACAATGGATCGCGTTTGATATGAAAAAATGCGCTGATTAGTGAAACATTTAAGCAGCGTGTACAGTCAAGCTTAATTTATAGCGTTAGATTAACAATTCTAGTCAACTATGCTGGAAATGTGACGGCGTTCCCTCGGTAGGCGCGACTACGGACCGCTAAACGAGGCGTATTAGCTTGGATTTCCCATCCGGCATCTTAACGATCGTCACCTCAGTGGGCAGAATGGGCAGCAAATAACAACTGAGCTCAACTAAAATTCAATTTCGATAAGAGAACACAAGAACGGGATGTTCTGAGGACCATAACAAGGAAAAGTTATGGAGGGAGAGAGGAGTGACTATGAGGCGCAAGACGAGCCAGGATCTTAGCAGACCCTTACCCGGCTCGACCTCTTTTCCTTACCCGGCTCGACCTCTTTTCCTCTCGATGCCTTCTGTAGCTAAATTTAAGTTTTTTTTTATGGGCAAGGCATCGAATATGTCTCACCGACGAGTGGGATCAATTCCCATATTGACTTCATTAACAGCGCATTTATGGTGATGGAAAGTATTTACGTACGAAGACTCCCTTATGGCAATAGATATGTTTCATATGGGGGAATTCCTCTCGCTTAAATTTCCATCAGTAAAACCCTTCATTTACTATAGCTGAAATCGCAATCATCCTCACATAGTGCATAGCCTTGGGACCACTCCCACAGCTCATACCTTACTACCTTGGTAGCATTGCTTCGCTCTTCAGATGACCTATTTTTGTCGCAGGACGTTTCCTTCAGAATTCAATCCTTAAGCATAAGGAGAATGAACATACTTGACAACCAAGAGGCGAAAGAGTGGTGGCGGAACGAGCGAATGTTTATAAGTGCCATCGTTCGCATACACATCGTAATCGAGGCTGAATGTCCGTGACGAATGTCTATAATTAAATAATATTTTTATTTATCATTATGTCTACATTTGCACTTAAGAATATCTAAAAAAAGAGAGGTGTCAATCCTCTACCCCCCTCCCTCCCCGTCCCTCGCCTCATCTGCGCTGATACAGTGTATATGCATAAAATGCAAAAATCAGTATTCATTAAAGTTTTTTTAATGGGATTTAGGCAAAAAAAAGGAAAAAGATGACCATCATCCGTTCTTTCCGATTTCCTCCGATTAATAGATCAGCAATCTCGTTCGTTAATTCTTCAACATGATTCATGAGATGTGAAAGGAATGCATGATAGGTACTACTAGATCAGATTTAAACCCAATAACCAGACCCATGAAAATAAGATGCAATATTTTTACTAAACTGGCGTCCTGTCACGTAACCGATAACAATTCTTTGGTTAAAATATGTAAGCAATGGCGAAATTATATTCAATTTAAACGAAGAATACGAGAAAAAAAAGGATAAAAAAATCGAGGCTTTTTTTGCGGCAAATGAAGTAAACAACGCAGAAATGACGAGCTTAAAAGATGCTTAAAAAGCAAAAAAAAAAAATGATGAACAGACAAATTACACTCTACTTCATATTTAAAGATAAGTAGTCAAATCATTATGCCCAGATCAATGTAGGATAATCGGAAATAATAGTGCTGAATAGAGGAATATTTGAAACGATGAGAAAAATGAGTGTGGATCGCAAAAGGATTATGAGGCATTATTAACAGAATTTTCATAATTATATTCAAATTAATTATTTTCAAGTAGTAAAAATAAAACGCTTATGTTGTAAACTTAAACGTCAAAATAAGCATAAAGAACGTGGTAGCTAACAAATGAGATATTCAACAAAAAATTTCGTTCATAATGAACGATAACAAGCCAATGTGTCAAGTAATCCCGCATATCGTTTTCATCAGTTATTCCCTCAACATCTGTCTTATTCATCGCCATTCGCAAGAGTCAGGTGGTGCGTATTAAAGCGATCAACTCAAATACTAAAACCCTCTAAGCGTATATTCGAACATCGTGCACACCACAATCCACATCCTTTCGTAAATATACAACAATCATTAATCAACTATAATTTTATGGAAATTTTCAACTTTTTAGTTTCGAATTGAAAATTTTCTCCCTCTTCGGAACGAATTTGTTGAGGAATGAAAGAGAAAAGCTCAATTCATTATTTATCACTTCAAATATTTATGAATATTAATTACGACAACATATTCAATAAATATTCCAATAAGATACGTGAACATTTAGGTATTTCAGCATTAGGTGTACTTCATTTTTTGAAGAACCAAGATGTATATATCAACATTCAGGTATACTCTTCAGATGTATGAGCCTGAAAAGTATACTTGAATGTTGGATACATGAACTCATTTTGGCCTGGAGACAAAACCGGTTATCAGGGTTTCTCACTTAGAAAAAAAAACAAACTGAAAGAAATTGAACATGAAAAAAAGAGCAAAATTGACATCTTTTGGCCCTTTCTTCCACTTTCACATGTTGTATGATCCATTGCAAAACTCGTTTGCTGATTTAAAAAAAAAAAAGTTGTATAAACATACCGAAGAGGCGGTTGCGTAGATGAGCCGCTGCTAAGCAATTTAGCCCTTTCGTGTCGATATGCAGCCCAACTTGGCGAATTTTGTGCGAAATTATCGAATCGTGGCCAATATTTTGGTCTTACAGATTCCTATAAAAGCTCATTTGATTTTCAACTGATAGAATACTCAACAAAAAATAGCGAAATAAAGATTTAGCACTGTTTCAAAATAATGGAATCCGACTGAAAAGTGATAAATACTCAAAGCATTTTTTTATAGTAATATAATACAATACAAAAGATCAGATATTTTTTACGACTATTCGCACCAATTTTTTCCCCTTTCACATACATTAGTGGAAAGATGTGTTTATTATATAAGCCATATGATATATTTTTTTCAATTTTGCTTATTTTGTTTATTTTCCGCGTTTTATGTTTTTATATTTTCTATGTTTTATGCTTTTATCCTCTCTTTGCTTAAATTTTCTAAGAAAGTTTATTTTTTTGTTGAAATAAATTTCAATTCTTTTCAAATTTACGTAAAAATTCTTTTGCTAAACATTTTCTCAGAATTGAGAAATTAATAAAACATCTCATAAATGAAATATTTCAGGCAAAAAAAAGGTTTACGTTATAAAAAAAAATTATTTGAAGCCAAAAAATTATTTTCTCTATCAAAATTTTGTTTTATTTTAAAAATTACTTCTTTCAAGAAAAAAAATATTAAAGGCTCATATATAAAATGATTCATAGAGAAATCATTATTTAATTAATTTCGATGACAATCCTCAACAATATTTGCTATTAGTTTAGGATCACAAAAAATAAAGGCAAACGGTGAAATCCACACTACAAACAATTGAAATATGATGACTTTTTTCCATATTTAAAATCATCGTATTTCATTTTCAAAAACTTAAAATCACAAAATTGAGAAAATATTTCGAATTTTTCATCTAAAACCGATATATTCGGCAATATTAGCAAATAATATTTTATGAATAAATCGATAGAAAAGATTTCTAAACAATGAAAATTTAGCCAACAATTCAATTTCATTGGCGCTCAACACCTGAGAGCGGAAAGAGAATAGAAATAATAGGTAAGCATCTCAAAAATATTTTCTTCAATACGTTTTTTCCCTTTCATAGCGATAAAGTTTCGTTCAAAAATTTAAACAATCCCCACTTCTTTAATTCCTATTTTTATTACTGCTCACCTATTATCGTCATACCTTTAGTAATTATCACTCTTCAATCCTAATAACCATCAGTATTAAGCAATCAAAAAAAAAACAACCTTATTACGAAGAGTCCTTCGATCAGCCTTATAAGGTCGAGTTGGTGATTGTGGGAAATGCTCAGAAATATCGAATACACTAGCAACTGATGCCCGCTTATGAAGCGCTGCAAGTCTGATTTGTCTATCAGCGTTTAGACATGGAAATTGCTCCAATAAATTAGCTGGGAATCTCGAAACGACCTTCAACTCTTGCTTAGAAGTCGCTGGTTTCGAACAGTCAAGATTTTTTGGCCGGCTGCAAAAAAAGAGGCATTTGGATATGGAATACAGCTATGATATCCCACAAATTATATCAATCAACAAAAAGCTCCAATCCTATATGTGCGAAAATCAACGGCATCTATACCAATATAACCATTGCATTATGAAAAGACCTCAACAAGTATAATCTGCAGAATAAAAAGGCAAACAAAGCAAGGAAAGTGCCAAAGAGAGTAAGAGTACGGGAATTGACTATAGCCGGCAAAGAGAGAACGAAAGAGGCCATAGTACTAGTGAGGCATTTTCGAGTTACATCGATGCATATTTTTTACAAAAAACGTTGCACTTTCAACATCAAGCAGTTAACTTCAAGTGCCCGAAAATTATTAACGTTAATTTTGATCGTCCTGCATAGATTTTTGATTACTGAGAAGGATCGGAACTCTTCTATTCCCATGTAAATCAGAAAAATGGAAGTTTCCCAAGAATTAGGTTGCGAAAAAATGAGTGCAAAATAGATTCCCTTCCTCCTTCTATCTCCTTAGTAAATCAATGAAATAATCAAAACCACAGATCATTAACTTTCAAAGAGTTCAGCTGCAATTTTTGCGAGTTTTAGGCGCTTAATAACACATAGGATCTTTAAAGTTTGAGATAAACAATCTGCACGTTCGATGCAGGTTATCATCTATACAACTATATACAGGTGACCCAGAAATAACAGTGCCTTGTTCCGACATCTTCGTTACGCTTTCGTGTTTTGCGCCAGCTTTTTTTTTTTATTTGGTAGCCTACGAAGCCCGTAACTTTCAGGATGGATGAGTTAACCAGGTGCTCACTGGATAGAAAACCTTCATCACAAATATATGAGAAGTTCGCCGAAGTTACTAGAAAGTGAGCTGAGCACTTCACATCATCGTTCGACTCTAAAGTGATCAGGACTGCTGTCATTAATTTTGATGAAAAGGAGTGCTGTTGAGGAGCACCTCATAGCTGACAGCCGCAATGCACAGAATCAGAACAAAGAAACTTCCAAATTTTTGGGCTGAAAAAGTGCAGTGATCTCGAAAGCGTTCAAATGGGATTGCATTGATCAGTGTTTACTGCGATGTTTGATTACTATGACTATCTTCAAATGAAATTTTCGATAAAAATTCAAAATTCATAGAGCTAAGTTCCCATAAAACATACTGCTACTTCCGGGTCACCCTATATACGGCAATATAACCTATATCTCTATACCACTATAATACACATTCTACCTCAATGCAACAGTATTTCATCAAAAAAAAAAAAAAAAAAACAGGTGATGGGCATTTCACCAACACATACTTGTGCGGGAGAACGATGTAACCTGAACGCTTCAGGTATGAATAAGCTGCATATTTCGGCCATAAAATTCCCAACGACTCCAAAAGGCGATAACCTAAAAAGTGCAATGATGTACAAAAATATTCAGTCTTATTTCAACTTGTAACGGTCGACAATATTTCTCATATTATTTCCTATTTTTGAATATTCTTGGAAAAAATTTTGCATACATTCGTTAATGAATTAGAAAATCCCTTTATCTCCCCATCCCTTACTCATCTGACTATCTAATTTTTGGGACTGTGATATCTTCAAATCGGAATTACCTGGGATTAGCTGATACAGAAAAACTGAATTAGCTTCAATAAAGGAGACAACGACATGTGGATAGGAAACATTCAGGTTCTTATCATGGCCTCATTCACTGTAGAGGGACAGCCTAGTTTCTATCTGACTTATCTAAATATAACCAAATATGTACTATGAAATGCTGATATCCGAGCGTTATCACCATCAATGTCAATATCCCGGATTCGCGTCGTCTGTTTTGATTTTATATATGAATCTGATCACTCAATAAAAGTTGATGAGAAGAAGATAAGCCCAGTGATTGGAAGAAGAATTTTAGAAGGGGACTGAAAATTCAATAATAAACCTTGCTGCACCGAAAGTGCCACTCCATTGTGGACAACCGAACCAAGCGCTGTTTCCATCAACCATACAGCCTCTTCGGGGAAAAAATAATGTGTACCACCTCGTGGCATACCCATAGTTGAAACTCGTGAAGACTAAAATTACAGTACAATAAAGAAGCAGGAAATGGTGGTTATTGATAGCAACTAGCTAACTTACGGTATCAGTGGAAGTTGCTAGAGCATCAAGCAACGAGGTTACAGTACGATCCGATATAGAAAAACAAACGAAAATTAAGCCGCTTAAGTTTAGTGAATAATATTTCCGCTTTTGGCTCAAAATTCGAGAGGAAAATTTCCCAGGATGGGAAAAAATTCTTTAAACAGCCAATCATTTCGCCCTCATTAATCCATAAGATGAAATAATTTCTCTTCTGAATTTGGAAAATTTCCAAATATTTTTTGCTGAAAATTCACAAAAAAAATTTTTATATCTCAAAAAACGAATTTTATTATGAAAAGCGATTAGGAAAATAATAGAAAATTTGTACTTTATGAGGAAAAAAAAATGTACTTTTGCTGATTGATATAGGATATCAATTTTTCTCAACAATTTCTTCTTAAAGAAAACAAAAAAATTCCGATTACTATGGAGAACGTTCACGACTGACGAGTGATCCATTTCGATGAACTCATATGATCTATGAATATATGTGCTATGCTGAACTATATTTCAAACGAAATGAATTAGTCCACTTTCAACGAAATCTCAATCGATGCATTTTTATTTAATTTATTGACTTTTTTCTTTCATTTTGCAACATCATATATAATTCGACACTTTTTAAATCTCTATAAATAATGCAAATAAAAAGTTCAAAAAAAAAAAAAGAAAGAAACCAACCCGTAATTGAAGTCCTCTTAACATCGTTCCACCAATCACATATTCTAATACGATAAGATTCTGCCTAAAACTAATAGAAAATTAATTATAGAAATGAACTCATTCGGTCATTTCGTAAGCTCATTCACCAATTTTTTTTTTTTAGAAACTTGGCAGAAAAGACAATAATACATCAAAAGAACTAACATAATATGACCTTTTATAGTTTCTTATAGTATATCAAATAATCGCATATATTTTCAAAAAAAGTTGTAAAAAAGATGTGTTGCATTTACACTATAGATGATTCGATTGTTTTCAAACAAATACTCTTTCAGAATAAAATTTAAGAAAAAAATTGTAATTTTAATAATAAAATAAAATAAAATAATTTGAAAATGTACTGAAATTTTGGAAACAATTTTAATTTTTTGCAAAAAATTTTCTTTTAATTTTTGAAGTTAAAAGAAAACAATTCTATAGTCGATATAAAACAAATAATCTAAAATTCATACAAACTATTAATTGGGAATTTATATGAGAAGTTAATCTATGATATGCATTACGTCCATCCAATTTTACAAGTCTACATTCATTGGCTCCTTAGATGAAACACCCTAATAGATAAGGCAGCACGTACGCACATAGAAATACGATGGTGCTAAATTCTGATTTACGGACGCAAATTTACAAGAACATATAAAGAGCAAAAATTCTCCCAAATCCTGAGTTAATCTCCCTCACTTCCATTACAGAGGCCTAATTAGCCCATTCTAACCGCCACTGCTCCAACATTTTTCGGCTATTTCCTTGCTTGCAAGTGTCTAATCCCTTTGAGAGCTGCTCTTTGCATTAATGATTAAATATGGCACTATCTCGTACAATAGTTTCACCAATGAGCAGTAATGATTATCAGTTTTTATATATCAAATTCATTAATATTTGCAAACAATTAATGACGTCATTTCCAACACTTTTATGTTCGACTGCAGACAAAGTTAACAACATTATAAATGGTTAAAGATCTCAACAAGAAATAATTTCCACGGCAAAGCAATGAATCCACAATAAAAAGGCTTAGAAATGTCCATGATAGCTTAGTGGTAAAGCATTCGCTGCAGAGGGAAACCTCCCGTGTTCGTATTCCACTTCAGACAGCGCTAGATCAGGTATCAGGTAGCTTCGACATGACTGCTAGTAAATATAGCTACGGAAGGATCAACAAAGGTGTATTTATCCAGGTGGGATATGTAAGAACTGGGGCGTATTGACCAGCATGACTGGACAGAATGCAGATAGGATGCTGTGCCGGAAAGGATTGAACAGAGTCATGATTAGGGCGTTGTGCTTATCAGGACTGGACGGGATAGGGATCGGACCTTGTGTCAGACAGGAGTGAGCAGAAGGAGGATTGGACGTTGTGCTAGCAGAGATATACAACAACAGAGAGTATAACATCGGAACGCGACCTTCGTACTGCATCACTTTAGAGCATCACTATAGAAATATAATCATAATAAGGTACTTCTGACGTTGGCAACAAATCTGCTCTCTTATAAAAAAATAAAAAAATAAAAAAGAAACGAACTTATTCCTCTGTCTGTAGATGTCGACTACTGCTGGTGCCCTTTCTCGTCTATTCGCTTTGCTATCATCTCCCATTCTGCACTCCACTAGTATCACCAACACATCCAATTAGCACTCACAATGATCTCCAAGAAACTGCAAGGAAACTAACGGTGTTGCATAGCCGTGACACAATTCGTAAATCACATCGAAGCACGTTATTACCCTCTACAACTTAATATGATTTGCACAAAAGCTGTTATGCATCGACATATGCTTCAGACCTTTGAAACTTCAACCTCCCCCCTCCCCAGCACCATTTATGCCCTTTCTATAAATTTTCTATGCGAAGACGTAGGGAGGATATAATAGTTAAATGAATGAGAAAAATGGGAAAACACGCCAAACGAGATAAAATGCGCATACCGAAATTTTCAACTTTCAAGAAAGACGACAGCTAAACCATCACGGTTAATGGTTAAGATTCGAATTGAGTGAACGCCACCCATATTGAAAGGAAACACTTTTAATCTCGCAACACACACGCTAGAAAAATGCAATAGCGACGATATGGATAAAAGTACATCCATGGATGGCGGAAAAAAGCCCCACCTGAGATATACCATGAGCTTGCGGACTAGATCCGGCAACTAGTATCACCACATTTCTTCCGATACCCAAATTGACAGCACAAGTGACAACGCTTGCAATCTCATTCAAATTATGAACAACGGAGTATGCTCACAGTGTGGATTACACATTAATCCCCCTTAATCCCCCTCTAAATATCAATTCTCAAAAATCCCCTTAGATCGATGTATTATGAAAGCGATCCAAATGTTGGCGACGCTATTCGCAACGCTGATCGAACAAAAAAAAGCAAAGAAAAATTTATTCAAAAATTTATTCAACAATAGCAACTCTCAAAAAATATGCAATAGCTATATTTATTTTATTTACAATGTTCCTTTTCAACGATCACATCCAAACAACTGCAATACCCGCAGTGCGGATGCAATGCAATATTCACCAACACAGCCAACACATCAACTCGCATCTATCGGTCGTCGATTCGACCCATCCCATTTAAAATGTTTTCTCTAGAATGCTGCTTTAATATAACGAACCGATCAACTATTATTATATATACATATGGCGTGCTGAGGCAATACCTATACAGCAAGTGGACTGCACTATTGAGGGAGTCAATAAACGCAATTTTAGTGCCGTTCAAAGAAATGAACAAGCTTAACAGCACACAACCTGATCATCTATAGCATAATTACACTTGAGTATATACCCATCTCGAAATATGTCTATCAGTAGGAAATACACCTTTAGGAAGCTTAAGCGCATCAGGAACAGAAGGTGGGAATTTAGAAGAGCAAAAAACGAGATTCATGGACAGACGGATATTAGACGATCGAAACACCTCAATTAAACAATGCCGACAATGACGAAGCGATATAAAAGTGAAATGCGCAGGAAGCGGGACTCGTATCGATAGCAAGTTGCAGCTCTATGAAACCACCGTCTATCAAACAATGACGAAACAACAAACACCAACTGACATTTGCGCCATATTGATACTTCATAGCAATACGAAAAATCAACACATCCCCGTCGCTGCAACTTGCCGCTAGGTTAATTTGCACTGCCATGACGTCCCCGTCACCGTCATTGTTGAGCCGAAGCTCATCAATACGGGGCGGAGCGACCATTGAAATTGTGCCGTGCAACAAATATGTGACACGTATATGACAAGCAAACATGAGAGATAACAATTTGGAGTAGTGTGATGCACGAATACGATTTTTTAGAGCTAAGAAACGAAGAAGAATCCGGCAATTTATTCCAGAAAGGGCAACCGGAGTAAATGCTGATCGGCTACTTTTTTATCGGAGTCGACTCTTCACATCACACTAGCCCAGAGACCCGCAAAATGCTTTTACAGCAGAGAAAAAAAAAACAAAAGAAGCAAAATGGCAAAACAAAATGAGCACCCCAATCTTATTACATATTTTTTTCGTATTCCCCACATTGCTCTTTTTATCATCGAATGAGCACTGATGCTTTGATGAGTTTATCGAGACTACAACTAATGAAAAAAAAAGAAGTTTCATAAAAAATGATAAAAAACCAAAGACCAAATATTGCGCAATTATGTTTGATATAGCTTCTATGAACCGTTACCCATATTCGATGCAAACAAACCATTCCAATAATCACCAAAGAAACTCAGCATCGAAGCCCAATAGTTTATTCATTACAAATCTTTTTTTAGGTCAAATGCCTAAAATACCCCCCCTCCCCTTTCAATTTCAGAATGCATCAATGTACCGTGAAATATGACTTCGCATGAGCGCAAATATTACAATTCTCGAAATTATTTCAAACAAGATCAAGTGGTAAAAATATCTTCCTACATGCACGTGAGACATTCCGAGGGGGATAATCTTGCACTGGTAACATTGATAATATTCGAGGAGGGAGATGCTCAAAATCGGCATGATACTGCACATCGAGTTGCTCACGATCGACCGCACTCCCAAAACGATCCAATGCCGTGAATTGAATATCTCTGTAAAATTACATTCCTTAAGATGCTATATATTCTTGCAACGACAATAGGATGCAACCATCCGAATATATGGAAGACAGGTATACTGCCGGATATACTAACTAAATGAATATACAGCTCGGATTTGCTTCAGGATCTAGACTGTACCTGAACACTGCCTTTGCTACAACCGACAATGAATTTTGAATATTTAAATGCGCAGAAAACTTCATCCTCTTGCCAATTTCTTACGAACTCTTCCTTCCCATTTTTGTCACCTTTTTAAAATGTCTGTTAAAATTCAAAACTCGTAAAGTCAGCTACTTTCATTCGATCTCTAAAGAGGACGGGGCGAAAATTAGTTTTTCCGGTCTCCCTAACTCAAACCTCTGTTGTCCCTCTCTATGTAACCGACTTATTCTTCATTCATTTCATGGGCAACCAACTACTTCAAGCAATCCCCGCTGAGGTACAATAAAACTTATTAAAATGAACGATAAAATTTAGAAAACAAAAGAAGAGATAAACCTAAAAAGAGGAAAGTGCGGGCGTAGTTTCACTCCATCTGCGATACGTCGATTCTCAGTAAGGAGGCCCTGAAGAGCACGTAGAACACTCGACTGCTGCAGAGAGTCGATTACATGTTGCCACACCGCCAGTGGACGATCACTTGTGGGTAACGATCCATCCTGCAGCACTGTCAACAATCAAAACACTAATCCCCCTTCACTTCCTAATATACAACCTAAAAAACACATGAAATAACTTTATAAACGACTGTAGCCATATTGCTCATATATCGATTCCAGCAAGCGGTGAATTCACCATCACTGATAATAAAGAAGTTATTTGACTGCATCATACTGCATAGTATGTTAAGCCTAATTTCGAAGCTTGGTTAAAGCAAGAGAGCCAATAAAAAACTACTCAAAACTGACTGAATTTAGAACAAAAATTTATTGCTTATTAATCACGATGCATTTTCGGTTGAAATATCTCCTTAATCAACGATAATCATAAGCTACTTCCGTAGGACTCTCTTTGTACCAATCATAAAGTGAAACCACTTCTCGACTGAAAACAGGAGATTTCATTGGAGTCTCAATATCATTCACAAACAACGGAAAACCAATGAATAATTCAAAGAATCGTCATATCTAATATTAAAAAATATTCACGTATAAAATTCAAAATTCAAAAAAAACTTACATGATGGGAAGGATTAGCAAAATAAAGTGGTGTACAAGTGGTATGCATCTCGGGTACATCATACACACAACGTATATGAACACAACGAGCAATCCATGAACATAAATGTGTCGGTAATGATAGTCGTCTTGAATAATAAACCACATTCCAAAAAATTATAGGATGTGAATGGCGTAGAGAGGCATTGATCGGTGATAAATATTCACTGCCCAATAGATTCTCCAATTCACGACGAAGTACCAATGGACTCACAAATGGCACCTAATATTTAATTATCAATTAATAAATATTCTCGTCATGATTCATCGAAAATATTTCTAATTAATAAAAGTTTGTGCAAAGTGTTCAATTGTCTCCAATAGATACATAAACGAACCTATATTAAAGTTCATGCTCATCGATTAGCATCCATGGTTACATTAGCATTTTTATATTTAGTTGAATTAACGCATAGAAAATTCAGGATGGAATCCAAGGAGAGTTCCTAACGAATCTGTTGAAGAGTTCATGCTCAACGGCTAACAGCCTATATACGCACAACGAAAATTTGCATGGAATTCAACATATCACTGTCAAAAATTCTTACGTGACCGATATTCTCACTTGACTCCACCATTCAAGAAACGCTATTGAAATAAAGAATCACTACTATTATTTTAGCTACCAGATGACTCTTACATCAACCATCATATGCATTATATGACGCAACTCTTTGACATTCCCTCACGCCTTTATAAGCTCTACATCTTATACCCTAAGCTAGCCGATAAAATCGATAAAATATATATCCATCACCACCTAAATAAAACCGATTCAGAAAACGAACCGAGAGTTGTGTGTTTAAACCATCAGAAGGAGAATCGTCGAGATGTTCTTCATTGTTGGCATCAGAATCGACAGCCGCTTCGAAACTAGATGGGAAATACCAACTAGAAGACAGCGGTGTTGAGCGTGCTCGAATTTTGACCGTCAAAGACGGTACAAATGTGAACTCACAGAACACACAGCTTGTATTCAGATTAGATTCGTCCACTGCCCAACCTGCCATCAGCTCCTCATCATAAACCACCTAAAACCCGACTTACCGTTACTCCTAACTGATGTCCTCAAAAAAAAAAAAAAACAGCTTGCAAGTATCACTCTACCATTCGAAGCTGTGAGATAAAAAAGACAGGTTGTCCCAGAAAAACATACTAAATATATAAATGCATAAAAAATTGCCACAAATAATACAAATTTTGGTAAGTGATTTTTAAATAAAGAATGGCGTTCAATGGGCGCATATCGCAGCCATTTCTAAAACCTATATAGCACGCAATACAAACCAAATAAAAAAATGAGCGCAAATACAGCCCACTTTCAGTCACCGATGTAGATGCTGTCAAGAACATTTTTGTTTCTAGCATGCGGAAGTTGGGAACCTTGCATCAGAGTCTTTGCTTAGAACAGTCTTCTTTTCAGCCAAAAACACGCAAAGTAAGCATGGCCGGCCGTCTATATCTTCTGCGCAATTCCTATTCTTATCAGTACTTTGTATATAAATTTTGTGTACTTATGTACTAAGTACAAACAAATACATAAAACATGCGGTGATATTCGCGAATTGGATGAACAAAAACAATAGAGCACTTCTCAGATATTCATTTTTGAGCATACCGAAAAAAATAGCTTCCTTTTTATAAGCGCGTTTGGGGTTCGATGGTCAGAACTGGTTAAGAATAAATCAGAAAACAGCACAAAATGAATATAAAATACCCTCCTGGCCAATATCCAAATTTTATACATTCGTTCAAACCTTGGGAAACGGCTTACACACACAGGCGGAAATCCACTGAAAGCAGAGAGAGAGAGAACCCCTTTATCCTTTTCTTACGAAGCTATGAAGAATTCAGCTCACAAGGGCTAATTCGAAATATTAAAGTAAATAGCTTCGCTTGTGCCCGAATAAGCGTTTCAAATAAATCATCCGTTCATAAAAGAAAAAAAAACCGACCGTTCTACAATTCGGACATATAGAAGCGGAAGAGATAGATACGTCGACGGGACCTTCGGGTACGTGCGCTGGCGAATGGATCTGGTCACTTAGCCACCACTCGGATGGCAAAAGGGAACATGGCGCACCGCTATCCAGTTGGAATAATGCTTCATCAGCCAACATCTCCTTAATATAACTTTCATACCTACACAATGGTTCCATTTCAACATACCGGACGGTCAAACTGGACCTCAAAACCCGCGAATGGATAGAACTAATGATCGACGATTTCAGCAATAAAAACATTCTGCAGATCAAATGCCTCCCACTATGAGTGCTTCTCCCAGTCAATACGAAAGAAACAGAACAAAAAGCAGAGTGTATACAACAGAAATTCGTCGATCCTACGGGATGCATTTTCCTTCATACACATCCTAATGCAATGTTTTGACCCATAATAACTTCATCAATTCAGCGCAGCAATGATGGAAGAATTTCTGCTGAGTATGATAAAAATAAGAAATAATCAACCGCAAAAATAGTGATAAGAAAAACTATTTCATCGAAGGTGAATTTCAATGAGCCATAATACCTGAAAGAGGAGTTCATCGTTATCATCTCTGCCAGGTAGATGACCATTTTCGGTTGCACCTTTATTATACGCTCGATTTAGGCTCCTCACTTCATTGACCAACGAATGAACTCCATCACGAAGTCGTGACGAGAAATTGCTACTCTGAATAACGTCATCGTACCCCTTCTTTACTTGTGTCACCAACGATGAAAGGCTTGGCGAGATGGTTAGTGAAGCATCTGCACTATCGCATGACGACTCGAAGTTATCTAAAATTGTTCACCTCGGAGCAGTGGCACTTTTATTGAGCACTCAAGTATGACATCAGGTATACACTCACATAATGCCCTCAATATTACGGATGCAAATTTTAGGAAGTACCTATCGCTGAGATCTCTTTGATTTTTATTCAGTATTAAATGTTTTATAAATAGTGATTAAATGATTAAATAAAGGTGAATGCAAAAGATAGCAATGAACTCCAAAGACAGATGATGCATCTAGTGCAGAAACGATCTAAAAAATGAACTCTTGAACGTGAACAAGATGATCACTCTAGATGACACGGAACACTTCATGAGAGACCCCAACGAATATGCTGCGCACAATCGATTCTATTGGATCGACATCAATCATCGTCTATATTCGTCGATTACCATCGCCGATCGGGATCATATATCTTTCATGATTGTGGACTTGATAGAAGGCTAATAATTTCACTGCACAAACCTTTAGAAATATCGCGCATATAATACAAAAACATTTATATTGCAGCTATGTAAAGGCAAAAAATATTATAAAAATTTTCATCATTAGCGAAAGAAGCGCAATATAAGGAATCATAAAAACATCACTATAAACGGAATTAGATAAATGAATAAATAAATAAGTAAATAAATAAACAAATAGCAGTGGATTTCAAATAGTGATCGGAAATGAAAATAAATAAATGAAGTAAACTTGAACGAAACGCGTCACCGAACAAAAAAGAAAGGTAATAAAAACGAGAACGATCCACATGACAACATTAAAGTCAATCAAACAATAAAGAGTAATCAACAATCATTGAGCATTGCATAAATAATTTTAGATCTTGAAGCAATGCTTCAAGGAAGGCAGAGGAAGGAAGGAGAGGGAAAGATGTGCTCCTCTCCATTACTGATCATAGACTACTCAAAGTGCAAGCAAAAGAAGCAAAAGACCTCCTTACACATACCTACCGCCGTGTTCTATGTAACACGCTCACCTATAGCTAACTATAAAATGCTGTGTCTTCGTTATCAATGATCATATACGAAACGAAAACCGAATATACACACAAAGAATTAGCAAAACCAAAAAAAAAAAAAAAAAAAAACAACGAAATAGGTGTGTACCTGTAGTGTGACTGCGCATTAATTTGCTTACGATGGGACTGCTCGTGAGACCTTTCAGCCAGGACGTCGATTTCTCAGTTCGTTTCACATTCGCCGACTCCAAATTGGTAACCTTAAAACATCAAACCTCTCTCATCCATCGAACTGTGAGAAGAAAAATTTCGAGAGGAACCCTATCGTCAAGTGGACAGCAATTAATTATCATAAATCCAAAAAATGTATAAAAGTTTTTTTTTTTTTTAATCAAAACAAAAACATAATGTAGCACGTTTTAAATAATTCAAATAATTTTAAAAAATATATATAAGTTTTAAACCAAAAAACAGATTTTTGATAGCGAAGTACAACACATTACAAGTCACTCCAAAACATTTATGAAACTATATAGTATGGGAATAATGAGAAAAAAATTCGAAAAAAACCCAACCGATTGAAATATATCGACGCAACTTGGATCTCAGAAAGTCTTTCCATTAACACTACATTTTACTATCCTCATTCAATGGGCTATTAAATTGCTTTTTACATCATCATATTTACGCTACAGTGCCACAGTTGAGAAAAACACTGTGGGTGATGGGTGTAAGTTGCATATAGAAAAACAACGACACTTACAACAGCTTATATATCGCTTCAGCGATCATACAAGGTGATCTTGCAATGTTAGGGGACAAGTTCATGACCCTATGTCCTTTTCTTTCATGCTTTACTCTCTTGGTGCACCCCATCGACAAGAAAAACCAATCGGCAGAAGTGTGGAAGAGGACCATTAAAAGTTTATCGAAGTTGGATTCTGCTAATAAATTGCACTCACTAGGTGACAGATATGGCAAGTTTTTGGAAGAAGAACACGAAATCCTAGAATCTATTCGGCTATTAGAACGATATGGAAAATGAAAAGATTTGACAGTAAGAAATAAACATTTCTGCAAAAATCCTTCCAGGTAATGAAACTATTATATATACAGCATACAGAAAAATGTACGGTTTCCATCTTTCCTCAAATCGATGCATGTGGTTGACTAATAATATAAGACTGCCATCCATCATCCATTAAAAGACCAAAGCCCCTATTTATAATAACAAGCAATACTACCCACAAAACAACTAATGAGTCACTAATGATCCCTCAATGACCACAGTCGAGACATCTACACTTATCTCCACTACCTCACAACAACATTAATAAACAACATCAAAGAAATGACCTCATGCGCAAAAGGTGATGCACTATGTTCACGAATGAAGCGTGCACGACTTGGACTCATCAACTCCTTCTTATGCTGTTCACTGATATGCTCATCGTTTGTTGCACGTAATGCACCCAATGGATCTAATGCTGCTTCACCTTCGGTCTCCTTTTCGACTACCTCAAGCAGCAGATAGCCATTAACAATCCCATCGATGATATTCAAAAATAACAACAACTACTAATGCCACTTTAATTCAGATGAAAGCACGGTAACAATGACTCAAAAGCAAACTATTATAGCCACATTCTACATGCAAATACTAGTGGTAAACTAGAGAATTTATAAAATTAAATAAATATCGCAATAAGATAGGATGGAAATGCGAAATCAATACTGATGAAGTGCTTGTTTAGAATGCACAACGCTCAGTGCCAGCTAATCACTACATCAAAAAATAGCAAAACATCGCAACAACATACTTTAAAACTTAACTAATCTAAACATGCAGCATAATAAAGTTTAATTAGTATCAGTAGTAGAGATGCTACTCTCATTGCTAGACATCTCAGAAAGTGAAACGATAAAACGACAACGACTAACCAAGCAATCGAATCATGCCCACAAATGCGTTCTTTATTAATTGTAAATAAATAAATAAATAAAACAATAAATGCATAACAACAAATTCATACTCCTTACTATTTGATTGAATGAGCAAGAAAAATTTGACTCCAGAATACTGGCGAATGTTAATGTTACATGCTGTTTATTGTCTCATAAAAACAAAAGCAACACACTTACAATTTCCGGGTTTTGCTCTTCTGCACGTGGCTCAAGTGGATGAACGCTGATTACAAATGGTGCACTTTCAAGTTCCTGAATTAGAAGAAAAATAAAGAATTAAACTAATTATAGGTAACAAAAAAAAATTAATAAATGGGAGTAATAAAAAAACATTCATAAATACAGATGAATTAATAAAAAAAAAAAAATTAGCATTTCACTATTCTTTAAAAACAACGAAATAGTCTTTGCATAAATGCTTTCTATTTAGATTATATATATATATATATATATATATATATATATATATATATATATATATATATATATATATATATATATATATATATATATATATAGGTCAACAATTATTTTCCACTATTTCTCTAATTACTAGAAGGAAATATTGCATTAAAAAAGAGAACCTCATCCTCGATACTGCCATCAACGACCTCTCTCGATTCGGATCCGTCGATGGCTTTCTCGTTCAATGAGCTGCTATCCATTGCTGATGCCTATAACTCTACAACGACTCACAACACTTTCAAAAAAAAAAAAACATTCATATATTGTACCCATTCAAAAGTAGATTTTATCAAAGGCCAATACGACAATATGGAAAGTGTATCGCATACAAAAAAAAAACATTATTGCATACCATTTCTTTTGGAATATTTGCAGAATAGTAACCGCAATCAACACTTCATACTTCAACATTGCATAGAAGCTAACATCAATGAGTGATTTCCACTTTATCTATGACATCTACACCTTAAGCAATTTTAATTCGGCCTCAAATGAATGTTATTAAATCTTTGGGATTATTTCAGCGGAAAACATGAATGGGAAAACGACTGAGAATGAGTGAGAACTACTCCCCCCCCTTCCCCCCTCCCACCGACGAATTACTTCATTAAACAAGTGGTGCAAAACTGACTTTGCCGCGCTAACTGCATCTTTCCAATGCGGTGACGGCTCAATAATCAAATCAATTAAAATGATTCACATCGCCTCAACGTTAATACTTCTAATCCCTCACTACCCATAACTGTCTTAGTATCCGCCTACCTGTCGCTATATCCTCTTCAGCATATCACTCCCCTAGTGCAATAAAATCTCACCGCCAAACAGCGACGTATATCCACCTCGAATTAATGACAGACATTCGAAAAGATTAAAACAGGTACCTACTCCCAATACATACCTTCGCGGACTGCACATCTGCATCCTGTTTAATAACAGCTCCAGCAATAGTGCAGTCACTACTCTCGAGATCGAACTTTGTATTCTCGAGAACCTATTCGAGCTTGCAATCACTTAAAAGTCATAATTTTCAAATGTGCTTGATTGCAACCAATCCATTGCAATCACTTTTTTGATAACAATGAAGTTATACATTAACAAACGATCGTCGGACTTAAAACATAAGGATCGGAAAGCCGGAAGTGAACCCCACATACTTTTGAAGGCCGATTAGATTGACCACCTCAGCAATTTACTTTACTTACAACCGAACAAATAAAAAAAATACCGTGTCAGAATCCGGTATAGAATGCTTTCGTTTTGTTAGCAATAAATTCATCCTGAACTGCGCTGCAGCCCTCAATACAATTGCCAGCCGATTCCATGCCTTAACAGCCGTCAAACGATTACCGATTGGCCAACTCGCTTTTAGCACTGCTTGATGATAGATGCCATACGTCACCGCATTTTGCTCCAATCCATTACGCTGTAAATTAATTTACCTATTGAAACTTATAATGTTGCCAACCTATATGAAAGAAAACAGGCGAGGAGATTGCCCAAATAAGACGCGTGGAGGTGCTGTGAAAAAAGTGAATCCTTTTGAAAAAAAAAAGGAATGCAATACGGTGTAACAACGCGCTCATGCTATTTAATCCGCCTTATTACCCCTCTCCCCCTCTTGTCCTCCCTTCACCCCCCTCCCCTACCTTCAGCGTTCTCATTCGTAAGATCAGAAGGATAAAGGCTTGCGAACAAAACTGCCAACTTTCGTAGCGAACTGCCGAAACCAAAAGAATAGACATATCTCTGCATTTCAGGGTTTCATTGATTGCGAGGCTTACAGGCAAAACATCTATAGAGAGTAAATTTCAAAGAGTGAGCACATACCTGCATTGCTTGTAATACTTTCACGGCAAGTAATGGTTGTCCAAAATCACCACATAATTGAATCAATATTCGATAGCACACTTGATCTAATGCTGGTACACCACTTTGCTCGATTCGATCGAGAATCTATTATTGCGAAATGATAATTTATGCATTCAACAAGCAAACAAACAAAGGATTTTAAAGAATTTCAGGACTAACTTATGAGGCTTTAGTAGCAAGCATACTAAAAATAAGGAATCAAACACTCCCAAAATAACTACCTCACTTCTTTTATCCTCTCAATACGACAATTGAAGGTTATTTACTAAAAAAATTCCTCTACTATTTCTATGATTCGTCTCCTCTCATATATCAGTAAAGTAGAGAAGCACCGCGTATCAATTTGCACCGTTCCCACCAGCCTATGGGTCATGAACGAGATTTCGACCTCAGAAAATCCACCAGATGCAAAGAAGCACTAGCGCATAGAATTTTCCTTCCGGAAGTAGCTGGATAACACAGAGATGAAGAATGGAGGGGGGGGGGGGGAGAGATAAAACTTCCAGCGAACAACCAATCAGTTATCAGCAAACAATCGTCGTTGACCCTAAAGCAGTGATAACAGAAAAACGGTCGATTTTGTGTGGCTTTAATAAAGGTATATAAAAAAGTTTGACGACTTACGTGGAAGGCAAGCCTCAACACTTTCACCTTCGATTTGGCAATGTGCAGTAAGGATGGCAGAAGCATGAACCACAACGAATAGGCGTAGAAAAGAAGCGTCTTCGGCCATGATAGTTGGCTGTGCTCAAGAGCATGTACTGCACTCTCCACCGCATTCCTTGTCTCTTGCTTTGTGCGTAATAAAGCACTGCCAATACCATCTGCAAGCAAACGCCAAAAAAGTTACCCAATAATAATGTTGGAGACAACAGGACCCTATCGTTTCAGCTTTTTCTTCCCTCTTTGATTTCCTAGATCCTCTTCTCACTAGATGACTTGGAATGTGGTGGTCGGCCTGTTGAGCAATCCCCTCCCCTACCCGTCCCTCTCCAATGAGCATCTCGGAGCGGCTCTCAAAACGCATAACACTCCCCTACTCAAAAAATTTTTTTGTAAATATAAAAGCAAATTCAGCCAAGCCAATAAATTCATGTAAAAATTAGGGATAAATAAAATGTTCAACGTCTTCCTAAAACTAACAACAACAACGATGATTCATCAAAATAGAGCCACATTTATAGTTACCCGAATTCCTTTCAATGTTGACATCAAAGCCTCGTTTACAAGTTCGAATAAGTGTATCAAGTTGGAATAGCGCAGGATTGAGATGACGAGGAAATTGCTCGTATTGAAAATGCATCTCACTGCCATCTGCATCCACCACTGGTTCAGGAGGTGGTGTGAATTCTGTCTGACTGCTCGTTGATAACTCGACGTCAAGTAAAGAGGTCTCAAACGTTCGTTCATCTGAATAAGAAGAACGAATAAAGTAGAGCCAATAATTTACAACTTCTATTTACTAATCTACATTTGCAGTCGGCAATAGACATATCTGATTCAATTTGATTAGTGAGTCGCGATGTACTCTAACTGTAACAACAACTGAGACCCATAAAGCTCACTGACGTCCCATATATTATACAAAATATTCGATGAATGAGCATATATTATCTCCCGCTATTCTATGCGGAAAATATGACTATTTACTGCTAAGGACTTTTATTAACGATCATACGATACTTGGAAGATAATGAAATAAACTATAAGATTTAGAACGCACCGGCTGGATTAATTTTAGCGATGCAATCGTCAAAGAACGCATTATAGGCATTTTTATCGGAAACAAATGAACGTTCCTCAATGAAACGATTGAACGATTGCGTCTCGCTGAAGCGTTTGAAAAATTCGATCGATGACCTCAACAGTATTTATTTAGTATTAATACCTCAATATTTAAATAATACTAATTAAACCAAAGCGGAGACTCTATGATTTCCTTTCCCACAATTCTTATATGGCTCAATCACTGTGCTTTCTCTTTTAATGCAGTATATGACGCCTTCAATCCCAATGAGGCATATATTTACGCTTCTTAGTCGTCATACTCAACCCATGAGTATTATGATTTTAAAGAGTGCCTAAATTCATAACGCAACAATTAATTCGATGAACTCAATAACCTCCTTTTTAAGTCATTTGCAGAGAAAAAAGTAAAATGGAAGGGACGATTCTTATAGATGTAAACTACTAAGCCCAATATATAAAGACAACAAGTCTTTAACACAAAAATTCAGAGGGTAAAACACGTGAACATCACGTGGATTTTCCATTCAACAAAGAAAGGCAATGTTCTGAGCATTAATTCAGTGACAAATAATCGTAATATGCTTACAAAATATCTGCAGTAATAAAACATCGATCCAGCAAGGTGCAAATTCAAAAAACACATCGAACGATAGTCATATGCTTCGAGTGGACAAATCTCATGAGTGTTGCTTTTACTCTCATAACGTTCATCCTAACACTATTCCTTCAACAAATTAATAATAAATATGAGAAATAAAAAAGAAAGTAATACTTGTCACGTGATCGAAGGAATGCATCCAAATCGAATAATGAACCCGTATCCGTAGCGCCAACACGACGTGGTGCACTCCGAATCGGTCTCAAATAAGCCGTATAACCATGCATTACAGATGCCATGAACCTGAAAAACGCCCTTTTAGGTGGGTAAAGTCTCACGTAGGAAGAATGGAATGAAGTAAAAAAGTTCGAAATCAGAAATCAAAGTATTGAAGAGCGGAGAGAGTAGCGAAGATGGGCAGATGGGATATGTAAATGCAAATATGATGGGACGAGGACAGTTGAGCAAGCAAATTCCTCGATAGCAAGATGATCCCATCAAAGACCACCTTCTCCCTCCCTCTCCTCTTTGCCAACACTCAGCTTATACAAACGACATGATTGCTGCCATCTATACCATCACTGTTGAATACACATTAAAAAAAATAAAGCAGAACATACTTAAGGAATGCATCCTGCACGCTGACCTCCAGCATACGTTTTTTACGTTGTATTTGATAGTCAACATCAAGTGGCATAAAGTCCATATTTTTGCGTAGTGTTATCACGTTGAATTCTTCTTGATAGAGGCGGCGATGCAACCTCTCCAAATTGTTCTTCAATTGTCGTGAAGCTCGCTTAATTCATAAACAATTTATATTAAAGGTAGCAGATATTGTAAAAAAAAAAAGCCAAATGTCCACAAAAGGAAAATGTGGCCAAAAATGTCCACAAAAAATGTGGCCAAAAAAGTCTATCAAAGCGTCACATCTCATACATACTTATCTGCTCATCGCTTTGGTATGTTCCCATTCCTGGCATCCTTTTGCTAATTGAGATTTACCTGAATACTCTCACTGGCTAATAGATTCCATTCAGCAATTAAACAATTCATTGCCATATTTTAGGCATAAAACATTGAACAGAAAAAAACTGCATATACCGAACAAATAAAAGATAAATATAACATAAATCACAAAATTATAATGTTGTCTTGAAACGGAAATTCGGCTGTGGATCACAATTATTCTGGCCTTGACAATACTTATACCTGGTACCCAAACTGACATGCTATCCGACCTCTAGGCGTTGTACGTTACCTTCAACTTCCGTTTTGAAATCCAGGTTAACGTAATCTAAAACTACGGCCATATGAATTTCATAAGCAAATCCGCTGATTATTGCCGATACAGTCGAACAACCATTTCTCCCCTGTGGGCAAGCATTCCAGATCGGGCAACGTGTTACGAATATCATAGGCTATGTAGGTTGCCATATGTCAGCCACTACTTGCTCAAAGCAGCTGAAGTTGTCTGAATTCAAAGCAAACAGAGACGGCTTACCTTCGGAAGAACATTCAGCTTAAGGGTTTGTCGCACTGACGAAAAGCTCACTGTGGATGTATCCAAATCAAAGCATGTCACATCCGATGGCGGATCTTCATATAGATCAAAATATCTATAATAACCAATGAGACTCTCCAAAATAGCACAGACAGGTAGGCATCTTTACATACATGAATATTGAAATGTTGTCACCAAATGATCAGCATCAAACACCTGTGCACTACTCTCCTAATTGCACAATGATCAACTACCGATAGCTGATTGCCGAATAATGACTTCTAAAGAAAAGAATATCGAAAAAAAGAATTTAAAGTGAATAATTTTAGATTCATTTGATGAGTCAGCTATCAAAGGCTACTAACAAGTAATACTCTGATAAGGCAAAGTTCATAATACATATTAAATTTATTTTCGAATGGGCATCTTTACATACACTTAGGTTAACAGGTAAGCTAAAGAACCAACCTTGAATCAACGCCCGCAATAAAAGGAAGTGGTGCATGTAGAACGCCGGCCAGCGATAGGGGGCATTGTGGTATATAAGGACATTGCCAATGAAACGGAAACATGAGTGCGCATGCACTCTCACATACCGCAGTCAATAGCCAAGGCCTTAGGGAATGCACCAAAATTTTTTGCTCGAGTAGCGCCAACAACATCAAATACCTGCAAGTTACTCTCCTAATTGCACATCGACATAGATGCACTTAGCTTTATGCCTTCCCTATTCCTTCATTGGCTTCGTTGACAAGCCGGATCACATCGAAAACGACGCATATTAAGTGTGGATGCGAAGAAGAACGTCATTCAAAGGGATAGGGGAGGATAAAGAAAGTGAAGCGTCGAGTCGAAAGCATACTTACTGTATCTATCAGTTATAAAGGAATCTCTATGGCAGATGCTTTTAGACTAGCACCTATAAAACCATATCCTTTTTCAAATGCAAACACAAAAGAAAATGATTATTGCAGATTTCGTCCCAAAATGATCCCGATAAATCAAGAATAAAATCACCTGAACTACAGATGAAAAAATATGAAAGGACCATTTCAAAGTGTTATCGATTTAAACAGCACGTTATCCCAGCATCCTCTTAATTTAAGTGCGCTACCTAAATATAGAAACGAAATTGGATAATAAGGTAGGATGGATGCTAAAATGTACTAGATTTCAATAAATTTTTAGAATTCAAATTTATGGTGAGCGAATTGACCAGCTAATCTTCCGGTTTCCAGGCCGAGAGCTGATCCGGAGAACCGGAAATGCAACATGTCAAAAAATGCCAAAAGTCAAAGAGCTACTCGCAGCGTTATACCTTCCTCATTTGCCTTAACATGAAGGGTCAATGACTTAAATCGATAACTATTTCAAAGCAAAACATAATTTAAAATAAAGTGATTTAACTAAAAGAGATAAATGGCCTTGTACAATGAACTCACATAAGGTTGTCTGCGCCGAGACATTTGAGAGTATCGAAGAGGGCAGCACCGGAAAGTGGCAACTGTGAATCGTCATGACTCTCCAAAGATATCGTCTCATTTCCCAACTGCACAAGCACTCGTGGGCATCGAGGTGATGGGAATGACACCTCATACATCTGAGATCATCATATCAACTACTAACCATTACTTTCTAATATTAAAACCGAAAAGGCCTATCCTCCTCTTCCTCCTTTCTTTATATCCGTCTTTGGGATAAATCCACTTTCAACAATCTCATGAGGATATAGAATTGTTACGATATTAAACAACGAAGGACAACACGGTCATGTCCTATTCAAATGGTTTCGATAAATACAACCTAAATGCCTATAATTCAAACCTCATACAATTTTGAAATGGCTAATCAATTGATTGAAGAAAGCATTTCAAACAGCATAGAGGAAAGAATATAGACGAAAGAAACGGAGTGGAAGATTCCCGTTGAATACCCAAAATGTGGGTATTTAACGGAAATTTTATTCAACTTTTAAATGAATTCATTACCAATTAGTAAACTTGTGCAAAAAAGATCGAAAATTTTGTGATCATGACCGGAACTAAAAATTCAAAAACTCTTCGAAGGAAAAGCCATCCAGAAATACGAGAACTCCGGAGCTTTTCGATGCTTGCTCCATTCAAGTTAGGGAAAACCACCATTTGTGGCTTAATAAAAATTAAAATCAATGCAATTTGACATTTCGAATTTTAATTTCCTTATGTAAAAAAAAAAAAATGATTCACAACAATTTATCAACTAATAAAGCGGAAATTTTAGTCAACAAAATGACTCACACATGGTTACAATCTTGTACAACTCACTAGGAGTAAGAAAGAGCTGTGTCAATATCTGCATTAACCCGATGGACCAATACACGACTCACTGGTCCAATCCCATAACACCCAAATACTTGTTCATGGTATACTCATTCGCAAACTGCATTAACCCAATGCCATAAAAAACAAACAGCCAATCATAAACAATGGTCAGATATTCCCTTACGAGTGATACACGATACGGTATTGCGAACACAGTACACTCCTAGGCCATTAATATACGCGATAGTGAGTTTCTTTCAATTTTTACGTAATTTATGAAATATAAGAACATGAAGAAAACAACAGAATAAAGAAGAGTTGCAAGATGAGTTGTATGATCGCGAATTCCATCTAGGAAGTATTCACTCATTTATTTATTTATTTATTTCAATGAACAGAGCATTCGTTAGGAACACATGTCTCTTCATATCGCTTCTGCCTGCTCTGATCCAATGCCTCTCTGATCCACTTGGTTCCTGTGGTCTTTAGGTCGGCCCCAGGTCGGTCGCGTGAAGGTTAGGGCTTAGGCTCGTCTCCTGCCCGTCGGACGCTGACGAACCGATTCACCATCGTTCCTCCTATGACGGTCGGGACTTGTTCCGCCACACTTGTCCCGATGAGGGTATTGGACGGGATGGCTCGGCTGAGCGGAGCTAAGAACTATGGTCGGAGCTTCATAACCGGCCGCGAAGTAGAAAAGGCAAAACGATGAATGTATTCCCTCATCGATGCTCAATACTACCCTCTCAAAAACCAGCACATAAAAAATAAATTGTTCTTGCTGTTCAATAATGCAAAGAAGGAAAATACCAATATCGTACATTCAAAGTGATCGGAGATGTCAATAATAAGGTACATAATATGCTCTGCCCACATTTTATTTGTTATATTTACAAACGGAAATAATTTAATGATAATTTAAGAGAGGTAAACATACCAAATGTGAAATATACCTTTCGATGGGTACCGAATGCACACCTGAGATCGACATTCGATGGATATAGAATAGAAAACGTTTGAATGCGGTAAAGAACGGATATCGCGAGATAACACATATTGACATATTGCTATGGAATGACATCTGAAGACGATGCTAAATTTTTGGTTTAAATCACTATAGTAAATTATAGTGCCCAATGAATAAAATTATTTACTGCCTACTCACTTCTACTCGAACTCTAGGCTTCACTTGTGAGCTATTCGAACTCCAGAGGTCATTGTGAGCTGTTCGAACTCTAGATGTCACCTGTGAAGGGCTCGAGAAAAATAGAATTTCTATAGACGGATGTCCACTTAACTCATACACAACAGCTTTTAACATCGTCTATTTTAGATTCTTGAGTCGACTATAGCGTTATGGAGCCATGAGATACTTAGAAAATAAAAGCTATTGATTATTTCAAAAAAGCCAAATAGGTAATAGTAGTTTCTAGTAGTTTTGTAGTTTCGTACTTGTAGTAGTTTCTTACCCAAATTCTATACCAGCGTTTAAGGGGTAAACAGTGGCAATTTAATCGCCGTTCAAAAAAAACTGCCATTAAATCTTGCAATGGCGTCATGAGAACTGCCAATCCTAGAAATGTCGGTCAATGAAAGACAAGGAATTTTTGTTAAGAGCAGCAATGAGAAATGCCCTACCTATCCCACACTTCAAACTTCGTAGATTCTAACCAAATTGGCACAGGAATGTGATGAAAGTTGCTCCCCCCCCCCCCGTCTTATGTTTGCCTTTCACACCGTATTCACGGTAAAGGGGATGTCTACTCCTCTAATTTTTATTATCTCTACCGAACCATAAAAAAGCATGTTTTCAGGTTCCTCAATTCCAAAAATGAATGCCACCTTAAAAAGTCTTTAAAAAATCAAAAATTTTACCGTCGTCCCCCTTCCCCCCCCCAAAATAAATACGTTTCATCCTCACATCTACTCTTCGCCACACTTTACGGCGGTACATTGACGATACAAACGAAACGTGATCAGCAAAGACGAACTTGTTCAGCTGGATCATTCGTACTAGACGAGTCATCAACAGTGCCTCGTGCACTCGGAAGAGGTGTGATATCAAGCTTTTCCAATTGTTCATCACTTAATTTCCCTTTGTATTGTTCGTAAAACGTTACACATGCTCCATAAAATTTGCTTCCATCCTGAATCATTCATCAATATTCACTTACATCAAATCACTATTCATCTAGAATTTCCACATCGGAATTGCTAACAACACTATTAAACAATAAGGCAAATCTACGTTTTTTCACAGCTTCGATGAAATATTACACTAATATAAGAGACGATTAAGTAATTGACCTTGGTTGTAAGTGATAGGCAATCAGTGATTACGATCAATATCAATCAATAAAATATCAAATTTCCCCCCATCACTTGTTTGCAAATAAACCAGGAATATGTTCTTTCCTAAAAAAAGATGTACCTTCAATAATTGCTAAACAACTTTCAACTTGCATAAATCATGCAATAGCAGAATATCACTAGCATAGAAAATATTTTTTTCTCAACTTCGTTTTATTGTTTAAATTTTTTAAAAAATTTGTTTTAAAAAATTTAAATTTTTTTCCACCATCAAAGGTTAATAGGTTTAAAGGTTGAAGATACAATACAGATTTAAAAATTTTAAATAGGTTTTTTAACGAATGTTAACATTTGGAGGATGTAGCATTCACCGTTCCATCATGTACCCATAACATCAGGGTAAAAGCTATAGTTAAAACATCACAACGTATTATACCACACAATTTTTGTTCTTTCAAGGAAGCCATTTACCGGTCCTGGGTATCCATACTCGTGGAAACCATCCGAAAAAACATTCATCTAACAATTTTCAACCCCCAGAATTCATGTTTATAAGGATTCATAAGCATTATTCAAAAGGAAAACAAATATAAAATACTCCATTAGTTTCACTAAAGCAAAATAAGCCGAAAAATTCGTTACGGCCATAATCATACGGAGGAAAAATATATTACTACATATTAGTACGCATATCGGAAACATTCTAGTACTTTGTTAAGCAATAACGATAGAAAATATACCTGATCGGTGAGTACAAACGTTGAGAAGCATTTCTCTGGTGGTTGACATTTCGCTGGCCAACATTCAATAAGCGCTCCCATTGGCAAACAAAACATTGGAATATTTTGTGCCAATGGGAAATCCTCATCCGATGGGAATCGATCAAGTACTGTTGGCTTATAAGCGAGTCGTTTCGAGCTACCTTGTGATTTTTTATAGCACATATAAACATCTGAACCGACCATACCCTTAAATAAACGATACGTTATACCTAAACGTTGCATCAAAGAACAATCAAGGCAATCCAACAATTCGCTTTGTTCTTTAATCATTTGAGTGCAAATTTGCATAAATATAAAATCAACTAGATATTTTTATATGTCGATTCAGAGCAATATTGAATTTTCTGAGAATTCATTAAATGATTTAAAAATCATTTTTTTATCTTATTAAAGAAATAACGTAAGAGAAATTTTCTATTATAATCTCGTTAATGAATTTGATTTTTGCCTCCATAAAAGTTTGGAATGACCTTTCACCTTATGAACCCACCACCTACTTGCCCGATGAGTTTAAAACGCTTCTTCGAGATGTTCCAATCACGAGCGTTGTTTTTAACCACTTCAAATATGATTGAAAAACTGTTGTAGTTATTTGTATTACTATCGGGCATCCAACATTTATTCGTTCATGGTTCTATCAGAACATTATTACAGGTATTGCATAAAAGCCATTATTACAGCACATCTATGTCATTACAGAGTTGCATACCATATCCGTCTTACATATTTTTGGCCGTATATCCCATGTTTTTACCATTAAAAAATCAACATCCATTGCAATAACTGAAAACTAAACTAAACTAACTAACTAAACTGAAAACTGTAGACCATTTTTTTCAAACTCAGTAAGTGACGGCGCAAATGTCGTGACCAATTTATGTCATGGAGCAGTTCATAAAAAAATAGCCACTTGCCTTGTTGAGGTTCTTAGGGATTTTATAATATGTATGTGGAGGGGTCTCGCCTTTATTCGAGAGGATAACACAAATATGTGTTACAACCAATTGACTCGGAGCACTATTCGGTTGAGCACGCCGATATGTCAAATACACACCTGCAATGCACAGTAGTTGCTGAATAGCAACTTTACAATATGGGGCCTAGTCGTAGTACTAAAATAATTCTCTCCTAGAATATATAAATAAAACGAGCATCTTCATCCTCAAGGCTTTATTATAAATAATATTTGAATATCTGAGAGCCAATGTACTGGCCAAGGTATGAGAGGGAAGGAACCCTTTGTGTCCATTAGACTACCAAACGAATGTTGCAAACAATAACTCTACTAGAAAAGAATGAACAACGATAAAGTCATTCACCGTCATTTACGACACTATTCAAACAAAGGGCAAAGATGGAAAAGGCTAATGGGAATACTCATTCGCAATCAACGGCTCACCTTGTGAAGCATTATTAACGTTGGCGGGTCGACCGAAAGGAGTCGTCAGAAGGATATTCGAGTCGAGCATTGGCTTCTCACCTCGTCCTTCATCAAGAACACCTAAACGCAGACCTGTTCAATATCTATTTGCAATGCCACGTTGTTCTACTCCTCTACCTCCCGAATAACCTACTCATTATCATCTCTCCATACCGTTCCCAAGAGGTAATATCAGTATGCTTACACTCAAAAATGCTCCTCTTCAAAACTTTTTCCAGCTTTATTGCTTCATTTCTAAGAATTTTTCAAGTAATTGAAAAAAAAAACTTTTTCAAAAATTCCCTTACAAGAGAAATGTAAGCATAAGCATAGCTCATAAATTTATTCTTCAATAATTATGTCAATGGAACATATTTTCCAAGATAAACAAAAAATACTATCGACAAACGGCTCTCTTCCACATCTTCTGACAACTTACCATCAAGATGGCTTTACTTGTTTTTTCAGAAATTCATTTTGCAAAAGAAATTTTAAAAAAGGAATGTTGAAATCGTAAACAAACATACCAATATCAACAAGTGGTGGTTTATGATAGCCACGACGGAAACATACAAACACAGACGGTGTACGTAATGAGCCATGATTGAGATCTGCCGGATAGCCTAACGGTGTACTTTCGATACATTCAAATCCCTCCGGCACCTTCAAACAAAAAAATTTTATGAAAGCCGCCATTTGCTTCAGAAACAATCTCTAAGCTTTTTATGGAAGATCATGTGGAAGAAAGAATGGGTCGGGTATATTTTTAGGAGCAATCAACATCAACTGAAACGAAAATAACCATAAATCCACAAGTAATCCCACAAAAGAGGTTCTTAACAATTAATTTTATCAACTTATATCTCCGAAATGAAATTAAATATAAAAAAGCGATCAGAAAATATAATCAACTTAAGCTAGATTTGAGATGCAAAGATGCAAAACATAGTAAGTGTGATCCCATCACTAACCATATAGATGATCCCATTGCAAATGTGCAATTTTCCTCTCAAAGCAAAAGGATAAATGGAAGGATAAAGCGCTACAAATTGAAGGTCAACCAAACTGCGTTTCAAATGGTCCATAAAGGCAGGATATCAGCAAAACACCGTATCAAAAGCAATAAGAATCGAAAAAACCATACATTACATCACGTGGCACAACTCATGGTACCACACTTCAGTTAACAACTAGTATCACGATGGCGTCCAACAGAATTTCAGGTTCGGCATTCCGGAAAGCCACAGGTTTTTTGGCTCCGGTCTCCATCTGCGTGTTCCGGTGCAGGAAATGGATAAGGATTCCTATGCTTTTGTAAGGTTTCGACGTAAATTTTTGAAAAACCTCAACCGATACTAACTTATTTTGGCCCCAGTCTGAAAATTTCTGGAATGAATCCACGTGCACAGTGAAAAAATTATGAATGATCAGTTATCCATTCATATCATCTGTAATCACCAATCACCTCCGATAGGCTCGTTTATACAGCGGTCTGACAAACAACCAAAAATGAAGTGAGGGGGAGTGAATGTTTATATCCACAACGGATATATACTCCGATTCGACGATGGTTGAGGGATACGAACAACGAATGAAAAGCACCTTGTTAGGGGCAAAATTTACACTAGCTCTTTCACTATATTGAACAACTTTTCCCATTAACCGAGTTCATTTATACAACTATAAAAACAACGCCTATTACACTAGATCCTTCAGACAAGCAATTATAAAAGTTACAAGTTACAAAGATTTCATCGATGTTTGTAATTCAATAAAAATTAAAACGAATATGATTACACAAAATTTTCATCACTGATAATGAATGAAATATGCAAAATAAAAGTTGATAAAAATTCACCGTCTCTCCAAGACCAGGAAAGATAACACAAATATCAGTGATAGGCGCTAATGGTGCGGTATTACGGCAACCACATTCCTGTGCTGATAATGATAAATCTTCGGCACCTTCCTCTAATCCAACACTTACAAAATATTCAAATAAACGTCGTCGATCACTCATCTTCACTTCTATCTAAATAATATCGAACAGTGGAAATGATAAATAAATAGCTATAGTGAAATGTCATACACGCATATTTCCTAATCAGCAAAATTTATGAATCACTATGAAGCACCGCTTGTGATTCATACGGCCAATAAATACTTCGTGGTCTATCTTAACTAAGAGCACACACCAAAAAATATTACTTGAAACATATCTTCGATGCATTAAGTGATCGGCACCATTCAAATAATAACATATATCATTTAGCCAAATATATGGCCATTCTTTTCTTTAATTAGCCTCAATAAAACATCCATTTCCCTTGGAATGAACAAGAAACTTTATAAAGCGAATTAAACAACCATAAGCGAATTAAACATGCCAATATTGGCCATCAGCCAATAGACAAGCTAATCGAAGCTTGCCCAAAAGAAATGATAGGCAAGTTTTCAAGAACTGCTAAACTGTTACATTATTTTAGCTTTATTTTTATCGCAGATGTGCGTTGACATGATCTCTCATGTTCTAGCGCATTCTGAAATACGAACACTGAATGCAGAAAAACGCGACCGGAATTCTTAGAGATGAGAGAAGGAAGAAGACCGGAATCCTTAGAGATGACTGAAGGAAGGATTCACTGGAAGTTGGTACCGCAAATTATTATACAGCTAAGTGAGACCATTACGGGAAGCTAAGTGATCGCAAAAAGTTTTAAAGATAGGAAGTTTGGAAGCGACCAGAAAACGTTTTTATTTAAAAATAGATGCCAGCCAAGATTACAGGAAAATATTCCTTCAAGACCTCCCTAGAGTAAACTGCATTACGACTGGAAAAGGGGTGAATAAAAATAAGCTCATTTTTCGGGTTGCCAAAACGTTTCCAATAACATACATATTAGACAGCAATAATTAACAACGAACACCGAAAGAAAACTAAGAAATAATCGAAGTAAACAACGAAGCACTGCAGATACTTCATTTAAACAGGTAATAGACCTCCCCGTTGCTGCATCTTCGGCATATGCGGGTGTCTCAACTTGCAGCATCTAAACTCTGCGATTGGTCAACTTTTTGGGGAATATTTGCGTTGCTAATATTTAACTAACCGTGATAATCACACAAATTGAGGAGCAACTTGAATTTGAATTTATTGTATTTCACGCATGGATCAAGGTTTTAATAAACAAAGATAGGGATTACTAGAGATTGGATCTATCATATCGAAGATAATAAATAGGCTTTTAGGAAGTCAAAATATCGATTAACCTCTAAAATTGAATTAAGATCATTGGATAACGAATGGAAAAGAAAAACATGCAGAGGAAAAAAATACTGAACCAACTATATCTGTGAAGAGAATAAAATAAATAAAAATTGATCAAAGCAAGTAAAAGTTTTGGAAATTCGCAATGAAATACTCAAAGAATTAACCGCAAATCATAGATAAGATAGAAAAGAAAAAAATCATTGGTACTCCAAGAAAAAAAAAAAAACAAAACCTAATAACTTTAAAGCTAGAGCTTTAAGCAAAATAAACAGAAAATATTTGTCGATATTTTTTGAAGCTCTATCTCGTAAGTGCCCTTTAGAATTTCTCTGGGGGAAAAAAGCAAGTTTTAGTATTACAGGTAGATATAAGCATTCAGGAAAATAAGAACCTGAAAGAGCAGCTAATCTCTTTACCGATCTCATCGGTCTATGCCGGAAACTGCTATATACCTCGAACGATGAGATACTTTATGATTTTCATAAGCTAATGCAACAAGACCTTTCTATCCTACAATTTGTTATAATCCACAACCTCTCGCATCACAATTAACCTATACTTAATTAAACTACATACCACAAAACTTAATTTAAAACCCGAAAATCAAAATTTACATCGTTTTCACTCATTTCGATCCTTTGCGCATCCGATGTTCTCAAGGAAACATATCGTTACGCTACAATTTTCACTAAAATATATTTGGAAATACATCAAAAATATGCAAAATAAACTTAAACAAATGAGAAAAACATCAAGGAAATTTGCATATTAATATTACTATTAATAATATTAATATTAAAGAGTATATTTTAAACATATCTAAAGTGATAATTGATAATCAATTAGAATGATGCGATATGGCTTAATAAGTGTGATATTATGCTCTATATGAATATTTTCCAAAAATTTGCATAAGGATAAAATTATTCAAATAAGAAATTTTTACAGCACAATGAACAATCATCAATTTATGCATAAATTGATTGAAAATTTCGAATATTTTTTGATATAATATACTTTATTAATTAAAATTACATCGCAATCCTATAATATAGGTGAGTAATGAACACAATATGCAAGAGAAAGAAGTAAATAAAACAAAATATAGTGGGAAGCGGGAGTTAAATTACGTTTATTTGCAAGATTTTTTAGAACATGATAATCGCAAAAGGTGAGGTTAAAGGTATTAGGTAAAAGGTGGAGATGGGAGGTGGCCCGTAAAGGTAAAAGTTAGCGATGGAAGGTGACTCGTATAGGTAAAAAGTAAGGATGAAAGGTGACTCGTACAGGTAAAAAGTAAGGATGAAGGTGACTCGTACAGGTAAAAGCTAAAGATGAAAGATGACTCGTACAGGTAAAAGATACGGATGAAAGATGATGAGGTAAAATGTGGGCTAAAAGATGAAAAATGATTCATATTGGAATGAAAGAATCGGCAATAATTGCGTTAAGAAATGAAATAAAAGAGTATGAATCATGAACCTGATTAGATCTTCCACAAACTTTGAAATTCAAACGAATATTTATTGCGAGGGAAAAAAACGGATATTGCAAACTCAAAAATTTGGGCAAATTAATTATTTCTCAGCATAGGTATTCATTTAGAAAAATTTTTCAATCCTATCTAATTTAGGTTATTATTTTAGCAACCTAAACTATAGCAGTAATAATATTTCCTTGAAATATAATTTTTGAAAAGAATCTTTCGTGCTCATTATACCCATTGGAATATAAAAAACACGCACTCTTGCAGAGAACGATGGCACCCTGGCTGCGAACCACGAACGGAGCTAAGCTCGTGGCCCATATTACGTACGCACCACTACCGTACTCTGCACTATGCAAAACGAACACTAACACACATCAGCGAAACTTGAAAACTTGTAATGCATATTTTTTCCACCATTCAACTGAGAGGGTCAAATAATGTCCGCATGCAAAATTTCAACTCGAAGGTGAAGTGCACTTGCTGAATGGGCCATCATTCTTTGCAATCTTTGATTAGCATAGCATAGATGACCCCTCCAGCAAGTAGATTTTCCCTGCTTCAACTGCACTGAAATTTTGCATGAAGCATGACCTGACATTCTGAGTGGAATAGTGGAAAAATTAAATGTTTATCTTACAAGTTTTCGAGTCTATGACGGCCGTTAGCATTCACTCGGTAGAGGTGCAGAATACGGCGGTGGTCCGTTCGCAGTTCGCAGTCAGGGTGCCATTGTTCTCTGCAATTGTGCCGTTCGCAGAGCACAATTACAAGCTCGTGCAACCCAAAAGCGTACTAACGTGCGATGTGTCTACTGCTTTCGATGATAGTCGTATATGTTCTCAGATATGCACAGATCGTTCCTGCTATTTAGGGACAAGCATGAGCGGATTCCAATAAGCAACTCGAGACATGAACGTCGCCAACTTCATTGGCCTGAGATTGCTAAAACCATTGCGGCGCCTAAGACCTCAGGTGCTGCAGCGAGGTCGAGTGAAGATCCACAGTACCCGTGCTTACCATCTCAATCATGGGCTGCTCCTCTCCATCACCCAACCAAAAGCACATCCAACCCACCAGTGACTCTATTGCTGCTGTGTTGACATTTTTAAGACGTAAGTTTTTTACGCAATTTGATTATAGGTGCATCTGCAATACATGCAGGTCGCAGTGGGCAGCAAACGAATTGTATCAACTTTTTCATTCCCTTCACCGGCAACGCTTTCCGCACTGCAACATACCGTAATCCACAAAACACTGCCTCAGGGCTAGGCAATACATCACCTCGCCGGAGGGGGATACTGAATCCAACAGCGAGACTGAAACTGAGGAGGGTTGCGTGAACTTCTACTCCGGAAGCGGAGGACTAAATTCAGGAGCAATTGGGCATAAAGACGCTCCGAAGCCGGTGACCTGACGAGGGACTGCATTTAGGGAGGCATCCTTTTTGAAAGGGAGGGGATCGCGCGAATCTCGTCACGAGAAGTCGTCGACTTTAAGCACCCTTCATCTCCTATCCCATCATCACTCAATCACGCAAAACACTTAGATGAAAAACTTGAAATAACGCGGCAATTGAGATAACGAACTCATAAAATGAGTGAAACTTGGGAATTTCTTACCACAGTAGAGATATATTAGTTTCATAAGGCTAAAAAGTTCTGAATAAGAAGTAATTTTATTGCATACACACAACATCAATAGCAATCGGTGTTGCATAAACAGCGAGCAGAAAGTACAGTGCAAACAAGGGAAAGGAATCGGGACATCGGTGTTCAGGAAACCGCTACTACGGTCTTGTTTGTTCACAATGACGCCTCTATTTGATTGATAGAAAGGATTATAATTAGATGAGCCACGTTCTACATCGATAACATCCTTTCGTACTTCCTCAGCGAGTAGTATGGAAAATAATCCCCATAATTAGCCATCAAATAATGACCACAAAATTGTTAGGCTATCAACATTGATATCATTTAAATTCAAATGAGTATTGACTACAATGCAATAGTTTTCAAACTCAACATCTAAAATAGCGAAACTCTTATTGCTTATTATTATAAATAGCTTCATAAAGTGGAAAATTTGATAGTTTGTTAGAATTCTTTTTTTTGTAAACATCAGATAAAAACTGATTGCTTGACATAAGACAAATAAGTGATAAAAATGTGCAATAATCGAATAAAAAATATAATGGGATAGGATTTAGGTGCAATTTCAAAATGCAATACTTAATCGGGCATCATGTATTTAACAATTACACATAGCGTTTCCTCTCTCTTCACTCGAAAACATCAAACATTCAGATGCGACATGTGGTACTGTGGCATAAATTGATGTATCACCTTATCGCGGATAAATAAGAAATTTTTAAATAACTTTTTAAAATTTCAACTTTTAAATTAAACAACCGGAAAAAGAAATAACTTTTTAAATAAATCCATTTCATATCCGGAAGCATTCGAGAAGCTTATTTGGCTCAATAGAAACTCGCCGGAAGTTAATTACTTGAAAATTATTTCGGGAAGAATTTTTGCTGAAATTAGCTTAATTATTCCTTCAGAAGCAATACAATTTGGCATAAATAAAACGAAATGCCGCGCCAATTTTAATGATCGTCGCCGCATGAACCAATTTTGAGCAAAAGTATGCGGAAGGTCGAGTTCGGGCTTGAATGACCTAATCATTATTGACGACAGGCTCGCGTGATGGTCGTGGAGTGGGCTTCATGATCGGTCTTGCTGTAGCTGGTGGAGCAGAACGATACTCAGCCACGAATCCTTTCCTTTCCTCTGAATCATCCGTATTCAACACTAACATCATCTTCCTGCCTGTCGACACGAATATCGGCGGCAACTGTAAACAATAAAACACATGTAACTGCTGAACATGGCTATATTTAATCTCAATTCTACTTACAGCGCAAACTCAGTTTGTTTGAATGAACAATGGTGGGAAGAATGACTGCAGGCTTGCACATGAAATCCCCCATGAGATATTGAAAAGGGACCGATTCACAATCCCATAGAAGCAATTGGATTTGGAAACTACTAATTTTACTAGCCAGATACTACGAAAACTGAACGAATATATGTTTTTCTCCAACGAAAACAATCGAAAGCAACGCTTCATCGAAGATTAGCTTTTGTTTCACAATTTCTCACTAGTATTATTTGAACGTTCATCACCAGTGACGAAGGAAGTTATTGACAGATGTGGTCAGTGTTTATCAAACAACACCTACTTCAAACAGTAAATAATGAACTATCTAATTAATTGACAGATGTTGAACAAATAAAAATTCCACACAGTTATAAGTGGTGAAGTGTTTTAAAGCATTGAAAATAATATTCAGTTAATTGATAAGATTTTTGAGATTTGGTTAACGACGGGGATAAATATTGTTGCGATTCGAAGTTAAGTGCTTATCACCACACAGAAAACTGTTTAGAAAAATGAAGCTCATTCGGTCGTTATTAATGTTTTCATAACGCTTACTCACAATGGCAAACGCTGACTGAGTATAAAAGATATTTGGTCCATATCATGTAAAATTATTACCTGATCTCCACAAAAATGTCCCATTTTATGTTCATCACTACGATCATGTCCATCGAATACTTCAACGAAATCGAAATCACAACTCGCCTCCTTTTCAAGATCAAATTGCGCAAAACGAAGTTCCACTCCTCGACCAGCATCCGCCGATATACGCCATTCACATCTTCAAAACAACAATTCCCATAGAAATGAGCTAAGCATTAATCTCAAATATGGGTAGGTAAGCAATGAAAGCAATGAAACTGGTGGGTGATACTGTCCACCGAAGATTTTTGCACATTTGTTCGAGGAATAAAATAACTCAACAGCGCTTAATCGCGCATTCTTTTGTCAGTCGGTTATGAATGTCTCGTTAAAATGCGCCTTACTTGTTCAACGAGCCCCAAACAACCAAATTTGAAGGGCATACAAAACGTAGTCCGTAAATGCTACTATGACAGCTTTCATAGGCAGTAGATAGAAAGTGCCGTAAAAAAATGCATAAACAAACAAACAAAAGCAAAAAAAAGCACATAATGCGCTTTCAAGAATGCTAATTAAATTTAAAAAAAAAATCAAACGTGCCTCATTTTTTTGTCATATTTGTCATCACTATAACGAGCGTGCGAGTAGATAAATCCCACTGTTTCTTCAGCCTTTAATTCTCCACCACAAACTGCAATAAACACATAGATCAATAAAATATAAATAATACGCAATATGTTTATGTCGAATGATGAATCTACTATTCGACAATATCACAAAATACAACGCCAATGAAATATGGTGCCCCTTCAAATTTCATCTTTGTTTAGCAGTTGCTCAGCAAAAGGCATCACTATTTGAGATATGATTGTTCGCATCTAAAGATTTGATTGAAATGTCGAATGTAGCAAACGAAGAGTTGTAGGTGAACATAAGTAATCTCAACATAAACTCAACTCGAATCCACTATGAACTCAATCAATGCAATGCTCATCGTACGAAGTGCTAGGATTGTGTTATTGCCTCATAGAATGCAACAATCTACACTTTTAACTCTTTTCCCTTATTATTATCACATCTTTCTTCAAGTTAACGACATTGTTTAAAAAAACAGCATTCACATCAACAGAACACCCTATATTAAAAGATATGGAACTTATCCAGGTAAATGGACATAGCGATACGCCAACCATCGTAAGTTTACGCTGGAAAAAGAAGCTTCAACAAGCAATCATTAATCTCCAGGAGCCTTCTGGTCGCTAAAGTCACAGAAAACAAGAACCAACCAGATGAATAGAAAGCTTTGAATCCACGCCGTGCCACACTTGCATCTGTGACCATCGTGAGGAAGAGTTGGTTCGACGAGGAACTTATGTCAGGGGGCACACCGTTGCCGCAAAAGACTCCCAAAGAAGGTGCTTGCGCGTCACCACCATCAAACACCTCCACATGGTCATACTTACACATATTATGCTCTTCTAACGCAAACTCTTCGAATGCCTGCAAGATCAATTCTCGTTTGGCGGCTAAAGAAATAATAAAACTATAAATACAATCCTCATTCGTACTTTTCAATTCATCTCTACATTCCATGAACTTGAGTCACCATACGTTCTATGCTTACAGCACCCCCTATACCTGGTCGTTCTACGAACGAATCGTCAACAACCATGACGTGTACGTCTTAAGATTCCATTTGAAGGAGAAACAAAACATACGAGCAGAAGTCGATGTCCAGGCGTGGTGACGAAATGCCAGTTGCATGTTTTGCCTTTGGGATAATCGAAAGGAAAGTTGGGCGATGTGATCTCTCCATCAGGGTCATGCAGCTGCAAATGGCATCCACCCTCCTTGCAGTTATGTCCGTCATCGGCAAGCACATAGCCACTCTCACATTCGCATCGATAAGAACCTTTAAATAACCACTTTCTTTTCAGCAAATCCGACAACGAAGACAAGCTCTTTCACAATCTCTTTTGTTCTTTAAGAAATGAACTAACATCGCTGCTAAAAAACGGATTTATTCACGAACAATGTTATTTCATGTGCCAGGATCAAACTAATTTGCATATGTTGCATAGATTCTACGAGAATGCTAGATTTATCCAGGAAAGCCGTTCTCTTTTCTTCGAATGCTTTAGAGACATGCAAATCTAATCCACAAATCAGCTTATCTTCTCCTAAAATCTGGGTGGAGTTTAGACATTAGCTGACCAACGGATCTGAAGAGGCCGATGAACGGAGATTTTTTGTGCAGTTTTTTCTCTTTTCATTTCAACCTGACCAATAATTATGCTCTCTTATCCGATTTTGATTTCAGGCCGAAATTAGGTTGCGGATAATGACTATCAGCTGGTGGAGGGAGGAAGAAGGCGAAGGCGGTAGATCAAATCCGATGGATGATTTAATCAAAACGATTTTGTTCAAAAAAACAAGCTCGTACCGATGGTGTTAACGCAAAGCTGCTGGCAACCACCTTTGTCCTTACGACATTCGTCGAGATCCGTTATGAAATAGGCTGCAAAACCGCTCTTCTCCACCTGTAATGTATCCACTTCATGTCCACCATTACTGCCATAGCATATCCCACAGTCTAAGTAATGATCTCTAACTTTCTAATCTAAACGATAATCATCTCTACTGAAATAAACATGCCACCTGAACTATAAATATGAATGGCCGAGATGTTGCCTTGTGGACTATGGACGATAGTTTAAACGATAACTGCAGGGCGATTTTAGCAAAAAAAAAAAAAAAAAGCCACTGACCGAGTTATCGGAGACGAAGTGCACCTTGATGCGATTCGACGTCGACGTGTAGACAAGCGGTTGAGTGTAGTCGCCACAGTATCGCTCCTCACCTCCCTCTTCGTCCTCGATGAGCACATAATCGTATGCACATTCTGTCTTCATACCTTCCACGTTGAAATGTGTAAAATTGACGATAATTTGATAGCCTTCATCAGCTTGCACTTGCCAAACACAATTCTTCGATGGTGGATAATTGAGTGGGAAATTCGGACTGAAGAATGTGCCATTCGTTGCCTTTATTATGCCACCACATGTGCCTAGAATGGAAACAAAAACCTGTAAGAAAAGGCAATAAAGGTCGAGTCGCAATAAACTTCGGTGTGCACTGCCTGAATTATCTCAATAACTTTGTGCAAGCATTGCAAGTTAATGACGCTAAAATTGCGCTGTTCTAGTGGCTAGAAGTACCAAAACTTCACGCTGCTAGCATATGCAGCTTTCCTTTTATGCCTTTTTATGGCGTTGCATTTATACTCATTGAGAGAATTAGCTGAAACAAGAAGAAAAAAAAATATGCAGGAAAACAACGCAATATTACTTTCCAATTAGATTTTAACATAAATCATTCACAGATAAAAACCCAAAATGGAAGCATTTATCAACGTAATGGCTAATTGGCCACGCATGTTAACGATCCCCGCAAATTGCCACCAATAATTTCAGCCACGGATCCACGATGTTCTAGCACCAATCGATATAATATTTTAAACTGCGCACAATAGCTGATCGGTACCAAAAGAAAGAAAACAACGCACTTTCGACCACTTTGGATCGTCCATATGTGTATCTATTGTGCTAAATATAAAGAATAATGCTAATACAGTGCATGTTAATGTAGTGTGGCACAAAAACGAGCGCATACGCTTATCGTTATCCCTTAGCAAGATATAAACATGATGCAGCTTTTAGTATATGGTAATGCTATCCGAAACGGTCTTAAGTCGCTTTGAATACAGCAGTTCTGCATGAATATTTCATTTATGAATATTTATGCATGAATAATACAACAAATTCAAATCGTTCCGATATGAAAAGTAAAGTTCAATGGTGATTCTGTTCGTATCAACAGTATGGGGGAAAGCAGCGAGGCAGCTAGACGATAATCCTACTGCAAAATACCTCGAAGTTGGCTGAAAAGAAAACAGATATCCAAACAAAGCAAAAAAAAAAAAAAAAATAGTCTCAAACACATACTTTGGCATGTTTTAGCATCTGGACGCAATGAGAAGCCAATATCGCATTCACATCGAAAACCACCGATTTGGTTAACGCATCGTTGTTCACAACCATGTGTGTTCGACGCACATTCATCCAATTCTAAACAAAGAATACAATTTAATCATCTATCATTGCGAATTATCTTATCAGTGCTATACGGTTAACGAAACGTATTTAGCGTTTCAATTATGCAGTATGCAAATCAACTATCTAAGCGATATCGATAGAGTTTTTGCATTTAGCTGCTCGAACTAATAAATAAACATAAATATGCCCAACATGGGTATATAATTCCATCTTTTCAACAATACCTTCTCAATCTGTAGTCATTAAAAGTACATACGATTCTAGTTGTTCTCTTTAACGTTCATAGTTTTTGTGCTTTACGAAAAGAAACCTTAAGTTTGAAATGCGAACTAACTCGCTTTTTCAAATGATGCATTCCCATATATCCTTCCAAGTTCCCTTATCCAGAGGTATCAAGACTCAAAGCACCAATCAGGCTTAATTCATAGCTCAGTATGGTCCACTGTATTACTCTTGTACTAGTCTTCACCAAAGAGGATCTCAAATTTTTTCGTTCATTGCTAAATCAGCGGATATAATCGAAAAATTGTATATAAAACATACCACGAACGAAATCGATATGAAATCCGGATTTCTGTACAGAGCTATCGGAAACGAATCGCACTAACACCACATTACTCTTTGATACCACCGATTCCGCATTCACCTCAATAATAGTTTGATTGAAATACGTCCAAATAAAATTTGAGAGCACAACGTGAACAGCAATAAGCAAAATTCATCGATAAGAGAAATATCGACGATTGAAGATTGCTTAATCGACTTTGCATTTTCAGCACAAAAATGATCTTTTTCCCCTTATATCTAAATTTGTCTCGTACTCGAAATAATAACGCACTTAAATTGTATTTACGATAATAAATCCTAAAACTCACAAAGCAATAAATTTGGGAGCTAAGATTTAAGTGGCATTTCGATGGCCCATTTATAACCCCCACGATCACCACGAAAGCACTGAATTTCTCGATTACACTTTTTTCTTAGCATAGGCAACCTGAGACTAGAAGGTGCTATGAGTCCTAGCTTCATCCGCTGACTCGAGTAGACAAATTTCTCAAAAGTTCACTAGAAGGACTCCATGTCAGTACACCTGATCGCCCAATTACGACAATGGGAATTTGATAAATAGGTAGATTAAAAATTTACTAACAATGTTTTACAATACTATAAATGTGCTCCACAATACTCTATTGGATAGCTAAGTTGCATGATTATCCGATTTCAGGAGAACGATAATCTCATAGATTATGCAATGACAGCTTTCGTACCCGTTCCCCTTTCGCTGGCAAGGAAATATGAATGCAACCACTCTAATGAGAGCCTTTTCCAATAAGTAAATCTCGTCAATTCGAGATAAACTGAGCGAAACTACGCTAAGAACTACAAAGATAAGAAGAGGAGCTCGAACCTAAGCCAGCAAATTTTTCTCCGGTTGCCATACCGGAAAATTTCAGAAGTGCCCGAAAAAAGTTGTCTAAAGTCGAGGATGGTAAAGTCTTTGTCAAGTAACCAACTTATAAGACCCATATATTTTAAACCATCAACCAAATATTCATAAAAATACAAAGAATAAATAAAAAAAAATCGAACACACTCCAAGAAAGCAACTCACCTGACCACAAAGCTTTGAAATCAGCTTGTTCGGATCTGCTACCGCACCGTCGTATATTTCTACGCGATCATATACACAATCCTTATGCGCCTCCAGCTGAAAAGTCTTATTAAGCAACCAACGCAGAAGACGCTTCTCCCCATCTCTTATCCCTCAAGGATTCCTGACTTGATGTCCTAGAAATCGAGCAACTGCAAAATTTTTGAATTTAAGGCCGCATCATCTCTGCCTGACATAATGCCTAACGGCATCATGGAATCCTGCTGACAGTACAGAGCTAGTACCAACGTCACCAATGGGCCTTGTAAATGAGCCACAGCGAAAATGGCTGAGGAGCAAGGCTCCATCTGGTTTCATTTGCAAGTATTGGGCATATCTCTACGCAATAAATCATTACCAAAGATTAATTTTTACTTCAAAAGATAACAATTTGTAAGCGTTTTCCATATTTTTGTATCTATTGTGCAATGTGTACATTTTTCATAATTCGTCAAAAACACATTCGTAAGGATTATGTATGAATGGGCAAAATTTGAGATTCTTTTTCGCTTCAAATTTCAAATATCTCATTCATAAAAAGTGGTTGTGCTTCTGCGCACCTCTAATGATAAATAATTCATTTAATATCTCACTATTAAATATTTACAAATAAATTTAATATTTACAAAAAATCAGTTAAAACAATGTATCTCGTCTGAATGTGAGATAATATTTTCAATAACAATAACCAAATATGAATAATTTCGCTAACATCAATAATTTTCTTACTCGAAATGGCAACCGAGAGAAAGTTGGCTTTATATATTTCGTGTGAGGAAATGAAATCATTCCGATGATTTTTATAACAAAAAAATTCAGTTATATTATTATTTAAAGAAGGTATTAGATAGTACAACTATTGACTGTTAATTAAATTGGCCAAGTACTACAACGTTTCGTTGATCGTGTGGAATAGGCGCATTTGATATCACCGTTACTAATCCCTATAGCCCCCTCCCCACTCCCTCTCCAATACTTGAAGCAGGGTTCTATTTGTCGCTGTCATAAGTTAGATGGCAATGTCGAGTGTTTTCTTAAATAAGTCAGCTCACGCATTCGCAAAATTAAGAAAAAAAAATGAAATAACCAACATTGAAATATTGAAACGTAAGTGCCACTTGAAACTTTTTCGGCACTCTGATCACCCAATTACAATTCGCATCAGGTGCATAATTTTCGGGGAAACGTGGACTCTGAATTGTGCCCTCGTCTCCGACTATATGACCACCGCAAACCGCTGCAAATAGTATCCGCTTATTTCTTTGCATTTCCCATATATAAAATTTTTTTAGTTGTGTCCGTCAGGCAAAGCGCATAAATGCAGCACCTCAAAGATCTTGCCAAGCTGTAGACTTTTTTGATAACTCCTCGCCTGTGTTTATAAGTATATGTGCGAACATCCATTCATTCAGTAGCTTCAACTCATGAAACGCTGAAGACAAGTGTTAGGAAATTTGGTGTACATAATGTAAAGCATAGGGTGCTTTCCTTCATGACCTTTCAAGGTGTCTATCAGCATCAAGAAGGATTAAGAACAATCGAATAATTCAACAAGTCGATGTATACATTGCATTGAATCAAACTTTGTTTCATATTGCTCGAATTGAAAAAACAAAAAAAACAAAACGACTCTTTCGTGAATTTGTACGTTCGATGGAATCTGCAAAAATATGAAAGTTTGTTATACTATTTGTTGATGACTTGTGAAAATGACTGAATTAGTGAATGGAATGCGAAAGTATATAATGTGCCATATCCTCTGCAATGCCTCTTTATCCGAACAAAGACAACATACAAAAATAGATTTGAAAAAAACGGAAAATAAAAACAAGAAATAAGAAACCACTAATGATGACGACCATAAAATCTGCAATATGCATGCGTTATAAGCGGAATTACAATTGCAACATTATTTGCAGTCGTCGTGATAAATCAAGGATTATAGTCGTTGAGGCAAAAAACTTCGAAGACGAGATTTTCAGTTATAAGCATTCTAGTTCAAAAATAACAATAATATGCAAAACGACCGACTCAAAAATTCACCGAATAACAGCGTAAAAATAAGTTGTTAAAAAGGAATGGAAAATCAACGAATAAAAATAATATACCGATATAATTGGCGAACGGCGTCGACAGTGTAGAGGTGGTCCTCGTCTGTACGAATAGTCGATTACCCGTTGAAAAAATGGTTCTTGAACCAACATCTCCGCAAACTTTTGCTAAAATCGAACGTCTCTTACCTGAATATTTATTCAGAGGAATAGTTGCATTAGTTCCTAATATTCTCCATTAAATCCTTCTGCAAAAATGGTTTAAATTCTAGTATATCCTTGTTTGCTAGTGAACAGAAATTTCAACAAAATAAAAACGATCGAAGAACTGAATAGCTGATGACACAAATAAACCATAATGTGAAGCGAAAGCAGATTAATACGGTCGATTATAATGTGATGCAAAAGAATTAGTGCTAATAAGGTGTTGGAAGCATAACCTAAGGACTGCGACCTATCATTTACCAGTTATAAGCAGGCGGAAGGTCAGCATGAAAAAGAAAACAATGCTACATTCTTTCTGAAGCTCGCAGCATTAGTGATACTGCGATCGTTGAAGCGATCCAGATAATCAACAACAGTTTAGGCAAATCCACGGAAATACAATGCAACTACATAGTAAATTTGAATTGAACAGAAGGAACGGCGTGACAAGCATATGCGATAATGCGCTAAATCGAATGGAAAATGCTAACCTAAAATTGGCGATCCAGTATAGTATCCATCTCTAACGATCACGAAATTATCTCTTTCAGATGCACATTCGCCCATTGGACGCGGTAATCCTAACGTCGAAACGTTTAGTACCAGAATCTCACCCATCGCAGCTATGATACGCCATTGACATTCCACACCACCACCTAACCGCAGCTCGCCATACTCCTTCACAAGTGTTTCCCCACATACTGCAATACACCTCATTCGGGGATATTTTTCAATTATAGAGATTTCGTGATGGAGATTCAGTAAGGGAATTTTGTGATTTGAGACAAACTTGTAAAAATGATGAATGAAACTGCATGTATCCAATATCCAGTATCCAGTATAAAAACCCAGTATCTTTTTTGGCCACCAATTCCTTATTGAACACCCCGATAAAACAAATACCTTTCTCTGTCGACCACGGCCCCACTTGGGCTCAACAGCAGCGCACTAATGAAACGACGATCGAAAAAAAAAAACAACGAATAAGTCCCAACGAACGAACAAATAAACACTGAATTAGAGTGGGCGATAACAATTCTTATATACCCCATTCATACATCAAAGCGACACTTACAAGAGCATTTCATAGTGCACACTGTTCTACGATCACAGTCAAACTGCTCTATGAACACAGTCGAGTTGTTCTACGATCAAAATCGTTACATATAACTAGCGTCCTTAATCATGAAGCAAAATAAATAACACTGACCTCCTGCGCTCGCATCAATTTCACAGAAGCAGCGATCATCTCCACCCCTCTCTTTTTGAGAATAAAACTAACATTTAGTCACCTTTATACTTTTGCACAGATCCTTAATCATGTGGGCTTATATGAGGTAATAAGGTAACCGGATCTTTCCCGACCTTGCACAGCGATAGCCAAAACGCTAGAAGAATTCATCATTGCGAGATAAAAACAAGTTGAAAATTGAACAAAAGCGTTCCATTCACTTTAATTGCGTTGGAATCCCAAGGTGGACTTAAATGTTGCTACATCTTTTCAGGTGAAGTCAAACCCTTCGACTGTCTCCTTACTATCCGCCGAATAAATCAAAGGTGCATGTCACAGACACATGGCTACTATCATAAACAGCAATGAAGCGTTTCACTTACGAGGACATTTGTAAAGCTTTCTTGTTTGTGAAATATCACCAGCTGACAATTGCACGCGTTGTCCGATCTCAGGTCGACGCCCATTGACGATCACTTTCGGTAGAATGGTATCGAGATACATTGCACGTGAGAACGTATCACGTGCATAATGCATAATTGACGCATAATCGTATGGTTCACCCAATGAATCCACCTCATCGGCTTTCAACTTATCGAAATTGTAGTCTTGTGCTGCAAATCAACAATCATGACTAAATTGGGTTTAAGTCATAATACGGCAATCTATATGCTCCATTGTTTATGCGACGACTATATATTTTAGCAATCAAAAAATGCCAACATATATTATGTAAATTTTATTTTGTTGATTTCCTCAAACAGCAACTAAATGAAGTTCTCTATGTACTTTGAAGAGAAACAAAAAATATTGTTAATTTATTTTTTTTAAACTTTCAATACATACATAGTTCGCATGGATGAAACTTGCACTGAAACACTCGAAAAAACGCCTTTATTTTTCCCTCTCAGGTTTTCGAACGGGTAACGCTTAGGGAGCAGAAATCTTCCACTAGTAATCCTCTTGTTGATCGGGCGGCCAAAAAACCGATGCGCAAAAAGACAGCCATGCAAAATTCGCCCAAAGATGTAGTGGAAGACGTTATCGTGATGCATGGTAATTGGCTATTCTGAAAGCAACAGCACTATATTTTGAGTGCTACAGCATTTCTGAAATTGGCTTTGCTTGAGATGACAGAAGGCTATGAACCATTGTGCATCCTTTAGTCTTTACAGCAAAAAACTTTCAATGAGGAGAGTTAACGAATGAAGAGCACAGGATGGCTAATTTCTAGAAGTAAACGAAATGGGAAGCACTCACATTGTTGGATGCTTTTATAGAATATATCGACGTGATCATCTCGGTCGAGACGAGTGTGCTCATGCCAGAATCCAATGACATGGCCTAGTTCGTGCACCACGATCCCGAACTTATCGCAATTCTTCCCTATCGATATCGCCTGAGGGCCATCTCCTCGACGGCCCACATATGAGCAGCACCTGCAGTTTGGACGTATATCGCGGATACTGTTTGATTTCTGTGAGTGGGGAACTTCTTCGAATGTATATGTATAATTTCGAAGCAAAAAACGGCTTAACCCGATAGACATTGCCAAACAATATCAACCAAGAGTAATTGTTCAATCTCAATGTGAAGAAAAAATTAGAGTTGTCGAAATCATTTGCCGATTTCTAGTGAAGCAAATCCTCACTTACGTTCAATATGGAGAAATCACCGATCAAATACTTATTTATTCATTATGGTCGACACATCGAAATGTAGTATTTTATAGGAAACAACCAAAATTCGAAACAAAAAAAAAATTCAGATCGAGTGCCATAAAGAAACTCTGAAAATTTCCTATTTGAAAACAATTTAGACGGGTAGATGGCGGAAGCAGCTTGAACTCATGAATTTCCTCTCGGACATATCAAATGAGCACATTTATTGTCATCCTATCACTCTCGAGTTGATTCAGTTAGTTTCATTTCGAGGATATTGTCCATCACACACTAACTGAAGAATGAACTTCGATGCATAGCTCGAGCTAGTTTTCAATTACACTAAGCACTAAATTCAGTAGCCTGATCGATGAGTTCCCATTTGGTGATCTCATTTCAAGGCATCAATGCTACATAAAATTTTGCAATAGTCCATCAAGTCGTTAGTGAACACCCAACAAAAACATAAGCATTGCTGTAGTAAAACGATAAACAGACTGCAAAGAAAGACACCCCCCAAAATTCGATTCATTGAACCGATCTGACTGATCTACTGATCGACCGGCAATTGACCAATTCAGTAAATCGTTGAGGAACGACGGTCAAATACTTGGATGAATGGGACGGGAAAAGAGGAAGGCAATTCATATGCGAGAGTATTACGAGTCTTACACGAATAAAGAGAAGAACAATGCGGCGCAAGTGTACTGCATTTCAGAGCATTATGTCAACTCAAATTCGAAAGTGAAAGTCCAACGTATGCCTCCCAGCAAAGTAAAAGTTGCTAAGTATTTACTGCGAAGTTTTTATAGCACATTTCGGCACGTGTCGTATCTACATCCTCCACCTCTGCTGTCGGTCTGCCCAAAAACAATTCAAATTCACATCACTCCTCCTCTGTTTTATTCCCAACCTAAATTCTACTCCATCTATTCATTAAAAAAAACATTCATCACTACGTCAAAAAAAAAAAATAATTCAGAATACGGCTCCTCCACAGTTAAGCGAAAGACAAAAAGCGATGAATAAATGATTTCACCGCTCTGCAATAGACGTAGGTAAAAGAGTTACGTTCATAAGGAAGTAGGTGTTCAAGGCCTATGAAGGACGTTATATAAGGAATCGAGCACATTTGATGGCGGTATTCCTTCAAAAAACCTGTATTTAAAACTTGGGAAAGATGTGGGAAGGATGTCTTTAAATTATCGCAAGTGCCGCCGAATATATTAACCAAAGCAACTGCTACAGCCTAATGCATTAAGAGTTCTAATAAAGGTGAAAAAGGTAGCACTGACCCACACTTATCGATTGTGAAGACGATATAATTTTGATGATGCGGTTGTCGAGGCACAAACGAGATGCACGTGTGATTCTCCCAATGTCGCATTGCCCTCTGGAAAAGACATTTATGTTCACCTACGCAATGGAACAGAAAGCCCAACAAGCTGAGTTACCTGAAAAATTCACTGAAATCTCGTATGGAATTACACCATCGGGCCATATGCGCTCCTTGCGTGCTGTTGCTGCTCGTATTCGACGCCTAAAACATATAATAAACGCAAAATCATTGATAATGATGTGCGAATTGTGATACTAAATATAACTGGAAGGGAAACAGACCTTAAAAGGAGCGGAAAAAAAGGATGTAACATCTTTCAGAGTTATAAAATTATGCAAATTAAATAATGCAGTTATAATATTCAAGCATAAAGATTTTAAAACAAATATCCTCAATAAAGCATCTAAGCATTCATTCAGCAAGTCCTCAATATAACATTTTCAGCTTCGATAATGTTGCAATACTAAACGATGTAGGCGAGAGCAAAACGATGATCTCGAAGAATACATATAGAAGAACAATCAATTATAGCCTCGAACCTTAGATAGCTCGATAAACGAACAAAAAGTTTTCAGGTAGTTCGAGAGACGAAGAAGAGGGTCTTCCTTGTTTGCGAAAGAGTACTAACTGAGGCACTAGTAACAGTTCTTTACATAATCAGAACTGAATCTTCCCTTTCTACATTTTTGACTTTCTATGGGTATTTTAATGAAAGTTAGCTCATTTAGTTGAGTTTACATTGAATACCTTAAAATGAATTAATTTTTGTTGTAAGCGTGATCAAAAATTTTGCCGAGTTCTGGATCGGCAAAGACCGCCTTGTGATAGGATGAAGGGAGGAGGAGGAAGGAATATAGCAAGCACCTAGAAATATGGATGAAAACATAAATCAAATTCGTCTATGATGAAAGCAAAAAAAAAAGTAGAGAAAGGAACAGCAAAGATGCATTAACGTCATATCGCAACGATGCCTCATATAAAAAAAAATCTTTGCTAATCTGCGCAAAGAAACAAAAAAAAATAAAAATAAAAAAAAATAAAATCAATCGTCAAATATTTTCAAAGATTGTGCCAACCAATCAGTAAGCATCTATAGATGAATGACATCTCTGTGAACTGCAAACACCACAACTCTTAGAGATTTCAATCGGTGAATTTAAATCGCATTTGCGATACAATTTTTTTTTCGTTCGGAGATTTGGCATAACTCCAAGCTAGAGCATCGTGATCATCACATTCTCAACGATTTGCGAATATCACACCACAGGATTTCAATGATCGCTCAATTTTTCCGCCTCCAATTTCATCGAAATTGCTTAAAATCAGCGGTTTTTTGTTCTCAGCAATCAAATCCACAACATTGGAGGATATGGTTCAATAAAAAATATTTGAGATATTTGATGCATCCCATCAGTTCGGTGCTAGAAGATCAAAGAATTTTGTGAAAAGGTGCTGATCGGTCAAGTTGAAATTAACTACGGTTAATGACAAATGATTGCCCTATATTGTGCAGTTTTTTCATCGCCATCCGATGGATTAATCGAATATTACAAATTTGGCTATTTAAAAAGCAAAGCTAATACCTCACGCCAACCTCTAAACTCATACCATATAAAACACCGTACCATTCCTTCAATCAAGATCAAGCAAGCGAGAATTCACGTCAAGACGGAGGAGGACGGAAAAGGAGATGGAGTGAGAGAGAGAGAGAGAGAGAGAGAGAGAGGGGGAGAGACAGAGGGGGAGAGAGAAAAAATTAGCGAACGAAATGGTCGAAGAACAGAGATGTGATAAACGACCACAATGCGCACCGATAAACAGAGGTGTGATAAATGATCACAATACGCACTGATAAAGCAATGTACTGGTGATATCCTCGATTGGCGTTCAGGCGAAATGAATGTGTATTGCAATTGTTGGATTGCTGGAATTTTGTTTGCGAATGAAATGATAAATCCCTCTTTGAGCAATCCACTCATTGATAGACTCATATCGTAAATTATTCAATACTAAATAAAAAGTTTGTTTCGTTGCTCAACACTTCAATATGCTTGAATATCTATAATCTATGCACATACGCTCCATCCCGTTCTCCTATGAACTCCTTATTCCCAACGCTGATCTAGAGGTATATTATTGGCCAGAATTTCTCTTCATCTTTAATTTTCGCTGATAGGGCTATTATCATAAAAACAAAAGTACCCCCAATGGAACACACTGAGGTCCATATTTACCTTCACGGACGCCTTTCAACGATTAAAGCACTTGTTAATGGTAATGACATATGACTGCATTGGCATAAAATAAAATAAATAGCAAAGCAAAATGCGGATAATGCTGAAGGATATATGAGAGGGCAAGATTAGTAAGCACTCATTGAGACAGTTGAACCAATCATTTACCAGATTTGTGGGCTAAAAATATTAGCAATTCGCCAAATCATTTCTCGCTGTAATATGTTCATTGTTCAACTCAATGATTACCTCTATCGTCAAACTACATTCTAAAATGTTATAGTACAGTCTAGTACAGTATAAGAGAGAGTATTTTCTGAAGAACGGGTATAGAAACGGTATATTTTGAGGTGAATGGGTATAGAATGGTATATTTTGAGAAACAATAATTTAGGTATTCATAAAAAATATAATATAAAGCAAGACAATACAAAACTTTATGGATAGTTTAGATGAATTTGAAATATAGCTGATTTTAGAGATCGTATAAAATATTCATGCGATAGAGACCCCCTCATTTAGTTTCATTAACGGATACTATGGAAAACAATTAACGAAACTGTTAAATGAATGCAAAAAATTTGTTGCAGTAATGAATGAGGATAGTGATGAAGGATATGAATGATGGCCGTAATTAACATATCACATTTGCATATTATTGAATGACGTCACTAAAGTTGAACTTAGCACAGACGGTAATCAAGCAATAACCTCACTAGAGTAGACTTTGGCATAGATGGTACTCGAGCAGAAATTGTTTTAAAAACAAGGTGATAGCATTAAATGCTGAAGTGGTTAAGTGGTTAACCACACGTCACATATGGTTAGTGGCTGTCAGGTTTAATAAAAGATATCTATGATTCTGTGCTATGCTTTCATCTTTTATTGCTCAATTCCGTTGCTACATTTCAACGTACAAATAATTACTATTTTGCCTTATCATTTCCGTTTTTATCCGTAACAAATCACTAGTAATCTAAAAGAAAGCTCCATTTTTCTTCAATCATTTGACGGCTACTTTAAAAAGACGAAAGCATGCTATTATATAAGTAATAACATATGTTAATCGCAAAGAAAATGAAAGAAGAAAAACACACTGTAATATGCATAAGAGTTCAATGATGAGTTGAAAGGAAAGTAAAGTTGAATTTGCAGGAATGCGCAAGAAAAAAAGGCCACTAATAATAGCAATAAGCTCAATGACCAATAAAATTGCATTATTTGGTATATGTGATAATAAGTTTATAGTTGGAAAGAAGAATGAAAACGTGAAGCAAATGATAAGCATACCTGAAGGGATTCCGATCGAAGACCATATCACCAATTCGGTATCGAGCCTTCGAGAGAGCCAATCCAGAGTCATACGCTTCTACACTGTACGCGAAACGTTCGCTTTGTAGTTGTTCAATGGTGAAATTACCCCATACGGGTAGCACAGCTATCAATACCACAATACAACATATGATCTTCATTTCATAGAGCGTCCACAACTATTGCCGATCAAATTGGCGCGCCACCGAATACACGGCGATGGGAAGCTGCATAAATGATCTACCCTTAACTGTCACTCCCACACGCCTTTGTAGGCTTTGAACGGATAACGCACCAATATCTGCCTACTTTCCACACGTTTTTACGGGGGGAGAGTGTCGATCCCAACGAAACAGAGATCACACAATGCACAGATTGGTTCAAATGGCAACTGACAGCTTGCAGAAGTCAGTTCAGCCTCGCAAATCGACAGAAAGTACGGCGTTGCTGGTATATCGAAGAGGATCACACGGTGCTCTCAGTGCATAGCGGTACGCTGCTTATCGGGCCACTGCAGTAGGAGTCAGCAGCTGCACCGCAGCGATGTGCACAAAAACGTCGCCCGAGAGAGAGAAGAGCACAACGAAAGCCGGCACTATTGGCACAAGGCGGCTAGCAGTCAAGGGCACTCGTGCCTCGTCGACCGCCATCCGTTCACATCCCACCCCTATTGCTTTGTGCATTGCCCTCATAGATCTCATGGCATCCGAATGCACTTCGTTGAAAGTGACCGTAGCTGCAGATTCTCGTCGTTCTATGAAACGGCATCTGTTTAAACGTCAGTCGACATCTGCAGCTCACGGATTTCTTTCTAGAAATGGGAAAAAAGATGAACGCGCAATAAATGTGGTAGTAATATATCATAGCTGAAAAATTCATTGTTTTTTCACCGTTCATGAAAACCTTCAAGATACAAACGCAATGGCAAAGGCCAAATTATTTGCTGTCCCTTTGTGTAATTGGCACAGCATCGATCACCTTGCAACTTCAAAGTGCACGTATCCACTAGGATCTCGATACTCGAAACGTTTCACTCCCAAAGGAATCTCGAAATTTCGGGATTTTGGTGTCACTATTTCGAAGACCTCAATAGTTGCGCAACTTCTACAGGTTTCCTAAGTAAATGTTTGCGAAAAAAATGAAAGCGACCTTCTTCAATGAGACGTAAGTTTCGCACCTTCCGCCATCGCCTTCAAAATTTTCTGTTGTTCCAAAATTCTACGGTTCTTTTGGCGGTCGCACATCGATACTCGACTGTTTGTAAGCATCCACTTTTAATGCGAATGAAATCTCTTTCATTGCACCACACAAGTGCTGGTGTTCACTACTACAACTCACTTAACAACAAACATCATTCACCACCTTCAAATAATGTTCTTTCCTGAGATCCTGGCGCACTGTTATGGTCGTAATAGTCACTCGTCCATCCCACGTATCACAATTCCATGCCAGTTCAACCTTCTAAGGACAACTTCCTGCCGGTCTTTTAGCAATTCAGATACAGCCTACTGCATCGACGGACTCCATTCCCAATCTCAAAAACGTCTTTAGATTTTAACACGGACATATTGGCATCTATATCCACAAAGATATTTTCCAGTGCACGGTTTTTTCAACGCTTATTCCAAAAATAGGGAGATATTTGCCAAAAAGAACCTCTAAATATTTAGATGCGATTCGAATCACCACACCCCTCTGCCCACCGTTTGGTACTAAATTCAAGTAGCGTCAACATCTCATGCCATGGAATCCTTCGATTTCATCAAAAATCTCCGGCAGGGCCAGTAATTCCAAAAGTAATGGAGGTAGAACAAAATTCAAGGGACCAGCGAAATCCGAGCTAAGCGTGACAATCGCAATGATTACTGACGTGAAAAGCATGAAAATCATCGTCCTTTTGGCGAAAAAGCCAATCGTTATTAACGACAAAAGATAGCAACACGGAAGCACATAGCGTTTATTCAGAAGATTTGTAAGCTATGCAATATTTGCATGCAAATTGCATGCAAATTACATATAACTCTTCCATTAGCAACGTTCATAATCATATTCCACCAACATGTGACAAATTCACACTTCATTTACTAGGGTGGAGTGCAATCAGCCCTGTAGTGAGGTCAAGTAAATAAACTATTCCGCATCAGATTCATCACGTGTCAAACGATCATCAACAGAGTTATGATAAATGAACTGCAAATTTAACGTCCAATGTGAATTTAAATGAAACACTTTTCGAAGCAACTCATATTCCGAAGATGATGCCTGAAAGATTTTCAACGACAGACAGACAGACAGACAAACAAATTGAGTACATAAGCAACATTCATATCGCATTAACTGTCTAATAACATTTGAAAGAAAAAAAATAATGATAAGTGCTAGTGAAAATAGCTATCCACCATTTGCCACTCAATAAATGCCCTCACACTGGGATAATATCATTTAGAATCGAAGAGTCAATAATTTGGCACTATTGGATAATCAATTCATAATCCACATTTTAAATTTTATTACTACAAAATCCTTCTTTTCATAAATATTTTAGAAATACTAGTCGAGGAAACACAATTACGATAAGGAAGAATTGACTAGAATATTGTACATGATGTGATTTATCCCTGATTCAGGATATCCAACTAATCTTTCATCCCTCAAATTGCATAAGCAAGATGAATAAAAGTGTGAAATACGGAAAAGAACACTTAGACGACCAGCAATTCATTTAAACTGGCGAGCACACATAGACAATTCACAAGATACACAATGAAAAAAAAATATCCCAGCGTATTCACTACAAACATCACCATTACTCAAAAAAAAAAAGAAACACAGCAATATAAAACACATATTGCAACCTAGACCATTCGTCGAATGTGTAATTAAATCACGGCCTTCATTGAATAGTCTACTTCTATCATTTAATAACAAGAGGTCTTCGAACAGAATTTTTGAAATATTTGGGTTGATCAACTTAATTTGTTCTCTGAAAGTGCTCGACCATTCTTCCTCCAACCTAACGACTTAATATTGAATGGCCAAATTTATCAACGTGGACTCGCCAATGCATCGCCTTGCGGAAGATGCTCGCTCATTAAACCAATCGAAGAGTTCGAAAACACTAATTACGAGGCGTCATTGCATTGAATATTACTACAAAAAAATGAAAGAGAAAATGAGGAGAGCAAGACACAATTACTGACTACTGTCAGTGACAGCTCATGAGTATGCTTGCTGTAACTCAATAAAATTCAGCGTTGACCAAGCCATCATCCTATATCTGATGAAGTGATGAAACAACTCAACGCTGCTTTGGCAATGTTAGACGACCGCCTTTGTGACCCGTCGTGTTCCCCTTTGTGGAGGTCCAGGTGGCTTCGCAAAACCCTTATCGCGAATCTGTGATGGCGGATGAACATGATCCAACAAGATGTCGTACGAAAGCACCTCTTTACTATCGATCTCCACCTGCATAGTCATAATATTACTTTCTTCTGCAAATAAAACTTGTGGCTATAATAGTCTTACACTCCGCTACTCTTCATTATTTTTTTGTTTCGAAACATCGAACAGTACCTCTCAAGCTAATATATCTATAAAATAGATATTAACTTATCAACGGTTCACAATAATGCGCAATTTGATGGGCAACAAATATTTCAAATTATTCTATCCATGCAAGCGTTCGGTCCGGTAATAGGAACTGCAGAAATGGTGACAACTTCTCTGATATGCTTTGCCACTTCATTCAACCATCCTTTTATAAAATGAAACACAATCGGTGTTAAGTGTCCTTATTTTAAATAGATGTTTACACATATATAAGTATCCACAACTCGCTTCAAAGCTGGAGGCATATGGGGCGCAGGTCACGCAAGCGTCACGCAAGCAAATTTCGTAACTCTGGTTTCATTAGCTCCCGAGTGGGAACAGCGCTGGGCAAACAGACATAGACAGACACCTACATATATAAATAATCACAGCGTTGCTAGAATGTGCTGAATCGTAGTATGAAAACAAAGTATCAAAAATCACTCCTTTTAAATCTCATCACTTCTTCAAGAAATGGTGAAGAGTAAAAATATAAGATAATAAAAAGGAAAAGAGGCTCATTATTAGCACCTGAAGCTTCGCCAAATTACACATGAAGCATCGTATGGGATGTTTGAAGTGGAGACAGCAATTGCTGATTCAATATTAACGCGTATTTAGACATCGAAAGTTTTTACAGTGGCTTAAAACAGCGACGATATACCTTCTTGTCGGGTTGTAGGTTACAATTTTGGAGGACAGTCTGCAAGAAGGGCTGCTTGCAACTCGAATACAGCATTCGCTCTTTTATAGTGCATCCTGACGATGGCATTGAATAGATGAAAACTGAAATGTTTCAATAGGAATATGAACAGCAATTGAGCGGAAATAGAAGAAATAAACGAAAATAACGTGTAAGTCAATGTTATAACAAATATTCAACGTTATAGTTGATATTGTCTATTTTCGTTATTCATCTCCTCGAACGCTCTGAAGGTACTTTGTTTCAAAAAAAAAAAAAAAACAACAACAAAAAAACAGATGTATACGAAGACAGTCAAAAGATGAGGAGAATATTTTTAAAGAGTGCTTTAGTATAACCTCGAGGAGATACTCTAATAACCAAAAGGTTATATTGAACATTGATGATGAACGGGTTGTATAATCCTCATGCTCAACGATCTTTTCTATGCGACATTGAGAAAATTGCCTTCAAGAGAAAATATCGCATTTTACAAGAATGCCCTTATAACGTTGATAAAAAAACGAATCCCCGACTTATGATAATCATGCCCTTATCACAACCTGTATACACTCGAAGTTGTTGACACTAGCCAAATGGAAAGCTAACAAATGGTTTCCCACAATCCACAGTGCAAAACTTGCGAAACTGAAGAAGTTTCTATTATGAGGGCTTTTATTCTAGGTTATATGGTAGAACGGGCACCGATTTCGCTATTGTAACATTAGGGAAGTGCAACTACATAAAAAAAGCCAAATAATATAAGCGCTGACTTATCGACTCATAATGTTGGTTATTGTAATCGTGTCTGAAAAGATAGAAGCTGTATCGTGGCTTGTCTCGCGGTATTGCCTAAAACATATGCAAAATTAAGACGCATATTGGGGACGTTTACGATCAGATGGAGAGTCATAGAGGTGATAATGGTACCACAGTGCATGGTACAAGTGAATTCGCTCTCAAATGATGCCAAGAACCACCCCCCCCCTCTGAAAATCGATAACTGAAGTATGTTCAACACATGAAAACAATCCCAACAACCGTTTCCTATGAATTTCTTCAATCATTTCCCTCTTCCTTTATTCCAACAAAACGTTATTACAACATCAATAATCAAATACAAGTAACGGCAACAACAACATTACCCTATGAGACCAGCTATGTACACCATCTTGATGTTTGCTGTATTTACGTTCTGCAAATCTCAACAGAACATTGTCATTGTCAGTGATATTCCTAAACTAGTTATTACTAAATTATACTTTTCTATCAGTATTTCTCATGTCAACAAATTATGTTTTGTGATCTGCAAAAGTGAAATGAACTATGCCTTTGAATTATATTCCCACTTGCAATCCTTTCAAACTATGCTCTTCTACATCACATAATCGGTTATAATCCACATAAATCATTCTGTTTCAATAGTTGACTAATTTATGCCGATAAACTGCATAAAGTCATCGCGAGAAAATATAATATGTTCTTTAAAATTTTAATATACTTCATATAGGAAAGTGAAAAAGCTGTTGTAGAGACCACAAATATCGCATATTTCATGAAATTAGTACCACATTGCACATATCACGTGATTTTATTTTCAACTGATATCTCGGATGGGACACCCCATCAACCAAATATTATTGCGATTCTCAGAAACCGCAATCACTTGAAATCAGGTGAAACAGTTAAAGGCTTTTGTTAACCTTTTCACAAAAATTTCCGCCTTCAATAACGACGGAATCTAAACAAAACGCATATGGGTAAGTTATGCAGCAATAAATACAGACTGAAAAGTGGGGAAACGCACCGCTGTGAGCTGATCGGGAGGAAGTTGCTCTTTCTTTGCCTCGAGTTTTATTGCTTCATTCAGCGTATCCACCGACAACTGTACGAAGTCGATTTGGCGAGCGGCTAGCTTCCTTAATTCAGCCTCCCCATCTTGGTCAATCGGGAACATCACTCCTCAAAACGAATATCTACCATTAAAAGCGATCGGTTCCAACAAATGAATTAAAAATATGGTTGCATATAGATGCAAGCTCTTCCACAAAAAAAAAAAAAACATCTTCGAATAAATGACTCCAAGCACTGAAACTCAATAAGAAAAACATTTTCAAGTTCATGGAAATTGCCATCACAGAAATTCAAATAACTTGAGCGCTCAAAAGCAAAACAAAGGACGCATTAGAGAACCTGGCATAACACAAGTTTTTGCAGTCCGGATCATCAAACCAACCAACTTCTTGAACTGACACTAGACAATAATATGTATCAATAATGACAATAACTTCATCAAATCGATCGATTATGGAAATTTTTAAGAAATTTTTTTACTTGTTCCCGACGTTATTCAACAAATTGTGAAGCCTCTATTCGTATGCAAATTTCGGCCACCTCAAGTGCTTATTGAACCTTTTAAAGATCAAGCTACAAGTCGGCATATTAAGCCATCCTTTTCATAAACTGAATTCACCAAACTGCGCCAGCCAGCTTCGGTAACTCCCAAGGTGACCTAATAAAAGACATATAACCAAACCATATGTACACATACAGACCATATTGCGACAATATGCTGGGCAAAATACAATTTTATGACAGCGCATAAATCACGATTTATCGAGAAATGCAACCACGAACCACTCAAATTATCAGTAAACAGCCCGCCCACATGACCTCTACAAAATAAAATCGAAATGGTCACGCTACAAGAAGAGTTCATTATAATTGCATCAGCACAATCAACATTTTCTCGTCCCATCTTCGTCTGACTATATGGTGGATTTTCATCACATTCATGCGTATAGTTAAGAATATGGAATGCTAACATTCATCGATAGCCGATTCATAATACCTTTAAGAGTTTGAGCGGCGATTGCAGATGGCAGATTAATTTTCTGATCGCGATACGCGTTCTCCATCTCCTTTTCCACTTCCGAAAGTGGTGCTGGCTCCTCTTTGGAATGTAGCCAACGTTCGAATGCCTCTAGACTCATATCGTTCTTATTGGTCACGTGATATTCGTACCTGAAAATCACCATGCGCTATTTCATTTCATATATAAAACTTTCCCAGTGAAAATAATAGTTGAAGTAAATTTCCCTTATACTATTATTGTTTGCATCAACAAATTGGCAAAAACCTTCAACGAACATAATCATATTAAGCGTCCCACAAGGAGACAACATATTTGAACAGTGTAAATGGACGGTTAGACATTTGAATAATTGTCTTTTTCGTGTAAACTGTCATAACAAATGAATATATATCTTTATATATCGTAAACAATTTTTCATTGGTGTATCGTCTAACATATACTTTCTTCGAATTATATAAAAAATGCCACTCACGACAAAGTGAATGCCAACTTTGTCTAGCAATAATTGCCAACACCATCAATGCCTAGAATGAGATAGAAATCATAACGGATTTCCATATTCCCATCACAGCCATTTAGATGAAATGTTTTGCAAAGAAGTGATAGATATCAAAAACATCCTACTTGATATATGACTGTCCAAATTCGGCCTTGAAAGTCGCTCGAGTGGCTGCGACAAGCATCTTCTCTCGAACGGGAGCTCTATCATCAGCAAAACTGAAAGAATGCAAATGTCCGCTGTCAAATGCTGTGCTGAAAAAACTATAAACGAACATTATAAACTTTCTTAAATACATTGACTGATGTCTATTAACGAAAATGCACAACTTGTAATATTTTTTTATCACATTTGTTTATCATATCTGCATTATCTTCGATCATTTTTTAATCTTTCACCTATTCATAGATTTGCAAAAAATCTACCCGAGAATTGGAAATTTTGCTTTAAGGCTTGCAAAAACCTACCCAGGAAATAGACATGCTGCTCTATAAGTGGACAGGGCGAAGAGATTCAAATCAAAGATGCATTGCAAAGGTTTTCTTCCGAGATAAAACACTATTAGGCAAAGGATAAAGATTAACACATGTGGAAATAACAAAAGAGATCTGCATTGGTAGCAGTAACTCTGAGTGACAATACATTCGGCCTCAACAGCTGTTACAATATATAAACACTTAATGTCGAGCAGAACATCGGCGCTGTAATTATTCCAACTTCGCTCACTTTTTTATTCTCTACAATAGAGTGGATAATTCAGACAACTCACCTATCGACTTCATGAGCATGGATTTGTTTAAAAGGAACGAGTGTCTAAATTTGTTCTCTACAAGCATATCACAACTGTCTTTATATCATACGTTAGGTTGAATATGTGTCATGTATTGCAAAATTTAAGAACAAAAAGGAAGCATGAGATAATACGAAGCAAACAACGCGCAACTGAGTACCACAACCCGGAGGAAGTTTCAGAGATACAAAAAAAACAGAAATATTTCAACAACTTCCCTCTAAATATGTTCATAGTGTAGAAGACGGAAAGTGAGTATTTCCATTTCGATGTATGGAATTATAATAATAAACACTTATAAATATATTTCATGCGTATCCTCAGTATAAATAACCGTCATAAAGAAACAGAAAGAGTAAATATGCACTACAATCAAAAGATTTTTCGCTCGGATCTTTGATAAAATGATGAGTCACGCTATCATTGATAATGCCCTCGATAACTGCTGCATTCCTTATCAAAGAATGACAAAAAAAAGGTGAAGAATAAGCCGACACAACATGCATTATTGCAACCCACTCACCTGACTAATAATTTCCAAAAATTGCCAAAAAGCAAGATAAAGTGTTCATATTTTATCAGATTTGCATCAGTTTCGATCAGCATAGTCCTGATTGATGTAGGCGAATTCTTTAGCATTTTCGATGATGAATGGGTATGATATCTGGCATAAGTGGTCATCTATGAGTGGTCATCATGTCCACTTTAGTGGATTTTGAATTAAAAGTAGGAGGCGCAGACATAAAACATGCAAACATATATGCATAGACATTACATTCCAATAACTTTTTTTTTCCTTTTTTTGCATAACCACTTTGCAGGAGAGTATAACAAATGTAGAAAAAGTTGAATTAATGCAGCCATATGTGCTTTTGCAATTGTTTATTAATAGCTACGATTTGCAGCGCTATATATAGCACTAGAATGGTTGCTGTTCTCAATTTCGACACATATAGATCCCCTAAGATTTGCAAGCATTAGAAAATTTCCCCCACTAAAACGAATGCTAGCAGTGATAACGCAACAAAATTTTATCTTATAACGCCCCCTCTCTTTATATATTCATTGCACAATTTTGCCGTTTACAAACTGATGGAAAGATGTTTGAATTAATGCAGCACATGCATAATTCTGTTGACCGGGTGCAGAGGAAAGGTGAAGATTACTGGTGATACCAAAGATTTAATGAACACAGCTCGGCCTTTTTCCCCCGCAAACCCCCAAAATGCATTTTAAAATTTAGAATTTCTTGTAAAGATAAGTCAAAAATATGGTTGGTGAGCAAATGTATACCTCCTCTTCCCATTTTCTGATTAGATTTCGTCTTAAATTTGAGTAAAGAACTTAGAGATGGCATTCTTCAGTGGAACAAATTGCTAGTGGTCGATTCAACGAAATTATAGAAGCATTAAAGAAAAATTTCAGCTCTATTCAAACCACTGATATTACATCCAAATGCCAGGTATTCTCTTTTTTTTCCATTATGCTCAATTATAAATTAAATATTAATGAAACATTAAAATTTCATTTCCCACTTCAATGAATTATTTTTATTTCGAAGCATATAAAGTGGAAATTTGAGCACAATAATAATGATGAGAGAATATGAGAGTGAAGCAAAGAATCGCTTTAAAGGCAACGATTAGTGACCTTAAGAAGGCACAAAACATTCCCTATAAATCTTATAATTGATCGAATTCCTATTCGATCGTCAATTTGCCCATTTTAACCCCAATTTTACTCTTAAAATGCGAACGCACTAAATGCGAATTACGATGAATTAACTTCCAATGTGACATTCATAGAGAAGATGAGTGCTGATTTAGTATAAAAACAATATTGTTCAACAAATCTTTGAAAATTTTAACCCAAATTATATGCTTAAAATTGGCGTTAAAAGAAAAGGATTTTAGAAATGAAATGAAAGATGCCGTTGGATTGATTATGAAATAAACAATTGAATTGTGCAAAAGTATTTCAATAAAATAGAGAAAATAAAAATATGAAAGTATTCCATTTAAATAAAACAAAAATCAACTTATTTCAGCAAAAAAAAAAAAGAAAAAAGGATAGAAAGTAACCTAATTAGGAGCCAACTGGATGGGGAGTCGAGTCGAAATAGAATGAAGCATGGCTCGAACGAGTCAACACATTCGGGGAGGCTTTTCTTCCAGTCGGCTCTCCAATCCGTACTACCTCTGTCATCATAGTTGACGCGCAGCTGCTCTGTAATCAAATCCACTATGCATTCAATAATGCCTAATACTACAACAAAAAAACGGTAGAGATTGCAAAGAAGAATAAAGTATTACAATTACTATCATAAACTGCCAATTATTACTAAATAATATAGGCCATTTTCAAGTATACAATTGAAAGGATAAAAATTAGAAAAATTTTAGTAAGAAGTGATGGCACAATATCCACTTCTCGGTGCATAAATTCAAATAAGCGATAATAATAAAGCGCATAATTTTCATAAAATACACCAACTGTATAATAACAATATAATAATATCAACTTTAAGCTTATCAACTTTAACTTTAAATCATGAATAAAAGCAAACAATTATGCAGCAAAAGATATTTAAAAAATCGCTAATATAATGCATCGAGGGGTACTCTATTTAAAAAAAATAGCATTAGCTATATTTCTTTAAATTGCTAAATGATAATTCTGAATGAGATGATGCATCAAATCGTTATCATTTTCGATAAAATAATAAAAAAGAATGACATTTACCGTTTTTAACGACAATTTTAGCGAGTCGAATTTTACCCAATTTGCATTGATTGAAAAATTTTAGAAGATGGTCATCTGCTGAAATTAACGATATGTTTTATCACAACAATAGATGTTTAATTGCAATAAAATTTACTATCACTCTCGAATAAAATGTTGTTGCTGTTATTTTACTTTACTACTTGTTGTGTGCAATGTAGTAGTATTACTAAATACCTGTTCTTAGCTCATATCTATTTGTTAGAAGATCTGCGCTTCTTAAGGTGAGCGAATATTGTTTCGTGAAAAAATGCCGATTACGCATATTTGAAAGCAATAATATTATACTAGCAATAACGATTTGAAAATTCAAAAATTAAAGATCAAGTGCTAAATACAACTTAACAACTGATGATAAAGGTAAAGGATATAGCACTCCTTTTGGCTGAGTCAATAATTCCTCATGTAAATCATACTTATCAACCGCCGATATTCCATTAGTTTTTTAACGGGTGGTAAATGGTTAATTTAAGTGCTAAATATATCGCTCTCGCAGAAAATCAGTTTCGATAAATATCAAACAATTGTTGAATGCATCGAAAATAAATTTTGAGGTCTCGTTTTCGGGTAGTATCAGCAGCTTATGGATCCAAAAATTGGCGTGAAACGAACTGAGTTCCAGATTTATGCTCACAGACGTCATTAACTTCATAGACAAATTTCAGTCAAAATTTGAAACAAAACGTGAGTCCCTAAAAGTGAGCTTAGTGATAAAACCAACCTCACCATCAATTCTAGAACGAGATCCTGAACTGCGCTCGACGATACCCTTGTATTCTCTCAAATATATGCGGGAACGTAGCGAAAGAAGCGGCGTGATAAACAAACATGTCACCCTCCACTTTTATATGCAAATTTTATGAGTTTATATGCAAATGGCTGCGAAGTTTATATGCAAATCACCTACTCGAATATCCTCGAATTGACAGATATTCGGTCTAACTGCCTTATCGGACCATTAAGCACTAATATGCAATGAATAAATAAAAAGAAAGGACGTAAGACAAACCAACCTCGAATGCCCGTCTGACAGGCCATCCTCCGAGCCACAATGGCTGCGCACAGCACACCACTGCTGCTTGCCCTTAGTCTATGCGTCTCTGTCGTTCTCTTCACTCACTCTCTTCTCTGTTGTTCTCGCGTTACGCATCCACCTATACTGCCATATCTATACCGCGTCGATGCTATCGATGACGTGGACCCTCCACTTCAGTGATCGCCAGGCTACTGGCATTAGTTTAGCAAGAAGAGTGTTGACCATCACTCAGCATATGTTAAACAAAGTCGACACGATCCCACAACTTACATAGTCCTGTTTTTTAGCTCCATAAATTATGGAGTCAACTCCGACTTATGCAGCTATTTGTTCGAAGTGGCGAAAAGATAATTTCAAGTGGAACTCTTTAAATTTTCAGAGGACCATCATAACATCGGTCCCTTATGAGCGAATAGGTCAATGAAAATGCATACGGCCCATCCTGCCGTGTTTTCCCATTTGCTTTATTCGGCACTTATTTTTTTCGCCGCAAAAGTTCTCTCCTAATGCGAGACTGTAATGGAACATTTCATCAGGTCTGAGTTAGCCATATGAGAAACGCTACTGAGGGCAGCGAATTTCGAATAACGATGAAATAAATAAGTGATCGTTTCCTCTTATTTAGACTAAGGTTTTTGTCGAATTCCTGAATCGATAGTCACTAAATTCAAATGATTTTTGGGTTTTCGAATCCGGTTTTGAAGCTTCGAAAGTGTGTGTATCTGTGCTATGACTGAATTGCAGTCGGAATGTTGTTTATTTTTTAATTTTTTATTTTTTTTTAAACGCCTAAGTAAGCAACCAAACTTGACACGAATGTTTTTCCAGTGACAGTTTTCTGCAAAGAGTGTATATTTTCATGCAGAAAATATTACTTCTTGCACAAATTAATGCGTCATTTCGTCGGCGTTTCACTATGAAACGGCAACCTATCAGTCAACTAACAGTTAACATTTCATAGTGACTGACACCATTTTATTTTAAAATACACCTTTCTCTGCACGCTTCTTTTGTAGTCTGATCTTTACATCGCGTCACTTTTGTAGCTTAATCTAAATGCTACTTTGTCCTATTTAGCGTATTTGTGATATATACGCAAGCAATATAAAATGAAAAAAAAAAACAGTGATTGGTTGATATTCGTTGCTTTGTGGAGTGGGTATTTTCCTCTTTCTTCGTGTTTTTGTTTACTTTCTTGTTTATATTTTTTTCTAAATCGGGGCATTTAAGTGAATAAATAAATTCATATAAAAATGATTTCTTCGCAATGATGCATTTTTTCAATAGCGAATCGGCGAAAACGAATATGTTTGAGCAAAAGGAAGTGGAGAAAGGAGCCAGAAGAATAGGCATGGTATGTAAGGCTAGCCTGAGACGGAATCGCGACGATGCAACAGGATTGATGTGTCCATAGACTCATCTCGGCTTCCAGACTGTTCTTTAGGCCGAAAGGGCCTACGTGCAGCCGTTGGAATCCGCAAGGAGATCGGCGGCAGCATGATACACTACATGACATGACCATGCATAGAGATACTTCCATTGGTGAGGCGATTCAGCACATTATATATATTTACATATATTTATGCGCATAAAAAGTTATGTGCATATATATAACTAAATGAGCCAAGCGTTACCTACTTATTAGCAAAGCGAAAATTCTTAAAAACAGGTTTTGGATGCGATCGTTAAAGCCATTCAAAGATATGACAGACTCACGATACGACGATGCACCTGAGATACGAGTTTAAAATACGCTTCCTGCTTTGATGTGATCAAACAATCGATGAATTCTCTCTAAAGTAGACAACTTTAAGGGTAGAATTTATTTGTTTTTTTTACAAGCATGGTCATATGCACAATGACATTGCAACGAACTATTGCAGAAGCAAACATAGCTATTCTCGAAGTGTAGAATATTTACCCACAGAGGCATCCAACTTGCGTCATTTTTTTCTCGGGAAATCCCGCAATTTGCAAAAAAAAAAACTTTCTACTCAATAAAACAATATATCGAGAAAGAAAATAAAAATGTGCAACAAATTTCAAATTCGTTGTGAAAAAAAAAGAATAATTCAATAAGAAACCGAGAAAATAGAGGGTGTCTTTTTGCAATATTGTTGGGTAAAAATTTGAAAATACGGGAAATATTTACTTTATGGGGATGCTTAAGGAGGAACATTCCCTTATAGGTGGGGAAAATATTCCCATATGGGAAAGGAAAACAATTCTGTCAATATGTGTTTGCTACCTGCTTCATTGCCTTAAAAAATAGCAGATCATTTTCAGATTTCTTAAACCCTCTGAAACATTGAAATGCTATTCGAAGGGATTAACCTTGATCTTGCACTCATTTCGCATTTACACTAAACATTAAATGATATATTAAAATGGCAATGATCGCTTTTAGACAAAGATGAATAATATAATTCATTCATTTTTGCATATATAATTCAAAGGGATAATCAAAAATGTTCACGAAAATCTCCGATTATCATCAACGAAACAACAATAGCGATCATCACTTCTACGATACAACACCAAGCATATTTGCTAATAATAAAAATGCGTAGTGTTGCATAAGAATATCATTTCACCCTCATTGCAATTGACCACTTTATGCGGTCATTTATCTACTCAAACAATCATCCTTATCGCGTTAAAATCAGCATAATTTTAAAACGTCGGATATTTGAAGAGACCGTTTAAATACAACAGCACATCATTAAATGTGACCAACTGACCATCAAGTGACCAGAAATTGTGACATTCTGCAATGCGAGATTAAATGCAACAATGACCAGAACTGAGGACAACGAATATGAAAAAAAAAGAATATAAATAGAGGTGATTTATATCGCTATGAATAGATGGTGACCACCTCAGTGCCCGTTCCACGTACCAGAAGCACCCTTTGGAGACCTTCTGTGAGAGCATCCATAAATTCCATATCTAAAATCAACTGTTTTAAACAATAAAACACTCATAGGAAATAATGTCAACGCAAAATAAATTGACAACTGAAATATTTATAACTGTGAACGAAAATATCGATAAACTTTGTTAAGTATGGAAGTAAGTGCATAAATAAACAGAAGAGATAATGCGAACCGATTTAAAACCACTGATTAACTCTCATGGACAAATTTTGAAGCTACCTGAATGGAATTGATTTGCTGTATTAAAGGTGACTACTGGGGTGAATAATGGAGACGGCTACACAATACAAAACTTCATTAATTAATGCACAAATTTTTATTTTTCTTTTTTTTTTTTTGATGAAACATATCAGTTTTTAATAGCAGCATGGGAATTCGTTCTGCATAATAAATGGAGTTCAATGGGGAACTCTTCTTTGATGGTTTCAGCATTTCAGATCCATCACCTGGTGATATGGATGTGCTATCATCATTCAACATAAAAAATGAGTAGGAAGGTGATATCATTCAATAAAAGATCAGATCCACCGGCCCTCTACGATTCTAACGATTTTGCTCAGAGAAGATTCTGTTTGGTAGAAGTCTTAACAACGATCAAGCGATATCTTTACAGAAATTAAATTATTTATCTAATCTAAAAGCGTGAGGATTTTAGAAATTTGTCAGTTTTTTGAAAAAAAAAAATCCGCCTCTCAAATAATTCAAAAAATAGAGGTAAATACTAACAGTATTGTCCCGTTCCATGTGGAGGTGGACCCGGTAGATTGACTATAACGAGTTGTGCATCACTACTACGTTGACGCATGAGTTCATTCAATCTCACCGCGGTGTGCATCTTCCGAACGTTAAAGCTACGTACATTACCATACTTTTGCGCTCCGTTATTTTCATTCTTTTTCTGCAAAAAAAATAAATATTTATATGTGAAATAAATATAATTTAATAATGAGGGGACAAATATTAAAGCATAATTTGCAAGAATATTAAAAAATATTTTTAAACGTTCCATTCTGATAAAAGGCTATTTATTACAGTTTTTTTTTGTCTCTTATTTATCACTGCTGACATCAAATATGTGGAACATATGTTATGATAAATTAACAAAGCATAATACTACATTCTTCAATAAGAATAAGAATAATACATCGATCTATAACAATAAGTTATCATCGATGTTGGCATTCATCTCAATTTGAATTTCCTTTTTTTTTGGTTTCTCTGAGGAAAATGATTTGAAATGAGCACTGAAATCACCTCGGCTCGTCAGCATCCGCCGGGCAGGAGACGAGCCTGCATTGAAATAAATAAATAAATAAATAAATAAATAAATAAATAAATAAATAAATAAATAAATAAACTGAAATCACCAACTCCTTAATGAAATTTCAACGTACTGCGCTCTTCGATTCGTCATCATTAGTCAATTCTCAAGGACATCATTCAAATGCGAAAAGATTTTTTGAGATAAGAGGAAAATTCTTCAGCTATTTTTATCGATGCGATATTTTCGTTTCTTAGATATTCTTCAGATTCATCACATTGAAGGTCAATTCCCGTATGTCCGATTTGAAATGGTTTTCTTTCTTGCAAAATGGTTTCTTCTCCATAATTCCTTCAACGAAATGCCTTTGCCTTCTTTTTATGATCAAATCAGTTGTCGACATGAAATATTGAACAAGCATAAACTTACGTTTTCACTATCTTCACTAAAATGCACCCTTGAATGACTTTCGGTAAGGGTATGCGGATGTTCTTTTTCCGACTCCTCTCGGATCGGCTCCACTGAGAGCTCCACTGTTTTTTCGGCCTACGAAAATATCATTCTTAGCAGCACAATACATCACGCTATGGAAAATCAAATGAAAACAATTAAAACAGCGTCGAAGCGTAAGAATTGCTCAATAATAATTCAAATGCTTCTACTTTTTAATGTTCCAAGAAAAATCCACCCGCAAGTGGGTGACCAAAACCAGAAAACGTACACATTCTTCAAAGCCTTTATTCTTCCACTTTACTGCCGCAATTAAAAATAAGCAACTCCTTCTATCCACTCCTCTTCTAAGTGAGGAGAGATGCCAGTTGTAACGTTGTGAATGACAACCTTCGGCAGCTAACTCATTTAAAATCCACAATTTATGCAACGAATTTTTAGCAAAAGTTTGGCGATCTACATATGTAAGGCAAAAACATCACCACATAAATACTAGCCAAAGACATCAACATAAAAAGTTTTCAGAAAATTAGAAGGATACATCTATATGCTTGAGTTACTATTTGCAAGAGGATGAGAATGGAGTTGAGATCAACTTACAGGAGGATGTTGTTCTTCGTCGTTGATCCTCGACAGTTTGCGTTCTCTGGCAGCCTCGACAACTGCGCTTTGAATGTCGAGTTTCCGCTCACTTACTTGCATCTCTTTTAAAAGACGTACCCGTTCCTCCATTTTCATGGTACGTTCATAGGTATATTCAGATATATCTGAGTCGGGCTGCAATATCCAAACCCTCAATGACAACTCAATCACACTAAAGCATATGTCTTTAGAGAGTGCACATAACAAGACGCGGGATGATGGAACTTCTATATCAACCAACGAGAGGAGAGGAAAGATTTGCAATCGTTGATGAAAACCGCGCTTGGCTATGTGCATATATCCGTCATTTTATCCAAACTTTAAATGATTTTGCTTATTGACAGTTTGAACATGAGAATAATGATTAGTAGAAACGTATCTCATATTTCCTTTTTTTAATTTTCATACTCTCATTTCAATGTTTTTTTCCTCAAAACTATCTCGAATAGCTCATCTTCTCGAGACCCATTTTTTATTTGAATATTACGTTAATTAGATCAACAGACGAGCATTCTTCACCGCATATCAAGATACGACACCATCTCAAACAACAATATGATCGCTGATCAATATTATAATACCACAACTGGTAGATCTTTTCAAGCATAGATACCGCCAAAAAGTTTAAACAAAATCAATAATTATCAAAGATAAATGGTAAATAGTTATAATACAGAATAAAATATAAATTAACCAATAAAATCTTTTCAACACTTTATTGCGAATAGTTAAAATGAAAGATTCGAGATCATATTAACTTACCATTTCAATAACGAAGATTTGTGCTTCAATTCGAAGATGATATAAGAAAATCTCGAGATCCTTCTTCATATTGACACTGTTATCGTCGACTTGTGCGATCGTAAATAATCGAAGTTTAGTGTTCTTCCAAGTTTTATTTTGTCGCAATAGGAATGGTAATAACATCAAAAGACCACCATCGTGTACAATCCACCAAACATCCAAGAAACCATGCATCTTAAATCACTCTTATAGTTTATAGCTCCCATCATATCTGATCAATTAAAACAGATAATAATGGTTTCCTTATCACCTTGTGATAACTTTAATTCGACGATTCAAGAAATAAGGCTTAAGAAGTTGCATTCAGTAAAAATAACACGTTAAATGAACAGAACAATTGTCTTAATCACTATGAATATCATTAAAAACGAAGAGTAAAGTAAAACTTACTTTTGTGGTCGACGCAGGGAAAGAAGAGACATTTTTTGGCACAAGAATAGCACAATCAGCTGCAGCGACTGCTCGAATGGTACCCACAAAACGTTGACATACGTGTTGTGAATGCATTTCATGCCATTCATCAGGCCATGCAAGCACAACGGTATTGTGACATAATCCACCCAATCCTGATGTCTGAAAACTTCTACGTATGAATCCTATTTGAAGTTTATTTTTCTTCGTGTTTCACCGACCGCAATCAAAAATGAGTCCTCAACAAATGAGCCGAAATAATAAAACGGTACTAAAAGTATGATCTACATGTAAACACTAGGACTTTTGCCTGAAAAAAGAAAATATGATAGAGCAGTTATCGGATGAACAGTTGAATAAATCCGTAATACAATTCAAATTAGTCTATGGATCACCTTATAGTCTAAGTAAGCATTTAAAGACTCGCTATCTAAATAGCAGGTAATGCTGACAGGTGTCATCAAATTTTGATCTATTACAGCCAAATTTTCACATTGCAAACACAAGAAACATCTAGAATTTAAAAAATAAATCAAATTTATTGAGAACACGAAAACGGTGTCCTTCATACGCATAAAAGACAACCGACAACCTAAAAGACCTAACAAGTACCAAAAATATGGCACAACTACGTGTGGGGGGGGGGGGGTTAAAGCGCATTCAAACGTCACCTCCCTATCAATGAGAATCACATATGCACACAAGGCGACGCCTGAGAGAGCTCTTCATAACGACTGATAATGGCGCAGTCAGAAGGGGATGAGGACGTTGGCCACAACCACTCCAAAACTTCAGATGCCTTGAAGTGTGTTCTGATTGTCTCTCTGAGATTTGCTCAATATTTCCATTGCTTCAAAAAAAGTTCCCACATTTTGTACTTTGTGTATTAATAAAAGAATGCCTCAAGGTTGCTATTCAATTATTCAAACATTCGATGAAACGAAAACGAAACGAACGATGTATTACCTGAACGAGGCATGAAATACCTTCATTGACATTCTCAGTGACTAGCACATCACAAAATCCCTTTATTTTATGCTTCTTCACTAATTGTGCCAACTCCTGAAATTATACATCTCAATTTCACTAGGAAACCGGTGAGCACTTTCTGAAAAGATTCAGCATCATAACTTCCAATATATAAGCCTCTAACTTCCAAATATACAACGGTGATATTTGCCTCAAAAATGTTGTAGCTCATTGCTACACATATCACATCGGAAGTGACATTCTCAGAACGTAGAAAAACTTAAACTTCAACATAACCCTTCTCCCTTCGACGAGGGAGGATTAAAACTATCGACTATTCAAAAAAGTCGACTATTGAAAAACATTACTTTTGGCACTACAAAAACTGAAAAATCCTCAACGCTGAAATCTGAACGATGATGCGATTATTTTTTATGGTGGTCAATGTGAGATGGTCATTGATCATACTATCAACTCGCGCATACTTAGAGTACGAATGAAAAAAAAAAAAAAGCTAAAAAAACTCAACGTTTCATATATGCGTGAGGATAATTATAAAAAGATTGCATAGACTGAAATAATCTATAAATAAATATAAAGAAGAAACTTAAGATAGTCAACCAAAAAAAAAAAAAAAAAAAAAAAACAACAATAAAGATTTTAAAGAGTGAAGTTGCAATCAAAAAAAAAAAAAAAACGAATATAACAAATTAAATATATTCATAGATTTGCGAATAAATTATGCAAATCTCTTAATTAACAACTGAAATGATGCATTTTCAACAGATTTCCTCATGAATTGTTATTAAATGCAAAATGCAAAAAAAAGAGTTATAAATGAAGCAAAACTACGTTATTATCATCGCATATAAAATGATTCGAAGGAAGTTAATCTTCTAAAAAGAGATTATTTATAAATTGTAATAAAAATTCGCTTACCGTTCGATTACTTTCGGCAAGATCAGGTTGCCTGATAAAATTCCCCTCAACACATCTCGCAACCAATGTGAGTCCTTTGCCGGCTTTCAATTGCGATACAAACGATAAGAGACCCTCTTCGCTTTCCTCGTCTTCGGGACTCAACACTAGTAATTGAGGCCGCCAATTCTATAATAGTACTATTTTTTAAACTTTTTTTTGCATTGCAAACAGGTTAGTATGCCCCCCTCATTAGCATTAGGTAACGTTTCAAGCGCCTTCTTATAAAATAAGACACATCTTGACAGCTGCTTATATGAGAACAATTAAACAGATCTTCGAAAACTGTAAAAGATTTATTCATGTCGAAATGTCCAAATAAATAGCAAGTGAGTTCCATTCCGCCTTAGTATAGAAGAAGGACACAACATTGTTAAATAAGGAAATTCATTCAACATCACTTAATCTCAATTAAAAATTGCACAATTATAATATACAGTGCAAAATTGGTGATTTGACTCTGATTTTCACCGTTTATTCTCGAGGACAAAGTAACGATTTCTATATTTGCATAGTAGATTTAAGAAAAAGGAAAAATAAGTGATGCCTCTTTATTCGTTACTAAACGATATCACCTTAGTATGTTGTGGCCTAGTGTCGATGCTGAGCAATGCAAATCGAGCCGCCGAAAGGCCAAGACCACGTAATCCATCGCCCCATTCCTTCTCCGCACCTGCGTATTCGATATACTGAAAAAAAAAAATCATTTACAATTCAATTTCCGCAGTTACCATCAAATAAATTGCAAAAAAAAAAAAACACTAAAAATGACTTCAGTAAAAACTCATTTAATGCTCAAATATCCACTTATTGATTTGACTCTGATCGTTTGGTCTTTCACTAAATGAATAAAAATTATTCAGTCGAAAGTAATCGAAGTGAACTATCAGTTTAAAAGATAGATGAATATACATGTTACAGCGGTTTTATATATACCATAGAAAGGTGATATGGTGCAAGAGTAAGAGATAGGTGAAGTAGAGTAAGCCGGATGGAACGGTTGAAGAGGAACGAAGATGCAAAAATTATTGAATTTAAAGATAAGTGAAGAACATTCGGGGACAATAAAACAACGAAAAGTGACCTGGGCAAAATAAATGTTTAAAAAACGTTTTGGCTAGGTGAATGCTTTTAAGCTGGTCGTGAAACGGCGCCCTCCGAAAAACTGCTAAAAAAACTTGCTGAACTTCCTAAAAAACAATCGAATTGGATAGCTAAACATGATTTTTGGGTTAGCTGATAGAAAGGTATCAGTAAAGTATATCAGAACATTGAATCGTTGGCTGACTATGACTGCATTTATAATCCGAAAACTTCCCATTGCCTCTCATTTATACGATTTTCGAATTGATCTTTGATCTTTCACTTATACGATACTCTTTTCGAATTCAACCATGAGATAAAACTAATGAAGAAAGTTCTTTTTCAATAATAACTATTTGTACGAATTCGTAAGACTTTATCCATTCAGTAATACTATGAAAAATGTACAATAAAGTGAAAATAAAGAAAACAGGAAACAAAAACACTATAAACAGAATAGGTGAAACATGTTCTTACATTTCACTACTTGTGCCCATTAAATATTGTCCCTTTCAGTGGTTCAACGATAACGCCTAATACCAATACTTAGATATTGATTTATTTTAGAATTTCTTTCTGCGAAATATGCGGATATAATTTTTAAAAAAAAGTTAAAGAAGTAAAACAATTCGAAACGGGAACCTTATATACAGCAGCACCGATGAAGATCGCTACAAGAGCGAAATGCCACGCCGAAATGAACATCACGGCGATACAAAGGAACGAACCAAGAAGGGAGAGTGACCAATGGAAATAACGAAACGATGGACGCCATCCGGGAGCCTTTAGAATACTTTGCAGAGCGCATGCCGTATTCACTCCCAAATAGCACATCAGGAAAAACCTCAAAACGCAACACTATCATATAAGATCGTCTCAAAAAAAGATTATTCTAAATGCATTTCTGCACTCATTTATCCAATTTGTTCCTTCATGTAAAAATATCTGCTTTACAGATAACTGAGGTGACAGATAGCTGTCACAAGTGTAATTGTAATAAAACGTTCACGTTTAAAGAGTTAGTAAATTTATGCTGGCAGTTAGACAAACGTAACATCGTTGTTAGATATATCAGTTTCCAGCTTACTACATTCCTATTTACTAACTGCATTTACAATTTTACATTACATATATCTAGTCGATTTGCCGTTTGAATTTTTATTAGTTCTTCATCGACTTTATCCTGAGGGTTAGGTGGAATGTTCACAAAACAATTAAGCCTAATTCAATAATAAGTTTCAAATATTTCAATACATAATTAAACCATCGATTGTTTGTAGGAAATAATTCGAAGAAATCGATGGAAATTTTTTATGCATTTCAATTGAATTCTAATTTGATAAAGAATGGGAAAGTTTTTTTTAGCAATATGACAATTATTCATTTCTCTTGCTCCCCTATAATTCTATATATTTTCTCCTTTTCTACCATCATTTCCCTAGCAATATTCTGCTAGTGAAAAAAAAAATCCGTATAAGTAGAAAATGCAGATTATATTTCTCTGTCTCTCAATACTCAACAATATAACACTACCGATAGACAACGGAAGATCCATCTGAAATTCATAATATTAAAGGGTGACTAGAAAAAAAATGCAAATGGAATTAAAATAAGTAGTAATTACTGTGTGATAAGCGCAGTAATATTCTCGATAACCGCGATAAGAATACCACATTCGCAGATGAAAAGTGTGAAGAGGATCGCCATAATTGGCTCACCCCTCGAATCGGTTTGCCGAAATCGTGATAGAAACGGAATCACATCATCACTTGCAATCGCCTGTAGTAAACGTGGTGCACCCGTTAACGATTGCATACCCGCACCCACTGTCGATAAAAAACAACCGATCTATAAATATGCATCTCTCTAAAATTAAACTTCCAAAGAAGAAATTCATTCCACTACAAGAGAACGATCAGTGTGGAATAGCAAGATCATTGAAAAAAAATTCAAAGAACTACAACAATTTAAGGATGAGGGTACATGAAATATATAGACATCACATCGCAATAATAAATCAACACTTGCAAAACCTTCCTTTAAAAATATATAAATGCAATAAGCTGTTTTCATAAAACGATTTTCTAGGTGTTTCATTTAATAAATACGTCAGATGAAACTAAAGAATAAATACGTCAAGCAAAAGTACGATTCATTGAAAATTGTTTATTACGCATGGCTGCAGCACGTAAGAAAATAATTTCAGTACTGACAAAGAAGCGTGGGAAAACAAAGTGCTAACTCCTAATATGAAGGTCATTAAAATGTAGTACTTGAACTAACTCATAAAATAAATACCTCAGGTTGCAGCTCAACAATCAAAAAAAAAAGGAAATGAGAGAACGAACCAAAATGATAGTGGGATGTGGTACAGCAAGTTCGGCGATCACCAATTTGCTCATTGCGGATTGTCCGAATTTATCCCGAATGAACATCTCCGATACCGATGAACCGAATAAAATCACTCCACTTAGATCTGTAATATCTTATAGGGAGTAGTCGTTGCTAATCGCTCTCGCTGAACAAAAAAAAAAAAAAAAAAAAAAACTGATTGGTTTTCATCAAGTATGAGATAATCCTCTAAATAACTACTACGGAACAAAGGAAACTAATAAGGCTATCTTAATGCTGCTCAACAAAAATATCTACAAATAAATGTACCAATAAATACTGTATTGTAGCCATTAATGCGAGAGATAGGCTCTACTATGCATATTATCCTGCTTAAAGCAATGAATAAGGTAATAGATAAATATTGCTGAAAACTGATAAAATGATGCTTCATTTGCTAAATCATTACGAGCCTAATATCGCTCTAAAGCAAAGGAAGATAGCCCTCCCGAGCCTCGTTTTCCTCCTATCCTCTCTAAGCAAACCGTTGCGGCCCATCAGATACCGTTGGATGGCGTTTAAAAATATACAAATTATCATGACTGCATTGAAAGCCGATTCCATAGCCATTTGCTGCAACGTAATTCATAACTGATATGAAGAACCTCTAAACAAAGAAATATCGCGGCACCCTAAAACATCACTTCAACTTCTTTTCCTAGTTCGTATTATCTATTACAAAAACGATATGAAAACAGGAAGTCTGGAATACACAATATTCCTGATCTATCACCTATCTGATTGCCAATTATATCTCTTAATTGTTTCACATTTGGTTTATCAAAACAATTAAATTAAAAAGTAAAAATAACACTTACAAACAATAGTAGTTGTTATCTGAGCACTAAGAGTGCCAAGTGGAATAGATCGTGATGCATCACGAAGATTACCGGAACGATTCGAGCCAGCCATTATACCTATAAAAATCTATCAAAGAAAAAACGATTTGCAAATGGAAAAAACTTCGAGAAAAGAAATGATTTCAGTGGATATTCATTAGATCACATAGGAAAGTATTTATCACGTTCTAGCGATGAAAATAATGTAAGATGCGAAAACATTAGCTAAAGAGAGACTGTGAGGTGAGAAAACGACCTAAAGATTTATTGGTACATTAAATACGTTTTATTCAATGCCTCATCCATTTCTTTAAACAAATTTGGGTCTTATCACCTTTCCAAACTATTCACCTTTATGGAAGTGATTACAGTATAGGTGAAAGGGAGGCGAAAGTAGAGGGGGAAGGGACGGAAAACCACTACCCGCATTGTTTCCTGCAAACTTCCTTCCATCTCTATCCTTAGGCAGAAGCATTAAGCATTTATGATTGAGTAATAACGAAATAGAAAATAAATTCCAAAAAAAGGCAGTTATAAGATATCAATGATGCGCATATCAATCATCATCGAAATTATTACATGAGTATATTAGCCTTTAGAAGAGATCAGCCCACTGCAACCAATAAAAGAAATATAGTCGTATCTACTATTAGAAAAAAGGTAGCTAGAAAATATACCTGTAGCTGATGGGAAGAATACACCAATAAGAATCATAAATGAAGTTGTTTGTTCGGCAAATATATAGAATCCTTGAGCATGGGCACGATCGGTTCTCTCACGTGGCAATTTCTCCTGAATATCAAATATATGGTACTATCCTCATTTTCAATAAAAGCATCGAAAGCCTGGATGACTGCAAAAAAACAAAACAAATGCAAACAGTTTGCTTAGTCGCGAAAATAAAAGTAGGAAGATGGATAGTTGAAAATTTGTAAATCTAAACGACAGCTGGAATTCATATTCCTCAATATATGTTCAAAAAATAACGAACGTTTAAGAGTGTGAAAGTTTGGAGGAATATTCACAAAGAAGATAAAATATAATCATAAATTAAATGAATTAAATAGTTCACCTTAGAGAGAAGCTCGCCAGCACTGAGATATTTACTCCAAAGATTATCAAAGAAGACACCACTCGCTAATCCAGGAATTGCGATCTGAATAGTTATTACTTGATGAAATGCGATCCCTCCTAACATAAGCAGATAACTAACATTTTCCAACTAATTTTTTTTCGCTGATACATAGATTCACAATTAAACAGTTACCGAATAGAATAACGACAAGTTGGATAGTAAATTCATTAAAGATATATGAAAGATCTCATGAAAGCTTTCTTCATTTGTATCAGCAAAGAGGCTTCGAGATGGATTAAGCAAAACATATATTATGAGTGAAAATAAACTCTTATGATAAAAATTCATCTCTATTGGAGATGGGTAACATGTCTTACTTCAACAATATATACTTATAGGATACTCCTCACCTCTTGACGTATAGCTGGTCCACTACCCCTCCAATTTGGAATATGTGCCATTCGCCAGAAATATGGTTCACATTGTGAGCTTGAATCATTTAGCACCGTACAGAAGAGTGGTTCAAGTCCTTCGGCAGTGCAATTTGGCACATAATGATATTCCTGACTAAATGAAACCAAATCGACTGGCCGATCACCTACCATGCAAAATCTGCAAATATCATTGGTAAAAACGCAATTCTTTTTTTTAAATTTATTTTATCAATGCCATTTCATTTGTAGATATTTATACTTCATTTCTTTCTCGCTAACTATCAGAATTGAAAAAAAAACGGAAAAATTAAGTAGAATAGTTAGAAATGGTTAAAATAGTAAAAATTTTGCACTAAAGTTCATATGCAATTATCAAATACGAATGTAGTATTACGCAATGAGTGCAATTGCAAAGATACGACAATGAAAGTATCCATAAAAATAAGTGCCTAATAAGTGTGAGTTTCACTAGCAAAAACTCAATCATATGCCTTTTTGCAATACTCTAATCACTGTTGCTTGCAAAATCAATGTATGAAATTCGATCAACGCCGATCATATTTGCAGCAGTAATTAAACAATGATGAGATAATTCAAGAACATACTTCAATGAATCGGATCCATTGAATTTGAGAAAAACGCCGATGAATGTGCATAGAATGCATGTCAACACCACAAATACGGCCGGTAATGCAAATTTATTCACCACCTAAAAAGTTTGTATTACTTCCATTTTATTTTATAAAAAAAGATATCTATATAAATATAAAAAGCAAATGATTCGACGACTATTCTTTAAGTCGATTATATGAGACGATCATTTACGCAACGCACTTGACGTTACATAACTTTTGCAATTCACAATTACTTTGACCGTTACGGAAAAAAAATGTTGCTTATTTTGAAAAAAATTTCGGCGTTACAATTCCTTGTTTTAATTAACTTTTCCCTCTCATGCTATGTGCCATCTGATATTGGCGCGGAGTGGGAAGAGAAGCTGATGGAATGGAAAGCACATAAATAGAGATCAAAAGAAGACTAAGGAAACTCAAAAAGAATAGACATAAATGCAATAAAATTAAGTCACAAGCAAAAGATACGGCTACCAGAAAAGCTAAACCGAAATAGAAGATCGCAAATACTGATGCCATGAGAAAGAGGGTATGCGGAGTGGGAAACGAGCTAGGACGCAACAGAAATTCAATGTTTTAGCAAAAAAAAAAACGCTTACGAAAAACTGAAATGAAAAAAAAGCAAATATAGTTGCAAATGGAAATCAACAGGAATTGTTACATTCCATTCGCTTATAATAGCCGCTGAAATACTAGAAAAGAGAAGATGCTATTGGAACGAGAAAAAAGAGTCGTTAATAAGACGTGAATATCACCTGAATTAATTACTAAAAACTGTTTTGATGGGGTAGTTTTCTTCCCGCAACAACTTTCTAATACCAAATATATCAATTATCAAATAAGAAATACAGACACACAGACACACAGACGGACATACGGACACACATGCATACAAACCACATATATATCTGACAGCAAATTGTTTAAAAAAAAAAAGGAAATAACAATACGCCAACCCTAACACCGGCGAGTACAATAATTCCAAGAACGATTAGAAGAATAGTACCGAGAAGCCGGAAACAATGATATATGTCTTCAAAAAGTTTCGCTTGTGGTAATAGATAGAGCTGAAAAAAAAAAAGAAATTTGCATAAGCATTGGTCAGATTCTATAGGCATGAATCATATATCCGCAATCACACCCATATATCCACAAAGCTAAGAAGTTCCTAGTTTTCCAGATTTCTAGTCCACTCATTTTGGGCTCCGCACTTCGGTCTTCCCTACAACGTTGAAAATATTTTTTATATTCATTAACGACTGATTCGACTTTCAAAGAGCAACCCTTTAGTTCATTCTCTTAAAAAAAAAAAAAAAACGATCTCTAACGATATCACTGCTCTCAGAGATGTGAGCAAATTATGCTCCTGGGCTGAGTGGTTAATAAACACCGAACTCTTAATTTACCAAGTGTTTTGTGATAGCCATAGAAAGTATGGAGCATCTTCCTATTATTCACCCCCATTGCGATTTTTTTCCACTATCTTCTCATTCAATAACGAATTGATACATTGATCTCGTTGATGAAATGAAGATACAATTTCGATTGCCTATAGACGTGGGAAATACTACTGAAATATTAACACTTTTGGCAATAGTTTTGTCGATTTGCTCCCTTCCCGACTCCTCCCTTTTCCGTTAGTAATGTGGCCTTCTCTGAGTGCAAATAAACAGGGAGTGCTAAATGAACACACCGAATAGCATCGCAATGGGAATTGCGAAGAGTAAATTACTTCCTGCATTCCCCAGAAAACGTCTCAATTAGTAAAAAAAAAAAATGCACTTCCCAAATTGCAATGAAACAAATGCATATTGACAGTTTCTTCACGTAGAAAGCCTTAGAAATGCAATATCTCTATGAGAAGCTTCGATCCGCAATGCCAATCACTGCTCATTAGCCAACGAGAAACGAATTGAGAGCGAGCACAACCCCCCCCCCCCCCCAAGCATTCAATGAAGCCGAATGCATGAAAATATGATTGCCACTCCGATAAATTCAACTCCAGCTTCTTACGAAGAATTCGTATACTTATCTATATAAATTATTATCCAGGAAGTATGGCAAACGCTTGATAGATCCTAGAAGTCCTAGAAGATGACGAATCATAGACAATCATATCCTATGATAACGGTAATGGCTTTATTTCACGATTTATTTTATATCACTTTATAAATGAATTGCGTTCATTCAATCGTTGTTATCGTTGTTCGAAAGCAGCAAAAACTCTCTATATTTTTGAACAGTTGCCAATTTTAGCAAATACATCATTGATAATAGTAACTTATCTGTTTATGAAGAGGCGAATTCGAAAGAAAATAAAACCTACTATAAGAATCTCCACTGCACCGGTGATATACATCGAAGCTGCAACAGTTGTACCCAAGAAGAAAAGAATACCCACTGCACCACCTAATTCGGGTCCTAAATTACGCGATATCATATAGTATGGACCCCCGCCAGGCACTACACCATTCGTCGCTATTGCCGATAGTGAGATAGACGTCAAGAATGTCTGAAAAAAAGTTCTATCATTGAATATGAAATAACTGCAAAACGACTATGAAGTCCATGAAAAAAGCATCGAAATTATGCACACAATTTTGATATTACGTTTCATTTTGCACATACTTCAATCATATAAAAGCAGATCATTGAGAATATACTTGAATAACTAAGTGGACAAATAACTAAGAAAAGCATAAATACTCATAAGGGATAATGGCAAACAAGCGAGGGAGACAGTGTACTACTAGAAGACTGATTTCTAAGAGCACTGCTATAAAAGCATTCCCAAGCTGCCATGGATCGACGTATATCCACTATTCAACCGGTGGGTCGGCTCATATTTGCACTTATATAGTCACCTTGACGATGCCCATCCACTAGTGGGACTGAAAATTTCAAAGTTCATTTGCCTCCCCATTCAGGTATAAAACGTCTTGTCACACATTTATTCTGCTTAATTCAGTTAATTTTACTGATATTTCATTCTGCTTTTATCTTATTGAATTTGTCTGACTATTCTTCATTTCACTGATCTTTGCAGTTCTACCTCAAATAAACTTTTTTTCCGCACATGAAAGGCATAAAAAGTGAAACAATTGAAATTTGTTTTTGGACAAATATTCTATTACTGCTACGATAGAAAAAAAATTAAGTTGAAATTTTTCGGATAAATCTTCTAGAAAATTATCAATCAAAACGAAACTAAAGATAAGAGACCAACCGATACTAAAAATTATATTCGCCCAAATTATCTGTCAAAACCTTCTGCAATCAGTGAATGATAAAAAATAAATCAATCTACACCAATATGAATGCCATCATAATTTACTTCGGCATAAATTTTTGCTCTCATTATTTCATCTAATCTTTGCTTAAAAGTAGTGCATATTATATCAAATATGGATACTTACAACGGAACAACATGTGAAGACGACGAAGAATGCTTGCACAATACCAGCCGTACCGATGATCCATGTTAAACGAATAAAGAACAACACACCAAAGATGTTCTGCATACACGGTAGATAGACACCTATTATCGTACCCATTTGTGCTACCTGAAATTATTGCATTATCGCAGCGACGGATATCGAAGTGATGCTATCCAACTTTATGAACCTTTCGTTATTTCCGGCTGATCATATTTTAGGTTCCACTACGATCAGACTAGGAAAAACACTCATCATCAAACATCGAATAAAAACGCCCTCCTTCCTATTTCCATCTTAATAACCTCTTTGCAAATAGCAAAGTTTATACGAAAAAAGAAATATCTAATCGACATAAAATAAAATAATAAAAGATCAATTAAGAGATCCATCGAATGGGATGAGGAAATAAGCGTTTTCAAATAAATATTTTTTATAATATATCGATCATTTTTACAGCTCTCAAGTACAACCCTAAGGTGTCCCTCTTTCTATCATTTGAAAGGATTTATTCAACAAAAAAGGATTTCAAAAATTAGAACACAAATTACACCTGACTTGATAAACTAGTCAGTGCAGAAAGGGCAGTTAACTTGGTATTCAGAATTTTCAATAAATCAACAGCTAAATCCCGTTAAAACATCTGAATTAAAAGCATCCACCTTTTTGGTGGCTTTCGAATTGCCTTCCGCCTCGGCTGCATTCGGCATGACGGCATTATAGAGTGAAAGTGATCGTAGCATCTGCCCGATTTTTTGTCCTTGGGCATTGTATTCTTCCTGAAAGCAAATTCATACATCATAACTGCAAATATTTTTTTGATTGATGACGTCATTCGAAATATGAAATTATTTAAGAGAAGATATCACCAAAATAGATAAATTCGACAATAAAAACCAATAAATTTAAAAGTTTTCTTATATAGGTGCATCAATTTTGTCATAGGCAACTATCAGCACTATCATTGGCCACTCATCTATCAAATGTTTCACAATTAATAGGTGCAAAACGATAATCAACATTAGGATCGGATATTTTCGACGAAAAATTTTCCCTCCTTTCATTAGCCATTTCCAGACAACATCGATAGATGCGATTATGAAAGAAATTACAGATCGCATAAAAATTGCAATTTTCTAATTTCTTTCTACCTCTTACATTCTACTTTCTACAGATCATAAAACTTCCTTCCCCACTTGAGCTTTCCTCCATCTTATTCGATCAAACCCTTATATCACTTTAAGAAAAAAACGGCAATATACCTCATAAAGCGCAAGACTTGGACTATGTTGTTCACAAAGTGGTATTCGTTCAATGCCACCATCTCCTGAAAATATTAAATATCCATTCTTGATGTAATAATATAAGCAAATATAAAATGAAAATAATTTTTTTTTTTTTTACTGAGAGAACGAATATTTCTTCAAATGATAGTATTATCCAAAATGGAAGAGAATATTATAGCACAAAAATAATTGTTGATTGAGTGAATATTCCTCAAGAAAAGTAATTAAATAAGAAATAATAGCCAGAATCATTCGGAAGTATTTAAGAACTAATATCATGGAAACCAATAAACGATAAAGATGATTTACCGATATTTTCATCGATAATTGACGCATTTATATTTATAAATTTAGATGAATTTTTCATTGATTTTATAATGATTAGGCAGAAGACTCTATAAAATATTGTGAAAACAATTTCCAATAAGATCCTTCATGAGAAGATATAACAAAATTGATCCGTCTATTTAAAAATGCTTATGACTTTACAATTGAAGTGCATTTTGAATTATTCGCATATTAATTATATAGTGATCTTTATTGATCGATCATAAATTTCCAGTCTGAATGTGATCGGATTTTCAAAAATTTCCACTCCGAAATGAATAGAACTCGACAATCATATCAATAAATTTGCATATAGCGGTGGAAAAAAACACGGAATTTAGGCCACATTATTCAGATGACTAAATTCAAATGCAAACGTGGAATACGTCTAAATGGTGGAATTACAAAAGCTTTCAATAATATTTACGCTGAACGGACATAATCACAGAGAAACTAGACAAAGTAGTAGGTAAGAGTATGTCTGAGATGTTGCTCTGTGTCTGAAGTGTCTGAAGAACAAGTAGAAGAACATTGATATTCTAAAGTCATTGCGCAGCTAATGAGGCAGCAGTGAGCAGAAATAAAGGCGCAATACATGCTTTCTGTACTATATGCAAGAAACGCGATATGTGCTTTTTGTAAACAAAGCAATCGGATTCAATCGGATGCTTCAATATTCAACAACAAAATAAAGAAAATAATGTTCCAAATGTTTCCGTCAAAGCAACTAATCGACTCCACCAATATTCAACTAAGAATTCGTTTTGGATCGCAAAATTATGATGCGGTTTTTGTGATTCATGAATTCAAATCATAAGACATACAAACACATATACATACACACACAGACATGAGTTGTCAGACATGCGATTTTTTAGCGACTATAAAAGAGAATAAAATGAGAAATTATGTTTTGTTTTTATTGAATACCTAAAAAAATATTATAGTGAAAATATTTTTGAAAAAAAAAAAACTAATCGAATTTTATGTACTGAAAAAAAAACGCAACTATATCAAAAGTATATTCTTCCATTAAAATCATCATGCAAATTCACTAAGAACTGAAAGAAAAAGAAACTCAATTACTGCAAAATCTTTTCCGAAGTACAAAAGATTATTTTCTTTCCGCCGTTGAAATCTCACTATTCAATACTAATGATGAGATTTCTTAACGTCGAGAGTAAGAAAAGAATTGTTCCAAAGCAACTGTTGGCGTCAATAATGACTACTAGATTCATTGCCCCTAAGGAATACAAATAATCAGCGCTTGAGTTGCTCAACGATTTCAAAATAAGCAGTAAACACCACCATCAAAATATTAAAAAAACCAAATTATCACATTTAATGAGCAGGTAAAATGCTAGCGGATATACCGAATAGTAAATCACTTCTAGGAACTCATTTAATGACCAGTCACATCTAATATAAGCAAGTAAGAAATAAAAAGCTAAAGTACAAAGCAATGGACAGCAAATAAATATTCTGCCTCATAAGGCGTGAAAATGGCTGCCAATTACATCCGTTTGCAGCTGAATTTTTATATGCAAATACCTAATGCGCGCATACACAAGAAACTTATTTCACTGCTTATCGATCACGCTTGTCAACTCTGCGCTCTAAATCCAGAATAGGTCACGCATTATGTCTTGGATCATAAACCAATCCCTCATCTCTCTATCTCACCTTTAGAGTCAAGTAGTGGACTGACAGATTTATGACCCTACAACAACCAGCTCAACCCAATCTTCTAGCAGTTAATTATGCAAATTGCTAACTACAAACCAAAAAAAAAACTATTAAGACATACGAAATTATAACAAGATCAACCTAAACCTCTATATCAATCTGCATGTATGTGTCTATTGATAGATTACTTAAAGAAGAACAAGGATCATTTTTCAATAAAAGAGAGAAATGAATTCATTCAATTAGCACAAAAAAGTTGCATGTATTTCACTTCAGAAGCTCTCATTTGATCAATCGTTACAAATAAAAGGGAACAGAGAAATATTAGCATTTGGGATATAGCAACTCTTTTTGGAAATTAAAGCGCAAGCATTTATAAACGAAATGATATGCGGTTAACTTTTTATTCATTAATCTAATCGATAGACGTAAAAATATATTTGAATTTCATTTCTGAAGCACAATCATTAGGTGTTATTTTTGAAGGTCCCCAATGTGTAGTGCTGATGTGCGAATCAATGCAAACGGCTAACATCCTAATCCACTCATTTTTCGCAATGCTCGCGAACATAGCTTCATTTAATTGGCACACGCAGATATCATCTTACGAATAAATAGATAGCCTATCGGAAGCGGTAATTCACTAACAAAGAATGAAAAAAAAAAGATGTGCAAAGACCAACAATTCGCTATCGCTTTGTTAACAATGATAGAAGAAATTTAAAAATAAATAAATAAAAATTCATAAATGATTAAAGCGATGTGAAGAATTAATTATTGAAATAGTTGAAAGGATCTGGACATAAATGACGCCAAAAGAAATGATAATATGAAAGAAAATTTTCTAAAATTTTAGTAAATTTATATCAAAAATAATTCTGTGCAGAAAAATCGAGAAATGCTTTTTTTTCAATTCCAAGAATATAAACATTTGTTTTTCCTTGGAATTTCTGTTCTTCTGAAAGTACATTCCCAAATGGGTCAATATCATAAGAAAATACGTCTTTATTCTTAAATATCGAATCTGAGAAGCAATAAACGAGGTAATTGTTCGACAGCAAAGCTTCTTTATTAGGTGTTAATCCGTGCAAAAAAGAATTGTAACGAGAACTTATTACTTAGTGGCCGATGAATATAGATAGTACTGGATTATTGAAGTATATCCACGGATTTTTATAGTTGATGGCAATATTCCAAAGAAAACACAATAAAATGTTTCATCGTTCAAATCGTTGTGGAAATGACTTTTTCTCAGCGTAAACTCATAGATCACTACATTCACTTTCGAGGTCATATTGCTCCAAGACAACTTTTTCACAGTTCTAATGGATCTAGGTTGACAATTATTCCCATCTCTTGTCAAATAGCAGATTGGTTGCGTGATGGCCACAACTATCTGCTCAGCATTACATATTACTTTGAGATCGATTGATTTCAAAGCAATAAAAACTTGAAGATTGTATAAGATGAGGTCGGTATTCGCATATCATAAATTCTAACAGCAAATATTACAAAAAATAATGTCCCATTGACTGATTGGAGCATTTTTTAGTAAAGTTTTAGTAATTCCCTCAGTGCCATAAGAAGCGACTTTTAGCCGCTCAAATATCTCGAACGAAAATCCCTAAAATTCTTTTGTATTTTTTCCCTCTATTACGTTCGCAGAGATAAAGAAATGCACCTTACAAATAATTTAAAGAGAGAATATAAGAAGAGTATATAAATAGCAAGCATCGTTTATTGCAAGATAAGAAAGTGAGCAATGTGAAGACGTATCGTTTTGTATATCAATTAAATTTTCGAAGTTTTTTCTTCCGCATAAAAACAAGTCTCATATCTAATCGATTCCAACTTTAGCAACAAATTGAACGTTTTAATCAAAAAAAAAAAGATGATTTAATTGGAATGAATTCCCTCATAGACGAAATAAATAGACGCAGACGAATTTTTTTAATATCATAAAGTCATAAATACTGAATTCCTATGCACTTCTCTCTGCCCCATTTCGGTGTTGATGCAACATGCAAACATTCACTTATCTTCGCGATTAGTCTGAAGCATAATCGGTGTCGAGCGAGCAAAGCGCTTCTAATATATGAAGTGCTAATCAGATTCGCCACAAGAGCGAAAAGTGGGCACCGTCTTGCCCCTGAATCCAAAATTTCCACCTCTACTTTGCCTCTTCGCTACAACTTTTAGAAGTAGATCCCCCTCTCAACCAACTGCAACAAACTTTCAAAGATTAACAATCTTGAAAGAAATTTATTTTCGAACATCTGAGATGTGATATGTTGCTGTTATAAATGCCTAAAATTTAGACAGCTAAAAATACCTTCAAATGAACACTCCCCCCCCTCTTCCCACCTTCCTAATGTTTAAAACATTGCTTTTTAATCTTTTAAAATTTATGACAGCACCGGGTTTTATTAAAATAATAGGGAAATTTGAGAACTTGATGTGTTTCCTAACACTTCAATATGCCAACAAAAGAAACTTATCTCAATTTTTGAATTAATATTCTATTAGTTATTGAAAATATTTTTCAACATATTGCTAATTTAATTTCTCTTTTCGAATTATGTCATGCATTATCCTCCCCTCCCTCCCTTCTGCCTCTTAATTTCCGTGAAGAAAAGTTCTTGTTTGTTGCTCTCTAATTCCGGCAAAGAATTCAAGCTGCACACCAAGACAAAAAGTGCTCAAATCAAATATATCAGCATAAACCTAGAGAACGAAGGTCGAACAGGAAGCAATTGGAATAATAGAGTGAATTCCGCGCAATATCTGTGTCCGTATATATATATATATATATATATATATATATATATATATATATATATATATATATATATATATATATATTATTTGAATGAATTAGTTCTATTTCATATTGTTCATTAAATTTAAAAAATCGATTGATTATAAATATTGGAAATCGATAATGTGAAATATCTAAGGATAAAAAGGTTACTATTGTTTACAAACAACAACCACAGACATATCAATAACCTTCATGCACTCAAAAGTTTCAATAGTTTTGTTCAATTTATAAATAAATAATTGCGAGTATTATTAAATACTATATAAATAACATAGAAAAGTATTTTCTACCTAATTAACGTATTCTATGCATTAAAGTCTAGTCCAGATGCAAGAATTTTCCTTAAGCTTAGATTAGAAAATATTGAATTTTCTTTTCCCTTTTTTGAATAAAATTCATTTCGAACGCCAAATTCAAAGTAGCGAATCGTTACGTTTGAACCATCCAAATATTTATTTAGCAGAGAGAGAGAAAAAAAAAAGAGAAAATGCTCGCTTTATTCTTTATTTCACTAGTGCTAGTAATTTTGTGTCGAAAATAATTAAACGTTGAATAAAAATATTCTTTGGAATTGAAAAAAAAGGAAGCAAATAAACTTTTTTGTTTAATTCATGCGAAAAGTAAATAAATTTTCTGTTTACTTCAAGCGTAAAATAAACAAATTTTTTGTTTACTTTAAACGGAAACACTAAATCGATGGAATCTCTCTATTTAAGAGTGCGTCGATTCCATGAAAATACCTTCTGAAAGCGATATAAAATGGGCTAATATCTAAACGCATGATAATGGATGAATTTAGAGGAGTTATCGGGACAGAAATCGTTTCATGAACGTTTTGTGTGTTTATGAGTGCAAGCAATCGCATCAAGAGTGAGGCATAATGCTTTAAGGCTTAAGTGTACTTGAGAAGAAACACACTCGTTCTTGCGGGGTTAGCCGTTCCGCTGTTTCCGTTTGCCCACAGCAAAGATCGATTCTTAAATCAACAAACGAACAAGTGCGACCGAGTGGTACGTTATTGTTGCTTTCTAGGACACACTTGCTAAGCGCTAACGATCGTTGTCGAAATCAGAATCCAAATACGTCAAGAAACACAGCAGACTTCAACTCTCACCTTAGATGCTTTATTGTGAACTATCTCTGTTTTTGTTGCAATCAAAAATAGTAATTATGTATCAAAAAAATAGCAATTATGAGGATGGCTTAGTCCAAACTTATAGCACACTATCAATGAACTATATCCTGAGGTTAAAATCATAGCCTGAAGAGCATTGGATTCCAAAAAAATGAATCCACATCGATTCATCTCACTTTTTTTGACGATAAATTCTGCAAAAAATAAATAAATAAATAAATAAATAAATAAATAAATAAAAATATCCACCTAAGCAGTTCACCTAATTAACGTTGAATTAATTTTCTAGCGATATTGCATACGAACAGAATGACAATAGAATTTTGAGAGAGCATATCTGATTAACGGAATATTCAGGTGTATAAAAGTCGTGACACAACATTTGCATTCAAACGCATCAAAAAAGAACGTTGATCGAAAAGATAAAAAGTTCAAAATAATAAAAAAAAGTAATAAAAAAATTATTAATATTCGTGATGAATGTTGATCGATTTATGCACTTAAAAACTTTCAACTACATATTTATTGATGACATTGATTTAAAGTTGAATGTAAAGCTTATATATTACCCCCATAACTTGACTACTTTTTCAGTGTTTAGACAACAAAACGTTCAAGATTTGTTGTAAAGATCGCAAAAATCTTGCACCTCATTTAGGCGAAAGTACCCTTTTTTTTTTTCTTACGATAAGCTGCTATCGCTGCTAATCTCAGCAATAAAATTTTCAAAACGCCATACGAGATATCAAGGTGCTGAAATAATGGTAAATGCAACCCGACAAGAAGGGATTCGAGGTTATTCACCCACTTCACGATGTGTTTCAATAGGCTGCAAATACCATCAACGACAGCTCTTCGATATAAAAGACGCTGGGGAAAAGATGTTTAAAAAAAATAAAATAAAATCCTTAATAAGACAATTTTACTGTTTGAAAAAAAAATAAAATAAAATCCTTAATAAGACAATTTTATAAGTTAAAAATTCTATTTCCTCAAAGACATATTTCCGACATTTCATTGCTCAATGATATCTAGCGGATATGCAGAAAAAAAAAGTGAAGAAAGAGAGAAGGAGAGAAAAAACGAGAGAGGAGAGATGAGAGGAAGAAGAGGGCGAATCTCAATTTGTTAGCGTTTATTTATTCGTAAGATGCGCTGTCTCTTTCGCACTCCCTCATGTCCTTCAAAAAAAAAAAAAACCACTAATCATCATCAAAGCTTGCTGACACACATTGAGATCTGCCGGCTTGAAAAGTCTTTTCAAAATATGCAAAATAAAATATAATTTGAAGGACGCACTTCAAATTCTTCGATATTCCAAACGCATTACTTTTGGTATCTTTATCAATAAATGAATTCTTGCATATATGAGCACACCTGTCTACGGATGAGTGTATATTTAATTACCAAACGGTTTCCCCTTTTCATACAACAAAGTCGAGTATACAATAATCTTCGCTACTACAACGTTTACACTTTAGCATACCTTAATTGCGATACGTATGTTTTATATATGCAAATAGCAAAAATATGTGGGTGTAATTTTTCTTTTCGAATGCGGAAATTGCATAAAGTGAACGTCATATGTAGAATTCCGTAGTACAGTATGCTACCGTAGTATTCGTAGTATGCTACCCATCCAATTTGCATTTCCTTTCCTGTCTCTTTCTCTCTCTCAAAAAAAAACGCCTGTTCTTAATTAGAACGGCATTTCTAGTGGTGTAGTTTTGAGCATTGCAAGTGAGCTTATATTAAGGTTTAACTTGTAACATACATTCAACACAAATAATATGCAATGAAAGCATTAATTATGTTATATAATAAACGGCAATGAATCGATGACCGATTGCATATCAAACTTCACCATTATAAAATTAAGAAGTTAGAATACCTGTAAGTGGGAAATTATCGAATTGTCTTTTGCTCGTCATCTCATTACATAAGCCTAATGAAAATTATCGTTTACATTCGTCAATCTGAGGTAGAAAATTGATGCTTCGGCGAATAGCAAATAGGCCAAGCGGGGGATTCGATTCGATCCTAACTTCAACGAATGACGAATGAAAATCACTTTAACGAAAAGGCGGTCCAAGCGGCGATAATTTCTGTATGGGATTCAATTGATGTCCTTAGGATGTAAATTCAAATAAGCCTTAAGGAGATCGCTAAGAGGAGCGCATATGAGATTTGCATGAAGGATGTGCACATCGCATTCGGCATACTCATAATTCAAATTCTCAAAATACTGCCGCTATCCCCATATCTCTTATCGTTAAAAACTGCACCAAATGCCAATTTTTAAATCATATGAACGCCAGTAAATTGGATCAACTTTGAAATGAAATAAGGGCTACGAAAACCATTCCAAATCACTCAGCGGGTTTTGGCTTACATGAAAGAATAAGGTGATTAGGTTCACATTTTGCTTTTAACTTACATTCACTATTGAAAGGGGTTTTTTTTGGCAAAATATTTTCTCCGCCGCGATGAAACTACTTTAGCTATTGGAATATGCAACACATACGTATATATAAGCTGTCACTTTTTGCAATCGCCGGGTATCACTGTTCGTCATCTTAAAAAAAAAAAAAATTGCACAATTTACTTCAACTGCATCAAAGTTTTAACGCCTAAAAACGAATCCCTCAAAGATTATCCTAATATAAAGCCCCTTGCACCGATTTCTGTACGAATGGGTTTCTCGCTAAGATGGCTATCGCATATTTTAGCGAGTTATCTATCAAATATGACTTTTTCTTAATTTGCATATGTAAAATAATAGAAGGTAAGGAATTACAACAATAAACACATTATTTACTGTGATTTCAACAAGTAAACTCATCGCTAAACAACCTTATTATACATTTATCTCATATTACTCAAAATAATATAAGATACGGTTAGCTGGATCGACGGCATCATAAGCACTAAATGAAAGATATAGCACTTGTTCTAATATGAAAAGCCGTATTCATCGTCCAACCACAAGGATGTCAACAAAATTTTGGAAGAGATAAATGCACAATGCTCAAATGAATCGCCAATCGCCCACTAAGTGTTTTATTAACGTAGATCGCTACCACTGATGCAGCATTATCCGTAAAAAAACCTATTTATCCCTATTAGAATATGATAAATAAAATGCTTAGAAAAAAAAAGGAAATACGTAGAGCGCATAAGTGCAGCAATAAAAGCAACATCACAAAGTCACAGTAATCGCTCATCCCGTTTGATTCGAGCGCTCTTCGAGCTTTTTTCAACGACGTATGAACCCAATTACAGCAATAATATGATCAAATACAGGAACTTAAAAAATTTCAAATGATATTCGGCTAGAAGCGAATATGAAAATGTGGTAGAGAAAGCTATTAGCGCCATCTATCAAAGCGTCATGTACCGATACAATTCGATCAGCGAATCGTAATGGTGATCGATGAAAGTACGATATTACAGTCAATAGAGACGATAGTTTTGAAGGCGATATTCTACTTGCAAAAAAACAAAAAAAAAACAAAAAAAAAACAAAAAACAAGAAAAAAACAACGTTATAAATGTCATATAAACAAATACTTCATCAAAAATTGAAAAAAAAATGAAGAATTTCCGCATCCATTAGAAAAACTCCTTTGCAAAGATATGGCTATTTGTTAGGCGCACATCGAGCAATTCATCAACTATGTAATCACTAAATTTTCCAATAATATCATCAATTTGTTGCGTAGAGTCCACTTTGAAGATTTCAGAAATTTCAACATTTCCGATTCAAATGGGTTTTGAATCTCATTTCATTTTTATATTTTCAATAAAACGAATAAAATAAGCAAAGATATCGACACTAATTGATGAAACGTATGCTTTGTTTATCTCATAAAAAATTGCTTTTTTTTTATGCTTCAACGAACGCAGCGTCATAATATTCTTTGGTCGTATAAACAGATAGAGGAAAGTACAATAAGTAGATGTTTATTTCCTTCTATAATAATCTATAGAGAATCTTCTTTCTTGTCTTTAGGTGATAAATTCAACAATAGAGCCGATATGAGTACGCGATTAGTCACATTTAATTATGATTACATGATGCATCTCAAAGATTCTTTCGACTTTTAGCCACAGATACCTCATTAGTAGTTTCCGCCTGAGTATGTGTGTATCGCCATCTATCTTAAATCGTGAGTATGTATCACTAGACATCTTAAAATCCACTCTCCTTCAAAACACAAACATAATTGCTTTGAACTCAACAAAGATTTCAACTTTCATCGAATCATATTTCGCTTCTATTGTTTCCTTACTTTTCATTATGCGAATATATTAAATATTCTTTCAGAACAACTTCACAGCTATTTCGTTATGTGTAAATATGTTATTTATTAATGAGCAAAAAGCAAATATTTACCGCAGACGGCAATAAAATATATTCACAAATCCGCAAAAAAAAACCAATAGAATTAAAGGAATTTCTATTCGTTATTTCGTTTTCTCTTTATGATATCCTCTTTAAAGATATAATCGCTTTGAGAAGTTCACTCGATCTTTCCATTGAAAAATCCTACGAGTAAGAAAGAAATTTTTCGACTTTAAATTATCCGATGGGGTTATTTTTCTTTTTTTTTTTCAATTTATACATTTCACTAATTCTATGAGTGAAAAAAAAGTCTCTCAACTTTGCAAATTACCTTCTTCTATAAGTCCTCATGTGTAAACTATGAGGTTATTCAAAGTATTGATTATGCATTATACAGTATATCAACTAAACGGATATTACGGGCATGAATTAAGGCCTATGAGTATCAATTGTTGTAAAGGTAGTAAGAGGATGGAGAACATATAACAAAAGACATAAAAAGTAAGTTAATGAAGGAGTTTCTGTGAGATTATAAAATAAGCATTAAAGAGCATATAAATAACAGGTATGTAGGTGAAAAATTGCTTAAAAATAGATCAATTTGCGCCTTTTTTTTCAAAAAGGTGAAAGATTGATGCAAACTTGAGCATTGATAGATTGGTTCACGAAAAATTTGTCAATAAAGAACATCCGTAGGTTTTTTTTTCGATGAAGCTGAAGCTAGCAATGAAATATTACACTAACGATTGAGTTAAGAAACAACACCACTGAGCCACTTAAGAGTGCTTTTGTTTGTATGGCCAATATTGATCTCTCAGAAGATACAACTTCAATACTCAATTTAAAATGCTTTAATTAAAGAAATAAAGCATTTCAATTAAAGTATTCAGCGAGCAAAAGTGATGTGATTAGAGAAAAAAAAAAGCTGAAGTCGATAAAGAAACAACCACCCAACTGATAGTGCAGATGCCATTCGGACATTTCAAGTTATGAATTGCATATGAATATAAACAAGCAAAGCATCTATCATATTCATACGACAAATAAAACAATTCAAACGCCCTTTCGTATGGCTTCATCAACACTAATCGAGAATATTATAAAAGAAGGAAGTCATACCTGCATTTGGAGTGGTTACCGGCGTAGGTACTTCAAGTCGCAGGTCATGATTTGATTGACCTACCGACGAGACCCGAAAACGATTGGGTACCGACGATGAGGACATGTGACCCTGCGAACCGATCAGAAACAACGCATGAGCCTGGAATGAAGCCGAGCTTATGCGTTGGCAAAATAGTATCATTTAGTGAGAGAGTGCAGGTAAACATCGCAACTGCGAAAGGGCACGCCTACGACGAGTGTGGCACATGAATACACATTTTCACACATAGACTTGCTTGCTTAAAATTCCGTTCATTAGTGAAAGTGAGATTATTTAACACAGGAAACGAGTACATTCAAGGTAGATGGCTGTCTTTATCTAACTTCCGTTTTAATACATTTGATACCTATATTTGATGAAATCATTTATGAAATATTTTATTATCTCTTAAATATCGTTAATCTATAGCTTAATATTGGCAGGCGATATTATTTTCATTAATTAATGCACTATGACATCATATTTAATTAAACAGAACAATATTCGAATTAGCATCAATACTCATATGATACTCTATAGTTTTGTTGTTAAGAAACTAAACGAAACCATCTCGAATTGCAACTTCGCTAGCTAGCAATAGATACGTTCAGCATTTGAAGAGGGCACAAGACGGGAAAAGAAACATTAACGTAGATAGAGTGCATTATTGCGTCTTTCTCTTTTCCAGCACCCCTATAATGTAAGTACGCAAAAAAAAAGAGGTTTACTGAACACATTTACCCCGTCCATCTTTCAACTCCCTAAAGTTTTTCACGATCACCTCATAGCCACATTCCACTGAAATTGTGCTCCTCTCTTATTTCCACATTACTAAAATCGCCTTCAATGATTTCTTGGTTGTTTTTTTTTTTTTTAAGAGACATCTTCATTGCTCATTCATGCGAAATAACATCCTAATTTACTAGTTTTTATGAAGAAAAAAAAAATTCAAGAAATGCAGCATTCGTTAATATGAATCGGCCAGAATGCTTGAGCATCGCTGGAATGTGGTAAGGGGAAATAAAAGAGATTTGATGAAAATATCAGACGTCAATTTGAGAGTTGAATATACGGACTTTTACTGACACTTAAAACACATACCATTGGAAGGTGAAAATATTACAGAAAAATCCAACAAAAACTTTTTCATTGTTGAATGTGAATGGAATACAAGAGAGATGTTCGGAAGTTTTCCGAATAACGTAAATTCCGAAAAAAACGATACATTCTCGTGGCAATATAGAATAAATTTTAAGATACGATCTAACTGCTATCATTGAATGCCGAGCTAATTTAAGCTATAAATCATAGATGAAAGTTACTTCAAAGTATTCGAGTTAAAATTCGATGAAGTGACAATAAATATAAAGGAGAAAACAAGTAATATTATTGCGTTGAGGTCATCTGCGCTTTTTTCTATTTCCTTTCCAATCGTTCCACTTACTAGAAACGAAACATTAACAATTCTTAGAACGACGAACACAATTCTACTAAGTAAATTTACTCTTTAAATATAAAAAATAAAAGCAATATCAGTACTACAAGTACATAGGAGCCACTCAACTATTGCGTCATTTCGAACATTTTGAGATGTGGATAATTACATCACTCACTCTCTTATTCGATTCACTGATCGACGATGGTGCATTCAACTGATAAGAGAATTGTTTCGTCTTAAAAATAGTCTCATTCATGTAGACAGATAATTTCATTACTTCACAATGAATAATAAAAAACACATTCATATTTCATATTTGAATTTGAATGACGCCTTCTATGGATATTCAAAGGACGAATTATTTCCCGACTTGCAAATGAAAGATGATCGATTATAAAACAGAAAAATGCAGAATTTAAAGCGATCATAAGCATTTCCAAAGTTAAGGAATCAATGTTAAAATATATATATATATATATATATATATATATATATATATATATATATATATATATATATATATATATATATATATATAAAATAAAGCATAAACATAAAGCCGCCACAATGCAGTGTATGAACATAAATTCAAAAAAGCGTTTCAAATGCTCCTTTGTAAGTAAGATTGAAACTGAGGGTTTTTTTTAGCGAAAAGCTTTGAATCTAACAAAAATTAGACAGATGGCAGAAATTGTTTTCAAGTGCTGTAAAACTTTACTCGTTGAAATAAGTTAAAGAAGTTATCATGAAGAAATGCTTCTCAAAAACACAAAATGTGTTTTATAAAAATAGTTATTCATTTAAAATCACTTGCAAAGCACGTTACATCTACTCTCTAAAAATGAACCTTAATCGCTTCACAAAATTTCGCCGATAAAATCCAATCGATTCGGCACTTCAACGTCTTTCATGAAAAAAATATAATCGCCTTAACAAAGAGGAGGGCTCAAAAGAAAAATACATTGTCGATTTAATAATCCAAAATTTTCCTTCTCAAAAAATTTTCAAAATTCCAACGTTTAAAATTGTCACTTTCTCGAGTGGTCTCTTAAATATTGAAGTTTTTTTTCTTATGCTAACATTGCCTCCGATTCTCGTTTTTACGCGAGACGTGAATGTTGGCCGCACTCTACTTTCTCAAGAACATCGTAAGCGAACGATAATATAAGCGATACATCAATGATATAAGGGCAGGGGTTCTATATGCATGGATTACTGTTGCGAGAACGATAATATAAGCGTCTTTAATGGAAATCATAGGAAAACTCAAACATCAAGCAGTGGCATTATATCCCCATATTTGGAAAGCTGTTCTCTCATACTTCTAAGGCTTTCATTCTGTTGATGCTGTATCGGGGAATATTCATATTATCAACGGTACAGCGCTATACCACTACTATATCACGGTATTACTTACGTCGTACCGATACAAATATAATATTCATACTCAATTGAAATTCACAGTTAAGGCATAACATCTTTGAATTTTCAACAGCATTTCCGGTAACGAATGCTGTTCATCAATCAAATCTGAAAAAAAAAGAGATCGTGCATAAACCTCTCTGACTGCTATATTTCAGAGGGGAAAACAAATGATCTCGATCGATTCAAACAAATGATCTCAAAAATCATTTTAAAGCATTTTTAAATACGTAGCGAAATTAATGCGAAATGAAGATGCCATTTGCTTTTTTCTCGTAAAAAATAATAAAAAAAAATGCATAAAAATTAAAGACGACTATCATCTTCAATTAAGAGATATGGGCAACAATCACAGCCGCAAAATAAATAAATCAAAAAAAAAACTTGAATCTAGCAAATTCATCAAAAGGATTTTTTTTTTCTTTTTTTTTGCACTAACCAATCAGTATCCTCTCACTTTTCTCACCTCATTTTTAGTGAATTGTAATTCAATCACGCTCAACCGTCGTGTAATGCCTCATTCAATGCTTTAAATTCACTCGAATTCTCAACACTAAATCGATAAGAAATTCATTACAAGAGGATTTCAGGACCCCTCCAGATCATAACTCTTATTTCAATTAAAATTCCCTTTAAAAGCGATCGGAATTGATATATATTTCATTGCTCCATTGCTATTCACCTTCCCCTGAGGGTTGTAAAGGAATGGAACTTTCCGACCTGAAATATCACCTAATTCGGGGAGGACCTGGCAAATTCGAATGGCGCAGATCGACTTTTTCGCAGCACTGCCTAAAAGTGGAGTATATTGCCTCAATAGCGCATCGGTTAAAAACCGATCAATGCAAACAATGAAAACAGTTCATTGAGGACGAATAAAGATACAAGTCGTTTACCTAATCATTAAATATTTCCATACAAACATATGCATCGAATTGAAAATTGATACGGCTCATACCTGCTATAGGAAAATAAGGATATACCGGTATTAAGAAGTCTCGTTTTCCGGAAGCCTCCCTTTTCCGGAACAGCAATCAATTTAGTGAGTGCGGAAGTTCTAACGCCGCCTTTTTGGCAACGCGACAACTATGCGCATAGAGAATTTAGTGCCAGTAGTTTGGTTCGACAATTTTAGCGTACAGATAGCCATAAAAAATTTGGCAAATACAATGAACTTTTAAATATGGTCCATTACCACAGACGAATAATACGCATAAATTTTCGTTACTAATCGAAAAAGAAACGCTTCAAAAAGCGCTATTCTCAGCCTCTATGTGAATGTGAACAAAAAAGTGCTTTGCATTTCTGCATTTCCCTCATGAGGCATTTTCATCGATATTTTATATAAATTTAGTGATGATTTGAACAACAATATTTATTTTCTATTCACGTTCAAAATATTTCATTGTGCAATTGCAAAACGAACGAAGCATTTTTCGAACGCAAATCGGATTTGAATCAGTGTTCCTTATCTCGAAAATGTTTAGCTTTCAAATTTTTGCACTCGATAAATTGTTGGGCACCTGCAACGCGTTCATCCGCTACCATTCCAATTTTTTAACGGCTAAGCGCCCCTTCACCGCAACGTCAAGAAGTCAAACTTTTCCCGATGTTTAGACTCGCCGGCGCCTAAACGGCGTTCCCAAAAACACCATAGAGCGAATGAAGTTAATTCAAGGCGTAGAAAGAGAAATAGGTTATGAATGACGATGCAAAAAAGTGGAATAAATTGTGTATGTAATATTATGCCCAATTGACACTGCTATTCAATGCATTAAAAACAACGTTAAGAAGCGGTTTTCCACAAATCAAATGCCGCCTTTTATAGGATAGTTCATCATTTCTTCGATTATGCAATCGCAGTAAAGCGGAAAACTTGCAAAGAACGATGCGCTTTACAAGAGACAATACTACTGATATTTCACGCCTTTCCATTCTACCAGTTAGTCGAAGGTACAGGAAATATATAAAACTAGAATTAAATTCCTCCCTCTTATAAAACCTAAAAATATTGAAATTCCCTCCATCCTACACTATACAACTCCCAAACTAGTTTGCGCATTCATGAAGGTATGCGCGCGACATTTAACTCCATCCCCTGCATACCAATAACCGAAATTAATAAAAAATAAAGGTGTTTTTTTTTTTTTGCGCCACCACAAATGAGCAATCAATTCGGTCCAAAACCTCTAAGCAAGCCCACTACCTGCAGGAAATGGATGTACATTCACCTGGAAAAGGGCTCAACAAACGTATGCGCCATCTATCCCACCATTAATCCCTAGAACCGTCGTATTTCGCTTAAATAACTTCAATTCAAAATGCAATATTCAGTAGCATCAATGTGCACTTACTGAATTAGCTATTGAAATGGACAATTTTTTGATTCAGATAACGTACATTAAAATACACGAAGTTCTTACGTTTCACTGCAATAATCCAGTACTTGTCAACTATCGGATTCAATTCCATGAAGAATGGTGATTCACTTCAATAGTTTTATACACTTTTTCCACTATCATCAAAACCCGAGGGGAGAAAAGGTGAAGCGGAGCGGTGGAAGAAGGGAGAAGGAAAATGAGAGGAAATGGTCATCTCCACTAGTTCAAAGTAATTAAAATGGGATCGAATGAACTCTTATAAAGTTGCTTAGGTATATATGCGTAGCAGTTTGAAGGCAATAAATATCTCATCCTTCTTATTAATGTTTTTTTATCCATTTCACTAGACGCGCTTGCAATTGGCATGGTTTTTACTTAAATTTTCTTATAACTCGAGCGTAGTTTGGTTGCTAGTATGCTTTGGATCCAATCGATTAGCAATCCACTCACCCCTTCAGCATTCCATTGCTTTCAGAAACACTCATAACATAGCGTTTTCTATTATTTTGAAAGTGCATCATGAGGGCAAAATTCTTCGCATACGTAAGTGATATCCGCTACGATTACACAGCAGCTTCCACTTGTGAATCAACACAAATCCACGAAAATGAAATAGTTCGTTCAGTATATTAGGGTCCCCTCCTTATCCCCTTTGCAATTTTCGTTGCAATAAAATCATTTGAAAGAATATCAATACGATTAGCGAATATTCCCCTCGCATATACAAGAATATTTGCATATATTTCCATAGAAATTAGCAAAAAAAAAAAAAGAAAAATTCTGGGAAGCAATATCACTACATAAATGATGTAAATGACAATTGAATAACGACAACTTTATGTTAATTTCCGTCAAACAATAAAATTCCGCAGAAATGATTTTTTAGTGAAATTACAAAATATCACATAAAATGATATTGATTTGTATTCCCAGCAAAACAATTATAGAGGTGAAATTTAATATTGATTACTTGATTATAAGCCGATATAAGCGTTACGCAAAAAGTTTATCGCTTTACCTAACGCAACAACCATCCCGTCGAACCAACTTATCACACCTTTATCAATGAATGCAACTAATGCTGATAAATATCGCGCTCGTTCTATATCTCTGCCCGATTTTATCAGCTGTTATCATTGCTAACCGCTGATGTAATGTCCCATTAAAAACACAGTGAAACCATATCAATACCTGATATCTGATTGAGAAGGTCTCTAACAACCTCTTTGACCATACTACTGTCAAGCAAGCTGTATACTATATTATGTTTTCTACTATAGTAAATAATCTCAATATTGCTCTCTATAATGCTTTCGGCTAAATAAAATGGAATTTCGAGACTTCTGGAAGCGATAGATTTAAAGCCCTATTCCGATAGTCTCGACGTTTGGAAACGTTCGACTTCTGGAGTCAAAAAATCGGCAATCTGAACAAAAAATTTTTTGCTGCCAACACTATATAGAGAGTCACAACGCCAAATACTTATGCATCAATCATCTCTTGAAAAAAAATTTTACAGAAAGAAATAAGGATGTCTTGAATATTAGACAGTCTATTTTTAAAAGAAGACGAAGGAATCTCTAAAACGAAAGAGGAAAATCTCTCAATGCAAGGAGGAAAACTTCTCAAGGGAAAGAAGAATACCTCTCAACGAAACGAGGAATACCTCTCAAAGAAAGGAGGCATACCTTTCATGTGAAGAATTTTTGTCCATGTTCTGAGACAAAAAGGAGATGAAAATTACATATAACGTACACGATATAAGAGAACAAGGAATAATAAAGATGAAAGTTGCGATTATAAGTAATATATAGTCATAATTTCATAGTACATAGCAGATTAACATATATTATTATGCGTAAGCGGTCAGGAATATGAAAAATAATGCGTCATATCTATAATGTGCTAAGTGGGCAATTTTACAGATGATGATAGATGGATGGATAAGAGAGCGAACGAAATGAAGAGAAGAGTACGAACAAATATTGTGGATGAGAGCTTTTGAAGTTGGAAATTTGCGAACGAGAGAGCTTTAGAGATGAAATCGAGTTCGAGTGCAAGAACGAGATCGAATTCGGGTGCAAAAAATGAGACTTACCTAGTGGAAGTAGTGCCACTCAAAGCGATTACTGCTAACATATGACTGCACTCGTAAAAGTAGCTATGCACCTAAGATGCAGCTGTTTTGTCAATGCAACACTGCTGATTCACATGGGCAAATAATTGAACAATTCTATTAGTTCGCTTCCAATTCACGGAAAATTTGCTCACCTTGCAATATGATTCCTTTAGTTTACAATATATTATTTTTAACTAAATAATGGTTATAATCATTTACCTAAGAAATTATAAAGAGGTCTTTGATTGTAAAATCCTCATCCCCTCCCCTCCCCGTTCTCGAAGAAAAATGCCCCATTTTCATATCTCAAGCTCAAGAAACTGCTACTGCATAGTACTAAAAATTTCAACACAAACGCCATTCTCGCTCCAATAAAATCACCTTCTGTAAACGACTCTTTGCAAAGCTGGAAAACTTATAACCCCATCACGGTATTGAGGTTATAAATTTCTCGGTAATATGATAACCATTTTCGAGCATTACATATAAAAAAAAACTTGCCAGACATCGTAAAAAGTCCTTATATAAGCGATAATCTAATTTAGAATAATATAATAAATAATGCAGATACCATAAGCAAGGTGAAAAGAACGAAACGAATAGCACAGATGGGAACAATTATACTAAAAGCAAAAACCTCTAATATTTGAGAGATGAATTTTGGATTAACCTTGAATTGATATTAAAATAGTACTCTGCTTAAGCAAATATTCAGCAGTAGAAAAATAAAGAAGAAATTTTACAACCGTCAAATTCTTTAATATCACATATGAAAGGCGCAAAAATTCTAATTTTATTAGCGAATAAAAAACACATAGAACACAGCATAGAGATAATTCGTAATCAGCATTTAGAAAATGAGTAGCCAAATTCTCGTTGAATTAGATATAACCCCCTTCCTCTCAAAGTCCCCTCTATCATATCAGATTAACTATCTTCCTAATAAAATATTAGTTCCCTAAATTGTTAAGTAAAATACGAATTATTTGACGTATAATTCCCGCCTGGGATATTGTTTACACAGGCAATGAACAAGACAATGTTCAAGAAGATGCATTACAATGAATGAGTGCAACTAGGGCAAATAGCACCGCTCGCAAGTGATTATTGGCAGCGACAGATAGCGCGCACACGCGCTCCGCACGCAACTACCTATCGCCAGCCGATTCTCTTGTTGTTGCGTGTTTTACTGCTCGCAGCCGATTGGCACAAGGCTTAGTGGAATCTCGTTTAGCTGTGGCTTAACGATTAAAGAGGTTCACCAAAAATAAGATTTTGAGTGGAGCTGATTTTTTGCATGCAAGCATATTATTCCAGATGCATAGTTATCCGACTTCTGTATATATTAGATAGTCATCACCAAGCATCAACAAGTGAATAAAACCTGTCATGCTGGATATGCCCAAAGATATGTGAAGTTTGTGATAATATCAAAAATATTCAACGAAAAGTTGGAATCTCTCTAACGATGCGGCATAACGATAATGCTTGAAAGTCATCCTATTGAGTCATAGACCAACATTATCCAAGAGGTGTATGCAGTTTATGCAAGAGCTATTAAACATCGAATATAGAGAATTCAAAAATCATGAACAACAATCTTATAGGAGGAACTAATAAATTTTGAGAATAAAAGACGAGAATTCCTACCATCGAAGCATTTAGAATTACAACTATCGGAAACTTTCGCCAATCTTTTTGTTCCACGAAAATCTCTTTCTCAGAATTCTGCAATAACTGCCTTGTTTGTGGAGAAATTCAGCGGATCTTAATTGAGAACCCTATTTTCATGCTGTGTTAAAATTTCATTACTTTCGTCCTTCTTTTCTCCCTTTTTTGCTTGTTTTTTCCCCGCAAAAAGAAACCCCCCTTCCATAGAGTATTCAATCGAGAAGTGACTGATAGAGAATGTTCTCAATAAGTTTTGGTTTGACGAGAACATTTGAATAATTTCGGCAAGCATTATGAACTAAAATTGCATGTTAGTACATCGCTAAAATCAAATTTCTTTCGCTGAACGCGAACAAAAAAAAAAAAAAATGATGCATTGGGATTTCGTTTGTGCAGCTTTAAATTTTGCTTTTCCTTCATAAAGCTAAAGAAGCGAAAGCTTTCGTCACCACTTCTCATTTTCATCGGTGTTGGCTGCATTTGGAAAAGGTCACTAAGAGGAAATAAAGGGCGCATAATGTACTTGGCCAATAAAGGCTAAATTTACAATGCCAGGCGGCTGAAAATCTTTAAGGAATCAGTGAAAACCACAGGTTTCATTTGACTTGATTTTTTATAAAACTCTGCACGACTTTTCCGACACCCCGCTGTTAGAAATATTTCAGTTTGCCCTCTTCAAATTCGACGCGAGCAGCAGTTTCAACTCGCCAAAACATATTGCAGCACAAACCGTGTTTTGCAATTTTCCATCTCATACTTTAGGGGTTTCGAATCTGCTTCCCGCCGATATCGTTAATACCCCCACCCCTTCAGCTCTTGAACTGCGATGGGCCGTTTCGATCGACACGTTATTGTTATTACTTACTGAATGCCTATTCGCTTGGATTTTAGTCTCGCGAACATTGTACTCTTATTTATTATCTATGCTCGCATACTTTTGGGACGTTGCAATAAATAAATAATAAACGAATAAACAAGTAAAATGACACATCTTATTGCCTTCATTAATAATTTTACTTTTATTCGCAACGATTTTATACACCAATAAAATGCATTCGTAACATTGAGATATCATTATAAAACTATGATATGAATATTTTGCATCGAGAAACTCATTAGTTTCAGTGCTTTTTCAGTATTTCCTATTTTATAGTATCATCGTTTTTCAATTATTTCATTTAACATCGAGAATGCACTCAATACTCAAATTCCCACCAAAAACAAGAAATTAACATCTCAAAGGTATTATGCTTCATGAAGCAGAATGACACATTGAATCAACTTATATCGAAAGTTTCTCTCCTATTTTATTCAATATTCCATTTTCATTAGAATAGAAGCGTCAAATTCATGAGAAAGAAAAAGTTGCATTCATTTTCGACGATGCATATATCTTCATTCACTCTATGCAAAAATTAATTCATATCCAAAAAAAAGTGGTACTTCGCTTTTCGAAATGCAATATGTAAGTCCTTTGATATAAAACAAATTTTTTTCTGAAAAATCCACAATTAGGATTTATTTCGGTATTATAGGTTTAAGCTTTGCCAACTATATTTGTTCCGACTACTTTTATCTTTTTTGTTGCAATCAAGATTTACCGAAACTATCGAATAGGCGAAACTATGCAACAGACTCAAGCTTTCGGTACCTCGAAAGTGTCCCCCTGCATCCAAAAAAGCTGTTGTTTTCAGGAGTACCCGAAAATATTATCGGAATGGGAGGCCAATGCTCTATACCCCATCCCTCCCCTCCTACTCCCCTCCCCAAGTGTGTTAGGCTGTATAAATTCATTTCCCCCGAGTGCTAGCGCTAGGGGCTCCGCCTCCTGCACCTTTATAAGAGGGCTGCCGCATTCCTTGATTCTCCAACTTTCATCCAGCACATTTGAAGATATGGATTATTTTTCGCAACAGCAAATCTATCCTATGCGACGGTGGTGTGCGAAAAAACTAGCGTATGCAAATCAGCATTCACCCAAGCCGCACACACAAAATCCTCATCGACTTCCATCGCAATCCACTGAGCTATTCATTAATGCAACGGAAGCAAACCACCCTTGGCCATATGTAAGGTTCAATCCCTCAGCCATTCGACTATCACCTATTCCTGGTTTTTTTCATTGAAACGGAATTGTTAAATTTTTGAACTGAAGATGTCCCTTTGCCACGGACAAAAAGCTCAACTTGTTTAGGCATTCGAAAAGGAAGCCAATCTCATATCGGACTAATTTTAAGAGCTACCCGCAAACTTATACGTTCTAAAAAGAAAATATTCGCCATATCCCTTCAGTTTAGGCTCAATCCATCGATGCGTGACGAAGGTTTATACAATTTTATGCTAATTGTGGGAAAATCAGCAGAACCCAGAGGTGAATAATTTCTCTGCATAAATAATTTCTCTAAACAGCTAAATATATGAGCAAGAAATCACCAACTCACTCTCACGCATACATCACGTTAATTGCAGACGAATCTGTATATGAAATTCAAATATGAGCCAAATTATGAAAAAAGCACTGAAAATTAGTGGAAAATCGTTACTTAACAAGGAAGATAAGAAATATTCAAAACATAAAAAGCAAATAAAAGAAAAGACATTGGCATGCGATCACAATGATCGAAAAGTATGTGTCAATTGAACATAAAGTGGTAGACTTTTGCGAGGTCGAAATGCTTTAGGGCAAGTAAAGAACGCAAAGAATCTAAGTGCTGAGACGATGTCGATAGCAAGTTCATTGCATACTTTGAGAACCAAAAAAAATGAAAATAAATAAAGGAAGCTTCCACACTTCCTCCCCCCTCCCCCCACCTATTTCTCTCCTAAATTGAACTATTATGGGAAACGCTTATGCGCGTTTTATTAAACACAACATGCTTTTGTTAGTATATCACTTAAATTTGCAACTATAGAAAATAAATTCTTGTTGCGATATCACTTCAGAAGTGCAACATCACTAGCAATATGATGGATATCGTTGGGAAATAAATGTTCATGTCCCTAGGGTGAAAAACATCAGGCCATTCTTATATTATGCACGCTCATAATCCACAAAGAACAGTTATGTGTAAATATTGTAGAACAACTTAACGACTATTCGATTCCCAGCGAAATTTATGAACATGTCATTCGATGCACTTGTAATCAGATGACAATGATGAGACATTGCAATTCACTCGAAATTATTTATTTTTAAAGTTTTTTGATTTATTTCATAACATTTTTGATTGCTAAACTATTACGCAAAGCGCAAAATTTATGCAAATTAAACTTGAATATTGTTTGAATTCCGATTTTTTAAAATTTAATATTAATTACGCTAGAAAAAAACCAACGAATTTTAACGGCAATTAACATATACGTATTGAATTTCATCGGTTGCTTGCTATGCCCAAAGAGTACAATTGCAAATAGCATCTTATGAGGTTTAGAAATGAATTTCATCCGTTTTATGGGCATTAAATAGAAAAATATTGATGAATGTGACACGCGTATTAGCACTGCTAATGACAGCTATTAAACTCGCAACAACGCTATCCACAATTCCCTAAACGCTCTCATACAAATGTCACCTCTAAAGTGCAGATAGGCAAAACTATAAGCAAAGTGAAAAAATTTGAAATATACCAATAAAATTTTTTTTTGATTAAATAGTCTTGTACTTTCTGCCAGCTGCTTGAGCTCACTCTTCACGTAGCAACTGTTTCAGTTATTAAATCCTATTCGAGGAATTTGGAGGCAAATTCAGGTCTTCTGAGACAGGATATACAAGGACAGGGTGATTTCTTTTGAGTGATCGTGCAAGAGTACTGCTGCCATTGAAGAGCAGTGATTTTATTGACAACTGTTAACTGCACAGGTGTAGAATCGTAGCATGCCAATCATATTTCAAATTCAGAAAATTTGCTTTACCGACAGATGTTAACTAATTAAACAAGTCACTTGTAAATTTTGATTTTTGAGACGTCAGTTACAGCCTGAAAATATGAAACAAGAGCTCGAAAAAAGCAGAGAGGAAATTCTTATTGGCGAGAAGGAAGTGATGCCAGATGAGCCAATGCGATATGCCTTTTGCATCCCGTTCACTTGACTATTCAGTTCACAATTTTTTGACAAAAATTAAAATACACATGTCTCTAAATAGATCGAACTATTCGCATAAACATTTTGCTGAAAATTGATTGTTTCATTGACTAGATCATTGCAAAACGAAAAACCGATCACTATAAAACACAAGCAAATCGGCACTTCCATATGTCTTCAACTCTCATTGATATTGATGAAGCATCTTCACACCTGTCATATAATATTATCCTACGACGCAAATCAACTTTGGCAGGCAGCGATGTAGACGGACATATACATATATGCACAGAAAGACCGCTCTTATGCATAAAAAGCCTTTTGTTAGAAAAATACATGCATTCCCAAACCTCATAATCAATTCGATATCTGTACGATCATGTAGCTGAAAGCAGCTAGGAGAGCGACTCTAATGAATGCTATGAAAACTTCATGCAAGAAATGGTGCTCACTGGTCATGGTCTATGTTTGAATGATTGTTGCTATATTTGAATACTTACAGCTATTACATCTTCGGCGTCCAAACCTATACGTTAGTGAAACTTAATGTACTCCGAGGTTATTCTTCTTTTCGAAGGGTTCCATCATTCCCATATCTAATTTCTTTTGGCCGCATAGGCAAATTTAGGATTTGCAATACCCTGTTTGATAAAAAAAAAAACTTTACACTCTTACGTGGCCACCCTTATGCATCCTCAAAATTGTGGAGATCTAGCAAATTTCAAAATTTCGTTAGTATACTTCGTTAATAGGCAAAGTGTCCTCCTCCTTCACGATAATAATGGTGAAAATAATCTAGAACAGTCGTTTTGATGGCCTCTTTTTCATTTTTTTGAATCATCAATTCAGTTCCCATCTTTCAACGGTTTCTCATATTTTAGCTCATTGGATGTCGTCTGAAGTAGTCCACTTCCATGTAACAATTTTCTCATATGACAGCTGCTACTAGCAAAAAATGTCTGTCGTCACTTACAGCTTATTGTGTTCTCTTTTAAAAGATGCAATGCATATAAGGTTCTGCAAGGAACGATAAATCTCGTTCTCTAATTTAATTTCAATCATATAGATGAACAGCTAAATTAATTATTTCCTCTGAGTAAAATCTTACAAAATGCTATCAGAAAGCAATCAATAAATACGATAAAATAAAAAATACAGTCTCATCTTTATTGTTCAAATATATTCGATTTCAATAGCTCTAAAGCCTCATTGGCTAGAAAAATTACTCTGTTGGAAAAAATTTCAGTTGTTTTGTCATTGGAAGTTTCGATTCCCCTGGATAGAATAAAAGATTTTTTGTCGATTATAACATTTTCCATAAATCAGAAAAAAAAAATTGCTCGGATTTGTTCATTTAAAAAAAATTGCCCCTCTGCTTGAAAATCGGAGAGATTGAGGACGGAGCTCGTTGAAGTGGCTGACGAATAAAGATGGATGAGTCAAAGCAAAATCCTCTGAGTTATGAATTAGTTACCTAAAGAGTCCCTCGAAAGCAACTTCCCAAAACTAAAAGAGAAACTTTTACAGCATGCTTCTAGCACTACTTATCTGCACATAGTACAACGTTGATTTGATAGTTTGGAAGAATAGATAAGATGCATCACCTACGTGCATTTGTATGGGCTAATTTCTCACTTCACAAACAATCAAAAATTCGCTTAGCATTGAAATGATGACGTGTTGATTTCAAAGAACAAAACAGGTAAGATAAAGCCTGATAGACTAATATATACACAATTAAGTCACTTTACGAAGAGTGGTTACATTTTGAATTTGGTCGGTTAAGTGATATATTATAGAGAGCACAACGATGAGGAATTGCAAGTACGACCTGACATAAACGAGATTCAATATAAAACGATAGTATTTAGAGTGGTGAGCGTAAGGCAGAAACCACATCTCAGGCACGAACATACTTGCCAATTTGCATAAGAAATTAGTGGCTGTTGAAGAACGTTTGCATCGGCACAAATCTACAGCGCATTCCTCTAAGTAAACCTTCATCGCTAGACATCCTTGCAATAGAAATATGCTCTAACGAGCAGAACAAGTGCATAATCAAAATGTGCCATCATTTTTATGCTTCTCCGATTCATGCTTATCGCATCTGCCCTCACATTTCTTGCTTACTTCCTCCAAATCTATAAATTTAAAAATATTCGTAATTCTGGCCGAAATATTTGGGGTTAGCCAACTAGCCAGCCAACCAAAATCATAACCAAGCATAAGACGAATGGGATAGTGATTCCTTACACAGATGGGAGCCAAACTTAGCTGAAACTTCGATCGACCTAGAGTTCATTCAATCAAGCTTAAGCTTATGAGTCAAAGATGCAATTCTTATCCATACATGATATTACATTTAGAGAAATCATTGCTTGATTTGTTCATTTCCCGCTCTTGAATCGAAATCTTAGCGGCTCCGACGCGGCTCCAACACAATCAGCAACAAAGGTGTTTTCAGAATCTCTACCACAATAGAAAGACGATAAAACTTTACGCGCTGCATGTAGGCAATAGCTTCTCATTGTGTTGACTACAATGAGGAACAATTTAAATGAGGCTTAAAATAAGCTCCAATACGCTCCAACAAGGAACACGACTAATATCCGGAAATTGAAATTAAGTCGATATGAAAATAAAAGAAAAATGTGACACAGCTAGTAAAAAAATCTACAAGTTAAAATTGAGTCTACAAAGCATTATAATATTTTCCTATCATTCTCACTCATAAAACCTGCTGATAACACGAATCATAACAGATCTATTAGCGATCTATTAGCGACTTTATATTTCATCAAATTGTATGTTAATGAAAAAATAAACAAATATTGGAAATTGATAGAAATTGAAGCGAATAAAAATTCTTCGTTCATCTAAAGCGATATGAACCTACGAAACTTCCCATGAAAAGTTCAATTCACTTTATTATATGCAGCATTCAACCCCTCAACGCAACGTTTGTCTAACGAAATGAAATCTCTTCGCTATTAAACGACTATACACGAGCATTTCTTCATTTCATTTGCAATTCATCTCAATTCAAAAATGTATTCGGCTGGCTGTGCTAATCGAAAATCTCAACCTAACATGTAATAAATCCTTGATTCCTCTCAAATGTCCATTTTTGAGTGTGATGCTTTCAGGTGATTTAAGGGTTATAAAAACATTTTTACGGATCTGTAGAGTGTTTGGGAATGATGGATTGCAAAAAAAAAAAAAAAAAAAACGACGCAAAAACAGAAAGACATAAAGATTGGATTTTGAGATAATCGGTAAAACGTCGAGCAGAATCTCGACTGCTCTTCTTCACTATCGTATAAAGTGATAGGCGTTGCTTATATCGCCTTTTTTAAGCAGCTGCATGTTTGTTGAAAATTTCAGATTCGCCGATACTCGTTTTGATATCCATAACATTCGAGAAAATTGAAAACTCGAAATTTCCAAGAAATCAAAACCTTATAAAGTGTAATTCAAAATGGCTGCTCAAGAGCTATTTCAACATTTACTGCTAATAGCTAGGCATCAATTCACACAAGCATGTATTCTTTTTTTGCCGGGGGGGGGGGGGTGGGACAGAGAACGGAGACAGATAAACGTCGTTACGGTACTTTTATGTAAATCACAGGAAGTTATGACATAACAAATCCATCAACATTTGGCTTATAGCTGTTGGGAATACATTCAATCATCTGCTCAGATATTAATTGCATACAAAAGTGAAGAAAATTTGAGAAAAGAAGTAACTTTCAGGTGTTGAAGTGAACACTAATAACGAATCACAACAATCGCCGCAAATCCAAGACAGGTGTCTTTAGTGGTAACTCGATATGCTATGTATGTAAGGCAATTTAGCTCTTTTTTTTAAAGATCAATAGCTGCTTTCACTCAGGCCGATAGTGTCCTACATTCCCTAATCACTCTTTTCCTCTCACCTCTTTCTACTTTGACAGTTAAGAGTTGCAAATGGAATGCTCGCATAAATAAGCACTAATACCCAAATATATCGAGGTACAAGCAATATGACGTCACGCTAGAAAAGTCTACAAAAGCAATTTGGTTGCAATATTTAAATATGAGTCCGAAGAGAAACCCAAATAAAGAAATCATTAGTAGTTTATGGATGTAGTGAACGGAAATCGTTCAGTGACCTGAGATATATTGATTTTCAGTGTACCTGAGACCCCACTGAACGATCGTCAATCGTAAGAACTCGAATACTAAGATTGAAGTAGCTGGAAAATAAAATAGAGCTTAACATGTAGTCGATTCATTCGTTTATTTGGAAAATGCTAGTTATCGAAGGAAATTTCACAGGTGTTTTTCTTATAAGCACATCTTAAAAATATTTTCGGCTGATTATCTTGCATCATTTTTTTTTCTGCAACTATTCACAAGCGATTATTGCAAAATTAAACTATTATCTTAAAACAAAAATTTACTACATTTTTATATTTTACATATTCTTTTATTTTATCATCAATTTATGATTTTCAACAATTTCAGCGGATAATCAGCGCAGGGCAGAATATTTTCAGAAAAAGGATCGCATTAAGCTAACGTTCACCAATATTCATGAAAGCAACGAGATAGGTATCAGAGGCTATGAAAAGTGAATGTAACTAAACGAGAAAATAGACATCGTTATGCATAAGACAAATCATGTTATGCCTGAAGCAAATTATGTCACAATCTCATAGGATGAGAGAGTTCTTGAGGTATTTGGTCAATAAGCCAGCTAGAGAGGTGAAAAATAGCACGTTAGTTGCGTTTTAACGATCAGCGTTCGCTGATTTGACGCACCCATATGAGCACTACAAATGTCGGCATATTTTCTTCTCAGCTATATGAAAATTGCTTGTCGCTAAATTGCCTTCAGAAATGCAGCATCTTGACAACTAAATGACTCCAAAAATGGAGAAAATTACTAAGTAATATGGCTTCAGAATGGTCTAATCCAAAAGAATGAATCGAGGAGGCTTAGAGACAATTGAGTTTTAGCTACCCTTCCCACATTTTTTTGGGGCAAAAGTGTTTACATTTATTAATGATAGATTTTTGGTGGAAAAATTCCAGCCGATATTTTTCAACGATATTCGAGATTTTATTCATAATCTGCTTAGCTAAGAAGACAGCACTATAATATCTCTGTAATTATTTGGCATAAAACAATTTTTAAAAAAATGTACACTTCAAGTCCTCTTCGATGAAACTGTAAAAACCACTCAATACAGATTTATTCATTCGAAATTATAGAAGAACTGAGTCTTGTAAAGCTAAAAGATTGTTAAGCCTAATATCAAGAAAGTTTACAATATCGTCAAGTCAACATACTCCTTCAGATGATGGAGAATATGCTTCAAATGATCGAAAACGCCTCTAACTTATTAAGAAATCACCTGATGAGATATAAGATAAAAACCTATACAAACCATACCTAACTCAAGAAAAAGTCATCGCGTAATCCGCTGCAGTTCTATGCGAAGATATAAAGAGCTTTCGTGAGCGCTGTATTAAGCAAACTCGGCAGTTACACAGAAATAGTACAATGCATAAAACATTGGAAAAATTTTTTCAAAAAAAAAATTCCTTTCTTTGCAGATGAATTCCGCGTTTTCATATGAATAATGCAAGCCTACGCGCTGATCCACAGCAAAAAAAAAAAGAACTTTCAACATCCCAAGTAAGATTGCACGGATCCGCAGGTTTCTTGAATAGATTGTATACCCTATGGGAACATCTTCCAGATATTTATTTACGATAAAAGCCGCAATTCACAAAACATTATGAGCTTTTCCTTATGTTCCAAAAAACGAGCACGCCACTGTGTTCAGCATAGATACATCTTTTGAACGTCTGCCGCAGTAACTGTATCAAATCAGTTCCATTCAAAAGTAATAGCACGCAAAACCGCAACTTTTAAAAAGCTGTTGATCTACCACAGTTTTATGCGAATATGGTACAGCATAATAGCAGTAATATTGAATTACAACCCCCCCCCCCTCCCTTCCGCCCTTACAAAAGCAAGTGTTTTCTAACCCTCTATCCCCGTGAGGGTAATCCGCGGAGGCTGCAAATATCCGCCGCTCCCTTCCCATTCTCCCTCACCCCCTAGGAATCTTCAAAGCGCAACAATTTTCGCGGGAATTCTTGGGCGCGGAAAATCACCTTGGCACCCTTAGGGCGGAAGGGAGGGGGGGGGGGGTTGTAATTCATTACACCACACATCGCACAAATCCACCTGCGCTTGCCAATTAAGGAACAGTTGCTAAGCGTTGACATCGGTGGCATCACAACGAAAATACTACGCGCCTATAGATGTGCCATTTAAGACTCAAGCAATCTGAATGCTTTTTCAATGTTTCTTCAAGATCCAACCAACCATCGACTGAGTTATTTGATATTAAAAGGAGAGGAGAAACAATTACTTTGAATTTATTGCAGCAGTACTTTTAAATACCGATCTTATTTAAATAACACTTCCAGCCAACATACAAGCATATATAAGTGAATATCGCTCTAACACATTCAAAGAGATTGGAAGAACGTCAAGCATATTTCAAAATTTACCTTGAGGCGTTGTAGTCGTATCGCCAATGTGCTAACTCGTTTCGTAAGAGCTGAGTTTTCATCGACTGCTTCATTTCGTCCCATCTAAGCAATCGACGATACTGCAAATAAGCAAACATCACGTCAAAAGAACAAGAGAAAAAATGTTGGCAAAGATTCCCTTATACCTTTCATTCTCCTTATCTGGCCTAGTGGTCCTATATGTTGATACTACCTAATGCGATATTTGTGCATAACTGTGGAATTTCGAGTATCAATCAATTAAAGAATATATTCCTATAGGCTCCAAAACTTATGTACATTTTACACAAAGTTTCATAGAAGCATAAAGAATCGAACATATAAACTCAACATTTATAAAGGCACCCTAGTAGCGCAATGTATTCAAAGAGTCAATCGGCTAGAGTGACATCAGCATGTCTTTCTAAATAAAATATGAGCACCAACGGCGGAAGCAATAACTCCAAAAGCATTTTATGGGGTTAAGTAAAAACGTTAGATGGCCTGATCGTCGCATGTGTTTCACCAATTTCACCTTCGTTTAAACTAGTTTCCAAAGAAAAAAAAGAAATTGTTCACTAAGTGCGGATGAGAAGCGACAAATCGGTAAGTGCACGAATATGGCGATCCTTTTCACAAGGGGCACACATCTATACGCCTGAATTGCTTTACTTTTGACAACTAGTGACATTCGCCAATATTGCATTCGTTTCCCCCATCTTCTCTGTATTTGTATAGATACCCTATAGAAGTATGCTTTTTCCGTCAAATGTCCAGCTGGTCACCTACCCTATAGAAGTATGCTTTTTCCGTCAAATGTCCAGCTGGTCCCCTGTTGGGCACTCTGACAAAAGTTTCACAGGTCAATTTTGGTTTTTTTTTGAGGGCTTGCAAATCCTTGCAAAACTTAAGTCGACACATCTAACTAAGCATTTTGATTATGCTCGTTTTACTTCTTCCCTTGGTTCTTTACTTATTTCATTTGTATTCAAGCAGCCAATAAAGTTGTGAATTTATTAACTGAATTTGCACTCTACTTCCCAAAAGTATTTCACAATTCATCTGTAATTCATCCAAGCCAAGTAATAAAGAATTTTAACTTTTTATTTTCTCCTTCAGATGATTCACCTGTGGAGGTTCACTCGCAATGCTTTATATTATGTTCTTATGAAAAAAATAATATTGATAATCAAATTTTAGCCAAAGCTAATCGTTCATCGCTTCAGAAAAGTTTTATCATTATTTTTGCTATCAACTATACATTCCTTCAACACTTCCTACTGAGATAATATTGAGCACAATGGATGAGTTTCCTTCAAATTTACATCGTTAATACATCCTAAATGACAGGTGTAATTATTTGTGATATCTTTGAGGTGATAAGATCAAAGACTATTAGTATATCGCTGAATAAATAATGAAAAGTTAGTGTAGAAGATGTGGATAATGTGCTGAAGAAGTTAAAACGATGTGCGAGGAGTGCAGAAGATGAGGGAGTGGGAGGAAAAAGATGAACGGGAAACTGACCATCTTGAGGCGCCTTCTTCCGTTTGACTTAAAAGGAGGTTTCTCCCACAGATTCACATCGGTGTAATAACTTGCATATCGTCGCGTATGCGCAGAAAAGCAGAAACGAAACATCGCAGCTAACGATGAGAATTGAAATTACACAACTATGGAGTTTAGCGGAATTAACGCCGATCTCGTTGAATGTGTCCAGCTGAAATTAAGCATGAAAAGAAAAATTAAAAAATGATCCTGCATGCTCCAATTATTGCTTGCTCCGCGATATGCTCCAACCAACGAATTGTCGAAGCCTGACTAAATGGCAGCAAAGATAGCTTAACATCAGTCAACCAAATGAGATCGGAAGGAACAGTGAGAAAAATTGTGGGTCTTTTATAGGGATGGCTGGAGAAAGGCCGTTAGTGGGCATTCGAAACTAAAAAAAAAAAATTGAGCGGTTCATAAGAAGAAATGACCTTTGCCGCAAAACTCCTAAGTTATAGACTTGTAACAATAAGAATCTGGATTTTGGGACGTTCTGCACAACTCGTGCTTCAAACCGTCAACGGTAAAAGCTAAATATATCTCTACCTTATCAGCGTTTCAAAACCCGTTATAACGAAGATGCATGGTTAATTCAGCCTGAACGAGATACTACAACGTACTCTTTCTCCTCTTATCTCAGAAGCGCAATTTCCACAGAACTTTGATTGCTTCGATAAAGATTTGTCATCAATATTTCTGCCGATGCAAATAAATACGCGAAGAAAGTTTTGTTGTGAAAACCTTTGAATATTAGCAAATCATCAAATTAGTGTTGTTGTTTTTGATTTGATGATGGTGCCATAATGCTGAAAGATTTCATCAGTGAAAACTTGTCTTCTCATTTCTTTTTGTCTTAATAAAACTTTAAACGATCATCATAAAGCGCATCATTCATAATTTCGTTCGCAAAACGTTTTTTTTTTTCTTCTGCAAAATTCCAAACTTTCTGCAAATTTCAAAACGTATACATCTCCCTTATCAATTTTAATGTAACATACTTCTTTGAAAGCATATTGCAAGCACAGCAAAAAAATTACGAAGAACATTACAATTGTGTCATCAATATATCGACGCTAATTTGAATCTGTGACCACCATCGTATATACTTAACTGTATCTCTAAGCAATGTTTTCCTTCTAAAGGCGAAAATTATGCGGAAAAAAAACTTCTCTGCTCATTTCCGTCACTTAATTCTCTAAGCTGCCACAAATCTTGAAGGACTTACATATACGCTAAATCAAGCTTAACTTAAGTGTCTGCCGATTTCCGAATATTCAAATTTCTTTCGGGTTCCTCGGGAACCCTCATATAAATGCTATGAAAGTAAAGGTAACCCAATATCTAAAATTAATTAAAACCCACAATTCGTAAATAGAAATTCTCCTATCGTTATAAGAACCGATTTCAAAGATACGATCGATATAAGCAATACTATGAAATACGGTTTAGTGAAACACGGCCAAGTTGCTTTGTAAAAATCACGAAATAGTACATATTAAATGCTACAAGGAATGGAGTTGTTCAACTAAAAGTTATGCGAAATTACCGTAAAATTGGAAGAAACTTCACATAATAGAAAGCAATTTAAACGTTGATTCTTAATCGGCGACAAAATTTGACGACAAATGATTGGAGAAGTGACCCAATGCAACTGGTGAGATATGTGCACTTGCATTTTGCTCACTTGATTAACCGGTTTTATAAAAATTATCAATAAATAAGAAAGTGCGCACATGATCAATTTTTTATATTTGAGCGATCCAACTATTTGTGTAAACCTTTTATTTAAAAAAAAAAAGTATTTTTATAAGTCAAGCGAATATGAAAATTTTTGAATAATATCTTCAAGCTAATACAACTCTTCTGTGATCGGCGTGCAAAAAATAGAAATATAGCGTTGTCTCATGATTTATAACAAATACATTCATAAAATTTCTTAATTCTAGCATCAGTGGTTCCACAGCTGAAACTACCTACTAGAAAATATAGACACACACACAACACATACGCATACATAGATAAAACGTTGCAAGATTGCGAAATCGTATACGAGCGAACGTAAGTCGCAACGCATCGATAACAGAGCAAATAAATACAATGACGCGAACAACGGCTTAAAATCGCATTATGTGTCAATCAAGCAGAGTAGTTGTTCTAAATATAGTCACATTGTGGGTAGGTAGAGCAAGAAAGTCGCATTGCGGGCGTAAGTAGAGCAAAACAATGTAAAGCAGCTAAATAGCGCCATGAGCATACTGTGTTGTGCATCGAGTGAACATTGATCATACGATGGTGGAGATACACCGATGCGAACTTTCCAAGGCTACAGTCACGAATCGACAATACATCTACGGGTCGATCAAATTAAAATCAACGTATCGATGAACGTAGACTATAGATGTTAGAAGAGAGATAAGTTGACGATATGAATACAAAGAGTACGTCAATTTACAGAAATGCAGATCACGATAGAAACAATGATCGATCATGATGCTGTCTTATAGAACAGAACGAAATGATAGAACGGTAATGAGTTTACCATTTACTTATTAGTTAAGATTAAAGTGTAGAGTAAAAAAGAAATAAATTAAAACATAACCACCATAAAACAATGAAATTACGAAAAGAAAATACCGCGTGTACAACGCAATTAAATAAAATAGAAATCAAATCAAATCAAATACATCATAATCCAAAAAAATTCAATTCAGCAAATACATTCACTTCAAAAAAAATTACACTTAGGTGATTACATATTAAGTGTATTTACAGTGGCAATGAATAACCGTTTTAAATAAGATTGATTAGGTGATTGCATGATCGATGAATTGAATATCTTCTAATCAATCGATTTTCCATTGGGTTTGATAGTGCAGCTTTTGTATAAAAATATAATTCAATATGTAGTGATTGCACTCAGCAATATGGATTCGCTGATATTTTAATGCATTGCACGGTGCCGAATGCACTCGCATTAACGCATCAACTGCTAAAATAAGTCTAAAATGAAACTATTATGTGGATCCCGTTCTTCCGCCTCAATCTGTCAAGTATATGTACTGCTGCTATTGCATACAAAGATCAGTTTGTCTTTTTGATCCCTTCTATGGTATACCTCCAATTGTTTGAAAAAACAATATGTAGAAAACGTTGGGAAATTCTCATTTTAGCCATCATGCAAGAAAATCGTAGAAAATTTGGAATTTCGTGGGATTTCTTTTCCTGTTGATGAAGCTACAACTATTACAACCGTAGCTTAAAATGCGTTGTGCTTTTATCGAAAACGTTTCAACGGAGGCAAAAGCAAACCAAAATTAGCGCAGTTTGGCGCAATATACGGTTTTACACTTTGCTCATCTAATCAACTAGTTTTATGAACTAGCAACAAAACATTACAGCCTGAGGAATGATGCATTTATATTTTAATTGATTCTAATACTCACAAAAACCTTTTATAAAATATCATTTTTTTCAGTGGCTTCACCGGTGCAAAATAAATATCCTATCTATATTAAAGAGCGTGCAATTTTTCCGCACTAATAACGGCTATAATTCTTTCGGAATACAATGTAATAAACGTGAAAGATCGAAGAGGTCATCCCTACTGAGTACATCGAATGCATCACGTTCCGCACCTTTCGCATCAACAGTTTCTAAGTTGAAATTACTGAACAAACAGATCGACAGATATGCAAACACCTATATATGCATAGGCAAGACATTCTGATAATGCGCTTTGCTAATGAGCCTATCAAAAGCAAAACCGTTATTCCCGGAAGGAAAGCAACACACTCTCCATGAGCAAAATAAACGAAAAGAACTCCGCTGGCTATTGTAAATCACATTCCACTTAATCTTTATAGTTCCGTAGAAGACGCAATATCGGAATTGGGTCGATGCTATAAAAGTGAATTTTGACAACTAAAGAGAACTTCTTGAACCATTCTACCACTTGTTGCATTTGATTTAAGGTGTGAGATCGCCAACGTATCTTTCCTCAGCATTCGGCGTAAGTCCACAAGGTCTACGGAATTCCTGGCCTCGCTCATGTATCCATTTGTTGGAGACCCATTTGATACCCGTCAACACCGGACATGCAGCGTGTCTTGTCCTCAGATCTCCTTCTCCATCTCTGGAAATTCTTTCCATTGGCATATCATATTGACTACCAATTTATAAATAAAAATTCGCAATCTTAATTAATAATTAAAACTCATTTATAATTAAAACTACCTTCTCATAATTAAAAAACTCACTTAAAAAGAAGATAGTAGAAGTAACTTCGAATTTAAGCTCATTCCTTACCGGAAGTAAGCAAGATAGATTACACTTAGGATTAGCTTAAACGCATGGGTTAGAAAATGTTGATTTTACTCAGCTTACAATAATTATAAAAAAATAGAAACCTCCTCAAATTATACCAGAAGAGAGCGTCATATTTGGATGGGAAAACGGCCGTTCCAAGATGGTTGAATACTGTTGCGCCACCACTTTCAACATCTGACATCTGCAATGTATAGTTTCATTAGGGAGCAATATTTGGATATGAATTCCTCCAATAAAAATAGAGGATCCTAACGGCCGCACATGAGGGATATTCGACCCCCTCAGTGAATATCTTTTGAGGTGACCGTTTAAATTGTTCTTCTAAGGCAAGAATTACCCGCGCTGATAAATAAACATCAATAATGATTAGATTTCGTAGTCATATTCCCTCATTTTTCGTCAAAAAATTCAGCGCATTCACCGCCAATTTAAGATCACTTATGTCAACCTTTTTTTTTCATTCTTTTAGCCGAATACTTAGACGAATGTTCAATCTAAAGCGTGAATCCGTACCGTATTGCAATTATATGTTATTATTATTCATATTCTTCACTACACTTGTCGAAAAGAGTGACCTTTTCATATGCAAAGATCTCTTCTGTCAAACAAGGCATAAATATCTAACGCTGATCCAATAATCTAGTTTTAATATGAAGCCAGCGAAAAGTGAACTCGATTTGGCAGATAGCTTACATAAATGAGAATGGTCGCGACACGATTCCCTGTGTTGAGCGTCTTGAAAGCGTTAGTGTCTTCCTTCTAAAAGATAATAGCAACTTAACAACTTACATAGATGAGTACGGTAGCGACGCGATTGCCCATTCCAACACTATACGGTTCCTTCTCGCCTCTCTAAATTATTGTTTCTTTCAAAGTTGTTGCGCTCATCATTGAAAATACAATTCCACACAAACATCAGCCAAACACATCGATAAACAAAAAGTTTCATTGATATCAATCTCGCAAAGTTTTGCTTCCCATTACCCCTCTCTTCCATATGACAACAAATCCCTTCATTTCGATTCGTTTCACTTCGGTTTCTATGACTATGCGAATAAATCTTTTAGCCATGTTTCTCGGAAACTTCGATCCATTTCAATAAACTGTCGGAAAAAAACTCATTCAGTTTGCGCAGATTGAAGTGTTAGAATTTGAGCATAAAAAACATGCAAATTTCGACGAGTTGAAAGTGAGGCAGAAACTTGTGAGTGCAGATGGTTTATGCATAACGTTAAGCAGAAATTAACGAATTTTTCATTAGTGGCGAGCACTACACTAATTTCACTCGAATATGGTTATTGGGCAATTCGCATCGCTTACCGTTGACATATCATAATGAGGCTCATAATGACCTCCGATACCATAATTGGCAACCTGAAAATAAAAGAAAAATCTTACGCGTGCAAAATCAAAATGTGGATCATAGTGGCCACCGATGCCGTAATTCTGTGCCTGAAGAAATAAATCGTTACACAAACAGCATAGGGTGGGAAAATGATGCTCCGAGAGTATTGACCATAAAAAGAGAAAATAAAGTGCTCTAGCAATATACGGTATCCATTGTGGATTATGAATCGCCACCTATATCAAGGAGAGCGTTAAAACTCAGCAATGCAGTATGAAGAAATTAAATAGAAAGAATATCTAAAGAGAGAAAATATCCCTTAGCGGTTATGGTCTCTCTATAGGGACCCTCAAGGAACAGTTGTACAGATGCTGCTGCGCATTTAGTTACAGCTTGGAAGACATTGCTGTTGTGTCAATAATTACTTCATTTCATGAATTTAAATCCGAGTAAAATACTTTTTAAAATAAAAATGAAAATGGAAAAATTCCGACAAAGTCCAAAAATGTAATTTTTAGAATTCCACGCGAGTGAATATAGAGGAACTGATTTCATACATAAACGGACATCACTGAATAAGTTTGTATATAAATTTGTAACTGACTGATTACAAGAAAACGGATTTTTACGAATGAATAAATAAAAGAAGGAAAAGATGAAGGAGAAAAACCTGTAATTCTTCGGCCGTTTCCTGATTCAGATTCGTCATAAGATCGATACGCTTGTTGATTCTATCGATGGCTGGATGATCGGTTCCTTTCAACCATGCACTATAATGGAACTATCCGTGTATCTCATCAAATGGTCTTCGGTTTCGATAGCTAGGATTAGCTTCAGCTAGTCGCATTATTTCCATGAGTGCGTTAAGTAGGAAGCAACATGAGGCAAATGACTACACAGCACATTCATCGAATGAGATAACGATTTTAGGCAGGAAACTGGCCCATAGAAAGGTGTAGAAATCATCGGCCGTAGTCAAGCCAGGTTCGGAAAATGCGCAGTTTACTTATCTTATAAATGAAAAGAGTTATTCTGCAGGAATGTGAAAACTGACTACTCTCGCCAAAACCTGCAAATATCAATATTGTAACAATAATAACTGAAATCTTGACTGCATCATGTTTCATTTTTCAAAAATATTTTCTCAAATGGAATTGAGATTTTGATTTGATGATGAATGAAATGAAAAGATTCATTGCTAGCGATGATGGATGGATTTCAGGAGAATATTTGAGAAAGACGGAAAGTAGCACCTCTTGCTAATACGATAAGTGGCGTATTCAAGATCACCGGTTCTCGCATTCTGAACGGTTGCCCTCTTCAACTGAAAACTCAACGAGCGCATGCAAATTAGGCGACATGCAAAACTTAAAAAATAGCAATACATAGAGGCCAATTAGATTGTTAAATATTTTCGTTTTGAAGACACCATCGAGACGAACCTAATAAACAATGCGATTCACAAAGGGAAGAGCACTCGATACATGCGCCGATTCAAACCTCTTCGAAGTACGGTAGTGAACCACTGCTTGTGATCCATCGCCCAATTTCACGGTCGCTCTCTGCAGCTATACCGAAGCGCTCACTTAGAGCTTATGTTGCCTACTGAATGTTACGTATATATGCTTTCTTCTAGAATACTATCTACGCCGCCTTTAGATTCAGTTGGATGTGAATGCCATCTCTTGATAGTCAACAGAACTCAATGAAATAAACCTATTGGATGTGCAAAATACCAAGCTTAGTGACAGGATTAATCCTCAATGGTAGTTTAGTAAACACGAGTATTTACAGATGAGTTCAATGTGGTTTTTCAAAATATAAGCTAAAATGTGCACTAGTCATTTCTCTTTTTTTGTCTACTCTCATTTCTACTAACGATCAAACAACAAATTGTCGATCAATTACAGACCTTTGCCATTTGCTCATCTCTTCTTTTTATTTTAGTTAGCTTATCAAAATGCTTTATCCATGCTTCATCCTAAACCATCAAAAACTGTGTAAACAAAGATAAAAGCCTTTAACGCATGTTTCTTACGTCGACCATTTTTCAAAAATTTTGTCCTTGTATTTGAAGCCTAATCTAAACGAAATGGTGCACAGGAGCTTTATCTCTACTTTTTGCTCCAAATGGGCCAAAATCACTCCGGCAATATAGGCATTTATCTTATCGTCTGTTTCCATTAGTATCACCGCCTACACAGAACCTTTCCTACGCATAAATTAATGCCTTGCGAAAAATTTTTGCACAGTTGGGTCACAAAAAAAAGGTCAGGAGATGAGATTTTTTTGCAATTAAGGAAACTACTTACCTTCGGGATGGCAAGTTTCTCAACTACTTCGATCTCATAGTCGGAGATGATTTCCTTGAAAAGCACAGCTAGAGGACTGAAGCGCAAGATCTCAACCTTAATTGGTGCCAGCTTCAGAAATGGGCGATCCATCTTCAGGTAGCAATACACTTCTGATTGCGCCGTTACGTTCACCTGCATTAAAAATAACAATAAGCTTCAGGAAAAAATTAAACTTGAAATAATTTTTAATTTTATAGGTACTCGCAAATCTGCACCCGCAAAAGTGCATTACGGCGTAGATTGAATAGATTGAACTTTTGGAATCATCGTCCAAAATCACATGAAATACATTATAGCTCACCTCTGAAGGTAATTAGCCTTTGAATAACATACCCGCTTCTATATTTACATTACTTTGCTTTCATTATAAACAAATGCTCTTCATATCGTTTCCATTTCCATTTAGGAGGTGACTTTGTATTTACATTATAAATAAACGACCCCTGAAGATCATGGTTTAGACTTGTCTTCTGCCCCTTGAATGCTTACGAGTCGATTCCACCGTTATTCCGCTTAGGATGAGGGCTGTAATTTACTCTGCCAGTTTCATCCCAATTAGAATACTAAAGCGAATGGTAAGAAAGAGTCATTAAGTTTGGTCAAAGCCCATTTACGACCGTCGCTTCAATAATCAGTAAAAAAATGACGAATTTCCTTCTATATTATTTTCGAATTCGTTCTATATGAATTTCGAAAAACTCCGCGAGCAAAACATTATTTCCTCAGCAATTGGTATTCCTCAATACTCTGTCAATTTGCAATGGAAAATGATGATTTATAGTTGACTGATTGCCTTTCGGACGTCTTATTTCATTGCACTTAATCATCTTACGTGTAGAGTTATTTGCAATAGCTGCAATTATATAATGCGGGTCAACTATGGATATCAAATAATAGTTGCCTTTTGTTCTCCTCGACAGAGTGCCTCATAAGCATCCCTCTCGGGTATTCCATCGTCCAATCGTTCCAATTTCAATGGTGGTAACTCGGATATATCTTTATTATCGTCTTCCAACATATCCTCGTACCACTTTACATTACCTGCAATAAGTTACAGTTGGTAAGAAATCATCTTCTTTTCTATCAGCATTTTAGCAGCGATACAATTCACAATAGACATTCATGGTGAGGAAGTCCACACAAAACTAACTTCTCGTATGCAGATCTCTTCTTGCTACATATGAGAGATGACTATAAATATCTGCACTGAATAGTGCGGGTGAGTTTCTCATTTCTCGTGAGAAAATGACTTCTGATCGGTATAATCAACACCAAATATGAATGCTATCGCTTTTTCTATGCAGACTACCGCTGTGTGATAAGGCTACAGTGGTTGTATAATACAGAAGGAACTAAAATGAACCTTTCGCTCGAGGGTGGTCAGGTTCGAGTTGGACGAGCTTCTTGGTGAATGCGAGTGCTCGCTTAATGTTACCCTGCTTATATAACGAGAAAGCGAGATATTCGAGGACGTCGCCTCTTTTTGCTGTTGGTGGGTCTTCATTTTCCAGCCGTAACTGCGCTTCTTGCATCCACAATATCGTGTGGTAGTAGTCATTCTGGTTATATGCTGCACGTCCTACCTGCAGCCATTCAAAGTTTCGTATTATAATCAAAGCGGCCTACTTTATCTTATACTAATTTGTGCGTTTGGAAGCGAAAGTTAAGATTGTACAGAAATTCCGCTTCCAAAATTCCAGAAATTCCGGTCGGGATTCTGACGATTGAAAAATTTCTATGAGGTTCACGCTAAATGCTATACACCTAATGCTGGGAATTTATAGCTGTACCAGTCGTTGTCGCCCCAACGACTGGTACAGCTATAAATTCTCGGCATTAATGAAAGTGGATCCTTAAACTGCCTCATGAACGAATTCCGCGTTTTTACATAACAAAATAAACGGTAGGATGAGATCATCTCAAAAAGAAAGGAGACCATTGAAATTACATTGTAAAATTACACAGAGATCGCTGTTATTTAAAAAAATATCTGATACCCGCAAGGGAATTCAGATTGAGAATCGAGTAGAAACATAACATCATCAGGTTTTTGTATTAATATGCGGGCAATATGCTGACAGAACACCGAAGTATGGGGCTACCAAAATGGATTACCTCGAAGCAATCATGACTCGTAAGTTGCTGTCCAACCGAATTGTTCTGAATTTTACCCGAAGCGAGATCATGCGTGTCCAGTTTATAGGTGTCTTGAAGCCGAAGCAACGCCACTGCAGCTCCGGTGAGGTCCTCCTCTTGAGGATATTTAACCTGCAAGTTGCACAACTTTTTCTGTCCGGATGGTGATCAAGGTTACGTTCTCTTTACTTATTCGACTCTGAAAAAGAAATCAGATCAAGGTGAGCGATCGTCCTTATAGCGACCACCAAGGTCGCCTCATAGCAATGTTTATAAGTCGGTTTACTTTCGAGAGCTCAATTTTTTTTTATTAGCGAACTTCGAACACGCAAAGATTGTCATGCTACGATGAAGGATCCTTCAATGTGAGTTTCTGCTCAAAAAGTTTTATTCTCTCTCCACCTCTTTGCTCCACTCGATTGTCTTTCCGGTCACGTAAAAGAAATAAAGAAGCATTCTAAGTTGTTGCCACAAACATCCCAACAATCAACAATCTATTTCCATTGAAGTGTTTTCAGCCATAAATTTCATTCAACAATAAACAAAACTCGCATAAATTATTAATTCTCAGAGCGCTCCGCTCAGACTTAGTGAAAATAAAATTGATTTGAAATTATCAGAACAATAAGAACAAGTAGAAAAGCACGACAAAGAAACTGGCATGATATGTGCTTTTGCAGTTCGCTCATTTTACTTAATAATTTCAAAAGTTGCTGATAAATAATAAAATGAGCGCATAATGCATTTATATTTTAACTGGCTCATAAAAACTCATAAAAGATTTGTTTTCTTTAAGACCGATCGATATAAAATGACCCCACAGAATGAACGCAGATTTTCAGACACCTTTAAGCGACGAACTGATCAACGTGAAATGTGGCAGCCGAAGTCATCTTATGGTTTCACAAATTCGCCTTCAGCATTATCTAAGTTGACTTTGGAGGACTAAATGAGAAATACGTGCAGCCATTGCGTTGTCATAATAGATTCTCGAAGAGGAAATTTCTTGATGCGCACGAAAAAGAAATCAGTAAAACAATTATGTCTGATGTCTCACATAGGTGAAGGGACTTCTTTCAATATGCAATAAACGCATGAAAACTTTTTGAGTATTTAAAGAAATGAGACATAAACGGCTATGAAATGATTTAATGGAATGCAAAATAACGCTCGACTTTGGTAAACAGAGCTAATGAAGAGAGGACATTTTCTTCATATTCACTTCATTAATTTACCAGTCAGATTTAACATCTCGTTCAAAATAACTCGAAAACGCATTTTAGTAACATCTGTAGTTGGTATTGACTTTGCAAAAATACTCAATACGCACAACGTTTTCAAAAAGAAGTTCGTTCGTGATGCTTTAATTCAACAAATATTCAAAATTAATGAAAACAATGAGCGCATAGCAAAAGATGGCGACAATCAACTGCATACATTTTCAAGAAGTTCAATTGGCCCCTGAGGGGGGAATATGGCTACTGTTAAGCAATCGACGAATGGCTTGTTGCCTTCGTTGCATTTTCAATTCAGCGCATTTAAATTAGCACTATGGAAAACTGCAATTTGCACTGGTATCATCAAATATAGACTCTAATGGGTGCATTTGTGCTATTATCATATATTTTGCTCATTGATGTATGTGGAAGTTGTTTCAAATGATGAACAACTTTACACTATTGGTTCTATTAGCGGGGAGGTCATATCTACTTTCCACATAGTCAGGTGTGCTTTTTTCGATCATTCGAGAAGCAATCGCCTTCAGATGCACAGCTGTGAGATGACTAACTTGAAATATGAAATATAAGAATGCAAATTATATAGCCTTGCTACAAACTGAATCATTTTGAAGAAAAAATATGTTAGAAAAGAGGCAGAGATATCGCAGAAATTCAAAGATCTTTGAAAAGCTCAATTCAACGCTCATCTAAATTTAAAAAAAAAATGGCTCAAACTAACATCAAGATAAACGCACAAATAGTCGTTCAGATAGCAAAAGCCGTAACTTATGAGTTAGTTAGCATATTCAAATTTGCACAAGAGTTAATAAATTTGTAGTTGAAAAAAAAAGGTTCAATTTTTCATCCATATTCGTAGAGGAATGAAAAAAATCCACCTCAGAAGATGCGACTATTGAGCTCTAAAAAATTAAGGAGGAGAAATTTCAGGGAAATATTTTCATCCGAAGATTTTATAAAGCTATGCAAATGATGGAAACGGAAAATCAGAATTTTCCGAGATTTTTTTTTTCATGCTGAGAAAAGATCGTAAAAACTTTCAACAGTGCAGTATCATCCTTAGAAAGCAAAAACAAGGGGAATTGCACGTCCGTAGAAATAAAGAATTGGATGAGCAAAAAAAAAGTTGCACCATAACAAGAAATAACCGCTGAGATATAGAGATATTTTAAAGGATTATGAAAATGAATAAATAAATCGACGATTCAAATGCTGTAAGAAAAATGCAAACAGAAATTATGAAATAATGAAGGCACTAAAGGATCAGAATCAAAAGTGCCAAATATGTGAAATTTCCGGAGGGGTTTATATCGATGAAGCGGTCACCTACTCCTACTCGACAAGTTACAGAGGAAAGTAGAAAGATCTGTACTGAGTATAAAATATCGTTGAAGATCTCTATAAAACACTCCAATAGTTCAAAACATATCAAGTCATTAAATGTGAGAAAATAATGAATTGAATGCTACGGTTTGACTAGCGCAAAATTGTTTCCTATCTGCATTTCGTTTCCAGCTGCATTTTTGAGATGGGCGGTTTACAGAAATATGGAAACTAGGAAAAGTTATAATTAAGTGAAGAAAGACGTGGATCACAAAAATATATCTGAGTGCAGATCAATCAATTTTCATCGCATATTTTCAAATAACTTGAAAAATGCATTCAGAAGCAATCTTATGAGATCGATGATTCAAAACTCATCCCCATTACGCAGTCCATAGGCAATGGCCAATGACATCATATAAAAATCATTTCGACATACTAAATTACTCTAAGCCGTCGATTCTAAATCTTTTCGTCGATTAAAAGACCCTAAACAACAGTTTCGAAGTTAACTTAAAACCTTTACAAACTTCTACACCCTTTAATGTACAACTAAAATTAACAATTGAGGAAAAGGCAATGATATGGATTTCATTTCCATCGCTTATATTGTTCTTCATTTTCTAAACTCTTTCATCTCAAATGGAATGCTATTTCAAATGAGAAGAGGATATGCTAACCTCGTCATAGTTGCGTCTCCATTCGGTGATATTCTTAAGGAATTGCTCAGCTGAATTTTGCATCATCATCGTTTCGACGAATTTCCAATCGGATGTGAGTCGTTTAATAAGCAAATAGGCGTTCACTGGATTTGTCACATAGCTTGTGTCCGATGAGAGAGCTTCTGCATTACGTGCCGCATATTCATTTGCCACCCTTCAAAGAAACTTTCTTAGCGCCATCTGGGCAAAGTGAAAATCCCCATCACTCAACTATCATAGTTATTGCAATATCTCGAAGGTAATCTATTTTATGGTAATATGTGTCGACATCAAAATACGTATTTTTAATAAATGAACATCCATATTTTCGTTCTTAACTATACTCCTCAATCAGAAAATTTCTATTTTCAATGGTGGCTCCGATTACCTGCATCTCGACCTCACTCAATATTCCAGCAACGCTTCACACTCAGCAAGCCCCATCAGCTGACGTATACGAATCGTTAAGATTAAAGAACGTTTCATATGCCGATATGCACATAGCCAATGATCGATGTGAGAGTGTATTAATGAACTAGTTGATGTCTGTTGAGTGCATTGTGAGGGCTGTTTGAAGTTTCTATGAGGTGCGTTAGACAAGCAACAAATCTGGGCATGTTGTTAGGGAATGACGCATTATGTCAGCAACAATGATCGGCAAAGTGTTTCACAAGAATTGATATTCGAGCTATGCTTTTCCCCAATAAATACGCTACGTTTACTGAAAGAGACTATTAAAAATTACCCTAGAGATTTTGTAATTAGAACAATTGTGCAGTAGTGATGACATATATATCGTAAAAAATTCTTTTTATATACGTTTGCAGAAATTAGCCGCAATTATTTCCATTGAGGCAGTCAACGAATTACCAACAATTTTGATGCGCTCAACTAAGACGGCTTTTTCTTAATGAATCAACAGTATCACTGCTGTGAAACAAATGCAATGCGATAATATAAGCAATGGTCAAAGAAAATAACGACAATTATTGTTTCCTCTCAGAGAAAAAATTCGAATAGTTCATAAATCATATCGGTTGAGGATGTTTCAAAGCAAATTTTTCGAGGCATTGCATTCAAGAGGCCAACCCCATCAAATATGCATCCAATGTTTCTTGTGAGATAAATCATATGTTTATCTCACTTTACAGAGATTTTGAATAAATAACTGAGATTATAACAACTACTTGCGCATTATAAGTGCTAAGCGGTATTACTTTTTTAGTTGTTGAAGACGTTCCAGCTCAGAGTCAATATAAGCGGAAATCACCGATGTGACTTCTTTCTCGGCACCAAGCAAATTCTGTAGATCGGCCACAGCAGTGAATATATCCGCAACACATATCGTTGATAACACGGCAAATATTACCAAAATCAGCATTGATACAAAGCACTTCAGATTCGTACGATTGTCGTTAAATCAGCTGAGCTAAACTATCAGAATTTTTTAGTGGTCAAAGATGCAGATAACGATATGATATCAACTGCTGATAATAGAACGATGTGGTACTATTTAATGCAAAACAACATAATCAATGAGACTTTAGAAGCGAAATCGACGAGGCAAGTAGGCGAAATAACAAAATTCTTCAGCCAGTTATTGCTTGACATCTCGCGGATGTTCATGGACGACACGAAATATCTACGAACTGGGCATAAATATACAATATTGACGCAAATTTTAATAACGATCATAGTGAAAAACTTAGTTTGAGCCGATAATGCACCACTGAGCACGTTGAGTGCATGAAATATCATAGGAGGACAACAATATAATATTCATTGTGCAGACGGATATTATTGAAATATTTGAAAGAGAGTGCCGAATTTTTTTAGAAAGCGTTTTATAATATATCATCTGGAAAGTGGCATTTGAAGAGATTGATTTAATCCTCTCAAAGGAGGCATCCTGAAGCGATTTATAGTCTCACTCGTGCGATTGCCGTTTGTTTTGCAATTGAAATTATCACTTAGCATGTAAACAAAGCAACGGCACGTGAACTTTGCAGCTGAAGGCAATCCGGTAAGATAATACAGCTCAAAAAAAAACATAACCAGTTAAAGCCAAAAATTACCATCACAGCCTCATTTTTGTGCCATCAGAAACAACTATTCTTTGTTTAGCCTCGAAATCAAAAGACTCAGGAAAGACTCATATTTTGTCTCCACTGTCGTTAGATTCTCACTCTCAGAATGAAGGCATAAATAAGGCGATCTACTGATTTAATTCAAATTTAGCATTTGAATATGATCGCCAAACCTTTTCTTACATTCAAAAGCACAATTCAGTAAAGCCAAAAGAAAAAACTATTATGCACATAATGGTTACAAACTTTACAGTGAATGGACATATTAAGTGGGGCGGCAGAGGGGAAATGCGACTTGGAAGGATGCAGTGCTTTTAGACGAGAGGCGAAGAAGATATGCGTAAATGACCCGTATGAGACTATATTTATGCGTAGGAAATTATGCGATCGGCGAATCGCCAGAACACGCCACATACTCTGGTGCTCATCAATCCAACGTCGCCGATCGGGTTTGGCGATCTTCAATAGCGACGCATGCCACTTCTACAGAATTCGTTTCACTGACGTCCACTAGTTTAACGAATCGATACGAAACATATAATACGTCACCAAAAACGAACAACGCAAATATCCACATAGAATAAAATATTTAAGGGGCGCAAAATTAAAGCAATCAAGCAATTGCTGCTGTATCCTTGTTCACCTTGTAGTGAATACTGTATCTTCTCTTAGCACACTAACTGCACGTTCAACAGAGACTTCACGCAATTGCCACTGACAAGATCTACTGCTTAGTTGTCTTTCACATTGCTCACCACTCACATTACACAACAACAATGAACTTCTCTAATGAAAACCACGAATTATATTTGAAATTGTAAAGGCATTAAATATTTATGGATTTAAATTATGATCTATAAGTGACGATTTGATATAACTATCGATAAATTTCTTAATAGCCAACAGATCGAAGATCGACATCGAATCCCTCTAATTTTTTTTTTTATCGATTATAAATGAGTCAACGAGTAGATCGATTGGCGAACAGTCGTTATCTCTGTTATACTGCTAATAAAGATGTGATATAATGATTTCACAATACTTTCTTATCGTTTTAAAGAATTCTATAATGGACGATTACTAATATCGATTGAGTCAACTGTTGTTTACGAAGATTTTCGACCAGTATTGCAGTTATATTTAAAAAAGGACTACGCTTAAATAAACGACCTTCTGAATCACCAAAAAATAATTAAAGAAAAATTAAGTGACTTCAGACAAGACCTATTTATTGCTTGATCTAGCATTTCGTAGCTGATAATCGCCGCTTGTGTGCCCTTATTTCATCTCTCTCTACCGATGATATATCGACTATTAAACAATCAACCTACTCTCCTATCTACTCGAGTCATAGATGGTAGATGTTCACATTTATGATACTAGAGTAGTATTTGCAAATAGATTTGCTTTAGAATGGACAGACCATGAATACCACCCACAGCGCTTAGAAAAAATTGTTCACAATCAGCGAGAACAAAAAAAGATCTCAGTGAAATAACGCCACACTATTATAGTAAAGTCGCTCTGATATAACGATTTGTTGTAATTATTATGGATTTAATTTTTCTTACTCGCTATTCAATAAAGTTTCTTCAATACAGCGTTCTCTTGAACGGTTAATTGCAGTTGGAATCGATCCGAAAATTTTGTAATTAGAGAGATAATTATAATCACAAGCAATATATCAATCACTCTTTCTAAGTAATCAACGATATTGCTAATTATGAATGAAAAATAATAAAAAGAAGTTTAGCAATCATTGGCCACAAGGTGCATCTAAACAATACGTGCAATAAAATATTTGCAAAATGTGCACAGTATGTGCAAAAAATATGCGCAGGTATATGTAACAATAAAGTCAGAAGTGAGCAATTAAATTTGTCTACTAGCATCGGTTTAGCGGTCGTTGGCCATGTCTCATTGCACATTGCATCCAAACAACTAATTTTTGCATTTCCCATTCTTGATGGTCAATACATCAGTTTATATCGTCCTTATACCCTCAACAACATTCATTAGTATCTAAAATCCAATCATACTTTCCCAAACAACTACTTTTGTTTACAGAGCATTACAACAGAGAACGTCCTAGAATGCAAGGATTCCTAAACTCAGCACATTATGTACGTCATTTCAAAAAACTATTAGATGAAATTGATAGAATTTTTAAACAGAACGGATATTTGAACGATGTTAAATATAATTTTGTGCTCATCTCTATCGCAGTTTGATCCACAAACCACTACAAAGTGGAATCTAAGCAGCAAACAAAAAAAAAAATCATTTTATTCTATAGCAATTCGTTTTCGGAATATGAATTTCAATACAAAATAGTTTCAAAGAGAAATATGACCAACATTTGTTTCATTTTATTGTTAAGAAGTCGGCCATTTTATCGCCTACAGAGTTTCAATTATCTGAAAAGTCGGATAGTCATTTCGAAAAGATAACTTATTTCCTTAAAGAAAAGGGAGAAATAAATCGAACATTTAAGATACAAATATAAAGACCTGTCTAGAGTCGCATGAAATCGATTTAGAAGGCCACCAACTGAAAAGAGATTCAATTCATGACCTATCCAAAGACCTTCATGGTAAAATATTTCTGAAATTTAAGTCGAATCCAGACAGTGCACTTCCAACTGGCTCAACAAAATGCGCCAGTCAATTGAATAGACATCAGTGAAAAAGGTCAGTAAGACTCTAAAGCTACATCATTCAACGATGCCAACTGATAAACTTATAACTGCGCACGAAGTGGTACAAGTAAATTTATGTTCTCGGCACTGTGAAAACTTCGCACCTATCAGCTGGCGATAACCCTCTCTTAGCTTAATGCGCCATTGTTCAAGCTTCACTTTAAACTGAATCACATATGGTTTTCAATGGCTTAAGAGGCGATTCATTTCAATTTCCGATATGCTCAATAAATTTTTTTTTCAGTATTAAATAGTCAATAAAGTATGCCGAATTGAAAGTGAAAAAAAAGAATTCCGGCTAAAGATGAAATATTGAAATTGCTGCAATGGAAAGAAAGCAGAATGGAAGAGATTAATTGCTATTGCGGCAAGATAAAGTGAGTGCAGAGATGTGCACGAACAAGTACATTTGAAAATGCGTTATCATGTAGGCGCACGTTTGCATATAGCGGTGATTGATTTACTCATCGAGATTTTCGAATTTTAATCTTTAATGCTTAGTGCAATGGGCATATTAGCATATCTATAAATTTGCATATGTACTAATAGCAATATTCACTTCCGGAAAAGAAATATCTCTTAAAGATAATTGTTGCATGAGCGGCATCCCTTAAGATGACGAAGTAAATAATTTCCGTTTACTCTCTATAATTGTAATCACCTCAACGTATCATTATTTCAATCTTATTAGAAAAAGTTTCACAAGCCAAACTATTTTTGGCGAAATTAAATTTTATTATATTTGAAGAAGGCTGCCCTCTTCCCCAGTAAAATTCCTGCAATTTCACATTATGAAATTTGAAATAACGCTTCAGCACGCATAGAGTTTTCGATCTAAGGTCCTCAGGCTATGAAAAATATGGAAATGAGAAAAGAGTTCATCCCTTGGTTATACCATCTAAGGTATATTTCTTAATGCAATAGCAGCATTAGGTTATATAGTTTCTGCTAGAACAAGGTTGTTCTTAGTACTTCAGCTTTCAGTATAAACTGAATTCGACGGCGAACATTAAAAGCTGTTAAAATTCGGTCGAAAAAAAAGGATATTAGTGACGAAATCACCTTTTATAAATGAAATATTCAATTTAAAAATCCAATTAATTAGTCCTCAATACCGACATCATTTTAAGTGGCACACGAAAAAAACTCATTGAAGAAAACAAATCACTTGTTTATGAGATGAGCCATTGGAATGACGAAAAAACAAACAGAATTCAGACCATAAGCTAATATTCCATATTCTTCTATATTCCTCTCTGTAAATTTTGAACCTATGTGCAGATGAAGATTAAAAAGTTTTGAAAATTAAAATCCTATTGAAACTAGTGGTGGAGAATTTCTTTGAAAAAGTTAGATTTAGAGTGAAATGAGGGAAAGAACCGCAAAGTTTTATGCCCATACGTAACGTGTATTTATTTTCGATAAATGGCGCCGCGGTTATTTTCCTATTACAGTGAAACTAAGTCGGTGATTTTAAAAATAAACAAATTTCGACGATGCTAAATTATGTTTGTATAACTTATGCTAGTATATTAATATTTATAACACGGTGCTGAAGTATTTTTTCATCAACTCCTACTTTGAACTGAAATTTAGAAGGCCTTACGGATCGACTGTTACGATACGAAGAAGAATCCTCTAGAAGTAATTTGGAAGCGAAATGACTTAGAAGGGAACCTTTGAGGTTAGCCCATATCCCATTTATCGTTTCAGTGAAACTTTAAGATGGACATATCAATATAACGCTGACCTAGATGGCTACAATAGCAAATGCAGTAGACAGCACTGAAATCTGAAATACGCGGACGCTCTTCGATAAGCCGCATGCTAGGATTGCCAACACTTTCAGTGTAAGTACACGTCAAGTAATGTGAATTGTCGTTGATAGAACTAAACGCTCATCACATCAGCAATAATCAATCTGAGTCACAAAATTAGAGTGCAAATCTCCCGGAAGCACACACACACACACACAAACCATCCGAGAGGAATTCACTCTTAGGCAATGTCTCGCTAACAACTAGTATTTTTTGATGAGATTGCAAACATATCTACTAAACGGATATCGTTCAAAAGTAAATGCTACTAATAATACAATAATATCAATGTCAAGTAAGTTAAATAAGATTGTAAATGTATAATTCAAAGATTTATTCGAAGCAAAGATTTTACCAATCAGAGCATATTTACACTTCATCCGAGTAAAGTTGAACGAATAAAATTCAACTAGAGATAATAGCTAAGAATTTTGGCCGATAAAATGATAGAAATTCTTAGTGATAACGATGATGGATAGCACAGCTATAATTTTGAAGTACGCTTTTTAAACTAATATTCCGAATTGAATATTGCAGATTTTTCAATCACACAGCTATGATTTTACTTTCATAGCAAAATATATGCAAAAATATAATTTAGATGAAGTTAATCATTAAAGCAGTTAGCCTAACGAAACAAACGAATACAACTCTCTTTCATTTGGAATCGATGAGAGAGCAACAATCGAAAACTATCATATTGTTTATTGGCACAATGGTAAGCGGAATAAACAAAAGGTGACACGTACTGCAGCCTCTTGGTGCTACGTCCTCAACGTTGGATAGACACCCGAAAACATACGACTAATTATGGCATTATGCCTCTATTCTTATTATTTCGAATTGTATTGACTACAAAGATTATCCGAAAACCATTCGACAGACAGCACAACAGATGAGAACGATCCTGATTAGGTATTTAATAAGGAAAAATAAGGAAAATATAACCTATCGAATAAAAGTATTCATTCGTATATTGAAAGCAATGCGGCGACGATGAACACATAACAGCTCGCAATAAAAGACTCAAGATAAAATGCGCACATCAAGAAGCTATGCCCCTAACAACTACGAAGTTCGCCTCAAGGCAATTCGATTCAAACACGCGCCCTATTTCATATCGTTTGACCGACTGACTATATGTGACACATCGTCATGTTCATATATCTACAGCTCTAGTTGAATATCCTTCAAAAAAAAGCACCCAACTTCTTGCGCCAAGCATGTAATCCTCGCCCGCCAAGCATATAATCCTCGCCTCATCGTCCACATTGTTCCAAACATGTGCGACCGCAAACCCTTTATTAAAATCGTTTACGTGCAGATAATGTGCACGCAACTTAAAAGCTCGAGTAATCCCTCAACATCTGAAACAGGGGATGAATAATCCTTGCCTTACGAAATTTTTCTACCCATAAAGCGTTCTGTGACTCCCTTATCAACTCGATCAGCAGCTAAATATAACCATGCACTATTTTAAAATATTATCAAGTAGAATTTTGGTTTGCGATATTGCAATGGTTTCGAATTAAAAATTTTCAGCTTAGTAACGTAATCTAGTTGGTGAGGGCCAACACAGGCTACCGAACGTAATATGTGTGGAAAAAATCTACATTTTAAACGCTCTCAATGCTCATATTCTTGCGATCGTTGTATAATGCTTTATATTTTGGCTTTCCGCTGCGAAATTTTTTTCCTGCGACCTGTATGCTAGCCATCGGTCTCGCACCCATGTTTTTTTTACTTTTCGTTTATTCCCTCCCTACGTTAGGCTCATATTCTTTACCTATACTTCACATGCAAATGTTTTCACTGCATAAAGCGTTGAATAAATAAATAAGAACACAAAGAAATACATATATCTTTCTCTCGCATCAAGAAATCTAAAAAAATTTGATTTCACATATATGCAACGCTATATACCGCCACTGGATCCGGCCGAAATTTTTGAGAATCCTGAATATCCTGAATAGCCGAAAATCCTGAATAAATAAAACTCTGCAAATGTGGAAAATTCATCACGAAGGATGAAGAATTAATTTGAAGTTATAAAACGATAGTACTACAGCAGTGTTGCATGTTATAAGGCGAATCTTGTGCTTAATCATTAAAATGTATTCCAAACGAAACGATTTATGAAAGCAACTTTTATAATTTTCAACTTTAAAAAATGCACGAGCAATACAATCTAAAAGAATCTCTGTAAGATACAATAAACTTCTAAAACATTTCGAACAGTTTGCAACTGTTAAATAAGGCAATATGAATAATCATCAGATAACGACCATATAAAACAATGCTATATACAAACGTATATCGTTGTACTCAGTGCTATATTTTTTCATTTACACTCAAATGCAATATAAGATTTCCCACATGAGATTATTGCTATGATAGAATTGTGAAACTTAATTTCACATAAATACATGGAAATGAACTATAAAACATGATACGATGGTACATTAATAACATTCACATGCAGTCATCACTGAACTTTTTAATATATATATATATATATATATATATATATATATATATATATATATATATATATATATATATATATATATATATATATATATATATGAATCTCGTTCGCTTTGATTACCATTTTTGATGTTATAAATATGAGATATTTGCATATTACGACAATATAATACAGCAGCGGAAATCAGCTAATAGAGGTTAACATATTCATTAACAGAGGTTAATATTCTTAAGTGACTGTTCTTGAACGCATATTTAATTATTGAAAGAAATCATAAGATTCCATGAAATTACATCACAAAGAAAAAACTGCTAACAGACAAATAGCAAAAACTTCAAGTCGAATCTATTTTGTTTCAATCATGAGCATAATTCTAGATGTTCACCTGGCACGAATGAAACGATTAGTTCAACAGTAGGTTGTCGAATCACGACTGTGGTGACTTACCTAAATAACTTCAGCATTTCCACCTACCGATGGCAGGACGAAGACAACATAGCGATAAAGGGTACAGGTGAATTAAGAGAGGACATATTTTCATCCATCAATAATGGGATGGATAGTTCTCCAAGTCTACGCTTTTCTCCCGACGGTAAAGAGGAACCTTCAGTCTTTCATAACGAATTTGAAGTATTACAGCTACGGATTGAACCATATGCTCTGCAAACTGAGTGTGTGAAACAATCAAAGAACTACTCATTCAGATGTTTTAGTTAAAGATTTTTGCTAATTGCCTATATTTTCACTTAATGTTTGTTGTGAGAGGAAAAGGAAAAGAATGCGAAGGTGGTGAGAGTGGAGTTGTTTTTTGCGATAATCAGTGAAAGCGATAGAGGAATGTCTCATAGTTAAAGGAGAGGAAATGCAGCTGAAGAAGGAGAACCGATGCAATTCTCTGATTCTTGAATTACATCGTTGGAAGTTTTGGTCGCTATTTTGTGCATTCTGCCAAAAACAGTTAGCAAAGTTAAAATGCTTTTAACATGTTCTCTTCTTTTTGCGCTAAAGCTCTAATAGTTAAGTATTAATATTTTTATGGCTTTTTTCCCACTATGTTCATTACCTAATTGATAAAAGAGCCGTATTGCTCGCTGCATAATAATAAACGAATAAAATACATGAGAACTTTAAAGATAAGAGCATATGCAAATCAGCCGCTGAAAATACACTGATTATGTAATATGAGTGGGCATATCGCTCGTTATTTACTCGCAAAAATCGTACACACATTTCACTGCTGAAATCTTTGTGTATAGCATTCTAGTCGAACAATTAACTCTACGAATGCAATTCGAGTCGCAAATGACCACCCTGCTTCCTTACAGATAAAAGAAGGCCAGGTATTAATTATGGTATTTTCAGGAAGTAAAACAGCAAGTAAACGACAGAGGAAACTGGAAAATTCGTAGAAAATATTGGAAAGAATGAAGAGAGATAGTATTTTTATAGAGATAACAAGAAGGATGAGCAAAATTTTTTTAAGGAAAATCATGTGAAAATGTGAAACTCTCGATGGTTTTTTTTATCACTGAAGGCCAATGCTAGCAACTTCTCTATTCAAATCAATGATCTCGTTGCATCAGTAAATTCGTGAATGGCAAAATTAGACAAAAAAAGTGTTCTACAGTATTTTTCGAATATGCAGGAAAGATGTACGTACCTGGTACAAAAACAATATAAAAGTGGATAAAGTAATCCTATAGATATAAATAACAACACAATACATGAAAAAGCAATAGTTTGACGCATTATCCCTCATAATCGGTTGCAAAGAGAAGATATCGTAGAAAGTGCTTCGGATGATAGTGTATATAAGTGCCGTTCCATCTCTCTGTCATAATAGTAGAGAAAATTCCGATTAGAGAAACAAGAAATGAGAGACGATAAAGGCGATTCATTCGAAAGCTTAAAATTTGCAAACATGTACTCAATTAGGGATTTTCTTTTAGGCGCTAAAGTCTATTCGAAGAAGGCAAATAGCCTCAACGCTAATTCGAAGCCAAAGAAACATGCCGCATTTGCAGGAAATGCACGCAACATTACCGGCGTGAAACCTTTGAATAGTGCACGTGGCCCTTCGTCACGCATAATTTCACGAAACACTCCACGAATTCCTGAAAATTATGCGCCATATAAGTTTTAGAAAAACATCGCAATCATCAAAGCGAAATATCTACTGCCGATAGTCTCATTATCTGCTCCAATTTGTTTGTTATCAAAAAGCGCTTTAATAAGACAAATATACCAACAGCAAGAAAGATGGATGCATCGAACATCGATTTTTGCCTCAAATGTGTAGTTTTTGATGAGATGAAGAAGTCACACCTATGTCGACCATACACACATCTATGTCGTTTATATATGCGATGAATTTGAGAAACCTTTACACACTTCACGAATGTAACGAATTATTGAAACATTTCTAACAAAAGCATCACATAATGGAAATGACAGCCGTTCACCGCGAGTTGTCCTTCACTGGCATTACAACATTTAAAACTGCAAAAGTAATAAATCCAACTGATATTCATCAACGAAAATATCGAAATAAGCAATAACTAACCATCAGGATACTTGCCCTCAGGTGCAGTTTGCAACCTTGATTTCAATACATCTGCAGGTATGCATACAGCCCAATTCGCAATTCCGGCAAATCCACCAGCAATAAGTGTGGCAATTGGAGTTAATTCCTTCTCAGATGCACCCCCTGAGAAGACTTTCTTCAAATATTCGTACGTTGAGAGATAAGCACCACTTGCCGGAATATCTGTAAACATATAAAAGAAATATAAGAAATCTTGAAAAATGTTACACCATGATCAATCAAGATTCAACAAAAAGCGTAATGCCTATCAAGAACATGATTCCTCAGTTGCTGCAATAAGACAACATCCCCTTCATATTTGGACATCCTTCACTTTTGAAAATCATTGCTAGCAATTTTAAGGTCCATATCTCTGTTTAAATGCTCAAATTTTGCAGTATCAAATCTCGCAAATTGACTTACAATTTCATTTGATATCTGACAATTTTTTTGCTAAAGTTTTCGAATTTTTTGCAATTCTCTTTTTTCAATACGTGTTTGAAAATGTTGAAATTCACAGTCCATTTATGGAAGGATAGGAAGAAGGAAAGTTGACGTTTATGCTCTTATATAGGGGGCAAAGAAATGTATTACCTATTACTACGATAAGAATACAACAATAATCACACATCATATCACTCGATGAATAACGTAATGCAAAAGAAAGAAGTTCGTGAAGGCTCTCACCTCTAAGAAGGGTGGCCGCAGTACCTCTATATAAACTCCGGATGCCGCCTTGCTTATAAAGCTTCTTCACCACATCAAGCGGACCGTCATAATGCGGTGTGCCTGGTGCCGGCTTACCTGACTGCTGCACCTAAAGATATACATTTTCCACCTAGTTCAAAATCGTTTCAATAATACATATCAAATAATTAGTGGTTTAAAGAAGCAAATCTAATAAAATTGCATATGTTAAGCAAGGTTTCATATTAAAAGCAACTATCAGTACAAGTGGAGGAGGAAGAAGATGAATGGATATTCCCTTCCTCCTCAAGAATGACCACTACTCAAAAGCGTTGAATTCATTTCTTATATCTTCAACAGTTAAGGGAAGTTTATTTCGTTATGTTTTAATTTACGTGTCAAGAAAGCCGAGAGAATTTAATTTCAAAATTAAAGCAAGCATTCATTTCTACCTAGAAAAGGACGGTTGAATGAATGACTAACTACGGTTTAGAAAAAAAAAACTGCAAAACAATTGCAATATCGCCAATGAAAATATAGATGAGCAGAAAGAAAGTTGGTGGCGAAACAGCGAAACTACCATAAGTTTAGACTTTTCCTTCATACAAATATCACTGAGAAGAGCATGAAAAAAAAAGAAAACAATGCAAAAAAAAAAAAAAACAAGTCTGAGCATGTGGTCTGCTAAACACATCGATACATCACTTTACAACACTATCACCTTGTGTTTTTGTACGTCTTTTCCCACAAAAATCCCATCACTACCCGTAGAAACAACAAATTATCATTGATTTTTTTTTACTCGCTTGCAAATATTTACAATAAATTTTGGAAAGCAACCAAAAACAAAAGAGTTGAAATAAAGAAAAACTTGTATCGACAAATGAATTCTATCGTGCCCATACGGAATTTGAGCTTAAACTTAGATTTGCAGATATTCAGAGAGATACAAAGATCTATGTGAAAATTGTCGTGAATTCATTGCTCCGTTAAAGAGGGGTCATTAGTGCTTGGCTATGCAGCGATATATATATATACATATATATATATATATATATATATATATATATATATATATATATATATTGATGCTTACATCAAATTCACAAACAACTATGGAGGGCACATATGTAATCATTGATGCTATATCACTAATATTTGTTTTCTTCAGCTAAGCGAAACTCTCTCTAGCAGACAAATTTCTAACACTTAATCGTAAGATGAACAGAACTAGGCGCAAATGTTTTTTTTTCATCAATGATCCACAAAAATGTTTTCGCTTTTCGTAGAACTTGAAATGAGTGCAAATGATTCGATCAAGCTTCTAGCTGTTCAAAGATCTAACGAGTGATTTTCCAGTCGATTTTGTTTACAATATTCGAAATTGTTTTTGCGTTTTTTTATGACCGTATTTCTTTTCACATTCGCTTGAATTCATTTACATCGCGAGATGGCTATGGGAAATTTTTTTATCGAAATGCCTTTTAGGGTCGATTGATATTTGTAATAGACGTTCTGCTTGATGACATGTCTAATTTTCCGTCTGGTTTGAATATAACGCAGAAAGGTTTTGTACCAATGCGAACTCTATCGCACTGGCATATGTTACACCAAGCAAAAGGTTAATAAACCCTTAAAAATTACAATTTTGTGGGCTAGTACTTTATTTAATTTAAATATGTAACGCCGCCGTCAATCCAACTGACTTTGAGGGTCCGTTTTTAGTGACCGTTCAAAGTTTTCACTCGGACAGGCATTAGCTGAGGCACCTCTTTTTCTATACAGTACCATTCCCATCTGTTCAAAAGCTGTTTCTTGTGAATAACGAAATGGACGCAAGTGGGTGAAGTTAGTATTCAAACTTGCATTTTAACAAGCGTAACGCTTAAAACATAGATGGTCGAAATCACTACAGTCTAAAATTTAGAGAGGAATATTCCTTCCTCTGCTATACGTTCTTGGCACTAATTTCATCGCCAGGTTATTACTTCTCATTGCTTTCTCCAATGAGATCCTTAAGGAATCAATTGCCACAATAAAAGATTCCATACTTGCAGAAGGCATTTGATTCGTTCGCCAGGTACCATAACAACGGTTGTGAAAACACCGGCAAGAGCGCCCGAGTTGAAGTTCTGGATGAAAGTCATTTCCTGGTCTGGAGATGTTCGTTGTAACCATCTTCCGAAAGCACAGCCACCGAAATAAATTGCAAATAAAGGTGATACACCAACTATTGGTGCGGCCATACCCTAAATAATCATTACGTCAAAAGTTGAAAATGTCTGTAAAAGACACAATAAAATATGAAAAAAGTTTAAATGGAGTAAGCGTAAAATTGATTCCATTAGTTTTTGAGACGACTCGCTCATTGGTATTAAAAGAAACTGCGCTGAAGAGGTTTATGAAGTTCGATTATTGAGAAATCGTATGTCTATCGCGTTTAGATGATCGCACTTTGCTAAGCGGGATTACTTCACAAAACCCAAAAGTCGGAACAAAAGAAAATAAGCTTGAATTACCCCAAAATGAGAAAGAGTTGCTCGAAAATTAAGCTGCTAACCTTGTAGAGAGCGAAGAAGCCCTCTTTAACAACCGTCTGCCTAAGACAATCGAATGCACCCGTGAACGCTGGTGTCTCGCCAGGTAGCGCTTTTGGCATCGTCTGTAGTCTTACCTTAACCGTATCGAAAGGATGCCCTGTGGCGACACAACATGTTCCTCCTACTCCACCGGCAACGAAGTTCTTGAAGATTTCATAATTCGGATTTGATGACATATTCTGTAGTTCCGACCACCTGAAATAACCAATAGAACGTATATTCCAGGCTTTTAGCAATATTGGAAAGTAAAATCGTGAGATGCGGACAGAGTTAATCAGTGGGACGTACTCAGATGTTAAGTGTTCGTGGACGGCGACTAGGTAATGCACTAGGTAAAATCGCATACAGAATCCTTCCAATGTTTTCATTAAGTTTATTACTTCTTATGTTGTAATGGTCGAATACAAAACATTAAGTTTCAGAGATAGAATACCTGATATAATACACTTAATGAAACCCACTCTGTGAAAGATCTAGTAGCCAATCATTTTCAGGCGCAATTTGCATCTATTCAAATCCTTCCATACTGTAGCATTGCTGCAGTTCGAACAATGGAATACGTACTCTAAGTACACTTACTTAACACTTTATTTCCTATTTGGAGGGAATAACAGAGGATTGATAACAAACGTGACGAATGAATGATAATAAAATAGCACTAGGCAAATATCAGCATAACACTTTTAATTAACTTGCAACACTCAAGAAAACATTTATCACAATTCATGAGCCTTTAACAAATATTCTATTCTTAAGAACAAAATTGCGCTCTACAAATTTCAAAAATTTTTTTTTCAAACGGAGTGAAATATTTCATAAATTATATGATGCTATTTAGTCAGTTGCATACCATATCAGCAATTCTTTAATAATTTATAATTCGTGGATTAGTCTCAGAAAAAGCGGAAATTTCAGCCAAAGAGAGCGATGTTCCATGAGAAAGCTGAATCGACCACTGAGATGATCAAAAAAAATTTTAGTCGCGTCCATCCATCTATTCTTAATCATAAAATGGGATCCCTAGCATCAGCAATCATCTAAACCTGTTTGGCGATCATTTCAAAACCTAGAACCGACAAAAATGTACAATAACGTCGATATGTATGGTGAAAACTTTAAAAAGACAATTAAAACAATAACATATTGCTAAAAATTCACTACCTTCCTTCTAACCTGCAATTGAAGGTCAGAGTTAAACCTGTCTCGATCGCGAGCAGGTTTAATTCATGACCATATGGAGATGCTAGTTTAAATCCTACAACGATTCGGTGACCGACTTCACCGTACCGACCGTCTCATTCAGACTAGAAACGAGTTTGACCCATATTTCGAGCTATAGTTCGCTTAGTGGAAAATAAATCTTGATTTAAAAAATAATGACAATCAATCCCTTTTCAGTAACAAAAAATCGTCTATTTCATCTGCTCACCACCACTGCGAACAATACATTATCATGTCAGCGGCGGAAGGCTGCGGGTTCGAGTCCCTGCTGCGAATAAATTTTTCACACTTCATCAAACAATGGTTCTGAACTACGGTCTGGGACAGAATAGCTCTATAATGCATCATCAGCCATGTATACTTGTACCATGCAGTCCTATGTGACGTCAGTTCTTTAATGGTTGTTAGCTCAATGCATTCATCAAATCTACACACAGTAGGATCAATGGGACCTAAACAAGAAAGACAGACTGAAAACGTCCGCAATAACTGAACCATTAGAACACCTGCTCGAAAAGCGAAAGGTTGTTGGAAAGGGTCCTCTATGCGGACAAGTTTCATCCATTTGCATACTGAAGCTGTTGAGATTCTTTGCGACAGCGACAACCTATGTAGAGTCACAACGAACATCACACAAGCAATAAAGCACCTCTTGCACCCGATGGTCACCATTCTGAGAGAGCACTACTCACAACCATTTACAACGGGGCATCGAACCATTAACGCGACGTATCACGATCAAAGAGCAAACTATCGTGGGGCAATTGGCAGCATACTCGCTTGTTCCATACAAAGATCAACAATGGCATAAACCGTTCACCTTGGGATTTATATATAATGATTGACTCCTTCTAACGCCTTTAATGATGGGGAACTATGCGTAATACTCCACTTTTATCAGCAATTCACCTGAATCTAAATGATAGCTGCCGATAATCAGTTGTCGGTGAGAGATGACACCACACAAACATTGTTGACTAACGATATATGGTGAATGTAATTGCTAAAATTAGCAGTGAAGAAACATTCACCTCTTAAAATGTCTCCTTGAAGGATATTCAAGAAATGAGGGCATAAGAGAATCTTTAATCCAGTTAGATCCTTATGGATGGGAAAACAAAGATATAAGCACGACAATAAATCGGAATGGTGAACGGTTTCGCTAAATACTTTGTTGCCATTCGATATAAATGGTTCACAAGTAGATTGGTATATGCAGACAAGCGAAACGAATAATCAACATATGCATTCATCACTAATCTGCATGATGATTTTAATGAACGAACGGATTATCTGCCACTATATGGAGCAATTATGGCAATGAAAATTGGGTAAAATTTTACCTACAAACGTAAGGCAAGGTTGTTTCCTCCTTATAATTTAAGAAGAAAACTTTTTATAAGCATTTTTTTTCAAATTTTATGTTTTTTTCTCAATCGGATATACATGGAAGAAATTCTACTGCTATAAATCTCCATTTCGAGGACGTCAATGAAGATTTATCGACAATTTTCAAAAAATATTCACAGATGAGTGTGACGATTTGCAGAAATGATGCCTTTGTTAGAGATTCGCGAAACCTATGAAAGCCCTGAGTTTGAGTTGAGCCCTTTTTTTCTCCTAAAAGGATGCAAAACAACTTTTTTGGATGTGTGAAATATATAGACGATAGCTTTTATTGTAATAATGTTGTGCAAGAATAGAAATTTAGGTTGGATTCTTTAAAAATAAGCCGCAAAATTCAGTCATCTATAACAGATTACTAATTCTTTTTTCGAAACGATAATAAAAGCGCAGATAACATCAAAAACTTATATTTTTCACTCTCTTTCAAGAATGAAACACTACACTGACTAAAGACAACAATAGCGCTCGAAAACCTCAGAAGTGAGAAAGCGAATTCACAGCAGGATTCTTTGAAAAGCGAATGAAAAACGAGAGTGCATTTAGCATTGTTGTATAAATGTGAACATCAATGATCCTCTCACTTACGAGAGTCGAGTGTTGACTTCACACAAAGTTTTGATATAAACATTCCCAAATGATTACCTACGGGATATCTACTCAACAAACATTACCACACCTCTTAATATTCGTTTCTTACCGCACCTCAACAGTGAGAGGAGCTACCGAGCTCTAGTAAGAGGTCAACTACCATCCTTTGGCATTTTGTGAACAGGCAGGAGGTTCCCCTCCCCTCCTCCTGTTCACCAATCTACTTACGTCTGTATATTACGATTCGAGCATTCATGAAAGCCATCAGTCACTTCACTAACCCAAAAAAAGAGAAAATGTAAGGTCGTGAGAGGAACATGTACTCAAACACTCCCTTCAACGATGATTTAAAGGAAGACGTGCCAATTTGTGTTGATAGTATTTTCTATGCTAAGCGTATTGTAAATGAAACATTCAAGTGTTCATGCCATCTTCAGATGTTCCAAAATAATCTGACCAGTCGATATCACATTTCACGGCATCTACCACTATCATTAACCCATGAATTAGCATTATGCAATGTGTATATTCATTGTTGAATAAAGGCGATTAGAGAGGCGGTTAAAGACTGCATACTTCTATCGAAACAGTTGTTGCTTATTTGAAACATAAAGAAAAACAAAACAAAACATAAAGAACAACAATGAACAATGCAAAGACAATCAAGCAAAAAAAAAAAAAAATTAAAAATTAAAAAACTGAAGCGTAGTGAAACTTTGTTTGAGAGAACGAATTGAATAGTGAATGGCTGACACCACGAAGAAAAAAGTGCTGTGATGTAGAAGTCTGCACTAGAAGTGCAGCTGAGCGCAACGTGGCAGTCAGCGCGCATCACTAATGGAACTACAACAGAATCATAAAGACATACATACACCCACTGTTGTTCTGATGCTGTGCATAGTGGGGGTATCGAGTGCATCACACAAACATTGTAAATTTGAGTGTTCTTTGTAGTTTGCCCATTAGCGCTCATTTATGCAACAATTTGTGCATTATCGAGCAAACAATGAAACATAGATCGAATTTTTTAAAATTATTGCACATTTTTTGATTTTTGCAAAGAGTGGCATCATGAAGACAAAATTCCGAAGTGCATGCATATTTACCTTTATATTTCTGTCCGGAATTTTCGGCCCGGAAAATCACGCAACCGAATATCGCCAAATTGACGAAGTCTATAGGTAAGACGATGTGCCGGATGTGATTGCGTTGCAATCGACCATCTTCGTCTGTAATGCAATCCGGTTCATTACTGATTTATAGAATTACAGTGAATTCTAAAAAAAAAATCATACGCACATCATTGCAGCCATCATGATGTGTTTCGATTTTTCTTCTCAAAGAGAGCGATATGAACACACCTATAAAATTATGCAGAAATAAAGGAAGCGATTATAGGTGCATACTCTTGAAAGAAACTCTTATAATTCTCACATTATGATCTCCAACTTACTAGATTATGCCGCAGTGAACGTAGGAATTCTATAGTGAAATATCAACAATTTGAGGAATCAATATTGTAAGGTAAAAATGCAACAGTAAGAAAAACTTACAGATGGAAATTCAACTTTGAATGTTCCCAAAAACTTTCGATAAGAGTAGTTGAAGATGCAGTTACCATCAGAACAAATCACAGTAGAAGTGGAAATGAAATAGCTCTGAAATAACATAAATCGATATCATCGATAAAATAAAGTTGTAGATAAAAATCAGGAATAATATAAAGTTGCAGGTAAAAGCGAGGCATAAAATAAGGTTGTAGGTAAAAGTAAGGAATAAAATAAAGTTGTAGATAAAAGTTAGGAATCTCTTTTAGGTTCTTACCTGGATGTTGATAATCGTAATCCATAATAAGAAAGCTATGAAGGTTTCTGCAGGTATCCTGAAATAATGAAACATTCTTCAAAAGCTGTACAGCAAGTACTTCCAGCTAGAGCAAAGATACTGCTTGAAGAGCAACAAAACAAATTGAGAAGCGTATCAAAAATGCTCGCATAATTTACGGCTCTTCTATTTCCTTTATGTAATATAAGCCAGAGGAATGAACTCCATGCAAACAATTAAATATGTTTCATACGCTCATACTGTAATCGAGCAACCAGCCGGCTGTACAAATCGTCGAAAAAAAATTTCTCAAATCGATCGCAATTGGACATTGCTGTCAAACGAATTTCATGTGTTAACTATTGCCGTTGTGAAGAATCAATAAATCGAATCGAAATGTCGTGCAGGTGGGTCGCCCTTAGATGCGGATTGCATCAATTAATTTTCCAATTTTTAACCTGAGTCGTTCTTGAATAAACAGAGAGACTTAAAGACAAATATGCCCCACACAGACACAGCCTCATATAATTAGCATCCGGTGAAAAGAGGTGAAAGAAAAAGGACGGTAGGGGAAATTATTGAAAAAGAATCCACGCATCACTCATTCAAATAATATAAGCAGACAAAAGCACTCTGAAAAAGGAAATAATAAAGGGAATTGGAATTAAAACGTGGAAGAAAATAAAAGTCACAAACCTGCAGTCTTCGAATTTGAACCATAAGGGTTTGAATTTCTTCTCAAACTTTATCATACGGAAGCCAATTCGATATTTGCATCTCGAGGCAAGATGAACGGCAATATCACATTTTGCCGCATAGATATATTTTTATCACTGTAAATATGCAACATTAAAGAGTGCATCGTAAGAGAAATTTCTGCAATACGATGTTAGGAAAACTGTTAGAAAAAAATATTAAGAAAAAAAAACTGATTAAGGAATCCAAGTATTCAACATGAAGGGACAAATATCTCCACTTCCGTTGTATTTCAACAAATCGCAAATATTGAAGTATGGCTATCGCAAATGATCTGAAACAAAGAATACGAATTCTGAAATCACATTGTTGGCATTGGTACATCTGCTGTTCAAACCGAATGATCAACCTATTAGTGACAAAACTTTTTCTAAAAATTTAGCTGCTGAATATTTGAAATTTTCCAACCTCAGTTAAGAAACCTAAGTCTATTTGACCTTTAATCGTCCAACATAAACCTACAGAGATGCAAACACCCCCATAAAGGTTATGAACCATGAAATTTACAACTTCACTTAGCACCATTATATGCTTTTCGTTCGTTCAATTCCATTATTTCTTTTCTTACTTCATTGCATTTGCATTAATCTTTTTTCTTTCTAAATCATTCAGCAATTTCCGCTTCATTAGCACTTAGCAGTCTCTCTCCTTCCATTACCAACTATCGTCCATATTAATTCATCAATTCCGAAAGCATGTATAGATATTTATATCGTCAAAAATTTGCATACATTTCAGCTTGATCAGACTTATATCTCATACTAGAAAAATTGCGAGTAAGTGTAGCAACACGCCAAAGAAGTTCACAAAACAGGGTAAGACGCTATACCGGAAAAGATGGCATGATAGTTTCTGCATCTGATCAGTCAATCTCAATAATTTAGAACAAACGATAAAATATGCACGTATCTACACTTAACTCATACAATTACCCATAGAAATTTTTTTTTTTAAATATATGATCTGCGTCAGAAACGCAGATTTTTGACATCTAATCCATAAACCTAAATATTCGGAGATCTGGCAACCTTCGAAATTAAGGACAACATAAGCATAGAATGCCATGTATAGTGTACATCACATCTACCGAAATCCATAACCGCACCGCTAGTGACGCATTCGAGTTGAAATAGCCCCATAGACCGACGGACAAACATACATGCGCAAGACACTAGGAGCCAACGCTCTAACTTTCGGTGCATCTGCGACTCCAGGTTGTTTTCAAACGTTCGGGCTTCCATTCCTTGTGGTCAAAAAACTAGAACTGGAACATTCTAAGATCGCTGAGGTTCAAGATGGCAAGTGCGACACTCAACAGGGAAAAGGATCTCATTTGATTTTGGCGCCTCCTTCAAAGATCCCTGAGGCAATGGTCGTCATCTCAAAGGCAATTCGTAAGCTACCAAATCCGACCCCTTAGTGACTACACTGGAGACGCAGCGATATCACACAACAGGTTTCTTGGATGGCGAGAAAAACAGCCACAACATCTTTTATGCTTTATGGGGGCTGCACAAGAGAGGCCGATGGAGGCTTATTGCATCTGAGCTAAAACATTCCAAAAATCATATCCAAGATCATTATAAAAATGATTCATCGATGGCTGGGTATATGGTTGTTCAGCGTTCGCTCACTATTGGTATGTATCGAAAACATCCTGGGTCCATATAACTTTCGGGCAATTACTTTACTTCATATGTCTACTGCTTACGTCAATACGCAGTGGATGGTTTCCTCTTGTTCGTCTTATTACCAAAGTGCTCTATTGCCTTAAAAGAAAGAAAAAAAATCTATCAACCAATAAAATAAACGTAAAAATGAACGACTAATAGACGTAATGTCTCGTAAATAAACCAATTGCATAAATTCTTTACACAATTTCTAAAATCAATTTATTTATTTATTAATGATATATACATCAGCATAGTGGGCAATCAATCACAACGTCATATTTGACATCAAATCACTACAAAGAAAAAAAGTCAAAATTTGAGTCTCAACATTCAGAAATTCACAACTTTAAAGCGATAACTCGTAGTTCTAAATATCGCTTAAAACTGATAAACTATGATGGAATAATAATAACAATTATAAAGCCATATCTATCTTCATCTAGAATATTAATTAATAATAGCATTCAAATATCACAAAATGGATTATACGCAAATAGATGGATAAGCAATACGAATGACGCATCAGACTAGTTGAAGCATCATAAACATAACAAGACGCAAACGATGAGAAACACTAGAACATCTTTTGATGGGAATTTAACATTTAAATTCCGTAACTTGAAAACGCATTCATCCCTTTATTTACAATAATGCTTTGCAGGCGACCATTATGCAACGCTGCATTTTTCATCGTGCATATTTCTTAGAGATCCATAAAAGAGAACTTTCTAACTATTAAAGGTTCGGCTAAATTGCAAAAATAAGCAAACCCACTCCTCTCTCTCATCCGTTCTCCCTTTAGGGACCGCTAACAACACATTTCATCGTTGCTAACATGTTTAACTCACCTTGCAAAAGTGTATAATGAGTGCACGACACATCACAAGTTCGTTATAAAGATTAAAACGAACGCGCTTGTCAACAAGCCGCATGCAAACTATCGCCGTCATGAAAAAACACATCGACATAGCTTAAAACAAACTTTAAATACAGTTTCCACATTTAAAGAATCCAGTCACGTTTAGCGCTATAAATCGATGATTTAAAAATGAGCTCCGAAGGAGCGTTCGCCCTTCTCAAAAAAGCTAAATCAAAAATTCATTTTCACAGCAACTTGTGCAAGAGCAAATTTTTCATTTCTACATTTTATTGTTTAAATGGAAACTAAAACGAACTTTTGGAGCTTCCTCGACGATGAATCTGATGTTCGTTTGTAGTTTATCTAAAAAAGGATCGAATCTGCACACCTAAACAACCCTAATCCTCTCATTAGAAACAACTTTATAATCTTTTTTTGTATTATCTCAAGTGACCAAAGCAATACATTCATATTAAAATATATGTTGTTCACAATTAATACAACTATCTAAAACAAACCTGTTGGGGTAATTTCGTCATGGGCTTCGCGGAAAAAATTTTTTTTACAAAAAGATTCCGCAAGGCAAAAAGTTTGGGAATCACCGCAAAGATCAATTATTATCTATGGACATCTATCAATTCGTATTGAGAATAGAAACGTTTCTCGACTCATTTTGGCAGCACAACAAGCCTCAACATCGTTTGCATTAGCTAAATGACTTTGCCCACTGGTATTATAGATCAAACAATGTTCAAAGCATTAATAACTACGAGAATGGCAAATTATTGAATAGGCCTGGCTCATCAAGTTTTTATGACCCCTATTCCCTTTGCCGTGCACATTGTAACACCTCCATTACTCTAAGAATGACTACATGATTACTGTGTGTTCCTTTATATGCATAACACTGCAAGCTATAACATGCAGAAGGTGAAGGGAGAGTAATCAAGGTAGGCCATTTTATGCCTCTATTACAATTTTGATAAACAAGATAAGTCTGAAGCAATTAAAAACTAGCTTGCGTTTTCTGATATGAAAACTTTTCTCACAAATAATTCATCTCAAGCTGTAGCTCGAGCTCGAACTCTTTTGCTGAGTGTGCCTAGTGCCGTTTGTGGGGTCTACTTCCGCCCATCCATCTGGCATGAACAAGAGCACTGGCAAGTCTGCTGGCGAATGACAATTTTAAAACAAAGCAATATTCAATAACACCATTACATCTAATAGTCAAAAAATTTACAAACTAAACACAATAATAAAAAAAAAAAACGAATCAAGCGAGTTGTAGAAGACCTTCGTGAATAAGACGCTCTTGCAGCGATCGATATACGAATAATTGCTCTTCATTCGTTAGCCAAAATATTTGTTGCAGAAGTTTGCCCGCGTTCGGCACTCTAAATCCATACCTATATTCAATTCATGGAATCCATTATAAGAAATATTATGCAATATTGGAATTGTGGAATGCGACCAGAGTAATAAAAACATCATTTTACCTCCAACGTAACTACGGGCTTATAAACATCCGTATACTTTATTAAAAGATTCGTTCGAGGAAGTGTTTTCCTCAGGTACTTCTTCGTAAAAATTTCGATAGACTAGAGCAGCAATAAAGAACATACGTATACGATAGCACATATGCATAAATCATGTACATAAAGTAGTTCACATATCACTACAGTTGTATTGCATGTGTTAGACAAAAACATTTAAATAAACATTTATATGCATAACTTTTTCAAATCTTATGATAAAAAATGGAGGGAGTCTAATTGGGGAATGAACTGTCCCTAATATAAACCAATCTTCAAGGTGATCGGGTTTTATTGAAAAACATCGATTGGGTTTCATTCAAGATAATCTATAATTGCATATCTACCTTTTATGAATGCCTCATTAGTGCACCAAAAGTACTATTATATGTAAATTACTGCCTCGTTCGTATAGTGCTACTTGCACGGTTTTGCATTTTTATTCTTCCTCTCTCCACTACGTCTCTGCTTGTTTTCCATTTTTATTGTCTCATAATTTGTGCATCTGCTATTTTTTGCAACTGATTGCATGTGCTTTCATGCTTACTATATGACGATTATTTACTATAGTATTATGCAAATAAATATTCACTTTGAGTGACAAACACTTACTTGATAAATGTATGGATGTATACGTTGACGAATGTACCCATTAGCAATTGACAGTCAAAACGATCCATAAGCCCACCATGACCCGGTATCACATCACCGAAATCCTTACAAATACTAACTTCTTTAAGGCATCATTAATATAGAAAAAAGAGAAGAAAAAGGAGGGAGAGGAAGACGGGGGGGGGGGGATGAGAAATGCAGGAAGTGGCGAAAAGCGCAAGATGCAACGGCAGTTGTTCCATGCACTTTCCGCTTGCTTCTTCCACATGCTAACTAAGGCCCACAATCATAAACACTTCACTTAACGAATTCATCTTAGTGAACATTAAAATTGCTTAAGAATTTAATACAAAGCAATACTTGGATTAGGTATAGTGCTTAACTCTTCTCTACTGCCGAAATGAGATGACCACATCTCAGAAATGAAAACTTCAAATAACTGGCACAAGAGAGTTTATAAAAGATTGTGCTTCCATAAATGGGGTTGTTCATTTCATCGAGATCCACACATCTTAGCAATTATATCATGTCAAATCATTCCTAGAAAATTGTGCAATCTATTATGGTAAGTGCTGCTGAAGGCTATATTATATAAGTGAATCATTTTATCAGTAACTCAATGATGGCCACTGGTGATTGATACAATAAAAATTAATACAAGCACCACTAGAATGGATAGAATTAGGAGTCGTAAAAAGAGGACAAGCAAACAAATGAAAGGAATACCTTGATTTTGAAGGCTCTTTTGAATCCACTCGCAAAGAAACCACCAAATGGACCAAGCAATGATGCGAAAAGTGCCATTATGACGGCATGTAAAAGGAACGGATAAATTCGCACTGAGGATGGTCTTCTCAACACGCGAAGCACGTAAGACAGTGGTCGACCAACCTCAAATTCCCTGAAAACAATGCTCATTTGATTTTTTAGGTATGCTTAAAAGGGGATACCTCTGGTTTATGTTTCCTATCTGGTTCAATTTTCCCTATAGAAAAAGAAATTTGAATAAAACTTGTTGTATTGACAACTAATAAGTAGTCAAATAATCGGAAAATAAATTAAGCATGAAATGGAATGCGATATGAAAGCGTTAAATGATGAAAGCGAAAATGAGGAACGAAATACCGCAATAAGAATGGCGATGGAATAGAGCAATTCGAGTTGTCCTCTGCATAATCTTCAAGTGGACACACAAAAAATGGATGATGCAGCAGCAAATATGAAAGCTGAAAAAAAAATGCACATCTTTTACATATTTATAATGTAGGCACACTATAAAGTTATAAAAATTTATAATGAGAATGATTTTATTAAGGCATTGAAATGAATCGAATCATTGAACTATTTGAAAGGAGAGGAAATAACTGAATAGTTTTGATTCCTATCTTACTGTAAAACGCATATGTTCATTTCCTCATTGATTGTACTCTTGTAATGATCGTTTCACGCCATTATTTCAGTCTTACCTCCTTATGCCTTCCATATGATGGCCATCAGGGATATATTTACGTTTTTTCTGCCCCATCTCTCTGACTGCTTTTCGATGACTGTTCTATCCTTTTCATTACATAATATCGTATATAATAATTATATTCATATAAAATGTTGAATAACTGAATAAATTAAATAAACGAATAAATAAACATACGACAAGACCGAAAATGACAGTACTGATTGCACCACCGACGAAACCCTCCCATGTTTTTTTTGGTGACAGCTTGATGAGAGGCGTCCTACCAAAGAAGAAGCCGAATATATAAGACATTATGTCACAGCAGATGATCATTGAGACCGGCACAAGAAACCTGCAATGAGGCAAACATCAACTCAGTGCATAGAGCATTGGCTTAATCGGATCCCTTTATATAATAGAATAACTTGTTGATTGCTCACTATGGAAAAGTAAAGAACTACATTTATACAATGACCAATTTAGGTATTCACAGCCCAATCGAGTATCCAATCGGCAATCAAAACAATGAAAATTCACATCAGCAATACAAGTTTGCATATAAAACAAATTTGTAGTAATTTTAAAGCAAATGTTGGAACCCTCAAATACTTCTGAGATATTATTATTGCTTACTGGAGAGAAAAAAACCAAAGTTACGTATAACTACATCTTCTAATTGCTGCTTAATGTAGCCAATTCGCATATAATGTTTTATGATCATCTTAAAACCCCCAACATTTGAATGAATCTCCGATGGAATTGCTCAGAAACATTTTCTATCCCCCTCCCCCTCGTCCAACAACAGGTGGTGGACTAAGTGAGATGCCGGTTGCTCAAGAAGGCAAAAAATCATCAGCTATGCCAATACTGCTGTCGTCAACTCGTTGGATGAAACACTACTAACATAGCACTAACTGCTCGAACCTATTTCGCTAAAAACTCGAGCATCAACTGTTGTGGATTAGTTGTTAGTTGACAGATTGCTGCAAATAAGGGCAAACAATTACCAAATAATTCCTTGGAAAATGTTTTGGATGATAAGGAACGATTGCGAGACAATCAGAAGCAACGTTACGTGTGACCACGCAAACTGAAATTGACGTAGCGCTAACTCAATTTGCATGCTTTACGCATGTCAGCACAAATCACTCTCTAGCTTAGGCAGAACAACCTATATTGCCGGGAAGTCACCTTTCAATATCCTTCACACCTTCTTTCCTATTCACCTTCAATAATTCACTAAGTTGATGCCTTCGCTTTTTTCACTTCCACTCTCTTCACCGATTTAAAGCCAGAATGTCCCATCCTCAAATGGAGTGAGTAAAAACTCCACAGAATCATAAGCCGTAACTTTTAAGTCCCAAAAAATTCTAAAGTTGGACGATTGACGGGAATTATTTGCTAATCAGAAATTTGCAAATTTATTCCCCTTTACTCATTTCTCTATCATACAATTTTCCTTCCCGTACAATGCCTCATTCGAAATCCCAGCCACATTTAATTTCGGAGTGCTTTAGTTCAAAGGGCATCGCATTCCAATTCATGACAGGAAATGGATTCTAATGAAGTAATTTTCTAAAGTAACAACCATCTACCTAATAAGTCTTAGCAAAAGCAAGATATTATCACAAATAAAAACAATTCTGACAACGATAAAAAATATGCTCAAAATCAATCAATTGAACTTACCAGTGAGAATTGTCGCATATAGTAACCTTTTCTCAACGACAGTACGAACCACACGAAGCCGATACAATATAGCGCAAAGCTGATCAGTCGATGATGAACGACAAGAAAATGTAGAAATTGCTGAAAATACTCCATAGAGCAACTAGGTGCAACTCTGATATTCTCACTGCCTATACAAAGAACTATTGAATAAGAGACCTCATCAGTCTTATTTCACAGAAAATGAAATAAAGATATCACACTGTAATTTGCACTCATCTTCTCACTTAAAGACCAATCTTTAAAGTCAATCAAGAAACTATGAGAAACAGAGATCAAATCTAGTTGAACGCAATCAATCGACAATCATAAATAAAATCACTAACATCTTTTTGAAGTAGGATGCCCCAATAATCGATAAGACTCTCTCCAAAGAAAAAGTAGTTCGACGAGACAAGGAAATACCACGAAAGTGCTCGAAACCATGGTAGATCATAGAGCCGATAGACGGCAAGACCGATCGATATAATTTCGTGGAAACACCAAAATTGGATGACAAACACCTGCAAGGAAAACGAGTTGTATACGGATCAACAACTACAGGCTTATCAAAGATTCCCAAAGAAGAATCGAAAGTAAAAAGATTGAGAAAACTAACCAATGCCATGAGCCATGTGGGACCGAGTTTGATAATGAAACTGAACAACGATATCATTATCAACGAGAAGATACCTCGTACCACCCAGTTCCGCCATCTGCAAGCAATTTTCTTTGCCCAAATTAAATTATTTATGTCACGTTTCTCGGCTCCTTTCTGTTACGCAAGTAAACCACGGATATTTTTTTTCTCCTCCAAATGCAATAATAGGAAATTCCATAATTCCACCCTGCAAAACAACCGATTGCTCAGATGTATAAAATATAGTGAAAACCTGCTGTCCAAATATACAGAAAGCAATTACATATATATATATATATATATATATATATATATATATATATATATATATATATATATATATATATATATATATATGTACGCATAAACATAATAGACACGAACGCTGCGCCCACATTAGCCCACAAAATCGATATTTGCTCGCATAGTAGACGGTTGTGAGTGGAGATTTCATCCACAGACAACACTTTTACTCCCCATCTAAGTGTGTGATTAAATTGTAAAACGATTACACACCCTCACATGAATTTGGTTGAATAATTCGATCATTCCTCCACTCTGACCATATAACCTGACAATATAATCGCAAAAAAAAGCACTCCAACAACACGAACTAGTGGAAATGAATAAAAAGGAAACCTTGCAGGAAGATGAGATAGAACGGGATCGATATATGCACCCAATGCATCTGATCCTTGAGGAAGATCTTTTGTAAGTTGAGATAATCTGCAAAAATTTCGTCTAAAAACATATTCATAAAACGAAGTATTATTGTTTTAGAAATTGCAAGCCGAGCTATTAATGATGCCTAAGGATACGATCAAACAAAATGCAATCTATCAGTTGAGATAAAATCCCACCATGTTTAACTCGGGTGAGAGAGGGAGGGGAGAGGGGAGAAGGTTGGAGGAGGAAGGCGTTCGTGAATGGGTGAAAAACGCTACACCCAGCCGACTTTCATAAAGAACATACAAATTGCCGGAAGAATTAACGCTACAAGGGACAGACATTGGGAAAGGAAAAGACGAAAAATGCGCAGTTTTAATTCATGGCAGCTTGTAGAAGACTCCCCTCTCCCCACCCTCCCCCCCCCCCAAAAAAAAACCCAGTTAAGTTATACCGCTAAAAAAAGAAGCAGAGACATCCCTACGTAGAATGAAACCCATAATGTTCTTATCTATTTAGTAAAGAATAGTTTCCATTGAGCTGAAAGATAATGAAGGTTGAATGCTGAGTGTCGAAATGAAATACATAGTATTGCCGGGCTACTGTGGTGGGGAGAAGGGAGAAGCGCCGAAATCCAATTATTACTGAAGGTAAAAGAAATTTTTTAATGGGATATTGCGCGTAAAAGCCAAACCATTTGATCGAACTTGAGCTGAAGGCTTACAAGTATTTTTATTCTCAGTAATAATGTTTCCGATGTTTGCGTAACTTCTTTTCCTGAAAGAAGGAGATTAAATTTCCATGTAGTAGCTTCTCACGTCGATGTTGTATAGTGAGAATAAAAATACTTGTAAGCCACAACACTGTCAGTGGCAAAAAAAGGAAGCCAAACTGAAATGCTGTGACTTGCCATCGAGATAACTGTGTCATATCTGTGATCACAAGCTTAACCTCACAAGTATGACCTTTGTTTTTCCTTAGTGGCACTTTATCACATCAATTTTCATTTACTGATAAACCGAACTAAACATTTAATTAACTAAAACAAAATAAAGTTGCATGCAACGATCCCAATCACAACCAATAAATAAATACAACGGCTCTTATTCCTCTTTCATCAATCATATGCGCAAAACTCATCACCAGAATATCTAACGATCCATTTGCACCATTCGAGGCAATATGTACTCCCCCAAACTTTAATATTAACGTTCCCATTTGCGCAATAATGAAGTCTTTTACGAAAAAAGATTAAGAACCGAAATAGCAATCGAATCGAAAGAAATAGAAAGGAACATGCATTTCTATCATACTATTTCATCTCAATAAAAACAGCTTAATGACTAAAACAAACGAGATTGTCACTGATGCTTTGTTAGAGATAAATAAAACAACGAAAGCAATTGTACTATAAAGGGTATTGCCTAGCAATATTATGCACAACGAAACGCATTCCCACAACAACAATAAAACACTTACTTCGTATCTGTTGTTGCGCTATAAAATTTTATTGTTGAAAATTCATTCAAAAAATTCATTCAAAATCCATAAAAACTTTCACTACCTACTCTATTCAAATAATTACAACTATATTTAGATATCGAAGTAAATAGGAGAATGTACTAATAGTTAATGAAATATGACTGTAGTTAAGGATATGCTTGCTATTACCCAGGCTAGCAACTGATCTTACTCTAAACGAATATGACTAAAATATCGCATCTGCGAATATCATAGTCACGGGGATTTCCTTGAATTCCTGTAAACGTATCACTGTTTACTATACTGATTTGGAGTAGATGGCTGGGTAAAACCCAACACTGTCCATCAAGGTGCTGAGTTTATAAACTGTATAAACCTTTAGTTTTCTTGTCATATACGCTTCGATCCCTTCCCTGTCACATAGGCTTCGATCCACCTTACGAAATGGCTCGCCAATTGTTCATTTCGTTTAGAAAATGTGGGATTCTTAAATATATAAGCGTTTAGAACGGCGTGAACGTAGAATAAAGAAGCAGAAACTCACTTTGGTCAGAGCACACATTCTGCATACTTACTAAAAGCCTTTATAATCAACAACAATGAACGACCAACTTTTCACCATCAACGATGGCATCAGCGTCACTTTCATCGGATGTGACACGTAGATTAGGCTTCGTCAGAAGCTTTGTTGACGATGCATCGTTGCCACCTTCATATGACCCGATCGTCATTGCCTTCCTCTGACGTAACTCATTCTCATCTGATGCTGCTTCATCCATTGCTGCAAAAAAAGATTTCAACATTGCGTATATTAAAAGATCATGTTGTTTCGAATTACGGCCACCCACCGTGACGAACAAACAACAACCTATATGATAACTGCTTTCTAAAAAAAAAGAAGATACTGAGTGAAGTCGAGTATAGCCTCTTCTTAAGTCAAGCTAATATCAAGACGAAAGTTACGTTTCAGGAAAATACTCTTTAAGTTTCACTTCAAATATAACGCAGTTATACTGGGTTGAATAGAAGCATATATTAGAGATGTAAGGTACTTCTAGAAGATCAATAACAGCGCTCAGGTAAACTGTGCGAAAACAGCGATATAAGCTTATATTACGAAGCATTGCAATATGTAACCTTACCACCTGCGGGCAGTACAGATACGGCTATGTTTTTGATGCAACACTGCTCTCAATTTGTAAGCCTTTTTTGTTCGTGTATATTAGACATTATAATAATGGGGAACACCGCTTCAATAAGTGGATATTAAACTGTACGGGAAAAAACCTCCTGCGATGGGAATTATATAGCCTAAACACATCCTGCAACCTGAGCAGACCAATGAGTCAAATTTTGAGTGATCCAAACCTCGACTGCAATTCGACGAAGGTTTTGGTACTTCGAAAATTGGGCAAGTTGCACACCTATGGATGCTTCACCCAGCGGTGAAGTGAAGCTATCATTGGTTGAAGGCGAGACTCTTGACGGTCTTGACGAGGACTGTTGATATTAGAGACATTCTTCAACATCACATATGGGGTATATTAAGGCTCGGACTGCTGCGTTTTGCAAAAAATGATTTAGACGTATCAGCTACTCGCAAAAAAACGTATGCTAGCATGATTCAATAGTAATCTGAAGATGATAACTACATAATACCTAACAAATTAGCAAATCTCTGGCTATACTCTCTTGCTGAATAAACCTCTATCAAGGTAAACGTAATCTCGAATAACGGAATTTGGAATGTTTGTTAAACAAACTACAATCTGCTTTTTCTTCTTCCCTTTTCTTGGGTTTTAAATGCATCGCTATGTGACCTATTTATGGATTACAAATGCTTTTGTTGTTTTTTTGCATATTTATCCTGTTGGACGTACCTTTCGAGCTTCTTTAATGCAAAATAAGGATGTTTACGTTTGGCAAGTCTCAAAAATGAACCTCCTTCTCTTCATCCTCCAAACTATACCCACATACCAAAAAAGAACGTGTCAATCCGCTCATTTATTTTAAAGGAAATCCAATCTAAAGCATGTCAATCCTCATACGACCAATAAACTTCATCTTATCGGTTTTTTCTCTGTTTCAAATTGTTCCGATAAGAGCAGATAAGACCTTTTCTGGATATCTACAAATAGAACACCGCCAACTGCGCAAATCTATGCGCTATGAAATAATAACAACACAAACATATACATAGTAAACATATATAAAGAAATTTAAGCGTGAAAAGTGAGAGAGCATATGAACTGAAAAAAATAGTATTGTTCGTTTACGCAACATTTTTTGACGTTTTGTTTAGCGCGCCAGATTTAAAAAAAAAAAACAATAAAGGACAAAACAAAAAAGAAAGGTAGATGCATACCTAGTGATTCATATATAAAATGCACAAAGAAACAACATAAAACGGAAATTATAGAAAAATGAGCTATTTAACAGCTAGAATACCGTTCAATGCTCATTTTTTAAGATCACCTAATGAATCAATACTGATTTTTATGAGTGAATGCCATAAGATTCGATAGCAAGTTGGATATCCTAGATAATCCTGAAGAGGATAAAGCAGAAAAGGTCCACTCTTCGCATCGAAAAGATTTGGCGGAACGGGAGTGCTACTTGTCGGCGCTAACGTCCGCACATATGGCAATTGAATGCGCAATGCATTGCGCGTATGAGCCTCGGACCGCCTCTCTTCGCCTGAGTCAAGCGCTCGAGAATTGAAATATTCCAAGCCTAATTTAGTGTAGCGGAAGGCAGCGAGCGACAAGCGCACGCGCACGAGAGAGATAGAGAGATTGCGCGAGTTGTTAGCGGATGATGCGGTCATGGTCATTCAATAATAAAAACATCGCAATAAAACTGAAAATATTTCATAAGGAAACACAATTTGAAGAGTGAGCTTAAGAATATTTTTGAGAGCATTAAAAACTCTATCAGAATCAAAAATAATCTGAGACAAAAGCAAAAAAACTTTTCTGTAAAATTAATTTCTTATATGATATGCAATTGACATAAACTATAAGGTCATTGATATATCTTGGCCTATAAATGTATAATGGAACAGCATTAAAAGCTCTTATAAGAATAATATGGTTAAATGCTTATGTATCAGCGCTTTGTGGTGTCGTTTCTTTTCATTAACGCTAGAATAGGTAAATTCTTGACGATTCGCAATGCTCTTAAGAAAGTGCGAGTTGAACGAAGGATTTCGCTTTCTCTGGAGGTCAGGAATGGTGGTGAAGGAGGCGATTGTCATGTCGGATGGGAAGGAAACAGACGTGATGTGAGCAGTATTACTGAATTCACCGTAGCTGATGCAGCAACTACAACAGATAGTCGAACGATGGATACGATGGATACGAGCACCATGACCGAGAGAATCGGATGACGAATGCGAGCACGATGACTGATGAATGGTCAGCATTATGAGAGTTCCCTTTGACCAAGACAAAATGTTCCGCTCAAATGAATGACGAAACTGTGAGTGTGTCACTGAATTTATAACAAATTTCTTCGCAAATCCTTCTTAACTTGCCTTGTTCCCTGTATAGCTTCCGTTAGAAGCTGAATACGGTTACTACTTTCACCGTCTGGCAGTAAGTAACATTAAAGTAATCCAGAAGAGTTGCGAGCAGAATAACTCTATGAACGATGTTGGGCAGCAAAGATGATGATTATGTTAGTATTTATTAGAATTAAACGATAGATGCGGAAAAGCTTAATGGTCGAAGAAACAGCGACTATTTTCTATGACCTCCTAGTGGATTACGAAGGAATCTGACAAACACTATTGAAAGGTAATTCCTCAATATCGCTCCTAGTGCAGAAGATTTAAGATAGAAGGAGAAATAAAAAACAAAGAAGAAGCACACAGAACCTCATCTTTAAAAAAAAAGAGTTTAAATTTGCTAGGAAAACTCGGTAAACAAGGTCAAGGATTCTGACCTCTTCGCCGTTCCAGCTATGTCGTCAGTATGTGGCAGATGACTGATGGCGCTGCGTTATCGCAAGCAACAGAAGAATCTTAAAATGCATCACGTTGCGGAGATGCATGAGCAGTTTTAAATTCTCGCTACCCTTCCGCTAGTACTCTGTAATCTGCATCACACCTTTCTGATTTGTTGTCCTTCATGATGGCTTCGTTCAAAACAGGCGATCAAACGTTCGGACCTTAGATAAGATCCATTCACTAAGGAAGCTTTCTTGTCGATCTTGTTAGCAACAGGTTTGACCTCTCCTGTTTGTTCCCTCTGCGCTGAATTTAACAGCCTTAACAATCCCTTTCATCGAGCAGTCATTCTAGTCCACCGTTACTGATAGTGCGCAACATGGAAAACAATGGCATTCTGTCGACCACATCTCAGCTCGATTTTTGCGTCTGGTCAACTTCAGATAGCCAACCTCTGTCTTATCTCTACATTCATTCTTATACACATCACAAGTGATCTGTGCGGTAAAGCGCGCCTTTCTTGCTAATGCAGTGATGCACCGTTCAGTGCCAAAATCATATCTTATCAGTGATCTAACAGGGACTGATCTATTATGGTCTGACCTGCCACTAATATTAGACCTACTATGTTCTAACCTATCACTAATATTTGATCTACTAAGGTCTGACCTACCAGTGATATTCCTACCAGTAATATTATCATACTCCGCTTGTGTCTAATCACTCACTTGTCGAACTCTCTATTCATTTCTGCGTACCATTCCTTTCTTTAGAACCTTCAAAATGATCTGGGCGGCAAACCGTACAATCGTGATAAGGGGGGTATATAATGACAGGCATATGGGCTTATCGTTCATTGTTTAACTCGAATAGCGGTGTGGTGGTGGGCCGAGGTGTATGGAGGCATGAGTGGACGACGGAGCGTCAGCGATATGACGAAGAAGAGGGCGAATATGAAGAAGGTTGTTGCATCTCCTGAGGTGTGACTATGCCCCTGTCATCATCACTTCACATCGGCTTCGGAGGCCCAATCAATCGGCATTCGTCGTCGTCTTCAGTAGCTTCGCCACAGCTGAGTTTATCAGTATCTTCTCTTTTTGTCGGTCGTGTTCCTAAAATCCTTTGTGCTAACCAAAAGAATTCCCCTTCCAACTTGTCCACAAAGTAACGATCTGTTTTTGTGGAATTCCACCTTTTAATAAAACATACAGCTCAGTGAAATGTCTGAAAAGTTTCAAAGATTCAAAGGTTGTTCAATTTCTAAAGTTTATAAATTCTGAATCAATCTCTCATGCTCTCCGAGCTTGGCATAGTAACTGCCATCATTTAGGCACTATAAACCCAAAATGCATAGATATTTTCGAAGGTATCTGATTATAGTGCATAATATCAGATTTCACGCAAATAACGAATTGTGCTTTATTCTTGATGGTCCTGTTCTTAAAAACGCTCGCATTACATCGGGGAACGTACAAAAATTAGATTTCACTCGAGCTATGCTTGGTGGTGATTCTTTTTGAAAATTTGGGGGACCTTTAGCTGACGCAGTTAAGGGAATGATAGTGTAGCAGTATAATGGAGGAGGAGGGAAATTTTTAGCCCGTGATATTGTCAATCCCTACATTATTGTAATCACTAGTTCATAGTTGTAGGGAGCAAAATACTGCGAACTGATTTGTACACGCTCAATGATTTTGGAGTTGATTTAATTTATTTTAACTCCTACATTCGGAGTTAATTTATTTGCAGGAATGTTCGGGAGTCGATTTGAGGCTGACATTGGGTTTCGACCTTCAATGGAAGAGGCACTATGAAGTTGACATCCATAGTCGACTGTGTCTGTGGAACTACGGAAACGAGATGTGACGCCGACATTCGTAATCGGCTTATGGATAAAACCAGTAAGTGGGTGGTCATATTCTTATATATTCACTTTTGAATTCTGATAATCGTTCGAGGATTTAGAACCATGTGTATCTAGTCGTGTTTTTTGTTTGTGCGTATTGTGAAATAAGTGATAATGAGGTTTGCAACTCAAATGCCTATTCGGGGCAATTTCATAGTGAAGGAAAATTTTTATACCTTTGTAGCTTTCAGTATTTTATTCGATATTGCAACAAGCTAGAGATCTAGCAACAACTTGAATTATAGTCATATTATTCTTGAATACAGCGCTAAATGACGTTGTAAGCATGAAGTGCTCCTGCGGGTTTGTAGAAGACGATCCAGCTAAGAAGGTACCCCTGCTGAATCGGTGGAAACTACCTACATTGGTATGTTTCTACCCTTTGCTTTTAGCTCCCTCACCTGGTGAACTATTGCGAGGGGATTTTATATGCAAAATTTAGATCAACACCGAATCCAACTCACTTTCAATTACTTAACCCTTTCAACGACGGAAAGGAATATGCTATAAAGTTTTGTGAATGAAAATTTTGTTGCACAACTGTATGCTTGTAGAGAAACGAATTTTTTCGTTTGGCATCCCTATAATCCGTTAGTCACTTTGCGGAAGCGATTTAACAAGCGTTGTTTGTGTTGTTTTGAATGCTCAAATGAACAGTTGGTCTAGCTGTCATATCCGCTAGACATTCTGGCTCATTTTCTTACTTTTCCATATTGATTTCTATGAGACATTGGTTGTGATTGATTCTTCTCTCAATTAGTTGGTCCGTTGGATGAAAGCAAACTTCCTATATAATTTGGAAATGGATGCAAGCAACTCCGATTTAGCTCATCTTTAGAGATTCTTAGATGAAATGATAAAGGGAGAGAATAGAACTAGAATTCGGCTATAGATTCAGTGAGGAATAATCGATGATGGTAACGATTGTCTCTACGAATCAACGAATAATTCAATTTCACCTTTTTAGAAGTTGACACTGCTTGGCAGATGAAATAAGTTGACGTTTATGGAATAGGCACGAAACTGTGCAATTTCAATGGAATAGCACCGTAAGAATTATTTTATTTATTTATTTATTTATTTATTTATTTATTTATTTATTTTTTGTCGTGAATAATGCCTAGTATAGATGCGGTACTCTTGATATGTTGGATGGTGAAGATGCGGTTAGCGTTAAGCAATGCGACTATTCGTGCACCTCATTCGATTTACATATCCATCGGTTCATTAACAAACTGACGATCACATTCAAACCAATTTTCGCAACTAATTCTCATGCAACTGCAAATTGTCGATTCGAGATCAAATCCTACGCATTGCCCTTAGCTCATCGATATCGATGCCAAATAGTCAGTACATTTGTTTTTTCTCGTTTTGCATTTTTAGTATCTAATGCATTGTATCTTTCGTTTCTCATATATTCAGCATTTTATCAAATACTCAAATCTCTATAAGGCATTTATGACATAAAGCTGAATTTATGGATTCGGAATGGCATATGCAAAATTAACGATAGAATTTTGCATAGTGATCTATTTCAATAAAAATAAATATAGAAATATGCTAAAAAAGATAATATTAAATTTACTTTTGTATCGTACTCATATGAGCTAACAATTTCCTTAGCTTAGGCGGTTAAGTACGTATTTGCTATTGAAAGATAGTCTTTCGGGACAATTAAGGAAATATTTGTGGATGTGCTTCGATCATTGAACAATGGCTAGCGGCGGTTAAGTGCAATGAGGTTATGCCTAGGTGTGATTGGATGGTGATCGAACCATGTGTGGAGGGCCGAGCTTTCTCTCTAGTCAGCTGTTTAAGCAATATCCGCTGCAATACTTTCAATTTTGGATCGCACTCCCACTCTTTGTACTCTCTTTTTGCGATATTCCTAGTGTAATCCATCCTCTCATCCATAAAGCCATCTCGTATGCTTATTGCTCTTCATTTCTAATACCTTTATGGAGGTAGTTACTTCAGCGTGGATTCGACTCAGATAGAGGAGACGTGTAATCCGAGGATTTTTGTCAGGCGTCCATATCTCATCACTTCCGCTCTTCGTTACGATGCAAAATTCTTCAGCTTTTCTGTAGGTAATTTCAATGCGCGAAGCAATAAAGGTGTGACAGCGCAATCTTTTCGAGGTCAGTAGTCCAAAATGATCCCTCAAACCAATTTCGTTCCGTCTGATTATATTCTTTGTGGGCGATAAAAAATTAAACGTGATGTCCAATTTGCATATGCAAATTCTAAATTGGTTAAATGCAAGCGAAGTGATGGAAAGTCTGTTGTATTTGCATAAACTGAAAACGAAAATTTGACTGCAAGTTTATAAAAATCTATGAAATCTAATATCGGACGTTTTTTTCATTGTTTTTTGAATGCCGGCTAGCATAAGTGGCACAAAATAAAAGCGATCATTTATTTAGTTTCGCTTATATACATTGGCACACTATTGTATTTCTATAATATCTGTATGCAAATTTTTATCCCTATCTTCTGAACGATTTCTTTGTTTATGTTAATTATTAGTGCTAAAAAAAGTGTTCAATGAGAGGTAGTACTTTTTAAATGGATAAAGAATTATTGCTAAGGATAGTCTTTGTAATACCTGAATCGAATCTACCAATATAAACTACGACTATGGTAAATTTGTTTCGGAAAACATATCCCAAAATTGTTAACTTTATTTTTTGACTTCCCTACCATCCTTTGTGACGTGCTCATAGGTGAATAACCACCAACTAGAATCTCTTTTAATCAGGATAATTCAAAGTTATATGGTTTTCTTTAGTTTTTGCACGTCGTCTAGCCTACATAGCCATAAAGGTTTGTGGTTTTGTGCGTCTTCTTGAAACGGATCTTCGGAAGTTTTGTGCTCTCCTATGAGGGTGGGTGTGGCAGATGAGGGAGGCTGCTTGTCAGCGCTAACGTTCCACACATATAGCGCTTGAATGCGCAAATGATTGCGCGTGCGAGCTTCGGACCGCCTCTTCTTTCCTGAGTTGGGCGCTCCAAAATTCGACTCCTTTTGAGCCTAATTTAGTGTTGCCTAACTCGGCTAGCTTTGCATCATTCACAGAAAATTCCTCTTTCCTGGTTACTTTTAAAGATCTGCACTAATCTGCTGATCTCAAGCTGGTCATGCTTACCAAGAATTTGCCTTCATCGTTGATTCAGACAATTGTTCTTTAGTCTCTTCCTCTCGCATACACTGCTATTTGTTGTTGAGATATTGATGTTAATCTTATTGAAAATTAAAAATCTTTCGATGGGTTTCTTTAAAATTCTTTTGCCTTCAATATAGTTAATCTTTTCTTGTGCATCTAAGGAATCTTCTCGCTATCAATTGTATTATATTTTTCAACAATATTATAGAATACCATCCAAAAGCGCTATGTAATAAAAGCATTATTACAAATTAATTTAATACATTCGTTTCTGAACTTATTTGGACGGGTATCTATGCTATATTATGAAAATATCGCTTTCATCTCAAGCTTTATCCATCGATACCATTGTAAGCGTTGAATGAGCTATCAATAAAAACGTCCCGAAAACAATGTCTTTCGAATACTGGATGAGGCCCATTCAATTCAAATGATAAAACGTTTTAATTGCCGTCTTTGCAAGCAGCATTCGCCAACGTTCTCTTCCAGCCGTCTGTCTTCACTCATTCGTAAATCAGTTCATTTCTACTAGATTCACTAAACTTGTTGTCTTATGTCTGTTGAGGATTTGTACTTCCTTTGACGTCGATAGTTGCCTTTCCCTTGTCCACCTCGTTTCTGAGCTTACTTTGCAAAAATATCTGAATATTTACTTCCAGTTACATTTTATGGATTTCCAAGGAAGTTCGCTATAGAATGTCATGTCTGTGGATGTCCACATGTCTCTGCTGTCTATCTAATCGGTAATTTTTGCAGCGCTAGCATTCAATGATATAATCTCGATGATGCGACTTTCGTCAGTAGTGATCGCCTCGTTTATAATTTAGGTGGCTAAGATCCATATCGAATATCGAATAGTGGATAAAGATTAGAGTTGAATAATTTCTGTACCCACTGATTCCGCATATAGCAAAGCGAATCATACACAGCAGAGCTCGTTCACCTATGATACATTGCAATAGGATGACATATCTATCGATGCCTATGATGCACCTAAAGATTTAAGCATTAACGGCTCTCTCACATCATTCAATTGAAAATTACCTCAAGCCATTCAAAAAATTTGCATAAATCGAAATGAATGAAGCCATAAAAAGGTTGCTTAACACTATGTTGCAACACAAAGTCGATCGAAGAAGGAAATGCGTATCCGGTTGACATATGCTAAACATGTACAATTACAGGCTGAAGACGCGTCGAATTCGCCTCAATCACGCGATCAGTGCAAAGCTTGATGCAGCTCCTCATATTCCTTCTAACTGTATCATTGATTGCCGCTATCGGTATGCGTCGTTTATTCTTCACTTAAACTGTCGCTTCCTTATAGTGATAGCATTCAACGTTCTACGTTTAGTGTTGATTCAATTCTCGAATTGAAATTAATGAAAATAAAATAGAGTTTAAATAAATTGGTTCCACCTGCCATCTTCTCCAGTTTCTTTTGGTTCCATCATAAATATTTTTCCTTTCAGATTGGCATTTATTATTCACTCAGATATTATATCTGTAATAATCAATGATGACCTCTCATGATGATAGAGCATGCAATGTTTTGCATTCATTTCTTCAATATATCGTAATAAAATTGCCTAAAAAATAGCGAATCCTATATATTCTAGTCAATGCTGTATTTTCAGATCTTATATTTGGGAATGATATCGGAATTGCTGTGAATTTGAAAAGTTAGACTCGAGATTTGTAATGTCTAAGTAAAGGCGAATGAAATTTTAGGCCCACCAAAATTGGAAATGCAAAGTGGCGATGAGGTTTGGTTTCAATCGACTATTACAAACAATTTCAACAATAAATTCTCTCTGCGTTGCCAAGCATCCGAAAATCCGGAAACGTAAGTGATGAGAGTGTGTAAGAAAGTGCTTAAGATTGATTGTCGCTTTCGATCGCTGACCATCGCAATGCGTTTTCACTTCAACTATCCCTTCCCTTCAAATTTTTCGATATCTTATCTATGCTTATCTCTAAATTAAATGCATTTTTTATTTAATCAAAAAATAAAAAAAAAAAATAAATTGCACACTTGGCATATCTAAGAGATCTGGTTGCACATCTAAATACGATCTAAAAATCAACGAAAGGGCAGCCAGTTGAAATATTTTATTATATTGATTGCAAATAGAGTATTAGCGAATATAAACCGAATTGAAATAACAATTCGAATAGTGTAATGAAATATTAGAGACGAGTATGGTGACTATGGAATTACGTATAATTGCCTATGGCAACAAAGAAATGTTTGCAGCTTCGAATGGTATAAAGATGACCGAAAACTACAAGTGGATGGTGAACGAATTTTATGGCAGAAACCATCGCAGAGTGGTAATATTCTCTTTATTGATCCACAACCGGACGATGAGGGCTATTATCAATGTTTTATCTCGAATATCTTCGGTACTGCCGTTTCGAGCAAAGTTCATGTGCAACGAGGGGGTAAGATTATTTTATTGCCCTCAAGTCACACTTTCTAATGCTTGCCATTAGTGGTAGCATTTACTTCTTGACTATTTCATCATTGCAAATACACTTGTTCTGGTTGCTTTTACTTTTCAATTCTTCATAGATATTCATATATCATTCTTCTATCAGTTACTATTATCATCTATCAGTTATCATCGTTATCACTTCATATTTTATTAAGCGACTTATTAAGAGCGCATCTAACAACATAACAAATACAAATATTTCTTTTTATTTTTTTCCTAATTTTCTGCATTTTTATTTTACTGGATCTTATAGATTGATATCGCATAGCAAAATCTGCTTACTATCACAATCATTAAAAATCTCAACTACTCAAAAAGTGCTGCTATGAACTCAGCCAATAGCCATTGATTCATAAAACATTTCTTCTATGAATAACTGATCCAGAGAATTTTCGCCAAATTCTTTAGTCTTTTGTAATTTATATATTAATGCTTCCTGCTATAGCTTTTTAAACTCAACAGTTATAAAGGGTTTTAGAGTTCGAACTATGTAGTAATGCTACTATAGAACGCTTCATTTATAAATATGACGTACGCCAAATGAAGCGTGGCATATTCAGAATGCACTCGAACCGTTAAGAGCATTTTAGATATTTCCATCCATTAATTTCGTACTGGCAAATTTTGTCCTTATGCGCTGATGCTGCAACTATTTACTATGAATTGCTAATGTTTTTTCTGAGTCATTGAATTCCTTATCGGATCTTCAAAACACATCGAATTCTTGAATTTAATTTTATTCCATTTGATGCAATTAATCCACTATTGATCTCAGCGATTGCCTTTACTATTAACGATTAATATTCGACTAATAATTAGAAGCATTCTTTATAAAATTAGGGCTGGAATACCTCGGTTGTTATCTTTCTTCACTTCTTCAATTCATTAAATCCCTATCGTCGACAGGATACCTTTCTTACCTGAACAATTCAGGCCTTAATTTTAAAAGTAACTTTTACCCGATAAAAAAGTCATTTCTTTGAATGCCCGAGTGACCCCATTAGTTAAAAGATGAGAGAGACCACACCAATCGACAAATGATGAAAAAAACCAAATTTATTTATTTTCATTATTTTAGCAATTGGTGTTTGAGATATGAAACGATAGCATTAAGAAGTTGTATTTAAAAAGTTTAAAATGTGATGCGAATTGAGTGAGAAGATTGCAAAAAAATGTGCAGCAATAATTCACAAGACACGCACCTCACTTAGAGTGGATCCAATTCGTTTAGCTCATTTTCATCCATCGTCATTGCGTTTCACTCGCACCAACTGACTTCAATAATCACTAATCACCTCTAAAAGTGCATAGTTCTTTTTAACGCCAAGAAATTGCTATCCATTAATAGCTTTCTAAGTTGCCCATTGATTAGCATATTACGACTAGCGCTTATTTCAACAATTGGCGCCGATATTGGTTTAATAGTTCCGAGAAAGAATTAAGCTTTATTTATTCATAAACTTCATTTATTGCATGAGGAAGCGATGAAAAAAAAAACGTCTGAACGTAAGAAAGTGGGATTTTGCCCCGCTCGCCTATGAGTGTACTTAATTTGCTTTCGGTTGATTAGTTGTGCTGGCACAAAACGATTGACGAACAACTCCGAGGTGAGCTTCGAAAACAAAGAACGAAACGTTTCCGCTGTAATCCAAACCAATATCGATGAATCGAGTGCTCTTTTTTTCACATCTTCGTTGAAAGCGCTAAAACGATGTGCACTTTTTTCAAGTTTTATGTGCTGACGGCAAACCATCTTCCAATGCGGCGGCGATTTGCCCTTCAAATAATGGAAGCTTTAAAAGGAGGAAGGAGTACACTCGTTCACGTTAAATCACCTTCTTTGTGCTCTAAACTATCTCCCTATATTAGCCTAAAGTAATGAGGTGAGCAATGTTTATTCGACGCTGCATCCACCATCAGCAATCAGCAAAACGCATCAACGGTTCCGATGCAACTTAGGCTGCAACTTAAAGAAGCATCTGAATGAACAACGAGAAAAGTCATCGCATATTATTTGATGAATTAATACTCGTATTCGTTAACTTGTTTAAGATGGCGATTCAAGGTCACTCAGGAATTCACTTGATGTTTAATTTATTTTGTAGACTCCATTGCTGTTCTAGATCATGATCTGAAATATTTTTTATGATGGATACGCATGCAACGGATAGAAATAGCGGCTTTTAGAGCTGAGTTGCTTTGTAATTTTAAAAAAGATGCTTATAAACTCCATTTGCCCCCAAATACCTCTGTTTAAAGGGAGGAGTCCATTATTTAGAACTCCTCAGTCGAATAGACTGCTCTAGCAGTCATATTCTTCTCTCATTCTTCCAGAAGAACTTCTCGTTGGTTAATTGTTCCGATTGGTGTATATATTTTTTGGTTTCTGTGCAGAAAAGTGAGCGACGTGTGTTTAGTGTTGGAGCATTTCAAAGAACGGCCAATAAGGCGCCTAATCGTCGAGGAGGGTCGCAGTCTTAGCGTTGAATGCAATGTTCCACACGGAGTTCCATCGCCGAGTGTATTCTGGCTATATCGAGACACAGTGCAAACGAGCATCATCGAAACGATTCGCAGACCGCACATTGCCGTCGATCCACAAGGCATTCTTTCTTATTAACTTCATTTTGCGCTCGAACGATACGCAATCTTCCATATAGTTCACAAACGTTCCAAATATATCGACACTAGCTGAAATGGACAAAACCCCAGGGATTATCGGTGACCAATAACTCGAATTTCCGGTTCACCTATGGCACCTGTGGTTTTAAGATTGACATGTCTCTTAGAGGCAAAATGGAGCCAACAAATTCACCTAATTAGAATCAAACCAGAATTGAAGTGCTCGAAAACTGCAAAAAAGGAGTGCAATTTTAACAAAGAGTTTCAATTTACCGGTGTCTTGAAATTTTTCCATTCTCTAATATACGCATTGTACCAGTTGATTAGCCATGAAAAGTTCAGAATTTGAACAAAGACTGAAGACTTCAAGCTTAAATTCCCATAGTTTCCTGAAAATGAAAATTGAAAAAAATAGGTTCCCTAAAATAAGTTTTTTGTGCATAACTTTTTGTGCATAATTGAAGTAATAGAAACGGCCAATATCATAAACTCTATAAATGAGGCATCGTTTTGACTAAATGGCCGATTTTGAGAGCGCCTTAACGTTCTTTGGGCTTTATATAAGCGTAATTTCAACGATATTGAACAGGGTTATTTAAGCCGATTTTATGCTTTAGTGCATAATTTCGCTTCATTGCTTCGAAAATAAAAGTTCATTTATGGTTCATCTTCAATATTTTTTCAAATTCAGTCTACAATGACTGCTACAAGATCGTCTGTACCCAATTAGGCATAGTTTTCACCCAAAAAGTCTACCCATATTCGGTATTCGTATCAGTTGTATCAATGACTTTTTGTTGAGAGTGTGCTTTAGCATCGTTTGGTGTTTTATGGCGAAGTGACGAGCGATTGCGCTTAAATACGGCTTAAACTCGGCTGTAATCGCTTAAACATCCGGCAAATCGTTTCTTATTGCTCGCTCGCTTCGTATTGTGTGTTAGGGACACTCTCTAATAGCTTAGATAATGTTACTTGTTTGATTTCATGCTGTGTTCTTTTTTATGTCACTCATTCTTAAATGACCATCGTTTATGGCCAAAATGTATAAATCGCATCTTTCTTTGTCCATACGATGGGTTCATTTATGACCATCGAAAGGGAGAGCTAATCGACAATTATAGGATGATAGGAGACTGGTCGATTTATGATTATAATATGCATAAATAACAGTTGAATCCTTGCATTTGTCGAAGATACACACTATGCTGAAAGAGAGGCACCAGATTGGAGGCGTAATATAACGCTCAATAAGATTATATCTCTCTAAAATACCTGTTGACTAAGGTGAACACATTTCAGGCACGTTGCATTTCACTGAAGTTGGCCAACACGATGGCCGAACTAATCTACTCTATCAGTGTGCTGCTACCTCACCTGTGCTACATGGAGAATATCGAGCCGGAGATGAAGTTCAACTCGTCGTCACTCCATCGCCTAGTAGCGTCACTTTTTATTGGGTTCACGTGTGTTTAGCAGAACCCTTCTGCAAACAACTTGCTTAATGATGCGTCCCAGTAATGGAATCCATAAAATACGGCACTCATAAACCAATTCCTTGTTTCTCATAACGGGGATCAGCACTGATGCCTTGTGTTAGGGTGGGAGGTCAGCATTGAGATAAAAACACCTGTTTTGTCTTTGGTTAACGGAGCAAAGTTATGTTAAGTATTATAGAAGTTGAAATATTTGGCTATATGAGGTACTCACTTACGGAGCTTGAAATGTGAAAGCGAAGAGATTATATTGCTAACTTATTGAAGTTTCAATAAACACCTTTACCCGTTAAGAAACGCTTCTTAAACGTATTGGGATGAATACCTCCCGGCACCCTTTCTGTTTTCATAAAAACGTTGACTTCGCTAAGCAGATCCCAGTAACTAATGTTTGGTTATTTGCAGCCGATGTCGGTATAGCGGTACATAAGCTCTGGTTCAGCCCTGAAGAAGTGAACGTTAAAGCTGGCTCAAGGCTTAAGCTTATGTGCATTTTCGGTGGAAGGTGAATTCTTCTCGCTTTTTTTCATCTTCATTTACTGAAAATTGATCATTTGAAGGATCTAACTAAGATACTTCAGCTTTTTGCTTTTCTCCAACGTTTACATCCCTCTTTTCCGAATGGAATTTTTTTCATTTGTCGCTTTCTTCGTATTTGTTCGATTCCTCTTTCATGGAATTGAGTAACTCTTTGTGATGGTAGATTCAGAATTTCATAGTTAAGGCAACAAATAGGTTTGTTGTTAAATAGTGTCTAGTTGTTGGCATTCATCAAAATAAGTTGGCATGAGAGTAGCAATCGAAGAAGGGGTAATAGAATGGTGAGTTGTGGCTTTGCGAAAAGCTATGTGCGTAAATCTACTTATTTGGCGTGAGAGTTTGTTGCGAGTGGAATTTAATTTGCAACGATGAGTACGACTCATCCCAAAATAGCATTCAACTTGTTTTGCATTTTCTCGACTTGTGCCAATCCATAAATGCAACATTCATTGAAAAACCTTTCACAACGCTAATAATACGGTGACCTTTATAGACAAAACTTGCAAGCTTCTAGGTATTTTTATCAATTTTTTGCAATTTGTATCATTTTTTTTTGCATAATAATATTTAAAGCAGTCGTTCAATAACTTTACAGTTTACAATTTTCCATTATACACTTTTTCACTTTCAACAGCAAATTGATGGCTAATAAGGTAGATGCAAATGTGCTAAGGGTTTCTAACGCAAGTAGCGGACAGGAATAATGTTGACTCCGGAGTTTAAATCAATTTCATTTTGTTAGCTACCTTCTAGGTCAAAAGAAAAACATTTCGCAAATTAAAACACCAAATATTTCCCACATCGGTGATAATACTTTCTGTAAAATATTGCATGAGGATTCTATTTCAATAAGTAAAACGATTTTAGGCCACTGCCTAGCGTTACGTGGAGTAGGATTGATGGTGAACTACCGAAGAAACGCATGAAAGACCTAACATCTCCAGAATCCGATTTCGGCAAAGCACTTATTGTCGATAACGTACATCCTGACGATGCAGGCATCTATGAATGCCGCTCACAGCATTTATTTCATCAGATGCACGTTTACGTTACAGGTTTATTTTATTTATCGTTTAATTCACAAAATGCAATTCAAAATACTTTCGCCAGTTCTTTTAGCTCTCATCTCGGAATAGCCTCGATCCGTTGCGACTGAGGTCAACTTCAGATTCAAAACCTATGCCAGGTTCAGAAGACCTTAATCCAGAATATAATATCTGCACACTGACTGTCGTTGATGTCTACATAATCGAGGACCATAGTCATCTGCGCATTCAACTGGCATTCACCGATTGGTCACTTTCTTGGCTGCCAACGCTTACTAAATTAGCATATTTCGTCAGAATCCCTCTCGTTGTTCTGTCGATCAAAATTGATTTACGCAAGTTGGAGCATCGAGCTAATTGGTCTGTCTGCTCGCAAGTTGGGCTGAATCTGCATATTTAATTCTAATTTACGTGACAGCTGCTTGCCTTCAACTTTCACGTGAATCAATAGAATGACTATTATGTGTTTATGCGAAAAAACCAATGTGGTGAGCGTAAATTTGTCTGCGAATCCGTTGATCCATTCAAATGTAGTTAATCCTGTCGGCCATTCAAAATCATCTACTTGAATTCCAAATATTCAGGTGGCAATCGTAAATCCTGAAAGCTGCTTCGATCATCTAGCATGACCGACTACCTCATTCTTTCACTCATCTTGCATTTTCGTTAAATTTTTTATATCTGAATAGATCTTTTCTTGCAAGTCGTTTACTAATATTTTCAAATACGCCTCAAAAGCTTTCAGCTGCACCATATTGGGATTTCGAACCGCCCACAGATATTGATCAACCCGAGGAAAGTACTGCCGAGTTGCATTGCATCGCCTCAGGCAGTCCGACGCCTATCATACAATGGTACATGAATGGAAAACCCTTACATGGTATCTGCTTAATTCCTCATTATCATGCATTCAACAACATTTCATATTATTACTGATAAATAAAACTTGTGTGCTTCTATAAATTTGCTTCAGTGCAATGATATTATTGGAAATGAGCGCAAATTTCATCATAGAATTGAAGTCTTTAATTACAAACATAAAATGCGATTTTTTAAAATCACAACTTTTTATTGATACCTTTCAATGCATTACGTAGCCATGCATTACGATAACTTCCTATATCCTCGTTGTATATTTCGATGTACTCGAAAGATGGCTGAAAAATACACATTTTGTCTTGATCCCCTCAGGAAGTTTTGCAGCTATCTGAGACTGCGGGACTCTAGGATTTTTTTGCTTGCTCAGTGCAGTTTCGTGAATAAAAAATGCAGTGATTGCACAATACAATTTGCGAAGAGTCCATTATCTTATGGTGTTTTTTTTCCAGTCGGAGCTTCTTTCATATCAATCGTGCAGTAATTGCGCTTATTGCCTCATTTCTTCTAGTCCTTTATATAGCTAAGAAAGACGTAAATAACATTAAAAAATTGTTACAGAAGTGGCCGAAAACGGGCGTCGATTAATCCTTGATGGAGGACGTATTCTGCGTATCAACAATCTTGATCATGATATCGATACGGCCGTTTATCAATGCAATGCATCCAATTCATTGGGATATATTTTCGCTAATGCATTTGTTAATGTACGAGGTAAATTTATATCCCCTTAAAAATCGTTGATTTCTTCAAAAATTGAGTGTCGCTAGCATTTATAAAAAGTACTGTTAAGTATGCAATCGACGAATCTCTCAACAATGGGTTCTTATCTTTTTCAACTGCATCTATTTGATGAACTGCTAAGGTGCTTTCTTTTGTTTTTCAGCGCATGCTCCACGTTTTAAAATGCCAGATCGACGTGTTTGGAAAGTGGTTCGCAAAACGACCGTTGAAATATCTTGTGATGTAGATGCAGCTCCGGAGGCCGTTGTACGATGGGTGGATGCGAATGACCAATCAATAGCGATCATCCCTGGTAAAATACATGTAAGGAGATATTTCAAGATTAGAGATTAAATGAATTTTATTTCATGCATCGAAACTACTCTCAATAACCGAATAGTGAAAGCTTTATGGATTCATCGAAGAAATAAATATTCCTTTATTGAGGAATGAGCGATCTTCAAGAAAACAGCTTTTTTTTTGCATTTTAAAAGCACGCAGATTACAGTAAGTATTCAAAGCACTCAAATTACAGTAAGTATTCAAATTGAACACTCTCAACTAGATGTTTCGATGAGTTCAGCTGTCCAATTTAATGCACAAAGAGGAATGCGGTAGTGCAAAATCCTCTCTCTGTGTTAGAATAGAGCGCACATAGCCACTTCAACATGCAACAGAGTTTCAACAAAGACGCTCTTCCTTACTCACTTAGTCAATTGGCTCTGATTGCGTCGCTTTTATGCCTTTTGAACACTTTGCATAAACACATCACCATGGGGTGTCCATCTGCATGTATCTATCTTGTCTGTCTACGAATGTATTTAGTACTTCCAATCGTAACTTAAAAAAAGGGGATCAATATTACATTTAATAACGTCAAGGTTATTAGTTTTCTTGACGACGAATTAAACTATGAGAAATTTACAGACGTGAACGTATGCTTACACCTTCATACTTAGGCATAATGAATTTATCATATCTTTTGAAAATAAATAAAAATAAATTGAAATTTCCTTAATGAAATCTTAGCATTCTTAAAGATCAGCCATCAACTTTAGAGTATTTCACTCTTATAGCCGATTTCATATGATAAATAGATTATTTAAATAATTAGGAAGTGTACGAAACTGTTTTTAAGGCTCAGTATCGACAAAAATACACCAATAATGTGGCTTATTTTTGCAGCTTTTTCCGAATCATACTCTTCGAATAACACAAGTGAACTCCGCCGATGAGGGTCTTTACTATTGCAATGTCTCCAATAAATATGGTCTTAATAGAGCATATAACAAACTCGAAGTGTTTAGTATGTTTCATCTTTTTTTCTTTTTATTTGGTTCTTTAGAGTGTGAATTTCTTTTGTAGCACTTATTAGCTCATAAACATACTTAAAAGCGATATGCAAATTTACATCAAGATGTGAATTATTTTACGCTATGTTACCATCAAAAAAGTCTTATAATACTAAATATTGTAAGTGTTTTGCATCCTATATAGGTAAAAAAATTTTTTTTTCTGATACAGATCCGACTCATTTTGTACGTGTTCCGAGTCCCAAGAAATCAGTGGTCGAAGCGCATGAGTCATTTAATCTATTCTGCGAGGCAGTCACTGATCCTCGACTTATTGCCGACTATACATGGACTCACAATGGCGTACCAGTCAACGAAAGTGAACACTTTAGGTGATCGCTTATATTTTTCTATTATAATTTGCTTCCTATTCATTTCTATCGATATGTTTCAAAAGTCATTCACTTTCAATACGATGATTAAAATGCATATACCTGCATCTTCTCATATGACCAACATTAGTGCATATGGTTGTGAGCAGCCAGCTGGTAATATGGCTACAGTATAGAAGTCACATGAAATGCATTGACATGCATTAACTGTTAAAGACAAATGTTCATAAAGTCAATGCCGTTTTTTAAGATTTGCAACGACGATGAGATACCTGACTTGCGGATTATAATGGAACTGGTAAGAACCTATATTCCCATTGGACCCTTTTCTTCTCCACAGTGGACATTTTATTGTTGGTGATTTTGAGATGAGCATTTAATGTTTTGACGTTAAAAGTTCACTCTTGAAGGATAACAAATACTACGCTGCATCTAACGGATGTACGTGGTTGGCACTCAGGCTCTATCGATTGTGTTGTCGTCACTGATGTAGACGTTAAAGTATCGGGTATCGAACTCATCGTTCTCGGTAAGTTCATCAAATCAATTCAGATGTCCATTTTTATTCATAAGGAGAAAATCACACTTCACTATAGTTATGCTGATGCCATATTTCATGATATCACTAGTAGATCGGAGATTCTCGCTTCGTTTCTCATCGAAATGGTCATAATTTCAACTGTAACGATTCGTCTCTTAGCTTCAGAATTCTAGTGTGGACGAAAAACAAAGACCTCGACCGGAAGTGTACTGTAATTAATGTTAAACTGCTATAAGCATTTCTTAGCGAGTACTAACCTCAAAAATACATACCAATATTACCCTCAAAAAAAAAAACAAAAACAAACGGGTATTGGCGAAAAGCATCGCTTAGTTGATGTAGATATCGTCACGCAGGTTGAGAGTTGTGCCCTTTTATAGATGTACCAGCAAAGCCAAAAATATCGGAAGTGGATTGTAATGAACGACGTGCAATGATTCGATGGCAACGATCCAACGATCATGGTGACAAAATCAGATCGTTTCTAGTACAGATGCATACCGATTTCGAGAAGGTATTCAAGCTTCACTTATGCTTACGTGATTTGTCACTTAATTTTATTGGTCAATTTGCCAAAATAAAGTAATTCGCCGGCCAATTTCCTTCGAGGTGGTACAACTGATGTCGCTGATAAGCAATTTCTTTGGTGAATTGAAGGTGAAGAACTTTGTACAGACACTGGATTAGTCATAGGCATTCAGAGCACAATCAAGCTTCCTTCTGTGCCGACGAAATAAAATTTATACTAGCATTTGCAATAGAATATATCTTGCATTTGCAACAATCAACAAACATCATGAATCGGTTCTCAATGCTTTCCTTATAGGGTAAATGGCAAACAGTACTCGAAGAAGAGAACACCTCCACCGATTTCTATCAGGCAGATATCACTCTTTCACCATGGGTAAGTTCAGTATACCTTCTCCAATTTATTTGGGAACAAACACTTTCATTTGACGTTTGAGTTTGGTTCCTTTCATTTATTCTCAACTCGTTGCATCATTTCCGTAACAACATTTACATTCAATAAACCTTATTTAATATTTATATGCCATTATAGATAGCTCACATTTAAGGTGAATTATACGTTTCGAGTGATTGCAAAGAACTCACATGGTGAGAGTGATCCCGGTTACAAAGATGGTGCAATATGCCGAACAAAAGAATCCTTCCCATACGGGAATCCGTCGAATGTAACTGCCGAAGGAGATGAGCCGAATAATTTGGTGATTCGTTGGATACCGATGGATAAATACGAATGGAATGCACCCGATCTACACTATATTGTACGATATAGACTAAATCAACAAGGTGCACAATGGAAAGAGACACACATCGAGGATCCTCTCGCGGTAACTCTTCTGGAATTTCAATATTTGGTGGTTTTGGCTTGTTGAGATTATCATCGCCTTTATTTTATGGCATTTATATTCGTTATGAGCTCGACATTTTGGTTCCCTTATTGAGACGCTGAATTAAAAAAAAAAGTCTAAAATAGTAGTAAACCACGTTCATCGTATAGTTTATGAAAATCAATCATAAGGAAGCAAGTGGGAAAGCGCACCAAAAGGACTTAACGGCATGTGTTTTTTGCACTTATGTCTATCATGGCATCTACTTTCATAAAATTTCAACAGATGGTTAAATGTATGCAATGATGTGCCCATAAATTATATTAATAAACTCGATCGCTCCTTTAAAACATTTATAAAAGAATATTCCTCGTTTTCAATCCAATTGATTATAATTTTGCTTGATCGATGTTAAAATTCATGCATATTTAGGGCACGTTTAAATTTCCGAGACTTTTTTCGAAATAGGCAGACTAAATTGGGAATTGGTATAGGCGCTTAATGTATCGTATGGGTCAGAAATATCAGCATTCGTAAGCAAGGTTCAGAGTTCCGCTTTCGGGACTACCGAACAGATGGACAGACAGACACACACATACATACACAGACACGTATATACAGAGATAGCGACACTATAACACTTGTAAATTTGCACAAGCGCATGAAAACCTTTGAGCCGTTAAGTTAAAGCGAATGTAGGCTATAAAAAAAGAAAAAATCACCTCTCAGCAGGCATATTTATGACCATTTGAGAATGTGTCCTTTGATCTATTTCAGAATCACACAATAATCCGTGATCAGCCCACTTTCAAAGAGTATATCGTTCAAGTAGAGGCTGTCAATAGGGTTGGCAAATCGATAATCGAGCCAGTCAATGTGATCGGCTTTTCTGGAGAAGATGGTAACATTTGAAGTTTTCTTTTAATCGTTAATTCACTTCGTTTGTAGTGCTAGTTATAGTTCATCATAAATGCTCAAAAATTAGATTGAAATTTTGAATTCTTTCGAAGTGTCGTTTCTAATTAATAGATTTTTTTTGGTACTCTTAATGAGATGTGATTATATTCAACCTTTATTTATACGTTCAGAAAATCCTCTCTCTAACTATTTAGGATACGAAACATTGAATGGGAAGAACGAACATTAGAAAAATATGAGCTGTTTACGCGTAATAATGAATAGTGATAAGTCGAGTATTTACATGTCTCTAAGTGGGAGTTGTTTATAGCAGTTGTTATGTTCTTCAGTGCCATTGGAATCGCCAAGTTCGTTCAGTGTTATTGAATTCTTCAACTGTACTTCTGTAGCAGTCGGCTGGCACCACATCAATAGGGACACTGTAAGAGGACATTTTCGTGGCTATCAGGTTTGGTATTTATATACATTCCTAGCCGCTTATTAAAGAGAACGAAACTATATTTCAGATTGATCTTATCAGAACACGTTGCTTCATTATTTTCAGTTTATTTGTTGCGCTAAATGCTTATGCTTGTAGGTGTACATTTACACCGTAATGCAAAAAAAATGTTATTCATATCTCTGAAGACCTGGGAGGTTTGTGATAGATAGTGAAAGTAACAACGCTGAGCACGAATGGTTTTCTTATAAACGCTATTCTTGATTATAATATTCAACGTTATGGGAGACAGCGCTATGCAACTAGATTGTAAGCATAACTCCTTAAAGTATATTCAGTCCACTTTCTTTTTATTACATAATTTATGCTATTTTCTCTTAGCATGCATAAGCGACTTTTATATACATTTATGGGAGTATCGGGTTTTATATAGTTCTATTCGAGAATATGAATAAATTTAATGCAAATAATGGATGCATTAGGTGGATTTATATTTATTATAGAAATATTTGTCCACTGCTAGGCTATATCGGCAAGCAAATGAAAAAACTTTAGATTGAATATTGGGAGGACGAGAAACCATTCGTGGTAGAGAAAATACTTATTGAAAGTGATCGCAATGAGGCCATTCTCACCGATCTTCGACCTATCACCAACTATACGGCACGTATCCATACCGTCAATGCTCATTATCGCAGCGAATCCGAATCGCTCATTTCCTTCTCCACTCCTGAAGGAAGTAAGTCATTTCGATTGTTGCTTTTAATTCGTTCTAGACACATGAATACTGGTGATATTGGCTGGTGATTCTGCAATAGCTTGATCTAGTTATATCCGTTGACTCTGTCATTAAATATAAAAATACTGAAAAAAAAGGAAAAACGAGTTGACCGATAAAAACGATATGAACATATGAAACAAAATTTCAGTGCAAAGAGCCTAGTTTGAGAGAATAATTACGTGGTATAGTTTACTAAGCAGCTCATATTAAGCGATTTCTCCACATAGTTAGCCCGAATGTACAAAATAATTTTCTAAGCAATATTAATGCGTTTTCAAGGAAAGCATTTTCAGTTCCTTCTAAAGTACACGATCTACGTGTGCGAGCTGTGGGCGCAACAAGTCTTCTAATAACATGGCAACCTCCACGACAACCAAACGGAAATATACGTGGCTATTTCCTTACCTTTGAAAGTTTGTCACTTTATCGTTCCCACTGAAAGTGAACATCATTCAATCGGTAGATAGAATTTCCTATAATTTTGTCTTAGAAGAATCGAAATTATAATTGATCTTTTATTTAGAATTTATGAATCAAATGTATCATGTTTATTGGTGTCAGTGACACTTCTCTGAGCGATTTAAAGATATATATCTTTTTTGCTTTTCATTACAACCATGGCAACATGTTTGTCTGGATTCTACAAATTTTTAGAAATGCAGAAATTAAATAATCTATTTAAGGCATTAAGAATTTTTTAAAGATTCTACGAGTGGGCATGTCGAAGAGACATATGTACTAAATCGGCAACTTCATTATCTACACGAAGAGGTTGAGCCTGATACTGGTTATAAAGTGTCGGTTTGGGCTGAAACGAACGGTGGCGAAGGACCTAAAGTGGTGAGGGCAATAAGGACATGGCCATTGAGAAGTGAGTCCATTTGATTGCATCCTTGTTTTTCATCCGCATACTTTTTGCAACTTCTCATCCTCACACTATGAAATTTAGTAAGCACATCGAATGCTTTCTAATAAAAACACCATTTTGACCATTTCCGGTCACCGACATCAAGTATAAAAAATTGTTTCCATCATAATCAGAGGAAATCGACGTGAATCAATTGGTGAAAGCGGATTAATAAGCAAGTTTTTTTGGTAATTAGAATTTCTGTGGTCTGCCGCTTAATTAGCCACGCGAGAATGAAAAAAATTACCTATCTAATTTGAATTCACCTGACTCCTCATTGATTGTTACATCAACCATTGAATGTTCTCAAATAGCTCAACTACAACCACCTAGTTTCGGTTTTTCAAGAAATAATCCACAATTGAGCCATATATAAGAACATGCGAGGCCTTGACAATTTCACGGATAACATTGGAAAATGTTGAGTTTTCAGAAATTCGCTTTCAGGAAAAATTGTGCAAAAAATAATAAAAAGAAGCAAAAAATGGCCAACAGAACAAGGTTTTTTTTCTTATGAAACAATGTTTCCTTTATGATTTGCATCGCTTCAAGAAGCCATTAGAGAAGAATTTGCAAAAGTTTTGTTGAGCACATTCGACTATTATCAGGTTACTATCTTTAGAATGAAATTTCCAAAAAATTTTCGCTAACCATAGTTGCATCGTCGAAGAAATCAAATTTATGAGGGAATTTCCATGTGATGTCAACCGATTATGGCATATCACTCTTGCAGGTGTGAAATTGGGCGATGCTCAATCACCGAAACATTTGCCCGCAATGACGTCTCCCCTTCCTGTCCTCCTTCATACCACCCTCCTTTTGCTTAGTGATAGCAAGACAGCCTTCAGGAATGAATGCTTATTAAATGAACACTTTCAACGAGATCATTTTTGTTTTATTTCAGATCCCGATAGACCAGTCTTTAAAGTGACTCCAACATCACCATGGACAGCACAGGTGCAGTGGATTCCCTCGAATGGTACCGAGTGGGCAATGCCAGGGTCATCATTCTTTGTTAACTATTCAGTCTCAGGTAAGTGCAACACACTAGAAAGTGTGTCAAGTGTGAGCTATTCTCATCCACATTTCATGCTGAAATAATCTGCAAGAATAGTGTAGCTTTAAGAAAGTAAACAAGCTTCCACGTTCAGCAGTCAATCTATTCAGCCGTCAACTCGGATATGCGACATTCGTAAACGACGATTCAAAGATTATCTATTGCTTTGCATTTTTCGACTATTCGGCTACCCAGGATTATTTCAGAAAGTGACATATGGACAGAAAGCGAGATGATAAGCTTACCAAGGACACATATATTGCTTAATGACTTGCTCGAAGATACACAATATCGAATCGTTGGTGTATCGAAAGAAGGGAATAGACAAAATGCTTCGAAAGAGATTATCATAAGAAGTTTGAGTCGTTCAACTATGACACATCTTTCACGAGGTGAGTTTTTTCTTGCTTCGCATATGTGAAGCGTTCATTTCAGAAGGCTAGTCGTTCATCGTATCATATCAACTAGTGTTGAGTGGGTTTCCACCTAAATCAACGAAAGCTATGGCGATGCTTGATTTGAGTCAAAAAAATTTGTTCGTATGTGACGCTTAATTCGAAACATTCAATTTCCGGTGCTAGATCCACACATAGTAAAGCAAAACATGCGATCGACGAAAATCCGGTTATGCGGGTACATGAAGCTGTCGAACTCCTCAAGTTTAAATATTATATTTCTGTAGAGAAAAAGTGTCGATTACCTCAGAGATAAATTGCTTGAAGTCATATATTCAGAACTTTTATAATATTATCTATTAAGATGGAGGGATTATAATAAAACTGTTCTTGATGGAGGGATTTAATTCGCTTTTAGGATTACAGATTAGACATTTAGAAATAGGTCATAGGATTATAATCAGGAAATTTGGCGATCGCATCTTTTACTATCTGCGAACTAAGGCTATCGCAAATATCAATAGCCCTCATAATGCTGATCCTTATAATGGATTTGTAGAGATGTGTGAATGCTACAAAGAAAGGTTAGGCCGATGTAACGATACAATTTTCAGAAAGTCTACATAGCGCTGCATGGTTCATTGCGATCCTATGTGCATTATTCGTCGCTCTTATCACCGCATTCATTATTTGTTGCTGTCAACGGCATCGCACAGGAAAATATGCAGTAAAACGAAAAGAGCTCGAAAAAGGACATCATATCGACTCCGAAGAGCATCAGTTCGTTTCCAGATGGTTGTGAAAGCTTCATAAAGAAGCAACCTTTATAGTTTTCAGCCGTTATCAAAATCCCTTTCTTCATCAAGAAACTGCGGCATATAGGGATGAAGGGGAAGTTTAGTGAAGCGAAAAAAACCTCAGCAAAAAAAAGAATGGAGGGTCGTACATGACGGAAGAATGCTATCCTGGAAATATGCAACATATGCAAATTATTCTGTAAAAGTTAAGCGCTGATTTTTTTGTGCGCATTTTTGCACTCTTGCAGGAAATTCATGGAATATCAATACGGCTTCAAATAAGTATACCTCGATGGCAGTATATATGTGTATAAAACGGGAATGCTAAGTGACGAGAAGCGAGACGTTCATAGTGGTAATCGCAATCGTTGTTACCACTTCGTTTCGACTGCCATTCTTTTTTTCTTTCTTTTTTTGCATATTGTTCGCTCAGTACATTTTATTATGCTCATAAATTATTTATTATTCTTTTTGTAAACATCTCAACGAATTTACAAATAACATTAACGAAGCACAACCCCTACTAGCAAGTGAAGCCATTTGGCAGTATGAGGGCATACATACAAATTAGCATGTAGCCTCCGATATGCAAATCGTGTTTTATACATGCCGATGATCATTGATTAGCAAATAAGAAATATGACATTCACCGGATCCCACTCTTCAAAATCATATCCCCTTTTTCAGGATTGCCATTACAGGAAATCATAACCTACTAGAACGATTCCCTCCAGAGCAACAAATTAATAAAACGTTTCTATTGCCTAATGCTTTCAATTCCAATAATTTTCTAGAGATAATCTTAGTGGCATATCTGCGTGTTTTGACCTTTATTCCAGCTAGCTGATGCACACCGGTTGACTAGATATATACAGCAATTTGCACCACTACTCCACAGCTTCCTCACTCATCGGCTGCTTCGGTTAAAGGCTCATACTTATTTTCAATCAAATCCATTGCTGTTGCTTTTCCCTTCGCTTAGACGGCTTGCCAATCACGCCTACATTAAGGAAAAGAAGGTAAAACAATCGAAATGAAAGCCAGTTGTGGCAGCCGATGTGAGGAAGATTCTATTGCAGTGTGGCATAAATATGTTCTGGTTCGACCACCGAGCAGTGAATAATCTGCTGGAGACGATCAGCAAGGCGATGTTGCCGTGAGCATGGATCCGCAGACAGTACTTCGACTAACCGCAGTCCGTTACCTCGTACCCACGCAAGCAACTCACTCGTTACGCCTCGGCCACTCACTGCCTCACCTCTAATCTGAATTATTTTCTTGGATTAGATCAACGAAATGTGAAAAATGCACGTCCACTTAGAGATAAGATGCTTAGCATCGAGATTGACAAGTGAATCAACTTCAAGTTTGTTATAAATGAAGCTTATTTACAGCATGAAACATTGTTGAGAGATTTCCACCTGAATTTTATATTGTGATTCACCTGATTCGCTGTTCACTTTGGTGTTCTTTAAGGAAGTGAGAAATTCGTAGAAAAGTTCAAAGAGAAATGAAGCTTTACGTTTGAGAGAGAAGCGACATGCTCGAAGAATTGTTTCGCCGAAACGTTAGGCGCTCCTTTTATCCTTCTAAAGAAGACGGCAACCGTTGGTCGATAACGTTCAATATCTTTTGCAAAGAGAAGCTTCGACGAAGGACTCTCCTATAACAAAAGATTTTTTTGAAGCAAATCGCCTAATTACTAAAAAATATGATGAAATTAATAATTTAATAAATGGCACAAAGAATAATACCGAATGAACATCCCAACCGTTGAGTGCATACCTTGCCTAATGTAGGTCTTGAAGTGCTAAACGCATCGACAAGAGTTTGAGCTACAACAGCTAATGAAGCATCGACAGCGGGTGTACGTTGTACATCAAGTAAATAGTCAACGTTTGAGATCACATTCACCCAAAATCGTAAAATCCACGCATTCGTTTTCCAAGCTCGAATCACCGCCGTATCGGTAAACTGAAATTTTTAAAGATTAGAAAGGAAGCTTTTCTCAACGTATTTTCCGACATGAATTTGAATAGAATTTCATGTCTAACAATATGCTTTTCAAGCAAAAAATATAATAATTCAAATTAGTATCAACTTATAGCCATGCTCATGATAGATTATATTTTAATAGATCATCTAAAGAATAATATCACTAGAACTTTTAAACTTTTATTATTTGATTACCTATCTGATTACCTGATTACCACTGAATTACCTAACTGAATAAACGAAAACTTCTTACGTCTCCCCGATGCTTTACGGCACTTGTCGATATATGACTAGCTGCAAAGTATTGGCAACAATCACTTATATTTATTTTTTCGAAATATTGTCCCTATCCATATCCTAAAGAATTTTTTAAATGAAGAAAATTAATCAAACGAACATTATTCCTTGTCGCAATGTCATCGAGTAATTCGAATACGTATTTCAACACAACGGGAAAATCGTTTTGGCTTGTAAAGAGCACCGAATCGACGAAATCGTCAACGAACTTCTGCACCGTTCCTTTGCTGGAAACGATGTTTAGATATATAGCCGTCGACTCAACAATTTGCTAATTAAATTATCAATTATCATTGAATTCAAAAGAGTTTAATAAAAATTCACAAGTTGCACTGAAACACTCAATTCTACGAAAATCTCTTCGATGCTGATATTCATGCAATTTGCTTGAATCTCTTCACACGATGACCCTTTCAATAAACCTTTAGACGGATAACAGCATGGGATAACAGCATCTCCAAAAATTTGAAACTTTCAAACATCTTCTATGCCTGTTTATTACTCAACTGTGACCCATTTCGTCGCGATTATTTGCTCACTTACAGAGGGCATTAGCGCCTTCAAATTCGTTGCCTATAATAAAACACTGGCAAAATATAGAGTATAAACGTACCTAGTAAGAAGCCTAGTCAAGAACACTTCAGGTATCGATTTCGGTATCGACTGATCGAGCTTGCTTAGAGTTGCGCCTTTTTCCGGCGACGATTCCAAATGGTAGTAGTGAAGGGTTCGATTCGCCGTCGCCGTTTGGCACCCTGTATTCGTTGACTGCGTTGAGGTATCTGTAAATTGATGTTCATCGACCATCGTGATTATATCTCTTAATTTGAAGGGGAAAAAGGTGTCTGCCATCACGGCTCCTTAAGCAATTACAGTGGAAAAAACTCCAAGTGATTTCCTTCAGAAAAAAAAGACATGGTCAACAAATTGCTGCAAGGACGAAAGCAGCCGATAATTTGCGCAAAAATTTAGCACGAATCCATTTTGGGAATAATCGTTAATAATTGACTGCTACTGATATTTTTTCAGAAAACCTCAACGAAAAATTGTTGAAAACTTTCTTCGTCTGTAAAGCGTCAACGGGTTATTGTTATGCAAAGGTGCGCACCCTTACGAGTAAATTTATCTCGTTCGCCTGGATGCTCGACAGGTGAATCAACATCCACAGCTGGCTAATAAATAGCGTCCAACAAAGGCAAATATTGAGCGAAAGTATCACCTTAGGTTCTATTTATTGATGCACCTCCAACCAGATAAAAAATATCTGAGCAGAATTTTTTTTTTTTTAATTCAAAGATATTCTCCAAGAGACGATAGTCTAACAAAATCTTGCAGAAAGTGACTCATTTTATTCATAATTTATCTGCAAGAAGAATTTATAGCCAAAAATTAACTAAAATATCAAACTGTTCGCAAATGCTTGAAAGGAGTTCGCAATCGATTTTTTTTTTTTTAAGAATAAAATGAGTACCATAAGATGAACCTGCATAGGTACGTGATAGTGCCGGTTGCATGGATAATAATGCGTTATTGGTGATACCATAATCGGATATACAATTCAATTTTCTGTTTGTCTTGAATAGCATCCCATCGTCATCAGAGAGTAACATCGATCCTCTCCTTGGGCATCTCCACTCTAAATTCTTCGTCTTTTATTCTAATCAAACATCTAAGTGGGATATTCGTCGAACTAACTCAGCTAATATAACACAAATCGCCTTTAAAATAATCTCCTAATATGCTGACTATAAAATTTTAATGCGTCATTTAACAATTATCAATTAACTCAAAGGCGATAAATATTTATTCTAATTATCCCATAAGAATATCTAAGTAAAAGTAATTGATAAATCAAAACAAAACAAAACAATACTCGAAAAGCAATAAAAGATGAAAACAAAAGCAATTAAACTAACCAAGATCGAATTGTTCAGCGGTAATACGCATCGAGAAGGGTTCATTCTTGTAGATCGCATCTAACAATTTCATCTTCAATTGTGAGATGGTATCCGATGTAAGCGCACGTACCAATATCGGTGATTGATCGAAATCTTCCAAAGGCACAACCAATACTTGCTAAAAAAAAAATCAGTACTATTCGCATCAAACGTTTATCAATCATCATATCTTCAATGCTCCTCTATTTTTCGGCTTTCCGGAGATCTCTTTTCATAAATGTTGTTCATTGGTTTGAACAGATGAAGTTTCAATAATCGCATATAATCGTTGCCCGGTCAAGTTGGAGCTTCATTCTACGAAGAACAGCGTTTCATACGGTTCATAAAAACCTAAAATTTCGACAAGACTGTGTCTATCTTTTCATCTGAAAGTAGGTCTCGGTTGAGTCACTGGATGGGAAGTACCATTACAAAACTGCATATGCACACCGCCAATTGTCTGCATTAAAGATCGACTCGGTGAAAAGGTAATCTAAAATAAGTCATTTCGCGCAACGTAGACATCCAATAAAGTAATTAAATAAGCTAACGTACAATTGGCGAAGCATCAATCGGCTCCCTGAGAAGTTTATGTTCGCTAAGTGAATAGCGTGCATTGCCTGTGATCGCATCCACAGGTCCCTTCTCGATTTGGCATTTTAATGCTTTGTATAGCATGAAAAGAGGACTTCCCAAAGTATCACGAATATCCTCGAATAAACATATCGAGAACCATAACGTAAACAACTTCTCAACTACTGAACCTGATTGACGAAATACGAGATGTGCAGTTCGTTTCTGAAATATCGACTATCTTTACGATTAAAAACGAATTTAAAGGTTACTTTGTTGCAAAAAATGTTCTCAGGTTTCATGAACATTTTAAATTGAAGTCGGAAACAATGGAGCTGAGTGTCACTCGTTGTGATAATGATTTATTCATCACTCAGATACCCTCGTATCAGCGACTAATCACCGAAACGTGATCCCTCATCCAATATTTTTTCGTTACCGTTCTTCTTCTCCATTTTTACTTTAAAGAAATATTCAAGTCTTACAACAAGGTAAAATATGTACGCATATTGCACAATACTGCGAGCATTAACGAAAACTATATTCACAATCACTTCTCAGGTGGTGGGCATATCCACACCGTGGATAATGCTAACAATTCCGCATCTTTGCACTTGAAAGACCTCATAGTAAGTTTGGTGATGATCTATGCACTTCGAAAGATGTATGTATGCTCGTCGACCTCAGAGTGGGGATTTATGCAATCGGAAACGTTATTTTCGGCATTCTCGTTCTCGAAATTTTCAGTGACGATTTGGCTGTAATTCTGCGCACTTTTGTCATTTAATTGTTCCAGCTAGCTTATGCTCGAAACTCATCATTAGCAGCCCTACCAATAACTATACTGCTGACCTTGGAGTCCGCATCAGTCAAACTAACTCAGGTACATATAATAACCAATAAAACTCAGTTGTATAAAATGAAAGCAGGTGGGATACAAATAAGAAAAATGAGCATCTCAAACCTGAATAGCGTTAGTAATATGCCTAGTGAGTAGCGAAAGCACGACATCTGAGCAATACGCGATATTAGCAAGCAATGAACCCATCAACAACGAGGAAACGAGTTTCTTCTCGTCGATGCTAAACGAAGTATCGCCATCAGCCATATCGACTATCGCGATGATGAAGCGTTTGTTCCAAAGCAGAGAATCGAATTGTGCCAATGCGATAGCCAAATGACTGCAAATGTAACGTTCAGTTGCCATATTGGTTGGAAACATTAGTTCGATAATGCTACAACCTAATAAACAACTTAAAAATGCTGCTATCAAGCATTACCTGGAGTAAAGCATTACCTTGAGTAAAGCGAAGCAGTAGTGAGTAATGCAGTGTTCGGCGTGATGTCTCTAAACAACAATCGTGAGATGAATTCGGCTTTCTCGTGGAATGGAATACCATGCCCATCTACTGCCGTCGTCAAATCTGTCACGTCAGTTTGCAGCTCTGCGAATGCCTATAACACCTTGATTCGCTAAGCGTTCATAGCTGATAAGTAACATCGCAAACAGCGCAAAATGTAATCGCATATTTTCGTTGGCTAATTTATTCCTCATTTCATGTCAGTAAATTCTTATTCATCCTAGATGACTATCTCTTAAATCTATAACAGCTGGTAAATTTGAAATGATAGCTCATTTTTTGCTCTATTCTATAGTCCATTGTGGTGAATTTGCATTGCAACGTAAATTCGAACGTATTTCATAGGCATGCTGATCTTAAAGTGAAGAAAAACGCTGACTTGTTTGCATTCGTTTCGCACATTAAACTCGAGATACTCCATCTTGAGTTGAATTCGCTTATAGTCTTTTTCCCTTTCATCTTTTTTCCGTCTATAGATAATACATGCCAAAATGGACGCAAGCGTACATACAGCAATACCAGCACATAATACAGCCACAAGCTTTGCCAATGATAATCTGCAATTAGCACATCAATAACACCTTCAATACAAATAGCTACTCATAAGCGCATCAGCTATTTCGTCGTATATAAACGCATCGGGTGTCAATAATCGAAAGAGGTTTTAAACAGCTTCAACCATTGATCGGTCATTCGATCTACCCGCCAATTTGAAAGAACCCAGCAAAACCTGGATGTTATTGACATGTTTTTCACAATTCGAGATCCATATATGCACTAGAAAGAATGCAAAATTTTGTAACACAGCGTGGAATTTTAAATAAACTTTGAAGTAAGCCATAAAAAAGCAAAATTTCTACCATTCTCGTAAAAAAATGGTCAAAAATTATTTCATGCGAAATATGTGAACTGAACTACGACAACTAGGATCATTCTCAAGGTATATTTTCACGAATTCGCAATCGGCAAGCAGAATGAACCCCCTACATCCACGTACTGCATTAGGCTGTTTTTACGAACTTAATAAAAAAAGTGACAGTGCACACCACTTGGACGATAAATGAATATTTCATTGTCAAACATTGAAAATACATAAAAATCAAATACATTAGCCAAAACCCAGGAAATATTCCTTGACTATTCAAGTCAATAGAGTCGAACTGATAATAAATTAGTCCAGGATAACTCTTGCGGTATATTTTGTCTTACAAATGAATGAAGGATAGCCAATTCGCGCGGACTCCAATTATGAATGAGAAGTATAGCATAGTGGATTTTTGAAAATTTCAGCGCAAAGAACCAAGAATATCACTCAGCCGTCATAAAATTTAATAAAATACAATAGTATATGAAATTGCAGTCGAGAGAATATCAGCTGTGAGAGTATAGAGAACACTTATGACCATTGCTGACTTACTAGTTTTTTAAACTGCAATAATCATATGCAATATAAAGTAAGGTTAAAATTTTACCTTACAGCACTTGTTTCATATTCCACGAGGCCAAGTTCATGTCGTAATGAACCAATAACCACCGTTAGTAAAGGTCTGCCACCACCGATCGAATTTCCTTTCTCATCGGTGGGAGCTGGCTCGTTTGGTGGTGCACGACACATCAACTGACGCGTATCCAATAATGTAACTAAGCATCGTGATGATCCGATATAAACCTGAAAAAAAAATTGATATTTTTTATAAATTCGCTGGAAAGCTATAGCCCTTATGAGATATTCGTCAAATATCACTAAATTAAATGCAAAAAAACATATTAAAAACGAGAATGAAACTTTGAAATTGCGACTTTCATTGTCTATTTCGATATTTCTTGAATTCTTTTATAATATTTCGTAGAAAACAGATACTTCCACTATATTGTGGCTACTTTACGAGTTGTACATGACTGGTAATACTTCATGAAGTGATCTGTTTACGAATCAAACAACGTCAACAATCTGCTCATCCACAATACTATTTCAGATCTCAAAACGCTGGATATGACTCAATTCAAAATTCTTTTGAAAATGCTTCAAACCTGATAATCAGCGGCGGTGGCCGCATGTGAGAGATGGTTACCCTCTATGAGGAAAAGTTGATCGGGGCGGTGTATGCGAACACCTTTGAAAGGCACGAATTGTGGATCGGGCACAATTGTGATTTGAACACGAACGCCGAGAGTGCGTACTGATTGCACATTATCCATGAGGAATCCGACTGGCCATCGACTATAAGTAGAAGGCGAGAAGCTCGGTGGTAGAAAGCTTCGAGGACTCAAGCACACCATTCGAGTGCTGTTCTGTACCTTGCAATCGACCAGTGCCGAGATGCTCTCTTCTTTAGACCCACTTGTTGAGGCAATGAACATTTTCGGGGCCAATACAGAGTCGAGGTTTTCGCCCTAAACGATGTGCGTTCATTGGTTACGCATTTCCCCAAGCGGGATATAAAGGACTTCTACAGGTGCACATGTGAGGGAAGGAGAGTAAAAAACGGTCTCTAGATCATAAGGGATAACGACTATATTAAAAGTGATATCGAGGTTGAAACTCAATAGTTATGTCGCATTCATCGCATGAAGGAGAGTAAAAAACGGTCTCATTGTCCTTGTCACAGATGACAGCAGTAAAATGTATCCCAACCATCGTATTTATTTTAAAAAAAGCGAAAGAAGGGGCCCTTTTCGATGAAGATTAAGCCATCCAGTCCTGAACACCAATGCTTATAGACACATACCTCGACAGTGATAAGCCTGCCTCCACTCTCGAATGTAGCTGTCGGAAAGATCGAATGTATTACAGGATCTCTACGATATTCAAATTTACGCTCCAGGATGCGCACACTTCGATCGATTTGGATTCGGATCGATTCGATGGCGATCGGCTTCTCCGAACGACTTGTCACACAGACAATTGCCGCATGCAGTTCGTTCTGCAATCAACCAAATGATCAATTTTTGCATTTTTTGTTCATCTTTACCTTTATCTTCGTTAAACTTTTTCACTAATAACGTCAGGATCAAAAATGCTCACAGCAAAAAAAAATGTCAAAAAATATTCGTCAGGAGACACGATAGTGATGCATCTTGGTTAAGATACTAAAACGACAAAAATCATCAAAAATATTCACCTCGTGTAGCAACTTGCAAGGATATGTGCCAATTAAGATTGTTGTGTTAGAGCCAACGTTGAGGTTCGCGCCATAAATTGTTAGTCGAGTACCACCGGAAAGCGGACCGAAAGTTGGGAAGACAGACTTCGGTTGCGGATCAACGAACTGGAACATCGAGCTGGAGTCAACAAAACGGCGACCCGACTGGCCTAATCGTAACTGGATTGCATTCGAACCCGAACCTGCTCCAACCACACAAACGATCCTGAAATCGAATCAACAATAGTTATTGGCCACAAATGAACGCATCAGTACTATTTTTATAGCGTCAAAACTTGATTGAAATTGAATTCGATAATTCATTTCCATCAACGCACACCATATTCCATATCACGTGGTTGCTAAGCAGTCATTTTGTAGACTTCAGCATCTAAAGAAACGACGCGATTTTTGCGTATTGAAAAAATCACCAATTCGGCTTAAGTATGGATTGTGCTAAGCGAATAAATCCCGAAATTTTATGTTCAAGTAGGAAGTTATTTCTCTTTCGATTTAATTTCGAAAGGCAACCGGCGAGTGATAAATCGCCTAAGGGTTCAATTGTAAAGAAATTCTACCGTAAATCGCCTAAGGGTTCAATTGTAAAGAAATTCTACCGTAAATCGCCTAAGGGTTCAATTGTAAAGAAATTCTACCAAGAGAAAAGAATTTTACCTTGAAGATAAACTTTTATGATAAGAATACAGGATGGAAAACGTATTTCTGAAAATAAGCTTCAAAGAGACGAATAAAACGGTTGGAAAACTAATATGATAGGTAATAAAATGCTATCCCTAAGTTTGTTATGGAACCAATCATATGATCAGGTAATCAGATTCTTTATCTGCGTTACCTAATCGATACAGTCCTTTGGTGTGGACATTCGCCAACGCTGAAACAGCCAAACATAGAGATTCAATGAGTCGAAGTAAACTGTTCGTTTAGGAACGACCTCAGGCTTAACAATGTTAACTTACTTCGATGAGACTTCGAATTCGAGCACTTCGCACTTCGAGCCTCCAACAAAGACGCGATCTCTGACGTCGCTGAGCGATAAACCCAGTTCGCGACCACGAATTTCAATACGAGTACCACCTTCTAGAGGGCCCGACCTTGGCTTGAACTGTATAACAGATTTTACGTTAGAATCAGCTATATGAAGAATATGCGAAGAAAAAAAAATATATGAAGCAAACGCGGCTTCAATACTTATGTATGAGCATTAATGCGCAACTATGAAATTTTTCAAAGAGAGCGCTACCAACCGTTACCTTTTATGGCACCATTGGTCAAAAATAGTATATTGCTTTTCTCAATTATACTCATTTTATTGCTAGTATCGTTCTTTAGTGCCGAAGCAACTTACCATAGGAAATGATTAGGAAAGACAGCTGGAACAAGCAGATTAAATGGAAGAGAACAGTGTAACGACAATAACTCCACGAGATCTTCGTAAATATTTCAATAAAATTTTCAAAAACTGCAACGGAAGGAATGACGGGTGATACTGGGTCTTTGAAAAATGACGCTCAAGGATCCTGAAAATTTTTGTTTAATCGATTTTGAAAACAACGAATCCCAAGATGACTCCGACTTCAACGGAGGCTTCTGAACCTCGTTCGAGGGGATGAATTTCAGGAAATGAATGATAATACCAGTGAGCAGGTATAGAGCGAGGTGGCTGAGGTGAACTGGTGGTAGATTACCGCAAGAATCGTCTATACCATTTCTCGAACTGCAGTTTCCAAAACAAGAAACATGACGATCGAAGAGCAACTAACCGATTCAATAATTGGTTGCCCGCAAAGTAGATCCGCCGAGTTCGAAACAGGGGGCGAAGTACAATGTGAGGTAAAGCTACACGAGTTGCCGCACCATGTGCAACTCCACTTCGGGTCAAGTGAAAGGCATGCCGAACACTCGGAAGCCATTTGTACACATTTATACAACGTTACTGCAAACAAGCTAAGTAAAGAGCATTAAATGAAACTAATTATTAATATTTTTGAAAACAACACAACATTGAACGATGTACCGAGACAGGTGTGCACCAAATAGGTCGACTGTCAGAGAGGAAAATTATTTAAAGCGCAGACTATATGGGAATATTTCTTCAAAAGAGAATATTGTTTATTTGTTTATTTTAGAAATATGGACGCCTATATAAAGCTGGTTATAAGCAGTCATCATTATAAAATAAACTAAAGCGAAAAGTGATTTGACCTCCATTCTTGCTGAATAGATTTATGCGATTGAATATGATTTCTTCAGCAACTTACCATTCGTAGTATCGATAAGCGATGCACCTCTAACTAAGTGCAATTTAGCCAATTTTTGAGGTTTCGCTTCTCGAAACGTGAAGCTTCGCTGATCGCATATCACTTTATCAGAGATAAGTTGTGCATTCAGCATCACTCTTGCTTCTCCATCGATGTCAATTTGACACGAGAGATTGTCGTGGGTTGCGTCCATGTGGATATGCAAAACCGGAAGTGAAATGCTTATATTCGCTTGATCAGCAATCAATACCTCAGAATTCGCTAATAAATCGATATGAGGACATTCGAATGATGGCTGCTCCTGAAAAAATAATCTCCAAAATTTGCATAATTGGCTTTAGCAAAGTACAATGGCAGTTATCGGTTCATTGAGTACTTATAAACTGTTTGGTGTCGAGATTCGATAGCTCTAAAAGCTTTTCCATCGCGATGAAGTGAAGACTTATTGCTTCAAAGTATAACGATAGATGAAATCCAATTTTTTTTTTTTCTAAAGTACAAGGAAGGTATTCAATTAGGAAAACTCATTTCTAGAGAAAAACCGATATTTTGCGATATAACGGAAAAAATGATTACGGTAAGCGACTACAGTAATGTGCTTGTCTGAAAAAACGAACTGCTAGCATTTATTATCTTCAAATACAAGCGCACATTTTCAGCCAATTAGATATGGGCAGATGCTTAAATAGGTAAAATGTTAACCTCACAATCAGCATGCTTCGGGAAACAAGTTTCACTGACTGTGCACCATTTACAACCCCAACGTGATGACGAACAAGCTGAACATCTGTAAAATTCCAACCTCAAATAGTCGCAAATAACTCACATTCCTTGACCTCATAAACAATCTTATATGTAACGGTATCCTCTATGTGGGAATTCAATTGAGAAAAAAAGAGCTCACAAACGACCTTCTCAATGGATTTGCCACCTATCGACCATGACTAAGATGCTGTACATTTTCACAGTTTTTTTCTTCAACTTCAGAGCTCAATAGTTTTGGTAAAAAACGTAATTTGACAGTTAGTGGTTGAAAATCGTCGATCAGCATTTCAACGATTCGCTGCAAGTGTTGAGCATCTGTCACTAACGACGATCAATCAATGTCAAAATAACACTCTGACGGACGAATAAAATAAGTCCATCATGAATATTTGATACAGACATTATTACAAGAACAGTGAGTGCATATGCTCTTTGCTATAGTTTATCGTCCAATTTCTAAACAAAAATTGAATAGTCCTTACGTTATATGTTTGGAGCAATCGTAAATGATAAAGTTTTGTGTGATGATTGGTGGAAATATTGATGAGGATGATAGACGAATTTGAATACTCGTATGGTCAGCATCGAGCATTTCCCACGATGCGTCTGGCAATAAGCAACGCACTCCACTTCCAAACCATTCTCCACTCGACATTTGCTCACCAAATGTACATACAAAGCGCTAAAAAAATATCGTATAATATAGTAAGCTTTATGAAACTTGTTCGAAGGAGAAAAGGAAACAAAAGTTAAGAAGGGCAAGCAAGAGTCCTGCCATGACTGCTTTATGCAGCTTCAATAAGATAGGATTTAATTCCTTGACAGCTCGACGAAGACAAGCAATATGAGTGTTTTTTTTTAAGAAGCGTTGTCGGCATTAGATAAATTTTGAGAGATAATAAAACAAAGAAAAATAAATAACAATGAAAAAGCACATATTGCGCTTTTCAGCACACGTTCTACTCAGTAAGAAAACTGCAACAATAATTTCTGATACGATAGTCCTTCAAAATAAGCTCCTCACTTGATGTTATAAATATTTGGCTCAAAACCTCTGAAAATTTTCACAGCAAGAATTCTAAACGTCAATAAAGAATTGTACGATGGCATAAATCTCGGCCAGCCTACGTAAACATACGCTAGCGGTTACAAAGACCGCAAATGCCCATGAATTTATTTCTTGTATATGTATTTAGCAAGGTCATATTCTATAATAGAAGTTCTATAATATTCTATAATATTGCACTGAAGCTCCCCTTCCCTCCCCCTCCCTTTCCTAATAAAAACCTGTTCATTTTTGGTACCCCAAGAAAATCATAGAATAAGCAAAGGCACCAGAGTATCCCAAAATTCGATAACTTCATTAAATAAAAAAAAACCGAAAATGACTTCACCAAACATAAAGTCACTATCATATTATCATATCTGAAAAGGATATACCGTTTCTGTGGGAATCGGATAATTCCCGAGCGGTACGAAAATATAGACTTGACGCATATCGACCGATACGTTCGAAGGAATTGGCAATTGTGAAACGGGACATTGTGCGACGAGTAAGGAACCGCAATGAGGACGAAGTGCACAAACCCCTTCGAAGAGACACCATCCACAAAGACTATCCTTGCCTTGTGTGCATTCGGTGCATGTCGAATAGGACTCGCAATCGCTTACTGATAGTCTTAATATCTGTAATATTCAAAAATACATATAAATTACCAAAAATTATTAAAAATCGATAAAGGTGTGCTGGATTATTTTCCAATGAAAACTTTCTTTCATTGGCCAACCGATAAATAGGAGGATTTTCAAAAAAAAAAAAAAAAAAAATCTACAAACTGAATTCGGTAAAAATTGCCAATCGACTGAAAGAAATGGCGTTTTTTTAACGATTTGAAATAGTCGCTATGCTAAAGTTGATAATAATGAAAAAAATCTTCATTTATGTTAAATCGTATCCCTATTCAAATATTCCCAAAATTTTATGATTTTCTCTGAACCTTTTAACAAATCTGCAAATCTTTAAGCAATATCAACAACATTCAAAATACTTTCAGCATTATTGCAACTGCTTAATGAACATTATTTTATTATGAGTGAATACATAACTATATTACAGCTAGAAATGGCTAAATATTAAAAATAAAAGATATAAAGGAGATATTTTATTGGTTATAATAAAAAAGATATTTTAAATTAATGATGAAAAGCGATAACAACAATCGGTCATGGGATGAATGGAGTAAGGTTTTATGAGAAAAAAAAAGGAAAAAAACATGAGAAAGATTAGAGTGACAACAAGAAATGCCCAGAAAGAATTTTTTCCGACAATTGTACTACCTGCTAAATTCGATTTATTTAGAATTGAAACGATCAGATTTAAAATAAAGGATATTCAAATAGCGCAACATCAAATAGACGATGCAGAATTATTTGCGATAGAAGAGTCTGATAATTCAAATGCTAATTAACGGCGTCGTCGCTGCTCCTCTCATTTTCTGTTGTTTTCAGTCAATTGAAGGATTCAATTAAAAAAAGATGGGATATCCAATGCAATAACAGATCATAACTCGAATTCTACTCTTCAAAATCCTTGTTTCTTAGGAAATTTTCCCCTACCAACTCATTAATAATATCAATATTATGATGATAAAAACATAGATATATCTGATATTGTTAAAAAAAAAAAAAAAAAAACGGAGATTCTTTTGACTGAAATGCACTGAACCGATTCTGCGTAAGTTAGATGAGGTGATGAAAAAAGCGCTCGTTATTACCGATGCCATTTGAAGGCCGTATAAAAGTGACGACCACCAATATAGTGGACAACGGTATCACACCGATCGCTATCTCTATCACACGATTTATCAAATGCAAAACGCATCTATCTAGCAATGTTTTCATCGCACCGCTTTCACCTATCACACCAAATAAACACATGTATACTGTACCACTGCCATATACTTGGATGTTTAACAACAGCCTATAAATTCCGCTTAGTTCTAATAGATGTGGCACTCAATTCATAGATGACACAGCCTCACCCCCCTCCCCCACTAAGAAATGTTATGAGATGCATAAATGTGGACGCATATCGCAAAGATGGATATGATTAGCGTTATATGCATCGAAGAGGATTGTTAAGATGGCCGGGGATGATGTTTTCGCTAGCATCGTATCCCATCCGCCACATCAAGCATAAACAAAGCTTGGTTGGAGTAAGGATCTCATAGCCGGATGCTCATCGAATTGCCACAATTGCCGATGTCTGCCGGGTCACCAACATCAGCTATTTGTCGCTGCTTGCAGCACTTTGCACTCAACCGCAATCAGACCGTCCCATCATAAAGCAGATTAGCGGAAACGATTTACACGCTTTTCCCCTCATCGAATATAGTGCTGCCGAGAGAATTCATCCCAACAACAATTAATTTTTCATCAATCAGGCAATATTCTATATCTACAGTCACTAAAAATACTTTCCCCTTCAAATATTCGTTTATAGAGATGCATATAATAGAAAACATCCTATAATTGATGATCGTTTTGCAACTCTTCAATAATTTGTGAAAAAGACGATTGGTTGCGTTGAAGGCGGCTAGATGGAACGATTTTAAAAGACACCTAATAATTGCTAAATTAATTAGCGAATTACTAAAAGCACATACTAGATTTTTTTTAAATAGATTTCGATTTTGCTGCGTCTTTTTGGTGCCCAATGTGTTATATTTAATTATATACGCCAATGCACAAACACCGACATACACCTAATTACTAAATAAATTATCAACCAACACATTTCAAATCTGGTAATATTATTTACAAATTTGGTTTTTTTCTAAAAAGAAAAGTGTTTCTTCAAATTGTTGGAATAAAATGAATGACGCTACTTCCCATTAGTTTAGTTGATTAACAACACAAGCGTAGCAGATAATTTCCGTTCCACTCAAAGATGCATAAATGGGAGAAGGAAATGTCGGCATCCCATTGCCATTCACAAATGCAACCTCAAAAAGCAGTAATAATTTGAGGTCACCGAAACGGATTGGCAATTCTTTCCAGTAAACGAACTGATTACAACGTCTATATTAGTCGAGGGTTTCTGGATTAGTTATGACTCAGTCTATAAGCAGTATATGCAATAGATACATCATACCCTATTTCAATCATGCTCATTCCCGAACGTATTCATTCACTTCATTAAAATACTATATGCTGAGCTATATTAATGACGAATAAGGAAGCACTAAGCGGTTGTAAATCAACTCTTGAGCCACTGAAGCATGATAGGAAAAACCTTATGGTTAGCGATCGCCAAATAGCTGCCATTATTGATAAATCGAATTGCTGTGATCGGGTCAACACTGAGTTGCAGCTCTTCGTATTGTTCGACACTCGATCCAATGACCCGAAGCTGAAACAATCGTTCGGGATATCGCTCTAAATAATGCTCTCGTTAGATGGTTATGGATTCTATTTTTAGTTTTGTACTGCAAAAAGCACCTATGTACAGCCTGTCCGTCCACCAAGCAAATCGAACTAAGTCCCACTTCAGATGCTCCAGCTAAATACAAGTAGGTCTCGAAATCGGGCTCCGTGTCCATCAACTTGCCGTGCTTTCCCCTTCTCAAATTCTCATCCCAGCTTACACTATTGAAGTTCCAATTCGATGGAACAAATCACATTCACTGCACTAAATCTAAACTTAAAAGAGAGTATTAAAAGGTTTAATAAGTGCACGATCCAAAAAAAGCCCCTTCATTACCGACTCTAAGGGATTAGAAAATGAAGTGATAGAAGAGAAGAACATGGAAATTTCGAAATAAAGAATAAGGAAAGTTATTACAGCAGAATTCCCTCAAGCTTTACAATTGAAGTGTTAAATTTTAGGGAAGGCGTAAACTGCTGATCGTGAAGGAATTTAAATGCTTCACTTCGGCAATGCGCCCATATGTCTGCCTCTTAGAAAATTCGCATCGATGTCAACCACCACCATTGGGAGTTCAACGACATAAAAATGCTAAATTTTTTTTTTCATCTTCTCAAAAACGCTATTTTTATCTCTCCGATGGAGTCATTATTCAGTTAAATATTTCCATATAGCGCTTTCCATTTCGTATTATACATCATAAGAGAACTCAATAAAACTTATATGATTTGTGCTGGCTTTGATAAAGCTTGAAGTGTAACTTCCATCTAAGATATTTCATCAACTATGGCAACAAAAAGTTACTGGTAAAAAAGTTACCTGTAAAAGCTTCCCTTCATCAGTACCAACAACAATAACGGTAATATTGTCAATACGAGTAGCTGCAAGAGATCGAATATTCGAATCGCTATGATATACAGCTATTTGATCGCATTCGATATTTCCGCCAACACCCATCGCGCATGTATCTTCCGAGAGAGGAAGATGCGATTTCTGAAAATCCACAATTGCGTTCGAGGCAGTCGGGTGGTTGCAAAAAAAAGGAGAAAAGATTGGCTTCAAAATTCAACCATTCCCATTAATCGTTAATCTTCCAACGGAAATGCTGAGGTATTATTATAGTAACTCGTTTCCCTGCCCACCTTATTGCATCATCTTTCCTTGCAAACAAAATAATTCAATCGACTTAGCGTGCGATATGGCACTTTTGGATTTTTCGAGTGCTCCAATAATGCGAAGCAAATTCACCTGAAATTGAGGTACTAGAGGTATATACATTGTGTTGAGTGCCCTATAAAGGATTAAAAAACATTGAATTGCGGAAAGCATTACGTTAAGGCATTTTGTATCACGTCCGATGTGTGGTAGTCCAACTGTATCGGTACCAACACGACAACGATCAATGTTGTACCAGAACGTTAGTCGGATCTTCTGCATCGGGTAGATACAAATTGCGGATCGGCCACCATATTGATCCGTAAATGCGGCCAAGAGTGTGTCATCAACAAGTGAGATCGATGTCACGAGGTTATAATTGCGATTATCCGCTCCACGACACTGCACCTCGATCTCACTATACGATACGTAACTGAAAATTTGCTCAATAAATGTGGCTTAAGCAGGCTGTGTTCAATATCTACAAATTTAATATCAGTACTCCCATTAAAAGAGTTGGAAAAAATAGCTGTTAAACTAGGAGTAGTAAATAATAGATGAAGGGAATATATCTTCTTATCGCTTATCACATCGTAGATAAGTCAGTCGTCGAATAATGTGACCAAAAAAATAGTGCATCAAATCACCTTCATTTCATAGTTCAATTAAGGAAACAAGCTTACTGGAAAATTTGGTCATCAGCAACATAGATACAGGCAGATACATGTGCATGAATACACGCTAGGACTATACCCATGTCTGTACGGTATAAAATGGAATTTGCGAAAGGAACGAAACGAGCAAGGTGTGCGAACTGTCATCAAATTCTATGAGAGAGAGAACAAAATAGATGAATTTTAGGTAAAATGAAAAAATTTGTTCGGCATGCTCAAATAAGCAGCGCCAAGAGGCTGATTTAGTTCGATGGCACTTGAAAATATTTAGAAGCAAATTACCGATGATCGCCTCTGCAAACGCGCACCAACTTCGAGATGAGTGTATTGGCAAGGACGTTGCTTGAGAGACGCTTGCTTTGAACGCTAACAAAGTAGGCATAGTCATCGTGTAGAAAAGCTCCGACGTAACGTAGACGAAATCGAGTGCGATATTCAGTACGGATGTGTACTGCAGCTTCACCTTCTATCGAGCCCGAGTTTATAATATTGTAGTAAGGTGGCTCTCGTGAAGACACTGCAGGAAACGACTCTCTGTAAGAAAATACTAGCATAGAGGTCATGATCTATCGCACAAGGTAATATGTATTTGCTGATCCCTGCACAAGCCCGAAAAGAAATCCAAGGCTTACAGCCTTTTCATTTCGAAGCTCAACCATTACAGCTGGGCTAATTCAATTTCTCAGCAATGCACGAGCCTAATTAAAAATCGAAGCTTCCGAAAAAAAGCGTCAAGTATTGCGAAAATACGTTTCCAGCAGTAAAATGATCTTAAGCATTCGTATTGAGCCATTTTGGTTTGATTGGTTTTGCTTCGATTCTTTTTTACTTATCTTTTGCTTTGATTGGTTCTTTGAGTGCAGTATGACTTCTCTAACGAGACAACTGAGAGGGGAAAGGGGGAGAGCTTTATGAGGGAACGAGGTTTCTACCAAGATAGAGATTATAACAATTTCAGGGACGATGCCCAAAATTCTCTGCCTGTCAGTTTGAACGTGAAAAGGAGGACAAATAGAACAGCAAGGGCGATTATTATCAAAAAATAGATATATTTGTAATTCACATTCACCGGATCTCATAAACGATCACAACGGATTTGCAATATACGATTAAAGTGGAGGTAAGCAATTTACCTGAAGATAAAGGTACAGCATCTATATACACCTACTGGTAAATCTTATTACGCGATCGTGTATCAGTGCATCGGTAAAACATGCATTCTTATATTTAATTAGCACTCGCTGTTTCAGCTACTCACTTAGTCGGCAAATATTGCGTTTTACATTTATCGGTGGATGACGGCAGCTGCTAAATGCAAGACTCTATACAAATTGATTTTGCAAATTTAATAACACTGCCTATCGTCGATCGTTAATTTAGTTAGCATGCCAAACGATAATATATCTTATGAACATTGCCACAATATGCAACTTTTTGCAACTGCACCGAAGAGACCGACCGATTACATTAATGCTCAAAAGATAATGACAATGAGCCCTATCATGTTTTTCTACGTTTTGACGCATCGGTAGACCAAAATATATAAAGTTTCCTTATATAAAAACGTGAGAGATCTCTGACGAGCTTCCATTATTACTCAATAAACCCCTGTTACAAAAAAAAAAACACTAATGCGAGCTTGTTCTCTTGAAACAGTTGGATATATTTGCAAATATTTCATAGCAAATATTCTTAATTCCAAAAAAACCTATTTATTCCGAGTTGTTCACCACTTTCAATAATGAGCACGAGTGACTAGCTAACTGGTAAATTTGCGTATTCGAAAAAGGTGTGTTACATACCTGTAAGGGGAATCGTTTGTGTACGCGGATGCTACGAACAACACTTCATCGGAATCCATTACAGAGACGCAAGAAGAGTTCGCATCGTTTGGTGCGACAGGCACCGAGCCATTGATGAGAATGCTGAGGGTGTCAGCTGAACGCACTTGGCAAACCCCCTGGTGTAGCGACCCGCATACCAGGAGGGTCTCACCTCTCATGTGCAATATTTTCGTCACATAGTCGGTGGGAGAAAGTTTTGCATCCTTAAGGCACGCCGACGTATCATAGTTGCACAATGTGCTATCCAATTGTGGCCCCGTGATCACCTCACTGATCGGCTCGAGTGTTGAGACGTCTAGAATCGATAGACGATTCACTGATCCCACATAAACCTGCAACCAAACGCTCGATTTGCACTGATCAATGCAACATAATTCTCTGACATGTTACTACATTTTTCTGGCTTGAATAAGATGTGGTTGATACATTTGCAAAAGCAATGAAAATGTTTAATAATTGTTGAGAAAATTGCATTTTCTCGCAATGGGCGAAAAAGACATCATTGTTGCATAAATGTCTGTAAATTTCGCTCGTTGAAACGCTCATTTAGCGAAAAGTGCATTCATTGCAATAGAATCAACAATTGCAATACAATATTAGCAGCCACTTAAAAGAACATGTGCAAAATTTGCTGCAACAATTGCATTTTTGCACAAATAAGTGCTCTTCTCATTTTGCATTACTTTATCGCTGATCATATACAATAAGCGAAAATACCCACTTAGCCCTTTATGCTACGCCTATTGCGTTATGATTTTAGATGGAGATCTGATAGGGTTATTTTTGGCAAAAAAAAAAAAAAACTTCTTGGAGAACGTAATTTGCGTCTGGCGTTGAATATTCTCTAAGGGGAGTTAGCCAGCAACACATGGCGACTATTCGAGAAAATAACTGATCGTAGAGAGGAGAGGATGATAACAATATTATTCAATTAGAATGAGCACTGTTTGAATCGCTCAAAAAATTCGAGCGTTTGGTAATCACTGTATAAAGTTCTTTACGTAATATTAAATATGTAATTGCTTGCATCGTTGTATTGCTAAAATTGCAATTGCAAAGCGTTCAGCACAAAATAAATTTGCGAACAAAATGCAATGAATAGATTGCAGAGTTATATTGAAAGATGAAAGGGATTGTAATGTAAAATTAAAGAGAGATTAAATTAATCATAATCCATAGGACATCTTATTGATAGTAACATCTTTTTGCAATGAGGAGTTAAGATCGATGAAAGAGTGCATTATAATAATGATATTCACTCACTTTACTATCAGTGATGGCAATCGCATTAATGGTCGACGCTAAACTAGTGCTAGCGATGAGACTGCGTGCCATACATACCGACAGCATCGATGCCAACACCAGCAGCACCATCTGCGCATTGCCTGAAAATTTAGCTCGTTTTATTTGCATCAATATCGTACCTCACAAATGAATCGTACTTTTCGAAGAATTCATCTACCTATGTGAATAATAGAGAAGCTTAAATCCGCCACAGAACAAAGCAACAGGTATTCAATAAATGTTGCGCGAAGATCGAAACACCTTGCCTGGAAGAGCGATCACCACAAAGAACTAAAATCACAGTTAAATCTCAACCTAGAGGACATATCATCGCCTCCTATTTCATAGTGGTAATACCCTAACGAATTCAACATGTCAACATGTCAAGTTAACGCATATGCGCCATAATCTACAAAACATCTCAACATCTATTATAGTCCTTTTAGTCTATACTGAATGAGCTGAATGAATGAAATGACACATCACATCTGCGAGTCTTTGAAGGAGCAAAAGAAGCATCATCGTTGCAAGTAGAGCGTCCCCTTTGTCTACGATAGAATAAGAACGAAAAAAAAGCCGTATAAGCATTCTTCTTCAATGTGTTCACCAAATGCGTCAAATTAAGCGATATGCGATTGCATTATTCCCTCAATTCAGCATCACATTTGGCTGTCTCATCGAGTCGGTAATGTGCAACGTGTAAATGATGCAGCTGCGTGCACAATGATGCAGCTGCGTGCATTCATCCTTCCTGTAAATCCTATTTCAAAGCTTTTCGAACATATATCTCTGCCAGTTTTGTTTAATGCTCATTGATAAGTAAACCTATATGAGACGATCATCACCACAAAATAAAAACTTTACGAGGCGTCTAAATTTTATTAACAATACCAACCATTTTCACAGAAGCGAAGTAGGAGTTTGAATATTCTTGCATGAAGACATATCAAAGATAGGTTTCTTTGGTCGCCTTAATCTGACTTTGTTCGATCGAAACATTAACTATATTGCCTAGGAATGATAAGCAAGATCAAAATATAAACGATGATTCCATTGGACTATGCGATCGTTGATTATGTAATTAAATCTTTCTGTGCATTAACAATTTAAAACTTTAGTATAATTGAGTATACGCTCGACTAGAGGCATATTATAAGTAAATCGTTATACGTGCAAGTCCGTCAACCGGAAATTGTTTCTATACATGGCAACTTTAATTTAACGAAGAAAAGGGATGCTGATAGCATGACGTTTAAGGGCGTTCCTAAGGATAGCTATTGATTTAGAAGGCCGTCATCTCCAGAAGGCCACAAATGAATCTGTGAATTAATCTCGTCTTCTCTGCACACTCTCGCCATCACACACAACACAGCTTATGGCACACTCGTAAATAAGACGACTATCTTTATGATTTATGCATAACCCTGAAAAATACTTTCTGCGCTCTACTCTTTTATCGTCGTGATAAAGAATGCTTCGCCACCGAGGACGTCGGTGTGTGCTCAGGCGCCAATTCGATCTGTACGACTGTAGCAATAATCCCGTTGGAATAAATAATCCGGCAATTGCAATTTCTACATTTTGTTGAAATATGTTTACTAAAGGATGCATTTAAAATAAATTAGGTAATGATACCAGAATTAAATGCTACTGAATTATTTGAACTATCTATGAGGAAATGATTTTTAAAAGATAGACCAAATAAAACTACGGATTACGACCGATCACATTCACATAAATAGGCACTTCCTGAGGTATCTAGAGAACGTAAAGAAGTCCAGGTATAACTTGTCCATCCAAACAACTCAAAACAAAAGGCATCCGAAGGGATCATAAAATGCATCGAGTAGAATGGAGGAAAACGAGGATAGGATGCAATCAGCTTCAAAGTCACTGAAGGCGTTACGGGGACACGATCGGAGTGGCCAATTTGATGGGTCGATGTGTTAATGAGGAGGCATTAATGGGTTGCTTTGTGGGCATGAGTTGAGTGTCGTATGATGAAAAGTGTACTCGATGCGTATATAATTGCCCATCAATGTTGCTATAGCGTTCGAATTACACTGCAATGATGTGAAGTTTGTCCACGCAAAAGTTTGTATCGGAAGTGCAACGATATAGAATACAATAATGGAGAATAATCGCAGCTGGCACTAATCGTAGAGATGCATTGCACCGGAATGCATGGCAAATTGTATTCATTAAAAGGCAGACGGGTGTTTCGTTAACGCTAGCAAAATTGCTGGTTGATTTCAATAGACCGAATTTAAAGCATTGCTTATAACGTTTAGAAAAGAACTAAACCTCTTTGAAATGTTTTAGGTCATATTTTATCTGAGAAAATAAAATACCTTTTATTAAAATAATCGAAAAGATGATACTTAATTCGAGTCTTTTGCATAAATGTTAAGTGTTTGATAGGCTCTATTGTTGTTGATAAATAGAGATGAAATTTTGAAGTTTTAAAGAAATGAAGGGAGAAAAATAAAGTTTTGAAGAAAATTGTGGAAACTTCAATGTAAAGGTAGAACTTTGTCAATAAATCCCTATTTCTTGGAATTTAGGAAATATCGTCACAATCATATACAAAATGAGTGATATACAATAAATGAGTTTCTTTTAATAATCGATGAAGTGATATATTGAAATGTATCAGATGATAAATATAATATCGAAACCAATGAAAATTTTCAATCACTTCAAATATGCAATTGCAATGAGAAGCAAATTGATACGCAAAAAATAAAAATAAAAAAAAAACGGTTACTGCGAAATACAGTGAAATAAAAATTTCTACAGCAATAATTAAGGATATTTGTGATAAAATTGCAAGACCTGTCCACATTTACAACATTATTCAAAGTGCTTCATTTCCGCTTTAAATCTTTAGTATGCAAATTACGCAAAATTAATTCCATAAAATATAATCACAAAGCGTGCGCGCGCTTATATGACCACCTTTAAAACAAAGGAAATTTTCATAAGACCTACGAATAAGCTATTCTGATAGTTTTTCTCTAATGAGATATAGTAAATAATCGGTAGTAATGGTGTAATGCGAGCAATATTTATGGTCAAAGAGGTTATATTATTAAATAAAATAGCCGTAATGATTCGTCGTTCAGCTATTCAACTACTTCTTAAGCATCTCTCCAATTTCTTTCAGCAACCAAATTAGCAAAACGATGATTTTTGACAGCACTACTCCATATAAATTAAATTCATCGAAATATTAACTGCATCTTTTGATGTCTTTTATTCAAAATGGTATTATCGAAGCTTCATATTCCTAATTATTTAAAAGTGATCGTAGGTGGTTTCCACTTTTAAAGTCAATCGATGCTATTGCTTATCTAATGGTAAAGCCTAGGAAACCAGATATTGAAGTATGCGTCAACTTATATAACGTACAACATTATACTGTTCATCTTATCTCATCATTTTATTACCGTTTCGAATCTGCCTCTTTTTGTGATATTTCATTTGAGCGTTTGCCCTCTAAGTAATCTTACTCCCTGCTTTGCATCCGAAGATATGAAGGCTACCGTAACGCGATAATACTATTACAAAGCAGTATCGCATAGTGACATCGGTTAGTGTATGCTACGGTAGAGGTGTATTGTTGTGTTGGTGTTCGTTTCGGTAAGGGCAGCCGCCCTTCGAGGATGAATCGAATGCATTAGGCGACGTGCGGTCACAATAGCGTGCTGACCGAGTTCAGTAAACGAGACGCTATGCGCACCCGTCTGTGTTCAAATACAACTGACCTAACGTCGTGAATGAGCATTGCTTTTCGCTACTGACATTGCTATTCACCTCTTCAGTCAGCCATTGAGTACCGCCGTATTTAAGTTCAAATACGATCCCAATCGACCACAGCAGCAACCCCCTTAAATCAAGACTCTCAACCCTTAAATCTACACTTTATATTCAATTAGCGTCCCACTAGTTCACATCGGTAACCCTCAAATCTAGGATCCACTTTACTATGCATGAGCTATTATAAGCAAGCACTTTGTACGCCTAAAACATTCATAATCATTGAGCCTTTTGTAGCCGTCAATAGCTCTTTTGCACTAAAAATCAAAAAAAAGTGCATATGTTTAGCGATTAGACGAATTTTCAGCGATCGCTGTCTGAGTTTTTTGAAAAATTAAAAATCATCGTTGCATATCCCTTTAATAGTGATCGATTACAGAATGACTACATTTGAATAGATTATTGAGAAGAATTCATCAAATCACTAATATTAGCTCAATAAAAAAATATCTTCACTTGAACTGCTAAAGTTTTTTTTACAAACGAAATAGAATTAAATAAAAACGATAAACGTTGAAGAATAAAGAATTTAAGAGGCATGAAACTCTTGCAAGCTGAATTCTGCAACTCATTTAGTGTTAAGCGGAAATCCGTTGAGTCGCGCCGATTAAAAAGCGGGATTACAACAACTTTTTCAGGAACTACAAGTTCTTAAGCATTTCCGAATAGCACATATTGTACCCTTTGATGAACAATTTAAAAAATATCGATATATTCGATTACGCAAAGAATAACTGTAGAAAAATGAAATCCTCTTCCGATCGCTTCTCATCAACGCCTACGGCTTTGTGAAATCTTTTAATTCCCTCGGGGATCTCTCCAAGAAAATATGGTAGTTTTGAAATGAACAACATCATGCAGTACTTGCATCTTTGTGAGCGCACAACAAAGCGTTTTGTTAGGACACATATGAAGGTGAGTGGAAATTCTCGCATATTACTATCACATGAATATAACTTGTACAAATCAAAGAGATCCATATCTGCGAGCGAATAATTGTCATATACCTCGATGTAGGTGGGGGAATTAATTCTAAAAATGAAGGTGCGACGAGCGAATTTTCGCAAAGGTGTTGCGAGGATAAGATGGAGGCGCGAAGCCATTCTAGATGACGCTAATTGGTTTCGCATTTCGGCACATTTTATTTACGTAACCAATTAGGCGGAAGTACGCACCGTAACCAATCTACTCGACACACCTCAACACGATAACGCCACCATATCGCATCAATACATCTTAATTGTGTGTGTTGTTGCACAGTTAGTGACCAATACTCCAAATCATATCACTATGTGTCGTTATGTTTTAGCCTATACGTATATTTACAAGTTATATGTATACAACAAAAGTATATAATAGTATTTACAAGTTATAAGTATAAAGTATAATAAAAGTATATAATTTACAACACAAAAAAATCCTTAGAGGTTAGTCACATCTATGCAGAAGCTGTGTACATCGTTCGAATGGAAAAATTCCTGCTCATAGGTGTTCTCATCACCTTGTGAATACTTACTTACTCATACACATCTCTTGTTAATAAATCATAAAGCCTCAATAGCGTTCAACTGGAACAGCTGCACTAGCATCGATCTTATAATCCACATATGTTGACGAGTGTTCTCTCTCTCTCTCACTCTTAAAAAATATTCTGTCTCTCTTAAGACAGGTGGAGGGTATAGGTAGGATGACGAGAGGGAGAGGGGGGGGGACTGCGATATCATTATTTTTTTATATTCACCAGATGGCAATCTATGCAAACATTTTTAATTATTATATTATCTACGCAGAATTTTGCAGAAGAAAAAAAAAACGATTGTATGCTGCAATAATCTCGCAAGATAGAGACGGCAATTGAAAGTGAGGAATATGAATGCAGTATGAAGAAGTGGACGATCCCATTAACCCAATTGCCCACAATGAAAACGAGACAACGTCAAAAAATATTTTCCACATCAATATTCGACTGAATTATGCATTCGCCTTTTCACCTTTATAAAGAAAGAACTAAAAATTCATCACCATCTATAAGCCTATTAAAATGCCGCTGATGAACTTATCAAAAAAAAAAAAAAAAAAAAAAAAACAAAACAAAACAAAACAAAACAAAACAAATGTTGACAATATAGAATGGTTAAAAAAAGAACTCACCTATACGGAACATTCATAATCGATGATGTGAAAAAAATGCTTAACTCTAAGGAATTAAAAAAAAATTAAAATATTTAAAATGTATAAAAAGTTAATTGAAATTTTATGCGTTTAACTGCATGAGGAAAAATATAAATGAAATCCGCTGAATTCTAAAATATTACTGATGTGTACTATGGTGGTAAGCTATAGTGGTAATGCGAAACGATTAAAGGTAGTCAAATTCGAATGCTAAACGGTGAAATTCAACTATACAACTGATGCTGAATTGCATAAAAGTAGCAATTCTCATATCCTCATATCTCATATCCATAGCAATTCTCAAAAGTGGTAAACTTAAAAGTTCCCCAAAAAGTAAGGTAATTTCATGTATCAGATCTTATGACAGTAGTCTGGAAACAGCCTAGGGGGACTACATTCACCTAAGCGAATGTTACTCCCTTTTCAAACAAAAGCAATAAAAATTAGCCGCAAAATTAACTCAATTATCATAAAAGCAGCATTAGTTAGCATTATAGTAGCAAATCAAGAAATACAAATAAGGATGATTGAATGGTATAGAGAAAAGAAGAAAGTAGATAAGCGAAGAGGTTATTTCCGTCTAGCGCTATTTACTATAAATAAACTCTTTTGCTGCAGTGAAAAAGATTCGAAGATTCGTTGATTCATCGAATATATCTAGCACTAAGAATCGCAGCAACAAAAAAGGACATCACAAATGATGAGCAAGTGGGAATCACACTAGAGAATTTATCGATATAATATCCCCCATTGGCATTTATTCACGCTTGCTTTTCCTATTTATTTCGCTTGCAATAAACCATCAAAATGAATCACCAATAAAGCATATTTCACCTAAAATTGAAATAGACTTTACTAAATTATATAATAGATATCAAATTTTACACTGACAAGTATAATGCATTGACGAGCAATCGGTCTCTATTATATTGCTGTGCCATCCCTATTAAAGTATGGATCATCCAAAAAGACAAAGAAAGGAAGAGAGAAGGAAAACTTGTATAATGCCGTATGACTTATAAAGAAAAGCTATACTAAGAATGTAAAAATAAATACTTGAAGATGCTCAAAAGGCTTGTTCAATATAGCCTAGTACTTCGAAAGTTTCTTCACCTAAACCCATAAACTATATAAACGTTACAAAAATTCCTAACGATTTCTTGATTATATAAGCACTCATGAAATTCATTCATCGTGAAGATGAGTGGAGATGAACTCCAGCGACTGCAGTATCACAACATTTCAGACAAACGCATTTCACACCAACTTTTGGCGATAAGGTGAATTAGCCAACTTACTGGGAAATTATGATTGCAGTATTTTCACAAGATCTATCAAAAAAAAAAAAAAATTGAGTAAGCATTTAGATAACGGGAGAGGTAGAATCTCAGAAGAGGCATAATGGAGGTTGTCGCTTTTGTGATGCGTAAATCATTGAAAAGAGATCTGAGATGTGGGACACACCCACCTCGATCGTTAGAATGAGAGGAGGGAAGTATTTTCGTATGTTGAGCATACGATGGGATAATCGAAGAGAGGGATTGGATATCGAGGTGACGATCGCCGTAATGGATAGCGATCCTCGAAAATACACCAACAACAACAACGAGTTGTCTTGCATATTGCGTAACGTAATTAATGCAAACGTGCCAAAATACGCACCCTTGAATAACACAACTCAACTTGCGATATACGATTCGCAAATATGAGTATTGCCCATATCAATATTACTTACCCATTCATAACACTAGAAAATCTTGTCTATAACTTGCCGTATTTTCGTTAGCAGCACTAGTCACTTGACTTTTATTGAAAAAATTTAAATAGTGAAATGTAATGGCTGAAGAGGGCTTGAATCTAATTTCAACACTCAATCAACTAATTTGTAAATTAATCAACAACCATCGTTTTTTCAACATTCAAGTGACGTTCTCTTCCACTTTTTTCCGATTATTTTTCGGGAAAGCGCAGATACTTTTTGCTTGCAATAAAATGCGCGTTATGTGCGAAAATTGATTCGAAGTCTAGAGAGAAACAACAAAAAATGTCGCATAATACGATTTAAATATCAACTCATTCCAATTCACAACCACTGATTACCGCAAATCTATAATCTACAAAGTTCGCACTCAACTTTTGCATTAATTGCAATCCACTGCAATCCAACTTGTGCGGCAATTGTAATGTTATTGGTGAAGACAGCATTACTTACCAACTCTGGCACATCCACTAATATAAGATTTTTTAGATTATCTATATATCATATCGACAGGGGAGTTTCTTGATAATATTTGCCGGCAAGTAAGTTCAGAAAGGGTCAAACAAGGTGAAATTTAAACTTTCTACCAATGTGGTAAAGAATATGCTAGCTAGCCAGTACTATTGCCCACAAAATGTGACATACTCAATATCGCCTAAATATCGAATTGTCTGTGCCGTCATTGCAACGATGCAGCCCGTTGACAAATATGCAAATGAACGTGGTGCGCGTTGCCCATCTCCCGTTATATTGGCTTCGTTACGCTATGCATTACGCCCCCCTTTAGCAAGATTGCTTCCATTCAAGAGCAATACGAGGATCTCTACAACGAAACGAGATGAGTTAATGAGTAACAATACTTGTAAAATAATGTACTATAAAATGTTATAGTTTGTAAATCGCAAGTAGAAGTACGGTATTATAATGGACTTTACCACGGGGCACTATTTTAAAATATAAAAGCACTAAGAATAATAACATTATATATTTTCTTATTTAATAACTAAAAGACAACGGAATGATAATAAATTGAAAGAAAAATAAAACAAAAATATTGAGAAAAGCAAACAAATGCGCCGCAGCAATACACACAGTTTCAAAAAGTCTGAAGCGGAGAGTTACGAGTGGGGAAGGGGGGACGATGGGGCAGTGGGAAGAGTAAATGAACGAGTGCGAATGCTGATATCTAGAGGTGGTAGAGGTCAGAGATTCAGAGGTAACCTGAGGGCGGCATCTGTGCGAGTGCGCATACTGATCTACTGTGAACGAACCGCTTTCAAAGTATAAACAACAGATAGAACATCAACTGCTGTATTTGATCTTAATGACCTTAAACAAAACGATTTGAATAATTGAAGATGTTTGATCGGTTTATTCGGTGTACCAAGATCAGCGGGAAATGTTGAATATGATCGATCGATCGATCAAACAATAAAAGATCCATTCCAAGAGATCGATAAGTCGAATTTCATAATCCGCTTATCAATAGCTCCATATATCACCAAAATTTTAATTCTCATTCAAGCCGTTATATAGTTGTGAACGCAAATATAATTCAGCGATTTTATAAGAGTAAAGCGTAAACCAATCACTTAAAATAACCAACATATTTTCTGAATTTTATAAGCATATTAATATGCATGTAATTCAACTTGTAAAGTAATATATATTGATTGAAGCATATTTAAGAAGAAATTATTGCAGAAATAATGAATCGAATCGGATGATAGTGGGCAGATTGATGTAAATCAAAGAAGTAAGCAAGCGCTCAATCAAGACCCATTGCAGGAAATGAGGGTGCAGCTTGCCAACATAGGCACACCACTATTCACCTCTCTCGTTGTAGGCCACTAAATACACGGCTCAATGCATCTGCGCTTTGACCTCTTATGTCCAACCTATATATATACGTGCATATCCGCAACGCCTTCTTTCTTCTAGTTGAAATGCGCTATATTTCAAACCACACTTCCTAAGATAATATCCTTGCGATATGTTTCATTTAATTACACCTATATTTCAAATTTTGAAGAAACCGACATAGAAATAGCTCTTTTATGATAGTGAATACAATCTGAGAGAATACTGCATAGACAAATCTTCACAAAATAAACATCACCTATTCGAGAAATTTGTACTCTTATTCGATTCGTATGTTTTGCAAAAAAAAGTTAACTAACAAAGAAGCATATTGCAGACATACTGAGTCTTTTTTTAATGGGAATAATGGATGATAACAGAAAAAAAACTTCATAGTACTATGAAGATAACTGAGGAAAACATTACTGAAGCTGTCACTAAATCTACACCGGAAGTGGTGCGCCTTTTGTTGCTGACAATCCCCGAAAGATGAGCTTACAGCGCAAATATTACGAAACTCAAGTGTCAACACATGTGGCGAATGAATGTGGCACATGCAATAATATACTAATAACCTCATGGGTGTTTAAATGGTGATTACGGTATGTTGCAATAAGTACTTAGCAAGAGCAATGTTGTGCATAGACAACACAATAGCAAGCAATATTATCCGGCCTTTTTGTTAACCCAGTTGAAATCACTTTCCTTTACTGTCATCAACATCTCAGTCATATTTGATCTGGCGATCTGTAAAAAGGATCCAACGGATCAAAATATAGTCAAGTAAATCTTATTAGGCTCAATTAAAAATGCCATCCACAAACGCTTATGTACAAAGGTGTGTTGGCAAATAAATGGAAAGCACATTGGGTGAGATGGCACAATATGCGCTTTCTACTTTCCATCGAATAAGATGGTACAATATGCGCTTCCTAGTTACCACCGAAAGGTCAATTGGTTGTGGGAAAAAATTTCGAAAAAAGATAGTTTGTAATATGTAAATTTCCACTCAACTTAGTCGATGCATTAATTCTTAAACAAAAATACATGTTTATATTGATTATAATTAAATGTACTAAAAAACATAACTTTCAATTTCGATAGCATTTTTGTTTGAATAATTTTTTCAAAAAAAGAAAAAAAAGAAAATTGGTTAGGGAATTGAATTTACAAGGTCATAAGGCTTTGTGCATTTCGAGTTGAAATCGTTGAAGTGACAGCAAGACGGAAACATAGAGATGCGTATTCATGATTCCCATTATAATATGCTCTTTATGAAAAGTGCATAGCAATATGCCCGAAAATATTTTATAAGGGACACATCCGTTGAATTTCTTTTTGCGAAAAATTTTTATAGTGTCAAATTTTCGATTCAAGAAAATGTTATTCGATTTGATTTCCTTTAATTCAAATATGCTCGAGTTTTTCAACAATTTCCCTATATGCATTATAAAATAACATTTATAACAGCGTTATTTTTTCTATCTCTTCTCTCTCTTTTTTTCTCACTCTCTCTCTGTTCCCAAAAAAAAAGTATCGTGCACACCTCTGCCATCGTTTATAAAGGTCTCTGATTTCTAAATATAGACGAAACTAAAGGAATCTATATAATATATTTTACTGAAGGCAGAATACACCATATAACAAACTGTAAGCTGTTCCAATCTGTCAGGTAGTCCCTTAGGTAAAACCGTTCTATGAGCGGAAATTTTCTATCTGCATTACGTACCAAAGCACTAACCCTTAATTGAAGTCTAATTCATAACGCGAATGCCTATAGAAATTGACGAACTGCATTAAATCGTTGTACAATTCTCCTAAATGGTTTATGAGTATGGCCTCATCTCTAATAGTACGCCTCAATTATGAATGAATTGCCATTCTATAAATCTTTATAAGAATTGTGTCAATAAAGATGCAATAAGAATCTACTGCATTAAATGGTCTAATTCATATGAAACGAACAATGAATATTATAGTAACCAAAACTTCTAGGAAAGAAACCTTCCTTCAATTAAGAATCATTGTTAATTACGTTCAGATTTCTTTTTAAATATCAAAACGAATCCGGCTGCAAAAAAAAAAAAAAGAATCCAACTGCCCTCTTCTATGTGTTATTCGATTTTTCAAGGAAATAGTTGTTTATATCAATCAAATGAATCCCGATTAGATAGAATTGTTTGTGTTTGACATTACAATCTTCCGATCAGGATTTCACCGTACTTTCCAAAGAACTTCACTAGAAATGTGTGAGTTTATGTCAAGAAGAAGGTGGGAAGAAGGTAAGAGTGAAGAATCGTAGAAGCATGCCGATTCAGTTGGTGAATTCATTATAGCCTAACTAATATCGTAAATTGAAAGTAAATAATAAAATTTACGCGATAATGCGTTCAAATTTAAATCGAATAAAGCATTCGTTAAAAGTATCTGCATGAAATTCGTCTTTTTTTTAAATTCAAACACTTGCTAAATGTTGTCGATCCATCATAGAATAGATGGAAATTCTTAGGCACATATAGACGTATTCAGAAATTGACTTATACCATAATTGCAACCTGGTTTGCATCTTTCCGGTGCAATAATTGATGCAGGTATTTCAGAAATGTTTCAAAATTATAATGTTTACCGACAAGGTAGCACAAATTGATCATATATTCCATCAGCAAAATACTATGAATAAAATAGAAGGTCATTGCGTAAATATGATGACTTTAATCGCCAAATTTGCCCTTTACAACCTTCAAATTATTCCCTTAATACTACTCATTCTAGAAAAAAGGAATCTCCATAAAAAATCGGGTGCAATAAAATTATATACTTCACGAAAAAAAAATTCAACAAGTATTGTTGAAAAAAGAAATTTTCTCTACTGCAGCTCTCAATGCGGGTAATTAAGGTGATTTTCGTCATAATTAAGGTAATAAATCATAAAAAATTAAGCAAATCACAACAAATCAAACAACTCAAACGAGCGAAGAATTTAAAAAAAAAAAAAACGAACTCATATTGGTAGCAAAAATCAGCAGGAATTTGTTGAGAGATGTTTGTGAGTGTGTCGTTCATACTAAAGCAACATAAGAAGCACCCTCGGGATTATTCTTTGACCGCACTAAATTACATTCTAAAACAATACCAAATCTCAATAAAATCAATAAAGGAAAACTGCCGGCAAATCTTCTCCCATTTGTCTAACTTAAAAATGATTAAATATTATTCAAAAAAGATTTTTTTACATACGCCAATATTCTTTTCCAATGTAACTATATATTTGTCAACATTGAATTAAACTATCTAGATGTAAAGTAGAACCTCAAATAAAAGCCCTCCCTCGCCTAGTCATTTATCGAAATCTTCAAATCCGTTTTGAGATAATATTATTACTCAAAATAATAATGGCAACTACTTTTCACTTGTTGTAACTAGTGCCCTTAAAATTTTAATAAAGAATCAACCACGTCAATATATTTATTGCTCAATGAAGCCAATGAATTTATGCAAAAAACGGCAAATAAAGAAAATTTAACCGACGCAGTAAATCATTCACAAAAAATTCGCTTTTTTTGCAATCCAACCATTGTGATCTCTAAACTTGAGCGGATTTAAGGAGCGCCTCAAGCAAATAAAAAGTGCACATAACTCGTTAGGTAGATCTAAAAGCTTATACTTTCCCTAGCAACTGATCTATCAACTTCAACGGTATCATCTAATTTCGTATATATACCGACCGCTTTTCACAGCAATATCTTTCATTTTTTTTTTGAGTTATAACTTGTGATTATATGGAGAGAAGATAGAGATTTGCATATAAATATGCAAATATGAGCAGATATGGCTTTGCAAAAGTAAATTTTGCAAGTGTAATTTTTTAGCAATAAATGCAAAATATATGACTCAGTGTGACTCAGTTGGATTTTGGACAAAGTGGAGAATGAATTTCTCTAAGAGCTTTATGTAAGCGACGATTTCCGGTCATAGCGAGAAGGGGCTAACGTTTCAAAGTGCGACCCGATCTCAGAGGAATGGCATTCTCGAGTTACATCTACGATGAATAATCGAGCACATCTTCCAATCAGCCTTTTAAGCTCATTCTTACTTTTTGTTTATTCTTATAAGCACTCTTTCCTTCTCAGTTAATCCCTTCAAATAACGAGACTTTTTATCTCTATTTCATAGTGCCATACTTATGGAAGCATTCTCCATCTTTGTTTCATTCATTTATTCATTTCATTTATTCAAAAAAAAATTTTTTTTATTTATACAATTTTAGAGATGTACAAATTTTGTGATATGATAGCTCAGTTAATATATGTTTATGCGTCCTGAACTCAGCATTTTCAGGCGTAAAGGCTTAAACCAATCGCCAAAATTGACGCTGCAATGGAATGAAATGCTTTCAGCGTTGAGCCGTTAGCATGAGGGATTAATTTTTTTTTATGAGCTATCCTCACTACGACATATATAGGATTAGGAATTATTCTCCTTATTTCTCAAAGTTCAACCAAAAAACTTTATTCAGAGATTATTCAGACTTATCGATGAACTTTTAAAATCTTTTTTTTTTCCCTCTACAAATTTCCTCATTGATAAAATGTCATTAAAGGTCATTACAATAATAAAAATTTCCTACAAAACCACATTAAAGGAAAAACTTTCGTCGCAGGGAAGATGGAAAGTATAAAGTATTGCCTTGTGATAATTTGTTGCAACAAAAAGCAGCTTTAGCCACCGCTGTAGCCTAAATCATTATATATATATATATATATATATATATATATATATATATATAAACGTCGTAGTAAGAATACAATGCACTATATCTATCAAAAAATATCGAAACAACGTTACAGTAAAGTTTGAAATCCTGCATAGGTATAACTTAATTTTAAAGCTTTCATATCTGCAAAATTTTATTTATATTATGAGAATTTTTAATAAAACTATAGTGTCGGTTAACGAATAAAAGTTAACAGCAAATCAAATTATATTACAATGAAATTTATAGCTATAAATATTGAAAAGATGGAGTAAAGATTATAATGTAACAACACCTTCAAGATGAACGTAGAAAGCTCATAGAATAGAGACGATACACGATGAAATGAGATGAAAAATTAATGTAACGCACAAATTATGGGAAAAGAGTTCATTCGATATCTACGCTAGACTAGTAACCGCTTGCAAAACGTGAAGTTTTTGGTTACCAGTGGCAACGGCTGGAAAATTTTTCGCATTTCTTCTCTGGCCGTTTTTTGCTTGCTGCTCTCAAGGTAGAAAGTCACCTTTGCAAGGCATAGCATTTACAATTCATCTCTATTACCTATATGACTTCAAGCCAATCATCTCGAGTATCAATACTAAGTGCATTTTTTTCCATGTGCACAAATCTAATAATCTTCAGCAGATTTTGCACGGGTAGAAGGAAACAACGAAAAAAGTAGCCGTTTTGTCTTTCGGGAAAGTTCAATGGTCAGCAAAAGTCAGTTATCTGAAGGCTGAGTGGACATACCTCAGGTATGAATTTAAAGAAGGAATATTTCAAGAATTCAAAGAGCATGCTTTCACTTAAAAACTTCAACGGTAAGTTAAAAGCTTTCTTTCAAAACTACTTTAGAAATGGTCAATGATTTTAGACATCAGCAAGACCTCAGCAAGATGACGGCAAAAACAAAATAAATTAAAAGTTGGCTGTAGAATTTTGTATTCACCTTCTCGAAACATATGACACTTAAATGGACTGATAATTAAATAATTTGCAGTTCAACCGGGTAGTGCAATACTGCATACTCCATCAAAGAAATCTCTATATAATATGCGCAATGCAACTTCATTCAATAAGTGGTTGCGAATTTTGCGACGAAACTCTATCGAATTGGATTAACAGCAAATATACGACATAAAATCCAAGAACAACCTTTCATTTGAAAATTCCCTCTCCCTTCCCCCTTCCCTACTTCCTCCCACCGCAACTCCTTTAAATATGTACAGGATAAGTTTATAAGAAGTGAATATGGAAATACAATTCGCAATTTCTATGATCTCATTTAAAACAATATTTAGGCATACCCGTCTAAAGAAAGCAATCAATAAAAAATGAAATTAATGCAACAACAACAACTTTGAGTATAGAAAAGGTGTAAAACGGATGAATGCGTCAACATTTTCAATCGGTAAGTGCTAATTGACGAATTATTTTTGCGCGTGAATGCATATCGGCTTAGCACACCTGTGAATAGAGACGTCAATTGCGTAACCCCCGTCATCAATGAGCGTTCTTTTATGTTATAATTACGCAAACATTTCACAAAACCAGCAAACATATGCAATTTTTATGAGTTTCTTGCCATGCGTACAAATCGAATTGCTATTGCCGATCTCGACTCCATTACGCTTCAATTCATCGCTCCTATAGACTAAACCATCTATTAGCCTTCAATTTTCATGCGGTGCTTCTTTTATTGCGCACGAAAGAAGATTCGCCTAGACCAATTGCATCCGTCAGCAAAAATACGCCTTTCCATTTATGACACTCCCAATGAAGCAAATACAAAACTACCACAAACATATATAAAGGTAGATGATAGAAGGAATAAATAGTAGACCCAATTTATGAAATAGTAGCATTGAAATCAACCGATAGATAAAAATTGTCGTTTATGTGAATCGTAACGATAGAAAAGTTTCGCAAGGTCGCAATCAAAAAGCACGCACTTCTTTGTTAAGGGGGGGGGGGCATCATTGTGAAACGTTTGGCTGTCTTCTCATAGTGCAATCGCCTAAGCAACGCTATTAAAAAAAGATAGTGCCCGACACAAATCCACCATAAAGAAACGATGTGATAAATCGTCTACGATAATTTCCTCCCATTGGATGCATTGTTGTCTATATACTTGCACTTTTCGATTAAATCGATCGCGCTATATAGATAATAGATAAAGTATTTAATAGTAATATTGCAATCGGCTAACTCAAAATGAAATATTAGCATTTTCGGGATAAATTATCGCAAATGAGAATGGACAATCATCTGGATTCGAGAAACATCAAAGATTTTGAACCTGGGCTTGATTACGGTAAAGAAAACGATTGCCTATGTCTCGTAATTTTGAACTGTGAAAACAAATGCAGATAGAGTGAAATTCTTTCAGAGAATGACTGGCCGAAATGATTGAATATATAGAAAGTTCAAAAGCAATAGTAGCCAGATAGGCATATAGATTTGGTGCCAGCCGTTCGTCACTTATGGAAAGACGAACGCATTCGATAAGCGGTATTTGGGATAAGAAGAAAGCGATGTGTCATATTGTAGTGTTAGTTACATAGTAGTAAAACTAAAAGGTTGGCAATGAGATATCCACCTCTCTTAAGTTGTATTCGCAAAATATCCTTAGTGCGGAGTATTTGTGTCCCACTATACCAATTAAACAACTGCTGAGAGAATTACTGCTAAATTCGACATAATAGTAAACAGTAAAAATACTCTATGCCGCTGAATAAAAATGTACAGTTGTAAGTGTCGAATTATAATGTAAGGCTTTTATTTCTAAATTAGCATTTATGTAGCTCTTAATTAGCACTAGGAAATTGCATGCTAATTGCTAGTGGATCATGGTGATTTAATTGAGCGCTTTGCATAAAAATTATGAATACTAAATCAAAGAAAAGTTTGTCTCAATATCCGTTATTATATTCGTATCTATCTCAGCAAACATACGATTATAAAAAGAAAGATGGATATTTATTGCAGTGGGTATGATCAATAATAACGACAACGAATATCGCAACTAATAAAGAATTGTTAGAGCAACGAAAATCTTGAAGAGAAATGGGCTTCCATATTTTAATATCCTTCTATTCTATTGTTCTATACCTATGCAAACTTTGGGACCCAAATTCGCAATTCTTTTTTTTTTATTGGCCAACGAATTTCAATTGCAATTCGACTCATGAAGGGATATATCCATTAAAATCGAATAAATTTATTGCATCCTTATTTGTGGAATGCAAAAATATATGCATTAAACGTGAGAGAAGATGACGATAAGACGGATAGAACAGAGAGAGAGGAGAGAGGGGAGTGGAGGATGGAGAGAGGGTAAATGATGAGAAGAGGAAAGCAAGATGGTGTTGCATATTTGTGAATTTGGCCCGTAAGCACACAAATGCCAACGAGCAGTTGGGGTTGACTGGGGACCACTAAGACGCACAAAATTAACTTGACTAGATTAGAACATGCACAGAGGCAACTCCCACCTCACTTACAATTTTCTTGAAATCACCTCCTCTTTGATAACTCTATATATATATATATATATATATATATATATATATATATATATGAGAGAAAGAGTTATCAAAGAGGAGGTGATTTCAAGAAAATTATGAGGTGGGAGTTATATATATATATATATATATAATGGGATTCGGATTTCATATCAATGATCATAAATGAGAACACTTCGCACTCAAAATATTTAGAGCCAAATGCGCAGAAATATTCTAGAAATAAACTAATTAATCTTGTTTGGGGCATTGTTTTCTATATTATACAGTAGAAGGTACCATTGCATTATATAGCTAGAAATACCACTGCTCCTTTCATCAACTGATAATTAAAGCAATTTTCAGCATAAATCAAAAAATTTAAATAAAACACTCTATTGGCGCATTAAGTTTCAAACATTAAAAGCATTTTTCTTTCGAGATGGTAAATGTAATATTTTTTATAACCACTGTAATGCATTCGTCAGTGTACTATACAATTGAGACTGCATTATACTATTGAAGATTCAATAGCAATATGCTTGAATTAGATAGACATTTGTGCAATTAGTCAATATTGGCACTCATTCATTCCCGCATATCCAGGCTCATTTGCTGATTAATCCATCGTCCACTGCGACAAGGCTTATTTTAATGGATTTCTTGCAGTGCATAAGTGAACATTAGTGCCGGTGTGCTCAGAGAATTGAGACGATCCTGACTCTAATGAGCTCAATCTCGAAGCTAAGAGAACTTGGGAATTATAGGAATTCCCATCCAATCTTAGCGTTCACTAGGTAATCCAATTCTTCTATAGCAATAATTAATGCAACGTAAAATTTTTTTAACATTACCAAAAATAAAAGAATTTTATCTTAGGCGTTTTAAAAAATTATGTTATGTGCTAATGGTACTTCGGATTTCTACCAGCATTCCCTTAAATCCTCTTCAATAACAAATAAATCTAGTATTCCCCACTCCAACACATAATGCAATTCGATTTTTTTCCCACCTTGGCAGTTCTTTTTGAGAAAATTTACAGTCTCTGTGAATTACTTCGAGAAGGATTAATTGAAATTTCCATTATAACTTCTAAATGAGCGGTAAAGAAAAAGTAGAATAAAAATATAGTAACGATCAGGATCAATTATTAAGGGGTATTATTCTAGCGCAGTATATGCAAACGGGCACACAATATTTAGGTCGGTAAATGCTTATGAATAACTGCACCGTCGATAAATATGCCCTGAGGGGATGTAATTTGATTTGATAACATGAAAATGTTGAATTAGCAACCACTTACTTGAAGGAGGTATCTACTGAATATATAATCGTCGCCACATTCGGCAAAGAACTATATGGATTCGTTCAAAGTGAATAAATCTCCATAAATACCCCCCCCCCATCCAGAAATCATCATGTTTTGCTTATGGCATCCAAATCATTCTGCATTCCCTTTGGTGACTCTTTCTATCTATGCCGAAATATCGAGTAAAAAGTCGAATTACTACAATACAAGATCGTTCTTACAAGTAAAACAAAATCAATTGAAAAATAAAAGATGAGTGCGAGCAATATAGTGGCGAAACACGATCTCGTACACTATTATTTAATGGGCCAGTACGACATTGAAATAAACGATCTACTTTTCAGTAGGCACATTCGCCATTTATGCACCCATAATGGTTGATTTTATCGAAGATGTGATTTGAATATACCTCAGTGTTGATAGCTCCCCCTTCACCATTCCAATTCTGTACTTTCCGCTTAAAGAAATGTTCGAATTTAAAATTATTTTCCTGGAACGGATTCATGTATTTCATTTAACTTTTTAAAATTTTCTTCATCAAATTGAATCATCCGTACTCCTGAAAAATCCAAAAAAATCCGAAAATCCATTTTATTTGAATTTTTTAAATTCACATTTGCACTTTGCAGTTTTCATTGACATCTCACTTTTATTTTTTTCTTCGTATATAATATACATACCTTTAGAATGATTTCGTTTTTCTTAAATCATTTATATATCCAATTCAAATCTTTTTTCATCTTTAATGTTGTTTCGTTTTGAAATATTATTTACATATGACGCTGCCTTATTTCGCTTAGTATTGAAAATCTGCATTTCCACTGCATTCCCTAATGGGCGTTTCCCATCGAGCATTTGAATATTTCATCATTGTTTAATTAAATCTAATACAAATAAATCGTTGCGATCACTAATGTAAAGTTACCCGAAATATCTAAAACATTTCCCGTGGGTAATTCAAAGAAGTGGCAACTCGATGGATTTATTCTTATGGGAATGTGCGAATGTAGTTCACGTTTGCATTTAATCCAATTACAATATTAATGCGTGTTGCCGCATTGCGAGTGAAATTCAGCAAATGAGTCCAAACGTTGTGAAATCCGCTTATACGTTGACTATGCTCAAGTTTCTTACTCTTATCTATCGATCATCTTTCTTTTCTTTATTCGTATAGTTGATAGAGTTAAAATTTCCTTAATTTTTAAAAGATCTTTTATTAATTTTTATTCTGTTATAAAATGGAATGGGATATTTTTGACAAAAGGATATTAAAGGATCTCTAATACATCCGTCTTATCACTAAAATATGGGCGAATTCGTGCAACGAAAGATGAATTACATTATCGTCAACATGGGAAGTCTATGCAATCGTATGGAAGAAAAAAGTTGCTTCCAATATATTGTGCAAAATCGCACTGCACTCAACATCTAAAATACCGATAGCAATTCGCAAGAAAAAAAAATACTGAGAAAAATTAGCTTTTAATAGAAAAAGAAATTTTTTTTTTCGATCTAGACTCTCATGGGAGTTACGGAATGAGAAATTGATCGGCGAATGAATCGACGATCGCATAAATAATCCTCGAAAATGTGGTCAGATAATTTCCAAATTTGTATAACAAATTTTTTGAAGATATTTACATAATATGTTCTCATTTATTTTATATATTTTGATATTTGCAGTGATCGGAAACCTCCTAATAGCCAAAAATTAGTTTAGCATATTTCAGCGATACAAAGCCCTACGAGAAATTCATACCCCACCCTTCGACATCAACTCTATGTTTGTCTACGCTTATATGTCTGTGTTGTTTCCGAAACGAAAAGAAATAAAGTAAAAATGAAAGAAAAATATAGAAAAAAAATAACGGAAGCCTAATAATGTGTTAGGCCGACCGGTTACAAAAATAACTTAAAAAGACTCTCTTTTATGCGTCAGATTAATAAAATAAGCTTACAAATTTGACAACACATTTAACTGCCAATAAAACTGAGTAAAAATAATGCGAAGAGAAGAAATTATTGTGAATTAAAGCTTCAAACCTTCTATGAATTAAACTAGCGTACTTGATGCAAAGGCAGGCAAAATTAGATCAGTGTTATACAAAGCTTCAAACCTTAGAGCACTGCCAGTTTTCTAAATACGACAGGTCATGCCATAGGTAGAGAACATATTTCAGGTAAGAAGCATATTTTCTAATATCCAAAATGTTGAAATAATTATGCTGAATAATAATAATAAATGTTTAGAAAAATCATAGAAGCATAATGAAATAATAAAGCTAAGAAAGCACTTCTAATTGAATAAAAATGCACAGATTAGCACATTCATCTATAAATACTAGAAAATTGGGATAATTTTCAAAAAATTGCGTTATAATTCGGCTAATATGGGACGACAAGAATCAGAAAAACCAAAACAATCCATTAGTCTGAAAGTCTGCAATACCGATTCTATGGATTTATTGAGTTACTACCTTTTTTCATACATCTTATAACCATCGACATAATCTTTCAATAAAATCTGTTGACATCACGAACGAAAGCCCACCATCTAGTAACCCGACATGGTGACGATGTGATAACGAAACACAACCAGCATGTATGAACAGATAGAGTAGTAATGAGTGTTGTTTATCTATGGGGAATCGTTGTTGCGTGACCTTGCGGTTGTTTGCCTGAAGGCATCTCATTATATGAATCGGTCGAAATAGGCAAATACATCTTTTTCTAGAAAATTTTGTCTGCAAAATGCTGATCAAAGATCATCGCGCAAAATCATAACAATTTAATGTAATGTATTTTTCGATAAATAAACACATTTTGATCACATTCGTTATTGGAATTAAAATACGCAAAAAATGCGATGAAAATGTATCATCACAAAAAATTTTCTCCCCGATTTACAAAAACAAAAACATTTCCTCAACAAAATGAAATAGATTAGCATAAAAAATTGTATATTTCGAATTGATTAGATACAGGCCCTCGAAAGGAGCCGTAGATTCAATGATATAAACGATAAAGTGGCTATTTATCTAACAATCTTCCTTTCGAACTTCTACCCCTCAAATGTATAAATTAAACAAAAAATATCTGCGTGAAAATGAGCATGGCCATCAATGCTGAACATGTTCCAAGTTGTATGGATAGCCTATTTAATACCTACAAATTATATTGCTACTATATTGGACATCTTTTTTGATCTACTTCAACAAAGGAACATCTTCCTTATGATCCCGGTCAGTGAATTCTAAGACTGCTAAAACTTTATCATATTATATGAAGCATACATGAAGTATAAGTATATTTTCTTCGATCACCGTAATGCACTTAGAGAGCATGCTCAAGAAATAATGGTGGCAAATGATTTAAAATTTAGGATGACCTACGAGGGATCTCTCAAAAGTCTTTGCAGATGTAATTGCCAAATTGCTCGATGGCGCAATGAAGTCGATCCTTTCGGTGACCATCATCGTTGCTTTAGTATATTAATTTGAGCTAAATTTCACCCCTGTTTGTATTTTTTGCATTTTTCCCTAACCGTTTTCCTATAGGATTGGAAGATAGTCCTTCCAACATTACAAATATTTTTTGCATAAAAATCATTCGTAGAAAGGAAACATATTTTCATGTTATATTTTATAAGCAATGCATACTTTACCACGCCTCCTCACTTAAGAGCTCAGGATCGATCTCAGCAAATTGGCGAAGTTCTCATGCAACCATGGATAAAAATATTGGCATTTCCCGAACTCTTTGATCTCAGCAAAATTAATTAGTAATCCAAGTTTCAAAAACTTCAACGATTGAACAAATTTTGATTAAATCGATTCTCAATACAAATGATGCCAAGGTTTTTTCAAAAATCCTAAACGCGCTTAATGTTACCACGTGACAACGACAATTTCTCATATGATGTACATGGAATTCACATGAACTGCGCGGTTATCGATATAGGGTTTGGTTCCGTTAGAGGACAAACAAGATTAAAAAAGATAACAAAATTTTGCTGGCAAAGAAATTAATAGAAAAATGAAAGGAACTTCACAAAAAAAGAGATAACAAATCACATTAGATAACACTCAAACGAGCATGAACCGTTTCAAGGATGAATTGCAGCGAAATCGACGAAAAGAAGAAAGGCACACTGATCACAGCATAAATGCAACAATTTATAACAATACCTTTAGCCGAAGGGGATGATACTATCATCACCGCTTGCACCATAGGCACAACCCTTCTTTATACAGTGAACTGAGCAATTCTAAATCGAGGTTGCGAAATGTTGGCTAAAGGCCTTGAGGATCTTCCATATGGGATGCAGATTCTTAATAAAATATAACAGATTAAAAAGTCGGGGATGAGATATCGCAGTGCGCTTCGGAGATTTTAAAAAAGGGCATAAAATGGTACCCTCCAAACACTGCGTCGCTACTTAGCAATGAAATTCGACGAGAGGCATCTATACAAACATCGAAAATCAGCAAATGGGGAGACGGGAGGGACCATTACGATCATAAACGCCTAAACAAAAGTAAGTTCTTCCCAGAGGCTACAAGTACGAATTGCCGATCGCGAAGGCAAGCACCGCGGAATGCAAGAAAGATAGCTGAAGGCAAGCAATACAGAACGGCATTATCGATAAGCAATTAAAAGAGGATGACAAAAGCCGAGTTATATAAATATTCTTGAGGAATATAATAGCGCCATCATAGATAGAAATATCGACATAACCATACTAATGCTATACAACAGTTCTTACATTTCATATAGCCAGGCGACCATCTACATTGGATAATCAACATGCTGAGAACAGTATCCATCAATCATCACACCTGCAACCAACGGAAAATGAAGTAAGACCGCAGCATTGTTTTCAAAGCCTTCGGCGAAAAAAGAATACTAAACGAATAAAAGCAGCTGCATGTTTCCGATAATCGAACGCATAGTACACATTCTTCAAGCTTTAGCTATTCATGTCCTCAAACGGCGCACACAAAGGTGGTCGTATGGCCTAGTGGGTAAGGTGTCGGACTCATGAGAAGAGGGCTGCAAGTTCGACCCCCACCTCTGCCTGGGGAGTTTTGTAAGATTTGTGTCATTCCGCGCTCGATTTCCAATCAAACTTCCCAGCCCTGCTAGTCATGGAGAGTTCAAAGATCAATTGTAAATGCTCTGAGGTTTGTGGACTGAGGCAGCTTTACGAAGTAGTACCCAGGTTCGACCCCCGCCTCTGCCTCGGGAGTTTTGTAAGATTTGTGTCATTCCGCGCTCGATTTCCAATCAAACTTCCCAGCCCTGCTAGTCATGGAGAGTTCAAAGATCAATTGTAAATGCTCTGAGGTTTGTGGACTGAGGCAGCTTTACGAAGTAGTACCCAGGTTCGACCCCCGCCTCTGCCTCGGGAGTTTTGTAAGATTTGTGTCATTCCGCGCTCGATTTCCAATCAAACTTCCCAGCCCTGCTAGTCATGGAGAGTTCAAAGATCAATTGTAAATGCTCTGAGGTTTGTGGACTGAGGCAGCTTTACGAAGTAGTACCCAGGTTCGACCACAGCCTCTGCGTCAGGAGTTTTGTAAGATTTGTATCATTCCGCACTGGATTTCCAATCAAACTTCTAAGCCTTGCTAGTCGTGGAGAGTTTGGTTTCTTCAAAAAGTGGTTGTAATTGCTCTGAGGTTTGTCGGCTAAAGCAGCTTAACGATCAGACTGAACGGGTTGTATTGAATTAAATCGAATCTATCAAATAGTATAAAGGTTCAACCTCTGCCTGGCTCAGAAGGGGCTTCGCCCCATTCTTCTTGTACTTCACATAAAAGTGGAGGAGATGCTTCGCCCCACCCTCTGTGCACCACAAACAAACGGGAAGGGGAACGGCAGCCAACTCTCCACCCTCGCAATCCCAACCTACGGCTTTAACACTAAGCCGATTCTACCATTTCACCAAAATGGCGAAATTTTTAACATTCTTTAATGTGGGTCTATGTTCTCCTTTCAAATCCTTTTCTTCTCACAACGTATTGCGAAGTTTTTGTTAGAAAATATGATTGAGGTGGCATCGATCGCTAAGAACGTGTACGCTATCTCAGTTCTCTTCCGTGCGCACGTCTTTTGCTTATTGCTCCAGCCATGTTGCACTGGCTTCATATACGGTGAATTCGGGATCATTTTCAAAAAAAATTAGCGAACTTTTGATGCGAAAGGTCGAGTTGCCAAAGCACTATGCTATGATTTTTTACGGGCTAATGGGGGAGGGAGCTGGAGGGGAATGCTGCCGATGTAATATAAATAGGATTGTAGAAGATGAGTTTCCTTAATGCCATAGGATGGTTTTGCATTGTTGGCTTGTTTTAGTCTTACCAGCCGTTCCATAAATTGGATTATTGAACACCTTTTAATATGTGCCATCTTCTATCCAATCAATTCAACTCTTATATGAGGTCATTTTTGAGCGTTTTTGCTCTATGAATCTATTTTAATCATATGTAAATACTTTCTCTTGTTTTTTATTCTTTGGAAATATACGAAGCGCAATGTAACTGATAGAGAATAATATTTTGAATTTCAGAATTCAAGGATTCGCATAGAATCGGTACAAATTATATTTTAGGGTGTGAAATTCCAGAAATATGATTTAAAAGGAAGCAAAACTTTATGCCGTTGATTATCCCCCTCCCCCTTATATGTGAAACTTAATAAATATTCAAATTTCAATTTTTTGTTCAAAAAACATTTTCGACATTAACATAACAGAAGACATGCAACAGAAGACATTAACAATAATTAATATGGGGGGGGGGGGATTAGAGGAAGGTTTTGTTGCATCGATGGGATATGATAACGGCTACCTAAGTTTCGTGATTGCAACCTGTACAAGGAGCGTCAGTACCATCTCACCCATCCCATCTCCAAAAAAGAAGACTAGGTGATAGACAATGTATAATATAATTTTTTACCCATGTTGGTAAAAATATGGGTAAATCACTGCGTCTACATTTTGCTCTTTTTTTTACAAAAACATCAAAAAATAAAGAAATTTATGCTGTTCTGGTTGTCACACTTAAAAGCTTAGAGATTTGTTTAATATATTGTTCGATTAATTTAGTAGTAAACTTTGTCATCTCACTCCTTTTTTTTAGTTAAGGAGAGGGAATTGAGGGGCATGGTGGAGGTGGGAAGTGAGGAAGATATGACGTAAAGCTAAGTCTAAACGGAAAATGAAGTAAGACCGTAGCATGATTATCAAAATCTTTGGCGAAAAAGAATACTAAACGAACAAAAGCAGCTTTATGTTTCCGGTAAACCGACGCAGAGTACACTTTCTTCAAGCTTTAGCTATTCACGTCCTCAAACAGCGCAGGCAGGGGTGGTCGTGTGGCGTAGCGGGTAAGGCGTCGGGCTCATGAGAAGAGGGCTGCAAGTTCGACCCCCACCTCTGCCTGGGGAGTTTTGTAAGATTTGTGTCATTCCGCGCTGGATTTCCAATCAAACTTCCCAGCCCTGCTAGTCATGGAGAGTTCAAAGATCAATTGTAAACGCTATGAGGTTTGTGGGCTGAGGCGGCTTTACGAAGTAGTACCCAGGTTCGACCCCCACCTCTGCCTGGGGAGTTTTGTAAGATTTGTGTCATTCCGCGCTCGATTTCCAATCAAACTTCCCAGCCCTGCTAGTCATGGAGAGTTCAAAGATCAATTGTAAACGCTATGAGGTTTGTGGGCTGAGGCGGCTTTACGAAGTAGTACCCAGGTTCGACCCCCGCCTCTGCCTCGGGAGTTTTGTAAGATTTGTGTCATTCCGCGCTCGATTTCCAATCAAACTTCCCAGCCCTGCTAGTCATGGAGAGTTCAAAGATCAATTGTAAATGCTCTGAGGTTTGTGGACTGAGGCAGCTTTACGAAGTAGTACCCAGGTTCGACCACAGCCTCTGCGTCAGGAGTTTTGTAAGATTTGTATCATTCCGCACTGGATTTCCAATGAAACTTCTAAGCCTTGCTAGTCGTGGAGAGTTTGGTTTCTTCAAAAAGTGGTTGTAATTGCTCTGAGGTTTGTCGGCTAAAGCAGCTTAACGATCAGACTGAACGGGTTGTATTGAATTAAATCGAATCTATCAAATAGTATAAAGGTTCAACCTCTGCCTGGCTCAGAAGGGGCTTCGCCCCATTCTTCTTGTACTTCACATAAAAGTGGAGGAGATGCTTCGCCCCACCCTCTGTGCACCACAAACAAACGGGAAGGGGAACGGCAGCCAACTCTCCACCCTCGCAATCCCAACCTACGGCTTTAACACTAAGCCGATTCTACCATTTCACCAAAATGGCGAAATTTTTAACATTCTTTAATGTGGGTCTATGTTCTCCTTTCAAATCCTTTTCTTCTCACAACGTATTGCGAAGTTTTTGTTAGAAAATATGATTGAGGTGGCATCGATCGCTAAGAACGTGTACGCTATCTCAGTTCTCTTCCGTGCGCACGTCTTTTGCTTATTGCTCCAGCCATGTTGCACTGGCTTCATATACGGTGAATTCGGGATCATTTTCAAAAAAATTAGCGAACTTTTGATGCGAAAGGTCGAGTTGCCAAAGCACTATGCTATGATTTTTTACGGGCTAATGGGGGAGGGAGCTGGAGGGGAATGCTGCCGATGTAATATAAATAGGATTGTAGAAGATGAGTTTCCTTAATGCCATAGGATGGTTTTGCATTGTTGGCTTGTTTTAGTCTTACCAGCCGTTCCATAAATTGGATTATTGAACACCTTTTAATATGTGCCATCTTCTATCCAATCAATTCAACTCTTATATGAGGTCATTTTTGAGCGTTTTTGCTCTATGAATCTATTTTAATCATATGTAAATACTTTCTCTTGTTTTTTATTCTTTGGAAATATACGAAGCGCAATGTAACTGATAGAGAATAATATTTTGAATTTCAGAATTCAAGGATTCGCATAGAATCGGTACAAATTATATTTTAGGGTGTGAAATTCCAGAAATATGATTTAAAAGGAAGCAAAACTTTATGCCGTTGATTATCCCCCTCCCCCTTATATGTGAAACTTAATAAATATTCAAATTTCAATTTTTTGTTCAAAAAACATTTTCGACATTAACATAACAGAAGACATGCAACAGAAGACATTAACAATAATTAATATGGGGGGGGGGGGGATTAGAGGAAGGTTTTGTTGCATCGATGGGATATGATAACGGCTACCTAAGTTTCGTGATTGCAACCTGTACAAGGAGCGTCAGTACCATCTCACCCATCCCATCTCCAAAAAAGAAGACTAGGTGATAGACAATGTATAATATAATTTTTTACCCATGTTGGTAAAAATATGGGTAAATCACTGCGTCTACATTTTGCTCTTTTTTTTACAAAAACATCAAAAAATAAAGAAATTTATGCTGTTCTGGTTGTCACACTTAAAAGCTTAGAGATTTGTTTAATATATTGTTCGATTAATTTAGTAGTAAACTTTGTCATCTCACTCCTTTTTTTTAGTTAAGGAGAGGGAATTGAGGGGCATGGTGGAGGTGGGAAGTGAGGAAGATATGACGTAAAGCTAAGTCTAAACGGAAAATGAAGTAAGACCGTAGCATGATTATCAAAATCTTTGGCGAAAAAAGAATACTAAACGAACAAAAGCAGCTTTATGTTTCCGGTAAACCGACGCAGAGTACACTTTCTTCAAGCTTTAGCTATTCACGTCCTCAAACAGCGCAGGCAGGGGTGGTCGTGTGGCGTAGCGGGTAAGGCGTCGGGCTCATGAGAAGAGGGCTGCAAGTTCGACCCCCACCTCTGCCTGGGGAGTTTTGTAAGATTTGTGTCATTCCGCGCTGGATTTCCAATCAAACTTCCCAGCCCTGCTAGTCATGGAGAGTTCAAAGATCAATTGTAAACGCTATGAGGTTTGTGGGCTGAGGCGGCTTTACGAAGTAGTACCCAGGTTCGACCCCCACCTCTGCCTCGGGAGTTTTGTAAGATTTGTGTCATTCCGCGCTCGATTTCCAATCAAACTTCCCAGCCCTGCTAGTCATGGAGAGTTCAAAGATCAATTGTAAACGCTATGAGGTTTGTGGGCTGAGGCAGCTTTACGAAGTAGTACCCAGGTTCGACCCCCACCTCTGCCTCGGGAGTTTTGTAAGATTTGTGTCATTCCGCGCTGGATTTCCAATCAAACTTCCCAGCCCTGCTAGTCATGGAGAGTTCAAAGATCAATTGTAAACGCTATGAGGTTTGTGGGCTGAGGCGGCTTTACGAAGTAGTACCCAGGTTCGACCCCCACCTCTGCCTGGGGAGTTTTGTAAGATTTGTGTCATTCCGCGCTGGATTTCCAATCAAACTTCCCAGCCCTGCTAGTCATGGAGAGTTCAAAGATCAATTGTAAACGCTATGAGGTTTGTGGGCTGAGGCGGCTTTACGAAGTAGTACCCAGGTTCGACCCCCACCTCTGCCTGGGGAGTTTTGTAAGATTTGTGTCATTCCGCGCTCGATTTCCAATCAAACTTCCCAGCCCTGCTAGTCATGGAGAGTTCAAAGATCAATTGTAAACGCTATGAGGTTTGTGGGCTGAGGCGGCTTTACGAAGTAGTACCCAGGTTCGACCCCCACCTCTGCCTCGGGAGTTTTGTAAGATTTGTGTCATTCCGCGCTGGATTTCCAATCAAACTTCCCAGCCCTGCTAGTCATGGAGAGTTCAAAGATCAATTGTAAACGCTATGAGGTTTGTGGGCTGAGGCGGCTTTACGAAGTAGTACCCAGGTTCGACCCCCACCTCTGCCTAGGGAGTTTTGTAAGATTTGTGTCATTCCGCGCTCGATTTCCAATCAAACTTCCCAGCCCTGCTAGTCATGGAGAGTTCAAAGATCAATTGTAAACGCTATGAGGTTTGTGGGCTGAGGCAGCTTTACGAAGTAGTACCCAGGTTCGACCCCCACCTCTGCCTGGGGAGTTTTGTAAGATTTGTGTCATTCCGCGCTGGATTTCCAATCAAACTTCCCAGCCCTGCTAGTCATGGAGAGTTCAAAGATCAATTGTAAACGCTATGAGGTTTGTGGGCTGAGGCGGCTTTACGAAGTAGTACCCAGGTTCGACCCCCACCTCTGCCTGGGGAGTTTTGTAAGATTTGTGTCATTCCGCGCTGGATTTCCAATCAAACTTCCCAGCCCTGCTAGTCATGGAGAGTTCAAAGATCAATTGTAAACGCTATGAGGTTTGTGGGCTGAGGCGGCTTTACGAAGTAGTACCCAGGTTCGACCCCCACCTCTGCCTCGGGAGTTTTGTAAGATTTGTGTCATTCCGCGCTCGATTTCCAATCAAACTTCCCAGCCCTGCTAGTCATGGAGAGTTCAAAGATCAATTGTAAACGCTATGAGGTTTGTGGGCTGAGGCGGCTTTACGAAGTAGTACCCAGGTTCGACCCCCACCTCTGCCTCGGGAGTTTTGTAAGATTTGTGTCATTCCGCGCTCGATTTCCAATCAGAGTCCTAAGCCTTGCTAGTCATGTTCAAAGATCGACTGTAAATGCTATGAGGTTTGTCGACTAAAGCAGCTTAACGAATAGACTGAACGGGATCAGACACTGCATAGATATATACAAACAAGCATCACCGAATGGGGTTTTCTTAAAATGCAAAAGTCGATCAAAAATAATGAAAAGAAGTGCATCAAATTAGGGAATATTTAAATGATAAACATTTGAAATAACTCACCTATAACCAGATAATGTATAAAGGTTGATCAACATCAAGTTTTAGCAATATACTCGAAAAAACGTTACAAACGTGTAGGACTGGAGAAACACAATGGGCAACAAGCGGTCTGGTGAATGCATCCATTTTTTTGTTGTAAAAAGACATCGGCGAGTCATCATTAATGCAACATGTTCGAGCAGGGTCACAAATTGAAATGCGACCCGTTAACGCTATTCTACCATATTGCATCATACTCTTCAAAGCTCTAAGTTGAATTTAAAGTTGGAATATTTTCTTTTAAAATTTTATTGATATAAATTCACAAACAACATAAAAGAATAGATTAAAATAATTTCTATACTTATGGTTACAATAATATATGACTGATCGATATATATTTATCTATTCAACAGCTAAACTTCGAGAATTTTAACTACCCTCGTATTGTGGTTTAAAGCTCGCTGATTCTATAATGATTCCTACCGTCATCCTCAAACATCAACTCTATCAAATTTTCTCATTAACGCTACGCGGATACCTCTAAACGATTGCTGTATGAGTTCAACAAAATACATCTGTAGCAAATGTGTAGATACGTATCTATAAGCGTTTCTATGCGGAAATCACAAGTATACGATAATCTATAAATATAGGCTCATAATAAAATCTGTGCATATGCTTTGAAAGTGATATTTTTAACGAAAGAGCAAGAAAAGAAACGATAAGCTAATGAAACTTGCAGAACCTAAACATTACAGTATCACAGTAATCATCTTCGTATCACCAACATTTGGAGAAGGCTTCAACATTATGTCTCTTAGATGATGAAATTGTGCAAATCGGTTTTTTTTTTCTGAATTTCTATAGAAAAGGTTCACGAAATGCTACCAAAAATGCATTGAATAACCTCTTTGCTTCATAAGTGAATAAGACTTTACTCGATATTTCTCACGTATTAAAAAGTTGGGAAGTTGATGAAAATTTGGAAAATTAATATTGGAAAATTAATGAGACTTTTCATACTCAAGCTTATTCACTCAAATAGCATTTTACAAATATATGTAGCCGTAAAAAATTTAAAAATACACGATAAACTTTTAAAAATAAAGTACTATTTACATACAGATGTTTAGTTAGTTATACTCTAAAAGGAACAGCAATACGATTGAACGTATGAGATGAACGGATAAGAAAATAAGCATCGATTAGGTGGAATGCGAACGGCATTGACGAAAGATTTCGATCTATGAGGTGAAAAGAATGAGACCAAAAGTGAAACCACGTTTGTTGGTTATGCAAACTGTTTCTCCTCGCATCTTTCTATGTTTTTCACGTGAAACGTCACATCTTTTCAGAAAAAATTCGCACAGATCAACGCATTAGATAGTCCCGCCGAAATATCAACGCCATCCCACGTAACAATGGCCTTTCACTTGTGGCGCCTGAACTAAACGTGGAAAAAAACGATTACAATCTCCGAAATAAACATTAATATTGCTTGATTCCTGAACGCTAACAATAAGAAATAAGGTTGCTGCACACCTGTGTGTCGAGCAATTGGAGGATAGAGCATGAAAATCCCGCAAAACCTTTAAGTAAAAATTCTGCAAATCCTTTCTGCAAAAATTCGACGATAAATGAATTTCCACCTGTTGTGATTTCCACCTGTTATGAAGTGCTCTCATAAAGATTCTGCGAAAGCGTTCCGGTTCATTTCTACCGATGTCCACATTTCAACTTCGGTTTGCAACCGGTCAATTCCTTTTCAGAAATGTTGGAAGAGTGTGACCACTTATCAATATACTCTGTAATTAGCGTCATGATCCATCTGTGCGTGCATTCGTCCATTCGTAGAGTGAATTAGCGCTCGCACGATCAAGTTGTATACACTTGCCTTGCCAATCAAATATACTTCGCAAAACTTTATGCAGCAATCGCTAAATTTGTATATTTTGGAAGATAACAAACGATGGACCATTCATTTATTGTCGTGGTAACCATCAAAACCATCATGTTTGAGCAGTCCCCACTAATCTTTATTCCTTATTTTCTTCCAAAGACGTGGTTTTACATACGTCACATCTCCTTATATATATATATATATATATATATATATATATATATATATAAAAGGACATCAGGGTATCATGAACAAAGGTCACTCATCTGCTCTTTGAGATACCGGAAAATGTCAGAAAAAACTGAACGGATCCTTTAAGCGAACTAATTAAATCGTATCTCTCGTATCGTTCACAGCACTTGGTGAAAGACACTCCTGTACAGTTCGCCAAAATCGTTCCTCATCCCTCAACAAGGGTTCCACCTATACCTCAGGGTATAAAAGTATTGAAATAAAGAGATCCGATGTAGTGACGTATGTAAAACCACTAAAGATAAGATAAAGATAAGCGAAGCCACAATCACCAATAAAGCGGAAAAGAGTGATCAACATGTTGTGCCCATGCCTCATAGCCACCCTGAACGTCGACGATACGCTCTGGACTGCAGATGTGATGCAATGCTTCACGTAGCCACACGACCGCCAACTGCGAATCATTACCGCGACGACACAACACACACACTGCAAACGCCCTAATGCCATATTAAACCAATACTTTAAGCATACGCATTTTTCCTCAGCAAACTGTCTCATCTCACCTTTCAATTTATGGAAATTTGCTATGCGGATTGCCTTTACTAAACCTGAAAAGTGACGTCACTCTAAAAAACCATGTGCATCCTTTCATTAATTTTTCACAAGTTACTGCTCTCTCTAGGCTGCGAACGCAAACTTGACTTCTCGCCTTTTACCTCAAAATTTTTTCATATTCATTTATTTATATGCAAGTTTAGGCAGTGGATTTTATATGCAAATGAACCCTTTAATTTCTTCGGGTAAAGAATTATAACTTGATTCACTTCGATACTTAAATTTCATCATAAATTAATTCGAATTCTAGCAATCTACTCTTTCGATGAACGGAATGGAAACGCAATCGGCAATCCAACGGTAGCTCATTTCATCAAATAAAATAGATTTTAAAAAATGTTTTAATAAAATGATATATATTAAACTCACCGCCTCGTTTTTTGAGCTCATCTTCACTCAAATCAATGCTGCTCAGTAATTGTGATACATCCATCTTCTTTAGATCTGTCAACGGAATATCTGCAATAAGTATTTAACCCATTCGTTCACATAAAAACACTCCACATACTCATCACATAAAGGCAAACTCATATAAGACGACCATTGTGAACACGGTTGTCACTTCCGCAGAAGAAAGGAGGGGAAGATCAACTTAATGCTCTTCTATGGCTTAAACTGCAAAAGAACTATTCGAAAGTGATAGAATTCCAAAACATCGTTTTCTTTTATTGTTTTTGATCTGCTTCGCTTAATTCTCTATAGAAACTCACAAACTTCATCTCTACTTGAGTGAATAGAGATTAATTCCTTTATGAAATGTTCAACTTCCTATCACAAATAAAACGAAAAACAAGCTCCATAATATCAACTGCATATATCTTCTTTATCCTACTCCTTTTTTGTATCTCATAAAAGAGAGATAATCAATACTTTGTATCACCAATTGGAATGACTTTGAAATGAGAAGAGAAAATAATGCAACTCAATCGGCTGTAATAACAATAACTCATATTAGTGAACAATAAACTAGAGAAGTGAAAAATTGAATATCGAACACAAAACGAACTTATCGCATTTGAAAGATGCGCAATCTCGAATTGATTTCTGGGACGAACATCTATAAGAATAGGAGAAAGAGTTGAACTCGCCAACTCAGTCGCCGTGATACGTTCCGATTCGTCGAGAACCTTTACCCTTGGCGTCTAAAATAGATGTTATCATCGATTACTTCGTGATATAAATTCACACTGGTTGCTTGTTCCAGCTTACCTTCCCTATTTCTTTGATTCCTCCCCCCTCCCTTAATTTAAATAGAATATATCCTCCTCAATGCTCAAATAAACTATTCTACCTATTACCTTACCACTGTTTACACCCATGCATAAATTGACTTTCATAATAACATACCTCTCTGGAAATGCCCCGCAAATATTCAGCTTGCAACTGAATATAACAACTTACAAACTATAACCATCTTTTATATTAAAAATAATATGTTCCCTAACATATTTCAAAAAAAAAAGAAAACAACTCTGAACAACCGGTCTCTGATTTTCATCTAAGGACAATTGCTGCCTTATTCAACATTTTTAAACTATTCAAGATTGAATCACCTCGTTTTGTAACATTTCATGTAGTGATCGATGCAACTGTTAATTTATGCAAATGCTAACCTTCCCGTCTTGTGACATACCACAAAATATGACACAATCGTTTAGCTCTTTAATGCTCGGTGTTATACCACATATTGCGCAATCGGACCTCCGCGATCGGAGTTTCACATTTCGTGTTTCACCTCGTTGACCATCGAATAGAAACAAACGTCCAGAAAAAGATGCTGAAAACACTCTCATGTTCATTCCTAGCGATGTTTATCTCAGCATAACCCCCCTCCTTCCACCAACCTCCTCCCCTCCCACTTCAAACAATATACAAATCCACAATGAATAAATGAAATTCTAGGTTAATCCTAGTCAGAATGCACACACAGAGTCCCCCCAAAAGTCCAATAATATTGCTAGTTTTTCTCGTTGCTATCAAATGCTTTTTATATGAAAGGAAGTTGACCACAGTAATGGAACAGTCATCTCGGATATCTTTCCCGAACGGCATTGATCCTCAAGAAGCATAATCCACAATTCAGCAGCATGCTCTATAGCAATGCGCAGTAGGGTACTCAATGCTTCGATACTTTATACACCACAGAAATATACAAGGTAGCGGCTGTGAGGATGAACGGGTGCTTAAGATTATCATTGTAATACATCGAACTTGTCCACCATCCTAAAGTCCCATTACCGAGTGATACAGTAAAGATGCTAACGTTGCAATCCTGCAGCGATTTTGATGATCTCCAACGCTTGCATACTGCCGATTACGCCAACCACAGGGCCCACCACACCACTCTCAGCACAATTCGTCATAGTTTCAGGAGGCGGTGGCACTGGAAAGATACATCTGTAGCACGGACAATCCTGCAAAACAAACCAATCCTCCACCAAACGCACCTCACATGCCTATAAAATCCTGTGTTTTCTATGATTAGATGTGTAAGCCCAACTCGAGTGTAGCAACACTCATCACCACGAATATAATTCAAATCGTTATTGCTACAATCAATCCCATACGTACCTCAAGTTGCAAGAATATGTTGAAAGAAAGAAACTGACTTAGAACGAAAAGTTTAAGACCAGTATGCTACCTTGGAAAAGTTGTAGATAGTGAGTTGTCCCTCCCAGCGAAGTGCACTTCCAGATACTAGTGGCTTTTTTAGCAGTACACATGCATCGTTTATTAGGTACCTAAAAGGTATTTTAATTATGCACACAGGTAATGATATTCTCTCATCGAAGATGCGCTTTGTTTAAAAATTGTCAACTTTTATAATAATAAAAAAAAAAACAAACGATTTTAATTCAGTGCATATCTCTCAAATTCACGCCGTATAAAAAACTTCTCTCTAAAATTTTTCATTCAAAATAAAAGCATCGGCATACCTCGATGGTGCGTTATCGGTACAATCAGCAATAATATCGTACTCTTTCATCATTTCCAATGCATTCACGCTGCTAAGATTCACATCATAAATATCGATTTGCGCACGTGAATTTAACCTCAAATGAAAACGATATTTCATAAAGAAGCCAAAAAAATCTCTAAAAATGAGTCTCAACAAAATGAATATTGAAGCATCATTGAATAACTAATAGCAAATCTTAGTTTTTTCGTAATTAATTAAAATAAAAGAATGGTAGAAAATAAAACTGCAGAATTCAATAGCAATAAGCAGTACAATCGCTAAGTCACCACCTCGAGTGCCTCAGAACATTCGTTAAGCTCATGTTGGCAAAGTTTGCCACCTCCTAGAGGATTCAGCAAATCCGAAACTCCTCAATCGCCGTGTCCAAACTTTTGAAATGCAAACTAATATTACAATTTCTTTTTCCCTTCTTCTTTCAAGGCAATTATTTGGGCCATTCACGCATTCGTTAAGAAATCTGATCACAAGTTGTTGCATTTCATCGTTGAATTAAAAGGTCGGAGGTAGCACATGAAATGTGCTCACCTAAGAAGTGTGTCACGCAACGATGCTGCCTTTGGTGTATCTACACGTGCCTCGGTATGTGCGATTTGGCGATGAAGGTTATCTATCGATACTGCATCGCCGTCCACTATGCCGATGCGGCCTATACCTATAAATCAATCGCCCATATTTAATTCAAAATAACGTAACATTTGCCTCAAATATAACGTACTACTTTCCAGAGAGTAGGCGCCAAATAATCAGCGTTTCGTCCTCTGCGAATATACGATTAAAGCAGTGATCAATGCTGGTAATGGTATCTAGCATCTACAATATAATTTAAAAATTAAACAAAACAACATATTCCTATACCCGATGCTTGTGCCACTAAGGTGTTATAAAGCAATAGTCCTATTGCCTCTTATTAGAATATTGAAGGACATCAAGACATTTAATATGATGAATTAATCACATCGATGAAATCCGAGTCGATGAAAAAAATAGGTTTTATGAGGGAATTTTTTTGATGAATATTCTACGAAATTTTTACTGAAAAAATTCGGAGAAAAAGGTTCTATGGCAGAATTTATTTCAATAAGTTTTCTATAAAGTTTTTCATAGAGAATTCTCATCGAATGCTATTTTTTTTTTTTAATTATCAAAGGTAATTTTTTCGTATGACGTCATAATTCCTGAGACCTCTAAATGCAAATTTCATCGACAATTTTCCGAGTATCAGTGATTGGCGAGATAAATCAAAAGATACCTGCAGCCGCAGTATATAAAGCGACAGGACATCCCAATCCACCAGCACCAATGATCAACAATGAAGCATTGCGAAGTTTCCGTTGTCCTGAAACATCGGCAAATCCAGAAAACGGCATAATGACTCTCAGCCAAATTGATCAACAAAACTTATGTAATAAACCTTAAGACACCTCAAAGACAACTAGACAATTGGATTTTAAAGCCTGAAATAAAATTTTTTTTTCTTCTTTCAATTACCGCTAAATTTAGCAGGAACCTAGTTGTAATTATACGTGTGCAAAGTTATCCAACATCTATGGATTAAATATCTCCGAGGTCTTTTTGATTTTTAATTTTTTCCTTAGTGAATACTAATCTCTTTTTTTTTCGGCGTTAAATAGACGAATATGCAAGCGTTGTCTCGACTCTCTTTTCCCCCTCTGCGTTATATTATAAAATCTGGCATTTGAGTAATTAGTGATAATGATTCAACAGGTGCGCACACCTGGATGCATTCTTGGTGGACGATAGAAAATAAATTAGCAAAAATAAAGCAGTAGGCAATTATAATAAAAGTGGTAGTGTTATTCAATTTCAACACTTTCAGTTAGTTCCGTCACACAACAATATAGGTGGAATAGAGATATAGAAATACGAAAAAAAAAAAGATTCTCGATTTCGCTAACCAATAAGCGATCGCATTATGCATACGCTAACTTGACATTTCAATAGCTTGCAATATATCAATTCTATTGCAGTTATTAATATATAGCTACAGTAGTTATGGGTGATTATGAGTCTAGCAACGTAGAATGTGTGTGTTACTAGGATAACACACTTGTGTTATTAGGATAACACATTTGTGTTATTAGGATAACACATAAAATCGAACTTCGCATATTTATAGCACATGTAAGGTTAAATTTAAAGCTATCATCGCATGCCATCATCGTTGCATTCTACAAGGTCTCGTTTGTATCAATTAATAAGTCATTCAATCAATGAATAGAACATCTGAAAGCATAGATAAGCCTCTGGATGGATTATATATCCTCAATTTTCTGGAAGTAGGTATATTAATCTCAAAAATGAGCACTTTGAAATAAACCTTTTACGCCGATCTCCTCAACCAAAATTTGCCGACTATAACGACGTATCTCATCGAGCGATAAATCGTGCAAATAGGTAATCGACATCGTCAATGAATATCCAACATTAAATAAATAGATGATCCACAACTGTAAATTCAAAAAGTGCACAGTGACAACCAGCTGTCTTCTTCCAGAAAGATCTTGATCCTTGATCGCCAAATTAGACGTTTCTGTGCTGTGTAAAATGAACAAATTCATGGTTTAAAAAGGGAAAAGCAACCAGCGTTCAGTCGTCTTGCAAAGAAGGAAGTTACAAGGAAAACTCATCTTGTATGCCCGTGACCACGGGTGCGACTATAACATCTATAAAATAAGGGCGCTGCAGCTTTTAAAGCATTTGCGGGAGTGAGATGGGCGGTGGGGATTGAGTATACATGCTGGTCTCAAGTTAACACCCGGCTGGCCATAAGTTAAACTCACACTACCTGGAAATGCTCTCTATGGACAGATGGTTTCCAATAAAGGCGGATTAAGTAAGGACTTTCGATCAAAATCCTACATAGATCATCGCAGATATATTATTGTACTTGTCAAAAAACTATAGTATTTATGTCGTGTTTATCATCGAAATCCTATGTGTACCTTTTCATTCATTTCCTAGAAAATTACACATTTTATTCTAATTACCTGGGCACAGGTAAGTTTTCGATTACCTGAGTACAGGTGAGTTTTTTCTAGAATTTCCATCTTTGTGGTTTGAGCTTCGACCATTTTTTAATAATACTATTTTTACTAATAATAATAATAGTAAGTAATAATAATAATAATTCCATTAAAAGCATTATTTAAAAACTGCCTGAATGCGAAAACTACTGGAACCATTTGAATACGAGCCGGATCTTGCAACGAGAATAAATGAGCAGATGCAATACGAACAATTTCACTTCGAAGAGAGCACAAATATATTTCAAATCCCTCGAAGGGATCAAAGATCTTTGACACAACAATTCCTTCAGGTGAACATAGCAGTATAATACACATTGGTGACGATGGATAAAGATATAAAGAATTTTTATGCGAATAGGAGAGAGCGCAATGCTTGAGGGGGAAAAGAGAGAGAGATTCATGGAGGAGAGAGGGCAATGGTTGAGGGAGAAAGGAGAGAGAGATCCATGAAGGAGAGAGGGTAATGCTTGAAGGGGAAAAGAGGGAGAGAGATTTATGGATTTAGCAGAGATCGAGAGAAAATGAAGAGAAAGGAAATCGCTAGCCAACAATGAGAGGAAATGGCGCTGATCCAATCGCAGGGCGTCTGCGCGGGAATCCGAAACCGAAAATAATGGTGCCAATTTTTGGTTTTAATTAAATCGAGCATCGGCAACGATTCAGGTTGTGCGGTTAAAAATAGGTTTAAACCAGGTTGGTATACTTGGTTTAAACCATTGATAACCTCGCGGGAATTCGTCGCCATTTTTATTTTCTCGAAATGATACTTTTTGAATGTTTTTTTTTTAATTTTTTATAAAACTTTAGATAAAAAATTTACGCACATAAGAACTAAGCCTAAATAAAATATTCTTCTAAGAAATTATAATACTTTTTTTGCATATTTCGGATGGGAAATTAAAAGAAAAAAAACCTTTTTTATGCAAATTACAACGAGATTATAAAATGTTTTATTGTATTGAAATATTCGTTATTAGTAAATATTTAAAGATGAGGTGTAAACTGGGGTTAACAAAATTTAATCCTTAATTAATTGTTTCTCGGTAGTAAGTTTATACGGCTAATTTTTTCTTTAATGCTCTCTCTATTAATATCTGTTTTCTCGTGCTCTCACGAAATCTATTGATGCATTGTACTATTTCATCGAAAACTTTCATTCTTTGTCAAAATAGCTATTTTCATAGTCATTCCTTTAAAAAAAGCAACGAAACGCTATGATTAATTCCGATGCCTTCAGCCATCTATTGTCGATTTCAGCAACGAATATTTTAAACCCCAAAAATTGTGTTCGTATTCTTTGAATAATATATAAATATTAGTTTAAAAAATTCAATTTAGCGTAGATATTCCCCTCATTATTGATTTATATAAATTGGGCAAAATTTTTTATTTACGATTGTTTCATATCGGCGAATATTTTTGCATTTAAAAAAAAAAATTCTTTTTTCCACTAAGAAAAAATTTTGCAATCGATATTTTGGCCGTCAAAAATTGCACTCATGCATCGACACAAAAATTAAAACTGTTGTATATCACTTCAATGTATTTTTATCAATTTTAAATACTGTTATATATTTTATTTCGTCTTAAAAACTTAATGCCAATCCATTAAAAAATTATTTCATTTACGTTTATTATTTCTATATAAATATTTTTTTATAAAGAGTAATTATTTGCATAAAGAGAGATCTAGAATTGTTCGATGATGATATGACTGTTTTTGAGCATTTTATGTATAATTACTTTCCGCCCAGAAAAAATATTATCCTTCAATGATCGCCGATTTCCGGCTATATCAGATCCACTTTAGGGCACTAAAATTTCTATCGAAGACATCCGATTTTTAAAGGTCTCTGGTACCCAATAGATCAATTTGGAGCTTAAGAGCTTAGGTCTTTAAAAGACTCCGATCTTAGTAAGTGATTATGGATTTTCGATGCTGCGGAGCCTGATCAATGTGTGGATATAATTGATTACGTATCTGCTACCCCTTTTCAAATGCATTCACTTCTTATCAGCTTTCACTTATAATTTGCTTAATGCTTAACGTATATTTATTTATTATTGATGGACTGAATGCAGATATTTGTAAGAACTTGTTTAGCAATATTCAACTGAGTGAATTTGGCTTATGAAAGAGATTTGAACTCTACATCGTGAGGAACATTCTGCAGTGATGGGCAACTTCGAACTCAAATTCTGCATTAAATTGATTTGCATATTTAATTTATTTGTTAATAAGATGAATTTAATATGCAAACAGGTTTTACATGACGTCATCCGATTATGGAATCGGCCATCATTAATGTTAATACAACACGCATATTCATAATTTATACTGTCTTAGAGGGTTGAGTGGTTGTATTGGTCGTATCGTATGGAATCGCTTATACCGGTTATCAATAAGCTACAAGATGTATTTGCGGCTATTGGTACTCGTGAGGCTGAAATTCAGTTGCCTCAAATCGTCGTTGTCGGATCTCAGGTTTCTTTTTTTCAATCCATGTTCAGGATTGTATCCTTATCACTTCTAGTATAGGCTCATCATTTATAACTAAAATATTTGATTTCTTCGGCTCTTTTTTTCTAAGCGATTTAAATGCGCAATTTTGCGAGTCCATTTGCTTTAATAAAATGTTTTACAATTGTGAGCTAAATAGAATGTTGATCTGCGAGAGATATGACCGTCGAATTGCAAGTGTCGCTACGTTCGTCGATATGTTTACCTTTGTTTTACGTCAACAGTAGCAGTGTTTATTTTTATGCACTATTCAACTACGGATTTTTTTTTTTGCACATATTCTGCTGGAAATTTAAAGTAATGTTTATGTATTTTGGTGAGGGAATTTTGGCTATTGAGCATCGACATAAATTGACACCAAATTTAAGCAAGATATTTGGAAATAGATGGTTTATGAGGGAAGCTAAGTTTCGGGTCATAAAACATTTAAAGAAGTGGCAAGTTGACTGCCATATATGATTGAATTGGCCAGCTGGATGCAAGAGAGGGACGGCGTAGATGAATGTGCTGTGGTGCCCCCTCTTCACCCTCCCTTTAAAATTTCACTCACAATTGAACACGGTCATATCATTTTTCTTGTGGTCATTTATCTCGTCCACTGCTGAAGTGAAACGAATCGGCGTCTCGTTTACATAGCCTAATGAGGGTACTATAGAATGTGTTGAAACGAAGAGCATCGCAAGAGTTGAGTCGACAACTGTCTTCTCTTTTTCATAATATTTTTGATTGCACTAAAATACATTTCGTTTTATTTATTTATTTCGATATTGATGACATTTTCAAACAATTAAGTTATGCATATTGCTTTTTCTTTGGTTACGGAAATTTTTTTTTTTTTTGGAATGTTTAAAAAAAATGAATTTCTTTTAGAGTGCGGGTAAGAGTTCAGTGATCGAAGGTATTGTTGGGCGTGATTTTTTACCCCGAGGTGTGGGTATCGTTACCCGAAGGCCATTAATTTTACAGTTGATCAATGTACCACTCGATGATAAGGAAACACGCAAAACCGCTCAAGGTAATTGATTTTTACCACTGGGTAATAATAAAACTGTAACTGGTAATAAAACTGAAAACTGCATTCTCTGTGATTTTGATTGGGGGGAATAAATGTTGGTCGGGCATTCCGAATTGAATCGATCCGAATTCTTAAATTGTTGTGTATAGCATCTTCGACGATGGTTATTCAACCAATTTTATTTATTGTATGCATAGATGCTGTTTGATTCTTATTATTATTAAGCAGTTAGATTATTTAATAAGCTTTTTGGTTTATTTCTTCATTTTCCTTCCTTTCTCGCTTCATAATTTCCGGAAATAATAATGGTCAAAACCTTGAGGATGAAGGTCGAGACTTGGAGAAAAATATATATTTCTTATGAATGGCACCGTCGGTTTGTTGAGTGAACTGAAAAAAAAAATAAACCCCTTCAGAAGGATGATATTGCAGGAGAAACTTTATGAGAGGTTCAGATGAGCATCCTCTCAGCGTTTAGTACCCTATAGTTCATTTCCTCTCCATCAAATAAAACAAATTGAACGGGATTTAATGGCTAGAATTGTATAATTTGCTTAAATAAATTACCTGCAAACAGAGATGATCAAAGAAATAAGTATTTAGGTTGGATTGCATAATAGGTTTATTTAGGTGCCGAAATAAAGTGGGATGAATGGGCACGATTCGACCACTCGAAAGATAAACTCTTTTCTGATTTTGAAGAGGTTCGCAAAGAAATTGAACATGAAACTGAACGACTCACCGGCTCAAATAAGGTTCCCTTTATTTTTTTTCGCCCTAAATTTTGTCTATTGTTTATGAATTTAAGTTTCGTATAGAGTACATGGTGGATGTAGTTGAAATCTATGTGCATATGATAGAATCAACTCATTATTCAAAGTGCTGCAGCATTTTAGTTGCTAACAATATGGAACGGTCTTGTTGTTAGCGCATTTATGAGGCCAGTCGACTAGGGATATTTGCATAGTTTGTAGATATATGATCATTGGTATAGTAGATGAAAAGGGCTGATATGGGTGTGGAAATGCTCACGTTAGGAAATATTTATGAATTGTCTACGGGCAAAACAAAAATTATTTGGTGAGGTAGAGTTCGTGACTTCAATGAGCAATGGATTGAAATTGTCGTTAAATTATTGTGAGTAATTGAGTAGGAAAATTTATTTTTGCATTATTTTTGATTATTTCTAAAGTTATAATACTTGCACTATTTTGGAGAGTTTTCATTTGTTGATGTTTTATTGCAATGTAAATTCGAGTGAAAGAATGGTTAACAAATGTGTACTCTGCGATGATGTTTTATATAGTTGATGATTCATCTACAATTTAGGGTATCTCGGCAATACCAATTAATCTAAAGATATACTCACCTAATGTAGTCAATTTGACGTTGATCGATCTACCGGGTATGACGAAGGTACCTGTTGGTGATCAGCCTTCCGATATTGAGGTCATTCTTTATTTCTTATCGTCGTTTTTCTTTTTTTTTCAAAGTTTTAAAATTTTGTACTATCGAAATCGAAATCTTTGATGTAAAGGCAAACCAATGTATCTTGGAAAAGGGGAGAGGAGGGTTACTTGTGAAAATTCGGCAAAGATCATCTGGTGATCGATGTGGTCTTGAAATCCCTTTTTGAGTCAATCGGTTATTTAGCACTTCAATGTTTTTCATCAGAGTTCACTTTTGGATGTGTATTGAAAGATTTAAGCAAAGCAATAAAGCAACCTTAAAACGAAAAATTTTGAAGGTTTGACTTTTAGCGAAGAGCATTTTTGAGATAATCTTGTTTGCATTTGAAAGAGAGCTGTGTATTTTGTTACTCACCGTTATTTTGTTGATTTATTTTGACAGTATTATTTTTTAGATTCAAATACGGGACATGATTCAATCATACATCAGCAACCCCAACTCGATCATCCTTGCTGTTACACCAGCCAATCAGGATTTTGCAACATCCGAACCTCTCAAAATCGCCCGAGAGGTCGACCCTGATGGTAAGTCGGTTTTGCTTGTGAGCAGCTATTTTATCCTTCTTTATTTAATTCTCTGATTGCAAAACAATGGTTGTTGAATATGAAGTACTGCAGGAGATTTTTATTTCTATCCTCGTCTTTTTTGAGGCCTTATTCGATTCTATAGCTTGTTATGTGCCCTCTTCTAACTTTTATCACTTCATGTTATCAAATCTTAATTTACTTCATCATTAAATATGGTATACGGCTGGAATGATAGCTTTGACTGGTATCTTTCATCAACGAAATTCATTCATGTTTGTTGCATTTAGCATTCTAGAAATTCATAATCATAATGCGACACTTGTTTGTGAGCGCTTGAATTGCTTCATTGAGGAAAATTTTTTTAGTTTTACTAATATTGAATATACGCTGATGGCTGATTTATTGAAGTAGAGTCGACGTTTGAATATGATTTGGCCATGACTGCTGGGCGTGGAATATTTGTTCGTTTTGTTTGCGTGACCATTTTATTGCTGTAGTGTTTTAGGATGCCGAACGCTTGCCGTGTTGACGAAGTTAGATCTGATGGACCATGGCACGGATGCGATGGAGGTACTCTTAGGAAGAGTCGTACCTGTCAAATTGGGCATCATCGGTGTCGTTAATCGGTAGGTGAGCATTGATTGCTGCTTATTTGTAGCGATTGGCTTATGGTGTTGCGTTGATTTAATTGATTTAGCCGTAAATTTATTGTTATTTAGGCGGTATTGCCATTTGATATGCACACTGCAATTAGATGTTTCATTTGCTTAACATTGTTGTTGTGAAGAGTGTCGTTACCGATGCCTCCATCCCTTCCTTTCCTTCCTTGTTCCCTTCCTTCCCTCCCTTGTTCCTTTCCTTCTCTTCCTTGTTCTCTTCCTTCTCTTCTTTGTGCTAACATCTGTCGTTCCTTTATAACATAATATCTACTGTCTTAATCCACTTAACACTGGTAATAAATACTACGCCGATTATGTAACAATAAATCGGTTATGTAGCATCGCATAGCCAAACGAATCGATCCTTAGTGAACGTTAACCTTTTGCTTTATGTTGTGCCTATGCAATTCAAAATAAAAGCAGTTGCATTTCCTTTTAAACGTTTTGAGGTGCTAGTTTGAATGATTCGAGATACTAGGAGGTAAGCAGTGGATTATTTCATAGGCAGCTTTATGTTCAGCACCTTAATAAAATCATCGTCTTCTATCCTTTATTAATTATAGAAGTGCCACGAAAGGATTAAATAAAGTCATAGACTTATACATAACGTATGTACTACCAAAGCAAGCTTTTTGAGTCGAATAGCTAACTGCTAATAAAGCGTTACAGTTGAAGTAATTGTCGCTGGAATGATAGTATTTCAGATCACAAGCTGATATAATAAAGAAGAAATGCATAGCAGATTGCCTACGAGATGAGCAATCATTTCTACAGAGAAAATATCCTATGTTGGCAGCACGTAACGGTATTCCATATTTGGCGAAAACATTGAATCGGGTATGAGTTTCTCTTTTAATTAGTTTTACATGATGAGCTATAAAGGCAATTACTGAATCACCGTCTCATTGTAAAGGTAATTCCATCGATGGGTCCATCATTTCTCAACAGTGACTCAGAGTATCGTCAAATTTCACTAATTAAACCTATTTATTTATTTATTTATTTATTTATTTATTTATTTCAATGAACACAGCATTAAACCTATATGAGCATTAAATATCTTATCAAGTAATCAAATATTTTCAGCTACTAATGCATCATATTCGTGAATGCTTGCCACAATTGAAAGTTCGAGTTAATGTAATGATGGCCCAATGTCAAGCATTATTGTCATCCTATGGTGAGCCGGTACAAGACCATGGACGCACTCTCCTACAGATCATCAATAGATTCGCTACCGCCTATACCGATACTATTGATGGCACTTCAAAAAATATCGAAACCTCCGAGTTGTAAGTATTCATTTCTATTAGTGCTCTTTTTTTATTTGACCACAACTGCCGAAAATGTTGAATCAAAAGTGGAATAATATCGTTTCATGCTAGGCATCGTTGCTTCAAGAATGCATCAGAATATGCATTTGCGTTATTTATGAAGAAAGTGCTTCTTTCGGCTCATATAAGTAATGTTTGATGGAATCCTTTACTAAGCACAATCATTTTCCCATCATTGATTCTTCAGTGTTTTTTCATTTAACGCTTAGCAATTTGTAGATGTGGTGGAGCACGTATATGTTATATATTTCATGAGACTTTTGGGCGTGTACTTGAATCGATCGATCCATTAGGGGATCTAACTCAACTTGATATACTTACTGCAATACGCAATGCAACGGTACTCTTTTTATGCTTACAATTTCTCAATTATATTTCATTTTAGTGGATTGGCCATTTAGAGAATCGAATATTATATATCTCTAGGTTAATCCCATTTGGACTGTGATCGGATTTGGATTGCAAATCCGCTTTATGTTTTTTCTTTTATATTTGAGTATTTATTGCTAATTGATTAGATGTATTAGGTGGACTTCGTCAGTTAATCAGTTCTATTTGTGTCTTTGCCTTAGGCAGTCATCAAAAATCCCATATTTACCGAATAGGGAAAACGAAAATGGAGGGGTGGGGTATTTAGGGAAGGTTTTCTCATAATTTGCCTATTTGACCGTTCAATTACTCTATGAAAAATCACTACTGAGTTGCTTAAGTGGGTGGGGGGGGGGGTGAAAGGAGGAGGACTGTTAATGTTGGCAACTTGGAGCTGATTCAGTGGTCGGAAAATGTGTTCAACGGACGTAGTATCGCAAACTTCTTGGTGCAAATGTTGGGTTGCTGCCATAGCACCCATTGAGCGTCGGTCGGGTAGACAGTGGTGTGGGATTAAATAACGTCAAACGGGGGGAGGAGGGTGGAAGATCTGGAATGCTCCTCTTCACGAAGAGTTTTTACTTGTCACCTCCTCTCCCCTCTACCCTATCCTTCATTTGAAGAATAAAGACCCGTAAACGGTGAAATGACTGATGGATTACCTGAAATAGCTGAATTGGGAGCTTTAGCTGTTCCACAGGGTCCAAGGCCGACATTGTTCGTGCCAGAAACGAGTTTCGAACTGTTGGTTAAAAGGCAGATTCGACGATTAGAGGAGCCAAGTCTGCGTTGTGTGGAGCTCGTCCACGAAGAGTTGCAGAGGATTGTTCAACATTGCGGTCTTCATACTCAGGTGAACTGCGTTTTTACAATTATGGAGGGCACTGTTCCGCCTGTTTTGCATCAATAGTTCATTTTGTATATGAGCTTCTTCAGCGGATTCAGGAACTTGTTTAGCACTGCGTGGATTATCAGCTGAGGGTAATCTTTACGGCAGTCTAGCAATGATAACCAAAAAAAAAAAAAAAAACAATTTGGGTGGAATTCAATAAGTCAAATTATTTTATAAGAAATGAGTTTTTATTCTAATGTTTTTGACTTGGAAGGCTATTAAGTCGATGATAATGGTGAATTTATGGGGGTGCATGAGGCAATGTAATTGAATGAATTTGCAGCAAGAAATGCAACGTTTCCCACGTTTATACGACAAAATAAATGAAGTGGTAAGCACTGTACTGAAGAGTCGTTTGAAACCAACGAACGAAATCGTTGAGAATCTTGTGGCTATCGAACTTGCCTATATAAATACAAAGCATCCAGAATTCACTGATGCGTCGTTGGTTAGCATTCTGAAGGTGAATCTTGTTTCTTCTTTGAGATTTAATTTGTTTGCACGATTAATTTAGAATGTAGATTATAGCTGAAGATAGCGAAATTTTTTCTGACAAGAACTTTTAAATCTATTCTTCTATCGCAGTTATATTTGAGTGTTAGCTTGAGGTTGAAACCCTTAGTCAGTGAGATATCGTATCACACTGAATGGAGTTCTATGTATTGTAAGTTTTTTCATCTGTCGATTCGAGATGGGAAATGTTATTTGAGGATCTGATTTGTTGAGTTGATTACCTGAGTGCTTGTCATTATTTTTTTTCTGTTTTTATAGCTCTAACATGAAGGTACATAAGCTTTGCACATCAGTAGAACCGTACTTCGAAGGTTATAGGGACTTGTCTTTGTCGAATTGACTATGGTTTCTATTCGAGTGTATAGTATCATATTTTATGACGCATTCGGGGATGCTCAATTGACATAAAAAGTGCTAAATTGTTATGAGCCGTATTTTTGTTTATAACTGAAAAAGCTCTTTTTGAACATAATTTGCCAGTATTTGTTGAAGAAAAAAAAATAATAGTTCTTCTTGCAGGAGCAGATATTGTTCGATGAGGAGTCAAAAAGAGCCCTCAAAATCGGTAACCCTATACCTAACAGTGCAACTGCGGCGAGTATCGTCGAAGCGGTATGCTGTCGATATTTTATTTGATTCTATGATTGATCCACTGAGATCAATCCGAGCTTTTCTCTCTGCGATCTTTGATGCGGTTTGATAAGCAAATCTTGTCAGTCAAAAATTGATATAGCGTTTCAAGGACCTATAAAAACTTATTTAATGTGAATTAGTGCATAATTTGAAAAAGAACCTATGGTAAGGATAGGTATGCAATTCATGAGTAGGTTGAGAATTAGTTTTTGGGAAGATACAAATTGGGAAATGTTTTTGTAGATAAGTTTTTAGAAGAGTTTCAATTTTTTGAGTGTGGAGCTTTCTTGTGTGTTTAAGACTTAGAGCAATCTTGCGTTGTTGTTTGCTTTATTTATATGGACCGCTGCATTCAAGATAGATTTTTTTTTCACGAAGAAACCTAATATACGTAAGCAAATTTATGGTTCAGTTAGGTTGAGTTTGTGATGGGTCTATGTAATTTCCTTTTTATTTGCAGCACTTTATCTTTATTGATATTCCTTAGGAAGATTATTAGAAATTGATGGATGTTGTGTGATATGAAATATTTTGATTTGTTCACATTGATTGCTATGTTGTTTCAGGCATCGATAACGACAGGTGCGAGTGGAGATACGGCGTTAACGCAGGTGGATTTTTTTAAGGAATGAATCTTTTTGCTTCCTCCATTGTTTATTTGTGATGCATTAAAATAATTTTTATTGTTTCATTTCTGAGAAAGGCTCACTCTAGAATTTATAGAAAACTGTGACCTGCTTTAAATACTCTCTAGTTTATATTCCTTGATAGTTAAGGCGTGAGAACAATGATGGAATTTATATATATATATATATATATATATATATATATATATATATATATATATATATATATATATATATATATATATATATATATATATATATGAGGTGGTGTGAGCACGCTGTATTCTTGCAGAGTACGAGTGAGGCTACAGGATTGAGCGGGTGGATTTTCCGAAGCAGTAACAGTGCAAATACAAAGCAATCTCGTAAGCCGTTTCATCTTCGAAGTTCAGGCTCTCATTATAACCACTTTGTGACATCTCAATCTTGAGAAGAAATATCATAATCTCTTTCCAAAATGCACTCAGTTGGGTGTGATTTTGCTCTACGAAAATGGGTCAAGTATTTATAAAAGACTCGTCAGCAAAGGTGTCTGTTCGCTTGCCAGATGGGCGATCCATAGCGCACAATTCGAAAAAGGTGTCTATTTGTTGCTTTATTGCTGAACACTCAATTGTCATGTATGCATGGGTGTTGTGTTGCAGCATCATCACCACGCAAGTCCGTCAATTTCCTACCTGAAGTTCCTGAAAAGACGATCACTCGGAAGTTAACGCCAAGGGAGCAGAGAGACTGCCAGATTATCGGTACCATCTCTTTTTCTTTACCTTCCGAGCAGTTTTATAAAGCTGTTCGGTAAGTGAATTGCTTTAAGACTAATAGAAGATCGGAGTCGGCGAATGTTGTCCATGTCTAACTAACTATCGATCTCATTTGATGTTACTTAGTTTTTGCAGATTGTCGTTCAATTGTTGCAGGTGATAATCTCATGCCAGTCGAGATAATAGTGAGCATTGATTTCTTTGAGAGGCATATGTGTTATTTATATAATATTGGTGTATCGTTTCAGAACGGCTAATTCGGTGTTATTTCATGATTGTGCGTAAAAATGTTCAAGATGCAGTTCCCAAGGCGATCATGTGCTTCCTTGTAAATTATGTCCGTGTATGTTTTATCTTCTACTCCATTTCTTCTTTACCCCTTTTTATAATGAAAATTGCGTTGTCATTTAAGTGCTAAGTTTTTTTTTCCATTTCTAGTTTGAATGTTTCAAAGAGTTGATGAATATATTTAATTTATTGTTGAATATATTTAATTTATAGAGAGCATCCTAAATGAAGATATTTAATGTCTTAAATTAGCGTAAGATAATATTCTTGCTTTGTTTTTTTGTTTTTTTTAAATTTATTGTTGCCCGATATTTAAGGATAATCTACAAAGCGAACTTGTACGACAATTGTATAAACATGAGATGATCGAAGAACTACTCTCTGAAAATCCAACTATGGCACAAAGACGCAAAGAGACTGCCGAAATGCTTGACGTATGTGCATTTTGATCTTCCAGAAGATAAAAGGGGAAACGAGTGGGTACCCATTTCAGTGGGCAAGTCGGATCAACTTACCCATTGCTCTTCAAATAATGCAATACAATTTCGTTGGAAGCATTTCGCTCACAAGCAATTTTAAGTTAAATCAGTAGGTTGACATAGTCTGTTGAGTGATCCTGGACCTCTCAAGGTGGTCTAAAGGGCTATTCATTCTCATGCATTCATGCTCACTGCTTCTCTTCCGTTTATTTTGAGAAGCACAATAAGAAGGAGTACCATATAATGTACTTTGAACTTCACAACGACGGGAATTAACGGTATCGACCAATTGGGTGAAGTAGCAAGTTGAATGAGTGCATGCAAATATTACAAGGGAAATGAACCTATGAATAAATATATATTCAAATTTCAGGCGTTGAATAAAGCGAGTCAAATAATTGGGGAAATACGCGAAACACAAATCTGGTAATATTTAGTTGTGTGCATCTTTTTGTAGTTTCGTAGCTAGATGTTTGTTGGAAAAGCCTTCAGATAAGTCAGGCAGATTACCAATTTTTGGCCAACAACTGTTTCCCGAACTTCTGTTTTTTTTCTGCCTATATCTGCTCCCCAAATACTTGTTTATCTTGGACTTTATTTTACCTTAGGCACTCGGACATATGTCTGTTGCCTGAGGAAATAACGTTTGTTTTGTCAGGCTATATCCATGTGAGGTATTTGTTGGCTCTCCCCATTGAGGCCAAAAAAAACGAAAATCCTAGCTACAAGCTAACATCTTAATAGCTGTAGTGTGTGGCGTATAGCTGGCGCCATGAAAGGTAATGCTTCTCGGATGTGCTGTGTGATCTCTTTTCCGTGTTGCCATTGCACGCAGTGCTATTCATCGGCGACTCCTTCTATTCGAGCAGTTTTCCCCTCCCTTCCCCTCTCATATTTGATTCTAGAGTGCTTAACGTTCGAAAAGTTTGATCGAAATTGAAGCACTTAATTCGGCGTAAACAAGAAGAAATGGGCATGAGAAATGTTTGAAAGACGGCCCCATTATGGGATCTCTCGAATTTGCTCATCTTTATTCCTCGTCGCCCAGTTTGTACGCCCATTGTGGAATTGTATATCGTTTATATTTTATATTTGAGTGATGAAATAAACTCCCATATTTATTTTATGAGTCTGCATAAACATGATGAACGTTTTTTTTTAACGTTATGTGCACGTCATACACAGTATACAAGAGTATTTGAGGGGTGGGGATGTTCAGCGCATTTTTTGCGATCTTCCACTCTCTTGCCTTCTTTATACCCTTGGGTGAAAATAGAATGTTCTAGAGGGATGATTGCAAAGCACCGTAAGAAAAAAAGGAATGTTTGCGTACTGTCTGAGAGTGATCGAGGAATTTGCCTACCCCTCGGGGATCTAATAAAATAAAACAAGAGTATATCGTCGTATCACAGGTAGAATGTTTCAATCGGTTTTCGGTCGCAGAACGGCAAGTCGCGATCCAAGTCGAATACAGATGAAAAAGAACGCGAAGAAGGGCAAAACGAGGAGTAAAAGAACCTGAAAGCCTTTACGGCATTCAGCATTGTTGTGGACAAGCATATTTGTTTACTTCGTGGGTGATACAACTGTCGCAGAGGACGGTATTCTCGAGGTGGATTGACCTAATTAGTATTTGTTCCGTAATGTGTTTTGGCTCAGATGGACAACGTCGAATAGGAGATATTAGCGACAGATATGTAGTAGTGACTTAATCACTCCAAGGAATTGGCTAGCTTAGTAAAAAGATGTTTTCCCAGCTTTCATTCGTTAGTAAAATGCTAAACGGGATCGGGATGTCGGAATACTGAAGCATTGCAGTTGCGGCATTATGCATGAATGTTGAATGGAAGGCTAACGTCATCTAGATGGCCGTGCACCCCAAAAAGTAATCTCCCTACAAGTGGAAAAAAAGAAGAAAAGAGGAAATCAAAGTTAGCCGCATTTCCATGAAAACAAAGAAAAATGAATAAAGCCAACTGACAGGTGTTTGTGTGTCTTGGATCGGTTCGACGACCATCTCACGAGAATCAGTACCCTGTTGAGTGATATCCTCATCAATGCCACTCGTTTCGGCAAATTCGTTCGTTTCATAATGTGCTAATCGTGCTGAAAGGTGCCATTGATTAGGCTTATTAATAATGAGACTTTGTGAATAAAACTTAACATATGAATCCGAGTGCAAGAAAATCACCGATCATCGGCAATTTTATACTTTATTAATGCCTTTTATATAGCAACCAAAAATATTTACGAAGTTATCGGCGTTCCTCCATTACAAAAAAAAAAAAAAAAAGTTGGAGGTAATCAATGAGAGTCACAATATATACTAACCTCTAAGAGTGGAGTTCTCACTGACCAGGCTACTCAACTGATCGCGAAGGGTTGTCACTTCAAGAATTTCTTCAGCTGCAATATAATTTTCTTCATTTATACCTATCTAGGTATCAATGATTACAGTACAATCAATATTTATATTAACTTATATAAAGATGTTGTGCCAGCTTGCAAAATAATTCAACTTCAACATCACTGCTCTAAATTAAACGGTGTTTTACTATAGGATTCCATTAGCATTCAATAGTGAATTCAACTATACGACCTTAGCGGCGTTTCAGTAAAACTATGGCGCAAGAAGTTGCCCCCATAGTAGAAGACGTGCACTAGTGCAGTTTATATGGTAACTGCAGCATTTTTATATTAAAGATACTAGAAGAACAAAAACGAATACTAAAAACGATCGTTTGTATCGAGTAAGACATACGATTTCCTCGTTCCTTTTGCATAAGCTCCGGAAGGTGTTCTTTCAAAGATTGTTCATCGTCAGCCGATACGGCAGTTTCCTGCAATTCCCTTATCAGTGAAACGTTCTTTCCATAGTGGAAAATGGTGAAAAAGTGGAAAATTTTTTTCTATCGTTGCAATGAGTTTGCAATGCAAATACATGATATGTAAATTTGCAATGAGCATGGCAAAGTCCATTGCAAAACTAAATATTAAATACAAAATGCACAACAATCTCATCAACCAAAGAGCATATGTTACATGAGAGATCTGTAGTTAAGATTTTATGAATCCCGATACCTGAAGGAAAGAAGAAGAAATCGATCGGTCTTTCAGTTCGGCGGATCTTAGCTGACGTTGTAGTTGTGCAATTGTCTCGTTTAGTGCCGTATTCATTGCCAACGCACTCTCCAACTCGCTCTCCAAATCTGCAGCTCTCTTGCGCACCAATGCCGACTCTTCCTCTAAAGCATACGTTTCTATAATCACATGCACAGGTATAATAGAGACCTATGAAGAAGAGTCAAAAATTAACGATGGGATAAGGAGTCAAATAAAGTACAGTACAATGCCTCCCTCCTTTTTCCCAGCGAATTTACTTCTGTGACAGTAAACAAAGATCTACGATAGGTAGTTTAGCATCGGTAACTTTAGGCGTACAGAGAGCAGCCAGAGGTAAAAAGTTTTACCAACGAAGAGTAAATTACATGTGAAATTCTATTTACTTACCCGTATTGATAAGACTTCGTTCTACATCGGCAAGTCGTTGCAAAGCTTCATTCTTTTCCTCCAAGGAACGTCTCAAAGAATCTTTAGCCAACGTCTCAAATTTATTTTTATCAGCCAATAGTTGACTCATCTCCTCTCTGATTTTATCGCTTGAAACATTCTTCGAATAGAGTGCCAATTGCCCTTCGAGCATCTCTATTCGTGATAGAAGACGATCTTCGTTTATCAATGCCTGCAATCATATTCACTATTTCCTTTCCAGACAACTACGGAGATCACCATTAGATTCGGAGTCAATAAATGCGATCGTTCTCAACTCTCATACACCATCATTTGATACTCTAAGCAAAAAGCTCAATGCAATTGAAGGAAGATTCAAACTGAGGGAGAAAATAAGTAACACTGACCTGCCAACTTGATTCTGTGGCTTGTTCAGTGGTAGTTAATATGCTTTCAAGCATTGCCAATTTTTGCTCCAACATATGTTCGCGATGTGCAGCCTCTCTGATATATTGATGTAGTTGGAAGAGTTGATGCGTATTGATAAGTGGAGCTCCAATAGGTAATTGTTCAAGCTCTCTCATACCTGTTGAGCCACTCACTTCCGGTGCACAAACCTCATCCCCTTTTGCGTCAAATAAACGTACCATTGCCACTATGCAACCATGAGTTACTGAAATTTTAATGGATGAAATTATATAAAAAAATTATCTTCAGAGATTTAAAAGGATTTTTTCTGCTTACGGGAAAAACGGTCATATAAAGTCGCCCCTCAGATATAATCATCTACTTATTAAAAATGTTGCATATTTCCTGCATAATGAAAACCTATTTACGCTACAAGAATTTTGGCCGCATTGTTTGTCGGCAACATCAATGAAAACATTATCTGCAGACAGACACACGCATATGTCTGCAGACATTTTTTTCCACTCATCATCGAAGAATTGATTAATTCTGTTGCTCAATTTAGGAAGCGTTAAATAAGAGAGATCGAGGGATATGCTGTTATTTTATGTGCCGGGTGTTATGCCTATATTCGCCATTCCTATATCTTGCTTAATCCAAGCACAATTGAAGTTGACTTCAATCATCATCTGCATCCTTCGACGAACCCCTCAGCACATATTCACTTCCATAAATCTCTGTTATCACGTATTAAAAATGTGCTCCATTCCCTTCTAATTCGTTAGCAGTATTCGCCACAAACGTCTTGATATCGAATTCATAAACGATACCCATAGGTAATTGTACCTTTATTTGCATTTTCGATGATATCGACACCGAATTGAACAATATCCCCTGAGAATATTTGTCGTGGGGAGCTCTCCTCTGCACTTTTCGAGAGTCGTTCGCTATTCACAAATGTACCATTGCTACTTTTTGTATCCTTTAGTAGAAATGCCCCTTCCTCGTACCATAGGATCGCATGATTCCGCGAAAGAACCTAAATTTTTTACATCAAATTCAACGGATGTCGCTTTTTTTTCTGTAAGCATCTAAAGACTGTTCGAATCTTTCGAGCAGATGGAAAACATTAAATGAATGGTCAATAATTGAAACCACAATGAAATATGAAGGCTAAATAGTGACAGATCACTAGAGCCATTATTGCATTTATTGAGTAAAAAAATAAATAAATAAAAACCCATTCAAAACTAAAGACTTCAAGTAGTGAACTCGAGCTGCATTCTCACCCTCTCAGCTCCATACGTACCTAAGGAACGCAAATAAAAAGTTAGTAAGGACGTAAATAATCCTTGCTTAATGTATCATATTTCTTTGCATCTTTCATGTAATTTTTATAGACCATAGTTTCGAAAGACATGAAGATAGAAGTCTTCATAATAAATACGAAGAAAAAACCCAACACCAATAAATTAATAACACTAAAAATAATCCAGAAATAAATCTAAATACAACTGAAAAGATATAACAAAATAAATTTCATAAATAATCAACCTTGCAGTCGAAGATGGCATTATCGTTACTTGGTTTGAAGCGTGCCACCGAACGACCAATTTTAAGGGCATCTTCCTCTGAGCATGGTACACTAAATCGACGTTCGTCAAATGCATGTGATTGAGAACATGCGGTAAGAATCGCATATGGACATCGTGGTCCTGTCATTTCAATGATGCTGTACCTCTGCAAATCATTTTATTCGTTCATTGTTGAATATTTTCAGCAATAGAGTATTTCTCTTTGGTAAATTTTATAATTAATTCACCACATTTCGATTTAAATTTTCAATTAAATAAACGGCGATGATCGGGAAGGAAAAAAAGAAGGCAAAAATGTGGGAATATTTCGTGATTCACTGTCATATAACATAAGTGTTTGGCGAAAAAAAAACGCAATATTGGCACTTAGATGGCACTCAACATTTTCAACGAAGAAATAAATGTACATTTGAAAACGGGGGATGAAATTTTTTAAAAATATATATATAAAAATTTTATCTAACTCTTTGTAATATAATATATATTTTAAAAAATTCATCAAAACTTAACAATAAAATTTCTTAAATTATTTGTGAATATTTCGATGGATCCATTCGATTATATCGCGTCAACCCGTCCGATAAAAGTAAATTTTTTTTTTGGGGGGGGGGGCGGGTAGGGAGGGGGGGTAAGCGAACGGCAACACAATTAGCGCTAGGATACTACCAATATTCTTTTATATTAGTTCATTGAATTGATAAAGTAATCAAGCCGTACCCGGCATCATAACGTGAATATTATCGCGGCAATCTTTAAAGAGAACATTCCACGAGCTATCGCATCGAATCAACATTTGCAAAGTTCGGCATTCAAAATGCAGTACGTTTATTGCGAAAATTACAGCGCAAAAAAAAAAACAAAAAGTTTGCAATTGAATATAAAATTATTCGTTGTAGAGTAGCAGATCTGGACGAGAGATAGAGTGCTGTTAATTCATTTAGAAACAATGAATCATGCATATGAGATCAGAACTAACTGGAAAATAAATAAACCAGCATGCACCGATGAACACAAAGAGATTGATATAAAATACCAGATATGCGTGATATACTTGGGAATGCAAAGGAACGTTGAAGGATGGAATTAGATCATAGAAGAAGTGAGGTTTTTCAATTCGAATATGTTTTATGAAAGTTGACTTCGACTAGGAATGGAAATTGTTCAAAATATTGCTCATTTATAAGGCATTTAGAAATGCTGATGATTTCAAATAGGAGCATACCTCGGAGAGTGTATAGGGAACTATGCAATAACATACAATAATGTGCAATAATATACAATAATATGCGATAATATGCATTTATATCCAAAAATATCCAATATTGTAGAATGATATACAATAATATCCAATAGTTCCATTTTAGTTTAGTTTTCCTTTAGTTTGATTTCCTTTTAGTTAAATTTTCTTTTAGTTTTGTTTTCTTTTAGTTATTTTTTTTTTCAGTTTTATTCATTTCATTTTATCTATTTCATCCCAACTTATTTTATCTTATTTATTTTATTTTATTCATTTTATTTATCGTATTTTATTTATTTTATTTTATTTCTTTTGTTTCATTTATTTTATTTATTCTGAATTGAATGGATGAAAAAAAACCGCATGTTTCTATTTGAATGGCTGAAAAAAAACCGCATGTTTCTATTACAAGTTTTCGAGTTTCTGTGATGCGCGTTAGTATTAGCTTGCAAAGTGCAGAGTACGATAGTGGTGCGTGCGCGGCGTGGAGCACGAGCGCAGCTGCGTTCACGGTTCGCAAGCGATGCCGGATAGTGCAGTTCCCATCGTTCTATGCAATAGTGCATATTATACTTACGGTTTTTTCCGTATTCTTATAGATATATTTATTCGTATCAGTGTTAGATAGTATGATCGAAGTCGAGATTGGCTATGAAATGTTATGATGAATTATATTACCTTATTGGGTAAGTATATTTTCTTGAAGGATTTGCTTAATCGGCTCAAGATGGATGCGTTTGCAGCTGATTTTGATGCTAAACGGGCATTGCAAGAAGGTTGTCCAGTGGGCGTTAGTGATGATGAAGTTCAACAATTACCTTCTGTCGATCACTTTGAAAGACTTCTATGTGAGACCAACTCTGAGCTGTGCAATCAACTTATTGAAATCGAATACGCAAATGCGCAACGTGCAGCCAGCTCATCGACGGTGTTGCCCACCGGGAAACTAAGGTATTGATGATTATTTTTTGACTTTTTACTACTTTATAGGTTTGAGAGACGGGGTTTCGGTTGGTTTTCTCGGTTATATTGTCATGTTTTGCTTATAGCCACCCAGATGGTACGTTTTTTTTTTTTTTGATAGAAGCCTATATCGCAGAGCAATGGACACATGCCCCCCCCCTTTACCTTTCACGTTTCTTCATCGTCACCTGTCGCATGGCCGGCAACATTGTTACTGGTTTTATTCATAGGCGACTTATCTCCTTTGTTTTTCAACCCTTATGTGGTCCAAACTCTCTTCTGTGCATTCCTATAGATCTCAGCTTTTTCTTTTGCCTAGTAATCGCCGGCCGGCAAATCGGTTGCTATAGCAAGGGATCGGCGAAGCAGGGATTGATGCTCGAATTCTTTGAACTGTTTCATCTGATTTTAAAGTCCGGCGACGCCGTCTTGTGGGCCGCCGACGATTCCCCAATGAGTTCATCTTGCCTCTTGCCTAAATTCCATTGTAAATAAAGTACCCAACAACCGGAAAAATTGAATCATAAAAAGACATTGTCGCGACAGATCCTTTGCTATTGTTTGCATCTGCTTCGTCCCACAATGTGGTAGCAGAGTTACAGAACATTTCAGAGAAAAGAGTCTAGCGATGCTTTGCGCAAAGAAAAAGGAACTATTAGAAGCTAATAAATCCTCAAGCGGTGCTTATGATGACGCAAGATCAACAATGATATCAAAAGCAACAGTTGCGCATCCACATAAGGTAATACTTCGATTCGTTTTAACATAGAATTTATTGAATCTATAAAAGAATATAGATAGAAAGGGTAGGAGCACGTGCATTCCTTGTTGGATATCCTCAGAAAAACGACGAATTCTGATGTCACATCTTTAATGATGGATTATATTTGTTGATTGGGAGTTCTCAAAGTTTTCCATCTCTTATTTAATGGTATTTATAAGGTTGCTTATTATGAATATTGCTGCTAGCTACGCTTACAACATTTGTTTCTATCATATATATATATATATATATATATATATATATATATATATATATATATATATATATATATATATATATATATATATATATATATATATATATATATATATATATTCTTATTTGGATTGCAGAAAAACTTGCTAAAGAATTCTGTGACCATTAGGTTTTTGCAAATGCGCTAATTTTACTACATGATCAAAAACCATTGGAATTTGGCTAGTGAGAGTCGACTTGCACGTTGTAAATTACCGGTAAGATGCCATCAATATCACTAGGAGTGCAGATTATTCGTTTTCACCTCTATAATACTCCTCACTCAAATCTTTCCTCGTGGATTGTTCCTTTAATATTGAACAGTGGCCAAATATGTTCCTATTCCTTTTACTGTTCGATATCGCATTTGCAGAAATCTGTTGACAAGACGACCGTTCTCTATCGAATGTCCGAAGGAACATATGACGGTCCCTTAGGCAAATTGCAGAAATGGATGAAGGCACGTAAACGTGTCCGAATAACGCTTAGAGGCCGGAGTGTTGTGAATACGGTCATCATTGCTGTTATCGTCGCCTTCGACAAACATTGGAACATGATTATCAGGTACGTTTTATGGATATTATTTTAGTAATCGATACCATTGTTGGTGGTTATTAGAGTATTTGGTGGTGATCACTTGGGCTGGAGAGAACCGGAAACCTTGAAATAGCCTGAGGTTCCAGACCTTTCTAGAAATTATCAGAACACTCTTTGTGAAGTTATGGGGACTTCTTGAAAATACGGTGTGACCCGAAGTATGGAGCTTTTCGAAAGTCCGTTTAATCGGACTATTGCAATCAGAGGGTCATAGCCTGAAGGGCATGCCAGCAGTAGTGATCACATTTTTCTTTTTAGTGTGTTTGCTTGGTAATGCCATGGTCTGTTTTATAAAATAGCATGTCGCGGGACTGAAACTATTTAAGTGCAGGAAAAACTTTTGGTCTTTTTCAGCTTGAATAAGTTGTAATTAAACCAGCTGGTAGCAACAACTTGTTGCAGAGATGGTGATGAAAAGTTGCAACCAAGTGTGAGGCAAGAAGCGGCGTTCGGGATGGAGCACGAATTGAGTTGCTGTGGTTACAAGGAAATTCCACGTTCGGATACCGTTGTTGATGGCATTCCTTTCATGCATTCTGAGCGGCGAAAATTGTTCGCGAGGCATCTCAAATGTTCACTGATACGTGGTGACAATGTTGTTGCTGTACATTCGTTGTAATAATGAAACGATAAATTTCATTGCTTCGCATATGGGCTCATTTTCTGTTTTATCGACCACATCGATATAGCTTAGCATTGCACAATGTGGCCGAACATCATTCACTGTTGCTCAATAGCCCGACTATACATATGGGCAGACTGTTGTAATCCCCAAACTTTCGTATCACAGATTTCAGTTGTGGTGGATTGCTGTTTGGTTGAATTGAACTGAAGTTAGCTAATTGTGGCATACGCTGTTGTCTTCACGTCTTACACTATCACAAACAGTGCAGATTATGTTATATTTGAAGAGGGGAGGATATTCCTCGATGGTTATCGCTTTGTTGTCGATCAGTTCGTTGAAATGACGCAATATCTCAATCACAATACGAACCATAACAAAGATAGCTCGATCACAACGTCATATACTGACTCCTTGAGGGTTGAGATGTACACCACACTCGAAAGTATTGCTTGCAAAAAATTTTTATTCAGATCTTTTACCAACCAATAACAGTAACAGAAACAAAGAAAAAAACAATCACTCTAATTCATGCCGTATTCCGCTGTATCCGTAATTGAGCATATAATTCGTCCATTTGTTTATCAAGTTCTTTTCCCTAAAAAAAAAATCGCATTCGTAAAAAAAACGATAGAGATTAATATCGGAACCGCCTCAATGATCAGCTATTATCCTCATCACTCCCCCTGAAGAATTTCTTCGAGCAAGGATAATCATCGAAGTGTACCGATTGCCGCTCGGAACCTTTCGACTTGTCTACGAGATTTTCTACTCGACCGAGCATAAAATCCCCTGTCGAAACTCCCTTTTCAACCATCAGCCAGGTCATTCAACAATTCAGTTCATGTATATATCAATTTTCGACACTTTAGTTTTCCTGTCCAAACATGCAGACACAAGCATGAACTTCCCAAAAATGAATTAGTATCGCTATTGTGTACGCAGCTAAAATTGTGAAAAGGCCGTTTCTTTAGCTTAGATGGATTACAACTATCCAAGCATCTTTAACACCACAGAAGGAACAATGCAAGGTAACGATGGCATCGTCAGTGGTAACAAAAGGAGCTAGGAGAAACAGCTGCATGACATGTTGGCACAACAGTGTGTCACATGCAAGAAACCGGACATCTCAACCGTCTTCATCACCAACACCCATCTAGCACGTCATTGCAAAATGTCCCTATAAAATAGCATCCAAACCTACTTTTAATGTACTCAAATAATTCGACAGTTTCTCCATTACTTCTGACGGAAGTATGGTACGAATAACTGCATCAAACCTGAAATCAAAATTAAATTTTCTTCAGAACACTGACTGGCCATTTTTTTCGAAAAAGGAGACGTTCTTCAGTTTCTCATTGATTAGATCATTTCCAGAAATGTCTAAACGAACATAGGATGGTTGAGCCTTGCCCTCTAGATCTAGACCAAGAAAACAAACAAAGAAAACTCCCCTCAACTCCTTCCCAACTCGAAGTTATCTGGCCACTTTTCAATAATATTGCTCCCTTACGGGCATCAATTAGAGCTGGAGGGGATTAATGACATTCCCATGCTGGCGCAGACTCATCCCCTAAGCGAACTTTTATCACAAGTGCGTCGTACCCTTTTCCAACCTTAACCGTCCCATATTAAAAAAAAAAATTGCCCTGCTTCAACTACTGAACTCCCCTCGTTCAGCGAAACACCCTCCAAGAGCTCAATTCTTACATACTGCTATTACCTTAACTGAATCGGCAATCATTCTTAAATAGATTAAACTAAGAGGATGCAGCAGTGAACGTTGCTTTAAAAGAGCAATCTTCACTGCTGTTGCTTATCCCCTATAAGATATGCTATGTCTCCGTTCCACCTCATTTTTTGCATATAAGATCTCGTTATTGACAACATTTGAGAGCGAGAGAAAAATGCATAAGCACCTTTCGGGAAGGCACATTCTTAAGACTTGAAGACACATCGAAGCCTCATGTTGCACCAAAACGCATTGCGCATCTGCAGGATCATGAGTTACGGCGAGAGGCACCTGAACGAATCGCTAAGTTATAATATTAAAACAAAAGAAACGTCAAAATGATACTTTTATATTTCTTGTTGAGTAATCAAGGAGACCACGCTGATTATCTTCTAAGGATATTGTTAGGTAACACATTCAGCGTTCGTATTACACAAGGCTCACTCTTCCATCAGAGAGCAATTGTTAGCGTCAGCGCATAGCGAGCAAATAAGGGTGATACACAATACTTTCTCGATGAAAGGTGGGATCAACTTTTGAAATTATTACGATATTATGGGAATAAAATATTGCCGGCAAAAAATGAATAGGAATCGAGCGTTTCTGTGCAAGTGATCTGATGCTTCCAATCATATTCGAAAATTCAACAAAAAAACGCATCACAATGATGCAAGAGCAGTGTCACTTAACAGTAGCGCTCTAAGAAGCGGCTATATCTTCCAAAAGTTGTCACCAGTAAACGGGGGGGGGGAGTAGAAATAGAATTTCCATTCTCCTTTCATTCACTTTAAAAGAGCAACTAATAAAGAAGGAAGTGTTAATGAATAGAGGTAAAGAGCACACCTGTAAAGTGGTTATAATTGACTGCTCCCAAACGCTACTCTCGACAAACGCAATTGTACCATTATCACAGAACTTTGAGAAGAGTTTTGCCACCGTCGACAAAGCAACCTTTTGCGCCACCGTATCAGAGCATGTGCAAAATGCGAGAATTGATGCCGATAAGCGCCTCATAAATTCTTCTCCTGCAAAATAAATTTAATGATAACGCAAATATTTCACTTCCGCCAAGCTTTGCGACGGAACGACGTATCATTCACATCTATAATCTCAGAAATAACTCACCGTTATTGGCAAGAAGTGGCAATAAATCGTTGACAACGATGCTAAGTACCATCTGTAAATAGGCGCGATTCAAGTAGCATAAATTTCTGGCGACTACCTCATCAGCAAGGTCATGATCTGATGAATGCACCGACCATAATAACTCGAATAGAGTGCGCACCTCCAATTCCGAGTTCAGCACCTTGCTCTAAATCATATTATTGTACAGCAGTTTTTTTTTTAATAAAAATTTATTCCGATGAAATTCTTCAAAAAGTAATAAAAGCAAAATTCATTTAATTTGAGAAAAATGTAATTACATGGAAGTTGTAAGCCGAAAGTTGAAAGATCCTATTATAATCAAACTCAACAAAAAAACTGATTAATAAATTAAAAACTCTTAAAAGTACCGATCATGCTTTCCGTTTAAGCAAACTCGATTTCAGTATCAATTTCAAAAGCATTTTCTGCAACTGTTCTATTATTTTCTAGTAAATTAAGCTCATCTACATTTATAAATGATTCAAAGACATTGATATGATACCTTAAGTTTAGCGAATATTTGCTGTACTAAAATAAGGAAATCGTGGAGTGTTTTATGATTGGATGCCGAAGATAAGAATTTATTGAATATACTCGGGAGTGCAGGTAACAATTGCTCATCTAAGCAAGCCACCATACGATGCAAATATTGTCGCAATGCATCCATCATCTCTATGCTATCCAATGGCACCTTCTCCAAATAGGTCTGAAAATTAATTTCGTATCTATCATCTATTTCCTTCTTTCTCTTTTCCGCTCTATGGCGCTTTCCGGAAACGTTGCGGAAGGAACAGCGGAAGGATGAGGACTGCGGAAGGAATGCTAATGAATCTTCCATTGATAGGTAGAATGCATGAAAATATAGTCCTACCTTTTTCATGCTAATACACCCCTCTCCCCCCCCTCCCCCAACTAAAATACTGCCAGCATACATAAAATCAAAAGCTTACACTAGTGAAACGAAATAAAAAAACTCATTATCATAGCCTTGTGCAAATAAAATTTTGTTGCTAAAGTGATGCACAACACAATATCGATGTCACCATAAAAACCTCATTTCAAAAACAATACTACATAAATTCATAAATAACTTTATTACTAATGAATAAACATTTGTTGCCGTAAATTCACCAACGTTTTCTATCATTAAATAAAATCACATCGAATATTCTCCAAACAATAAGTGCCGATATCTTCTTGAAATATAAATGACCATCTTATATAAATTCAAAGCGTTAAAAATATCACTAAAATGGTAATTATAAATGAAGATAACGAAAAAAAAAAGAAGTTTTCGAGTTTCAATATAAAAATAAAGAAACGAATAATTAGCATACTACTTACGTTCATAATTTGATAGAAAGTCGATGCACAATTGCAATTTGTCATACTATTCGATGTTGTGAACGCCTTCGTTATCCTCCTAAAATTAAATCATAATCTATCGCCTCAGAAAAAGACAGCTACGATCTCCTCTGAAATAAGGAAGGCTAGCAAATGGCCCAGGTAAAGCCAATGACCAAGTTGCAGTTGTCATTAGTCAACACCATAAGCAAAAGCAAAATGCCTTATCGCAAAAAAAAAAAAATAACGCCACCAGTATTTTTACATTATACGTTGCATGATCACACAGCAACATCTGAATAGTATAAACGATGAAAGGAATAAAAACAAACGTACGAACTGTAACCGATGATATTGCTCATATAACATCGTATTTTTTGTTGATCTTCACTATTGGTCACTTTGCAGAGTTCTTCGTTCGCTGCAAGAAACTTCTGCAAGAGAGAACCGGCCAACTCCTTCATATATTGCTCCTTTAATTCGACCTTCAACGAGCCAAAAACAATCAACGTCGATGTCGCTTCATATAAAAACATCTGCAATTGCCTTTAAAGTCCATAATAGACATAGAGATGATGCCAAACGAACGCTTATGTGAGCAATGCTGAAAATAACACCATCTAATGATGACATTGGATTGATGTGATACGAAATGGATAATCTTAAGGGTGCTAATGAATGAAAGTATATGAGTGAAGAGAACAAACTGAGTTGCCGTATGGAACCACTGATTTGGGAATAAACAAAAAAAATATATGCGACAATCGTATGATATCATTTTTTGTGAAGCGACAGTAAGCAAATTAAAAAATTATGTAGAAGTGAAAAATGAAAGAACACATAAAAAAAGAACTAATAACGCAGCTTTAATGTACTTTTTTAAAAATTATTCAAAGTGATGTTCGAAGTGATGCGTTTCCAACTGTCAAGCAGAGTTCAAATTTCCGAAAGCCTTTAAACTTGTTTGCAGATAAGATTGCCATTGAATAACTCATTTAATTCATTTAAATCAGATGCGCATCTAACTATTATCCTCCCCCTTCTTCTACCTTAATCAACATGTAATGCATTCGCTAAAAACTAGGCAACAATATTTGCTCAGATTCAAAGACAAGAGGACAGTTGTAGTGAAACAAAAAAAAATCGTCCACTCAATATACCTGATCGTCATCCGAGAAAAGCGAATTCGCATTCGGATTCACAGCAAGGAGTGGTGCAAGTTGTGTCAATACAGTTCCTACATATTCCCCCAATGACTGCCTGCAATAGATATTAAACATTCAAATGCAACAATTCCTTTAAAAAAGGGAAAATAATGCATTTTTAATAGCCTGCAAGACATCCCGGGTCATCGCACTCCCTTTGTGTCTGCCTGTCCACTCAGAACGCTATAGTATGGTTTAGCGTACTATCAAAGCGAAATTGCCCTCTAAGCAATCAATTTCTGCGCGACCCTACTGAAACCTCATAGAGACTGTCCCTCCCAAGCTTTTTGTGCTACTCAATAAAAAGTCTTCACTTAGAAACGATGAAAATGCAAACATGTGTGAGGGGATTACAACAGGTTCATACAGAATATACGGTTCAATAATGCGTATATCCACAGGTCGAATTTCAGAAATTGCGTCTTTACTACTTCCCCAAACGACGAAGGCAAGAGAACAATCCATCTTTTCGCTCTTCCGCTTCAGCCCTACTCCTCAGCAATAAATTAATGTAGCCCTAGATGGAATGAATGGAGTAAAATAAAGTCTCTTTTGCAAAATTGCCAAAGCGGTTCGAAGCAAGAAAGGAATCGCGAACTTGTGAGCCTTAACAAAACGGCAGAAAAGATAGACAACTCGTGTTCGCAGCCGTGCCGATGGATGTAATAAGCCTCGGGCATCCAGAAACGCCTCCTAAAACTAATTAAGACATATATACCGTTGCTGTTAATTAGACCCTCAATGCAGAAATTATGCATCCTATTTCACTTAATGCACATTTTTCTCGTTACGAGAAGATACGTAAGGACCCGAATGCTCTTCTTTGCCCTCTCTTTCAACGATTGTATTAAGCAGCAAATATTGTAAGACTCACCAATAACTAATTAGGCCACTAATGGAAACAATTTTATTCGGCATTTTGAATGTACTTCTAAATTTAACGCGACAACAACCCAACTAATTAGAAGGTTACTTTAATTGCTACAAATAAAGCCATTAAGTTGATGCATAAAGATGGCCGATTGTAGTAGAAGTGATGAGAAGTAGCACTTCTAGTTGAGCTATTGCATTAATTCTAACACTGATTGCAACCAAAATATCACCGGCTAACCAACACAACAATAATATTACTTTTCACGTCTACTGTTGTCCATAAAAGCAATAAAATTATACAATACTACGTAAACTGCAAAGCGAATATCTAGAGAAGCAATAACCAACAAGATTTTGAACTATAATCTCTTGTGAAGTTTGTGCAATTCTTAATGCAAGCGAAATGAAGTGTGAAAAATTGTGATACCCATCTGCGGAGGCAAACCCATAAAAAATCATGTAAAAATAGAGAGGTGGAAAGTGGTCATACGCACCAAAAGTGAAGGAAGTGGTCGTTGATTTGCAGCCAGAAGCCTGTCATATCGGCATACAATTTCAAAGAAAGTCGTATTGACAACAAATGCTCCACATCTACTGACGTCACTTGATAGTACCTTAAAGTAGTTATGTTCGTGTGAGTAAAATAATATATAAAAATATTATTTTCAAATGGTACTCATCGATGCAACAATTAACGCTATATGCAATATAAAGGTAGTAGAAGCATAACGAATGTTACCTGTAGAATAAGGCTTTTAGCACGTGTCGATACATCATCGCTGCTCATAATAAAGGTGCTCTGAAAGAAGACATTAAACTGCGCTTTGAATGTCAACAGATAACTGGGGTCAGAAATGAAAAAGCAATAAATTAAAATTCAGTCTCATAAATTCATCACGCTGGAAGAATAAAGCCCCTTAGTTGACTAATAATGCGCTTGAATACGATAAGAGAAAATATCCAAAGATAACCTACGCCAAACGCCCGATAGCTTTAAGTGTTCTGAACTCCTTTGCAGATATACGGTTCGAATCCGAATTTTAATGATGTATTGTAAAATCTCACGTGCTTTTTTGAGTTTGCAGTTAAAATTAGTGCAGAAAAAGGCAGAAAGGAAAGACAGACATACATTAGAAAACGCACAAACACCATATCCTTCGACCAAGGCAGATGACATAAATAAATGCATTCCGTGTTAATCACTTATTGGATTGTAAAACTGATCGAACAGTAAATGGTCTAACAGCTCTGTACGAACATCGAAAACACTCTAAAAGGCAAATACACATGTGCACGAGAAGTGTCACCTACCTAGTACAAAATCTGTTAGCCTCTAAGCAAAAAAAGTTTTCATATAGCCTGGCACAAAAAAATCTAAAAAACTCTTGCGTCTGGCTACATTTTATTGCCAACATTTCATTCAAGTCCTAACAGTCTGAGATCAAGCAGCAACAAACCTGAATTATCTCTGCAAGTGAATAAATCAATGACAACACCGCTTCAATAGGCGCTACTTCGCTGTGCGCCCACTCTCCACACAAGCTTTGCACTGATGGTTCCAGACTGCTCACGATTATATCCGGTTTCTGAAGGAGTAATAAACGAAGACGAATAAATAAGCAAGAACTGTCATATGAATTATTCAGTGAGGCGCTTTTGTCGTGCAAACAGCTTCACCAAGTCTTGTGACAGTCGTAGGCCGCAGATGCTCTTTTCACTTCATTTATGAATGTTCTCAGTGAACCATTCTTCCTCTGCCATAACTAGATCCACCCAAGCATCTCGACCTGTGGCCTACGGCTGTCAAGAAGGCAAAATTCGCAGCTGGCAACTTTCTGATCCCAGATCATACATCCGATCGCTGTGTCGTGCGCTTCCACTGACGCTGCGGTCAACCCATTCGTTTGCCCTATGCATTCCTGTATGAAATCTGGTCGAATAAATGTAAGGATTTGATATTTTATTTCATCTAAATATGTTCCAATATAATAGTAAAGCGTAGCCAGTAAATAATGGCATAAATAAAGCAACGTAATAGGGAATATGCATATAAGACACACCAAGGTCCCAACAGTGCTCAGCAGAGACCTTAGCTGCTTGCGATATTCCAGGAAATCGAGTTCATTCTCTCCATCGTTCTCCAGATTTATATCTTCCGGCGCTTTATACCTCAAAGAGTTGCCCATCAGTAATATGCACAAAAGAAGCACTTCAAAAGACGCCACACGATTAGCGATGATTCAACGGTAGACAATGCAAGCAGCCACTTACAGCATTTTATAGAAATGAAAAATAAATAATGAGGTGATTTTGGGGCTGCTGATGAAACATCTCGTATTCATCTAGGGTGACTTTATAGCAGCAGATAGATCAACAGTGACATAAACAATCTTCTGCCTAACGACGATCTAGTATTTGCGGGAAAGTTCACAACAAGCATGCCAGAAGACTTTCAAGCTGAATGACCTTAAGCATATTATAAATCTGCATTTTCTTACAACTGTTCTGATGAGTTCTTTCAACAAATCGTTCACGGATCCAATAGCAGTTGGAAAGGAAGCAACCTAACATTTGATTGCACAAATACATCACTTTGTTTTTGCTTTTTTTTAAATCCTCCAAATAACCGTAGCATAAAACATGAACAAAAGCAATGTGATGTATAGCATACCTGTGTACAATATGCGCAACAAGTTCATTGATGAACACTTCGTTTTGTGTACTCAATGGCTCTCCTTTTAGCATACATACGTATTGTCTTAAGAATTCGATCACCGTCTGCGATGCATCCAAATCCTGTGGAAATTAAGCACTCATGACTAACACCTTTTAACATTTACTTTGCACTCTTTCGTTAATGACGTCAACGCCATTTTTTCTTACACATAAAAGTACCTTTTTGATCCAATCTTCACCCTAACGGTGAGAAGTTTGAAACAATAGAAATGAAGCTAGATCTACTCACCCCTCTCCCCCACTCATCCCTCTGCACTCCCCGATATACTCCCTCCTTAAGAAAGTCGAGAGATGCTCTACGTAAATATATCTTATTTGCTATTCCATGTTTGGGGGAGGGAGGGGGGAGGAGGGCAACCTGAACATAAGTCCACCTCTTTGGAAATGGTTATTTTCCGAAATTATTTCATATATTCCTTGGGGAGAGGGGGGAGGGAAGAGGTGAAGAGGAGAGTTCCTTAAGGTTGACTAGGGCGTTTTCTGTAAGAGATGGTTCATTGAGTGCCAGCAGTTTCAATTCAGACTATAGGCTATGTAAAAAAATCCCTAGGCAACATTTAATACTCCTAGATTATTTCATGTCATTTTTAAAACCTTTCGACTTCTCCAGCCCTTCAAGAATCCCAAGTGAGCGTAAATCTTGTTCACCTGCCATAAAATAAAAAAGTTCAAAGGATTTTCAATAAAGTTGATGAAGGCGTCAGCCATAGGGCAAAGTGCAGAAACGAACAAATAAATAAAACAAATTAGACATACGTAACGTAATACCTCATGGGAGAAGCACTGCAATGCAGGTGCGAGGGTATCTTGCAGTAATCTGTCGCAATCGCTTCGTCGCGCTGTTTCACTGTCTTTATCGAATCTATAGAAAATGGACGTAGCTACTATATTAAAGTTGCCTGGCATTACAGGACAGATGGGCGACTTTCCGAACCTCCCTCTCCAGCATTCTTATTGAGTGGGGAAACGACAGGACTTCCCACTTCCCCAAGGACATGATGCACGAATTCGGATGTCGCATGCCAAATTTCGCACATCTTTATGTGCGTGCTAAGAACTGAACTCCGTGGGTTATAAGTATTTTAGGCAGTAAAACAATCGTAAGAGTGCCTACGAAGATGTCTAAAGTACAGATTTCTGTCAGCTGTCCATATTTTTAGTCATTACAGACGATAATGACGGGAGGTACGGAAAATGTGGAGGTAACTCGATGAGAGGGAAGAGGCAGAAACGGCGCTCTCTTATTGACAATGAAAGAACAGGGATTTACAAACTTTTGCTTAGCACATGCATGAAAATATGGTCTCTTCAATATTATTTTGATAGCTAAGCCCAACCTAATTTAAACAGCCGAAAAGCTAATAAGCATGACTAGGCAAACGAACCTCGAGTTCAACCCCCAGTTGAACTCGAGGTCCGTTTGCCTAGTTAAACGATTCAGAAAAATAATTCAAAAAAGAAAACAACCCACTTTGTGTGGCAGTCGATAAGTGCACAACCGATTGCACTCAGCAGCATTCCACTGCGCATTACTTCCTCTGCATCATTTCCCTTCAAAAGATCGTTTCTATCATCAACTCAGCTATATATGAATAAGCAAATACTCGAATGAATGCGCTAAAAATGATATATCTTCAAATCTTTAGACCATCAGAATCCAAATTTGCCTACTATATACTGCCTACTATATAAATATAAGCCTAATAATGAAAAATGAACGATGTCAATGATTTGAGGGACATTGGCAAATGCCGATTCCCACATGAAGAACTAAGAGGAACCTTATTTCACACCTATTTCCCCTTAAACTGCTATGAAGCTGAAATAAAATCGGCATTGAATACAACTACTACACGTTCCAATTCAATAATGCTGCAAAAAGAATGTAAATACCAACACATACGGGAGTGATTGACAGTGATCCGTTTTGTTGCAGCAGCATGGAGAGTGCTGAGACAAGTGCAAACTTCTTCTGTGCATCCATTCCCTTTTCGATGATCGCGCATATTGCACGTACCGCCGATTCACTCACATTTTCATCATTTAAACATCCTCAAACGGAATCATTTAAATTACTACAATAAAACAAAAACCTCTCTTAAGTAAATGCCATTTCACAATCGAATAGCGAATCCCCCTGAGGGCAAATAGCGGGATAGGGAAAGAAGCAGAGTGACTCTTCTAGCCCGAGTTCACGAAAACTTCCAACCTATAAAAATCCCATGCTGAAAGAAGAATTTCAAGAAAAAAAAAGCGAAAGCAATTCTCATTCATTACCCTTTTCTACAGAGGTTATATCCACTGAAAAATGACTCAATCGTACATGATTCACGCTAACTACCTAATGATAATCGAATTGTTCAATAAAGCACCCCGAGTTCAAACATACCAATAATAAGTGGAACCATTGTATCGTTAACGACGAGTTCAATATCGATCCAATCAACGTAACACGCAATAACATCGAGGCATAACTCACGTGCCTTATCGTTTCTGCTATTCTTCTGAATAATATATCAACAAAGATCAGCGGCAATAAAAGACCATTAGGCCGCATTGCAGTGACCAATCATCATCTATTTCACTCCTTCTTCATGTGCAATCGGTTAAATTTAGTGGTAAATACCACCATTATCTTGGATGCTTTCAAGGTGCTCGCTACTTAATTGTTACTTCTACGATGCCTTAATTGATGCAAACAAGAGTGAATCAAGGAAAAGTTGTGGGCAGAGGTTAACAGAACAATTTTACTATAGAAAAACTAAAGGATGAGATTAGCACATACATCTCGTCGATACTCATAGACCGATAGCAACAACAGCAAGAGATGATCTTGACGATGAGTTAAACTAGCTCGGCTAATAGTTAGCCGACAGATAGAGAGCGCAAGGATATCGTAAACGATACGCCTAAAAAATTAATCTGCAAGAAAAGAAAATGAAGTCGGCAACTTACAAGAATAGTCGTCCATACACGAGCCACATCCACAATACACAAATCTCTCATTGCATCTTTGATTTGTGTATTTCGATCAAAAATCTGCAAACAATTCAACTTTTTAAAGCCAAAAATTCAAATATTAAAGTTGAGATATTCGTCGATAACACTGAAACTACCTAAAAGATGTTTGATGCATATGCAATTTTGTGAAATTGCCAAAAAAAACAAACAATGATTAGACTAAGTCGCAAAAAACAACGAGTTTTACGGATGGAATATTTTCGAGGATCGCCATGTTTTGTTGAATTCAAACATGCGGTTTCACATAGGCAAATAGAATGCAATTTCAAACAATGATTGCAGACTAAATGATGGGAATGTATAAGTATTTGTGTTCACTAAGGTAAAACAAATATGAAAAGACCTAAATATCATAAAATGGAGACCCACGACTATAACGGCTAGCTAGAACAATAGAGAAACAGATTGAAATAATAGTGATGACCTCTTTAGTGCGTTGGATTTCACGATCCACTACTTCGCTGTCGATTGCCATTAGTGTTCGCAGAAAGAATACAACAACTGCAGGTGAATCCAGTTGCTGTAGGAATACCTGAATAGTAATTTTCAAAATTCCTATGCTAAATTCTGAAAAATACTCTCTGAATAAAATAATTAAGTATCTGACAAATGTTATAGATAAAACATAAGCAAAAACATAAGCACAGAAGAGCATGTCAAATAGCCAATTTAAATGAAACATCTTTTGATGATCGGCGTGAATTTTTTGAATAGGTGGCTAGGGAAAATTTTGTCTCAAAGCTGCACATGCTTTCCATAATGCATCCTTTAGCGAAACATCATCTGTGAGAATCACTTCTTCCCTCAAATATTCTGCATAAATTAGCAGTCGAAGGTGACTTGACGTCGAATTGCCTAACATTCCGCAAATCGATGCAAATATCCGTCCTACGACAAAAACGCCGGATCATAGGTGTGAAATGAAAACCCTGAGGTACCTTGCTACTTTATGCAGTTATCTGTATCACAATCAAATTACATCGCATTAGACGGGTTAATGATGGTACTTTTTTTGACGTTAGGGAGCCCATATCTATATCATGCTTTGTTTAAGATGATGGTACCCTGCCTTTGTTTAAGATGATGGTACCCTGCCTTTGTTTAAGATGATGGTACCCTGCCAACACGATAAAACACTGCACTTCTGAATCGATGTGATCCTAATATAAAACAACTTTGCGTACATTGAGAGTATTTCCCTACCAAATCTCCATATTCTCCAAGTCAATTGCTCCGTTCCCCCCCCCCCGCCCCTCGTTCTGCCCATCCTTCTGCAAATCATCTGAACTTCACTAATGTCCTTATGTCCAGGTAAAGCAAAGTGCTAATGCATAGTGGAATTCAAACTATAAAAGAAAAACCTCTTGCATAAACTGTGGCCAACGAATAGGAAAGTCAGCGGCGAAAACCAATGCAAACAACTGTGCCATCTTATTGCTCAAATAGTTTGGAGGCGACTCCGTTGATGCTCTAAATAACTGTTGAATGTTACAATTTACCCCATAAAAACCACTGATCGACTGAAACGGGAACATGGATCGACATATGAGGTACATCCTCCACCTATGGACCTATTCGCAAACATAAAACTCAGATCCATTCCCATCAAATGCCTTTTTCTGAATTTAATGAATCGGTTGTGTTATAAATCTTCCCCCCATTCCCTCCCTCTCTTCAATGCCTGAAATAGCCGTAACGGTTGGGATTTGCCGAATGCGCTTGCCTTATTTCAGTGAAAAACATGGCAGAGAAAATTCAAATGAAGGATTGAATCTTAATGAAAAAATATCGATGAAAATCACCTAGAAGAATATACTTCCGATAATATGAAGTGCTAAAAAAACAACTTTCAAGAGCAGTTAACATCAAAACTAGAAATACGACAAAATAAAATAACGAAAGAATAAAAACAACGAATTTTGTTGTCGCAAACGGAAGCGATGGGAAAGTTTTGCCAATCTCTTCAACATAAACATGACCCCTTCTTTTTTTTCAAATAGTAGGTTGATGGTGGTCATTTAGGACAAATGACCACTTAAAGAAAAACAACGTTTACATTTTCTGAATCCATGAAGACATCCATAATCGAATAGTTTGTTGACCATTGTCATCTTTCGCATAACTATTGACTAGATAGGATTCTATTACTTGTAATAATACGAAATGTTCTTCGACGCCACTGCAATGAAACGACAAATAATTTGTGAACATTCATTGTAATACCTCCATATATTTCATGAATTCGATTTTGCAAGATCTCATAGAATAGGTCATTTGAGCAAGAAGATATTAGCAGACGAAAACGAGAGTTTTAATTTCTAGATGATTTCGAGAGAGAGTTTAAGAGTTTATGCAGCTTTGCATTTCATTGATCACCTGCAAGAACATCTGCACCAATAAGGACAATATGGAGGTATTCCACGATCTTTACGCAAATATAATAAATAATTGCATCCATACTATAAGGAATTTTTCAGATTCCATTTCTGCTGGTGATATGACTCAGTATGCAAAAAACGACAATTAAATCAGTGATGTGTTGATAGTTCGATGTCCACAAGGTTACTAGATTTGTATGCAATTGGCAACTGAAGAACGGTACTACATATTGCAATGAAAACGTGAAAACATTTGCTAATGCAGATGGATAATAGAAGAGTGGATTTACTAACTGCCAAATTATAAGTAATAACGAACAATGTGCCATTATTATTGTTATTGCTGCCCTTTTAAATAGTGATATTTGTTGTTAATACTAATCATCTTAGTTAAGAATCATCCCTTTATCACGTCCTGTTATTATTATAATTACAACTTTACAAATAAAATATACATTTATTTCAAATATAAGTAATTGCTGATTGACGTTTAATGAAGAATAAAATCAAAGAGAAAACTTACGAGAAATTTTCTTTGACAATATTTTCAACGCAATTTCGCCATCCATTCGGATCGGCTTTCAATTTTTGTAGATATTCGAATAACTGAAAAATGAACGCACAACAATATAAATGAGATTATTCCCTCTTTCATATATGTAATTATTTTATTGAGGAATTTAATAAGTGAGAAATCTTTGTAGAAAATTGTTGTAAGAATTCAAGAAAAATAATTTCACAAATGCGTTTTTATTTGCATTAGAATACTGCTGAAATGCAAATGCAATATGCACATCATTCATTACAAAATGATACAAGGAATAGTGATGTAATTTTTGTTAGATGCAATAATACGATATGCTATGCAATATTAAGTGCAATTTCATTTGATAGTGCTGCTTAGTAACATTGCTTCTTTTGCGCTTTAAAGTCAACCTCATCTTTAAATCCTCACCTTTATTCTATCAAAAAAAAAACCTATTGCCTAGAGAACAGCATGAAAACGCATGTGTAAATTATGGGTCTTTAAAGCTCTTAAAATTTATATGCATCATGTTCAAGCAACAATTTTTTCTATGTTTCAGTTCTTTAGCTAGTTCGCCGTCGACTTAACAACGAAAATAGGCCACTAATTCAGATGATTTTTGCGGTGGTAAAGACAAGACCCGTTTGAATAGTGGAAGAAGGACGATGAAACCTTGAAAAACCTTTCTCTTCCTCCCCCTCTCCCTTTCTCTTTCCCTTTCTGAAGCGATGTTCGTCCGTCTTACACCTCGAAGCTGCATTCAGAATCAACAGTGAATACAAACATAAGAGCATAACGACATTCCACAAGAACACTAAGCTAACTTACTTGATAGTGTTGTGTTGGATCGGCGAGTGCCGTTAATGAAACCATTGTATCAACTTCGCTGTCACCGTTCCACCCGAACAATTCGTGCTAAACAAGACGCGACGCGAATTGCACACCGCACTGCAAACAAAACACGTCGATAGCAACGAATTTCCCCATTGAAAACAACGTCACAACGATACGCCGAACAGGGACAGCCGTTACGAGACACATAAAGAGAGAGAGAGAGAGAGGGAGGGAGAGAGAGAGAAAGCACGGTCGAACATGCCATTTTCCATACTTGCAACAAAACAGCTCGATGGCTTGATCGTCTATCGAATTGGTGACGATACGGAATTATAATGAATAAATTTATTCAGTCATTTCCTCACTAATCCATTTCTAGCAATTTGCTGACTCGAATTCAACTCAACTCTATTCGAATCGTTAATCCAACTCAACAATTCTATCATATTCACTTATTCACCACTACCTAACACCGATAACATCCAATTCACTTAAACTCTATCAACTGAGTACGACGACTTCCTCAAATTTTCAAATCCTATCATAGAAGATACGCAGTTTAAATGCACCGTACACGTATACAATCGTTGCATTTAACAAATCGTTAATATTTATAAATTTAAATGATTTAAATGAATCGAATTTATTAAATAAATGTGTGCCTAAATAATATTACATTCAAAATGCGATATGCGAGACAATTGTACACAATAAAAAAATAGGTATTATCAATATATTTTATCATACTATAAGATATTTAGAATTAAGGTAAATCATAGCCGAATAAGGACTGCAAAACTTTCTGATAACCCATTAAGAATAATCTAACGTTTATAGCAACAATAAGAAAAATGCATCCATCAAAATGAAGCATATTTGCATATTTGTTATTGTGGCGTTTGCCTGACGTCTTGTATGCAAATTTAGGTCGCTATGCGATAATTAACCCCCTTCACAACTTTTAAAGAGTTTTTCTTTTTGCAGTGGAAATAATGCAAAAGAGGTGAATTTTTAACTGAATTAGTTTTAATCAGGCGGTTTGACATCGTTGATTTTATAACAGATTATCGGGAAGAAAGGGGAGGGGATTTGGATGGGAAATAGGCTTTTTAGAGGGGTCGATATGTGCTGCAGCATTCAAGGTAAAAACGTTGTAAAATAGTAAATAATACTGGCATAGGGCACTCTCAGAAAATCTATGATCTACCTGAATTTGATTTATAAATGTTAACGTTTACGTATAAAACTCCACATTAATTTTACAATTAAGTGCAAGATTTCGAATATTTTAAAGCATTAAGTGAAACTTTCTCAGAGGTAAATCCTTTACCTCAAATAGATCTTTAAATGTTAATAGTTATTCGTAATTATGAGAGATGAGCTCGCATATCCCCATTGAGAGTAAATTGGCTTTCACATTCATCATACAGAAATATGATATTCGAAATTGTTATTGTTCATTAAGACAATAAGTCCAACATAATTTTACTTCTCATGTTACTTTTAAAAAAACAAACAAATACGTTTAGAATTACTTTCGCAAACATTAATGAAATGGATTGACAAATTTTTTTTTATGAATTAAAGCGTATAAATTATATACGAATCGAGTTGAATTGTTTTATTTTATTTATTTAATTTTTTTTTTTTTTAATTTTCTTTTTTTTTTTTTTTTTTTTGCAGATAACATGCGCGAGCAATCGAGGCAATGGAAATATGAAAACATTATTTCGCATATTTTATTAATTGAGCCTAATCAATAAAACTGATGATTCAAATGAGTGATAAACAAAAAAGCACATATCGTGCCAACTCATTGAGCATATTTCTTCATAGCAGCGATTAATGAAATGTACAAGTAGTGCATATTGATTATACAACCATTTCGATATTCATAGTAAGTTTTATCGATGTCTATCATTTTCGAAAAGTTGAATCACCACACAACTCATCCTATTTGTATCGATGATATGGTTTATGTTATTATTTACTAATGAAAAGATTTTTTACTTTTTGTAAATTATATGTACAGAATAAAATAGATCTATATTATTACTGTTGATCTACTATTCGCATAAAGCTCTACTCTAATTGATTTCCTTTATATTATGAAAGATAAAATCACTCTTAAATTATACTATGAATATAATTATTTTAAATATACAAAAGGTACTATTGAATTTACTGTTCCTTAATGAAAATATTGATTATTATTTCAATGATAGCCGATAAATTATTAGACGAAAAGTGATCAACGAATTTTTTGAAAATTTTAGTAAATCAAAGTAATGTATAATTCGCAATGAAGACATTCAAAATCAATGAAATTAGAGAACGAGGGCAGATGAGCGATCAAATAATTTATTCAAAAATCCTGCTGAGCAAATGTTATCGCTGTAGCTTTTATGCTTTTGCAAATGGAATCGATGAATCGATACATTTAAAAAAATATATACACAAAAATATACATAAGCACGGATATGATTTCGTCATAATATATGATCGCAAAAAAATTTTCGTTAAAAAAAAAAACAAAAAAACGCGGCGGAAAGCGAGTTTCCGAGTAGTTGGGAACGACATTCGTTTGATGTGTTTGCAATGATATGACACCTGATCAATTGTTTAGAATTCTCTATTAAAACGGTACAAAAACCACTCAAATCAATACGGCATTTTTTTTTTCACTCGTTGCTGACAAATTATAGATGGAAATTGACTAACCACTTTTGGGAAAATTTCCACACAAGGTATAACGATTTTTGCCCGTAAGATACCCGTAAGATGTTACTATAATTACGCATTTAAAAGCCTTAAAAAGCATATTTCATGTATTATTGTGGCAAATAAGAAGACATATCGGTGCTCTTCGTAAGAATTTTGGTGTAGATTTGTGCTCGTGTTGATGCTCCAAAAATATAGCTATAGAAGAGTGCAACGCTTATACGATGTCATCGATATTTCAGACTTTATGTAATACTACACCGTACCTTGAAAGTATCCATTCTAATACAAGTACGGTACATTTAGGATGCATAGTAGCATTAAATTAGTTATATATTTATTGCAGATTACTTATAAATATACTGTATATGAAAATAAATTAAATATGCAATGGATGAAAGTTTTAATTGTTTGATTGCATAAAGAACACAATTTAATGCATTATCTTCTCGGAATATTTGTGTAATTTGTTTATTATATTGTTTTTACAGAATATTTTATCGATATATTTCTGGTTGAATATCGAAATCGATTTTAAAAACGATCGATCATGAAACTTTATTACAGATGATGTGAATCCGCATTAAAGGGAACACTTTGAGCCTAATGGATGGGAATTTCCACTTTTGTTGATCATTGTTTGCGGCAATAAATAATGATGCATTTGATCTACAATAAATACAAATTAGTCTTTATTCTATTCTATCGATAAACAGACAAATAATCTGAATCTTTGAGTATGACTTCATGAGAGCAATAAGTGCATGTTGGTGGTTGTTTTTTTTTTTCACAGTAGACAAGTTGTGTCGGATAACGTGTTGTCAGACGATATTTTGCTCTTTCAGTGGGATTTTTTAGAGCATAAAGTGCAAGAGGGCGGTGCTCTTATCTTTGTTTAGCACACTTTAGCTAGCAAGCCGTACCAACGTAGATTTTAGTTGTTGGTACAAGTTTGCGTTATCAGTCTTCTCCTCAGTAAATAACTCTTCCAATCAAACGTTGCCTTCTCTTATTTCGGCTAGTTCATCGAAACCAATTCGATCGTCATTTCTAGCAAAACGATTATTCCAAGTGAAGCGTCTATACTATAGAAATTCTCTACTGCAGCGTTCGCTTTCATTAATTCCATTGTTGAGAGTATACCGATTTTTTTTTATTGCGACATCAACAGCATTGTCTACTTTCTTGTTGCGACTGCTACTAATAGCCATCTGGTGGTAATATCTTATTAGCAGCCGTCTGGCAATAACACCGTACTAGCAACCATCTGGTAATAACACCTTATTATTGTGTCTCCTTACTCATCCACTTCGAATTGAATCGGATCAAAGTTTTATTTACTGCGATAAATCTGGCAAGTGATCTTGCTGTGAGTAACGGCATCATCATATATGCACGTGGGCACATCATCACCACATAACGATGATTTTCACATTGGCTGCGATATTTTTTTCAAAGTGTATTGTGCTTCTTCTCGAACATTTTTTCGACATATATCGCATCATTGTGGTTCGTGTTTTCTCTTTATCTTCATTGCTTCTCATAGCGAATTTAGTACGATTATGACGACTTTTATGACAACAAATGGAATAAAAGCACCAGAAGTGACCATTTCGTATGAAATTCTATAAAGAATTTGTTTGTTTTTTTCTCCGAAACGATTGGTTGGAATATTTGGCTTAATTAGTTCAAAATATATGCAAAAATTTGAGGCAAATTTATTTGCCTATAGCTGCTGTTCATAACTTTTTTCGCCATTCATCGATCAGCTTAATGGGGATCATTAATTGATATGGGGATCATTCTATAGTAAGTCTAAACTTCATAACTTTTTTCGCCATTCATCGATCAGCTTAATGGGGATCATTCTATAGTAAGTCTATAAACTTGACCCTTGAGCAACGCATCGCTCTCCTCTGTCACTCCGCGTAGTTGCTACGTTAATATTTGCATCCAACAAATATATTTAAATAACAATAAAGCACTCGAGAATATAGTGGCACAACATGTGTTTTCCGCTAGTCGTCAACGATAAAATATCTAATTATAAAAATACTTTCAAAAATCTGCTTATTCGCATATAAACAATGCAATAGTTTGAAGGCTTTCGTCTTGACATAAAATTACTTCAAACGACAAATCGTTATATGTTAATTTTTTGAATTTTAAATCCTTGCAACTCATCAGTAAATCATGAAATGGATCCATTAGGAATACTCCGATCTTTCTAGGTTAATGGCTTCCCGAGTGCAGCCCTTGCTCACATCTGTCGTTCTCTTCCGTCAGATCATTGTGGTGCCACATTGACGCGGCCGGAAAAAAAATGGCAAATGTGGCATATAGCTGCATTGTTCTATACTAGATGTGCGATATTATTAAGCGATTATGCTTAGCGTTATAAGTCAAACACTGCGAAGTGTTGTTTGCTTTTAATCTCCAATCCACTCCTTATCAATAAAAAAATTCGCTACAAGCTGAACAAATGTTCGTGCTGGAAATGCGACTCAGATGAAAAAGTTCGAGCTGTTCTGTACTCGGGCTATTTTACGTTATAACGCGCATGTAGTGAATATCAGAACATATATTTTATGTAGTCTGCTTGTCACCACTAGTAGTATTCAGCTAAAGGAACAGAATATATCACAATTGGAACAGTAGCGTCAACGATTTACCCCTCAACGATGCATTTCCATCCTCATATTGGAGTCATTTTTTGAGGGGATATATGGGGGGGGGCATGAGGGGGACAGATAAAACAACCTGAATTACTATCAAAATCGTTGGAGTTCCATTGAGACCGGTTTTCTAGAAGACCGCCGCATTCTGTTTTGGTCTTGTTAGTATCAAGACAAACACAATGCGATTGATCTTGGCGTGAACAATCTACGAATCGATACGAGCGATTTTTTCTCTTCAATAAGACTGTCTGTCTGCGTGAGAAATGAAATCGATTCTTGGCATTCACCGATCACATTTTCATCTTCGCTATTTTTCTAGACATCTTTTCACCCCTCTCGATTTTTTATATCCTATCTTTAATCTTTCAAGATTTCGTTTGCTAATTTCACTATAATTTGTCATAGCATTTTTAATGTTATTTTTAAAAAATATGAATAATTCAGAGCTGTTCCAAATATAAATTCGCAAAGCTCACTAATTGCTCAAGCAATAAGTCACCTTACCTCACCTTTAAATTCACCAATTGTGCTGAGTGCTTTAAAATGATATCGGCAAGTGAAGCAGCATCAACAATAGCGAATTGGTCAAAACGCCCATAGACCTAATTCACGACAACACAAAAAAACGCTCTTATGCGTTAGGTGCGTAGTAGTGAAATGAGCTACAAAAGTATTTCTATGGTTCATTATGGTCAACTACAATATTGCACGTTTTAGGTGCATCAGCAAAAAGTACCCATCAACAGGTGTGTTGGGTGTAATCATCAGCGAGACAAGTTCGCACTAGGGAGGCGTTCCCAAAAAAGTACGTAGATTGCACTTTGAAATCAACATTGCCTCGCATTGTGCTATGTCGTTTCTTTCTATGCACATCGTGACAGCTTTCTTTTCATTCAAAAAACTTCCTTGTTACTTTCTGTCATTCACATTGAGCGGTTATTTTTGTTTTTTTCTTTGTTGATTTCAAGTAAAATTTAATGTTTTCTTTAAATTGGTGATGATTCGCTATTAAAGCGTAGAAATTAAGAAGTCTCACAAGACAATATGATACTTTAAATGTTTCAATAAGCTCATTGCAATCCTCCTAAATTCACCTATTTCTAGATCCATTATCCACGTATATCCCTCATAGGAAAGTAGCGAGCAGTAGATATGCTAATTTATTGCTATAGTGATACAACAAACGGATTGCACTAAAGAATTGAAAAGCCAGAAATTACGCAGCCATAATCAAGTAAAACAACAATGAAAAAATTCCCTAATGTGTATCAATATTTGCCTCTAATGCCCTCATGTTTAAAAGTATATTTAAATATGTGCCGTATGAACTGTATTCTAGAAGTGTTGACATGAACTCTTTGAAGTGCGCTTTGTCAATAGAATTCGTGAAGGAAATTAGGTATCACTGTTTTTCAGAAATAATTAATTTCGTGTAAAAAGTTGAATACTCCATTGTATATTTCGATGTAAATGGTATTTGATGAGTTAAATAAGTATAATATATCCGACTTTGATTATAATGACGCATTTCTCTCATATGCAAATTAGCTAAAATAATCTCTCTTCAAAAAAAAAGCGCAAATGGCTGTACGCTACAGATGGCCACTTTAGCAAAAATTATTCGGCGCAATGCGCACTATGCTTACGGGGACCAAAATATCGATCCTAAGCAACTGCAAAGAAAAAGTTTAAAGATCAATTGTCTAACTGCAGTCAAATTATTTAGATGGCGATGAAATTTTAGAAAGTTTCGAAAGTTTCAAAAAGTTTCAAAAAGTTTTCATTTCCATACAGTGGAGCAGTTGATCGATCTGCGGAAGTGAAATATTGCTGACAGCTTTACTCATTTATTAAAAGCTCATTTTGCTATTCATCCAGGTTGAAAAAAAAAATAAAATTTCAAGTGAGTTAATTTTTTTTGCATTTCAATTTTTTTCGAAAATATTTAGTGAAGAGTTTTTTTTTGCATTTTCAAAATGACATCACTTTTTATTCAAATATTTGAAATATTTTTATTTTAATTTGAATATATTTATTTTCATTTCAATTCGATCCCTATCAATGCGAATGTATGCTATAATTTTGTTGTTTTATTTAGTCACTATTAGATAACTGAGGAAACAGGCAAATAAGTGCCACATTTAGATAGTCGATTCGATGCGATATTTTTAATTTTTGCTCTTGTTCATCACATTGGGTACAGTTGTTATGCACGTGAAACATAGCGAGTATTGCACGAGATTAACGCTATTGGCTCGTCTTTATTTATTCCACTTGTTTTTCTCAAATTTTCACGTTTTCGTACTTGCATATTTCTTTGTTTTTCACTCTTTCTGATATTTTTTGTATATTGCTTTATGGCTAAATGTTTTTTTTTAAATAAAAATTCGCTTTTTTTTCATACGTTTGTGATTAAAATCTTTTAGTGCGTGTAAGTTTTCGAACATTCACCAGACATTTTAAGATAAACCATAGAAATTGTTGGAATGATGATGGAAATGAGGCAAATTGGGTGACATAATAAGCATCCACTCTTTCCGTTTACCCCATATAACCTCTCAATAAACGTCTATCTTCCTCAAAAAAAAAAAAAAACGGAAGAAATTATATGGTGATCTATAACGCTGCAATAAAAATAGTCTCAAAAATTATAAGTTTATTGTAAAAAAAAAAAAAATATGCAGATGCATTTATTTTGATGGATGCTTTTGAAACGAAAAGGTATCCCTATCCTTGGCTTTATTTGTGTTTATTTAGTGAGATAACAAATTATAAACGTATTTAATTATCGTCAACACATTAAACCGTCGTTCGCTTAAATAATTTTCATTTTGTGTTTTTCTTTTTCAATTTTAAATATTTGAATGAAAAATAATAATTTTTCTTTTTTTCACATTGAAAGCGCTATATAATCAAAAAATGCGAATATTTTAACGAATTGCCAAAAAAACAACAGAAAAATTTTCGATTCACATGAAAAGCAAAAAATATTTTAAAAGTTGAAAATCATTGAGTACCATTTTTTATGGAATGATACAATGCAATAAATATTCCATCGAAGATGTAAAATACTACAGCGACAATTCACCATTAATTATATACAATTTTATGAAATTCTACCTCGTTACTCAGAGTATTTCACTTGTGATTTATATATATATATATATATATATATATATATATATATATATATATATATATATTTGGCATATATTCCACTGTATAATGCAAAAAAGGAGGTATAGGAAAATTTTAAATTAAAATAATGGGTGTAGCACTAACGAATCGTACATTATTAACAAGCAATAATTTTATTTCTTTTCGTATTTTATTTACATCATGCTATAAAATAAAAAGAAATCTGTCAAGTTTTCAGGTGGTTAGTCGCTATGCTAGTGGTGAATATCACCGTTTGACTTCTGTATGCGAAGTTGGCGAATACGCTGCACGGTGGTAAGTTTTATATCATTTTCCGTTTCAAATTAACGTTGGTACAAAGGTCGAATAGTGCACTATGATACATCGATGAATTTGTATGTGATATATATATATATATATATATATATATATATATATATATATATATATATATATATGAAACATCAAAGTATGTTATTTTGAAGATGGTGAATGACGTTTTTGTTTATTATTTACTGTAAATGAGCGATAATAAGGTGCGACTTGCCAACAATGTGTTGTAATTCTCTTACTTCCGTGATGTTCACTTCATTGATATTTTTTTCTAAACTGCCACTCTCTATATTTCCATCACCCAAACATTTCACCTTTTTTGCCTATATGTCTATAAAACTTCGTCATTGTTTGAGTTTTTATCCACCAATTCATCAGTACGATACTCTCTCCTCTAACGTTTTCAATGCGAATTTTCTTCAATCAACGTCACCATAAATCGACCAAAAAAAAAAATCGAAAATAGTGTAATTCAAAATACATTTAATATATCTTTTTATGGAGCTAAACATTCGATTATTTGATAAAGAATCGGATCATCAGTTGATTTCGCATTATTATATTACCTTCATACAGCGCCAATAGCTACCTATCGAACATCATAGCTCAACGTAACTGTACCCCATAAATATGCCCAAAACACCTTTATTAGCACTTGCTTGCTCTTTGCACACCATCATGAGCTTCGAAAATCCTTTGCGGAGCTATCTGAATCCGAGTCTTATTGTATATTGTATTCTAATGAATTAGCACTCATAAAATTCCCATTGAGAATAATTCAAAATATTCAATTAGGCCCGTAATATCTATTCGAAAATCTTCTATCGTTGTAAGCAATTGTGTTGGCATGCATATCACATGTTTTTCATTTGCGCAACGACGTTGCAAGCTTATTCTGACGTATTTATATGCGCACTCAACATTGGAAAATAATCGAAGCCGTTTCCTCTCTAAACTTGCTTTATGTATTACCGATTCCTTTTTTTTTCTATTTATCGACGGATAAGTGGTACTTTTAAAGTGGGATATACTCATCTCATCGGTATAAAAAGTATTCTTTTTCTATCTTTAATGATATAAATTTACTAAAGAGTATTATTATCTCTGTTACAGGTTCACAATAAAATATTGCATTGTTGATATTTATTGTGACACACAAAAAGTGGATAATTTTTTTTTCAAATGCATTAAAAATGAGAAAAAAACCAATAGTTGACGGTAAACTTGCCTTCCGATCAATTGTGTTTATAAAATAACCTATACAAAGAAATTTTTTAGGGTACGTAGTGGGACGTTTTTCGCTAACTCCGCAAATAGTTTCGTTGTTCTGAAGATGCTCGTCGATCCACCATGTGGAGCACTTCAAGAAATCGGTGATGATGAACCACCACCACCACCGCAAAGGTTTCATTTATTAATTCATACTTCTTTCATTGTTTTTTCTAGCTCTATATATCTATTTCAAGTAGGTGCATCCATCTACTTAATTTTTATAGCCACATATCTCGCCCAATTATAAGCAGCCGAAATTTTAATCAAAAGCCTCATTCGTCGTTTTCTCTAATATTTTGAACACTTCGTCTGCAACCTCTTTGAACAGATTTTAGGATCAATTTCTTTTGCTTTCGATAATCTCAGTCAGCATTAAACAAACGGTATTCCACAGCATACGTATACACCTGAGAGATAGGAGGTACTCTACTTGTATGCTTACATCGTTAACACGATTGGCATAATTTTTGGATAATTTTCTTTGGAATTTTCTAAGTTTTATTTATTAGTTTCGAAATAAAATCAAAGAGTTCTTTTAAGTTAATCTTGCTGACAACCTTATTATGAGCATGATTAAATAATAAAACTATTTTATAAATAATGCAATAATGAATGCTGACATTATTTTCAGTGAGGATCTGGATGAGATGCAGCTAAATGAACTGCAAGTAATCGAAACGATTGGATTAGGTGGATTTGGACGAGTGCAGTTGGTTCGATCACGTCGTGATGAACGTGTATTTGCGTTGAAAGTAATGAATAAGAAGCATATCGTACAAACTAAACAACAACAACACGTCAACGCCGAAAGGGATATCTTATTATCATGCAGATGTCCATTCATCGTCACGTTTGTTGTTCTTTTTTCTTTCGTAATTTGATCTTTCAAAATTTATGATTAATTTCGCTAAATTTCTCTCATCTATCATTTGCGAAATTTGTGCTCTATCTTATCAATGTAATTAAAGAACTAAAATTTATACAAATTATTTCCTTTTCTATTTTATTTATGCATAAATTCAAATGAAATTATTCTCGGAAGGATTATCGGAATGTTTGTGCTATCTGCACTTCAGTAGTTTATGCAGGTCACGATAAATGCCTAAAGGATCGCCGAATTCTTTCACACTCTCAATGAATTTCGTCTATCGTATATTCATTTGTTTTAAAGGCATTTTCCCTACTTAGATAGACGTTTTATGCATTCTTACGCACATTGTAATCAACAAATATTAAAATTACAAAAACGGCTGTCACTTAAATGATAGCTGCATTTTTTTTTTTTTTTTAATAACTGCAAGTGTGCATATGAAAATTTGCAGATTGCATCGGACTTATCGGGATGCACAACGGGTATATATGTTAATGGAATATTGCATTGGGGGCGAGATTTGGTCTTTAATCCGTGAAAGGTGCGTTCGTTATCTGCTTATTTTAGCGGAGTTGATCTCGAATATTTCTAACACCTCGAGTGAATTTATTTGATGTTTTTGTTCAAATTTCCCGACGATGCTATGAGATTTTCTTCTTTTATTTCAATCATTGAAAAAGTTATAACAATCCTATATAAATATTGACGTAATGAAAATTAAGCTAGCATAAACGATATTTATAGAAAAAAATTTTACTGATTGAAAATAATAGACAATAATCTTCTTTTGTGCAAAGCATATAATATGCAATAAAAAGGTCAAAAACTCAGCAAGAGGAGCGAAAAAATTTGGCATGCGATTTTTATTTGGCAAAAAAATTCGCATGCGATTTTTTTTATTTAGCGAAGCGGCAATAATCTTCTCAATTTTTGTTTCTCTTTTTTATCGTTCTTTCTGTGTCGTTTTGATTGAGAAATTATTGTTCATTATCAAAATATGTTCTATGCAAGTTTCGTAAATTATAGCTTCGTCAGTATGATGTTTGTTTCTTCCAAAGTTGACGTTGCATTAGCTATTTGAACGTTTAGGGGACGCCTCGATGAACCAACGGCACGATATTATTGTGCGGCTGCGTTAGAAGCACTCGATTATCTGCATCGACGATCCATTGTCTATCGAGATCTGAAACCCGAGAATATGCTTCTTCAGAGAGATGGAATCCCTAAATTGGTGCTACTCTTCATTTCTATTCCTCTAGCGCTGACCTTATTGAATGACATGAAAAACGGACAACCACCATAAAATTAAGATAAATCATAAGTCAATTGTGGCTAAAGGCACATGTGCGTCTGTTTGTTTATGACGGAGAGATATGGAAGAGAGAGGGAGAGAGAGAGAGCAAGAACCGTTCAAAAGGTTCAGAGAGGATCTGTGATTGAGGATTACAATCTTACAAATTGAGGATCTTTTGCATCAAAAGGCCTAATCGTTGAATCGAAATTTTAACATTAAAACTTAGTCAAATATGCTTAGTAAGGCTTTTTTTATTGACCGATGCTCAGAGTTTACCTCACAGTGATATTAAGTGCTCACTATTTGAAAAAAATAAACGAGTGGAAAGTGCAAGAAAATAGGATCTTTGATATTTGTTTTTTTATCTTTTCTGTCCAAATATCATCATTTCGCAAAGAAATTTTTCGTAAACCTATATAAGTGTGGAAAACTACATGAAGAACTGTTGAAAATATTTTTAGATAAATCTTGTTTATCAATTACAACATTTTATGTTCTCTTATGTGATGCGTCGTTGTTTGCTTTCTGTAATGTAATAATGACATCAATGATAGAGTCACTCATTTCTTTAGGTCGATTTTGGTTTTGCGAAACGTTTGAATACAGATGGTGGACAGACATGGACTTTCTGTGGCACGGCCGAATATATAGCACCGGAAGTCGTGCTCAACAAAGGTCATAGCTTCAGTGTTGACATTTGGGCACTTGGCATCTTCTTATACGAGCTTCTCACTGGATCGTAAGTTTGCTGATCTTTGGTTGTATTTCGATGGCGTTCTATCAAATGACAATCTGCTTCATTATGCCTGATATTAAGCTAGCTGTAATGATGGTCTATCAGTTCAGAATTTATGCTTTTGCTAGAATAGGGCTACCTGAATTTGTATCCATTCCCGCAAAAATTAGCATCCTTTCGATTATGCTCCCTGACATTCCTTCTTATCCACCCAAGATACCGCGGCATATATTCGTCGCCTTTGTAGAAGTATTCTTGAGGAGCAGGAACATTTTTGTAAGTGATAAATCCACTCGGAGTTGAGGGTGTTGTTTTGAAGGCCACCGTTTGTAAACACGGATCCGATGGTGACATACAACGCCATTCTACGGGGAGTCGGCTCATTAATATGGCCAAAATATCTCTCGGACGACGCGGTGAATTTGATCTTCAATTTCTGCCGAAGGGAGCCTCATCAACGACTTGGTTATGGTCGTATGGACAGCATACGCGAAGATCCGTGGTTCAATTTATTCGACTTTGACGCATTTCGCAGCTTTAAAATGCGACCGCCGTTCATTCCAACCGTCAGTGCAAACTTTGCTTTCATCCCAAACAATTGCAAACGCGTGCCAGATGGCTGGCACGATCTACGTCTTTGCATTTCTTTTATGAGAGCAGCTGGTTTCTTACACTGCCAATAAATAATCGAAAATGCGCAATAATACGTTCATTTTTTTTTCACCGAACAAATCACTCGCATCAATCATCGACTTCAAATACGATCATTGCACATAGGTTATGTGCATTAAATTCCCAAAACTTTCGAAACCATATAGCCTATTTGTTCGTTCACATTATTCTGTACCTGTTTGCCATAAATAACGCATATTGTATTTGCCGCTTTGATAAGGTTGATATGCTGTTTTTGGAGCAGATGCTAAGAAATTAAAGTTTAGAATAAGTGGGATAGGTAAATTTATTTAAAAAATGAATTTAATAACTTTTTTTTTCTTCAAATTGTTTGTTTGTCATTAGGCTAGATATTTACTTCGAAAATGCTCGGAGCGTTTTTAAAACTTTAGAAAGTTTTGGAATTTTTTCGATTTACCAATTAGCTGATAATGTGATTATTAGCTGATAATAAGCTGACTGATTTAAGCATATCATTGATTTCAGGTTCGTAGTGATTCGGATACGAGGAATTTCGATAATTTTCCAGTGCTCGATCGTTTTGCAACTGGCATTGATGAAACTGGATGGGACAGTGAATTCTGAGTCTATACTGATTTTTTATAACTCCATTTGAAGATTTTCAATCAAGAAAGGCTGCTTTGAGTTGATCCGTATTGGTGCATTTATTTCGCATTATGATTCTCGAAATCGTATGCAACAATTTTTTCTTCGGATCTATAATTCGGCTATATTAATAAACGACAACGCTATTTGGGAATGGTTTTTGGTGATAGTTGTTCCAGTATTATTTCATTCTACTCATATAAGGCTAATTAATAAATAAATACAGATATTAATGTTTGCTGTTATATTCGTGGTAATTTAATAAAACATTCCCGCCTGTTCTCTCTAGGTCGTTAATCATATTTCAACAATGCTATTTAAAATTAGGTTTCTAGCTTTCTTTTTAGAGAAAATACTATCATCTATGTTGTTGGGATAGGTCCGTATGCTTTGGCGAAGATACATTTGTTTATTTCTCGACGTTTTCATATTCAATAAAATCACCACAAAGATACTAGGTCATTTGATGATGTTATAATCCACCAAAACATCGACAATAAACTATTTTATCTTCAAAGATGTTCAAAAGCAATAAGATCTATCTATCACCTCTGAGCAAATGTTGCCAACATAAACGTTGTTAATCCTCTTATTCAAAACGTTTGAACTCGATGTTGCTCATCGTATAAATATTCAAATACTTAAGGCAGTCCAATGAAACTGCTTTCCTATCCATGGATTTCTTCCTCGATAATGTGCTTGCTGTAATGGCGAATCTTCCAATTTAGCATTGCACTCGACATTGTTGTTGTTCTCGTATGGGTAATGGCTATTATTTGCAATGCATGCATTTAATGTGTCAAATTTCAATGTTACAATTGAAGTCAATTATGCAAATTTTTGCTCCAATATGATCGATAAATTTAACCAATCAGAAAAGTTATCATATACCGTCTATCATTCTTTCGTTATCCAATACATTTCAAATTTCATAGTTGCAAATTTTAAAAGAATTTTGTAAATAAACGTAAACATTGCTTCATACGGTCGTCAACCCATTTGTGCTTAGAGATTATACAAATTAAAAGTTTTCTATATAGGAGATCGTTTTTAAATAACCACATTAAATCACAGTTTTTGATGAAATAATGTTTGCAATTCTTATCCATTCTTTGCGTGCCAAATTAGAGCTATTCAAAGTGTTGATATGGTGGTAGTATTTTGTTGATGGTATAGGTTATATCGTTCGGTAGTTTTATCTTTAAAATGTCAATAATGCACTAAATTTACTCTGTTGTTACATACTTAACTTTCGCTTTATTGATTTATTTTATTGATGGTATTGTTGGTTTATTGAGCTAATCAATGATTTCTTTTCGGTTTTAATCACGATCACTGCGTTTTCTTATACAAAACAATCAGTAATGATTTTAAGCATTAATCTAATATTAAATATATTATTTTAGAAATGAACTAGGTAAATAAACCATATATATATATATATATATATATATATATATATTTATTTATTTATTTATTTATATATTTATTTATTTAATACAGCATAAATTTATATGAATTTTTGAGAATGCTGGATGGAATTTGCAAAAATAACTGGGGAATTGACGTATCGGAGCAGAATTTGAATCGAAATTTACAAGAAGGTGATCAAAATAAACAACACTGAAGAGGAGTTCCCCAAGTGATCTTTCGTTAAAAGAGCTCTTTATCATGTGCAAAAATTTACACTTCATATTTATTTATTTTTTATTATTTTGCAATTAATTCGTTATCTCTTTCATAAAATTTGTAAATAAAATTTTTTTAGCGTTGTCTTTGAATGATTAGACTTAAAAATTAAACGATTAATTTTATTATTTTTTGCATTTAATTACGTCAAATATTTGATGCATTAAATTGAAACAAATTTCGTGCTAATGCGCTCTTATATTTTATGGAATTCCCATTGCGTATGCTGCAATGATATCCAGTCATATTCAATATACCTTTTGCTTGAAATTGTTCGGCGATATTTCATCGAAGAGCAGCCGGTTCCTTCTTCATATGGGCAAGTTTACCTTGTGAATTATCGACAACGTGCACTTCTCGTTTCCTTTTAACACTAGGCCTTTATGTTCTTATAAATAGCTATGGAGTTGCATAGAACAAAATGCAATGATTGTATTTTATGTGTTGAAGATTGCTTGCAACTAATTAACATTTTCCTTTCAACTAATGTTATGGCTTTATTATTTGAATATATTTGTGATATTTGTTGTGAAAAAAAGGTCAAATTTTTAACTCGTCAACAAAGTATTGCAATTCCACTGTCGCATAGAGAGATTATTGTCGCAGTGAGTTGATAAATGCTACTTTTCTGTTATTCGTCAGTCCACAACACACTATTCAATTTGCTTCACTGAGGCAATATTTTAACAAATGGTACTTTATTATGTAAGCAGTAATATTTCGTAAGTCCTCAAAAAAAAATAACGCGCTTGTTTTTGTACAGTGCTCAGTTTAGCTCAGTCAACGGTCACTTTTGTTTTTTTATTTTTTTTCAAATAGGGTTTCTGAAGGTTTGAGCTTGAAGTCGCACCTAAAACCCCGTGGAGATATACTGCAAAAGGTTCGTGATGTGGCTGGAAGCAGACTCTCTGCCATAAAGAGAAGTAAAACTCACCTCCAAAGGGGTCATCACGAAAAATGACTGCGAAATGAGCGAATGTGAACACTGTACAAAGAATGGCGAAGTTTTCTCATCCGAGCAATTCTCGACTTCTTCCTCTTCGTTGCCTTATTCTCAAACCAGCTTGATTCTGCGGAACGATTTCCGGTTCAATTGTCATAGACAATAGCTTCAAGAACTTTGCAGGTGGCATTCGTTTAGGATTGACTTCGAGGTTGATTCCCACATCGTGAGCATCATCGCCCATACTTGAAACAAATTCAAAGAGTCGTTGATGTTGCTCAGAAGGGGTCGCATTAGAGCTCGATATCGAAGTGGAACCATCTAATGAATGTATTGCATCAAGTTCATCATTTTCGTTCGTCGATACGTCTAACGAACGTTTGCCAAAAAGCTCTCTTCCTGCAATATCACTTCATGTCGCTTTATTGGTCATTTATACCTGCTACTGTAGATGAATGATGGCCCAATATATAAAACAAATATTGGCTGCTCATATACCACATGCCTTATAACGACCTACAGTCATGAAGTCTATACTGTTCACCTGTCGATACCTGAGGAAAGCCGTTAATCCTTGTGATTAAAACATTAGAATCTGAATCATAGAAATAGATCAAAGAAAACAATGTGAATTAAATTCACGAAAGCTCTTTGAAAGACCTCCTCACTTTACTTTATCTTTATTGGCTCCCTTTCATGCTTATGAAGTCTGAATTGCCTATGATTAGATGCTTTCTGTTAGGCCTTCATTAAATGCTTTAATAAAGTTAACCTCGCTTGGTGCTCCTTGAGGTACGCATATAACGTTCATTGAATCGATTTGCAATCGCCGAGAGTAAATTCGCCTCTTGCGCAGAGAAATACCTTCCATTTACTAACCAACGAGGAAGTTGTTCTTCAGCATTTACAATTTCACCGATCAGTACTAACAAAACCACCACATATATTACCTCCACTCGATACATCGTTTTTAAATTATTCGAATACGAAATGATAGAACGTTAGCAAACGCCACGAAAGGCTTAAAGAAATCAAGTGAAATTGTTATTCGTTTTCTGCTTTTATATGGCACTCTTTAAAGATGTGACATTTAGGCGTCTACTGAAGGCGGATTCACGTTCGGCGAAAACCCTCTAATATACCCACAAGGCTCAAATTACCCTCTTAGGGTGTTTAGGACGATTTCTTATCCACCCACTCTCGTTTTCTATCGCTGTCATTTCTCGAATTAACCATATGGGCACAGCAGCATTGTGACGCAAAAGTTTCCCATGAATGAGGGAATTTTCCATCAGTAAACTTAACGTCTATTTTTCTCACGAAAATATCCTGTCTTAAGAAAGCAAATTTTGGCTAATTACTTTTTTTGCCTTTTTTTGCAGAGAATTCCACTGCAAAAACCAATCATTGTAAATGGCATTCCACTAAAATGTTTCAAGGATCAAATAACTACAAAATGGCAATAAAAACCAAATTAAAACTGCTTCAGCTTTGAATGCGTAGACGGAACCATGACCTTGATATAAACTCATAAATGAAACGTTGTTTGTCCCTTTAGGCAGCGATTATCTTCACAATTCATAAGTTGTATTCGTTTCGTTTCTTTCAATTATTCAACAAATACTATCACATTTTTTAATGAATGAAACTATTTATTCATATATTACATTAACACACAATGACATCACTAAACGCTCAATGAAATTGTCTATTCGATTAGTGGAATAATATATATCATAGAAGAAAATGTGAAATAATTGTTATTTCAAGAACGCGAAAACCAATTAAAGAGCAATTTGAAGGGAATTGAGAAGTGAAATCAGAAGTAAATTCTGAGAGGTAGTCGATGAAACTTATTGCATTCGAATTCTCGCAATATCTATTGCAAAGATAGTAGCAATTTATCGCTAAGTTATTTTCGTAAATGAAATATTTTAAATTCAAAAAAGAGCACCATGGAATGCTAATAAAATAGCCGATTCATGACACTACTATAAGCATGACCATTACGCACATTCTCCTCTGAAATTGTAGGGGACATAGAAAATGAAACAAACTTCCAATGCATATGAGCATCGAAAACTATCTAAATTATTCGTGAGAGCATCCTCTTAGAGAGGTTTGAACGCATAACATGTCACATCGTCGTTCGATGTTTGACAATAGGTCTCCGTATAGGCAACATACGAGAAGTCACCGTTTGCGCAGATCACATTAAATTTCGCAGAAAATTTCTCCTCAATTGCTTTTTGAATTGATCGCTTCGCTATAGTTGCGTCCTTTGTGAGATTCTGAATTATATTCAATGATGAAATAATTGAAATAATTTTATTCGTATTTCTTATGCATTTTAACGTTTTCAAATAATTTTGCTCTCATTTAAGCGTTAGATGATGCATTATTTCATTTCCAATAAAACACCTCGCTAATACATATTCGATCAGTGCTAATATCTCTCTCAATTCATTATGTTTGAGACGTTCGATTCCATATTATTGAACACTTTATGAGGTTTATTTGCATTTCAAAGCGTGATAAGTATAGCAATAATATAAAATTACATGCATTTTCCTTCATGTAGCTTCTCTGTCCCAAGATCAGCAATGGAAAAAACGTCACTGGCAAAGGGAGTAACTCAATGCATCAATTGTCATAGCTGATTAATGAAAAATTCCCCTTTTGAATTCCACTATTCCCTCCTGTATGAACCAAAGACTAGGTGATATCCTTAAATAATAAAAGTCGTACCTCCTGCATGATGGTCTTGAGCTTAACGTCGTTACAGGTGGGATCATCTTCTATCTCTACATTCTTAGATGAAAAGATACGTGCGCCGTGCATACGTGAACGAGCCCGATACTGACATGGATTACCGCATCGACAACAGCAATCGTTCTGTGGCGGAAGTGCCATGTACGGTGCTGGTTGATAGCTCTGCAAAGAGACAATATTTGCGGCGTGACTTTAAAGTTCATTGGTGATCGGAAGTGAACAACCTAATTTACCTTGTTATCTCACCTTTACCTGCACGGCATTTAAAACCAAGTGAAAACACAGCAGAACAAAACAAAAGCAACGAGGCTTCATATATAGAAGTGCTAAATCGGAAGTGAACAAACAAAAATTCAACAACGCTTTAGCTATACTTAGATTATAACACTGCTATAAATAATAACAAATACCATAGATAACATTACCGGGCATGCGGGTGGTGGACAAAGCGGAGGTGGTGGAGGCGGAAGAGGGGGTGGACAAAGTGGTGGAGGAGGACAGAAGGTTGGCGGACATATAGGAGGGGGTGGACAAGGAGGTGGCAATGGAGGACATAAAGGTAATTGCGGAGGAGGGCATGGAAGTGGGATCGATGGACATCCGCAGCCGAACATCGCCGTCGCTCCTGCAGCCATTGCGCTTAGTAAAAGGCAGTATGAGATCATTGCTGAAATGAGAGCTTCATGTAAAGAATGATCGGTAATGTTGCATATGAAGGAAGGGAAAACCCGTTGATAAGTTTATAGAATACGGTAGAGAAAGGTATCTTGAAGAATAAAACCTCGAGATTGCGATCAAATGGCCAACATCCACAACTGCAGCATTGATCCGAGATATCTGCTGCAGGGCTTAATATAAACAATTGTTTCGTAACAATAAGTCAGTTACAACAAATACCTATGTGTAATTACAAGGGCTGTTTAATTAGGATTCTCAACGCACTGGATGAATAAGTGCTACAGTTTGATGATGAATAATTCGCTTAGATATTCAAATATCCATAATAATGGAGCATCTTCTTTTGTCTTAAGGCTACTTGTCAGCAGTTTTTTGTCATCGAACGTTGTTCTTTAAGTAAAAGAGAACAATGGGAATTTTCAAAAAAATTCGGAAAAAAATGACGTTGATTTGAATTTCTGAAACAGAAATGCAAATTTTTATCGCTAGAAAAGTATGTGGAACGCACCAAACCATCGCTCTTATATGCAATCGCTTAGCCGAACGAATAATAGGATTGACACGGAACCGGATCGTTAGGGTTCGACGCCATCCCCCGTCGTTACGGCAGCAAACAGACTGGTTTAATGACGATTGCTAAAGAAAGATAACCCTGAAAGTATTCATCGATTCTCTGAAGGACGTCTCAGAAGACATGACGCCTGTATGGCTCAATCTGAAGTCAATATCCCAAGGTGACATCGAACGACAACGCGTGATTCATGCACATCCCTTAAGTGCCGACGTGATCCACTTGTTTAACCGAAGAGAATGCCTTCAATGACGTAACATATGATGGCTATGTCTTTCACTTTGCTTCGTTGATTTTATCGGACTCGTCTTACTAGTTGAAACCGATTCAACGCAACTCCGACAACAACATTCACCTTCACCAACGACGACACACACATACCATTAGCATGAGTAATGCTTGCGTTCGAAGCAGCAATTCGTCGATGAAAATGTCGTGTATTCCCACAGCGAATTGTGTGCTGTCTACTCGTACAGCGATGAAAATAAACAGCACATTCTTGCATTCAAAAATTACCAAAACAATATATTTATGCCAATCCATAAGTAAACTCATATTTAACAACTTATTCGCTGAGTTCATTGAAGAACTTTTTATTGTTGTTTAGAATCGATTAATTATTTCTACGTTCACGTTCAGATGTTTTCCTGTGTGTAATAATTTGTGTAAAAAAAGCGCGCTTTGTGCTTTTTACCCCACAATGCTCTTCGTAATGTTTATCGATGGGAACAACATTATCACCAAGTAAAACGATGAAAAATTATCTACAAAAAAATGAAGTCACCACAAACTGACACACAGAGATCAATTCTCCAGTTCATAGCAGCAAATAAAATCTTCCACCGACAACTGTCAGGCCACTTAAATTGCTCTACGCTTTATAAACTTTCACTTGTTTACATTCTGCCTAGATCACGGCGCTTTAAAATCAAATACAAGCAAAATTTATATTACAAATATTCCTTGAAACTATTTATTGAAAAAAATCCAAGCAAATAAGAATTACTGCGATGAGAAAATATTAGGAATTCGCTGAAAAAAAAAAAAAAATTCCTAATTTTATAAAACAGCCAAATGTAATTCTTTAAAGCGCAGAAGCAATAAACTTAGAATTCGAATCTATTAATGAGCGAGTTCGACCAATCCAACATTTCTCCTTCCTTTAAGCATCCCCATTAACAACTAATGACTTATAACGATTGGCACTATACGTCTAGATATATTGCATATTGTTTTGCTGATGTTGTACATGGCAGGCATACAAGAAAATAGTTTTTATTGCACAGAATCTGAAGCAATCACAACGTAAAAAAATTCAAGATAGCCACGTCAACATTTGTCAGCCATATCCCACATTGATTTATGCGTCACTTTAAAAATCAGCTTCCACCACCAACAATAAACTGATAAGCGACTCATCCTTTCCTTCCCCCTCCAATACGGCTCAACTGTCATGTACTCATTTCCCAACCCTCATCGATAATCTATACCTATCTTATTAGAATTAGATTCGCAAGCAGTCACTCAAAATGGCTGCTTAAATTCAAGTGGAAATTGAACGACAGAATGCGACGAGAGCAAATGGGTAACGCCGAAATGAGTTAAAGTATGCATATCGCGTTTCTGTAACGGTTCATATGCAGTGTCTGTCGCAATATCGAGCATATATCTCGTCCATTTTAGGCATTATTCTGTGAGGAAATCTCGGATCCTTCTGCTTTTGGTACCATCTTTATCGGGATAGTTCGTGCCCCAACTTCCTCCTAAAACATATTTACACTTTATAGAATCACAGAAAGAATCGAAAATCAAAAATGATCCACCCTGCATCCTTATTCCAAGGTCAAAATAGCCGTTCTCTTGCATCAATTCTTGATTCGCCCCTCTTTCACATAAACATCGAAATTATCTGCAAAGAACTGAAAGCTTTTGTATGCTTTTAAACTATTCAACAAAAATGAAACGAAGAAAACCTTTGGCTTAGGTGCGATAGCAGTCACAGTGAGTTGTCCATCGGCCGTAAGATTGCTAGTCACCGCCTCTGGAGGCACGTTCCGCGGCAATCGGAATTTTCTAATAAACATCAGTAATAATCGCGAAATCGACAGCAACAATCCAAATAAATATTTGATAAACCGAAATAAGTCGAATCCCACCTATCTCTTAATACAAACAAGCCCTCTCAAAACTCAGAAGGGAATAGCAAAGCCATAGTTATGTTTCGTCGATGATGCTGGTTTTTTATGCGCTAAAATGATACAACATCTCATGCTATGAGGGGACATATTGCCTATAATTTTCGCTTATGTTGACGTAAAATGATGTGAAATTTATATTATAAATAAAAGATGCAATGGTAGACGAATGAAAATACGTGTAAGATTATTGCTGAAAAATATGCATCGAGAAAGACATCAAAATTCATAAACCACAAACAATGTCACATAAATTTCAGTGGGAAATCCCAAAATTTTTAAATAGTGTCGGAAAATTGCAAAAAGTAACAAGAAAAATAACAATTGTTTAATGAAAGCTAATGCGCTTTGCACATTCATTCCAGAGAAGAAATAAAATATATGTAGGACATGAATTTTGGAGATGAAATTTATTACTTGCTTCAATAAGATCACTTCATTGTTTCTTACCTTGTGAAATGCCTCTCAACGAAGCCAAGTTCATCCTCTCGTTCTGGATGTTTCGCTTCGACAACGATAAATTGACCGATTACAGCAACCTAAAGTTAACACCATTTTAATCTAATAATTTATGTGATCGCATAAGTGTGCATAAGACTTCCTCAACATAACACCAACATAAGTCAGACGTGGGCAATAAAATCGACGTTAAAATGATTTAGACAATTAAAACTTGACAATATCTTCTTCAAAGAAATAATTCACAATGATATCAAATAGTTCAAAAGAGGATCAAATTCTCGGATTACCAACACAAATCCTTTGCTTTGTAGTCCCTCCTTGTAATACTCCCTCAAAATGCATTCACACAATAAACTCTATGAAAACGAACCTTTTAACAATTCGACATACTAACTGCAACATTTTTACCAAACAGTTATCGCCCAGCACTCCTTTGGTGACATAAACGAATGCATAAGTCTTTGACAACAAAAAAAAAAAACATTTTTTTCCGCATTCCACTCCCCTCTCTCCCGTTCAATAAAACCAAATTTCCTTTGAAGACGAAAACCTCTGGCAACTATTTTTATTCCAATTTCTATCATCTAAGATTTACAGAAGAAACCTTCAAGTCGTCAGGTTTGAATTGTGACACATCAATAGTTGCGCAAAATGAGTCCTCATTGATTTGTTGCGAAGAGATGCTTCCTCCAGCCGTCGATCCAAACACTGGTGCACATAACGTTGAAGGCGCCTGTATCTGCAAATAATACGATCAACTCTTACATATAAACGCTCATCACATATATATCGCTATAATTTTGGATATTTTAAGTGAAAAAATTGATTACTGCTGGAGCTTCTCTATGAGAAAGCAGGAAAACATGAGTGAACCCTTTGTTATAATAATCTTTAAAAAGGCAATAGGCTCAGTTAATAGTCCAATTTGGAATTGCAGAAGTTTGCATTCGCGAATAAAAGCAGTTGGGACTTTTGAAACCCCACTGTGAAATTATTAATGTTTGGCGTTGCTTTTTAAATGCGTGTAGCCTTGAACAAGATATGACAGCAACGGTAATCATTGCCTTAAGAGCAGTCATTGGGGATTTATGACAATTAAGGACGTTTGGTGTCCGGCCAACGTTCACCCTACAAGGTATAACAGCAACGGTAATCATTGCCCTAAGAGCAGTCATTGGGGATTTATGACAATTAAGAAGGATGTTTGGTGTCCGGCCAACGTTCACCCTACAAGGTATAACAGCAACGGTAATCATTGCCCTAAGAGCAGTCATTGGGGATTTATGACAATTAAGAAGGATGTTTGGTGTCCGGCCAACGTTCACCCTACAAGGTATAACAGCAACGGTAATCATTGCCCTAACAGCAGTCATTGGGGATTTATGACAATTAAGAAGGATGTTTGGTGTCCGGCTTATCGAGTCGATCACATTTAATGCGGCTCAACGACACAATTTTCGCAGCTACAATAAAAAGAAGTGCAAATAATACGAAGTGCCAATATACCTGAGCGGCTCCCATTTGTGGTAAACGCATAGGACCACTCATAACGACACGTGGTGATTCCTCGATCACCCTCTTCTCATAGGTGCGATTATATGACGATGTACGGTTATAAGAAGTCGACATCTCTCCTAATGTGCTGCAAACATAACGCTTTCCTTCTAGTGATCTCAGGGAAGACGCACAAGATCCGGTCCATATTACTGTTTGAAACAAAATCTACTCAATATACAAATATCAAGGTAACGAACGATAAGCAGATAGCTTCGAGCAGCAACGGAATAATTGAAAGAAGATGTTGAGTGACACTTCAAAGCGCTAATTAAAGAGATCATTGCTGAACAATACAACTCCAGAAAACAGAGACAAGAAATTGAATTGTTCAATTCGGATTGGAATAACGAATGTACTAGATGAAAGCACAACGGTCGAATGAGAGATGCAAACAACGGATGATTGCTTAAAGAGTATGAGTGCGGTAGAGGATTGTTGATCACCACCAACGCTTCATCTGCCTAATCACATCCACAAATGACTTGAAAGAGTGATGAATCATTAGTGCGAAGGTGGTGGATGATCTTCGAGATGAAAGAACTCTTCAAATTTCATATCTCATCAACAAATATGCTAGTGTTACGAAAGAACTTTGAGACGAAAAAAAAAAAACGGAAGTGCACATTTGCTATTCCCATTGAATTTCCAAGTGGATAACCGTCGAATGGATATACAACAAATTGAAATCAATCTCTTAAATAGGCCTCAAAAATTTTTTCTTATAATTTATTTTTGTTTTTAATTTAATTTCTCAAATTTTTTGAAAATTCAAATGAGATGACGCAATCGTTGAGAAAGAAACATTCAAAGCGGATCTTCTTTATTATCTCATTTGCAGAATAGTCTACAACAGTCACTCGGTGATCTTAATTGTACGATCGAAAGTAATAACTGCGAATAATACGAAAGAAATTCAGCTAATGCATACGTCATAAATTTATAGGAATCCCAAAAAATTTGCTCAAATATTCTTGTTTATTCGATCGGTGCCATTCCGGCATATATAAATCCTAAAAGCTGCTCAATGATCTCTAGATGCTTTAGAACAACAATGTATGTTTTTAAATATGTGGGCGTTTTAGGTGAGCAATAGGCAATGTTCAATTGAAAACAATCTCGACAATGCATCTAAAGCATTCAAATAAAAACATCCTCACTACCTTGATATCGTCTTTTCACTACATCTAATTTAATGACATAAAATGCAAATGATAGAGGATGCAGATATAAATGGAAATGTAAAGGGAGAAGAAACACCATTAAAATAGCACAAAGCGATAAAGATGCGGCAATAAGACGTCACAACGAGGCGATTCTTTAGATAACATCCGCTTCTTCTGGCAATCGAACAATTAATTCATAACAACTTCAAGCGTCATTTTGGCTATGAATCTTCGTCAAAATTGCTACCTTCAAGCCGAAATTTCTCACCTCGCTAAGCAAACAGAAATAGACTCCAACGATATGCAAAGATGAGAAGCTTAAATAAACTCAACCATTTCCCCGACCCTGCGGCACTGACGATCATCATGGGCTATAAGATAATCTACAGGAACGATTGTAACACTTTCTGGGGCACAAAAAAATCTTTCAAAGCAACGCTAAACATTACTACTACAAGGCATCACCATCACGGGATCGCTTAACTCAATTTCGATCACTTTTCAAGCTTCGAAGTGAATATATAGTATCCGCATAGAATGCATTAGCCCAACATTTTACCGTACCTTAACTTTTTTTAAACTCTATAAAGTCTTTTTAAACTTCAAACTTTTTAAACTTAAACTAAACTTTAAACTTAATTTAAACTTTAGACTCTATGAACTTTCTAAACTTTTTTTAATGAAAAAAAATTTCAGTGAACGCAAAGCTTCGAAACATCTCTACAATAAGAGATCCCCTCACTTAGCAATTTGACTATCATCGTTTGTAAAAATTGAATACGTATCGATATCTAATTTCCTCACCTTTCAACAATTGAAATAAAAGCAATTCTGAAATGGAAATAATAAAATCATGCAATATAATAACACAACATCAGTAATAGCACCCATCCCATTCTTTCTTGTAATTAAATTGTTTATTGATATACTAATAAAGCGGAAATGACTGTGTGCACCAAAAAAAATCATGTAATCATCACAGAAAATAATGCCCACACTACGACGTCCGAATTATCGAGAAATGAAACCTTCAACGGATAGCGATAGAAGAGACGCATTAGTAAGGAACTGCAATTGGGAATGCGGATATAAACGGCATTCAGAAGGGGCATCCGATCATCGCCAATATTTGAAAGATTCAGCGCAAAATTTCGGAAATTAGTGCATGCGAAATACTCAAATACATGCACAAAAAGTGCATGCAATAAAGCGATAGACGATCACTAACAATATTGCATCAGCATTAACCTTAGCAACGAAAACGAATACCACTGTTAGAGGAGCTTCACAACTGTCTTAACACAACCTTCAGAGACCGACAAATGGCTTAATCAAGAGTGAATGGTGTGTGAATGTTCGAGGGAAAGAGAGCTCGAGCTAAGTAAACAAGAGCATGAGGTAAGATACACATAGCAATGGCACATCAAGAAAAGAGTACGGCAAGCGAGAGGATATGTCAAGACAGCAATGTCTCAGCTGCAGCCTGAGGCTAATATAGTGTGGCACTAGTCAGTATGTGAGATCATTTAGTTCCCCTGAAAACAACTGCAACAGGTGTGATGCTCGAACGCATATCGCGATCGTTAGTAGGCAGGCAATCAACGAAGCATTTCGTTGCTGAATGCGAATGGAAAATGCTCGAAGGTTAGCCGACATATACATCCGTCTTGAATGGCACATTTTTTCGAAATGCCTCAGCTTCAACTAAACATAAAAAACTGAACCAAACTGAACATTCATAGCAACTGGAAATTTTAGACTGCTATGACGTAAACAACAATCATATATACAAGCATGCATTCGTTATTATACCTTCATTTATAGTGACATTTACCATATTACTTACAATATAGCCCATAGGGGTTATATTTCAGACTTCTACGGTGAAGCAATAAAGCAAAATATAACGATGTTAGACGATTAAATTATTTAAAAAAAAATATTACGAAATAGTTTCAAGAGTATTAGACATAGTTTAATCTATTTTGCTAGAAAAATTCACAATGATATCGAGACAGTATAGTACGGTTCAATGCTGAAAATTTCATCCATTAAAACAATTTTATAATTGAATAAATATAATAAAATAAAAAACAGCGATAAAGTAACATAAAGAATAAAGTGAAATGAACTGTTTTTCACGTCAGAAATTACTATTTAAAGCTTCAATTGTTGAGTAATGAAAAGTGAAATATCTGACGGATACAAATCAACGCAGCGATAATCCCTTTGAATTGCCTTCAAAACAATGCAACGATAATCTCTTTACAAAATGGTTCGAATTTTGGCGATAATAAAGCAGCAATGAAAAGAACAACAAGATTGTAGCTTTCAGCGTATAAGAAAATTACAATCCTTTGTAATATTCCGAATAAAATGAAAAGCAAATGCCGCATAATATTGCCCCCTTTAAATAAAACATCGGTTTATATTTTGTCGGATGCATTTTGGCTTAGTGATGCGTCGTTGGCATTCAAGAAAGACTTAATCATCAACCAAAAAAAAAAAAAAAATCAACTCAACAGCAATTGAAATGTCACAATCATCAATCAAAAATAATGATCCCAATCAGCGCATTAAAAAGACTATCAAAAAATCAAACTTTATATCATATATGTAAATCAATAAATCCCTCTTTATCGATGCATATGCTAATTTATGCTTTATTCATTTAAATATTATTGAAAAGATATATTTCCTCATTAAAGTAAACTCAATAGGGGAGATTTATTCCTTTGGCGGTAAATTAAAAAAAAAAACAACAAACTGATTCGATCACAAAACACATACATGTCAAACAAGCACCATTCTCCTCAAGTTTTAAAAAATTATATGGGATTACATTTTTAGTTGCTTATTATATAAAAATATAAACATAGAGACATTAACAAATAACAACGACAGACCTTAGTTACTAATTAATTAAAACCTATTTCGAAACTTTAAATTTAAAAAAAAAAGTAAGTTAGATTCTTTGAAAACCAATAATAATGAGATATTTTGATTGGATCATATATGACATTAATATGCCAATGAAAGCAAATAGATCAGCAAAAGAGATATGAAGAAAATTGCACAAATAACAATAGAACAGATAAGAAGAGCAAACTTACGATGCGGAATCCTGAAACTCATCGTATCCATCCATCCTGAAACAAATGAAAGATTCATTAAAGAGATACGCAAATACCTTATAGATCATCCAAAAATCAGCTTAAATAATCCATTCTTTTAATTAAGCCAATATGCAATAGCTTAAAGAAAATGCATCTCCCATTTATTCCTTGCTTAAAAGTTCGGAAACGAAAAGATTAAAAATCAAAAAAAAGAAAAATACTGGTTGCGAAATCGAAATAAATTTGAGACGAATCTCAGAAGTAACAATCAATCAAAAAAAAAATTTATTAAATAATTGAAATAATAATAGTAATTTATAAATTTCTTCAACGTGATTCATACTAAGTATATGTATTTCCTCAAATATTATTCAATAAACCGATAAATTGTAATTAAATATAAATTTCCAAAGAAAAACCTACGCTAAAAATTCCTCCATATCTTCTTCACTATCGATCGACGTTTCATCATATCTAAACAAAAAAAAAGTTCATCATATCTCTTATCAACTTTATATTCATTAAAAAATTAAAATATGATAACAGATTGCCAATAATAAAAATAATAAGCATAAATGGTAATAAAAATTTAAATCTGCTACTTCATTTATCACTTATAGTATGTTTTACTTGAACAATGAAATTCACAACGCAAACATTATAACAACAGTCATATCACTCTTCTTTTCAAGTGCATCGTTGAACAATCTCAGAAAAAATAATATCATAGGAAATGATATGATAAGTACTTCTACATCCCGACTACCTCATCACTTCTGCAATCACCTTCATAATTTATAGACAAATGAAAAATAAACTGTCAACCAAATTTCTTATGAAACATTTATTTTTCTATAATTCAATCGTTGTAAAATAGAAAAATGATCCAAATAAAAGAAGCTTCAGTTATGTTTTCCTTATTTAAAGGTTTATAACTATGCTCAGATCGGATCGATTAACGTGGAAAGCGATATAGGTATAGAATAAACTTCGAAAGTTTATTCTTCATATAAAACTAATAGACAGACAAATATACAAACAACGCGATAATGCTACTATAAAATGCATTTGAGAGGAAATTTGCAAAAGGATCTCCTAATCGTCGTGGTTATCGACATTCAAAACAATATTTAACACTTACAAAGAAAACGAAAATATCTGCATATAAGAATAAATAAACGAACGATTATTTTATTGGCATAAAAACTGCAGAAATATTCCAAATATATTCATATTCAACAAATGAAAAATAAAAGAAAAAACCAACGGCGGGAGTTGCTCGTTTGGAGCGGCATGTGCCAACACACTCAACCTTAGATACTGACTACGTATTTTATTCCACGAAGGGAATGCGGCCGCAACATCATCACTCGGGTGTAGCATACCTCCCGCCAATGCACGTAACGCCTCTGAATCTCTGATCGCCTTCCATCGACCCTACAATCATATATGATATATCAAATTGCTTCGAGTCTATCAAACTATCGTTTGTACTCGTATCAGTGAAGAACGCTGATCTCTGCAGTAGATTTGATTTACTTGAACGAAAAAATACAAGTGAGGATGCTAGATAAGCGTTCGCGGTATGACGTCATTGATAATTCGCGGTATGCGATCATTGATAACAATGCTTTCAGATAGAATGAACAATGATTGTCATCTCCAGATGGTTAGGCACGTACTCTCAATGTTCACTTACCCATCTATAGAACAAAGACAACAAATATTCAGCGCAGCCGAGGTCAAACTAGAATAATACATCAGCAAACGATAAAAATATCATTTTTTACGATGTCCTTAGATTTCATTGCCCTATCTTCTTCATTCAAAAAGTTGAAGAGAAATTCGGCGGATATTTCAGTCACCGCTTAGTGAATGAGGATTTCAACTTTGAAATTAGAATACATCCGCTAAAACCTAGAAAAAATGATAAACAATTTTTCAATATTGAAATATTTCGATAAGCATAAAATCGTTGATCGATAATATAAGATAGTTACCATGATCATTAGCAAAATCTATTCGATATAACTGCACGAAGTGCTTTATTGGTAAATATAGATGATCTGGATGATCTACAAGCCTGTACCGTAACAATGCGCCAATATAGTTGACAATAAACAGTTTCATGATCATCAAATACTACGATACATTAGTAATATTTTCTGCGAAACGGGAAATTCGATTGCCAATTGTGCTTATCGCATACGAAACTATTTTCTATTGCAATTATCGTTATTTCATTTAGCTTCGTTTAGCCAACAAGATTATTATTCCACTTGGATATATGCAACGTACAAGGCTGCTTCAGAAAATATAGCAATGTGTCAATATTCCACAATTTTTACATGATGTCCATCAATGCATTATCCTGCGAGGTTCGAACCTCATTCAATGAATGCATTGGCTAGTCATTACCTCTCATTTCCATTCAGTCGGCTGTCAATTGCGTTACCTACACCAACTTTGTGCTAATGAAAGAGACGTCAATGAATGTTTGCAAAAAAATCTAAAATAAATAGTCGAATCAAATTTACTGAAGCTGAATGAATGCAGTAACGCTAATATTTCAACCAATTAAAATTCGTTTTAGAAAGAACTATTTGTACGCCGGCATTTGTGATAAATAAACATTAACTGTCAACAACAATTAAAAAACCATACAAAGAAGTGCCTTCAACTGTTGAAGCCGTGCATACGGGACGTGGATGAGCGGGAAGACTAATCAATAGCGTATTCAAAGTAGACCGATACCTTCCAACACAGTAAAATCTTTGCAACTGTGGAAAAAAAAAAAACAGGCGTCTTTGAAATATAATATTTTGCCTAATTCAACCGCTCTCCCCAAAAATGCCAAACTTCAAATTGCCAACAAACAACAAGAAAATAACAACAATGAGTACCCAATTCCAAGCGTCGCGAGGCTCTCTTATGCCTAGTCGTATATCGCGTCGGCAATTACGATCAATTTCGCGCACATTTGCTTCGGCACGCGTGATCGGTTTACAGAGTGGATGATGTAACGGAAATCGGTCACCCACTATCGTTCCGTCTTTCACCTATAAGTAAATATCCACTCTTACTATACCATTTTCAGTCATTAACCAGTAATATCCAATATATTTTCCATATAGAGCCGTCAATCCGCAACTTCTTTCCAGTCATTCAATCGTTATTCGTTCATCGTTTCCATGTGCTACACGTTTTTCAAAAGTTCTGCAAAACCCCTTTATGGTATTTCCATGTCTCTTCAAAAGTATAATATTATTGTGTGCTATTTGCGCATAAAAATTCAACTGCCCGTAAGGTTTCAACTCACTGGGAAACAACAACAACAGCCACGGCGAATAGGATCGGTTGATATAATCAGAGTCATAGGATGTTCAATCCATATTCTCGATGGATTTGAAATGCTTCCGGATCGCATCAACTAGATATGATCTTAGATATTTTTTTATATATTTAAATAATTACATAAGAAGGCGAAAAATGCATTATTATGAACTTTCGCTGCTTTCACGCCCTTTATGAACCGAACAAGATTGATGGTGGTGCATATCAAAGCAGCCTCCTTGGCCCGCTTTCCTAATCATCTAATCGGAAAACCCTTGATCGCTATAACAGTGATCCCTTATAAAATAGAACGCTTCAAAAACGTTCATTTCTCAACATTATGGTATAATTCTACGTATACGCTAATAATCTATACTTCATTAAGCATCGCTATATTTGAAATACACAATGAATGAAGAATAATATATCGCAATCAAAGCTTACTATAGACAGCAATTAAAAATTATACAAGAACGCATAAAAATATAAAGCATAAGAGGAAACCTATATGGGAAAGCCATCCATATAAACATTCGTAAACACATATGAATATGTGTACTATCGAGCGTTAATGCTTCATCAAGGGGCTCATATCGAGGAAGGAAGGCACAAAATAATACCTTAATCTTTGGAAGAACATTGGTACGCATTCGTCTATGAATAGTGGCACATCGTGAACAACGAAAATACTGCACACGACCTTTTTCGTGACCTGTTTTATTCTGCATATATTGTCTTACAAGACCATTACCCTCGGGTACTGTAAGTACCGTACTTTGTAAACAGCGTGACATCCCACCCATCGATGGCTCCTCCGTTATTAGATCACTGAAACTGAGTTGTATAAATAAATTAAACAAGCTTAGTTGTCATAAATCCTGTGTTTTTCCATTTCACACCACTAGAAAGCATTCAGATTAATGCAACTAGTGTGTTTTGAAGTAGCCTGTAGCAATGATCGAAGGGCAGTTGATCAATACTTTATGTGCCCACCTTGTATTTTCAAGTCGGCAAATAGCAAAAATTAAATTCATGAAAGAGAAGATATTATGTTATAGTAATGCATCGGAGATTGTCTCAAAATTAAAGTCATTGTCATCTTTTAGTATATTCATAACTAATTATCGTCTTAGAAGTTTATAAATCCTCCCCCTACCCAATTTGGATAGCTTCGACCCGTGAATCTGAAGCAATACAGGAAGAAAGAAGAGATAAACTACAGGTAATAATATTATGTTGGCTTATAAAAGAACTAACCAAGCCAGTCATACTGAACGTAGCTAGAAGATTCTTGGGAAAAATCGTTTTCCCATTAGTGATCCATTCCCAGTCACTAATAACAAATATCTTACGAAGGGAGACAAGAAACGGCAAGTACTAACTAAAGCATTCCTCTAGAATGAGCGGTTCCACTCGTCGACTCCCCTCCCGATGGCGATGCACCTGCCAAATTGGTGGTTGACCCGCAATTAGTTCCATCATCCAAATCTTCGCTTGCCGAGCACTCACTATCATCGACCAATTCTAGTTTAGCCGTCTTCTTCGGAAACTGAACAAAAGGAAGTGATAATTCACAAAGCAATAAACAACAGTCGATTCAAATGTTAAAATAACAGAATAACCTTTTTTGGGATTAGATGAGACATTGAGGGATGCGAAAGGGTCCGTCAAATGTATGAGATAAAGTTAAGGTGCGATGCTGATACTGATGTCGATTCAAAAAATATATATCCTCTGCAGACGTCATTCATTATCACTTCTAGACTCAGTTGGCATTCAAGCGTAAAAAGAAAACCACCGAGACAAAAAATCAGAAAAAAAATACAACAAAATCGAATAGGGTATTACTCGTTATGTAAATTAAATCAGACTTATAAATCCATCAGCTAATGAATTACTTAAAGCACAAGTGAAAAAGTTTATCTATACGGATATCGATAAAAATTTCGATAATCCCGAAAATTTTCGAGAAGAACTTCGGCTGGTTTCTAGTTCTTTCAATGTTCACTTTGCAAAACAATATTCACTGATATATTTTTGTTTTCAATTTGCGTGGAACTTGCAAAACTTTTTCACAAAAAAATTTGCAAAAGCAGTTCAGATCCCCAAGAAAAAACAATAGGAACCAAAAAGCAATACTCAACCGAGAGTCTGACACTTGATTCTACTCCATCCCCGCCCTCTTTTCCCTTTCTTCCCCGTTTTCATGCAAGCACTTAGCAGCCAAACAATTTAACCATAAACTGTGTTAAGAGAATACTTACAAAAAGCTTTAGTTTGGCACGTAGAACTGAAAGAGGCACGATAGCACCAACTTGGTCCTTTATATTTGCCCTCACTTCATCCAGCGAATGCACTCTGCCATCCACATATAGTTGCAATTCCCTCCGAAGCAATATATCGCTATACCTATCGCCGACTTCGTTGAGTCTAAAATTATCCACTTCGTCTGAAGAAAAGGGAATAAATAGCAGTATTTCCTTTCTTGTTGAATTTAAACATTTGCACTTACAGATCTTTTCTAAAAAGGTCACTTCCCGATAAAATCCTTTATAAACGACCTCAATCAGGTAGAGAAATCAGTGCTATTCTCGGTGTTAGAACGAACATGTAGAGCCCACTCAATCAAAAAATCCCCATCACATCGCTGTCTTATAGAAATTCATTTCGATTTAATTTTTTCGCAGTAGCAAACGACGCATCCCTTCTTTTCAAGTGCAGATCATCTTATAAGGGAAGCAGCCCTATAGAGCTTAGTTTTTAGTAAATTCCTCTAACGATTCCTAAAGTTTTCTATGAAAGCACTGGAAAAAGTTTATACCAAATTTTTTGGGTAGATCATTAACCCACTCAACTAAATTCATTTCAAATTGCATCTTCTTCTAAACAGAAATATTCAACCCCAAGGTTGTTACCATTTGATTAACAATGAGCAATTGTGCTAAGAGTAAATGATTTCACTTTTATTGCTTCATATAAACTGTAATATCTGTGAGGAGAATACTGATGGCACTACTGGTCAAATAAATAATAGATATGCTAGTAATGGATATAAAATTTGAGGGAATATAACCTACACAGCTTTTCCTTTTGAATTCCCATTCCGCTTTCTTGAGGTGCCAATTTGTGCAGTTGTTGTTGGTGCATTCAGCCTCCTCTTTTTTGTATTCTTCGAGCATGGAGATGCTGTTCGCGTATTTCGCTCCTGGATGTAGATCTCGATATTAACATATCAAAACCTTTCTTATCATAACTTTATATATATATATGTATATATATATATATATATATATATATATATATATATATATATATATATATATATATATAGCCGATCATATGGAATTTCCTGGGACTATAAACTCTAAAATACTAAAGAAGAGAACGTGAGATTAGATCTCTTCTCTCATAATCCCAGAACGTGAAGCTATACCATCTCCCTCTTAATCCCCATAACTGTGGACTGATTGGGAAAAATTTCTAGATCTAAGAAACTTTTTGGCTGTTTTTTTCCTTAGACGATGCAAAAAAAAAATCATCAAAATTTATTTATAAGCAAAGAATAATTGTCGATTTCCCTATAAAATTCTAAAATATTTCTGTGGAAGATTCTGAAAAAGCAAACGGAAATGGAAATGCATCGTAGAGATGAACTAACCATTTGACAACATCTTCCATTAAGACGTCTTGAGAGAGTCATTTTCGAAACAGGAATATTGGTCTCTTCGAAGAGTCTCCAACAGAGAAACTCCAATGAGCGGATCTTCTTGCTGAGATAATCTTCGATTAGCTGCTTTACACATGGTTCTTTCCAGTTGATCCCTACCGCATCGCCATAACGTTTTGATGCACCTCTCCTGTCCTCCTTTATCGCTAAACATACACCATTAAGCTATAGATCACATCGTTACGTATCGATCAACTAGCATTATTGCAGCTTTACGGAGCTAATTTATAATAAATAAGCATATTATTCAATGAAACGGATCCATACTATGGGAAAGTTGACTCTCCTAATCTTCTATGCAAATGCTGCTGAATAGTTAACTCTCGGTCGAATAAACGATTCCATATGACAACAACAAAAAAAACGGTGGAATTTTAGTATCGTTTTTATTCAACTAAATCTTATATATTATATAAATTGAATATTGAACTATGAAATATTTCAATTATTAATATTTAATACTCACATAAAAAATTGTTATCCTGAGTGGATGATGAGAAATCTTCAAGCATAATTTGTGATGTGGATCGCATCGAATTATCCATTAATTCATGAGGCATTTCAACGCTATCGCCATCGATAAGAATTTTCTCATCAGAAATGATTTCATCAACGATCGAGCTATTCGTTGATTCGTTAAATGTCGTTGGAGAAGATTCACCATGTAATTCAACGTGTATACTTTCATTCATATCTGAAAATTATAAATTTTGCACCTTTTTTTTTAAAAAAATTCGAAATTATAAAATTATACTCGAAAGAGCACATAACAAACATCTGCGAATAAGTGTTAATAAGATTTAGTATTAAATAAAAAATTTAAATTTAAAGCTTATAATTTAAATAAGCGGAAATAAAAAGATTTCAACAAAATGGATAGAGGAAAATAATGAAATAAAAAGATGAAAACAAAATTAGAGCGCATTTTTTGAAGTATTAAATTAAAAAACTTAAATAAAAAAATTGTATTTCTTAGAGAGAGATCTCTCAAACATTTAGCGCTATTTTGAAATAATAATTGTAAATAAAGATTCGAATCATTAGTCAATTTTAATCGTCGCAAAAATTACATCAATGCAAATATCCCCATTAATCACTACTGAAATCGGCCTATAATAGAACGAGCTAAATATTCGACCAAACTGTTGCAACCCTTTCATAAGCATTGATGAATGCTGACAATGCGTCGAATTGCCGGAGGCAAAATGGAAACAAGCAACGATGATATACGGATATGCTCATATTGCCTATAATTAAACATAAAAACTGGCTAGTGTTAACGCGATTCGAATGGTGCTGTCCGCTCAAAGAAGTTCTTCTGGGACAACTATCGTCGATACTCTCGTCGTTTCGGTGAAGTGTTTATGCAAATTATGGAATAGCGAGGTTCGGATACGGTAGGATATATGTGAAAATCCTCTGGATTTTTAGTTTGCTTCATCCGATTCGTTAGTGTTACTCAACGAATCGGCACATCATCCGACTATATTAATGGCGGCGATCGCAGAATCTCGGTTTAACGTCCAGCAATTGTCTTAAAACGTTCTTTTAGTGGGGTCGTCGATTCGGATCTACCGCTTAGCAAGATACGCAATTCACTCTTCCAATTCAACGAGTTATCCTAAATATTGAGGGCTATCACATCCTGTTCGTTAACTATAAACGCATCACAACATCATATTCGATAAACTCAACTCAGTGTTATGGAAATATCCGTAGAATGTCATAGCAAATGAGATTATTTGTAAGAGGTATGCGCATCGCCGGCCGAATCGCCGATGGAAGCATCACTATCAGTTCATCACCGCAATGAAAAATGCAGATTTGATTGCGGTTTTAAAATACTTCACTTGATACAATATGATAGCTTTCGACTATCGAATGATTCAAACTAACTCATTTCGTTTGATTAACAACAACCAACTCTCTATTCCAGAAATATTTCGTCTATTCAAGTCACTATTCCAAAATAACCTATTTTCCATTTTCGTTGCATTTCGTCTCTGTGCCTTCGACGTATTTCCTGTTAGCAAAAAATCGAGAGCTTTAGTTTGTTAACTCATTTAGTCGTTTGGTGGAGGATGTTTCGTTAGTTTTTATGTCGTCTTAATGGTTAATAATTGTCTTTTTGCTGCTTTCTGTTTTTTCTTTAACTTTTTTAAAATACAACAGTATTTTATTTCATCTTTATATGGTTTCGTGCCGATCGACAATTGCGATAAGCGATGCTATTTTTCAGAATCCCTTAATTTGGAATCTTTGATTCAGACTCGCTTAGTCAGATTCCAGAAAGAAGCAGGCATCTCACTAACGATCTATACGAGTTGTACTGTTGTGAATCCGCGACGAGGAAGCAACACTGATTCAAAATGCCCGTAAGTGAGAGCGTTTTATTGAGTGTTCACTTAATTAATCGTGGTACTGTTACAATGCATCTTGACGGTGTTCGACTCTGTATTTTATTTTTTATCACTCAGTCTCTTTATCCACTATTTTCAACTCGAGAACCGATCATGGTGGAGTTAAAAAAAATTTGACATTTAAATTTTCCATCATCTCGAGTCACTGATTTCAAAAAACGTTACGGATATATTTGTATTACTTAAAAATGTAATATTTGCATATATTATAATAACGATTAGATCAACGAAGCGATCCTGTTATGGTACGTTTCAAAGGTCGATCAAGCTTAACGAATTTTTGGGAACGGTTGTTCTGATGGGCAGATATGCTTTGCGCCGCTTTCCTTGGCTGAGAATGTTGTATTATAAAAGTTTTCCTTGCTGCTCTTGGGACTCTAGTTTTTTAAAACTTTTATTTAAAAAAGTAAATGTTAACATCCCTAACTAGCTATTAGAGCCGTTAGCATCTACTGATCAAGTAAGGCTGTGGATTCGAAGAATAATACTGAGCGTATAGAGTAAAAAGTTCGGTGTTTTGGGTGGCTTATATTTTTGGTTAGTCCGTTCGACGGGAATCTTTCTGGATCCAGATCGAATCCGGAGCCAAGTTTGTCATCGATTATGATACATCGCAGTCTAGCATAAGATATTGGATATAGATTTTATGATATCGGCCGATATTGCTTGCTAGTGAAGGCAGTTCGTATTGTTCTTTCGATCCGTATGCAAATTTCACTGCTGCTAGATATTCATTGATTCTAGATGTTATTTCTTATTCATGGCTTTTTGTGTGGTTCAGTGATGTTGATACCGTCAACACATCAGTGATAACGAAGTGACTATCAGCGTAGTTGATAAAGTAGTGCTCGGTAGATCTACGCAGTACATAACATTTCACTGCTCAGGCATTAAACAGACGCAGCTCTTTTACTTTTGAATGAGCTGTACTATAAAAAAGATTAATGATGAAAAGAGTTGATATTGGTGTTGTAGGAGAAAGATGACTCAACAAGGAAGAAGAAAGAATCGATCGTTGATTTATCACGCTTTATAGACAAGAAGATTCGGGTTAAATTCCAAGGTGGTCGAGAAGGTATGAGCTCACGTTTCTCTTCCTTCTTATATCTCCGAGTCCATTTCATTGTATACTGTTGGAGATTTACTTATATGTTTGCATTGTTGAAGCGAAAATGAGGCGAAGTGAACTCAACGTTCACTGATAGAATCAACGAAAATCTTTTCTCTTCTATGAAGCTTTATATTTGAGCCAAAAAAATTATTATATATTACTTTTTATTTAAAAAAAGAAGAAAACAAGTCAGGTTAAATGATTTCTTGCACAATATTCTTTCCTATTGTCGATAATTTTATTTTCAGTAGTAATAATCATCGAATATTTATCAAAAATTGTTCAATTAATAATTTCAATTTATGCATTCATTAAAATGTTTTATGAATATTTTCTTTTTTTTTTGCAGCATCAGGTATACTTAAGGGATACGATGCACTCATCAATCTTGTCCTAGATAACGCAGTGGAATATGTACGTGATTCAGAAGATCCTCAAAAGATCACTGAGGTTAGTTTATATTTCCACTTTTATCTCACATAAAAGAAAAAAATTGAAAATAACATCGAATTTCCTCCAAGGATTATTATCCAAAATCCTTCGAAGTGGTTTTCATTACTTTTTCTGTCTTATCTCGAGGTGTAATAATATTTGAAATTTATACCACCGTCGATTGGAATTCCAGGTAAGTATCTATACAGATATGCATAGCACGTCGTCGTTTATTGATTAATATTTTCAAAAATTTTCTGTATATTTAAGTCCATTTTAATTGTTTTTTTTTTGTTTTTAATATTCATTGAATATTTATAGGAAACAAGGCCATTGGGTTTAATAGTGGCAAGAGGAACCGCAATAACGGTCGTCGCACCGAATGATGGCATTGAACAAATTGCCAATCCTTTTGTTTGATATTCGGTTTCTTTTTATCGACTGTTTGTCCATTGTGTTTTACTCGAAAAATTCTCCTTAATTGTTTTATTTTGAGCGCTGCAATAAAACTTATTTTCCAATATTGACTTATCAAGTTCTGTTTAAACATAGAAAGAGATTTAAAAAGAAACATGAAAGAAATAAAATTATTGAATTTCATAGAAGCGTTGAAAATCATAAAACAAAGAAAAAAAGCGATGCACAAATATTTCATAAGAGAAATAAAACCAATAAAAAAACCGATATGATTGTTTTCTTTGTAGAGATAAAAATGCATCGATCGGAATAGGTTTATGGAGTTATTTCCGCTTAGTTCGAAAATTATTGAATTCAGTGAAATAGCGGCGTATTTAATAAATTCAATAAAAACTTGCGATTGAATGCTGTCGATCTAAATTGCACTCATTACTTGACTAATTTATTTGACTTGTAAGGCTTATTCGAATTGCTATTTTTAATTTGAATATATTCATTGAACAATTGTGGATAATAATGCATATTGATCGTTAATTTATCAGTAATTTTCCTTTATTAATGTAATAATCTATACGTTTTTAAATTATAACTAAAAAAAAAAAATTTTTTCCATTGCGCTTTTGATGGAATTTAATGCGATGGTTTGTGTGAAAAAGAAATTTCAGAAAATACAGCACAAAATTTGATTTATAAATTTAAAAAATTTACACTTTGCAGATAGTTTTTCCTTATGTTTATGCAATTGTCGTTAGCTTCACATTGAGCAGATGGAAATAATTCGGGTATTATTGAGAAAAGATAGCATTTGATAGTCAATGATTGGCACTTGAATAAAGCGCTTAATTTACCATCTTTATAGTAATATAATAGAATTGAAAAAAAGGCAACCAAATAAGAATGCAAATAAAAATCGTTATATGCGTATATATATATATATATATATATATATATATATATATATATATATATATATATATATATATATATATATATATATATATATATATATAGGAAAATGCAAATTGAAAATATTTGCAACAATAGCCGATACAAAATTGCAATGTTAGAGGACTATCCCCCTCATCACCTATCATTCAATTCAATAAAACAGTTGATAGCTTTTTTTTAATTAAAGGTTTTTCTGTCATATCTATGTATACCTTACTTATGAATTCGGAGGTTGTCTACTGCAAGACGATCATATTAGAAACGTGAGGTCACATTCGAATCATAAGCTCGAGATAGAGATTGTTCAGAGGGAGATCACATGCTAATGGCCATTCAACAACGTTAAACTAACTTCTGCACAAAAGTTATATCTATGTGGTTATATCGAAATAAAGATGTTTGAAGAGAAGCATAAGAATGGTGGAAAGTCGTTCAGATAGGGTTGTAGCTTCGATCGATGGTAACTGGAAGCAAAATAAATAGACGAGGTATACGATGCATTCGACGACGAAAATCAACACAAGGCACACTACAATAAAGACACATAATTTCGCGATATCAACACAAAGCGTCCAACAACCATTATTACCTCCATATACCTGAAATGATTTCGATCAGCCGACTTATCACTTTCAACTTTAAACAATTACATTCAAGACCGAACCTATATCGCTAAGAAATGCAATCAATCTCACATTAGCTTGACGCTTATGAAGTGGTACATATCTGTGAGTTAGCATTTTCAAATACTACTTCATTTTTATTTGTCTCTATATTAGCTTCCTGTTCTGCCGGGATTCTGGATCTGCCGATCCACTCTAAACCGAGACATCCATAAATTTTCTTCTATGGAACAAAAGCTGCTCCAATTACGTCCCATGGGAAATTATTTTCACTTTTTAACTCTCTAATTTACTCCTAATATTCTATCTTATGTTTGTCTGTTTTTCTTTATCGGCATATAAGAAAAAGAAATTAGACATAACCTGGCAACATTTGCACTGCGCAGATTCATTGAGGTGATGATGATTAAGCGAGTGTACTTCTGGATTAGTGCCGAAAATAACAACACTAGCCAAATCGTCACGTAACGAAACAATCGATGTAGGCCGTAGCGATCCGCTTGCATTGTTTCCTAAGGAGGCGAATCGGGCGATCGACACTTTCGAGGTGTTATCCTGCATTTCGTCGCCATCCATATACCAATACACTGCACACGTCTAGTTCGTTTCCGTCCGATATTCGACTAATGCACTCAAAAAATATTTTCTGCACAGCAAATGCAATAGTGCAATTTTTTTATTCACAGTGCAGTGAATTGAATTTGTATGAACATATTTAATATGAGCAATATAAATGGCTTTCGTTCACACTTTGCCGTTCACCAGCGAAAAACTTGTTAAGTGGTATTAAATTGCAAACACCGAATATCGATAATAGAGACTTACAACTATAGAAGTGAATGGATAATGATTTTTGCATATTTAGAGAGTAAAAAAAAAAACAATAGGAACATCAAAAAATTTTTCATTATCTATATATCGTTTATGTTTTGCAAAGAATTTTTCAATACCGCTTAAAAATATTTGAAAACTAATATAGTTATGGAAATGTGAAAATTTCCGACTCTTATCGCACACCATCACATTATTTCATCTAGCAGTATTATGCAAATCCGAATACGGGCTATACGGAATGAATAAGCAAAATGTGGGTTGCAATTACAAGCATCGATTGCAAGAAAATGCTTCTATTAAATGCGTATGTTCATGTATCGTTCAATTTATGGCTAAAGAAAGGAGGTGAAATCGATGTGAGAAGTGGGGGAGATAATCGTTTGTGTCCATTCGAAGAAGATACTCCTTAAAAAAATGGCTTGTTCAATTTTTTTCAATCCATAGCTTTGGCACAAATAATGATTTATAAAGCAGTAATAAATTACTATTACTTTACTATTATTACCATTACTTTACTATCAAAATTTGAGTGCATATTTCGAGCAATCTGTGGAATATAATATTGCAAATACAGTAATATCCATAAAAGAGATACATTAAAAGTAAAGGAAATTAATCGAAATATTTGTGCAGTTTAGCAATCGAAAACACAATTGAGGAAGGAAACCCATCGCAACCCATCACAATCAAATGGATTTGCGCATTTGCCCTGGAGATGCGATTGCTGATGCATTTTCTTTAGCTGCGCCTCTCTTATCCGTTGCTCACTTCATTGCCTAACATAGGCCATCAAAAAACGTTTCAAAATTTTAGAGAAACCATCAAAAATTGGATTCCCAATTGACAGCCGACTTCCTCTATTTAGTTTTCGCAAATAAAACTTAAAAGAACGTGATGGTAATATGTCATAAGAGTTGGAGAAATAGTTATACGTATAGAAACAACGAAACACTTGAAGGCAATTTAAATGAGATTAGACAATCGTTTCATTGAAATAAAATTTTAATTTAAAACATTTTGCGATGCGTATTTCTAGTAGATTAAATCTAGCTGCAAATATCGTTAGAATCCGACGGCCATAAATTGTTTAGACTTGAATCAACGTACACGCATATTATTCTATGCAATACGCTTCAACAATCAAATCTATCAACGACGATTCTCTAGATTGGAATCCAATAATTTATGGATTCCACATCGAAATAAAATCTCTCAAGTGTTGAAAACAAAAAAAAAATTGAAATGAACAAGAAAATTTTAAGATAGACGATGGAAATATGAAAAGAAATAACGAAATTATTTTCGTCGTTAGTTCTTCGCTTGATACTGATCAAAATTCATTTTGTTACGTATTATAATTACAAGATGGCGGTGTTTGTTTTTGTTTTTTTTTTGTTGTTGTTGAAAACGATGCAAATATATTTAATTGAAATGTGGGTCGATCGTTTCGCGTAATAATATCACGTTGATCGATATTAAAGTAATATTTTTATCGACTTAATTGAAAAAAGAAATATTTTTTATAGACGTTCAACTAGGAAAGCGTGTTATGGAATATTTGTTGAGGAATACTCAAACTAATTACTAATTTCACCAATAATCCACTAGAACAATTTAAGCAACACATAGATCCTCCTCGATGAAGCGATTCCTTTGAAATTTAGGAGTGATATACTATAAACATAGATAGTATTAATGCCACATTACTTTCGAAAATAATAAAAGCTTCATATGCGATAACGTTTCTCCATAAAAGTGTTTAGAATGTTTGTCACGACCCTTAAGAGTTCCCGAACTTTGTACTAATTTTATCGTTCCGCTATCAACGATGACTATAATTGAAAAAGTTCAGGTACCACAACACTTTCAATTGTTGACCTCCAGCTAAAAAAAAAAGACCGAACTTTTGCTCGAAAAGTAAGTCGAATAATTTATACGAGATGCACGGTACGATAAATATAGGACAATAGCTTTCATGTGATTTTTTGAGGTTTTTTTTATTATTGATCTTTGATTATGACTTGAAATATCGATCAATATTTGCATAGTAGAATGCCGTATTTTCAGTTTTATTTCGTCGAGTGATTTGAAAAAAAAGCGATTCGATTTTATTCGCTTAGAGATTGATTTATTTTGTTTAGAAATAACTGTTCGAATGAATTTGTTGTTTGTTAAAATATCTCATTAATCAGTATAATAGTTTTATTGAGATTGGATTAAGCTAATATTATTGAATATTGTGTATCAACGATAAATTAGCATAACGATAAATGGATTGATAACGATAAAGTGGATTGATAACGATAAAATGGATTGATAAGGATAAAATGGATTGATAAGGATAAAATGGATTGATAAGGATAAAATGGATTGATAACGATAAAATGGATTGATAAGGATAAAATGGATTGATAACGATAAAATGGATTGATAACGATAAAATGGATTGATAAGGATAAAATGGATTGATAACGATAAAATGGATTGATAACGATAAAGTGGATTAATTGCGTCAATTATTGTGAATATTTTCTTCAAAAGAAAACAATTTGAAAAATATTTTAATCTTTCTATAAAAATTGTGAATATCTTTCAAAATTTTTTTTGACATTCTTATCAAATATTATTGAGATAATCGATTCGAAGGAAATAAATTCGATATTACCGAATCAATAAATAAAATCAAAATTTATAATTTGTTGAAAAAAGGCGGAAATTGTTTGGCATACATCACGAACACGTTTCTGTAATATTTGCATATTAATTCCATGCGAAGAGTATCGCATTCTCTCCATCACACTCCTCATATGATATATCGTCCCCCTAAGCAAGCCTGTTGGAAATTTTTTGTCCTCTTTAGGTAGCTCTTCCCAACGGGTATAAAGAAACAGTGGGCATTAATTTGTACAAACCTACAAAAGTAACTCCATTTCTAATGATAGAAAATCCCTCAAAAATAAAAAAAACTTGAGAGCATTTTTTAAAATTATTGACAACTCATTTTCACGATCCATTCTTCCGGCTCATCCCAGAGAATTGCACTCGAAACGTCCCCCAAATTTCACATCGTTTCATCGATGCAACGTTACGAAACATTGCGATGTGTGTCTTCTTTTCAAGCAAAAGACGAAATGCTCTCATATACACGATCGATTTTGTACGATGTATGGAGAGCATTTTAGTTAGTTCTTTTCTCGAGAATGGAAAATTGCGGCAAATTGTCTATTTCTCTCTCAATTAGCTATTATTTAATTTCATTATTTTGCATTATTCGTTCATTGCATTGCATCAGTTTTTTTTGAATCATATGGGGATAACTTCGTTCGTATAGATGGATCGATGAAATAAACAAATCAAAAGCATGACGATAAGATGCGTTATCTGGAAAAAAAAATTATTTCTTTACTTGCGAGATGTGATTTTTGTGTTGCCTATTGCATTTAAGATCGTATATAAGAAAGTAATGGAAGTGTTATCTATGTTTCGAATACAACGCAACAAGTATCGATCGATGTTCTTGATCAACAAAGCACTCTTGATCAACAACGTGTTCCAACAAAGTACATCATATGTTCCGATCACGTGAATTTCACCTCTCAAATCTCCTGTATTTTAGCATTTGTCATTTAGTATTTTGTACTTTTCCGTTCTGAATACGTCTCATCGATAGTTTATATTCAGATGGTCAATGATCATCTCGTGATAACAGAAAAAAAAAATCTACCATAATTTAAATGATTGTAGCAGCAATCCAGTCCATCGATTCGAGTGGATTTCCGCTTATTCAGCTGGCAGGTAATGCGCCATCGAGTCTATGCTGTCAGTCAGCTTAGTCTATAGATGAAGAGATATGCACTCTATGTGGTGGAATCGCTCTCTCAACGTTCACGCATAAAATAAATAAAACTATGAGTGTAAAGTAGTGCGTTGTTTCATTTCTCTCGCTTCGTCCGGATAGCATCGTAGCATCGACGACAATAAAATAATAAATGGAAAACAAAAAATGTGTCAGAGGCAATATTATGTTTCAAAAGAAATGATTCAACTGTTGCAGTCGATACTACCACACAATCGAACTCAACGGAATCAGACCCATTCGGTTGTGTTCCCACAACCAATTCGATCACATCCTCTAATCGATACAACGAAATGGCATATTTGCGGTGTTGTTTGTAATTTGTCAGCAATATGATGCACTATAATTCCTCTCGCTTTTCATATTCCCTTCCGCTTTCAGATTGCGCCTAAGCATTGATCCCAACCTGTCTTCGACTGATCAACAGCAAACTCAACCCGAATTGAAGTTGGCAAACCCCAACTTCAAGTGTCAATGGGCACACTAAGGGAATACCTATATAGATGAGAGAAACGTGTCACCTTTCGGGTACCCATTTTATGCAAATAAATAAACGGCAACTCAGTTATTTATTTACTACAAATCATGTACATATAGTATATACAGAAGCTGCTAAAAACATGCGCAAAAATTAACACCATTTTTTTTTTGAGTATCACTTATAGGGTAGGGGAGGTAATCTTAAAGGAAGCCGAAAGCTGGTTGGCTCGTATATACAATGTAGAGAAATCCATCTTGATCTGCCTCCTGCTGATAGAGTTGGCTCATGCTCATACTGTTCGATACCATGGATTTTTCGTTGACTAGAAGGAAGAACGCCTGGTCAGGATGCAATTGCAGTCGCCTGTAAAAGAGTAAAATTTTGTCCACAATCCACTACCGATTTATCAACGATATAAGTCATTCGAGTAATTCCCTTTGCATCGATGCATAAATGTATGCAATAAAATTTGCATATTCTCGGAATTTACCGTTCAAATATACAACAAACTTTATTCTTAATATTAAGATCGACAGATGAATATGCTTCAAAAATATGTGAGTGATTGAGAGCATTAACAGTAACAAGTGTGAGCATTCGAATACGCAGTTCGATTACATTCGCAGTCCGTTCTCACTGTCTGCGGCGATCGGTAGACTCATGCTAGTAGCAGATGTCCTCTCTTCTCCTATCTTCCTTGAATCCCATTCTGTGGACATGAAAGGCGAATCCATATCATGCATCCTCTTATCTGGTTTAGCAATAAACTATTGGTTGTTGTGATCAGTTAATAAATGTCCCCCCACATTTCATCGTCAGCATGAACATAGTCGGTTAGCTGACGAGGCAACAACGCGATCCCCTCGAATAAGCAAGCAATAAGCAGATACAGAACGAATCGATGAGACAAAGGGACACACTGAGAGAATATTAGACGGCAAACATTTCTCATGTAGAAGAAAATAGCAGAGAGAGGGATAGCGTTGAATTAAACATATTGCTTGGAGAGAGAAGAACACAACAAAAAAAAAAAAAAAGAACGACAACTTACAAGCAAAAGCGTCGAATTGAAAGCAACATCATGAACAAGTACAGCCATAAAATGCTACTCAATTTCATAAGAAGTGAGACAGTTTTATTCTTCGCAGTCATGAACGTCTTCCTTTAACGGTTGTAATACCTATAGTTAGCAATAAGCATATAACGCAAATAATAGCAATTGAATGCGATACAAAAATTTGCACTTATTCACGAACAACGTTTATTACCTCTGTTTTGATTTCCTTATTCAATTTTATTTTCGAAAATATCGCATTCAAATTTAGTGTTGATTTGTTTAGTGAATCATCCACATGCGTTAATGCTAACTTCACAAAAAGCAGCAAGCATATCGATAGTGCCAACTCAGATAATCACAAAACAACTCTTCTATTGGTAAGCTTATTTTATAGCCGTTTTGATGATGACAACTCAACGATGACAACGCTCTCCCAAAACGGTAGTGTTTCATCTTCTTAGCTGTGATGCTAATCACGAGAACATATGACAACAACAGCTAAAATAGAGTCTGCCGATGCATTCACTTACAATTTAATAACCCCATAGAATTATGGCATTAGGATTAGGATTGTCATCGAAAAATATGCACGTCACCAATGCAGTTCACCTCAACGAAACACCTTCTTATGAACGTGTCAAGCCCTTTTTATCAAATTTTAGCCCAGAAGAACTACAATCCTTAAACGGCTTGTTTACATCGTATCAATTAAAAACTTGTTCTCCGCAAGGCAATACTATGCGAGAGAGAGATGGCGTCTTCATGAATGATGGAACAACAATCCCATCTAAAAAAATCTTTGAGAAGCTTAATTTTCCCATATTAATTCACTAAAAAATCACTCAGCTCAATGCGATCAACCTAACCTAGCATTCCCTTTCTCTTGTTCAAGGATTGACTCCTATTTAACAGCGAAATTGCAATGGAAATATTAAATATTATACAAATAAAGATGTGAATAAATAAAAAAGTTACCTGCGGACAATTTGCATGAGTTCAGCGACGGTGATATGATCCGGGACGAGGAATTTACATCTGTCTAGCAGTGGCAAATATTTCTCTCCTTCGAACCGTTCGATCACCACGGGGATCTTATTCGGTTGTTGTTTTTTGATCTCAGTGACATCCTTAACGCGTGCCGCTATAAAGCAAACAAAACTATGATGTTTTCTCGATCGTAATTATACACTCCACAACTAGTGAAGATGATAAGCAAAAATATGAGTCGACGGCAGAATATGAATCGACGGCAGAAGCGCTCATCGACAAGTCTTTTTAGCTATTAGGCAAACGCTTTCCTTTCCAATTTCGGTAAGGACATCGGATCCTTTTTTGAACCTCTTTCCTTTCGATATGGGTAACCAGTTTGATCAGAAACCACATGAAGATAAGATGAATCGATCTCAGCTCAATTCGGGGAGCATGGCTTTAACTTTGGTTCGTATGGTTATAGGATTAAGCCGATCCTTATTTCAACTGGATTGGGTTCAATCATGACCAACAGATATCAGCCTATTCTATGTGAAAATTTCTACTGCGTTAGACAGTATTGCAAATGTTCTGAAAATAATCTTTTCCTTAGCAAATATCATTTTCTACTACATAACGATAAAATTGTTGTGGCAGCGTATTCCATTAAGGATTCGAATGGCCTTTATCAGTATCGTGCATCTGATTGGAAGAGAGGAAAGCAAGAAGCCTCTAAGGTCAAATTTTGGGAAATAAAAAAAATGCATCAATGTTTCGGTCGATAAATCCATCATCCTCTTGCAATATTTGCATATTTTGCACTATGGTAATTTCAGGCTGAATGAGTTTGAATTTAGGCCGTATTGCGGAACGATGTTTATAAGGCGCTTGCTGAAAACTTCATTTCATGCACTCAACAGCAGCAATATAAAGAAAGTTGCAACGATTAACAAACAAATATTTTAGATGATTGGGGATAGAAGATGGGAGATTGGTGGATAAACATTCAGGAAAAGATTTCTTTGATGTTGATAGCGGATATGATGGAACACTAAAAGGTTTGTGTTTTTCCAATACAATAATACAAGACAATAATACCGATGTGGAAAAAATTATAAAAACTGCAGATGGATAGATGAAAGTCCACCGAATGCAATTTGTTACATTCGATGGTTGTTGTTGCAAGAAAGCAATTACAGCACAACGATAAGTGCATAGGTGCTAATGATGCACTCAGCGATCATTACAACGTTGATCATTGCTCTAATATACCCTCCGGGTAAGTCGATTAAATGAAATAAATCGTTGTCCCAAAAAGCCATAAATTTCATTGCCATCGCTATGCTTTTGATGTATTTTATGCGAATAAAACATATGCACCAATCCATATCGTCATAAAATTATGGAATATATTTAAACAAAAGAATGGAAGTATTTTTTTGTGATTGTTGGAGTTGTTTTTTTTTGTTCAGGATAATATGCGCATCCTTGAAAATACTTATATAGTTTGACTAATTTCACAAATAGAATTTTCTAATAGTAAGGCAGAAGATAAAATGATGAAAGAAATTTCGAGAAAACAAACAATGTCCTTCATTGGTTTATTTTTCAATGAAAGCAGGTTATAAATATTAATCTCCAGGCTAATATGGGATGTTTTTGATAGTCAATTTCCTATGAGTGCAATTTAGAACTAGTTGCATCGCTTAAAGTTTATACTTGAGAATATATGGGTACATTTCGAGGGGAAGCAATGGTTTATATAAGCGTACGGAGTGAATGCCGATGCAATGGGATGGTCATATGACCGACTTGTCGTCGGTACTTCATTCAATGGCTTTTTTATAAATAAAATAATAAAATAGTATGCTTTATAAATGTAAATTTGCAAAGCGTATTATAATGTGCCCCCTTTTTATATGTGGACGTTGGTTTATTTCCTTATTTCTTAAATTTACCTCAAGAATGACCAAAGGTTAGCTGGATTTGCGGATATTGTTCATCGCAGATTTATTAGCAATTATAGTTGTCAAAAATTTTGCATTCATTATACGATCGATGAAGTTACATTCCACGTTTGTCGAATCAAAACGAAGCAATTCTTTCGTAAATTTAAACGAATAGAAAAATTGACTTAGTGGATGTGCTATCCTGAATATTTCACTATTTACTGGTAAGCCTCAAAAAGCGCAAATTGTGCCAACATGCCTATTCGATTTGTTTTATATCAATTCGAACAAGTCAATCAAAACCGATAGGTAGTACACTATTCATGACAGTGTTTTTAATTGACAGAAATCATGTCTGGGATAAACTTTCTACGTGTTTTGATGTGAACGAAGAGCTTCAATTTCGATATGTTTGGTTTTCAAAAAAAAAGAGATCGGTGGAGGCAGGTGCATCGAATATTTGCATACAACACAAGTATGAGCTATGAGTGACCATGATAGGCTATAAATGACCATAATAGCCAATAATAAGAAATGATGACATATCTGAGAGTAGCTTACCAAAAGGTCGGCGTTCCTTGAACGTTGGCACATAGCCGCTCAGCGACATGGCACGTTCTCAGTTCAGATTTAATTAAGAACGATGCAACACCTTGATGAGTTAAATGAATTCGATTTGTGAAATGATCGTCGAATATTTAAATAACGCTTACTGCTTTAAATGCAGTCGATAAAGCACACTCGACCAGCGAGTCACTTCCAAATAGAACACACACAAACACTACTAAACGTATCCACTCCACAACGCTCAGCTGACCGATCGCTTCGCACATACGCACATGACATTCACGTGAGTACAGTAATGCAAGCTCTATTGATTATCGTTTCGAGATCAAGCATCCACTATAAATATAACATTACAGCGCTGAGGAAAAAACTTGGTGAGATTAGTTGCTAGAAGGCTTAAAGTGTCGGGAACTTGAAAAGCTCATAGTGAAATTCATTTCAAAGTTTGCAAATCTCATAAGTAGCCATAGCTAACTAATTATTGTCGACGAATCTATGCCTTCTATATTACCTCATTTATTTGTTTAATTACAATTTGCCCGGTCGGTCACTCGTTTAATTATCACATCAGCAGATAAGAGTAATCATATCTTTGTCAATACTTCTCATTTTCGATCAATCAATAAATTTTGAGGTTTTTATTCCAAACGTTCAAAAAAAAAAGAAATAAAATGGAAAAGAAATTTGCATAGGCATTCGTAAATAAACAACTGTGAAATACTCCTCCCCATAGATTATTATAGCAGTGTGGTATGAGGTTTTCATGTAATAATTCTTAGTCATTCTCAACTTATTGTCCAGAATTGACATCTTCGACGAGAAGGTACCCCCCTTAAGTTCAATTAAATAGCCGATGGGTTGATGCTGACAATTTAGCTTGAGAACGAACAGTGGAATTTCTATGACCTTGATTCGATTCATGTCTTTTGTACTTTAACCATTTGTCGATGACAGGATGGAATAAAGTGTACCGACTTATCTGTCACCAAATTTTTAATTCTATTGAATTTTTTAAAATACAAATGCACTTTTTAGTGACACATCGAGGTACCATTCGATGGCATGATATTATAGTGATTGATTTTTTTTTTTTTTTTGTTTAATTCACTTACAAAAGAGTGGAATGAATATTGTGAAAATAATTTTTTGAGCGCCTAACGGGGCAATACTATTAAAATACATGAATATCTTGTTGTTAAATTATAATCTTTTCAATGAATATCTCATATGAGGCATAGAAGAAATTAGCTGATACGGAAATATTTAGATGCTTGGAGTGAAATGATTCCTTAAGTGATTTTGATATCGATAAATTGCTTATCACCAGGTAACTAATTAAACACCTCTCACCCGCTTGTCTATCATTCAATATTATAATTAATAATTGCTGGATTATTCATGAAAAGTGCTATCAATGCTTTATAGGTTACTTTTCGATCACTTATTTGAGAATAGATTCTAATATTTATTGTTTGTATCATTCAATAATGCCGCATATGAAGAATATTTATTGCTGATGGTCGAGTCTTCAAGTGAGAAAGACACAGAAATAACCAAAGGGAATATAAAAGAGGGGATAAAGGGATAAACGAGGCGTATCTCATGCGTATTTATGACCCCATCCGAAAAAGCCATTGCTTATCGTTATGGAATTGATGTGTTATTCCATCCAAACATCAACGTCAATTGATTCCTTGTTAACGTAAATATATTCGTTCATCCCCATCCACAATTCATGTGCTGTCGTGTTTTGCATATATGAATTTGAATAGCATTTCCAAATGGTCACCTCATTTGCATATTCATCATCAATGGTCATTTGTTAATTTCCCATATTATTGCTCCAAATAAAAAATTTGCATATGGTAATTTTTACGAAAAATTCAAATGTTTTGTGAATTTGAATTTATTATTTTACATCAAATACAAAAAAAAACCTCGGAAAATCGTTTAGAATTTAATGAGTCGGAATTTATTTTGACTTATGAACTCATTCCATTGAGATCATCGATTTTATTTATTCAGTTTCACGACGATTAGATAATTGTAGCCTAACAGAATGTTATTTATTGCAGTAATATTTCTAATAAACTATAAATCGACTTTTTCTAAGTGCTTCAATTGAATTCTCTCTCTTTCAAATGACAATTGTAATCTCGTAGTTTCAAGTGAAGATAGTGCAATGAATTTCATTTTATTATCTTTCAAATCATAACCTAATCTTACGAAAACTCACTTTTCGCAATGCAATACCATAGGAATAAAGTACACTTTTACAAACATTGAATATATTTGAAACCATTGATTGATTATTTTTTGGTGAAATTCATCGGCGAAACCATTTTTCATCAATGATATTATCGATGATTTAATTCTTTTATTATGTATGTTTAGTAATATAACAACCGCTTAATAAATATTCTAATTTCAAAAATTTCAAAAATTCTCTACACGAATGTCGAAAGTAAACATTTAAATTTAGTCGAAGAATAATATGGAAATTCAATTCAAAAATTATACTCCATTAAATTTGTTGTCAAAGGAGTTTAAATGCAGAAATTCAATGAAAAATTTAATATTTTTATTTATTTATTTTTTCGCATAAGAAATTATTTATTTCCCATTTGATTTAATGAATTTTTGCATATTTCATCGTGATTTTCTTTTAATTTATTCGAAATGTTTTATTAAATGTTACAAATTGAAGAAGCAGTTGGCTTCTAAGATAAGTTCTCCACTTAAAGGGTGCGCAGCAAATGGCAATAAATCGTCGGAAATTGCAGCAGCTTAATTCAGAAGACACATAGAGAGAGCAATTGCCAGCTGAGGAAGCTGCAAGCCATTGCCAACGGCTGGCATTACGCTTCCGCCACTAATCGATCGTTGAGTTAGCCGTACACAAAGCTCGTCTATTATGTCTATCTTGCTCTAAGTTTGCAGATTGATTTCTCTTTGCTTGTTCGTCTTCAGAATATTTTTGCATCTTTGCACGATTCCTGTCGGATTCTGAAGGTGTGCTGAGATTCTATTCGGAGGATTGTAGCCACAATTCGGCACTGCAACGTTTCCATTCCTTCTCTAATGTGATCGCCTTTTTTTTACGATGCAACGATCACATCATTCACCACCGAAAGAATACGGCGAATCGATCGAATTTGATGGAGATGAAGAAGATTGGCGTCTTAAATATAGATCTGCGTTCACATATGCTGATTATAACGATCTGGATAATATGGGATATGAAGCGCCTAAACGATATCCACAATATGTAATATTTTTATCTCTTTGAAATAATATAAATTAGATTTAAAAAAAAAAATGAGGGGAATTGCTTCAGCAATGATGATATCCAATATATTCAGATAGCGTGCAGATGGCTAGAGTTTGTGAGCAGAAATGGGAGTGTCATCGACGTAAAGCCCATTTGTACTAATCGAGTCTTTTGCTGCTCACTTTTGCCTTTTAATTCTCTTCTTAAGCGAAACTATTTTGCCAATTCCACATGGAATACTAGTGTGCTAGGTTAGTAAGTCCAGGTTGAATCCGGTCCTATCCTGAATCACGACCGATATTTTAATTGAGACCTTAGTTTAACTCACAACTTAGTCAGCCACGATTCGAACGACGATCTCGATTGTGAAAAGGATGATACTGGATTGATCTCTTTTTAAGGCTGCTTGTGCAGATAAAACCCTATGTGATTTCAAAAATCCTTAAGATTCCTCTAGGCGGATATCAAATGCTCACACAATCGGCGTGAATATATGTTTGGACTAGCATAACGATACGATTATCACTGTGATATGTGTAATTTCAGATGGGTGCACGTTATCAACGATTTACCTATTCGAGTATTGGTAGCGCTATGCCCGATTCGAATCCTCCACCATTTCATACGACGGCGGTCGAGGGTGTCTTTGTGGCACTTTCGTTCTTTCTCTTCCTTCTCACGCTTCCACTCTCTTTACTTTTCTCACTAAAGGTATTTTTTTATTTTTAGTATGAATTTTTCGAAAAGGTTATATTGTTGAAATAAAAATTGTTGACTTTGAAAAAAAGCATAAAATTTTCAGTGTTGAAATCATAAATAAAAATGATTAAAAAAAACAAAAAAAAACGCAGCTGTTCATGGTGCTAACTTTATTCCTCATTGCCATTCCTGCATCTTCCTCACTGTTGTTCACTATTTTCTCATATTTGTGGGATATTACCTCTGCGCTGCTAAAATATAATCTTTTTCGATGGGTTCTAATCGTTTGTAAACGATGGATGCGATGTGTCAAAAGGCCAACATTTACCTATGGATTTATAATTATTAGCTGTTACGAGCGCTTGTACAGTCAATGGATTTGCAAAAAGCACATAGACACCTAGTAGCATCAATGCGCTTTCCCATTCGCTTTTAGTTTTTACTTCAATAGAGCATATAGAACAGAAAAAAAATATATAAGAGGTTTGAGGTGTAATGATACAAATACAGTATAAGTATATAATTATACTGTTATAGTTTGTGGGCGATTTTGAGAGACTCGTCGTTCTTCGCCTTGGACGAGCTCAAAAAACACGAGGTCCTGGTGCGACTGTGGTATTGCCTTGTATTGATACATGCACAAAGGTTGACCTCAGGGTGAACGCATTCAATGTTCCACCGATGCAGATCATAACCGTCGACAGAGGACTCGTCGAACTTGGCGCTACTGTCTTCCTACAGGTTTCAACAAATTATATTCCTGTTTCATTACTTACCCATTTCAATAATCAATAAATCTCGAAAGGAATAGAGTTGATTAACGTTCTTATCGGATGTTGATAAACTGGAGAATCACTTGATTGGCATTTATCGAATGTCTAACTGCATAGTTGTAGAGCTACCTTAATTGCGAGATTTTCTTTAAAGAGAAAATGATAATAATAATAATAATAATAATAATAATAATAATAATAATAATAATAATAATAATAATTTTTATTTAAAAAATAGAGAAAGCAAAGAAAACGAAAATGAGTGCAATTATTAGCAGTTATCAAAAATGTTTCAATAGAGGACAAGTGCTATTGTATGCATAATAAACAACGATCTTTATTAATGAGTGGGATAAATAGGTGATGTAATGTGATAGATAAATGCATGGCTAACGAAGATGACTTCTTTCACAAACATCTTTGCCTAAAGCCATACTTCGGCCCTCTTTTTTTTTTGCAATTTGTCAAAGAATTCTTTGCGTCGCCATTTCGAGTCATCAATTTAATCAGTATTTCTAAATGCGCATTTATCCTCGTTTTAAGGAATAGCCCTTCAAAAATTCCACAATTATAGCGCTTATTCGAGTTGCAATGAATTGTAGATTGTAAAGTTATAACTTCTTGGTTGTAATTCATTGTAACGTCTAGTATTGTTGACGACTTCCAGAATAAAGGCTAAATAATAAAAGAAACTATTTTATGTAATTATGCAAAATACCAATACAGTGGAAAGGAGAGATTCAAAGGCGGGATGAGAAAGCCAGCAATTGCCAGCGATACAGCAACGATGTAACCTCTCTCCGTCTCTCCATATAATTCAAGTGAAAAGGCTGCCGCAAATCGAATGAAATTCACCGATTAGTAGCCAAGATCAGTCAACAACTCTAGGTTTATTGCCAAAAACCAGCCTTATTCTTGATCTTATTGTTGCAATAACCAGCGAAATTTATCTTCAAACTACTGTCACAAAACCTACCCTATAGGTATCCTGTGGGATAGCGGATGTTGGCTGTGAAAAATGACCTCTTGAGCTATTGAAAGTTCGCTATTAGTAGCCTTGTAATGTAACTGAGGATGTTGAAGTAGGGAAAACGGGGAGGGACTTCAGGGACTTATCCATGCATGAAGATAAAGCCGAAGTTCTCGCTTCCTCTTTGGGGAGGGGAAGGTAATTGCGCAGGAGAGGATAAGGCACTGCAGAGAGGGGTCTCCAATGAACTCCCCTCATGGCCATTCATCGTTCTCGATATGCCAGTAATGCTATAGAATAAGCAATTCGGATCACTAAGGATATCTTCCAGATAAAGGATGCATTAGCAGCAGTATGCGCTGTACGAGAACGCAATCAATCGACACGGACACTTGCCGTAGCCACTCTTCATAGGGTAGTCTGCAAACGACGTGTATGCGATATTGTTAGTGGTAATGCACGAAGGGAACTCGCTGGAATACTACAGGTTATTAATTAATATTCACCTTATTTTAGAGATAATCTTATGGTTGAATTGCATCGATGAAGAAAAGTTTGAAAATGAATAAGGGAATAGGAAATGCAGAATATGATGTAAAAAATTCAATTCGAAACGTATAAATCGTAACTCATCAAATGAGTAGATAATAAATTCTTTTATTTATTTCAATCATTTGGTTGTAGTGCAATCATGAATACGACTCAGATCTGTTTTAAAATGAATATTTTAAAGGATGAATTGGGCGAATTAACGATGTCATGGGGTGTACAGATCATCAAAGTTGAAGTATCGGAAGTGAAAGTAATAAAAGAAGGCGAAAATATGGCACTTGCTACGTTCAAAAATGTTAGTACCATTTATTATAACTTCATTTCTTTCTATCTTCTTAGAAGTCTACCATATTAGTAATGGATTACGGTGAGGAAAATTGTTGGAAAAGATATACCGTACTACCTTGAAGCGAACCTTTAATCTCTTTGCCTTTTCCGGTATGTAGAAGTTTTACTTTCTAAGGTACTACGGTATATTTGAGGTCATAAATATTATAAAACTAAGGTATGTAGGTGAAATAAAGACGATATATTGATGAACGATCAAGAAAAACAATAGTTGTTGAATGAGCTACAATGGTATATTTGTTATGCATTCATATTACTTACTCGAAACACTCGTATCGTATTCAAATCGGAAAGGATAAGTGAGTGGATTATAAAAGGAAACGAGATTAAACATATCCTCTAAGTGTTGAATTTCGTTTCATTGCAATTATGCAAATTAGCACGTTGTTTTCTTGTCATTCGACTTCGATATCTCCTCTCTGCTAACATTTTAATGAACGAAGCTTATTGCAATCAACATTTTTGCATCGAAATGCAACGTTCCGCAATAAAATCTCCTAAATAAACTTCAAATTTTAGCAGACGATATCCCTATTTCAAGTGTGAAACTTTATAGCATAGGCCTCTAAATCACCGACCGGATCGCACCGCAGATGGATACACAGATGGGAGCGTATAATAATAAGACTACATGCCCTGAGGCATATTGTTTATTTCAAATAAAATACTATTCCTTTGCAGCTATTTTCTTCAATTTTTCATTAATGGTTTAAGCTGAAAATTGCTTTTCTCATCTATGATGGGTATTGTTTTGCTTTTACAGATAATGAAATCAGAATTTGGCAATCAAGTATTGCATACGATTAGTACAACTGTACAGGAATTTATCGCTGAACAAGAGGAAAAACGTCGTGATCTGCATCAGCAGAATTCAACTACCGAAGACATCTCCCAGAATAGAGATACTAATATCAATGAATGCGATATCGATTTAGATGATCTATTGGGTACAGTCTCAATGGTTATCGATGAGAGACTTGTCTCACTCGTCGGACATATTTTCCAGGTTGATTCACAAGTTCTCGTTAATCTTTTATATTTTATGGGAGCAAATCAATGAATAGAGCTTAAAAATGGTGGCACTGTTAGACAGAGTTTACAACTAGTAAGCATTATGGGGTATATGACGAAAATTGCGAACAAATTTGACTCTTTTATCTAACTCCGTTTATAATCTAACGTATTTCATGCTAAAGGCCAATGTTGTGATATTCCATAATGTGGTGATGGATTGCAACATGCAGATTGCAACTACGAGGTGGCCCAAATAGATGATATTTTAGCATATTTATTGAAATATTTAATAGTGGGTAGCTGTGAATTATAGTTTTCAGTTTCACACTCAATTTTATGGAACATTGCATCATCTCGATGAGATCAACAAAGAATTACAGGTACAATGTGAGGGTGTCGGTAACTTCTACATTGATCTAAAGACGTCGTCAGGAAGTTGCAGTCGAGGACAACATCCGAATGCCGATGTGACTTTCTTTTTGGGACGTTCACTATTCGTCGATATTCTCAAGAAACGAATCTCACCTACACAAGCCTATATTTGTGGTGATCTAAAGATCATTGGACCTGTACATGCGGCAATGAAACTTACTTTCCTTGCTGATCGTATCAGTGAGCTTCTCTAATTTTTTAATTTTTTTTTTTCATTCCACATGGTGGAAATGATCTGCCTAAAAGAGAGTTATTGAATATGCATTCATTTGAAATTTCTTTGAAATTTTTGAATGCTAAAGATTTTAACCATAAGGGAATATGATGTATTTTCAATTGAATGAGATTTAAAGGAATTGCATAGAGAGATATTTTACAATGCTTTATCTAATCCCTCAATATCCTTAATTAGCGATAATAGAAATAATAATCGGAGGTTTTACGGGTAAATAGATCGTTTTTTTTTTTTTTTTTGAAGTAATCTTCAAATTTTTATATCTTATTTGAAGCTGATTATTTTTTTTTTCCCGTCCGAAATTATAGATTTCTATAAGAAAATTATTAAATTTAGAAAAATTTCTATCACTATTATGTCTAATTCATATCCAATTCATATAAATATCACCTCTACTATGTACAAGCATTGTTAGTTATCACGTATATAGAATATATACGCCATCTGTCTAGATTGAAACTCGATAAGGAAATCTTGCAGAGGTGGTGAATGAAAATAAAGCAACAATCATTTATGCTTTCCATTTTGTGTTTAATGATTAGGGGCTGTCACAAAACGACTGTCAATAATAAAGGCCAGCCGTTGAATTTTCAAGCATTCTGAACAAAAATCTTGTAATTAGAGTCTTTATTTCCTATATTTAATGACTGGGTATATAGAGGAGCTTCGATTTGAAAGAGATGAACACCATTTACGCACAATAATGAATCTCATATATAAGCTCATATTTGTTAGTTCATCTCAACGAATCGAAGTAATTCAAATGCACAAAGGAAATGAGTGATAAACCGGTCTGATAATGGTTCAAAATCCAGACGATGATTCCATAAATTCAAGGATAAACGTGTAGATTTGCAACTGTCTTAATGTAGATCGAATATCGACTCATTGATGTGATTTGTGAAATGCTTTATTTGTTATTGATTTTACTATTGAATTCAATGCTTCCACTATTTACATCATTTATATATGCAAATGATATATGTTTATTGCATTAAAATTATTTTGTTGTAAAATTTATAATTGAGAAATGACGTAACGCAAAGTAAGCTTTTTACATTTGGTAGATGAAGCTTTTAAGTGGGGATATCGAAGTGCTGAATGCATTGTCATTGCTTTTGCGAAGATCTGATCCAATTCACTGTACCTGAGATTAGCTATGGACTCTCATATAAGATCGACCAAAGCATAGCACTCGTTGGGTAAAGTGGAAAGGAGTTCTAATGTTTTTTTTTTTTTTTTTGCGAGAGATCATATAACATCCATTAAAGGTTTTATACAACTGCAGAAACGAATCGTCGTTTATAGTCGATTCCACAGTCTCAGTAGTTCTCTTTAAGACGACACCACCATAGATATTGGTTTATTTTATTTAGGGTTTAGATGTACCAGGAGCACTCATTTACTCGTTCTCAGGTTTAAAAGTACTATAAAGTTGGTAACAGTAACATAACACCTTTAATATGTTTCTAGATCAGGTACAAGCTGATACGGTACCGATCGTATACTTGGATGGGTTCGATATGAGTGGATCGAAGACATAAAATTTTGAAGGTGTCACATAAAACCTAGTATATTGATACGAATATCACTAGACACTTTCAAATGCTTAAAAATATGCTTTTTTTACTGTAAAGTAAAACATACTTTTTTCTTTGTTGTATCCTTGAAATACTCTTTAAAGACGCATTATACCAGTCGCATCCATTTCAATAAAATGTGATATAAACGGAAGTGACAAATTTTAAACGTTGTTGTGCCTTTAATTCTGAGTAAATTCAATGATGGTTTCATTGTGAAATGTTTCCAAACCTTCATCTACAAACAATTGATTCCGCTTAGTGCCTGGAAATGACCGTGGAAGCAGTCCTCTGAAAGCTCCCACTTTATATCTGATCGTTTATGCGAGCCCCATCAAGTGGTCGTCGAAGCACACAGCTTCTCGTTTATCGGCTGTTTGTTAAGAAAAACTAAACCTTGTTGATGAGGTGATCGCAAACACCTACATCGACAGACTTTCTTCACTTGCCTTCTTGCTCTTCCTCATAGCAATGTCTCCATTTACCGCACATATACAGACATCGGATTCTGAAGAACGATGGCAACAGCATCTGAATCCCTCATGCAATAATAAAGTTGGACGTCATCAATTCTAAGATCTTTAAGAACGTTGAGTTTAGAAGTTCATACGAGGAAAATAAACTTTAATATGGGCGCTGTGTTATGCGACTCATTTGGCTGGCTGCAATCCCCTGGATTCCCGTCCACGACTATCATTATGCAAACTTGGGAAGCTTCCGGAGCCGGAATGGAGAGGATATGATGAGGGGAGGTTCAGCCGGAATTGTTCACCTTAATCCTCCCAATCGCTCTCTGCTGACACCCTCCAAGCTTACTCATGCACAAAGCGAACATCTCACTTCCTAGTACGATGATTCATTCCGTGACAATCACTATGCTGATCGCAATGCTGTATTGCTGCTGCGTACCGATTCGTGTTTGCATTCGTCTGCAGTTCGCACATCCTAAGTGCCAGCCAGCTGGTTGGCAATTCTGCTTGAACGTTCACCTGCTCTTCGAAGGATTGAAATTTGCCATCGTCTTCTCGTTTACTTATGTGTCGTCAATCCAGTCTGGTTTCTTTTTCATAAATCGATGCGTTTTGCTGTGATTCAATGAGTGCGAAAATTGCTCGCCTATATTTCCGTTGGTTATTGTGGTTGAACGATGTTGATTTTGCACACGGAAGGAGAGAAGGAAAAATGGCCATGGCCACAAGCCTGACTGTGGCCTTGATTGAACCATGGGGATGAAGGATGTAGAGGAACTAGACTGAAACGGTAGCCTATAGTCCACTCATAAATGATAAAAGAGGCATACGATGGAGCGCTTGATACGATCACCTGCACACCTATTACCTTGTTGGTACCTCTTTTTAGATCATATCAGTCAGTCAGCGATTCTCATCGAATCGAAGGACTTGTCCACGTCGACTAAGTGATCTAGAAGGAAGTTGCGAGCGAATGTTGCATTATGGGAGTATCATGGTTAGTGTCTATTTAGCAACTATTCTCAATAATAGATGATGAGTCCGTTCGATGTTATAAGTTGGTTGCTTAGATTTGATACAATGAGTTATCGAAGGGTGCGAAACTCACATTCAGTGGATCTTTCGTTCGGTGATCCTAGCTAAGGTCGGAATCAATCTTTTTTGAATAGGCATTCCAGCGCATCAGTAGGGTTATCGATTAAAGATTCTATTGAAATTTTTTTTTTTCTGAATGCTTTTACTGTCATCCTCTCTTTATTGCCATTCATTTATGTTTTTTATCCCTTATATTTTTATCTCAATGGATTTTATGAACATTGGTATCCTTATCAAAAAAAAAATCAACGTTATAAAAATATTATTCAGCACCAAACAAATTTTTAAATCCCTTATAAATCGTAAGTCTTTAATTTTATGCAGCGATAAACGCTAAAATAGTACCAAAAATATTTTTCTGACCTCTGCCCGCACGATATCCTAATTTTTTAATTAAGTGCCTCAAATGTTGCCCGGAAGACATTTGAAGAACTGGTCTAGGACGCTGTGCATTGGAGCCGTAATTCAAGTTGCCCACCGAAGTAAGGTAAACCTCTCGTTGTATTAAAGTAAAGTAAAGTAAATGTTTTGAGGGTATTCGAATATGATCGAAGTGCAAAAAGCATTGAACGTGCAATCGAAGGTCAAGGTGCTGAACGTGTCGGTGTGTTCTCGGTCGATTCGACGCCCTACAAGCCGAGTGACAATGTACACGGTGCCATTAACCACGTGTTTATCCTCCATCATTCGCACTATCCTCATAGCACGTTCACTATTGGTTAGTGCATTTCATTTTTTTTTGACAGTTGCTTCAAAAAGGGAATATTTGCAATTTTCCTTGCAATATATAAGCACTTCTGGTGTCGTCGACGCTCTCAATGTGGGGAAACACCAACTGAAAGCAAGTCGCTTCAATTGCCTTTTTGATTTGGCTGTGTTGCTTAAAACCTACAAACCTACAAACGTTAAGCGGTGCACGAGATTGTCTCGTTGAAGTATCATTCATAACATCCTTAATTTTTGTTTTTTTATGTTTGTAATTTCCGCTTTCCGTTCGGAATGCGCTATCAATTTTGTTCTCAAAAAGGTTGACGATGTTGAATCTTTTAAAATTTATCATTTGTGTTTTATTAAAATTGCTCCTATAGGATTTTCTTTCTATAGTGATAAAATTTGATATTGAGATCATTCCTCATGTCTTTCTTTTTTAAAATTTTTTTCCACTATGATGAAACCTGAAATTTGAGAGATACCATAGCAACATGTATTCTGTTTACAGCCCCAACCGAGAGGCAAGTAAAAATGTGTCCTCGAGCAGTCTCGGATCGCGGATTCGACTTGATTCTATCGAAGCTTAGCTCCGGTTTGGTTCAAGATGTAGCGGGTAAATTCGAGGTATCTGGCTCGGAGTACGTGTTGAAGGATTTTATGATTCGGGTTGGCAATGCAACGATGGGAGTGGTTAGTAAAGGTTAACAAGCTGCTTTATACTCTCTGATGCTTGCATAGTTTGTGTGTGGGGAAGAGGATTCGACCCCAGATGAAATGAATGCAACTTGAGATGCATGTGTGCTTAAATTTGCATATTACACCTATTGCATATCCGATATTGCCTTTGCAAAATAGTACCGATTGAGAGGTTTGTGTTGCATATATCGTGCAAACTTCAACAAAATAATTATTGATTTAGTGGGTGATAAAGCTGTAATAAAGCAATTGGAGTCGATTTTTAGTTTATAGGATGCATAAAGATTTCGAGCAACTCTCTTATGCGGTATGTTGGATGCTGTTTTCTAAATTGAAAATCTACATAGATTTTCGAATATTTCAGATGTCTCCCAACCTCTCATTTATCACCTTTTTTTTAAATTTCGTTACTTAACGTCGATCTCATGCTTTGAAATTTGATAATGAATAGATTATAATGTTATAGGAGTGATAGTAGAGGTGGAATATGCAGCATCATGTGTAGCATCACAATGTATGGCAATGCTATTTGAATTGGTGGCAATGTTCTTCCCTGAGAGAGCCGATACTAGACCTCCTGTTCTGCAAAAGATTCAACCTGAACCATATAGTGCATTGGATACACTCAATCAATATCTCGATATCTTTCAAGGAATGCGTAAAAAGGCTTGATCGTTATTTCAACTTTTATCTTATTGCGTTGATCGATCCTATGCATGTAATTATAAAGGAATGCGTTTGCGTTGAAAATTTATTTATGCCCAATGTTGTATTATTTTTTTCCATTTATCGATTCAATGCAAAGAATTTCAAAAATTTAGGCATGTTTTATTTTTCTTTGATAAAGCACAATCATAGAGGGGCATCATGGATTTTTTTCGCCATCCATTAAGGTTCAGGTAATTCGCGGAGCTCATTTTTTGGCGTCGATCCATAATGATGTAACTGAATTGAAATATAGCTGAGCATATGCCTAAGCGAATATTTTGGTTGAATTTTAAAGATTATATTATTGTTTGCATTAGTTATCTGCAGTAATACTTCTAAATTTTTAATACTATAAGATGGGCTTTATATGAGAGCATATTTTATTTCTTTTTCAATTATTTTTTAAATTCTGAAAGGAAGGGAGGGGGGGGTGAAACTACGAGCTTTTCTTAGTACAAAGTTTTATTGCAGCTGTAGTCGTATAGTTCACTTCCGATGATTATTCATTGACGTTATTTGAACAACTGTGCTGAGTTCGTTGTTGAATATTGAGTGGTGGAAACAAAAAAAACTATTGTTTGGCAATATTTGTTCGACGTCACATTATGAGATGATGGGAGGTGTTTTTTTTTTCTTTGCGGAAATTTGAAGAGACACATTTATTGGGAAGATATGCACGTTCACGGATCGTCGAAGTGACGTATTTGTGCGTCGCCGCTCGTTTAGAAACTCATTTTTACTTTAATCTTTATGATTGCTTGCTTCGATTTTACTTCTTAATTCAATAAATATATTTCATGTTCCAATATATGAATATATCTGCTGATATTTGTCCGATGTTAGATTTTGCAGGAAAAAAAAGAGATTTTTTTTCTTATTTTTTTTTTTTTAGCCAATAATATTTTTTATTCGAAATGATTTCTATTGTTTACGCGTAATATTTCTACTCACTTTATTATTGCTATGAGATATTATTATTATTATTGAATATTTCTAGACAATTAGCTGTCTTAAATATAGATATGCTTCTTGATTATCTGCCCATATTTTATTTTCTTTGCTTTTCTCTCATTTTATATCGATCAAATTAGAAAGTTTTCACCTCTAAATACGTATCACTTCAATGACCCAAAATTGCAGCTAATTGCTTACAATCTTCGATCGTTATTTCTATCCTTCCTCTTATCTTTTCTCGTTTTAATATGTTTATTACATCAATGATATAAGCCTCAATATTCATTTATTATTGAATAATTTCGATTAGTTGTTTTTATGTTGAATTGTTTGTTTTGTTGCTTATTCTATTTAAATATTCCATGGAAAAAGGGGATTTAATGTTTAATCGATATATTCGTTCACTTTTCAAACGTTCATAATACTTAGCGGCCATGATTTAATCCTTCGGCTAGGAGGCCAATGACTCGCATGCTTTATCGATATTAATCTCTCAAGAAAAACATATCAATACGCTAAATTATGCTCGCTGATTGTGATGCTAATAAAAAGTTTTCATTTGAAGTAAAGAAATCAATTCAAATTCCGTTTTTATCGGAATATTTCTACTTGATTTTTATAGTCGTCGCATTGACCTTTCTGAACTCAAATTTGGTGCACACCTTTCTATCACATATACGGATGTTGGGGGAGGTGATTGCGATGGGGTTCAAATAGAGACACATCAATAAATGTATGTGAATTTTGCAAATGTTATCTATATTTGAGCCTGATTGTATGTGTCGTATTGTTGGTTCGTGTATGCGTATCGGGATGCTTCCTAGACTATTGAACGTATTGATACGTTGATAGACGTCATATCTGCTTGCAAGAACGTATTGCTACGATATCGTGTCTGTGTCGATGTCTGAGTGTCTGTTTGATTTTGCACGGTGCAGTGTTTACTTTGGAATAGCCTCTTGTACCGTATTTCAAGTTGGTTCGTCAAGTTCGAAAGGAACTTAAAACATTTGAAAGTATTAGAAAAAACCTGCATACATCTTACCACCTGTCCCTTCCCTTCCCTTCCCTTCCATATCTCCTCTTCCCTCCTTCTCTTTTTTTTCAGAAAGAACTTCGTTCTTCAAGCTACCCAACAAAAATTTCTACGTATTTTTGCAGCAGTGATCCTATCCAATAGCGTACTGCATGACAACACGTTGGATGTGTTCATCGTTGCGTTTGCCGACGGGTTTTTTTTTTTGCACAACGAGTTAACGTTCACTCAGTTCAGCTTATTGCCAACTATTTTGACAGCTGAATTTGCATATTTATTAAGGCTTCATCCAATGAGCATTCATTCAGTCGTCTGGTTATGCTGCATTATCGTATTCGATGAAGTGTCACTGATGAGATCATTGTGTAATATTTATGTGGAATATACTTCGATATAATTATTTAATTAATTCTAATGAAGTGATTATTTAGAAGTGATAATTTAACAGGCAACAAATGGAGGATCTATGGCCGCCGAGTGGTGGGCAAACATGGCGTCTGATAGCGCAAGCAGTCGACGACGGTCGAGTCGCTTTCAATCGGGCATGTGTACATCTTGAGCCTTGGCAAGTGGTGTCCTATACGTTGTCTGTGGCATTCCTCACGCTTTGGTTTCGACGTATCATGAAATCTGATCGACCGATCACTCAACGTATTCGAGCTGCTGTCAGTTCATTCTTTCATCTTTGAGATATAGTTTAAACCACTGGGTGATTGATTTCCCATACCGTATTTCAGGTTTTCCTACCAACTTAGATGGGCAAATAAAATAAATCTTGAAGATATTCAAAAAATTTGCACACGATACACATAGGTGAGATTTTTATTTTACACCTGCCAGGTAACGTAAAGGCGAATCTTTTGCCGATAATTTGTAGAGACGATGAGATGATATAAAATAAGGACTTTATTTTTGTTTTATGGGGCGCAAAGGCGCATATTATACCCTTTTTTATCGATCTGTTTTTTTATTTGTACAATTGCCAACTTGTTTTACACAAATATATCAATTCACACTTGTTCATTTCATGTCTAAGTGTTTTTAATTTCGTATGCTTCTTTATTTTGACTATTATTATGTGTGACAGATATCTTTTTTTTTGCTTATTATATTATATATGATAGTTTTAAAATTCACACTAAAGCTTTTCATCAGATTATATTGAAGTATCGAGATATATTTCATCGTTGCAAGGGAACAGGAGGGATAAGGGATTAATGGTACGTGGCAAAGTCGTTCATCCATTACGGCACTTCATTTATCTCAATTAAATCGCATCGTTTTCTCACGTGCAAATTTCAACGTGTCATGGAAAGGATGAAATATTTTATGAAAAAAAGAATTTCAATCTCTATAATCGAAATAGCCTTTTTTATATCGTAATAGGCTATTTTTCCGATGATTTCCATTCGGCCTTTATTGGTCATAATTGGTCATTTCATTGATCCCTTTATTAGTTCACTTCATTGTTCTACTTGCTTGTAAAGCCATTCATTAAGCTATCTAGTTGATTTAATTCAGATCTTCTCTGCAGTGAGGAATATTCCATGGGTTAAGGCTCAAATCAAAGAAGAGATGGAAAAAGCAAGAAAAGATTTGGAGGAGACGATCCATGAATCCGACAGGAAAAAGGTTTGTATTGATTAAATTTTGTAGATCTTTGTAGATCATCTCGTTGTAGTATTAGATAGTTGCGCAGAGGATATTCTTCGTTAGTCGATTTGTAATTTCAATGCCGTTGCTTAGATGCCCAAGTCATAAAGTGCTCGCCTAACTACCACACCCAACATGCAATAGTTTTAAACTTTTCTATGCAAATTCGCCGGGCAAATTATAGCGCGGGAATGTAAATATTATAGTGTTTCCTTTTCTTTTTGTTCCTACATTATTAAGAGAAGCTTTCATCCCGTCGTTTTTTCTCCCACCCCCATCAATCGCCATCCTTTATTCTCAAGGAAAGCGCTTAGCTCTAAAATGATGAATTTTATACATTGTCGTTTGTTTGATGCGTAATTATCCGCTCATATTTATTCTTATAAATTGCGGATCGATTGTTAAATTTCTTTGAAAGAAGTTTTCAAAAAATTTGCCTCATATCATCGTACATTTTTCCGTTTTCTTTTTTCATTATCTTATAGAAAGAAAGTTTAATTGTAATAAAGGAGCAACATCATAGTAACGCTGTAGTCGAGATTTGTTTATTGGCGTCAGCGAATTGATGAAAATTCTGCAAATAATTTAATGAGTTTTATAGGAGTTCTATAAATTCCTACCCGAACGTGGATTACCGCCGGATGCGATTCTCAGTGAGGCAGAATTGTATGAGGCGATGAGCGAATATACGTTCTATGATGGTCGAGTTTCCGGCGTGATGTATACCGATTATGATGAGGAACATCGTAAATTGCTTGAGAAGGTCACTTTCATTTACATGCAACTCGGCTGATTGGTGGCTAATGTTTATTGCGGTGGAATTCCACATAAGTCGAATGTCCCACGCAAAAAAAAAGAAACCTGCTTGAGAGGGCTTTTATTTCGACTTAGACGATATGTGCTTTTGCGTACAGAAAGCTGCGAAGCCTTCGAAGCCTTTCAAAGACATATGCTGAAAAAAAATATGCACAGTGGCTAAAGTATTAATTGCAGATATTCACGATGTTTGCCTACTCGAACCCGCTTCATCCAGATTTGTTTCCCGGATGCCGTAAAATGGAGGCCGAAATCGTACGTATCGTTTGCTCGCTTCTACACGGTGGTGCACCTTCATGTGGTACGGTTACGTCAGGCGGTACTGAAAGCATTATTCTCGCTTGTCTGGGTATTTCTTTATTGATAATTGTTCTTTTTTTGTTGTGTGTATCCACATCGGCATATCGCAAATATTGTTACATTAAAGTAACTTGTAAATGACCTGAATTCAGGATTTTCTTCTGGGAATGATCATCATTCGGTTGTTACCGCATGAAGGGCTTTGGGGGTAGACCTTTGATCTTAAATTACTGCATAAAAGCTGTTTGGCTGCTTCGTACCTAATGGCGCTTTTTTTAAGTGGCGCCGATCTGGGCATTGTGTGATTCGATACTTAATGGTTAGTTTCGACCAAGATTAATTATTTCAGTTTAATCAACAAGATGTTTATAGCGTACCGGAACAGAGCCTATGAGCGGGGAATTCGACGGCCAGAAATGATAGTGCCCATTACTGCGCATTCGGCTTTCGACAAAGCATCGCAACTACTGCATATCCGGATTCATCATGTACCCGTTGACAAGAATCAGAGAGCCGATGTGGGCGCAATGAAGCGAGCAATTAATAATGAAACATGCATGGCAAGCTTTGAAATCTTCGAATATCTTTAGTTTTTCTTTAACTGAAAGAGTTTTGTTGCATGTGCGGGGTTATGGAAACGAAGTGAGAGATGAGGTGACGCTTTCACGCAATTTCCGTTTAGATCCCATCGTTTCGATGAAAGCAGGGTTGTGTGTGATGAAGCGTTGAAAATTCGTTGCTTTTCTTTGTATATTACTGTGATTCGCAAGAGATTTGTTACACTTTTAGGTATAGTTAGAGGGGCGAAGTATATCGCAACATTGTGTTGTGTTATTTTTATTTATTTATTTATTTATTTATTTTTTTGTTAAAGTGAACAGGGTCAATTGAGCGTAGATTGTAGAGAGATAAGGTGCCGTTATGTTATGCTCCTAGCATATTATGTATTATTTCAAGCTTTATTTCCTTTTGAATTGGCTAAGTAATGCGCAACACGCTTCCTTATCAGAAGAGTTCATCCATTTTTATTCCAGCTGGTTGCCTCTGCTCCGAATTTCCCATCGGGAACTGTCGACAATATTGAAGCGATTTCCGAAGTATGTCTATTATTTTCTCTAAAACATATATAATATCAAAGACAGTATATACAAGTCATATGAACTGTATGTAAATGGGCATTTTGCAGGGATCAATGAGGCTCTAGGCTTGAGATGCTTCTATTTTACTCTACCCCTTCTTTCCCCCACTCTTTGCGCTTTTCGAATTGCAACAGCTTGAGGCTTCATCATTCATCCTTTGGTTGCTTACCGATTGTTATTTGTACTTTCATTTTTGTGAAAAGTTTTGCTTTGATCGATGCTTTTCCTTGGTTTTTATCGTTGCTGTGATTCCAACATAGAAAAGAACCAGGTTTCTCATTTTTGATCGAAATTTCAGTGTTTTTTAAGAAAAAATCTTACAAACCGGCATTCATAACAGTCGCAGGAAAGTAAAACTTTGAGATTCAAGTGCAGGAAACCGTTGCGCATGAAAGTTCAGGAAAATATATTTTCATTTTTTGCAAAAATTTTTACCCCGAATTTTTTTAAAACAGCAGGAAAATTTTGACCTCTTCGTGTTCAGCTTCATTCCCCTTTTATTCATCTTTCTTTCTGCATGGCGAGCCATTTTGGTGAAAAAGGAGGGGAAGAATGGCGGAGGATTCCCAAACTCTCACCATTTTGGGTGGCGAACGGGTTCCCTTCATCTGGGTACGGGCATGAGCTCAAGCAGTGAATGCAGCACTGCACGCCTCTGAATCAGCGAGGAATATGGGACGTAATATATTTTTGGATTTGATCATTGCTGTTTTTCTATTTTAATAAGAATCGGGAAGATGGGTCAATTAAAGAATAAACGTGCATTATTCAGTTGGCACAACGATACGGGATCCCGTTGCACGTCGATGCATGCCTCGGAGGATTTCTACTACCGTTTATGGAGAGATGTGATTTCCCGGTGCCTGCATTCGACTTCCGTGTTGCAGGGGTCACCTCGATTTCCGTCGATACACACAAATATGGATTCGCCCCCAAAGGTGCCCCACGGCGATCTCATTGAGTTTTTTTTGGCATATGTCTTTTGGTCGCTATCATTTGCATTAGTTGGAATTTTAGTAAGTATGAACCGATACGTCTTTTGTGAGTTGTGAAGGTGGGGGAATTTACTTCTGTTTGCTACCATCTCGTGGCAAATGGTGTCTTTTGATATTTAATGACAATTCTTTAAATTTGAGGCAATGTTTTTGAATTTGTTATATAATTTTATTCAAGCGGATTAATATATTTCTTATAGGTACTTCACTGATATTGTATCGCGATGTGAGTCTTCTACATCACCAATACTTCTGCTACGGTGATTGGCCTGGTGGTATATACGCCACACCAACACTCTGTGGTACTCGAAATGGTTGTGCTATTGCACTCACTTGGGCTACACTACTATACTACGGCAGACATCAGTAATGCTTTTATGCATATGCATTATAGCGTTGAATTGTTTTGTAAAGTTTTGTTGCCACAATCGATACTCATATCTGAACTTATCTCATCACCTTATTGGCTGGTTTATTTAATGATGTCGGTGATGCATTTTACGTGCATTGAATAAGCAATCTAGTGGAATCCTCCGTTCCGAATAATTTCTCGCTGATAAGGTACAGAGGAAATCCTAGAATTTGATAGATAATTTGATAGATATGTTCATCGTCTCTAAGAATCACAGTTGTACAAATTCTACTGTCTCAGATTACCACTTGGTGGCCTACGTAGGGTTTGGCAGTTGTATTCGCTCATGTTTAAACACACCCTTTTGAACACAACAACTGTCGGTATTATAACTTTTAATTGAAAATCAAAACTGTTTTATTGTAGTCATTTCTTTAGAAACCTTATTTCAACGTTATCTTGTTTGTGTGGTGTTTGCTTCGATTTAGGGCTTTCGTAATACACTTTTATAATTTATGCGTGCAAAATTTCTCTCATAATTGCTGCATAGTGATATAAAATCGATCTTTTTGGCATTCGTTATCTCAGCCCGCCTATCTGAATTTATTCAAATTCACGTTAAATTTGACGAAATCAAGTGATCAATGGATATTTAATTGTTTTAAGTTACACGGAGCGAACACAAGCAATAATCGAAGCAGCACGCTTAATTCGAGCGGGTATCGAGAGTAATCCACATTTGGAACCCGTCGGCGATTCGGATGTTTCGGTGATTGCATTCACTTCAGACAAATTCAACGTATATGCTCTTGCCGATCGCATGAATAAAATAGGATGGACACTCAGCACACTTCAAAATCCTGCTGCGTTAGTTGACACTCATTGCTTCATACTACGCCTTCCAGATCCTTTTATTCAAAGGGTATTTTTTTAATCACAAGAAATAATCGTTAAGCATTTTATTAGTTCTTCGGGATATAATTTAGAATCTCCACATCCGCTCTGACCTCCGAACTTTGTGCTTCTGCAGTTTTCGTATCTTCTATGGTTTAAGCTAACAAAGAAGAGGATCCAAAACGATTTTGTCACGTAGGACTCGCTATCCCCTCCCATCTATCAGAGAATCCATTTCTGAAGGGAACTAGTTGAGAATAGCTTCTTTCAAGGAGGAGGATTAGTCTTGCAGGTGTTTTTTTCCTCTGGGAACATTTTTTCTATTTGTTTAAACGATTACAGTGGATGGGATAACGATGGAATAGATTCACATTGAGGTGTTCAAGTGAACGTGCACATATTAAAGTGTATTCCTTTTTTTACTGCTCAATATTTACTTTTGCATATCGTTGAGAGTTGAGAAAGCACTTCAAACCTATTGTTTATTCGATTGAATTTGTGCAGTTGACCAGTGAAATGTTGTATTTTTGAAGGTTGCATGTTTGCGTAACAATGAATCACACCAAAGCGGGCGTTGTTGATGATTTTCTGCGAGATCTTTCATCCGCTTGTGAAGATCTTATCGCTAATCCTGGACTTCAACAAACGAGAACTGCAGCTATTTATGGTTAGCGCTGCACTCTTTTATATAAATGCCTTTTGTATCCTTAAAAAGCAGTAATGGCTGCATACATACTCTATATGACTGGCCGATGTGGAATCTTTTAAAGTTGTCGGTGATAATCGTTTTATTTGTTGCTCATTTAAGACGTTTGTAGAGGTGATATTTATCTGCTGTCATGTTTTTAATACTAATGGACGTTGTTCATTAGAATAAGGGTATTGCAGGAATGGCATCGGCAGTGCCAGATAAGTGCCTTGTCGAAGAGGTCTCTTATATGTATCTGGATAGTTGCTATGCGATGCCAGCACCGGTTGTAGTAGGGCGCACGTTGAGTATCGAAGGACGTAAAATGAGTCTCATCGGAGGACAACCACCAGTGTTCCCACCTAGTTCTTTGGTCAATGCGACTACTGGTGGTCCTATCTATGAATCAAGTGCTTCACGATCATAATATGCCTTATCTCGGCTTTATTTCGAGGTTCCAATTGTTGTGATTGAGGAGGCCATTAGGCATTCAAACAATACTCTAAGGTAGTGCCTCAACGGAGGTGAGGGATGCTGATGAGAAAGTGTTCATTAGATTACAAATTTATGAGGGAATATATGGCAGGTGTCCTATTTTGGCTGTTTTCTCGCAATATTATACTCTCTACGGTTTTCTAATTTCTTTCGCACACGCATTTATTTACTTTTTTATAGTTTTTTTCCTCTTTGTTGTTTTAGTGTCGAAAAGGATCATAAGGAGATGTCAAACTTTACGATAAAATATTACAAGGATTGATTGTGTTTTCCATTGGTGAATGGGGAGATAATTCTTTGTATATGAATATTTCAATTCGTTTCTAAAATGTATCGTTTGAGAATTCTAATAGGTTTGCGTAGTTGAATATTAGATTCTGACTGCTTTAAGGTTCCTCTAAATAGGCTCTACGAGAGTAGGAGATGGCGAAACACGGCTAATAATCCACTCGACGGTCACAACCATACTAATCGACCGAATGAAAATGGTACTTGTTGAATAAATTTTGTTATATCAGTTCAGTTGGTTGATACAATGGGGTCAAGTCAAAAGGGGTGGTCTGAAATATGAATTAGACCTAAAGCAGTAATCGTTCCTCTTTAGAACAGCAATATAGCAGCGCCCAATTTAATGATGGAGGTCATAGGTCATAGGTCAACATCGCACTGCCTTTCTGACGCATTTTTTTTATTGTCATTCAAATATGATCGATAATTCTCAACGACTGATTACATTTCATTTTATTTTAGAGGGTGCCTCTAGTTTATTCCGCTCGATTCGTTTTGCATTTTTTTTTTCATTTGCATTCAGCGAAAATATTTGTGTGGTTTCGAAATTGTTGTTATTTGATGTGTGTGGACCATCTAGTTATGTCATACGACGTATTGACGTTGAGAGTTTTTCTCGTTCGATGATGATCCACTTTATTTTTGTCTTTGATTATTTTTCTATTCATTTAGCTTTTAAAGCAACTAATTCTTCTTGTTATCTAAGACGATATTCGATCGTTTATTTGCTATTCCTCTAAATTAGGTAACACTTTAAATTTTTTTTTTTTTTGAATGTAAGTTTTAAACTTGAATCATATTACGCTATTATTTTCATTGCTAATTTTTAATGGCACTTCCATATATCCTTTAATTTCTTTATATTTGTATCATCACTTCATCTTAGCCGTTCTTTTTTTTTGGTAGTTTAATTCGACATTATTCATATTTTGCATTTGATTCACGTTAGGATGTTTATTTATAGTTCATTTGATCATCGCATTGAGGGGGTTTCTTTGGGGGATTTTTGATTTAAATATTCTTTGATTTAAAAACGGATATTATTTAGGAGGTTATTGTTATCATTTAAAATGTACCAATTGTTTTTTTAATAATTTTTAAATTATTTAAATAGAAGGAATAATTGATTGCTACTTGATTGACGATTAATAATCCCTTCATTGCCTGATTTATCGTCAATAACGAGGAGATATTTGACTTTCAAGTAGTTTGGTCTAAGTAAATTGTAGTTTGACGTTCAGATCTTATTGTTAATAAGCATTGAACGAAGAGATTGGACAAGACCCTCATATATACGCAATAACTCTAGTAAATGCTTATTGAGTATTTGTTTAAGCTTGTATGTTGAGCGAATATATTCGATCGATTTGAGTGCGTTCAGCATGATAGGCATCATCGGGTTTAAGCGAACGCCATGACAAAAGCGCCGCTAAAGACTTATATACCCATGTGGCAGGTTTCAGATTTTTTTTTATCTTACAAGAAATGCACTAACTGGTTGTATAGCGTCGAAAAGCTTATGTCATTTCAATTCGATTAGACCAGACTAATATTGTCGTTGTTCCACTTCAAGTGGCGCTTTTGTCAGTGTTCTGATGTGTTTGCGCAGTTGAGCTTTGAATTGCTTTCGTATAGATGTATAGCCAGCCATCTTTGTAGCGATTTGTTCTATTTAGTGATTCATTGTGATCGTATCAACGAACATTTCGCCCTCAATAAATTGCTTTTGGCAAGTTGCCGTTTTGTTCACATTTGTTTGATACGTTGAAATCGTGTGGCGTGTTATTCACTCGTTATCGTTGGTTTGAACGATGATGGTCGATTGTTGAGTGAAGGTTTGTTTTTCAAGATTTATTTCTACGAACCGTCGTTCTGGGATATTGCGCAAAATCCTGAAAGCTTTCATTGCAGAAGTCGGCATCCATTTTTCAGAGTTATCAGGTATTTTCAGGTTTCGTAGATGCGCGTTAGGGGTCCTTGTTGACTCGAAAAATTTTGAAAAAAAAAATGAAATTTTTTGAACCCGATCATTGCGGCCTTAAGAGAAGAGGACAAAGAAGCGATAGAATGCAATATATTTATTTGACACAACTTTTCTTCCGTATGATTTGTGGCCTAAGTAATTGGGAAACTTTTGAGGATTTGAAGTTCCCGAGCAGATGGGGCTTATCAATTTTTTCCTCGTTCTCCGATTTTCTGAAGACTTTTAAAGCAGTTCGGTCGGGTCCATCTAAAAAAAGCACCATTCAACTTGTAGATAAATTGCCCAACTCGACGGCATGTACAGATGTGAGTGCATGTTCCCTGAATGTTGCAAATTCAATGCATTCACCCTATTATCTATAAATATACCCGAGAATAACAAAGATACGATTCGGAATGTTTTGTGTCTTGAGATTGCTGTGTTTGGAGGGGTGGGGCTAGAGGATATTAATTAAACTGCTTTGGGCATTATCTATCTGGCCAGGTGCTAGTGGCCGATTAGCTCGTTAAAGCGAATTTACATGCTCATTAGAGTTCAAAATTTAATGCCGAATGAATGCGCAAACATCATTTTTTTTTCTTAAACATTTTTCACTGCTGAGTGTGTTGATGCATTGCATGCTTGAACTTTGCCGCTGCCTTGACCCCCTTTTCCCATATTTTGCGTTATTTCCTACTCACTTATTTCCCTTGGAAATTCTGTTACTTTAGAGGGGGTGGGGGGGGGGGAGGGTTGCGAAGGTGTTATTGAAATAATACTGCGAGGAAGTGGCATATGATTAGGTTTTTTTGGATGCACCATCCTAGCACGCAGTTAGACTGAAGGGTTTATTATAGTGAAAGAAAGTGTGGGGGGGGGGGAGGGGTGCGCGGGGATATTTTAGGTTGCTGACACCTGCTTTTACGCATATCATCCTTACTGCATCAACGATCGTTTTTTTTGGCAGTACTTTGGCATCTATCGAGTATTTCGGAGAAAAATTTCCTCAAAGACCTTCGTTAAGTGCAATCTGGATTTTAGTGCCGATCTAGGGCAACAGTCGTGGATCCGGCCAACCCTTAACCGGTCTATATAGGCATGGTTTATAGACGGTTTCAGCTACGATCGTGGTCGGGGACAAATTCTAGAATATACACACCTCTTCCACAACCATTGTGCATGATGGACTAATCAAACTTTGCGGGTGCGCATATCCAAGGGTCAGCTCTCATTGGCTCGTCTAGTCGTCCAGGTCTCCTTGAGGATTTGTACTCTCGAGTAAATTGCGAGAAGACATAGGTGGAAGGGCGGTCAGTTTATCACACTTACACAGTAAGTTGACAGACAAGTAGGGACTCGTTCACAAGGATGGCTTCGATCGTCGGCACATTCCGCTACCGCCGATCTCTTCACGCGCCCCCATGGTCATGCTTAGGCCCACTCGGTCTTATAAACTCCAGCAGTTGGCATGAATATATGAGCACATCAACCCCTGTTATATCCTCCCGGTTCTATCTAAGGCTAGCCTTATGGTACATGCTTGGGGAGTCGATTAACCTGCATATACGCTCCTGACCTTCTTTGATTTGTCTTGCACGGTGCGCTACTCCCGCCTGACTTATAGCCGACTAACACGCAAAATTAGGCCAGTTGGACGTGCGTAATGGTTGCATTGACTGCGTGCATGTTCCTGAGGTTGTCCACGACCGGAAATAAGGCAGGTCTTAAGCCAGCTACCGAGATTTGAAAACATAAATGTAGAAAAAAAAGAACAGAGACACAATAAGTTCAGTGACACAGCTAGCGATAAAATCAAGCATTTAAGGACATGAGTGTGATGATATGAGAGGTTGATTTAGGATTGTCTTCGGCTGGATGTAAAGCGGATTGGTGAATCGATGACGTTGTCGTCTGCGCTGCACACAGTCATCGTGTTGCTTCTCGGTCTTTTGATACTCTTCTTGTGTGTGCTATTGCTTTTGCTTTGCATTCACATTTGCAGGTTGGATTTTCGAATTTTCGTTGGAATAACTTTTTTATTGAGATGAAGTGAACAGTTGAATGGAATCTATTCGGCAATAGTATATGGCTTATAGTATATGGCTTATTCGGCAATATAGCTTATATGCTAGGCGAGATTTGCATTGTTCAGTTATCTTTTATGGTATTGTGGGTATTTTACTAGTTGATATGTTGCAATAACCCGTATGGTATCGCTCAAAGAAGATATACCCTTAAAATCGTACCATATCGCTTGGGTAAGATACCAGCCGACTATGTTGCGGGCAAAGGAAGCATTAAGGTGGATAGGAATTGACGTGGCTCCTCACCTCTGAGATTGGAGCAGGTTCAGGATCTTTATGCAGAAGTGGTCGTAAGAAATAAGAGTAGGAGTGAGACCTAGAAGGATTCTATTCAGGGAAGATTAACGTTCTATATGGTTGCGAGTTTACCTACCTGCGAATGAAGTAGTATAAAATTTCTGTAGTTCTTGGTGTGATGTAATGATCATTTTTTGTCGCGGTTCAAATGCCAGCTAGCTAAGGTGATGGTATAGTTTTAGTGGTTTTGCTTGGAGTAGTATTGGCATCATTATGCTTGGTGGCATCAAGTGTTAAGTGGCTGAATTCTCTAGAATTCGCAAACTTCACAATCCGCTAGAAGTGTTCTGGTCACTGTTACACTTTGTTAGGGATCTGCGGACATGGAAATGCTGGAACGATACGTGTGGGAAAGCCAAAATTTCTGCCGTTATCGGTGTTCGAGTCGGAGAGGATTGGTAGAGGCAGAGGGAGGGAAAGCTTTTCGAAAATTTTCGATTTTTCGGAGAGATATTTTCCCAACATTCGTGTGCTTAGAATTCTGCATTGATGAATTTGAGGCAATTTTAGTACTTTTTGAATTCAAATCTCTTCGCTTACACTTGTCAGCATTTCGTCAGCATACTACTTGCGGTTCTAGTAGTTTTGTTTTCGACTTTTAAATTCATTTATCACAGTTTACACCAGTATTTGGTATATTAGCTTGATTTATCCACAATATTTTTTTAACGAATAACAATTTCCAGACATCGTCGTTTGTCTTGGGATTGTTCGTCGATGGCATCAGCCAAACTGGCAGCCAATCAATGGGGTACTGCTTTCGATGAACCCATCGAGCAGGTTCGTTTCCTTTTCTGTTCTAAGAGACCACATTAAAAGCAACCAGCTTAGGGAGTCCAATTCTTGATGGCTGATCACTATTAATCTTCTCACTTGAAAACCGATTGTAAAAGTCGATCTAAATTCACTTCGAGTGGCAGTCTTTATAGCTGACACACATCGATCGCTACCTGATGTACCCTTTCTTGCTTTATCTACTGTATACAGATGCTCTTTCACGTTGATGTTTACTTAGAAAGTGAATAGTTGAGATAATAAAGAAGTTTTTACAGATTTTTTTTTTTGCTTAGCAACGACGATGATGTTGTTTGGTATGAGCATAAACGAGAGAGGTTAATGCGATCGTTCCATAATTAAATAAAACGTTGAATTTTGGGGGGATTGGAAAGTTGATAGTGGTGGAAGTAATCCTTATAATAGCCTCACTGTTAGCACTTTTTGAGGTCGACATTGATCGGATAGTATCACGACGTGAAGAGCGACTCGCCGAGAAGGAAGCAAATTTGGATTCGGTTAGTGAAATTAACTCGAAACCATTGGAACGGATCGATAACGAGACTGCTACTGTGCTTGCTGTTGATCAGTTACTAGACACATCGTTCTTGATCACAGACGAAGAGCTGGCGTGCTATGTGCCTCAGCTTGATCTTAAGGTAATTGCCTCTAGAAGGGATCAAGTTTGAGAGGTTTAGAACTTGAAGCCCAACCAGCTAAGACGATTGATTCAACGAAGCACTGAGAAAGGCATCCCGTCTTTTGCGATGGCGTTTTATTGAGGCAATTAATCTCATTTCCATTTCTCTGGGGAGAATAACATCTAAATAAAAGATGCATCCGTGGTTAATTTATTTGTTTGCTGATCGCATCCATCCTTATTGCTGTTTTTTTCCTACTTCAGTCAATTATGTTGTGACTGTTGTGACATTATTACAGACCCATTTAGGTTTTAAAATAGACTCATGAAAAGTTATATAAAAATGGGAAATCTTGATTCCAAATGGAATAAGGATTGAGATCAATGCGTAAAGTCAGTCCATATATGGTAGGGCATTCGATATGGTGACCAACTACTTTCATGATAAATAATAGGTATCTCGAACAAACTTTTGGGGTTGTTTTTGAAAATTAAAAGAGTCATTACCGTTCGACTTTATAATAACTTAGCCGGGCTCTGCGAGCAGTGTTCTTCGTCGTATTTCCGATAGTCTGCGTTGAGTGGATGCATATTTCCAAGTTATGATGTTTGCCTGCATCAGAATCAACTTCGTAGTGGGAATTTCCTCGAGATGAGGGAAGAAAGGGGAATTCATGCTCAATCCCTATCATCTATACTAATCTAGCTAATATTTATTCACTTAATGAAATAAATATTAGCAATATTCGGAACGTAGGAGCATTTTATATTCCAGCTAAATATGTTTAAAGTGTTCTATTTTTTTATCTCAAGTATTCAAACGTGATTTCGATTATTCCAATGAGTTTAACGCTGGGAATATATGGATTTCCATCTAGTTTATCCCTCTATCAATCCCCACAAATCTCATACATTTATCTAGTGGGAGATTCTTCGAGCAGATCAATTTCTCACTGACCACAGTGGCACTATCGACTTGTTATTGATTTGATCCATCAGGAATGCACAGCCGAATCGAATTTCAAACGCAGCTCTTAGATACCTGCTACGCCTTTATTTTCTTTGTATGATGAATGACCAGAGGTCACATAGATGTGGTCAGTCTGTTGTGATGTATAATGGACGGAACTATACGAATATTATGCAAAAAATTATTGAGAGGTTTAATCATTTATATAATAAGTGAGTGACCAGGGGTCACACAGATACTCTCGCTTCAGGATTCCTTTCTTATTGGGAGTCACATTACTTTTATTATTATTTGCACAACTGTCCCCAGTACTAACCGTTGGCTTTAGTAAGGAACAATTCTTTTGCGCCGAAATGAAGTTCATATAGCACATATTCATCAGCGAGAATGCCCAAAATGTATGATGCCTATAAAACCATCGGTCGCTTCCACAATTAGGTGACCGTTTTTAAAATATGTTTGCGTTGTTTCATGTGGTATATTCATTGTATGCATAATCTTTGTAATTGAAATGAGTCGTCACGATACCGAGTGAAGCGATAGTGAACGGCATCATAGGATCTGCCTCAGTAAAGGGAAAGTTCAAGGGAAGACTAATCCTCCCAACTACAAATTTAATCGAAATAGAGCATTTTTGATCGTTATTTTAGATTGCTTTGGTGTCATTTCAGCAAGAAATTTGAATAATTCTGTGGTGGAAAAAATTTTGATCTGATTTTTTTTGTAGTTTCATCGAGGAATTTCATCTCTAAAGTTGTGCGTAAATGTGATATTATACGATGGAATGGATTATTTCTCATCGATGCCGTATTGCTAAAATATTTTCTACATCGTTTTACTAATAGTGACATGTGTATATGTAAATTTTTTTTTCTTCATTCCTCTATATTCTTTGTTGTGCACAAAAATTCAGCATTGGTATGTTTTGAAATTATTCGCATGCAAATTTTATGATTGTATTCTTAAATGCACCTGTGAAGACGATTGTATGAATATCATTTGGGAAGGATATATCAACATATACTCGTAAGCGATGATGAAAATTCGGCTAATTTTTTCCTTGTTTTTCACTAAAGGAAAGCAGGAGATTTATGCTGGATCCTGGATCGTATTTTTTATATACAGTAAGCATAATTGTCGTTAGTGTCTTATTGTTTAAAGAATTAGATTAATGAGGGTCAAAGTTCACAGTAGCAGGCTGCATCATCCACTTCCGTTTAAAAGAGGATTGACGTGTGTTGTAGAAGAATCCTTTACTTCACATCATTCATTTCATTCATTGAAGCGAATACAACACCTTTCCATCATAGAATGAATGCGTTACCTATTCAATAACATTGCCGCAATGTACGTACAATGCAATGCTTAGTTCTGTGGAGTTCGACTGGGCACATTTACCGAATTTTCAGTTATTAGTAGACAGGTGTACCTTGACGTCTCGATAGTATAATACGATAACGAGTAATCCTTCCTCTTCTCACTGACTCTCTTTCTATGAAGAGATACAAGGAAATGCCGTGAGGAATGACATACGATGTGGGTATCACAATATGGCACAGTGTTCAACACTGGGAACCAGGTTAGATCTCAAATGACATGGTTGAGAGATGAGAGCATATTGAAGGTAATGAAGGTGCTTTTCTAGCTTGGTAAAGATCCAAAGACTGACTAGAAACGATAAACCGATGAGCGAAATGAGATGCGAATGCTAGTTCACCTATTTGCTGGTGAAAGTAACCAATAGCATCGCTTAAGTAGGCTTTACACTATTTTAACTGTTGAGCTTTCAAAAAAGGGAATAATGGAAGAGAAAAGTAAAGGAAAAGATGGTCAGTATACCGTGACTTTTCCCATGCAGCGTTCACTTGATTGCAAGTTGTAGAGATGATCACAGTGCTTAGCAATATTTTGTCCTATATATATTTTCGTTAATAAATTATTCATGGAATGATATATGCATTTCAAAAAAAAAGTCCCGTCCGTAACCCGTCGATAAGAGTAGAATCTGAAGACGGCAAAAACAGAACCGAGTAGTGACGATAACAAAAATGATAAGAAGATTATTTAAATTCCAACTGCTATTAAGATCTCCTTCTTGTGGCAACAACAATAGACGGACGAATCGGTAGGGAAAGAGTAAGCTGGAAAGTTCATGAAACAAGAAAAATGCCTTGAGGCCGGTATTACTGCATAATGGCGTCCATGCCCTCTCAGCGTTCTTGATGCACTTCCCATAGCACGAGTGGAACGTCAGGATGCAATCGGGGGATCGGGTATTTCACTCGACCCTGAAGTGAATCGAGATCATCTCTGAGTTTTGCTCCTTAGTGTCATATGAGCAATAAAACTGCTTGGTCCAACTTGTAGGCGATGCATGATAAGAATTAAAAACAAATAACAAGTTAATGGTAAACGCCTCATATATTCACCTTTCAGGAAGATTGCCATCACGTTGAGATGCACTCATCTTTTCTCAAAAGCAGGCAACGAGTTGAACATTAAGGAAACAATAAAAACCTACGAAATAATCGCACCGAAAATTCCCACCTTATTCAACCATAGAACAAAAATGATGCTTCATAACAGCGCCCTCCGAGGTTATTTAGTTCATAATACCAAAACTGCTATACAAAACTTCGAATTCTTCACACTCGTAGAAAAAAATGGACTATCAAACTGCAACAGGAAAGCAATTTTATTCCACAAGAAAATTGAGATATATACAAAATGATCTCATTTAAAATCTCTCAAAAAAAAAGACCTTTGGCATGAGGTTGTCCACCTGACGGACCAATTTTGTGAGGCGTTTATGCTTCTCAAAAGATTCACGATAAAATTCATTGGCTATATCGCCATCCTCATCCACAAACAGCGAACTGAAATATCGTACTCTATAGTTTTTGAATGGGCATATCACTCTCTAATGGCGCCCTCCCTCTTTTCCTCAACTAAAAGCCCTCTCTTCGCACTGTACTATTTCAAAACTGGGTTTTGAGGTTTCGATAAGCAAACTTTGGGCTTGCAGCTTTTCTCGGCCCATGGCTAACATTACTGGGCATGCTCCTACGTTGGATGCACTGATGGACAGTGGTGAAGCTGTGTTCTTTCAATGCCACACCATAGGAACGCATATCTTGCTTACCGTCAGTTCCTGTTCGAAAAAAAAAGGAAACACAAAAGATGTCAAACCTGTTGGTTTCGGTGACAAAAAAATAGTCGGGCAAGAAACGTTGCGCGGCAACGAAGTTCGCGCTAAATGCTCGTCTCGCTATGCGACCTTTTCGAAGTGGCACCTCCGCTGCACGACCTCTATGCTCGTTGGCATCCTCTTTCTTACTTCCGCTTAGGCCCATAGCAGGCTGTGGCTTTTGCCCTCAGAAAGCATAGCCACACGCACCTCTCGATCTCCTCGAAACACGTCTTAAAGACGCTCGATGAACAGTAAATACTCACGAATAGCGCAAAATTACTTACGACACCTGCTCGACTCCTAATGAGCCTTAGTCACTACACCGCTGCGACTTTCTCAATAACTGTGTTACCAACCTCACTGCAACAAAATTCCCTATTAGATTGCTATAGGGAATATTTCACCCGTCTTGCGTTTCTGCATACTTTTGCATTCGCAACAGTTTTGCGTTGTGCTGATAATCATGATGTTACAAAAATTTATCCACGCTTTCGTGCAAGCTTTCTAGTCCAATGGTTAATATCGAAGAAACAAACTTCATGCCTCACTTCCCTCATCCTCCCCGTTTAACATCAAAAATACCTTGTACAACATCACTAATTTCTTTCCCTGCTTATACGTTTCTCAACGCAAATGGGTGAAAATTTTCACTGCAATATTTTTAAAGTTCATATTCATTCAATCGTTTCAAGACCAAAACATTTAAAAATGAGAACTTTGCAACTCGAATAGAAGCGACAACTCAAAAAATGAATAGATGAGCAGCACTTCTTGAGAGAGTTCAAAAGGCGCGGAGGTCAACGTTTCGATTGAGCGAATTGTGATGGACTTTTGCAAATTTTCTATGTTGTTGGCTTGAAAGGTCAAATATTCATTCCTTTACGCAGAAACGTTCGATTCTCTAAAATTTGAAAACACCTGCCCAATATTTGTGAATTATAATAGGAAGTGCAATGAATTCAAAGATTTGAAAGGTGCACCGATTTGAAATACAAAATTTATCAATATTTGGATGTGTTGGTAATTTGTGTTGCGTTGAAACAATGCAATGATCAAATATGAGGTATGACGATGTTTTTGGGAGGCAACCGTAGAAACAGTTGGATCGCCTGAAGTGAATGAATATTATGAATGTTTAATTTTATGAAGAGGTTGGGCTTCGTTGAGGAATGAAATGACGAAAGGCGACGATGGAAATACTCTATAAAGAAGGAATCCCATTTCGACAGTCACCGTAAATGCACGACACATCCTCAACCATAATGACAGTAATTATAAGCGTTATTTTGAGCATGTGAGTTGTTCATTGCGATGATATTATCTTCATTACTAAGACAGTAGCATTAAGCTGAGGTTATAGCATCGAAGATAGCTTAAAGAAATTTAGTGAAAATTAAATTCCACAGCAAATTGTTACAGCGATAAAAACGAATCATTGAAAAATGCCTTATTTGATGGTGATGATGATGATAATCAATAAATTTAAATGCAACGTAAAATAATGAAATAATAGAAAAACAAAACAATAAATAAGCACTCTTTAGTGAAACAGCCTAATCCCCTCTTAATGCGGGGTTCGAAGAGGCAACGGCTATAAAATCGTCAAATACTCAAATAGTATAGACCGAACAAATAAAAAATTTCGAGGCAATCGTCTTTGCATCGACGAATTCATTCGATTTAGCTGGATTTTACTCATCGATTCAAGTGTGGTGCTTTATGTTTGATGGTGAATGCCAGAATGTGGTGCTACAAAACATCTAACAAAAACAAAAGAAAAACATCTAATAGAGAAATGAGATAAAAATGCGTAAAATATGTGAGCAAAATGAATCCATAAAATTTGATTACTTAGCTATAACTATTCGTTCAGATTATCTTCACTATTCAATTCAGAATTTCAGAAAAAAGCCAGAGCAGACAATAAATCCTTAGACAGAAATTCAAGCATCATCGAAATAGAACTATCAAAGGATGCGATGATAGCTGATTGAGTCAACGAAAATCTTCATAAAGCATAAAACGGATATTCGTCAGCGTTACTAAACACAACATGCGGCGATGAGTAAGCAGGCACAGTATCTATTGATGTATGCGGGATTTACAGGTTAGATTACGGTTATCCTTTTAAATGAAGGCACACGACGGATACGGTAAGTGATTAGTCGGGAATATTGAGTTAGTAATTGTCGCCAATAACACAACACATCCTCCATGCGTAGATGAGATTCCACAAATGCACGTCCTCTGAAATAAGCTTGATTTTCATTAGATTAGTTTTATGAAGCACACTAGGAGAGATCATGACTTGGGTTATCTCTCTCCTTTCAAACATGCGATAACTGGAAAATACTTCGTTTGCTATATCCTTTTTAAGAGTTTCAATTTCCCTAGGACATGATATCCATGTTGATCCCTATGAAACATTTCTATTAGAGAGGATGGATGCTCTTGAAGCTTAATGCGACGCACCGTTAATGTAAGGAAAAGTGAATCTAACAAACGTTCGTCTTGCATCACTTTCTGGAATCTCTATCTGCTCTACGATATTAAAAATTTGCCTTGTGCCAATTCGATGCATTATGTCATCGTGTTCATGAGCAAATCGAATAAGCTCTTCGATGTTGTTCATTTCCTCGGCAACTTCTATAAAATGAATCCATGGATAAAGGGCACCATAGAAGAACTCGATCCATTGATGGCCTACATTAAAAATAGGCGATCCACAAAGCAACAAATGTCGTAATCGAAAACTCGCTGCCACACCTGCGAAGTTAAATAAATACCTGCAATTGAAATATTTTGCTCGAAATTACCAGCAGGTGTTGTACCCGGCATATCGTTAAATGTGTACCTGGTCTATGTTGGTGGTCTATTTTTACGCTGAATATTAAAAAAATTTTGACATTTCAGGGAAGGAAACGTTTAGCAATATAACATTATGACAACATTTCAAACTGTTGTCCCTGTATTATATAATTAAAAACTAACTTGTAATTGCAGTGGTCTTCAAACGATACCTCGCTAGCTGGTTGCTCACCAAGCGTATCCTGAAAATAACCGCTTCCTCTACATAGGAGATAATTATTCGGCAAAGTTTTGATCCTCTTCTTGGAATGAAAGCACAAACTTTGCCTCGAAAAGAAAGCTTTCTTGAAGATAAAACGACCGCTCAATGCGTCTCACTGCAATGAATCCATCGAGTGCCACTTATAAAACATTACATTCTCACATAATAGCATTAGTTCCAATGCTGTTTGTTATGCATTAAGCACATAAACAGTATTTGAATATCTACTTGAGAAATGAACAGTATAAGCCAGAAAAGCATGAAAACATAAAGCGCTTATGAACGGAAGCCTTTACTTCCAACACCGTAAAAAGAAAGTCCCTGAGTTCCTTATTAATTGTCGTGCTAGATAGAGAGCGGAAAATTGCGAAAACAGAGGAGAATTGATTTGCTGGCATCCAATCTACAACACGAATCCAACCTACAAAGCAAAACATTACCTTCACCAAATAAATACCCACAAGAGAAAACAGAATCGTGAGAGACAATAAAACGGGATGCCGTTCATCTTTCACTTATCTTACTATATTTAAAAACAAATACTAAATAAGAACAATCGATAATGGAATAAACGTTACCTTTATAGATCGCCAAGCTTGATTTTTGGTATATTTGGCGTCGATTAGATTTGGGAGACGCCTCGATAGTAGAATAAGATGATCTCTGAGAGCGTTTGTTCGCGATCCTCTAAAGAACGCAATCGGCTTACGCTTTGACCATTCGATATGTTCCGCTGCCCTGTAAATTAAATTTGATGTAAAAAAGGAACGGTGAAAAGATGGAAGCCACAAGGAAATTAAAAGATTGTCTAGCAGCCTATCTACCTTTTAGTGGAATAGAAGTGTTCGTTTATATTAAAAAAAAAAAAGAAAACGACTGCATGTTTCGTGCTCTTTGCTTTACAGTTGGTGCAGCCATTGCCATGAAAGAATATCGTAAAAAAGGAGAAGCTTTTGCGTCGCTATAACTGGCAAATTTTATGGATGTCTTAATGAATAAAAATATTTATGAGAGTGACGACAACGCTGATGAAGAGAAATTTTCTTCTCAAAATGCAATAAACGATGGCAAAAGAGAACAAAATCAGCTTATTATTAGCTCACATAGCGTTCAGTTGGTAAACGGGAACTTGCCTTGTTATTTTCAATGACGTTTCATTCCACTGTCCAATTCCCGTCGGATATAAGGATATAGCTGGTCCACCAGCCCAAAATGACCATGCCGGGTATAGTATATCGATATGATTCATATTCTGCAAAGAAAAATTTTCAGTCAGTATTTTCAGAGTAGAATAACATCGCTACACAAAATCGAAACCAGCACCATGCTGACGGAGTGTTGCCGGTGTTATATGTCCATTACGCGGCAAAGTACTCAAAAATGAAGAAGCACGAAGTAAGCCGAGTGAAATTACACATCAGGTGACTTGTTTCTCCTTATAGAAGCTCATTTATGACCCATCAACCTGTAAGGCCGCATATGGTGCTCATTTGTTAAGGTCCTTTGAGATGTCGACCTATCAAACTTATTTCTTCCCACGTGGATGAGAAATTGGGCCTCATTCAGCACAATTAATTTTGGAATTCCGAAGTGGAAATATGGCCATTGCAATACAGATAAAACAAGAAATCGCCAAACCAATATGACTTACACTTCACTTAGGAACGGTAACAAAAAAATGACTGGGATGAGAATTGACTAATATCCGTCTATGTTTTTAACCACCCATCTAATGGTCTCCTTAAAACGTCGAGGAATGCGTTTATAAAAGCAGAAAATGACCTTGCTGAAGGAGAAGACGGGCAGAGGAGGATCATCGGATCGCACCTGTGGATGATCATGCACGTTGAGCACAAATTCGGTGTTTGGCAACGAATCGGCCAGCTGCATAAGGAAATGTTCAACACCTTCGCACCTCCAAAAAAATATGCTATACAATCGTTAAAATGATCTTCATTGAATAAAATTCAAAAGTGATTCTCTGGGAATATGTCGCAAGCAAATCTTGAAGATTATAGTGTTTGCAAATTTGAAAGACAGCAATATTGGTGCAATTACCTCGCCTCGAATGGACATTGTGGCTGTCTAAAGAGTCGTCCTCCAATAAGCTGATATCGTACACCATGGGCACTTGCCGCAAGCAGCATCGATTCGTCTATCCCATCTTGGAACGGTGAAAGGTCATTCTCTATCTGACTGCAACTTAGACTTTATTTCTCATTGCACATTGCAATACAGAAGCTTCTCGATGCATAATTTGAAAACGCCATCAAATTCAACAATTTTATAGTGCCACTCTGCCGTTTCTATAATTCTCCCAAGCGATAAACACGGCAAATGAGCCATCTACAAAGCAAATCATCCACGGCAGAAACAATCCGTGGAATACATAACGAACAATGCATGCTATGAAACGAGGTACTGTGACATCTGTGTCATGCTAAATCATCGAGAAAAAGATATGAACGGATGAAAGCCCAGTGGCTCTATTCGAAGCTATACGGTAACCATACTGCTTACATTACTTTACTCTTGCCTACAGTTCAGCACAAGAAAATTTTTGATGTCTGATGAAGCAGATAAAAAAAACCTTTGAAAGCATGTACAGTTGTTGATGTCGCATGATTTGTAATTGCGTTCCGCCTCTTCAATTTCCTTTATCCATCGATTTGTATATTCATCTGCAGTAAAGTAATTAATGTAACTGTGATTTAAGTACAAGAGAATCTACAGGAAATGAAAACCAAAAACCAAAACAATTTAAAAAAAATAGTTTGCGCTTCATTGAAAAAAATTGACAAACTCAATTTGGAAAAAAATTAAAGGAAGTTTGCTCATCACTATTATGAACAGATTTGATGCCCCATACACCTCTTCCTCTCCAATTTTGGAATAAAGTTTCATCCGCGAATGGAAAGTAGGTGCATATTTGCCTTCTCAATGAGGTAAGCATAACAGCTACTTCAAGGTTATGACATTACAGCTAGTAAACAAGAGGCGAAGGCTATATGATTAGAGCATAAACGTTCTAAAATAAGCATTTTAAGGTCGAAGCATATTGCCAAACAAAATCACTCCAAGGTTCGGTAATAATCTGATACCGTAGGAATGAAGATCTAGAAGAGGCACAACGGCGTTACACACAACAAATACGATCAACGAAAGAGAAACTGTAATTACCGTAATGTGAATGAGGAATGCATATCTGCAAACAGCATAAAAGCGTGAGCACTAATGTCCAAAACGAACCTCTCAGATGCCATTGCATTGACACCTAAAATACTTCTAGTGATTAACGAACTTCAATAATTGAGAGCTTTATGCATTTCACAATAGGGAATGAACAATGCGTTACTTCAATAGCAACTTGAAAGAGTAATAACATAAGTTTGCATTTAGGATTGTATTCATGAATTTATCTTACCGAATTTGCTTAAATATCGTTGAAATTGGAAAATAATAATTGAAGATTTCAGAGAAAATAATAGCTTAACCAACGTTTGCGAATAATCAAATCAGCATATATCCACATATAAAAAAACATTCCAATAAATCCTTATCGCATCGCTAATATGTGGCACAGACAAGAAATTTCGATTTTTCATTAACGGCATTTCTTGAATCGGCAAATGAACTTATGAAAATCGGCAGCGATTGGGATCGTACAAGTGCCACATTTTTTAGGAAACAGAGGTAGGAGAAATGAGGAGAAGGCAACAGTTCTACGAATCACAACTGTCATAAAAGACGGCAAATAAAACTGTCGAGCTAGAAGTATGGTCAAAGTGGTTTTTTCGTTAACCTAATGCTCTTTCATGTGGCTAGAAGTGATTATCGCATATCTGTAGATCTGTTAGGAGTCAGCAGTGCTTGTTCGACTTCTATCAAAACGTTTTAAAATATTTTGCTTAGGTGTTATTCGGAAGAAATTTCTACGAAAAATCGCCTTTTCTATTTGATTGATTTTCTTCTACGAGTCGTAAAAATTTTGCTTAATTTCTTTTTGAGCTGTGCTTAGTTGAGACGATTAAATGATCCCCTTTCTTAGACCCTTAAAAATTTCCAAATTTCAGCAGCATGTTAGTAGTGTAAAGTAAAGCAAAAGAAGCTGACCAAATAAAGAAAGTAGAATGAATGCAATGAGCCTTATGAAAGTTACTTTCTAGACGGAAATTGAGTTGCTTATACAAGATATTCTTCTGGCTATTCCGTAAAGTATACCACGATATGCTACATGGCATACTCAACGGGATGCCTTAATCGTCAATATCAATGCGAGAAAAAATAAACATAGTAATAAAAGTGGTGGTGAATGCCTTACAGGCTATGTTCATATAGAATAAGCCTCATAGACTAATCTGAGGGATATATCTGTTGTTCATTAAGCGTTCATTCTCAGAATCGTGCTTACCTATAGTATGCATCACAATTCGTCTAATACATTCCAAAATATATTTGCACGTTACACATGCTCATAGACGATGCAAAAATTAAATAAGAATTCCAAAGGTTGTAGAACGATTGCATAGAGATTTTTAGACAAAATTTCAAAAGAATTTCCTCTACGAGATCAAATTTTACATACGAGCGACATTGTGTCGCAACCCTTCCACATAAGGTGATTGCTTTAAATCGAAGGATATTTTAAAGGTAAAAGTAAATATTTTAAGTTCCGGCATGACGACATCGTTGTCTCGTTATCTGCCTTGTCGATCGAAAATGCCATGACACTGACCATTCTGAATAATCATTCATATCGCTAGCAAATTTTGCACAAGTTTATTTTCACATTTGGCATTGCTAAAAAGAATGTCGTACCATAACATTTATTGCAGCTATATAAAAATATCAAAGGTTTCCACAGTAATTAGCCCTTGCAAGCGGCGGGTTGTGTCGATCTACGCTTGAAGTGTATTTACTACCCGAAGGGTAGAGAGTAAGCATTACGTCCCACCACCATGTATAGAAGTAACTTATATAGCGTAGTGAGTCAAAAACCAACTCATTGATGCAAAAAGCAATAATACACGTCAAGCATCATTTTCTTTATGTAACAAAACAGAGAATTCGACCACATTAAAACCATTAATAACTAATAATACATTAACTATTACATTTATTTAGCAAGCAGAACATCAATATACGACTATAACAATTGTAGACGACACAACAACGCCTATGATTAGCAAATAGCAATAACCAGCACGATTCCGATACAATGGTCACTAGTGGTCATTTTCGGGATGGTATTTTCTTATTTAAGGGAACATATGCTGCCGATGTCTTTAAGAAGAGGCTTTTCCTGTTAGCACTGCCAAATTTTAGCTCATCTTCTACCCAGCTGAAAGCGCTGTCAGTGTAACGCGTTCCTCATTAGCATGATTCATTTAATGCTAAGCAAAGTTGTAACCATTGTATGATCCACTAAAAAACGAGGAAGGCGTATGACGGAAAAACGACCAAACGACAAATCAAAAAACAAACAAACAAACAAACAAATATGCAAAATTACACCGTTGAATATTCAAATCCGACATTGCAAAAATGAGAAAATCATTGGTTGCATATCCGATGCAACTGCAATAATTTCATATTATCGCAATACAATAACCTCCCGTGCACAATCAGCAAATATAAACGACTATATTTGTTTAACTGATAAAAATGTCGATAGATATTTGCCACCTCTCATTTCGGGCTTCAATTGTTCATAGTGCAATCTTTAAATTGCGATAACAATCACTGGATGCAACAACAATTTATTTAGTTTTTCTCGACGACGAGGTGTTGAAGTTATATCAATTTAAGTTAGTAACTAAAAATTGATATTTTCCAGTGATAAACAATGCGTGAGAGGTTTCCAGGCAAAGTTACAAAGTTTAAAAAACGGTAAACGATTTTTTTTTCGTATTGCAATCGGTATGTAATCAGTAAACATACTGCAGATGCAAAAAAGATCGAGAAGTCTTGTAGGTCGGCAATAAAGTTGTTTTTTTAGTGATCTCAGCAGATATAAGTTCGTCATTCGTCTCTTCACCTATGCCACTCTCTTTTACTTTCGCAATTACCCGAGCATCTCTCCACCACTTTCCAATCCCTAACAGCTCCGTATGAAAATCACATAATCATTATGCACAAAACTGCATACCCACAACACAATAAATATAAAGATATAAAAATCGACTCTATATTCTCTACGCGGCGAATAAAGTAAGCGAACAGCATAAAACACAACGCTTAAGATCAATTTAATTAATTCAACACAACTTTCCTTTGAAAAAAAAAAGTTTTCTGCTATTTGCATCGATTATTAACAATTATAAATATGAAATAAATAAAACATTCGTTGGTAACAAAACGAAATTAAAGTATTGTGCAAGAAATTGAGGAATATGAGATTGCAATAGATGAGCGATGCAATATTACTCCAAAAAAATTAGAGTAATGCATATGTGGCAACAAGTAATACTGTCGATGATGCAAAAATATGCGATGATGCAATATTGCAATAATCACTTCCTTTGCAATAGAATGTCTCACCTGAAAAATAATATCGTTGATTATGCGACAATTAAGTACTATATTGTTTTCCAACAATCGATCTTCATTGTTACTAGTGTGATTATATTCCAATGAAGTGGGAACTAATTTTTTTTAAATAAAAAGGTGGATAAATAGTATGGGAATAAATATTTTCCATTATAAAAGCAACATTTCAATGCTATTCTTATATGACATTAGAATAACGGCATCGCTCACATCTCGCAATGCGTTCACGTTCACAATCGTTGACGCAATTGCGTTTTTCGTCGAACTATTTAACGCAGCATAAAAGTGCGCACAAAACGATTTCTCTCACATAGCAAATGCGACAATACATTCTTCCTCTTTCTTTATTTGCCTAAAAACTTCACTGAAAATTGCAATCCAATTTTGCGCTCGTTCCTCAGAAGTTAACGCTCGCTATCCCATCTATCCCATCACATTATGGCTAATATATATATATATATATATATATATATATATATATATATATATATGTATATATATATATATATATATATATATATATATATATATATATATATATATATATATATATATATATATTATGACCTACTACACTGATATGTATATCCTATATCTTATGATCCCCCTTCATCTCGCTAGTCTAATGTCTTGCTATTTTTTTTTCTTACCTTCACCTCGTATGCACCTGTCTCCCTTCTTTGTTGAAATAAAAACGACATTCATCAATCCGTTTACGTTTGCACCCATACGGCCTAGTGAACTGAATGTAAAGAGCGGGGCGTCATATCAACTCGTCTTCCATTTTTTGTTTACCTGGTTTCTTTCTTCATTCTTTGATTGACGAATGCAATTAAAGGCTTCTTTTAGTTGATACCTGAGAGGTGGTGCCAAAATTTTAGTTCGTGAACTATCTGCTGATATGTAAGAATGAGAAAAAGATAAGCGAACCTGTAACTTTTTCATCATGAACCCAATAAAGTTTGACGTCGAGAGTTTTTCTTTTCATACTACCATCCTCTTGGTGCTCATTCGTGCATCCTTTCATAATTAGATCGTGCTCTGCAAACTCTTTCATCACTTCAACGCTCATGCCCATTGTAAATATAATAAAACGCCACTGTGTCATAGTCTTTCGTTTTATTACTAATGTAACGGTGAGTATCCATAATACGTTCACACTCTTGAATCATCCATTTCAGCTGGAGTTATATGTGCAAATTTACCATATTGGCATAACGAGTTGAATGTTACCTCAGCAAAGAAGCCACTCATAAATCACAACAAAAAGTTCGGTTCAATTTCGCGACCTTAGTGGGACTTTATAGCATGTTCCACATCAGTAAAGCCAACCTGCGTTTCTTATGATCAAAAATATTAACACCATTATTCTATGACCCTCCATTCAATGTGCTTAGTTAACCATTGATAATCTCTTTAGATCAACAATGATCAATAGTGAAAATAATTCACTTTCATCGACTAGTTTGAAGCATGATCCACTGCAGCAGACGGTGCCCGTATCGCAGTTCTCCATATCACGGCCCATACATGTATAACATGCTTGTGTGCCTTCCTCCGCTGTACAATTATATTCCCTCTCAACGGCCATACAGCAGCCTGTAATCGATGTATATTTTATTTATTGATGAGATTTTATTAGGTAATTTCAACTATGTCTTTTATTATTCTTCTATAATATTCCCGGTGGTGGTTCAGCAAGGGTAAACGTTATCGAGAGAATGTCTCATAACGTTCTTATTTCAAATTGCTTTTAAGCGGGAAGTGAAGGATAACTGAAAGGCTAATAAAAACCTTGCTGCCGAAGATTTTTATAAGAATCCAATATGAAAATTTCAATGAGAAAGTGCCCACCTCCCCGTCATTCCCTCTGAGCCATCACCAATCGTGCCAATAATTCCTAGGCTCTCCTTTATTCTTATGATGAGGCATTATGTGAGCAAGCCAATTTCTGTTTTTGTTGCGATGTAAATTGTGCCATGAAGCAAACAGAGGGCCACTTCTTCTAGGGTGTTCAAATTTTGATAGGGCCTATATACCTAAGCTGAGCTGATTGATACAACAATATATCTCTACTTTTAACGACAAAAATGTACGCAGTAGAATATTTGTCATAGCCTCTTAAGGAACTGTATAAACGTACACACATACACATATACATACATACACATACATACATACATACAAACAAACATACATGCATGCATATATACATACATATATACATATATACATACATACATACATACATACATACATACACAAACATATATCCGTGCATACACACTTATAAATAAACACGGAAATACACAAAAATCTATACTTGCGTAAAGAAAGAATTGTGATAGAAGAAAACATAAAGGAACAATGAAATATAAGAAAAGGAAATAAAATAAAATAACTCACTAAAGCAACAAAGTAGAAGTATCAACTGCGAAATCACATTCATAGCCGATCAATAAATAACACCTAGAATGCAAATCAATAAGGCGAATAATACATGAAACACAATTACTTATAACATTGCATAAAAAGAAATGGCCGTAAATCAACACAACATTCGTCTTTGATCTTTTCAAACAACTCCCTCGGAGGGAGGGGAGGGAGGGAGAGTGAAAAGTTTCAGAGGAGAGGCAAAAGAATTTTCAAAACATGGAAAAAAGGTGGGATTTTTCGTTTACTCTTTTTTACTTCTTTTTTTTTTTTCAAAAATATAACAAATAGTGGATTGAGTTCATACCGTATCGGTGTATGCCAACCTCTGCCCTTAGTCTATAGACATAAATATTTCACTCGTTCGCTTGCTACTGCTGATGAAAAAAAAAACATAAACAATTCTCTATCAATGCCGATGAAAAAATTACAAACAAAATAGGTATTGTGTAAAGGAATTTATTAATACATCATATTACGTGTCAAATGGAATATGATAGTATTTGCGTCATTTTACAATGAATGGAATTACGCAAATATTCGCAAAGTTCTCTAATACCTCACTATTACACTGTTGAAAAATTCCAACAGAATTTACGAAAGATCTATTTTTATTATTACTGTTGGCGATTATTAACATTATTATTACCCAATGGGATTTTTTATGCGAATTATACTGTAAATAATATTACCCCAATGGGATTTTTTATGTGAATTATAATGTAAATTATATATCTTGAATTGTGAAAGCGGAAAAATTGTTGCTCTACAACAAAACATTGTTACAAAGAGTTTTCTTTGTTTTTTCTTTGCAATCTGCCGCAACAAATATTTCATTAAACGATAGTTATTGTTAATTGAACCTAAATTTTTGATTGACTGCTGTTTGATGAATCAATGCCTTGTAAAAGTTTGATGGGTTAATTTTATATTCAAGTTTCTATCGTAAATTTTTCACTCGTCATGTAATATTTCGACAAATTACGAGTAATTTTGAATTTTTTACAGCATTTTATATATATATATATATATATATATATATATATATATATATATATATATATATATGCATGAATCATTTAAAATAGGTGATTCACTACTTGCTCATACATTGCAATCTCTAAAGCCTCGGCTAAATCAACAATGCAAAAATTCCCATCGAATTTAAGGTTATTAGAAGATCATAAACGTAATTCGACTATGCAACAGTTTATACCAACTTAATACCGCATTACATCAGATCTTAGATTGCGCGCAAAAAGGAATAACTTAATTAGATAAAATAGTGATAGATACGCGTTTAAAAGAAGTCAGGTGACCGAACCTACAAATTGTTCATAAAATTTGCATATTTAAATATTTTCAGCAATCTTTTTAGAATATTAGAATTGGTAAAAAGGAAGGTTAACAGATGCAATCAAAAAATTGCAAGCTATGCCGTCGTTACTCGTTACTCAATCTTTTTTACTCATACTTCGTAGTAAAACTATGATGCCGGATAGCGCAAACTCAACACAGTTCTTCAGTAAGTAATGCCAAAGCAAAGAATATCTAACTAGCGAAGGATTGCTATGCCCTGCTGATATCATAGAGGCGAAATATTCAAATCGAATCTTCAAATCCACAAAAAAGAACAAAGAGAATCTTTGTCCCTAAGAGTACATCAATTGAGCACTCAACGGAGAATTACAATCACAAAGTAATAGGCAGTATGATTCGTAACAATATTAAGCAATGTCGATAATGCGCCATTCAGTTGATGTTTTCTCAGTAAGAAAAGCATGAAATTGCATCGCTTTGCAACAACTGTTTCAAGAAGATATATAAAAAAAAATTGTGGTTAAAGAAAAGAGCGATTCGAACGTCAGCAATATCTCAATGTGTAACTCTAAAGTGGTGTAACTCTTGCAAATTTAATTTAAAGCTGACGTAAATATAAGCATAAACTATTCATTATATAACGTATTATAATTTGCGTCGATTTTGCTTGTTGTTTTCTTCTCAATACGATTCAGTGTTTATCAACTATCAACGCAGAAATTATGCCGATATTAGAGCGTATTTCCTCCTTAGGGAAATGTAACAATCGTAAATTTCGACATCACAAACTGGCAAATAGATCTATGTCCATATCAAAAAAGGAAAGAATAGTGATACAAGATAATCTTAGTTAAAAGGTCTCGAAATAGTCAATCTGCTCCTTTGCTTTTGCATTTCAGGCAGCACTTCAAATCCTTATATCAGCCAGCTATATCCTTTTCAGAAAAAAAAACTTGCACAATTTTGCGCACTTAATTACTTTTTATGCGCTTTTATCGGAGCTCACTAGGCTAGGCCATGTCTTTATTTAGGTGACTATGTCACTTGAAACTCAACTTAGAATCCAATGAAGCTTGGGCTCGAATGTTAGTGATTATGATCTAAGTCGTACGATAACCAATTGCATTGAATTTCATGTTGATGCTAACTGATTCTGCATTTATATTTTAAATGACCATTCGTGTAAATCAGCAAAAATTCAACACTTAATATTTCAGCGTAATGTCGGAAAAAAACACTTCTTTATTCCTAAAAATGCATTGAATGCAATAAATGCAATCAAATTTTGCCGACGCATTTTTTCTTTGAAAGATCAAGACATTTTAGCCCTCGAATTCGCCACTAAAATGATTTTCGAAAACATTTCAATAGGCAAAAAATAAAATACAACTTCGCGATTAGCAAATGCAATCACGATAATGGCTCATTTATAAAATGCAACTGATGACGTTTGCATACATATACTGTCCAACAACTGTCCAACACTGTACAGTAGTAGAGCACAAAGAATTACGATACATCATAAGTACATTTAAAAAACGGAAATATAGTTTATTAAATTATAGATCAATCTAGAGATCACTGAGAAAAAATATCTAAAAAAATTCTAGTAAGTAAATTTGTTTACGTATCGTCAATAATATAATATTGCATAACGTATGTAGGATAACACCATTAGAAGTGAAATGCAAATGAAAAAGCGTTGGATTATGCGCTCGAGCGATACACACAGGTGGAGAGTGCAATGCGGAGTTGTGCGAAGAAAGCTGGCAACTGCCGCGTTTGACGTCGCAATCTCTCACACAACAAGCAATATCTATGCAACTCAATTCCTTGCTGCTTCCAACTTCGGCGTTCTACAATCTTCGCATCCACTTTTTTTAAATCGTTTTCTTGCGCACTTTTCATTAAATAATATTTATATCAATCAAGCAGCATTCATCATAGCTTTGCGTCTATTTGTTTGAGCATTCGCATGATTGTTCAATAAATTATACATATTTTGAAGAATCTTTTTTTGCGATCGATATATAGATAAATATGGGTGAAAAATTTTGCAAAACATAAAATGTGTTAACTGAAGTTGAGTTCTTTTTCTTTCATTTGTTTATAAAACAATTTTCACAAAGAAAATCGATAGCCAACGAAGTATAGTGACTATAAAAAATACGTGATGGGAAATATGTGCACTTGTAAGCAGTTGGAATGAATAATCGCGCGCATACGCACAACTGGCCAAAGGAGTTCGTCAAAATTCGATTTACGCCACACTATTTCCGCTCTTATTTATTGAATATTTCTTTGTTGGGATTGTTGGCTTTGTGAGCATTTTGCTCGTCTACAAATTTTTTTTAAAATGTTTCCCCAATTATTTTTTTTAATGTTCCCCTAATTTGGGACGCTGAAATAAATAAAATATTATATATGGTGAGCATTCGAAAACGCGAGTAAATTTTTTATAAAAACTTCAAATCAAATAGCCAAAAACCGTTTGAAAATGGAAATTGATATTCAAATAACGAATATTTACAATCATTATATAAATAATTCATAAAATGAAGACGCTCATAATTTCTCAATCATTTCTCAATTCCTTTTCTATTACGTCCATTCTCGAGACAAAAAAATGTTTTGTCTACAACGCTTCACTATTGAACTTTGATAGTGAGAAGCTTCGAAAGCGATGCTTTCTGCTTCAGATATTCTTATCGTTATCGATATCTTGCGATAGTATATGTATCTGCTGATGTCGGCATCCACTTTTATTAGAGATGTTTTGAGAGGAATGCAAAAAACATTTTTCCTACTATCGTGAAAAGTGATAGCATCGAGATTAAGATTGCTGCATTTCTATCGGCTTTAGCAAGTCAATTTCTATCAATTTTGAATGTTCTTTTTTTTGGGCACCGCTTATTTGAACATATTGCCGCTTTTCACAGACAAACATCGATTCACGAATTTCTAAATAATATATTTCTAAATAATTTGGAACAAAAATAACATATTTCTAGCAATCATATTACTGTCAATATTTGCCACTGCGTTGTGTATATGTCTATATATATGTACATACGTTTCCTCATAGGTCAATTATTTGCATATGAAATCCTAATCATTTCACTACCTTTCATGTCATTTCACTCATTTAATTGCTGAGCTATCCAAATTCTAAAGATAGTTAGATCTGATCCAAGTGGATGACTAAAATTGCTTAACCAATCAAATACAATGTTTTGGCACTGTTTTTTGGGTGTACAGACCAACCTGTGGGCAACAAACTTTTGCAAATCCAATGATAAATTGATAAAGGATCCACTTCGTCGATAGATCAATTTATTTTAAGTGGAATGAATCTACTAAGAAAAAAAAAACGAGAGAAACTGTAAAACTTCATCAAAAAAGAGTAATAAAAATATCCGAATTTTTACGGTTGAAAGAGTTATGAGAGCAGCTTCGTGAATATAAAAAATTTCTAGTGCATCGTGATTAGTTTTTTTTTTGAGATATCCGTTATCCTTTTCAACGTAATTTGTTTATCTAATATAGCGTTGAGTTTCTTTTCGGGCAAAAAACATCTTCAAAGGTAGCAGAAATAATGATCGCAAGTGATCAGTTTTTATAAGACTGCTTTAAATATGAATGCAATATACTATAAAATGACCGACCGTTTTCATAAATGATCGAAAAAAATTAAAATATGAGAAATATCGCTTCTATATTTGAACTGCACCGACGCTAATAGGAATCTGCCGTTTAAAAAAAAAAATTCACTTTTATATGACCCGAGAGGTGCAAAATAAAAATTCGAGCAATGTACAACGCATGTAGTTTTTCTCATCTTTAAATTTCTATCGCTTCTTTCGAATTCAATGAGTCAACGTGAAATTCAATACACAAAATGATATGCTATGGCTTTTTTAAGCAAATTTTAGCAAATCGTTGTTACACCTAACAAATTTTGTAATTCTGCCCCAAACATGCCCGAGAAAGACAAACAGACACAGACATACACAGACATACATACATAGAGACATGAGGTCATCATATTACGCGTTTGCACTGCGAATTTGCTGAAGCGCATTAAAAGAAGGCAACTGATTTTCAAAATTGCTTTCCTCTCCTTATCTGTTCTTTCCATAATAGTGTATTCAGTTCCTTTCAATGCTTGTTCACAAAACCTTCTATTCTCTCTTATGCTTGTTTATTGCCCGATTATGGTTCACTCTTGAAAATCTCGACATTTGCGCCTATTCCACCAATTCCTTCCTTGCTCTTTTCGTAATGAGGTGGAAAGGGTGGTCCATTAGCACTTCCACAGGATTTAGCTTATAACCGAGTTGTGAATAACAACTGATCCGAGTGTCAATTCTATACATACTGGTACATAAATAAAGATGCCACGAAGTCATATCAAACTGCATATTCTTGCAATTGTATGCTTATTGCAATATTTTCCCTCAACAGAACAGAAATTCTCCAATTGCAATGTTTCACGAAATGCAATTTTGCATTAAAACAATACCAAATTATTTGACAATATTGCATTCGTGCTCAATTCGTCGATTTAACGATTATGCGTAACAACTCATTAAACGTAAATCTACAGCACAAATTCTTCATCATATTTTTTTATGTTCTATCTAGCGTTGTTTGAGGCAAAACATGCGAAAGGAACAAATTGAGGAACACCAGATGAAACGCTTGTCACAAAAGAAGTTAATCTCTAAACAACAACCGACTTTCTAATGAGTAGCAGAAGATCGAACTAGTATGCTAACATCTCGAATGGGCTAAGGCAAAAAGTCGATGAGAGCAACAAAATTTCCAAAGAATGTTATAAAAATGCATAATTTTATGAAAAACATAGATGAAAAGCAACAGTTGTACATAACGATAGAGAGGACAAACAGCTAGATAGTGAAGTATGAGAGGCGAGCAAAGTGCATCGAAAAGGGAGTGATGCGTATCCAACGAGCGGTGCTTACATGCTTGCAAGCAACCATAGCTCAACGTGTATCGATCGGAGCCGACTAAGTCAGAGAACTAGTAGCATTTGTTAGTGTGTCCCCAATAGCCAACGCAGTAACTCGAAATGAACATAACCACTCTGAATCTAATCACCGAAAATCCGCACGATTCTGCGGTCTATTCGATTTGCGTTATGTTTTGTGCCCATTGTCATCCACTAAATGCCTTCTCAGTAGTTAAAGTGATTCAACAATGATCACCTCCATTGAAATTTATTTAGGCGTCGTTATAGGTAGAGCATAACGCTTAACGATCGCTGTTTGCTCAATATTTGCAATGACTGCATTATCGTTGCAATCTTGCAATATTTCTCAGAAACACGCTATAAAATTGCAAAGCTATAGGTGCTTTTTTTTTGAATTTGATTTCTTTTCTTTTTTTTTTGAATATATGGCTCTTTTTTATGTACGCTTGAATATAACTGTTCTAATTTCGCGAGTTTTATTTCTCGTTGTGTTGTCTTAAAAAAACATAAAGCCACCTGTGAACTACTTAAAAGTAGAAGTTTGAAATATGCATAATTTTGTAGCACTGCCCCTGGCAGACTTCCAAAATTTGCAGTTTTCTCTTTGTAACATTTTTTTTTGATGAAATTTACTAGCGGAAAATTCTTTATGGAAATTATTACTGAGCTATTTCACCGAGCTCCAACATTAAAAACAGTATTTTTCGACCATTTTTTTTGCATTATTTTAGTCAAGTCTTTTGTATTTTTGCAAATTTGCTTCGCAAAAAACGCATTGCACATAGCCGCTCCCTGACAAATCTCATGTCCATGTTTGTCTGCGTGCCTCCCTAGTTATCCGGCAGTTTCAATTCAAGAGCGGCTCAAGATAGACATAAAAAGTTTGGTGCAAATGATGTACGCCATAGCGAAAGCCTTTACTTCATTTTTCAAAGTGGCCCAGCAGTTTTCAAAGGAGTTGTAGATAATGGATTTTTCACTTATACCGATCAGGTGGCAATAAAAACGAATCTTTTGCAGAAAGTTTATGCAAGCGGTTAGGTTAATTAATGTTTTGAAGGTATTACGTTACATATTTCTTTCGACCAACAACTCACAAAACCACATTGTGCTGACTGACTCACTTCTGCACTTGTTTTACATTGTTATAAATAAAGTTCCCTTTTATTTGCAACGTTTGCCTTCTTTCATAAATGCTGAATTTTTGATTAATGTAAGACAAGGATGTCTGTGAGACTTGTAGAATGCAATATTAGACAATCCATTGGTTCAATTACTTCCGAGTTCGTTCTCGAGAGGCGGAGGGAGTGTTCAAATTTAGGCTGTCTCTTACTTATAGATGGCAACTAGTTTCTGGAATTTTCACGATACCCAACAACTATATGTTTTTCAACATTTTGTTGCCAATGTTTGGTGCATACAAAGTGAATAGCACGAGCAAAGGCATTTCACATTGCAATGATGAGATGGCATTCGCATTGCAGTCAGTCGTAAACGACTGCGTTCGCGATTGCTCTCAGCACACACTGGGAGCATAGAGCAACGTTTCATCGTGCATCATTCGATACTCACACATCGATTCTGATGGATTCCTCTTGTTTTATTTTTTTTAATGATTCAACGATCTTTTTGCATTCATATGCATCATCTTAATTCCATCTTTCCAAATTTTTACTTTCGTTCTCATCAGCTTCATTTATAAGCAATAGCAAATTTGCTTTGCAAAAATATATGACGACATCGTGTCTTGCATGTGTATTTGTGCATTTATGTGTACGTCTCTGCAATAGTTTCAACTTGGAAACAACTGAAGCTTGAGTTACAAAGATTATATATATATATATATATATATATATATATATATATATATATATATATATATATATATATATATACTTCCGGTGATGTCACTGTTTTTTCCCGTTTTTAAAAGCTTACTTCGCAGTACTTTGATAATGTTTAAATCGCCTATTGCAAGTTGGATAAATTTACCGACAAGTAACTAGCAGCAGTGAAGGTTATTGATGAACCACCGGAAATAGTCTCTTTTTTCACTACACACTCTACGAGCGTAAATGAGAGTTTATTGCTGTCGAATTCATCTCTCATAGCTTAATGACGTTAACAGGAAATGGAAGTTGGACAGGTGTTATACGGCGAGGATGATGCGCAGCCAGCACTGTATTTAGTGTAGAATTATGATAAATATAGAAGACGTAGACAAATGAACCAAAAGAGATAAGAAACCAAAAAAAAAAACAAAAAAACAATTGCATTTATTGGAGTTTTCGTGCTCCACTCAATTGACATTAACGTCTTTCTCCAACTCGAGTACATTTTCGACAGCTTAGCCAAAAATGCGGACAATTGCGCCATCAATATTCTCGTTTTAACGCTTCAAAAAGGAAGATTTTTGGTGCTCTATTGAATACGACTTAATTATCGTCGACGAGAGCATAAACAACGTTGTAATAAGACATTTTCTGCTCGTAGTTACCACTCAGTTGTGTTCACATAGATCAATGAATTTAGTGGAAGTGGCGAGTTTATCGAAGGTAAGAATAATTATAATAGGTCTCTTCCGGTTAGCCTTCATCGCTGCTAATTAATTAGCTGGTTTTGTCTAAGTTACAATAAATGGTTCAATAGGACTATAGAAATGTAAAGTCAATCTCTAAAAATTGCGAGAAAAATCTGCTGATATCATCGGAAGTGAAGCCGTTGTCGATGTAATTGAAAACTATAGGCTTACTGTACGCTACGATTGCGCGAAAAGAATGCCTTAGGTGATAACTTTAAATTATAAATAAATATGAGAGTGCTACATCGTTTATCTCGTTCAGCCTCAATGTTCGGCCAAAAATGAAAAGAATAATGTTATATTCCATTTTTTATTTTCTTCCTATTTCACTCAAATCGGTAATGATAAGAGCTCATGCAATTTTCTGATCGCAAGCGCGAGGCTTCTCTCATTATTAGATTTTCGTAAATCTTGCAAAACTATGTAAATTGCATAAAGAAGGAATTTAAAGCGTTTGCAGTTTTTAATATTTGAAAATAAATCGCAATCACTCCCCACTAATGAATAATGAAAGAATTTTTTTATACAATATGATGCAATTGTATTCAAAAAATGTACAAACAAAAGATACACGTCAACAATAAAAAAAAAAACTATCGACTCTTTGATTTTTATATGAACGATTCTTCAAGTTTGCTCATTCAATATATGATAGCTTATTGATCATATCAGCAATAAATCAATAAATTTTCACCCTAATATGGCTGAAAAATATTTGCGATCACGAATACATTACAAAGTAAGTCATATACGCTTGGAATGCAACCAAGAATGCAACACCAGTAGATCATGTGCAATCAAGAAGTAATCATATACCATATTGTAGTGTTATCATTCAACGAGTGGCATAAAATCCATTATAGTATCGATCAAAGCGAATTGCTCAGCAATTTCATCAAGCAACTTTTGAAACGATTCGCTTATGATCACAAAACTGCGTATCATCAATTGTGCACTGATCTGTAGATTAACTTTCAATGAAAATTTTATTGTGAAGCGATTCGATTGTTTGTTGTGATCGATATTGCAGTTCCCCTCTTCTCCTTCCAACTAGATACCATGCATCGCTTTTCTATATTCTACGTCATTCTTTAATGCTTCATAGGTGGTAATTGCACTTAAAAGGTTCATCAATTTTATGTATTTGTTTCAATTAAGGTCGAATAAAGGTGTCTCAGCGGAAATTTTTAATTTTACTCCATGAGAAATCAAAAAAAAAAAAGAATTATATTTCTTGAATTACATATGAATTATTTCATTCGATTTTTCTTTAGTGAAAAAAAATGCAACAAGCGAACAATTGAAGTCACAACAAAATTGTCGAAAATTATTTTTTGCATATATAGATATAGCACGAATGCTTAAATTCCCTTTAAAAATCTAAACGAATTGCACGTATATGAGACGAGATCATATCTCTTTTTCACTTATATATTCGTCTTCACCGCAGTGCTCAGCATCACAATTTTTTGAGCAGCAATTTCAGCGATCTCGCTGCTCATGTTGTCGATTCGTTTTAGGGCCCTTCACTGCCAACATAACATCGCCTCACTCCTCTACTCTCGCTTCCGTCTGTCTTTCAAACACATTCATTTTATTTTGTTTTAGGCTTATTTCTTGTTCTTCATCTTTATAACTCGCTTGTCAAAACTCATTATTATATGTGCTACAAATTTGATTCCCTTTAATCATATTTTTAGACATTTATGTCACCACTTAAGTTGCTTCTTGTTCTCAATTTTCAGTTTCCTTTCTTCAACCTGCTCTTCTTAGTAGTTGCTTAGTCCTGAACTCTGCACGGTAATCAGAAAAGAACCAACAGTACTAAAATCAACGATGTTATTTATTGAAGTAAACTGAAGCTTCCTTGCTTTGTTAGCTTATGTTGCGCTGCACTTCGATATATATATATATATATATATATATATATATATATATATATATATATATATCTAATTTATCCTTAATGTCGCTTTAAATATGGGGTGGATAACAATTTGCAACATTTTATAGGTCAGGAAATGAATGATGACTAACGACAGCACCGCAAGTTTGGTCGGGATTACACGCTCTTCGAAGCGCAAGGTGGCGATGCGCTTCGAAGAAGGTCCCACTACCGATCCGGTTCACCTGCCCAATGTCATTGTAATGGTCGGATTGCCTGCCCGAGGCAAAACCTACATCTCACGCAAACTCTGCAGATACCTCAAGTGGATCGGATTTAGCACCAATGGTAAGTGTTACTTCAGCACTAACTAAGTGGAGTGTGGAATGTCCAGTTCAAGGGAAATAGTTGCTAGCGAACGGATAACGGCTCGTAAATAATTGGTTACGACGTTATCACCGCTACTGATTTTACATACCATCTAAGATCATTTTATTATTTATATATATATATATATATATATATATATATATATATATATATATATATATATATATTCTACGGAAAACCTGAATTTGTATACATCATTGATTCTAATCAATCAACAAGAATTGATGTCACATTAAACACTTAGCTCTCCCATGCGAATACATCAGTGTCAAATTTCGATGACCTGTCGAATCAAGGAGAATACGCCGGTCAGAGGCATCGATGCATCAAGGAATAGACGAGGTGCTAATTAGCTTCCAGGGAGTGGATTTGCAGAGCGTGTTCGCTTAGGCAAACTTATTTAGGGGAATGAGCAATGGCATTTGGTAAATTCCCATATTTAAAGACTGCAGATTGTTCGCAAACACTGAAGAATTTTCAGGTGCTGTTGATGACGCGACCTTTTGCATTTACAGTGTTATGTAAAGATGCAAGTTCGGATGTCGTTTCATCCGACAATTGAATCCTATGAACTTTATTCCTCTGGCCATTGCTTTCCAGCCAACTTCCACGCGAACATGAAGTTTAGGCCGGTGAACCAATACACCAAACTCCATTTCCTCTCCCTTCTTCACTAAATACTTGGAAGAAGAGTTCTATCGCATTGAAGCCTAGTGCAATGCATTATGCGCAGTAATCTATTTTTGTTGCAGTGTTCAACGTTGGGGACTACCGACGAGATATGGCTTCTGATGCAGCACACGGTGCTAGCGCAAGTTTTTTTGCACCTGAGAATCAACAAGCATTGCTTGTTCGAGAGTGAGTTTGATGTTATTGTTTGCTCTTATAACGTATTACTAGATAACACTGTCTACCAATAAAATTAGAATATCAAGAAAGCAATGGAAGGAGATCTTCCACTAGAGATGATCTAGAATTTTCGAAAAAAAAAGTTGAAGGCATCGATTCACAACAATCTAAATATTACAAGGTCTATGATGATTTTGAAACTAAAACGAGATCTGAAATTCTGTTATTGGATTCTTTCGCATTATTATGGATATAATCTGAAGAGTTGTTAATATTTTTATTATGAACAATTTTCAATAACGAATAATAAACAAGAAAAAGATCTTTAAAAACACAACAATCATAGTTATACTTTAAAAAATTTTAACAAAATTAATTATCTTTTTCTTTGGGACATTTTTCTTGATCGCTCATCCATAAATTCAGAGCTCTTTATGAATTAAATTCCTCAGCAAGGATTTTTCGTTGAGCAAATTCACAGCTGTTGCTGATTTATGATATTCCTCAGTTCTTCTTAGCATCATCATTACCGCCCACCAACTGTACCTCTTCCCGTCCCCCCCCCTCACTAAAACCCGTATGACTAAGGATTCATTTTATGCGTTCGGCTATGTGTCCCATATCTATTGTATAATTACTTTAGCAATGCGCTCATACTGACTGAAAAAATTTAAACTATTAACGTCTAAAATTAAATGAATAAAAACGGAAAAAAAAATAGCGAACAGCTGATTTTCACAAGTTTAGAGTTGTTTTTTTTTTTTGATAGGCAATAAAGAAATTGCAAGAAATATTCGCTAATACTCTTTATGCTGATTACTTTGAGATTGTTGAAGCAAAATTATTTCAAGAATTTTTTCTCGCAAAAAATTTAGCAAGTTTTAATCTTGATGGTTTTTTCTCGCATTTACCAAACTCTAATTTGTTGAAGAAAAAAAAAACTTTAATTTTTGAGAATAAAAGAAAAATCAATAATTTTTTTCTCGTGAATCTACTTTACTGTTTTTCATTCTTTTTGCATTTGTTTCACTAGTTTTATTCGATTTGCCGTTGTGATGTAAAACTCTCTCAACAACTATTGAGACTATCGATTTTTAAGTCAACTTACATCAAACAAACTAAACCCGTACAACACAACTTTCGCCATCTGCAGTAAGAAATTACAGCGTCAATAATCGATGTGAATCAATCTCTAAGAGAGTTGTTTCATTCTCTTGTCGATTCTTTTTTGGCATCTGAAAACGAGCAATTTTATTTCCTCATAGAAAACGCTCTTCTGAGAGAATTCAATGAAAGAAGACCTCTTCTTCGTTTGCAGTTCCCACCTTTGAAAGTGAAATACGATGAAATTTCGTTTTTAATCAATAAACAAGTTATAGATAGAAAACGTTGGAAAAAGATCGTTTTCATGGAGGAGATAAATTCGATACAAAGAAAGAAGGAAACCGAAAATAAGTTGAAATAGATTTTAGAGAAAGTGCAAGGCGTGCAATTAATGATATGGGCGATTTCCTTGAATCAAGCGCTGGTAATGTAGCCGTAAGTAGATTTTCTTTTTTTTTTCTATCGTTATTTAAAAGTTGACTGCGGTTCATTGATGTTTAGTGAAGGTCAAAATATGAAGTTAACGTTCACTCAATCGATTCAATCATAGAAAAATTAAAAACATTCTTTATGAAAGTCATTTGAATTGATATTGAATATTCAAATAATCGAAGAATATCAGCATGAGGGTAATTTTGAATCAATAAAATTATTGTATCGTAAATTAATAACTATATTCCCTTATGATAGATAGCGGAAATTCATTTCATCAATGAGTATTTTCATTCTTTAAAAAAATTCACCAAAATATTGCAAAATTTAGTTCTCAGTGGTTTTATAGATGCTCACAATTTATAAATGAATGAAGCAATCTTTAAAAAAAATTTTTTGCAAAACGATGAGAGAAACTGTTAGTTTTATAACGGAAAAAGTATTTTTTTAAATGATGAACAATGAAGTAAAAATATAGATCTTCGATGCAACGAATACAACACGGGAAAGGCGAGGATGGATCACTAAGTATTGTGCCGATAAACATTTCCGTTGTTTCTTCGTTGAGAGTATTTGCGACGATCAGAAAATCATCGAAAGTAATATTACGGTAATTATATTTTATTTATCGTTATATTCAAACATAACGATTTCTGTCCTTCGCAAATGGACATAATGAACGGCAGAAAGAAATAAATCAATGATGCCTGATCTTTTCACTAAAACAACTATCAGACTCTTTGAAATTAACGCATAAAAGCAGCCTTTTGAGATGGTCTGGAAGTTTGCGTGCAGTGTAGCGTGACCTCAAACTTTGATGTGTCTAGCTAGAGCTTTCAATGATGCTGAACTATTAAGCAATTAATGAGTTCAAAAGTGAAGTGGGACATTTATTGTGCATGTATGGTTTTATTGCAAGATATTACTATAACTCGTGGCAGTGAGAAAACGAATGCATTAAACAGTCCCACAATATTATCGTAACTTAAAAACCTTTGTAGAACTTTTTTTCAAATCTATCTTAATGCTCTTCAAAGCTATTTGCAGGTAGATTACTATACTGACGAAAATATAAAAGTACCAACATCTAGGGTTATTTTAAATACTTAAAAAAATAGAAAGCACTGGATGTGATATACAAAGTTTACTTCCAGCCATAAAGATCATATGAACAGAAATTAGACACGATAAGACATTATTTCTGATTGAATAAGATAGTCAAATAGGGAAGATTAGAACGAGGGAAGGGGATAAAAAGAAAAGACGAGAAAAGATGACAGTATCAGAGAGTATTCATTGTTTTAGGACGTGAAGATCAATTCGCCTGATTATAAAGGATTGATGACAGAAGAGCAAGCAAAGGAGGACTTCATAAAGAGGATCAATAATTACAAGTAACACTACTTTATGCTTGCATTTTAATCAACGCATATTATTTTTTCTATAAGGAAATTTTAGTTCAAAAGAGTGAATCAATGAAGCGAAATATATACAGCCATAATTAATTCTTGTTTCACTTTGAAGTCATTCCTCAAGTCAATACGATATTGGTGGGTATGTCTCTAAGGAAACGGCTTCATAGTGAAGGATGCTGATTAGGATGAGATTCTCATGGAATCGTTGCACTATTCCATCAAGTTTCGATGAATTTGTTTTTAAGCATTCCTTCCTCAACAGTCATCAACCCTTTCCCCATTTAGGTAAATGCCATCAAATCCTTTCCCCTTTCCTTGGGAAAATGTCATCAATTTCTTCCCCTCCTCCCTCAGGTGAATATGTTGATATTGGTATCGTCTTGCAAAGCGAGCTAAACAAGTGTGTTTGTTGAGAAAGATGTACGAACCACTCGATGAGGTATATGACAGAGACCTCTCCTATATAAAAGTGATCAACGCGGGTCGTTCGTTCTTCGTGCACAACGTCAATGGACATTTGCAGAGCAGGGTGGTCTATTTCCTTATGAACATTCATCTTCTGCCTCGAGCAATCTACCTTACTAGGGTAAGTTCGCTTTTCCATGTATTTAAAACAAGAGTGAGTTTAATTCTTCTTGAGAAACGCAATAAGTTTTAGTTTCGGCCGATGAAAGCCGAATAAGGCGATCGTTCGACGAAAATGATCTCCTCTTTCGTCGATTTTTTCTTCCTTTTTTCTCATTCATGCTATTTTTACACCCAACTGTGACCTTAATCCGAAATTGATCTCAACCTTGCGACTAAAAATCGCGGAAGGTAATATGCTAGGAAGAAGTAAATTCATCTATACCTGCAAATGCACGTATGGGAGAATCGAGTCAATAAAGAAAATGATGCCGCCAAATACTAACTCGAAATAAATAGGAGAATGATCGTCTTTTAATGAGCCAACAATGTACTATAAATGAAATGTATTCCCTAACTCCATCCCTGAATGATGGGAAATATGGTATGGTACCTAATTAACGAAGTGCTAATTCTCTCTAGAAAAAAAATCCACTATTAAAATTGAGTGACGAATCGCTGCTTAATTTTATTTGACCTCAAAATGTTCCCAAATATGCTGAATTCCTTCTCGATCTATATGCAAAACATAGCGTTACTCCACAATTCATACTGGAATATCTCTCGAAAACAATCGGTATTGTTGAGGAATCGTTTTCAGCACGGTGAAAGTGAATATAATCGTGCAGGACGTATTGGTGGTGATTCACCACTTAGTGATAATGGCACAAAATATGCAACTGCATTGTTGGAATTCTTTAAAAAAGAGCATGTCGATGATTTAAGAATATGGAGTTCCCAAAAGGTTTCACTCTTTAATTATTACCGCTTAGTTATTATTATCTTTGAGGAGCCTATATTTTAGAAGGAAGAGGATTTTTACAGTGGGGGGAATTTGTTAGAAATACTTCAAAAGTGAAATGCTATATAATCACCAAATAAAAAAATAAATCGCCTCAATAAAGAATCGCATAATTACAAATCAATTCCATTATGCAAATTTCGTTCGATGTTCTCACAAATAATTCATAGTCACTCTTCAAAAAGAAATTTACATACAATCAAATAGTTAATTAATTCATCTTTTTTTTTTTGTAAATTATTTTTACTGCATTTATTATCATCAAAACTATAAAAATATGATGCACAATGGCTGACAAATCTTTTAGATTATGCATATCCGTAACATTCTAGAAGATATGAACATGGTTCATTTGCATAGAGGAGAGGAGAGGAGAGGAGACGAGGAGGAGGAGAGAGGGCTATATTGATGAAAGCCATCAATCATCCATCCTCAAGTAGGATTTACGATGTTCACTAAATGTGTCGAATGTATTACTAAAAAAAAATAACTTCCCTTTAGTTATACTTTTTTTTGCTAATAGTTTTTATAACTATTCGAGGATTACGAATATCACAGCCATATAAATAAATGATATTAAATGGGATATCGTCGAATTTTCGAGCAACAATTAGTAATAATTTGTCGAGTAGAATCATGCATGCTCACCATAAGAAATATATTCACATTAATTGATGTTATTATCAATCAAGGGCGCCACAGTTGTATTTAGGTAAGGGCAGCGCAAACAGCCAAGGAGTTAGCATCTTTAGCCGCTCATATAGAATATTGGAAAGCGTTGGACGAAATTGACGCAGGTGTTTGTGAAGGTCTCACCTATGAAGATATTCAACAAAGGTAAGTATCGTCTTTGTGCCCAAAAACATTCCCCACAATTCAATCATACTAAGTATGGATGTGCAACAACTGTATGCACTACTTATTTCGCAGGGTTGAGTAGATAAAAAATTGGTAAGATCGGTTGCGTTTTTCCACTTTGGTCGGCAAGGAAATTTTAAGCGGAAATTTAAGAAAGATGTCGTTTCATTTCTGAATTGAGCATAGTCAGCAAAGTAAATCAGTCCCTTTATTTATGGCATAGCCATCAAACTCCATGATGAATGATGATTTTTAGTTGTTTTGTTGAATGCATCAAATTCAAAAACTATAGATCGAAAAAGCTTAAAGAAATTGACAATAAATTTTGAGGCTTAATAGAAACAAAAACAATCAATTTGAGATATCCACGACAAGCTCAAGATCGAGCACGTGATAAATATCACTTCCGATTTCCGTCGGGTGAAAGCTATGAGGATGTAGTGGCAAGGCTTGAACCGGTTATCATGGAGCTTGAAAGGCAAACCAATGTATTACTAGTTTCACATCAGGCGGTAAGTATCCTTTACTTTGCTATTCCTTCACTGCATAATTTATCGCCAGTTAATGAACCTCTCTTCCTCCCTACCAACTCCGGAAACATTTTGCACTTATTGAATTTGAAAAGAAAAATTCAAGAACTCTCATAGCCTAATTTAGATCCATTTCTATAGTAATTCAATTGCACATCACAATGTTTGAGATTTTTTCTACTGACCTCAATTACTCTTCGATCTCAGCTATCAACACTTTAAAGCGTTTAAATAAGCGACGACAAAAATAACGTAACTCGATCCGATCTTCTCAGAAATCATCTCAATGGTGCATCGTTCATCTTTTTGAGCAACAAATCAATGAACGCAATATTGACCGCTAACATTTTACACTTTTGCACTCTTTTTTTTTTCAATTATATTCTCACTCATTTCATAACAACACAATGATCATTTTCCAGTACCGCTGTGTTATAATGATTCCACGTTCTCAAAATACTATCCCCCCCCCTTCCCTCCCCAAAGTTTTTTTCTCAGAGATATATCTCCCTGAATCTACAGGATCACATATAATTTTCAGTTACTTTTTTTTTCATCGAAAAACTATCGTATATAAAGCAACGCGCATATGAAGTTAGCCAATATAATCATCGATTTGGGGGAATTTCTATTCCAACGCACCTCTTTAGAGTATATTTCGAATTTCGCTCTTTGCACCTCTAAAAATTCCACAATTATTGAAAATACTATGCCATTAGTTCATTTTATAATTTTTTCACTCAATTATTTAAAAAAAAGTTTTTTTTTGCAATGATTTGTATTTTACATAAATGAACTTTTTCTTTTGAATATTATTGATTAATTAAAAATAAAAAATAAAATTCTTACAGTTTAAAACGCAAATATTATTTACGCTCATTTCCTCGACATCTAATTGCGATCTCGAAATGTGATCTATATTCCTTAAGGGTTTTTTTTGAAAGAGACCAAAAATGATGAACAAAATTATTTGCAGCATTGAATACAGCCATCGAAAAGCGTTCAACATCCTTCATAAAATTTTTAGCACCTATTTGATTTTTATTGGTGACGAATTGAAACATCTCAAAAATGCTTAAAGCAGTCACTTCGATAATCATATATATGCTACCCTGAGGGTTATGTGTTCGTTCTCATCCACAAATATTTTCACTCATTCAATTACAATTATTTCACTCCTCTTCCCATTGCCAAGCTCAGTAAGACTTTCATATAACGACGATATTTGCCCATTTATCACAAAATAAATTACAAGTTTTCTAGATAAAGATAAATGGAATGAAAGAGGAATTATGACTTCATTTCAAATAAAAAATACTCGAATGGAATCTATTTCAGGTTCTTCGCTGTATTTTGGCTTATTTTGATGAGCGTCCACTCGATCTTTTACCATTCATAAATATGCCTCTACATACACTTATTAAATTGACACCTATCGCCTATGGTTGTGAGACAACTTATTATCAATTCATTACCGATGAAAATAACGAGAATAAAGGCCATGTAAGTTAATCTTTTGAAGCGTTGAGATCTTATCTTTGAGAAGATTTTATGAAAGCATGAATGCGAATATTGGAAAAAACTTTTAAAGATATGAGAGGAGGCAATAATGGACAAGAAAAGTTCCACAATTATGATTCTAAAACCAGTCGAGAGTTGAATAAATCTGCTATGATCAGTAGCGATTATAAACAATTACCTAACAAGTTAGAGCTTAAAATTTAGAAATCGAAGAGAGGGATCCTCCTCTTCTACTACGATAATGCATTCTTTTGTAGAGTTTATAGATAAAGTGAAAGGAGAATCACTCGCAGTTATCACTTCAACGTATGCCATCACTTAACAGTACATGCGTATTTTAAGTGAAACCTAATTACAACACCTAGACTGAATTCACTTGCATCCTTCAATGTTTCAAATTGTCTCCTTTATTCTCTTCCTCCCTTTCGCCATTTCTGCATCTTATCTAAGTGCGCAGGATCATGGAAGTAAAGGCAATCGAATACGACCCACAATGACCTCTATTCAAATCCTTATTATTACAATTTAAGAAGCTTTACTGCGTAAATAAGAGAAAGCCAGATATCCGTCTAGCATCCTATAAGCAGTTAACAAATTAAGGTCTATCAATTTTGTATGTTTGCAGTGGGTACGGATCGGTTCGCAATTGCCTCCATCTGAATCCGATATCGACTAATGTGGCAATGCAGCAATATCATCAACTGCTGCTACTACTTCCATTACCTTCCAATAAATATTATTCTTTTGTTTTTGAATAATAAAAAAAAATTATCCATGGGTTAATTTAGGACTAATTACGTCTTTGCTGCTGTCGGTAATATACAACTAGTGGCGCGCTGAGTGCATGCAAAAGATTTATACAAGCCCCTATGATTGCATACAAAATAGGATTACACTGGAATTTCATTTCAAGATTCTTGATATTTAGAGATCTTCACATAGTCACATAAATCCCCTATCTGATATAAATTGAGTAAATTACTCACCGCTGACAGTGAACCGGAAGCACTTTGTAGTTGGTGTGAGTGAGTCTCGTATAGAAATTCAGCGAGTTTCTCGGCGAGCATAACGTTACACATAAATCCAGGTGCTATACCACTGATTGCCTCCAACTCCAATTTAGTGCCATTTTCACGCAAGCAGTTCAACTATAAACTTATCATCGTTTATAAAACAATACTTTATCCTTGGAAAACATTTCTTTAACGGTTTCATCTCAAAAAAAAAAAAAAATGTTTCACTTCAACGTTTCAACCTTTCGATAACTCATATGAGAAAATTAGAAAGGAATTTCTTTAATTTTAGCATTTAGTTTCATTCGAATATATAAGATATCAACAGAAAAACTTCTGCATAGATTTTGGTGGATGTCATTTTAAGCGATAGTAGAATCTTCTCTAAACAAGTTCCAATATTTCAGTATATCATATCTACTGCAACACCACCTATTTGCAACAATAAACAACCTTTAATATATTAGCAAATAAAATCCTTTTCTTCCTCCCTTCCTTTCCACGCCTCATTTCCACAAAGGCTTACCAATGCACACATAAAACCACCATGACCTCATCCTTCAGTAGAGGTCAATCCCTGACATAGAGCCATTCGATGCCCTGTAGAGCGATTCAATGCCCCACCCCTCTCTCCTATGAAACTTACCCGTTGGGCATCTTTTGTTCCCGCATCTCATCAACAACACGAGTGATAATGAAAGGATATTAAGCAAACCTCATTAAGAAGAGTCCAATCATGCATCTCAGTTGCTCGTTGACATAACTTGATTGTTTTTTTGAATTCTGCTTTTTGCAGTGGTAAGAATTGTTCACGAGGAATTGGATACCTGAAATAATGATCGTCGCCGTTGCATATCATTTACTCTAAAATAATGGCCGCTTAAAAAAAAAAACTCCTATATTTATAGCACAGTATTATTTTGGTCAATCTTTTCAAAATTTAGGACATATTATAGCCGTTTAGCTTCATATTGATTGTTCTTGTGTGAGACTAACGGAAATCTTTTACTAACGATATTCGATAAGGAATTACTACACGATGATTTGGATGCTCCAGCCTGAGATGAATGAAACAAGCAGAAGCACGCACTTCGAAACGGTATTTTTATTGAAATACGTTCGGTCAATAGATTCTCACAAGATTTTCTGCAGCATCTACCATGCGGCTTAATGAATACTTCTCTCCTTTGTTAAAGGTATAGAAACCAAACATGCCTCGCTGGGTATGCGAAGTTCATAACCACAATTTTCAGTGACTATTGAATCGAATTAGCAAAAACACAACATCACTACATATCTAGTAATGATCGCAGTCCTCTTCCCTGATTATCAGTCCTCATTCTGTGATTACCTCTCATTCATTCAAAGCAAAAAACTAATTAGGCATATAAATCAGCGTCTCATACGTACAAGTATAATGCCTTCGCTATTTAATCTCACGGCATTCAAACAAAAAAAACAGTTCCTCGACAAGCCTGTTAGAATAACAGATAGGGTCACAAAATGCAAAAAATAGTCCGACGTGATACCTGCAAATCTCCGATCGAGAAAGCCCTATCCAAATAAAGTTTGGCAGAGAGAGTTCACCCACTTCAGCGTTTTTTAACCTTCCTCCATACTTATATGTCATTGCTATTTCGATACCTGCAAACGGTTGCACTAATTCATATTTGGAAAGGATTATTTGTGAGATACATGGGGGGAGGGAAGGAGGAAAAGAGGGCAAAAGAAGAGAAAACTTAAGTGAGAAAAAATTCCTTTAATCACATGATTACCCCCAATTTCTAAAAAAAAAAAAAAAACAAACACAAAAACACAGTCAATACCATGTGGATCGCTATCCATGAGACCAAATAATGGCATATGGTAGGTATTCGTCAATTGTTTCAGAAATTTCCTCGTTGAAATATCCGGGTAACCTTTGCCCTGAAAGAATATATTTGTTCAACTTATGCCTCTCAACCCAACTCTGAAAATTCTAGCAATAATTCAAGAACAACCCCAACAATTCTTTAGGTGATGAATAAGGGTAGGTTATTTATTAGATCAAGCAAGAAATAAGATAAATAAAAAAAATCGAGGATACAACTTTATTTATTAGAGTAATTCCATTAACATGAAAGAAAATGAAATTTAAAATTTATTTAAAAAAATATCTACAATAAGGAATGACCGTGACAAGGATGGCAGGTGAAAATCGTGATAGGAATCCTTCCTGAATAAGTTTCTGAAATGTTGCATCCTTCTCGACGACGAGTATAAAACGTGCCCATGATATGTAGTAAGCATGATGCAACAAATCACTGATAACAACTGGAGCTGATGAACAATCCAAACGCCGACCATCAACATTGACGATAAGCGAACCCATTACTATACCGCGACCCGTCGATAACTGTAACTCATATCGGTGAAAGAGCATAGTACCTCCAAGGGAAAAAAATATTCGGTGCTCACTGTGAATATTGTTGATCATTTCAAATGTTTTTTCTTGAGATTCAGTACACGAATCATTTAACGCAGTGAAAAGCTAGCATATTTTGGAAGGTATAAGTAAATGAATAATAATAAGAATAGACGCAAAATCAACTTTAAAATCAACTATCATTTATTGGTGATTTGTGTTGTCGCCGAGACAATAATTCGTGACTTTTGTTTCGGTCCCATTGATATCCAATCATATCTGCTGATACGACTTTCGATAAAAACAGCCCCGACAAGCTTCCTTGGAAGAATTTTCATCGAAGTGGATGATGATCGGGTTCAAATAAACAGTGCAAGACAAAATAAAATAGTGAGAAATGAATGAATGAAAGAAAAAAAAAGCACAACGAATGGTGAAGTTGTAAAGAAAATGACCAAAACTAACAACGTTCTGCGATGATCTATTCGCATTGAGTAATCGACATACTGCCGTTATGCTAATATCTAAATTTCTTTGTGTACCATATAAACTCTTCTGTTCATAAAATAAATCTCTGCAATAGAAAAATAATCGATTATAAGAAAAGCTAAACAAACAAAAAAAGATGAGAAAGAGAAATTTCAACGTAAAATAATAACAAATCAGAAAAAGATTAAACAATTCCAAGGATTTTGCAGAAAAAGTCCAAAGGTTATCGTACAGTTAGATTCATAAAACAAAAAGAAATATTCATTTGTCATTGTTTTCTGCTCTAGTCAGCTAGCAACTTGCGAATGAGTTTACGGCATTTTTAAATTTCACTAACAAAAACTAAGAACTTATTAAGGCTTGTTCCACTACTGCTGAAAGGTTGGTGCAACTATTCGCAAAACAAAAGAATACCAAAAAAAAGCACACATCATGCCAACTTGCCTAGGCCAATTTTGAAATTTCAACAGCTAAAAAGAAGATAGGCTCAAGAAAATTCTAACAACGGCTTCCAACCCACCGTTTGGTAGCAAAAGTGGCGGTGATTCTAAGTTGATATATTTGTGCGAGAGCACGAGCACAAAATGCGAACCGACTTGCATGTCGACGTGAAAGCCGTATCTCGTAGTCGGAACTATTCCATTCATCTCTGCAAAATCAACAGATTGCAAACACTGATAAATAACCGATTAAATAAATTTGCAATCAATTAGCGCTATTCAAATTGTCGATGCAAAGCTATTGTAATAGGTAGCATAGAGTTGTAACGAGTTACCATCTTAAACGTGTAGGAAGCAGATACGCTATGAGGCCATTTGCTGCGGGCAATACTAGTGATGTTCACCAACACTGAAGTGGATTAGAGGAATAAAACTCAGTCATCTTTAGGTAGTCAACAACGATCGATGGAATGTTTGCATAGCGGCTATCGGCATCGAAGATCACCAAAAATTTCTCTCGACGACCGTCAAATCGTTCGCCGTTTTGCTAGCTGCGGCTTGGATGGAATTCCTTTCATTTGTCAGAAACAGATCGCTTCAAGTACTGCTCACTTTTCGCAACAATAAATTTAAATGTAATTCCGACTGCATTTCTGCAGAAGACAGCAATAATGACTTCTCTGAACGAAAGGGGGTGACAGGAAGTGAGTTCGCTATGGATCCAGTCGCAAAACTGTTTGTCCTTCGTGGATTATTGAATAAGGTTCGGCCTATGCCGTTTGAAAGTGAAACATTAGTAAGTCATCCTCGTTTTTCATCATTTTTTGTTTGATACTTCGCACATTTTTTTATCACAGCTTGTGGTCTATTTTATTCACACACCGTTGGAATGGGCGGGTAGTTCTTTCCCTCGGGCAGTATTCCACTTCTGTTTGGAATCCTCTGAAACGACAGACCTGTCACCCTCTAGCTGGATGTATACGAAAGCGCGTATCTAATTCTGCAAACGATAACGATGAAGTATTCACAGTTTCTCGAGGAAATTAAAGAATGTTAAGGTTATGCCAAGAGTTATTAAGTTTAATTAAAGTTCAAAAATTAAAGTTAAGAAATAGATAGGTCTGTGCGTATACTTTAACGAATAGCGCATATCAAATTAAGTTGGAACTTACCCTGGTAAGCGAAATGCAACACGATGAGAGCGTGATCTTGCAATAAGCAATGAATGCAAAAAAACGAGACAACATCCCTCGATACGCTTAATAATATCGTCTTCTCTCGTTGCATCATCCGGTAAGGATTCCGCCGATTGCAAGAAGTGATCCGCACTCATAACCTCATCATGCCTTATATATCACCTTTGCGGATATATATATCTGCAAATATATTGTTATGCATTTCATTATGTACTCTATTAGAGCAATTGAGAGGAATGTAATAACGCAGAGATTAGTAGAGAAAGAATATTTAATGAAAACTTTGAACGTCAATAAGTCAATAAATACAAAAAAAATTAAGAGACGATATGACCTTCTTCTGAATCCCATCAAGTCCCATCTACCTTGCAACGGTATCATTATGGCGATGCAAAGAAAAAGTAATAGCTGAGTGTATTCTATCTGCATCCTAGTATTTCACATGAATGGGATTCTAACGCTGCGATCAAAACATATAGTGACAATTAAACGAACGTTTCGTTTCAGAAATTTTCAAACTGGCTCTAGCTAACATACCAGATGACTGTAACAGTGCAGCACTACGCACCTCAATCACACCACACATCGCACGGTGCGAAGTAATGGTATCTGTGGTCGTCGTTTCTTTGGGGCATCAGATTCTACACAGCGTTCACTGCACAGTTTTAAGTTTTTTTTCCTGACGGACACCACATCACATAAGACATTTACGTGTCACATTCTCCCCTTGTTCCTCTCCCCTCTTCCCAATCCCCAATAAAGGAAATACTCGAAATTCCGCCGAACTTGCCCTCCAGATTCTTGCAAAACATAATAGAATGAACCCCATAAAAATACGTCCTGAATTTTACTAGAAACGACTACACGGTTCTACATCAGCAGAGTACAAGAACGGCGATTGACACCATATGCGACTGGTCTAATTATAATCCCAAGATAAATATCACTCAAACGATGTTCGAATTCCAAGTGGATTATCGTATCAGCAAGCAAAAGATGGTGATAGATATATGGCGATCCTTAATCATCAAAATTACACTCATATATCAACAATTTTATTTATATATTCGTATAGTAAATAGATAACTCAACAAATGGACTGCTCAATAATGAATATCATTCAAAAGAAATGATATGAATAGCAGTGATAAGAAATGATATAGGCAGATAACATCATCAATGGAATATAATTTTGAAGTGAAATGAATGAACGAATAGCAGAAGTCACACACTATGATACGCTAATATTTACGATAACAACACAACTACGTAAGGGAATACTGTTAGAAACATGCAAATGAATAATCGTATTAATCGACTAAACAAACAACAATAAACGATTGTTGTTCAATCGTCAATTATATCTATGTTTTCATTGTTAATCATATACGTTTTTTATATATTTCAGAATAAAATCACTAAGTGATAAGGGGGGTTCTTTCGAACGAATAAGTGATAAGGGCCTTTCTAAGAAAAATGTTCAAAGAAATATCGAGATAAAAAGAAGCTTTTTCAAAAATTAGACTAATAATCTCAAAAATAGTGTGGAGAAAGTGATCACTCGTAGGAAGTGTTCATTAAAACATCTCTAAGCAACTGTATCAGCACACCATCAAAGCACGGCGATGAATCAACAATGAGGCTGGGTGACACAGTAAGTGGCAGAATGAATCTATGACTCGAAAAATTTCGAGATGTGACGCGATCACTGAGCGATCTCTCATCACGATCAAACAACATAAATGCGAGACAATAATGTAACTAAACGGTTTCAAAGGCACAAATAAATCAATAACACAAGACGTGTTACAAATCAATCAATAACACAAGTGTGTTATAAATATGTGTTACAAATATGTGTTATAAATCAATAACACATATTTCAAGCCTATATAGCTTTAAATGCTATAAGATCATTCAGCGTGGCGGAAGGTAATCACTGAAATGCAAACATTTTCATTCAACCTTTCGGCCGAAAATATGCAATCAAATTGTAGAGCAAAAGAAGAAAGAGCTGAAAAGGGAGCGGAAATAAAACGATATCTTTTAACGGGACCATCGTGAGCAGTGATTACAACGATGCGTTCTATATCAATATAAAAAAAAAAAAAACATTTTCAAATGTAATTAATTTTCATGGGAAAATTCGATTTTGATTTGTTTGAATTTCATCAGTGGCCAGCTAACTCGGAAGATGCTCGAAGCAAAACAACTTTGATGAAACCAACTTTCCTTAAATGTGCCAACAAAATACAACGATTACTTAAGATCATCGGCCATAGACAAATAAGCGGTAACATTTGCTCGAGGTGGAAGTGAATAAGGCAACGGATCACAGGAAGAGAGTTAAGAGAAAGGAGGAAGTTCATTCAAAAGGCGCTCGTTATAGTCGTCTCTAATTAGATGATAGAATCTATATGGAAAGTGTCTTTTAAGCACAACAAAACACATCACTAAAAAAATCAAAAAATGAGATTTCGCATGCGAATATTGCGACGTATCGCATTCGAAAAGCCTTGATTATATCTGTAGACAATGCCCCCATCTACAACAACACTTGCCCTACTCGTATTTCGATCATTCAATTCACGCGCTCCGTTTGTGGCGATGGTATGGCTGCTCATCATGCTCTTCTTATAGGACGCGCTCTTGTTCACTCCATGGTTTTCTTTTTCCCGCTGGACTCCATCGCCTCGTAGTCTCTCGATCTCGATCTGAATAGCGTTTAGACTCACAAAAAGCTTCATAATAAACAAATCACAACCTCAAAATACACATAGTCACATGCTTTGCTCTAAGACCTCTCAAATCTCCAAAGTCGGGTTGACGGATACCCATCGTTATCGTCATCAAATATGTCCAGCTGACAACCACTACCCAAAACTATACTGTATTTGTAAACGCTATTGCAAACTGTTAACACTTAAGAGGGTGTCCTCCTCTGGAATCGCCAGATGGTCAGCCCGAAAGTTTTTAGAAAGTCTCTTAGCGAACTTCGCCTGAGTGCATTTTGCGGCGTAAGAAATCATCGACTCAAGAAAAATTTCTCCCCAAAGCAACATATATGTTCACTCCTTTTTTACCTGAGGAGATTATAGGTCAACCCTATAAGCCTTTTCAGATACTACTTGCGAGTAAAGCAAGAGTAAAAGTCTTCTGTTTTCAAAAACGGCATTCTCAGTACTAACAAATCCGAAAAGCATCTGATAGAAGTGACTTGTCTATCAACTAAAATCAACCACATATGTAAGGTGTCACTCGAAACAGCTGTCACTAAATGACATATGAATTCGAAACGGCTGTTACTAAATCATATAATGACAAACAAAATCAAAACAAAAGAATCTTTACTAGAACAAAACCATTTCCAGCTTAATTGCAACTTATAACGGCGAAAAATTTTGTGGTATAATTGCACAAAACGTAAAAAGATAGAAGACCTGATGGGCGATCATCTGCCTTGCTGCATTTGATAAGAAACTAACGCGTCTCCGATCGCTTTCTTCTAGTGGAAATAGCACAAGCACATCGATTGGCCTCAATCCATAACAATTACACGCAAAAACGACAAATGCATACGTTAAAAATGGAACTTCTAAAGAATAATATAAAGGTCTTCATTTTGGCAACCCTCGCCCCTGACTTCCTTAAATTAAATGCGCACTGCTTTCACTTTGTGATTAAAATTCTGTGAATTATGCGTCTACAGTTTTCATGAATAGAAAATAGTTTTTCAAATGCATTAAATGATTAGATATAGATTTGCTACTCATTAGAAAAGTTTAAATACAAACTAGACACCATTTTCGCATTAAAAAAAAACGGTTGTTTTCTTCAAAGAAGCGCCTTATATGAAAGAATAAAAAAGAGATAAACGAACGGGCAAAAGATGAACGATGAGATTCCATTCTGATAGGTGGCTGTGAATGTAAGCGAATAGGAACGCATTATGGCCACAACCGATCGTACAAGCTCCAATTCACGGGCACTATATAATTGTGCATTCATCTGCAACAATAGTTCCTTATAAATTTCGTTGAAGCTGGCCAACAACTTTTAAGGACAGAAAGAGGGGGGGGGGGAGGGGAGATGCGGTGTGGTAGAAGGAAAGTGAAGGAAAAAGTAGGCAACGAATACGAGCAAATCACAAGGTAATACACTGAGCTTGCCACTTCTAAAACTAGAGAGCATGAGCAGCCGAAGCCTCTCCGACTGCACTAACATAAAGGAAAATAAAAATTAAATTAAAAAAAAAATCCGCTCTACATTTCCGGTCGAAATATTTCAACGAAGCTTTACGTTTATGGATAAAATTTTAGAGATGATATGCCTTGTTCTTTTGCTACTTAACAATGCTAGTGGATAATATGGATGAAGCAATATGTGCAATAAGTAACCATCCACAAATTGTTTTCCTATACTAGCAAATATGACATTGTTAATCTACGTTTACGGCCTTCATAAATGAAATAATGACAATAATTCACTGCATTTAAACCAAATATAACACACACAAACACATACAATTAGCAACATAACAGAAGAATGTGCTATATGATGGCTGATATAGCAGAGGTAAAAAACAAAAACAATAGTGAATTCGCTAAGGAATAGCATACCGGTTTCAAAGGTGGTTGAACGATAAGAATGATCATCGGCAGTAGATCGAGGATGAGCGTTTGTTCGGGAATACCCCGTTGTGTTGAACCAGTTCGAACGGTTAAAACTACCTCCATCGATTCTCGACGTTTCTGCCATGCATTCTAAATTTTATTCATCTTTCATCTATCGATGCAATAAGCGTTATAATCCCACAAAGAAATGTTTCCCATTTGACAACATTTCGATATCAAATCTCATATATCATTATCAAACCCATCCCCTCATTCCGCTCCCTATATCATTGGATTAAACAGCTAATTATAGCACAATATTTGAAAAATAAAAAATAAAATAAAATAACAAGAATAAATGGAGAATGAATAATAATGGTGATAGGATTTCATTAAAATTGAAATAAATAAAGCAAATACACCGGTAGAGATGTAATTGCATGTAATTTTTTAGATGATTTGGTTAAGAAAGAGTTAAGAAAAAAATCACATCAAAAAAAATTCAAGCATTAAAAATTCAACGAAAAATTGTATGTGCTCGAAATCGGCATAAGGGATGCACAATTGAAAATTAATAAGGATCGGCCGCCTCGATAATTCTTACAAACAATTTCAGCGATATTGACGGCAAGTGGAATAACGAAGATATGTCAACTAGATCGACATATCAAATATCAAGTGAATATTGCATGTGATTGCAGTGAGCTGCTAAACGAGCAGAAATTAACAATTATGCATTTTTTGCTAATAATCACCGAGACGATAATTGAAACTATCTCTTTTCGATTACAGCATTTCAGGATTTTCCACCTCATTGGATATAATCATAAATTTGGATCGTCTCGTGGATATTGCTTCGGAAATCGATGATTAAGTGATCACATTTGTTTGTGAGATAATCAATTCCAACAAAACAGACAAACATCACGATAAGTCGTCAAATGGGAAAAATAAAACGAATAATGCGGACCTGATCGGCGATAGGGAAAGTGAGTTGTAGACGTTGCAACGATGCAACAAGTAGATGTAATTGTACACTGCTCGCAAACATATATTTCATTAATTCGTAATTCTGTGAGTGTGCCACTGCATAATTTAGATAGTCATAATCACAGAAAGTACGTGCCGCTGCACTGATCTAAATAATTTGCATACTTTAAATAATAAATAATAATTTGCATACAAACAATAATTTGCAAGACGATAATATTTTGTTTAAATAATTCTCGGAGAGATGTTGATTTAATCTAAATGGCATAGAATACATGGTCGTGTATAACGATAATAATCAAGTGGATTAAAAATTTCATTCAAAACAAAAAACTTCGATACCTGAACATTGCTCGTCCGTTTTTTTCTTTCCTCTTATTATTGACAAAAAATGTGCATACCACTAGCATCTACATCATCCCCCCTCCCTCCATCTCCCTTCCAAACATAATTTGATTATAAAATAAACGAAAAAAGAAATACGAACTGAAGAGATGCGATGTGATCCGGAAGAGGTGGAGAGATAATTTGCAAATAATCCACTATGAAATCTGTCGGATTCGGATGCGAAACGTTGACAAAGTGCACCAACTCGACGTGTACGTATGGGCATATCCAATATATGACCATGTGCGTCCACATGTCGTCCCACCTCGAGTACCGCTCCCCATACATCAAAGAGAGACTTCTCTCCACCAGACTTCAAGAACTGTGTTTCATGCTCACCATACTGAAATAGAAAATATTTGCAAAGAAATAAGTAATAATCATTTATATATCAATAAATAATGCGGAAGTAGTGAATAAATTAGCGCTCACTAAAGGAAATCCCTCCTAATGCAACATGTTCAAATTGTGAATACTATCAAACAATCGTTCAAGTATGCTACGAACAAAACTTCAAAAATTCCAAATTCTCACTCAAATTTCATCGAACAATATTTTCTTACCAATTAAATCTCTTTACAACAAGAGTATTATAGTTTCGAAATGTTCAGTTGACTGCATAAAGAGCAAACATGCCCGTTATATTAGTAAAAATAATGCATGTCGCTGAACGAGACAACAATACTTCTATGATTTTGGCTGCGAGAATCCTCTCACTTTAATTTACTGATAAGATTAGCCAGGTGATCTTTGATCAATTTTGATCGTTGAAGCATACAAAGGATAGGAAATCACCTTTATGATGGCTAGTGGACCAATCGCAACACCGCAGACAAAATATGTCGTCTCGATTTTCATTAAACAAAGGTGGGGAGGGGGGAGGAGGAAATAAAATTTTTGACTGAATTGACTACAACGGAAAAAGGAAGAGCTGAACGCAAATAAAACAACTCATTAAGGAAACGAAATACATTTCTATAAGTACAACAGTAGTGGGATTTTACAAAACATAAAACTTAAAAAACAGATATATATCAGCATAATAGAAGCATAGGAAAACTTTCATTTTTGATTTCCTTTTCGCTATTGTTTTATACAAAGATGGAGTATAAAACTCGAAGAGGATTTCGACAAACTTACATTCGAATAGTGGATCTGACCGCTGTAAATCCTAATTCGTTATATTCCACCTGCAAGCCAAGAGTGACCCTTTCCTACTGACAAACAACGGGCAATCAAGCAGGTGGTGAAACTGATATGATTTAAAACTTTGGCAAAAATCACTAAGCCTCGACAATGCAACTGAACTCAACAACAACAAGTAAAAAGGCATTAAAAAAGTTAAAATATAGTAATATTTCCTCATGGACATCAGATATTATTATTCCCGAAAATAGTGTAAGTAGTCCAAATTTCCAAAGAAATCTTTACTTGAATATATTCGCATTCTAATAATCTTCTTAAAACAAAATAAAAGTTCAAAGAGGATAACAGACATTGCGAACAGCGTTATGATCGATAACGCCAGAAGATGATTCGATCGCAATAAACTGCAGCGCATTTATGCACGAACGTAAATCTTGTGCACATATATTCACGATCTCGGCCACTGCACTCGTCTCGATGCGGATATGCTCAGATCTTGCTATCTGTAAGCCAGTATTTGCTATTACTCAGTCATTATTGAATATCAATGATGATATATATCCTTGCTGGTGCTGAACGTTGAAGTTGAATATCCATGTTAAATGTTAAAGTTCAAGCACATATCCTTTGTAGATAATGAACCACATTGGGGAACTAATCAACGAACATCATTCAAAGAAGCATATAAACTGAGAATCTCAAACAACGAAATAAGCATTCAAGATGGATTTAATAGGCAAGAAGATCCTTCATCGACAGGTTCAAACCGCATCGAAGTGATACCTGCAAGGTTTTATCACAAACTTGAAAAATACCAGCATTCTTCTTACACTCTAAAATATCTCAATGCCTTAACTATAATAAATAAAGCTTTGAAAAGCACATATTGAAGAAAAAAGATTGTTTAGTATAATTTCTTCAATCCTCATAGCCAGAAAGAAACGATTCAAAGAGCTATTGAGTTGCATGATTTGTAGCGTCCATCGACAAAAAAAAAAAAATAAAAATAAAAATAAAAATAAAAATAAAAACAAAAGTTCTAGGGTATCGCCTCTTTACGATTAACTTTCTCCAACTTAACACCATAAGTCTAAGTCACTTCTCGCTTTAGTTTACGTCCCTTTCTGATGTTGTTTTCTATAAATAATAAATAAAAAACAAAGCGATGATTACAAGCGGTAAGCAAAGAATTAGCACCTGTAGAAGTCTCCTCTCCAATCTATGCTGTTCACTGTGAGGCATTTGAAGCACTAACGCTATCGAGCGTAATTCTCGTAACGATGGCACGTACCTGTTAGAAAAAAACTATAAGTATATATCCTGTACAGCACATACTTAGAAGTATTTTATTATAAGGGTGTAAAAATTTCGTATATTTTACACAAAAAAAACTAATGAATCAATTTAATCTTTGATTGTTTTTTTTTTCATTTTATTGTTTTTTCAATTTAATTTAATTTTTTTATTTAAATGAGACTTTTTCATTGGTTGCCAAATAATGAAATGAGTAGAAGTTCCTTAAGATAGAAACATCACCAGGTAGAAACATGAATCAGGATCATACAATCATCGACGTTCAACAGATTCTTTCAGAAGAAAGGCCTTTAAGATTAAGGAAAAAAAATTCCCCCCCCCCCCCTACAACGAACAAATTACCTATTGACATATGGATCAAAATTAGTTCTATAAACATCATCAATGTTTTCTAAACTATGTTTAGTCTTTATGTCCAGCAATTGATGCATTTTTTTTGCAAGTTCATTGCCGAATCTATCGGCCACAATTTCGTTACAAATAACCTCGTCAACTCATTCAAATATTTTGTACTCTCAATCAACAGTATTGACAGCCAAATAAAATCATTTCGTTCATAAGTCACGCTCAATTTTGATAAACGCAGCAATCGCCGATTACATTTAACCCAAATTGGCCAAATTCGACACCTTAAATACTTATAAGAAATGACAACATAAATGCGCTTTTCGAGGAAAAAAGTATTTCCTTCATAAAAAAACATAGCAACAGCAGTTTCTTTCTTTTTTGTGCGTGGAAATTTCCTGTGGCACTCAAGAACTCATCCTGACGGTTATCGTTTTGGAATACAGTAAGCTGCTTGAATATATGAGTCAAAAAGTCGATGGAATACGGTCACTGCACCCAAGAAAGTTCATACTGAGCTCATTTATTGCATAAACAAATTAAGTCTTACATGTTTGTGGTTTTTAAAATATGCAAGACTACTAACAAATTGTTGCAAATACAGATGATCGGACGTCGGATCGCCTTTCGTCCGGTCAACGCTAACGTCTTGCACAAGTATCTGATCGCATCAGCAGGCGCACCGTCAATCTCATCGACAAGCAAACAGTTCGGCCTTCCATCCTGAAATTGTTTGTTCTGCAGTCTGAATGATTAAAAGTGAAATGTCCACTCTTCATACAGCTACAACTTTTTAGTTAAACATAGTAAAGGTCAACGGCATTTACGCTCATTGCTTAACTTTGCATTTTATCACTGAATAGAAATGATTGATCGAAGTGCCAAATGCCATTTGATGTACTCAGTGTATAATTATGATCAAAAGTACGAACCATATCGAGTGTTCTTACTGAACGGATCGCTCCTTCAATTTTCCTTTCGAAATCCGATACATTCCGATCATCACTGCAAATATATGTTGATTAGTAGAATAGTTGTGTGAAATATTCAGAAAAAAAACAACCTCTAAATGTTAACTATAGAATCGATTCTCTTGATTTTGTGCAATTCTCCTGAAATAATATAATTAAGATTAACGAGAGAATTTGTTAGAGGCAATCAAAAGATGGTGCCACAAATTTAGTGACAACAAGAAAAAGAGTAATAAATGGAACGGAAATATAGAAATAAGGTTGTAAGAGTAAGTTGAAGGGATAAGAAGGAAAAGGAGAGGGTAGTAAAGTATATTGAAGCTATCACGACAAATACGAAAGAGGAAGAACACACCTTGCATTCATTTCAACCACTCGGTAACCACAATGTCTCGCCGCAACAGATGCCAATGTCGTCTTACCAAATCCGGCTGGGCCCGCTATCAATACCACCTAAATACATGTGCTATAATGATGTATATTACTTTAAAGAAAAGCAAAAAACATTTTAAAATGATGCCAACTGCATACTACACGATGCAAATATACCACTTCTATCTAAGGAACTCTCCCCACTAAATTGTAGAATTTAATAAAAGTCAAGCAGTGCTTCAAGACTGATTTTGAACTCTGAATGTTTATAATTTCTGTGGAAAATTGAACTGCAATATTTTCAGTTTAGTTTTCTGAATTTGTTGGATTTTAATTAAGCTCAGCTCATTTAGAGATTCATAGAAAGTGTGCAAATTATGGAATGGATTTAAAAAGAAGATAGTGAAATATGAGATAATCCGCATAAGCTATAAATAATCTTGAAGTTTAATCATCAATAAATGAGAATAAATTGTCGTTACTTTTTGTGAAGGACGACGAGGCTTCCCATTATCAAGAGTTATAATATCATCACGCTCTTCGCCACTCTTCAACATCGAATCAGGGATCGAACGTTTGAAAACACATTCATCCCAAAGTTTTAACCACTTCAGCAGAAATCTATTCACACGCTATAAATAAAAAAATTTTACTATGCACTTCTCTTTTACATGGAATTTCACCGACTTCCAAGATGCACGAAGCCTTATAATATCGGCAATTAATAAATTTTTTACTACGCTAATTGTGGTCTTTCGAAAACGTGACACTTTAAATACCATACTGGAAATTATAAGCATCTTATCGAGCCCTCTCCCTCCTCATTTTATCACAACCAACCCCGTTTCTTCGCTTTGCAAACCCATTCTATAGCTTATGACAATCGTCATAAATAGGCAGCAGCGTTCATTCATCCACTCTATGCCCCACTCCTTTCCTACCATTTTGGACGTATGATCTATGCATACCGGAAAATTCTATAACTTTACGATATTTATACATGAGACTTCGAAGAGGCTAAACAAAAAGAAAAGGAATTCAATGATGGTATGCAAAAATTTAAGTTCAAGATAAACGTTGAAAATTGAATGATAGAAAACGGATGAGAACTCCTGACTGTGACATAGACATCAAATTCAAACATCAATCACTAACATCATCGCTGATAAGGTCTACAAAGCTGCGTGGTGCGTATTTCTCCACCCAAAGTTGTGTATGCGAGGATGACGACAACGGATCGCTTATAGCATTATCCACCTCCATTGATAGATTTTCTTGTTGGTAATGAAGTTCCTCACGGGCTGCCTCCAAAATTTCATCGATTGGTCGCGAATTGAGATGACTTCTCACAGAACTATCCCACCGAATAGTCGACATCCGTTGTTTGCTCTCACTCGATGATTTCTTTCGTAATCGTATATAGTACCTGAAGAAAGTTTATAAATTTATAGAATCTAATAAACGATTTTATAACTTTTTATCCTTAAAATAATATTTATATAAAGGCGGAAATATTAACGGCTTCTACGCTAAAATCGAAAAGAGTCGCTGCACCTTAGACAAGGCGTATTAAGAGACCGGGTTATGCTCTCAAGAAATCGAATATTAACAATTGTCTAGTCGTTTATTTCCTCTCGATCACTATTGCAGTCGAACAATGCAGCCAAAATGGGGGTATATCTGCCGTAGTGGTGCATTATCACTGTAGACCGTCACTAACCCTTCTAGGTCGTGCATAAATTTTTATGGATATCAATGACGTCTTCAGGTTTTGAAAAAAATGTCTGAACTCTTAAAAACGCTTCGCGCTTTCCTTAATATCCATTTTACTAATTGCATCTTTTCATATCGGCTACCACAAAACATCAAGACACTAGAGGGTATCCACAAGCTAATCCTGGAGAAATTAGCTGACCCCAGGAGCAGACTCCGCTCTATTGTGGTCAGCTAAAGAGTTGACTTCATAGTCAAGCTTCGCGGTAACATACCGCTGCTTTTCGCATAAGCAGGGACCAGGATTAGGGTCTTTGGAATCGAAATCAACGGATCAGGTTTCTTCTTCTTCCTCAACTGGAGATATTGGGAGTCCACTTCTTTCCCTCTCAGGGTCGGAGCCGGGAACTTTCACTCTTCCGGCTCCTTGACCTCCCTTTCTCAGCAATAAAACCATGGGTCATGCTGGAAATAGGTCCTTTCTCTGAAGTTGAAATCATCAAAAGCTAGCTCCTTTTTCGTGGCTCCGGAGTCCGGAGCCTAAGTGTCCGAATTAAATGGAATCAGCGTTGGAGTCACCTCATTGCGCCAAATTTCTCATTAATATTTGCATGTTCCAGCGGCAATTAATGTTCAAATATTTTGTATGGATTTATTCACAAACATAACTCATGCCACCAATTTAGGAAAAGAACTTAGCAAATGGTTCGGAGAAAATTAAACGATAAGCCTCAGTATTATAGTCATATATGCATAAATAATTAGAGCGGGTAAGAGGCAAAAGATAAACTGTAGTTCACAATGAAGATATGAGAAGAATGACATGCTTTTGGGGAATATCCTTATAAATGCGGTGATGAAGAATCAAAGATCATGAATGCAATTAGAGATGTCATTTATAAATCTATATTGAAAAAATTACGACAGAAAATATTTAAAAAAAGAGGTAACTACTGGCACTGCATATATTTTATTTACTTTTTTATTTTAATGAACAGAGCATTCATTACGAATAAATGTCTCTTCACATCGCTTCCACCTCCTCTGACCCAATGCCTCTCTGGTCCACTTCGCTTGTGGTCTTTAGGTCGGCCTCTCCTTCTTGCAGATCGGTCGCGTGAAGGTTAGAGCTTAGACTCGTCTCCTGTCCGTTGGATGTGACGAGCCGATTCACCGTCGTTCCTCCTATGACTATCGGGACTTGTTCCGCTACTCTTGTCCCGATGAGGGTGCGGGCAGAGTGGCTCGACTGAGCGGAGCCAACAATTCTGGTCGGAGCTTCACAACCGATCGCGCAGTACAGAAGGCAAAACGATGAATGACTGCATGTATCACTGACTCCAAAGAAAACGACTCTAGCGGAATGAAAAGGAAAAACAAAAAAAAGAAAAAAGAAACAAAACAGCGAATATTTTTAATCAATAATGCAAAAGTAAACAGGGGGTTGACTGTTATCCACGAAGAGCCTCAAGAGCGCTTGATTTCGAATAGTCAGCTAAAAGCAACCAATCCTTAATCGAATATGTTCATCAACAAGGTTGACATCGATTATAGTCAATCTGAGATCATCATAGATTAGGGGGCGAAATCGGTTGTAGCCAAGATCGATTGGCTACTTATCGCATCTTGGATGCTGTAGATTTGAACGTATTGCAACCCATCGTGATACTGATCACAGTCAATCCAAAACGATTGTCTAGCTACCCGCAGAGCAATTAACATTGCCGACTCTCAATAAATTCTGGCAAGAAGATTTGAAAGAAAAGCGTACCGCTGTCCGAAATCAGGTGCACTAACACCAATCCAAGGTGAGCCATCGGTGGGAGGATATTCGAGAACAGCACATTCCATCGAGTTCATCTCCATATCCGTCTCATCATGATGCTCATCCTCGACACTCTTCATTAGACGTTTTCGTTTGCGAACCTTAATAGTATTTTTTACGCATTATAATGAAAATGTAATAAGCGCAATAAAGGGAAGAAAGGAGACAAACATAGCTGATCAAATGAAAAAAATGAATGTAATTCAAGATCATACAATCATATTCGATCTCAAAGAACGATATAAGTGTGCAATCTAGCTGCAATCATTTTCTAAAGGGTGAAAAAATTAATAAGGAAAACTTTTCAAAATCATAAACCTTTAATTTAAATAAAAATTTCATTTTAAACAAAATCGTTATTAACGATAATACGTTGATTTCGGCTCATTTCTTACTATCCTATTCCACTTTTTTGTGCCTTCGCACCACACTAATTTGCATATTTGAAAAAAAATTTTTTTTTTGCATAATTATCAAAGGTTTTCTATATCTATACTAGGTATTTTCTATGAGAAAATCGTAATATAGCCACTTCAACAAGACCATTCCGATAGATAAGACACTTCGCTCAACAAACCTGCAAAATACGTTCAGCGAGACGATTAAGGATACGTTCATTGAGTTGTTCCCTCTCACGAAGTTGATTCGCTTCATCGAATGAACATGGAACTTTCATATGCCAATCTCAAAATGATACATTATTTTTATTAAATATATTGTTGATTCTATAGAAAGATTTAAAATCATCACTGTCTCAAAGAGTTTTACATTTTTATTAACTAAAAATACTTCTAAAAAAAAAAATTTAGAACGTTAGAATAGATAAAAACCTATAAAAAAACCTTCAAAAAAAGAACATTTAAATAAAATCCATCATTAACATCAAATTTAAAGAAAAAAAAAACAAAGTCGATAATTACATCAATAAATGCACCACAATATAATACAGTGAAAATTAATACCCTTTTTCATATCAGTTGTTAAATTTCAGAATTTCTACGAAGTGAATCATAATTAGGCGATTTAAGAAGCACTAGAATAAATTGAAAATTAAAAGAATAAAACGAATTCTCAAATTCAACCAATTGCATCGCAATTCTCCACCGTCAATGGGCGTTTCGACGGTCGGTGTCCTACATCGTTGAATTCATTCGATACACAAATAGGTGATTTGAAGCGTCCATCATCCTCACTGTAACAAATCAAGGTTGCTTCTTTCTTTCAAAAAAAAAAAAAAAAACGCTTCCACATAATCCCTTTCGTAATGGGGAAAGACTTACCTGGGAGTTCTATACCTTATATTACGCACTAACCCCATAGTTTCAATGTGGTCACAGTTAAAAGCTATACAGAATTATCTCCACTTCCGTTTTACGAACTATGAATTTTCTATTAATTTCAGATTCCACATCGGAACTCGTTCAAAATGAGCGCTTAATATCCTCCATAACTCAGCGTTTATGTTTCTTGAAGATTTCTTTAAAATTTCAATCATTGTATTTTATGAATTAAAAGAGAATTGTTTGTACAATAAGAGATCAAAATATCAACACACCAATAAGAAAGCGTTTCTTCATCACCAAAAAAATCCGACGTTCCAATAGCATTATATTCGTCGTCATCCATTATTTTCCTGCAAAAGAAGACTTCACTCATAACCAATAAGAAAGTCTTTTGTTGAAATGATGATCATTTAGGAGATAATAACTTAATTCAAATAACTAATAAATAAACCATCCCTCTCAATTATAACTATACTGAATCGTTTCTAGGCAATTCCTCACATCTACACCGTTTCCCAATATCAACACAATAGTTACGCTGTGTCAACGATGTGAATAACTATGAGCAAAGACGAGTTGATCGAAATGGTTTGTGCCGATATGTCTTCATAATGCTTGTGATCAATCAGAATTAAACTAATAAAACATATATTAAGACATTTTTTTAAAATGCATAATGCATGAAAATATGCGTAAAATTAGCCTTAAATATCGGCTCTTAAAAAAATTTGGTGAATATTCCAACTATTTAATCGATAATTAGCAATAGAATCATTCAGATTTTGTGATAGAATTCGACGACGATGATCGGATAACCGATCATTTCAATGTTAACAATAAACTCTGAAAGTTATTGCACTATAAACGAAGAAATTGAACGATTATGCCCCTATGCAAATAAACAATCAAATTTTGTCGCTTATCGTTTTGGATCTTTTTCTCAGTTATTTTTTTTAAGAATTCCCATCTTTCATTGGCTGTCCTCATTTAACAATTATGTGTATCTCATAGAAAAATAACCTTAATCTTTCTTTGTTCTATGTGATCCTCAAAGATGAATTTATCCTCAGTTTTTATTCTTCCCGTCGACCTTTTCGATATCCCACTGTATTTTCCAAACCACCTTCCATTTCTTAAAAGAACGGTGGAATCAACAATTCAGGCTAGCAACCTCACCAGTCACATAAACTTCATCAATTCGTGAAGTTTCAAGCAATGCCTGGCGATGTACTTGCATGTCTTCTGCAATCGTTGAATGTAAATGCCCCTTTCCAGTTCTTCCGATCGGCACCATTCCTACTCCAACATTATCTCATTTCAAAAGAGTACGAGAATCCGGGGCCCTGCTATGCAAGAAAAAAAAATCCGTGATCTCTATCACGCTGCAGGGGAATCCACAGTGTTGTGTATGTGCAGTTCCCCTTCCCACATTCCTTAAAGTCCTAGTGTAGCGATTATTGTAACATCCAATGTAACGAAGAGAGAGTCTAGATTAGCGCTCCGGAGCCAATAATCCTGTGCCCTGCCGAATGCGTCTCGGGTATTTTATCCTTCCATAAGCAAGAAATTGATATCTTCTGCAGGTAACCAAGTGCAGCACTAGTGTTTTAGCTGTGCGTAAATAAGAACTCGTATTTTCCCATGCGGGTAAATGCGCCACTAGTGTTCTGCTTCCGTGTGCAAAATAACTTTATAATTGCTCTCGTATTGAACAGAAAGTGAACCTACACGCATGCAACAACGGAAATCACCGAACTAATATGTCACCACTGTATAACGGATTGCAAGAATTACCCATCCTTGTAGCCAGACGGCTATGACTTGCCTACCTTCATGACTAGCCCAATCGTCATCATTCCACCAACCTCAAAAGCTAGAGCCAATAAGGAGCGGGATTGAAAAACGGAAGCACCTTTTTATTCACTAATGCCCATTTTTCTATGCAAATCATCGATCATGTCCAAAAAGAAAAGAACTGTTCAGTAGGCGTTCCGACTAGTGAAGAGTAAAATCCGATCAACGAACCGTATCAAACCCCTTAAACGGCGACTATTTCTAGCATCTTGGTAACACCAACCATTCTACGTCGGCAGAATGAACAGATAAGCTAACCCCTCTGATTATTTCACACTGATAAACGATAATCACATATTATCACATAAATACCTAGCTTAGATATCACTTCGTTCATATCTTCGTGTCACTAAGCAAATTAGCAAGACATGCAGCAAGCCTTTGCTCAAGATAGGTTCAGTTTCAGCCAACTCCTAAATAAGCCATAGAGGCATATAAAATGCCACATTTGTGATCGACTTTAGTTATTGAAATGAATAAAAAGCAATCTCCTTCGAGCATTAAATAGGCACTTTATGGGATTTAGTGGATAGAACCACTGATCTCAATTTATAATACATCGACACAATTATTAGCACTGCAACATATTTATTTGTGCAAATGTGAACAATATAAACATAGTAAAGAATGCAATACAGCGTCGAGAATAACGACCAAGAGGAGAGAATAGAGACAGGGGAGCATCACAGAGAATCGCGACTCAAAAGTCACGCTTGATTCGGCATCCGACCGCACACTCCCACAACAACGCAATCCGCTATATAGCAGCCGAAAGCAACATCTACACCTTCTTGGACGGCAACTATCATGTCACCGATATATGCACGCAATTTGACGGGGGTGAGTTGCTTACACCCCATAGATTTATCATGCCCAACGGGCATATCGATGTTATGTCCAAGAGGTGTGACCCAATAATACAAAACAACTCAAGAGGCCAATATATTCAAGAGCAATTTTCAACAAGACCAAAATGGTCTTATAAATTTGCATAAAAGCATAAAATTATATGCTCATGTCTCGTAGTATCATCCCCCACTCGGCCATTTACTCTCTTCGCACTCTGTCAATTGACGATAAATTGTCGACTTAGTAGCACTGAAAATTTTAGTTTTCATTCACTCGAACACAGTAACAGTAATATTATTGAACCCGATATTCCCGATAAAAAAAAACACAACAACGCATAAAACTCTCCACCTTGTTCGGCTGCAATTTTCTCACCAAAATGCAAAACAAAGGTCGTAATATAAAATGTTATCATCTCCAAATATAACACATACTTACAAGAGATACGCTCATTGTTAACGCTTCTAAGACCACCCCGACCGTTAAAGTGTTTCCTTTTTGGACGACGATGCTCGAATGCACAGCATTCGAAACATCTCCTCCCTCCTCGCTAAATATTCTTCAGAAATTCCCTCTGAAAACGCAACACCCACCCGAAAATAATGACTATCACTTCAATGAAACTATAAACACAACAAAACGAGTGAATGACGCAATCACTTTCGAGTATTAAATTTGGAAAAAAGTAATGACAAAAAATGTGTGTCTCCGCCCTGAGGAACAATAGAAAAAGAATAGCGTTCGAAGGAAATGAAAGAAAACAGAACGATTTGGGAGGAGATCACTGAGCAAACGGTTTTGAGACTGCGTAACAAAGGGAACGAAAACGTGGAAGATGGAGAACAGCGAGGAGACGCTCAATGTGGGACCGGTGCTGAGGAGTGTGATCGAGTCGGCTGTACGATAGGGAGGGAGAAGCGGCACACCCTCAGGGGTGCGTACCTGCAACCCCTGCGTGCCGATATTCTCCACCTCCGCCCGCTCCATATACACGTGGATGCATTCCCCGTCCTCCTCCGCGTCCCCCACCTGGCCCGCCGCGCATGCCATAACCGCCACGCTGCATTCCTGGAAACAACCTGCCAGTGAACTACCAAAAAAATTGCAGTTTCTATGTATAAGGAAAGCTCTCTTGCACTCATCCTTTAAAATCCACCGATAGTAACGGTATAAGAACCACAATAGAAAAATAATCACGATCAACTGATGCTCCATGCCGCGGAAACCTTGGAACTACTCATTTTCTACTCGTGTAAATACCTTCATACATATTTTTTGAGGTGTCATATCAGTATCACAATTCATCAAAACCCATCAAGAGTTGATATTTAGATTATACAGCAAGCGCACAAAGCGATGGTGCACCTAAGATTCGACATTTATAATGCGATACAGTCAAGACCGGAAAAGCTTGCACGTAACCGTCACTAGGCCCAAAGAGGATGAAAATACCGCAAAGCGGCAACCGCTGAAAACAAATGGATGATGCTTGTTGGTGCTTGGCCATAAGCAGGATTGCCGCAAAAATGATGCTTACTGGACATAAGCAGGACAAACCTTGCATAGGGGGTCCTCCTCTGAATGGCGCTCCTCTGGGGCCACCTTGCCCACCCTTTTGCTCCGAGAGCATCGCTTCACCCTCAAAGCCGAATGAATCGATCTTGAGTGGAATAAAGCTGATGCCACGATCCTAAAGCAAAAACCATCATCGTCACTACATAGACGATATGCTTATGAAACTTAATTCACCACCAAATATTTGCATTATCCGTCAGTTTCATTAAAACCAAAAAAAGTTGCATATTTATTTGCATACCAACCATCGCATCTGTTGTCACAAACAAACGGCAATTCGATGGTTAGCACTCAATTCACTTCCTAAAGATCGGGTAGGGTAACTGAATAATAAAGCCAATTTTGTTATATAACTCCGATGGACGACCGTTCGAAAAACGAGATGCATGAAAAAAAGATGTTACCTTTCTACACGCGGCAAACGCATTTTTCGCTCCATCTAGTGTCTTCATAACGACGAATGCATAGACGTTGCGTTGTGTTTCGGGACCATCGAGCACACGTCTTGGAACGTTCACTGATGCCACTGGACCAAACTCTAAATTAACTTCGATTAGCTAGCCGATAACGGACACAAATGTCTATGCACTGAAACTGCAAAGTTAGGAGAAATGAAAGATGGTCGAGTCCTGTCTCTTCCATAATGCAGCAGTAATCTCAACCATTATTCTGCAAACCTCCTCTCCCTGCTTTTCTTCATCTTACTTTTGAATTAAATGCAATCACAACTACTCACCAGCATGGAGAATATTATTATACTCCAACCCTTTCCCTCGAAAGATAGTAAAAATCACCGCATTACTCCCAGGATAGTCCCTTTTTCATAAGACATCATTTTACATAAACGTTTCAATAGAAAAACTTCAGCTGCAAAACTAACAATTTACTGCTCAATACTACAACTTAGTGCCCATCAGCTGTCAATAATTCGACTTGTCACTACAGTGTTTGATACCACTCTTTATAGCTATAGTTTTATTACTCACTCATAACTATTAGCATCGATCATTGCATTATTACTATTTATCATGCATAACACTTGCAGGACAACAGCGTAATATTTGAAAGCATTTGCTTGCATACTCAATACCTCCAATATGATTGTGCATCTCTTGCACAATATTACACAAGGAGTAATAACGGTTACTAATAGCATCCACTGACGCTGGCAGCAATAGTAAGCAGCGGTGGAGAAAGTCCAAGTTTGGCCGCATCCTCTACAAAGTCGCCACTCGCATAAGCTTAGCCTCCCTATTTGGAAAGCAGCATTCTATACTGAGCCTCCTCTCTCTTTGACAACGTGAAACGATGCAAAGCTTTGAGAGTGAACTTGAGGTTTTAAGACAGGTTGCCCAAAATCTTTAGCATCCTTCTTTCACTGCGCATTGCCCGATTGCTCAACAGAAAGGGATCATCTGAAGCCGCACTACTATAAGTTGTCTAACCCTTAATTATTAAAAAACTCAACCATCTAGGCACTTTGAACAGTCAGCATAGAACTTAAATCAACATAATTAATTCGTTGAATACACAAAACGAATGTGCATTTCGTTACCATTGGAGAATAAATAAACAATAAAACGAAAACCATCGTGAGGTAACCATCAATCAACCAGCACTACGAGATTGTAGTGAACCAAATAACTCAAACATATTCCTTACTTTCGAAGGCATTTCTGATTTCTCTCTCAACGATAGCTGTCCCATCAGGCACGATATTGCGCATGATACCACCAATGTAGAGGCGACATCCATCCTCGCCGATAAACCGACTACCACCATAACCGCCCGTGCTGCCGTATATTTCATTCTCTGCAAATCATATCAGATTACATCCAGTAGTGCACGATCAGACCCGCGAATGGAGATAGTGGGGCTGCAAAAGTCCCGCTTTCAGCGCCGAATTAATTTTAGTTTTTAAGGAATCCTCCCTCACCGAGCTATAAAAAATCTTAGTAATTCATTTTTTGCACGCATACATGCGGCATGGCATGCAAAGGGCATATGCATATATGTGTATTTTAATGCACGTATATATAAATATAAATACAAATATAAAGATAAATATAAATATAAATATATATACATATACATATGAGCAAATTGAGGCGGATTACTCCTTAGAGCAAATTGACAAAGGGTAGTCAAGAATGCTTTCAGGCGGATTACCCTAGTTTCTAAACATTACCTTTGCCCCAGTATTTCTTTGCGCTGGTTGAAATAAACATGTTGAGCACAAATGTTCGTAAGTTTCTTTTCTTCCTTAGCCGAAAACATGGCCACGCGCCTGTGCATGTGAAGATTCAATTCGAAGCACGATTGCAAATAAGGGATTAACTGTGGCTTTTCAAAGAGTAAAAATATAAGCCAACCACATATCTTTGCACGTCAACCAGTCGATAAACGTCATCACTCTTGCAAATTGTTGTTTCCTATTTTACTAAGACTTTTCACTGCGAAGCGAATGCTAATTATAAGTACATAATAAATATACCATAAAACTGCATTTACGCTGCACGAACGCGTCATATGTTTATCCATTTAGTGCTACAATCATCACCACGATTAAAGAAGATGGGAGGGTGCATCAGAAGCCATAGCAACATAGCTGCAATTCTGCTAAAAAATTCTTCCTCACAACCGCACGCTGGAGAGGCAGAAATTTCTACCAGGTTGCCAACTCATCTAACAGAGCTCAAGTTCTCAGCCGCCATCTAACTAAAGCCATCGTTGAAAACGCAATTGTTCCCTTAGCGCAGGGTTTTTTCCCGAAATTGCTTTGCTTAAAAACTGTTCGTAAAATTTCTCTCTGGATCTAAATCCTGGCTGACGCCATCACAAATCCATGACAATACATTTGTGACAGCATAGTTTATGCATGATAAAAACATGTCCTAGTGTGCACGCCATAACTCGCACTTATGCATATTCTAATGTCATTACTATGAGTGGGAAGAAAAGCACATCGAGAGACGATGAAAAGCCAAATCTACGAAGGTTCAAAGCCTTCGATCCCACTCGATGCTCCAAAGCAAATAATTTCACCTCTTTCGGGACATTCGTACTTAACATGCTTCTTTCAAACAGTGCAAAGAGATACTGTGCAAAGATGTTTAAGAACTAGAGAAATCCACCTCAAGGCATTTTTCACTCCTCTTTGTCAATATTGCTCTACTTCACTCCCCCTTTATGTCTCCAAAAACAATGCAAGTCCACGTAACAAACCATTTGATGGATGCATCTGCTGAACGTTAACTGATGATGGTGGCACCGATGCCGATGCAGGCTGCGGAGGTGCTGATGCGCGCAAACTTTGTTGCTGCACCACTGACACCGGCTGACGAGCAGGTGGCTGACTCGCCGTGATCGGTGTCGAAGATGCGCCCGATCCACCAACAAGCTTCGCCCATGTCTTCGGCGCGGTATCAACCACTGTCGGACTACGCTGCAGTTCTGGTGTCTATAATACGTTCATTCTGAGTCCGCTAAAAACTGCGAATTACGGAGTTCAATCCTCCAATTTGCTCGTGGTCACTCAGCGCTTTTCACTTCAAGTAATAAGTTTACCATATTACAGTCAAATAGTAATTAATGCGCAACTTACGTCTATACTCAAAATTCCATTGAAAAAAATTCATTACGATAAGGAAGATGACTTATGAGTGAGTTACCTGCTACCTACCAACAAGAAACTGCTCTTCAAAGAGAAGATTCTAATAACAATCCAGGTGTCATAGGTCATTATTTCATGTATTGTTTGAATGAACATTCATTACATTCTGTCGTTTTGCGGATATAGAGCTATTATCAATGTTATCACAGTAACTGCCAAGACAATAAATTGACAAACCTGCTCCTCATGCTGCATTGGAGTTTCATCAGTATACTGCTCATCGTGTTTTTCGATGGCAGTCTCATGCTCTGAATGCACATCCTGCTCAACCTGTTGCTGCTCCTCGAGCTGCTCGTTCACTGTCTCACTCTCGCATTTCGTCTCTTCTGCCTCGACTGTACTCTCGGGTGGCGCTGACGATTCTACAGATACATAACATTTGCTTTTAAAAAACCCTGATGGACAACACAACCGAAATGCACCGGCAAAGAAAAGTATCGCGGAATTGCAAGTCCATTAAAAACAACAGAAGTGAACAAGCGAACAAATTCATCTGCAATCGAGTTCACTTATAAAAACTAGGACATCCATTAACCTCCTTTGATAGACGTCCCTTTTTATGACGACATGGCGGGGATGTTTCTTTACAGTATTTCTTATTTGCACTGTTCTTTAAACGAAGACTCTAAACATCGATCGATGATGAATGAACTGACCCAATAGTAAGAAGTCAAATTTAGCACGGCTGCGAGCAAACATAACATCTACCAGTGAGCATAATATAGCAATTGGCCGTTCTGCACTTTCGTTGTAATATAAGTCGCGAACACCGCAACTTCCGCTTCCTTTTTGGGGAAGATGGACGGTGGGAAACAGATGAACATCCCCGTAATATTTCAATCACCATTCCAACAACTTGGTTAGACATTAGAAAACATACAACTCGTGCTGATTGACCAAATATTAAAAAAAACGAACGATGGAGAGGAGCATCTGCAGACACCTGCTGATGTCCATTGACGGTCGGCGCCCCTCCATTTGCCAGGGCACTTTCCTCAATTTCATTCTGCGCTCCTCCACCCGCACCTGCAAAATCACACATCAGAGTCTCTCCACACCTAAAAAAAAAGCCTTTCTTTCGCTTCTACACCCCATCCGCAGCATCGGAGCGCACTGAGATCGGCTCCTTCTAGAAGAAAAGACCACAATCAGCTCCAAGATACAGAGAACCAATTGTGGCAAACAAGCTGTTAGAATGCCGCGTAATTTCGATGAACTGCTTCCAACAGGTAATAGCACAAAGCCATTTTTTTCTTCTTTAAACAGCCTACATTAAGCGCCAGTATGAGTTAACGCTTCTCCCAACTGAAATAATCGATCAACTACAGAACTTTAATGATTAAGACAGCGGGCATATCAGCACTTAAGAGATCAACAAGTAGAACAATGTCCATTCCCATAAGATCACTTCTACCACAAGAAAAAAGTACCAAAGAAATAAATAATCCCATAGGTGCAGACCTCTCAATTTCTTACTAACCTTGTTGTTGCGCCTGAGGCACGAGGTCGACAAATGCATGGTCAAGCCATTGAAAGACGTCGTTATGCACGTAGTACTTTTTGGGAGTCTGCGGGCAGAGCACGAACGTTTGCAGAAAGCGCCTCCCTGGTTGATCGTTCATTGACAGCTCTCCACACACCTCAAACATAACAACCTCTCAATTAAACTAAAGTTATAACCAGACAAAAACCTTGCTGGAAACGGTAAGGAAAGGAATCCTGAGTGGACTCTCATTGCTTTTGCTAATTTCTTCATTTCCTAATCACTGCACTCCGCGCACCACATATACCACATAAAAATTCAAAGATGACCACAACCTTTTTCCTTGTCCTGCAATAAACGCACCTAAACCCATAATAAAACAAATAGCGTTTAGAATAACAAAATGAGGCACGAACAAATCTTCTAGGCAATCATGAAGTGAAATAATAAAACTGGTGCTAAAGTCAAATAACAGAGAAGTAGATCATCATACCGTCTCCCGCCAATGCATTCAAAATTGAAACAGATGAGTATACGCACCTGGATAACAAGGCCATTGTTGATAGTCGCTGTTCCACTGACTGTGTAGATGCGAGCCTTGCAATCAACGAATTCCAGACGTTCGATTGCCTCACGGATCTTCTAAAAAATTTGCGCATTTGAGATGGATTCCCTTTAATGCAATAATGCAAATCTAACTTACTTTCGATTAAGTCTCTACCTTCAACACCTGTGCCTAAAATAGTGCAATGATATTCGCAATTCTAGTAACAGTATCATAAGTTTCCCATCCTTACAAGAAATGGGATGACAAAATAAGATAAATAATAGGTACTCCCATGTCACATAAACAGAGACTGTAATTTTAGAGATGGCGATGCCTACAGTCAAGGCATAGAGCAAGAAATGATCCCCATTCCCTCTATCCTCCTTCTACATCCTTCAAATCACCGCAGCAATTAATTCTGATAGTAAGCGCTTCAAAACCCTGGTCCAAACTGTTACGTTGATTCTCAAGCTGTTAGAAGCATGCAAACGAATGATTACAGACCTGTTGTCCTTGCACCGGCTGATCGATATCATGCACAAAGAACGACTCATGACTATAGAATCGGAACACATCGTGCGGCCGTTCGGACAGCATCGTGTAATATTGACGCACGAATTCACGTCCAATTTCTTAAATAACAATCATCCTCAGCACGGTATTGCCGATTCATGAAAAGAGAACAAAAAAATCCAATCCTAAGCTATCCTTCGACAGAAAAGAACCGACCAAAGGGAATATACTTTTAAAGCAACACTTTCCTGAAGATGACTGAAGACACGCTTCAACTGGACTCATTCAATAGAAGCTTTCCAACGCTGTTTTGGTTATGATGAACCGGATGACTTCAAAAATTACCACCCACAGCGAACTATGAGGCAGAAGAAACCCGCAGAAGGGCACAGAACAAGTTGTAGAAACTTAGTCGCTGTGTGGTTTTATTGCCCCAGATCTAGGACGGAGATTACAGAGATCCGCAACATTCAAAATGCTAGAGGGGATGAAATTATCCTTAATGAGCGTCACGGCAAGCCGAATGGAGACGGATGCATGATCAGAACCTCTTCCTCTATGTTTTCACTTTCGATTCAGCACCTCCTTGGTTGGTATATTCTCATCTGTGTTAACTTCTTTGCCTTTACTATCGCTAATATATTCGCCTCTCCCTTCATTTCAAATTACCTCGCCAATCCGTTCCCTTGAGAAAGCAAGGAGAATGGAGCCTCAGTTATAGACGAATTCCATCACAATGTAACCAATCACGCCGAGAACATATAAAAACAACAAATAACCAATTATCAAAAGTATTTGCAAATTTATTTCTTGCATAGTTTAAATAGTTTAAAAGAAAAAAGTTGCCTTTGCAAAAGACAAGTAAAGAAATACGTCTTATTGAATTCGCCAGGGTGGTAATATTTACACCATGGAGAGGGGAGGCAAACACATGAAAATAACAAATAACAGCAAGATATAGTTAATATTTTCAAGAATTAGATACATAAAACAAGCAAACAAGGATACAACCTTTAGGCGATGGCTGTGCCTGCTTCTGCAATTCGTTACGACCGTTCACCATTTCGCTAACTCCCTCCATCTTCATACCTGCCGCACGATCACGCGATTCCTATGAATAATACACTCGTAAATGCAAATTAATTTTTTGTTAATGCAGATATTCGCACGTTATGCAGGCATAAGTTGATATTCCACAGGTAACTTCGAACGGAAATACGGTAATACAGTATGCTAACATTTTTGCGTCTCGGTTTAATGCGCCACATCTATTAACCTTGTCATCTTATTCAAGAAAATGAAAAAAAAAGGTCCCACAATTGCAAAGAAAGTAGCAATAAGAGAAGATATCGGCAATTCCAGGTCGTAAAGACTCCATTCAACAACACATATATATATATACGTGTCGGAGCGCACTAAAAATTAGCATTCAATTCGACGATATGCAAATGCATTATGATAGCTAATGGACTAATTAGTAAAAAAAAATGCAAAATAGCACATCACATGTTTTTCTCTGCAATCTCAATCACCAGCATAATCAATCAAAAATAAGTAACAAATACGCCTTGAAGAACAATTACGATGAAGTTTAAAAAGTGGTTAAATATGAGTGATTAAAAATTATATAAAATTAAAAGCACACTAATTCAAATAACGATCGAGTGCATATATCTGTCCACTTACATTCATGCTTTATCGGCATTAAAATATCGAATTGTTGCGATCTAATTCATCAACCGAATTTGTATATTTAATAACAATTTGCTCAATTATCGATAATTAAACCACCCGATTAGTAAAATATTTCGTTGCACATCAATAAAACGATTATTTACTTAGCTGCCTGTAACTATCGACAGTTCCGCGTTAGTTTAGACATTGCTATTTCTTGATTGTAAATGAAAACAATGTCCGCAGATGTGACTCGAACTTACAACCTTCCGCTTTTCGATCAGAAGCTTTGCTTCGGTCAAGTCCCAATGTTACCACTCAAGTTCGAGTCGAACTAAACCTGGATTGATCATGATATATTTACTATGTATGCAGATGATATGTAATATAAAAAAAAAACCTCAATTAGGTTGTTTGAGGTTTTTTTGCTGCTTTTTTTGCAACCTTTTGTTGCAGATATGAAAGGAACATATAACAGCTTATGACGTATGGAATCAAAGGGAGCAGAGGAGGTCCGATGAAGATGCTAAACTGAAGTTCTATATGGAAGTTTGATGCGAAGAAGGGGGTGAGATTAGGTGGTTGATGGCGTGCGTATCATGTTTACGAGCAGTTGCGTCATAACTCTCTTCCTTGATTCAAAAATTGTCACGGAGCGCATCGTCCCAGCAAAAGCTGCAAATCCATCTCATGCATAGCAGTCTCCAGATATGAACGATTGAGATCGAAAGAAACGACCGCAAATTCAAGTGATGCTGACGCACAAAACATCGGCCGGAAGAAGGGATTATGTTTGCAGTTCATACTGTTCCCGGTTAAGCAGGAAGCAAGGAATGAGATCCCTTTGCTTCAACTCCTTTCGACAAATATAACGAACGTGGGGCGGCAAAGAAGTGGCTGAATGCCCATTCATTCCGAACGTTTCGCGTCTAAGTTAGATCACGGTGGTGAATGCTATAGGATTCAATCGACAAGCACATGCATGTGGGTCAGATCAGGACTTCAATGGTTTAAAGACAATCTTGGACGAGAGGTTAAATTTTGCACACTCGCTATACAGAAACGAACCACCGACCGCGATAGTACCGCAATAGAGTCCATGACCCCGTGCATGCAGGACCCCTATGTGCACATTTCAAATACGGCACTTTACACTCTAATGTGCTACCAGAGTGGCTCGTGCTTTTTAAGCGTTATTTTGCTGATAATTGCCACCTTGAGTTGGATGTTTAAGTGCTCTCTCATCAATAACTCTAGTTTCTAGCACTTTATAAGTCGTAACTCGATGATTCCAGGTGCGGATAGACGCACCATCAGTGTTTGTTTTAAAGCAACGATTTGTTAGTTTCTCGTCGTAGATGAGTGCATCAACGTCGCAAGATGAAAGGGAAGAAACAAGCTGCTCTGCGGGTGTTTCATATGTGATATTCTCAAAAAATAGGGGTTGGAAAAAGTTTATGGTACCAAGGCGTAAACAACTTACATATGAATCTTCTGAGAGCCCAAAATCAGAGTATAATGCACGAATATGTGAAGCCGATCATATCATATTTTCTCGAAATTCCCGACGTGACTCTCCTTCAATTGAAGAGAGCTACAACTTGCAAGTAAAGGATTCTTCGCCCTCTGGGAAAGCAAATGAATTTCCTCGAAATAATGCTTTTAACGAAATTATTGCATGAAAACTGTACAGGGAATATGTTGCGGAATGAAAAAAAATTTGAAATATTTGCCCGTAAATTTTGAGAAATGAGATTTACCCATGGAATTTACCCATAAAATGGGATGAAAATTTACCACAGGAAGTGTTGAAATGCTCGTAGTTTACTTCTGTGCTAAATGCGACCAACCAAATAATGACTGCACACGCAACGTTAGAAAGCCCGCGGCGCGGTTAATCGTAAGCGAAAGTATCGATTTAGCAGCACTTATGCAACCGCTAAAACACTAACGACAACATACTTGTCTACCACAGAAACTATAAATTTACTGATCATGAAGACTCAGATAATGGCGCATTTGTCTGCGTCACAAATTATTCCACTAGTACTTAAGGGGCGATAAACACTTAAGCCATACTCGAGTAATTAATTATAAGATTGTTGGCTGCAAAGCGCTAAAACACCTCAGGCGCACCTATCGGCAAGGTAAAATGACAAGTCAACGCTTAAGAGATGCGAGTTCTCAATACCAATGGTGCACTAGCTTTTCATTGTGCACATGAGGGGAACTGTAGGCACACGGCCGCAGATTCCATAAAACCGTGACAAAAGCCACTGATTGCCCACTCCCCATGCCAAAAATTCAACGGTTTTCCGCCGCTGTGAGCAAATAGTCGGGACATCGGCTGCCCTACTTTGTAGTCCTGCCAGAGATTCTAGCCATGGCTGAACCTATATCCCTTCATTCATCATGAAATCAAATGATTAGAAAAACGGAACCAATGACGATCCGTACTACTAAACGAACGCCGAACTTTTCTGATGGAAGCCGACGGCTAAAGTGCTCCTGATGTAGATTCTAATTTGCATAAATCAAACCTTTCATGCGGGATAGCCATCGATGAAAACTCTTACTTCATAGCGATCTTTTTCACATCACCTTATCCGAGCGTTATTCATTGAATATAGCCCACAATCGACGAACAATAAGCGAACGGGATCACAAAAACAACTAACTAAGCACATCGAATCGCACTACCCCGACACGATACGCGTGACGCAAAGCAAATGCCACGCCCCGCACTAGTAAAACACACCCCCAACATACATACATACACACACACACACACGTTGCTCGTTGCACGAACACAAAAAAAAAGTGAAAAATGCGCGAAAGACGATCCTGAAACAGGAATGGTCCTATGACGGTAATTTTTTGAAATACGACATGACCTAAAAGCGGTATATCAGGAGGTATAGTGTCTCTGTGCAACAAACGAATGGGACAGCGAATGAAGGATTCGTTTTAGGACCATTATTGCGATATCCTTTTTTTTGATTTAACAGTTTCGTGAGCAATAAACCGAAAACATTGGAACGAACTTAATGATCACATATTTTTTTAGACACTTATTTTAATGATACATTAAATGAGAGAGTCGAGGAGAGAAACAGCAATGAAGCAGGGCAAATATTTGAATAAAAACTCTCAGCATAGTGGATCTAAATATCACAGCGATGACTGCTGTTCTTCGTGCTTTTAACGATTGTATTTCGCTACATGAGATCAGGAACATAATGCTCATATAGAAGAGTCTTGATACAGGCCACAATACCTGACCTGAGGCTTGATTGAAACAGTTCACAAGGCTTTAATAAATAGACCGCAATAAAAGCTACCTAATTTGACTGAAACGAACTTGTTCCTGGAATTCTAAAATTTAACTACGCTTTACTCCAGAAAAATACGATAGAGCTGAATAAACGATGGGAACGATAACCGACGATTCAGTTCCAACTAAGGTTAATCACAAGAAAATGTGCTATTATGAATATGTGTAGCCTAATCAATTGCAATTTGCCACCGAAATGTATAATATGGATCATCGCATTCATAATATAAATTATTTCAAGCATAATTCAACTGCGCTCTAAAATCCTTTCATGGAAAAGAGGGATAGACAGCATTGATTAACTCTGAATCGGCATCAGATACGACTCAATTAAATGTTCACTAATGGAAGCAAAATTTAGCATTCCCCGTCAACCGACAATAAAGCATTTGGGAATATGGAAAATCTCCATCTGTAATTATCCAGCAGATATCTGCTCCCATCTCATGTTAGATTATCACTTCCTTCGAGCTCCTAACATTTGTTCATATACGAACTGCGAACTTCGCCGAACTTTCCCAAACTGTTTCTGTTGGGACAACTGTGACACTAAGTCACAGCTAACGGGCGCTATAGTGTATCGGCTAAATAGTGCGAGGTATGAGTGAGTGTTGTTGCGATGTGAAGCGTTGTAGGGCGTTTGGTTAATGAGTGTGATATGTGGGATGGGGGTGTTTCCGGCATTTTCTAAAATTAAACGCAACTAGTGATAGATAGAATGCTGTGCTGTCAGTCGACACTTTGCGCAGTGCTTTCCACACTCGTAGATGGATGCGTTCGCCATTCGCGATCCGGTCACGTTCCATGCAATAAATCTACATTCATCGCGAAAAGCCCAGTGAACCAATACGAAACTATCAGCTAATAGCAACACAAGTGGGGTTCAAACCTCCACCTCTCGTTTGCTTATCCTCTGGATCCGACAAATACAGCTTTTTATGCTTGTTGCACCAAGCACAGCGGCTTCGTTCACCTTAGACCTCGGTCCCAGCAAGCGCTTGGAATTTCATGCTGAGCTTTGTAGACGTGAAGCGCGAACTATAGGTGTGAGAGCGCTTTATTGCACTCAAACTTCTCCAACGATCCAACTCAGGAACAGTTTTTTAAATGCTTCTTTTAAACTTTAAAATGGAACGTGCTTCTTTGAAAACAAACGCATTACACCTGCATCTTCCGCCCCTAACCAACATGGATTTGCCCGCATCCATACCTTCCAGAAGAAAATTGATGCTGAAATGTGTCGTCGGTTTCATTCGGCAGCAAATCGCTTCATATCCACGACTATGTGATGTTCACCGTCGCATGCAAACTCGCAATATTTTATTGACTGCTGTGCTCGCATAACAATTGGAAGTGATGTTATTGTTTACTCAAACACAGTGCAGTAATAAAGGCAAAGATGTAAGGATGCATCCTTCCATATCTATGAGTGGTTGCCAGAATATTCCACATTGCTGTTGGTCACCTCCCTCTCCCTTCAGGGAAGGATGATGCACACCTGAAGTGTGAAATGCAAAGATTATAAAGGTATCATTTACTAGGCGACTGACCACTTCTATAAAGAAATGCCCAAATCGCCATCAAATTTTGCATGGGAACGACTGTAACCATATGAAGATCGTGCTAAGTCATTCAGGTCATCCATCATCGAAAATGGACAGGATTCAACTCACTTCTACACGTTCACTTGTTAATACCGATCCTTGTCACTATCAGCACTTGCTGACCACAGAAAAAAGCCACCCATTGATTCCAACCCCTTAAATTTCTCTTTCAATTCCCTTCTCTGAGCCCCACTTCTCACCACTCAAGTGCTGACTCTGTAAAGCATCTGGTAAGACTTACCACTAAATAATAAGAAGGCACTAGAAGACATACTGCTAACTGGTAGTCCTCGACGCTTTCTTTCGAAACCATCGTATCCTATATCTCGTAGATGCATTGCCGGTCACTGTAAAAAAATGTGCTAGAACACGGTAGAAAGGGGGCTGGATAGATAAATATCATCGAAATAATAAAAATAAAATTTTCAAAGTTTTCCATTCTCACCAACTACAATGCCCCAAATATTGAAAAATCCCACTAGTGAAATCTATCAAGGATTTGGGCACTCTAAAGGAATTGTACATTCGCCTGCAGAGAAATGCAGTTACGACGTGCACGAAAGCATCGATCAAAACGCTTTAAAAGTTACACACGTGAACATCCAATAGCCAACTGCCGATTGTGCAATACTCATTTCTTGTTTCCATTTTGTTTAGATGAAAGGGAAAGATTCGAAGCTAAAGAGTTGAATTCGGTGCCGATCGTAAGTGGGATCCGATTTAGCACCATTTTTTTTTACTTACCCAGATGGGGAATAGGTTTAACTCATTTCTATACGTTTGTTGACTGAAAACTGATCCCCAATCATTACCGATAGGTGATATAACCTAGAATTTCGTTGCGATTATCATCACATATATCATGCGTTATTCAATGCCTAAGAGTATATTTAATATTAATTTCTGTTGTGATATTCCCATTTAAATATGGGATGTGATACATGAAGTGCTCGCTATTAGTGAAGATTTCAAATGAACAAGCGTCGACCCCTGACTGTTTTGTTTCAAAGCTTGTAGATGTGTATATCTGAGTTCCTACTTCCCTCTTCCGCCCTAAATTTTTTCAACGACATAAATTCTCCTCTTCGTTCCTTTACTACCTTCGTTTCTCCCCCTCCCCCCCTCTTCCATCAAAATTCCACGTAAAACCACAAGATGAAATCTTATAAACGCATTAAAAAAAGGCGCAATCAGCGATCTAAACATATTAAAGCGACAATGGCAATAAATGAAACATTTTGCATTCGAAAAATGAAGCAAAGGCACAAACAAGACAAAAGCAGCAAATAAAAAAAAAACGTCGTCTCATATAATAAAATACGCTTCAAAGGTGGATGCACCTTACAATTTGCCTCCTCATAAAAAAAAACTCCGAATTTCGACTCCAAAATTAAACATAATATATAAAATACGAATATAAAAAAATGGGATGAGGATCATAGAGAGTTGCTAAAAATATTACAGAATAGCCTCCTAGAAAATCATAGCAAGTAGAAAAAAATATCGCTTAGCTAAGCGTCTCTTTCTCTATCCGCATAATTACCACCAAGAGAGAAGCGGTTCAAGTTAGCATTACGCTCAATTATCACAAATATTTGCCCATCAAATAAGGGATGATTCTCATTCAATACGATCAAATCTCATTCATAACTATTTTTATGAGCAATATTAATAAATAACAACAATTAAAAAAAAAAAATTTCCACTCGCAAATCACAAATAAACACAACAAAACCTTCACATAACGGTGTAACCCTGATGATGCCTATTATTTACATCGACCAACTACACCCATAGAAATATTCGTTTTATGGATACAAATAAAAAAGAGTTCCCTTAAAATTTTTTACTGTCATATCGTTTTGGCCCCATATCACTAAATCGATTCATAAAGAATAAAGCAAAAAGAACCCCTAATGAAATGTGAAGTCATGCGCAATAAGTGACACTCCTTCTTGAAAAAAACCAACTATTTCTGAGCAAAACACTTCCATTCTTCATCGAAAGTCGTACCACATATCAGAGACGCCCTTTCCACCCACCGATTCACGTCAACAAATCACCCAATTTTTAACTTCAACAAATATACTCTGAAGTCAAAAAAATTATAAAGAAGTGACGGTATATTCGAGAAGTGTCCACTATAAAATAATAAAGCAATACAGCAATAGGCTTCTTTCCCCATCCCTCTTCCACTATCTCAACTGTGCAGTGATATACGACCTCTTTTCCATCCCGCATCAATATGTCGTCGTTTTATTAAAGCATCACCACAGGAGGGGATGACAATATAACACTTAAACAATCTACAGATTAATCACGACACAAAAATAGTTAACCAATATCACATGCATCATATAAATAGAAACGAAAAAACGCCACCGATAGTTGCGGTGCCATAGTTTAACAATCTTGCAGCTAAAGGCTCACCGATACAAGCGTATACATTGCCAGCGACGAATTTATGAACGATCAACGAACGCGACTGACCAGGAAATTTTACAAATGATTGTCCCTTGAAATTTCTTACTTTTGTCCAAATTCACTTCCTCCTTGGTCCAACAGTTTCCTGCGGTCTTCGTTGAACAATCATTCCGTTTCATTTCAAGCCGGCTTTTAGCCCCTTTGCCAATCCATGGCATCACTCAGTAATCCTTTGCGCCCAAATATCTTTTATGAGCATCCTCATTCTAATCTCGTATATCCACTCCTTAATTGTAGCTTAGATAATTTGCCGATTATAGTTAAGCAGTTAACTAAGCAATGAAATGATTTATGATTAATTCTTACAATATACAACAATTAAACGTATTACCCACCTTTATGATGACTACCAATTTGCTCTCAGTTATAAAAAGAAAGATTTCACTACCAATAAAAGTTACCAGTCTGAAGACCGGCCTATCCAGGAATTTTCGGTGTATCAATCGATCCGCAAATAATCACGCCATCATTCCTTTAAGAAATGGTGAAAAGTTAATGAATACGCATATAACGCTGCCTGAGATAATAGTTATATGGCGTCGAATCGGTCTTCTTCCACTCGGAATATAGCAACTTGAAAAGGAAGAGATGGAATGCGAGCACAAGCATCCCAAGCATTATCCAAAATGCAAGTGGTAATCCACCGAGTCGATGCCCATGTTTGTGCAACGCGATCAATTCCTGTTCATGCGCTGGTGCCTCCAACACCTATAACTCGAACTTTTTCATCAATTTCTTTCACTTGCTGCAAATTACTTCTCAGTTTCTACCAGCTCTCAACCATGACAGTTGATCACTCAGACTGTTAATGGAATACCAATACCGTCTTGAAATTACCGCAGCAGAAACCAACAAAAAAAAGAAGTTGTATTACTCGATAACGTCTATATAACTTCAAAATGCCTAGTGAAACCAAGCCTAGTTTCTGTATGAAGTAAAAATGAACTACATCGTTTCTCTCACCAATCACCTCGCTTTTATGGAGAACGAGAGGTGACAACAACATCAGGTGAACAACGGCGAAACGCGCTCTTCATTCTCATACAAAAGCTAAAATTTTGATGAAGAGACCAACCTCGATAACATGGATTGTCCCTCGGAGTTGTTCTAGGTGTTGCCTGCTCTTCGAGAGGTACAGGATGGGAGTAGCAGGCCTAGTCACTTTCACTGGCACATGCACCTTCGTACGTTCTAATCCTAACGGTGCGTTAAGACATGCCGCGTCGCATACAAACATCTGGAACGTTTTATTTTCAATAACGGTTGCTTGCAGTACTACTCATATATCCTCTGCAAGCACAGAGCACACCATCCTTTCCATCTCCCTCTCCCTCCCCCCCCTCCCCACTCCAACCCCTCCTTCCTCCCCCCCCCCCCCCTTTTGCAACCTTTCCTATTAAATTTCGATGATGACCTTGAAACCGTTTTCTTCAAAGAAGATGAGAGTATTTACAACTAATTTTTCTATAATTCGATGATTAGCTCTCCAAATAAATCTGTGAATAAAAAACAAAATTTTTTGAATTGGAGACGATTAAGATGAGCCCACGAAGTCTCAGATATTAAGATACGACAATCAAGTGATTACCTGTGAAGTTGAGGATACAGAGAAGTATGGTCGATTATCGGAATCTAAACGAACAGCTATCGAAAGTTTCGTATCGCTTGAGAAATTCAAATTCTCGATAATCATCTCACGATGTAAATCCCTTGGATCCATATCCACTTCGAGATGCTCTCCAGAAAACCTTCAAATAATTCGTTCTATTTTTTAAAGTTTTGGGCGATCAATTCGATAAACTCCATCAGCAAATAGGTTTATACATTTTTGCGAAAACGATTTTTATGTTCAGAGTTAGACACCTACCTTGCCCTCTAACAGGTTTTCTTGTACAGCCTAAGATAATCGAAGAGAACTTTCCGTACGCATTTTGACGACCCTATTCACCCTCTCCCTCCCACCTCTTAAGTCCCAACATTTCGAGCGCTGATATTTTTCAAATTATTCGCATAAGCCGCTACCTTATGCATACAATTACAGAAACTGTCTTTGGTTTCCGCCTTCTATTTTGCTAAACTCACCTTCTGTCATTTATGAGTGATTTTAATGTCTTCTTCATTTTTCGCGCACTAACTTCTTTTGAATTATGCCCAGATTTCAAGTATTTTTCAATTACATTGTCATTTCTACTTCGACGCAATACGGCGAGTGATTACATTATACTTCAATACTAAAAGCTGATGATTCGAATTAACCCACCCCTTTTATTGCTTGCACCTATTTCACGTGTAGTATAGTGTGTTTAATACATTAAAGTTCTTTTTTTTTTCTGTAATTACGAGCATTAAAACTCTTGTTGGCATGCTGAACATGAAAATGAAATGGGGCTGTCAACAATATGCATACTTGGAAGCGAATAGACTGAGTGCAAACGCATCGGCCACTCCAATAGCCCCTGCTTTCAGCAAGCTAGCGCAGCCTCTCTTCTCCAAGGTGAGTAGCCATACATCGACTGTGTCGATCAATTCGCGCACCGACTTCGATACCTTCCATAACCTTGATGGCACCAACATTGTCGAGTGACCCGTATAGCACATATTCCTCTTCTGCAGCAACATAGACGCTTCCTACAATATCACCCCTCTTAGCTCCTTCATGCAAAGTCAAGGAATGAGTAACACAGAACTCAATCGATCCCTATCTAAAGGATCAACGTTCGCCTGAAAAGTCACCGGTCAATAAAAAATCCCAAATGGTGAGCAAATTCGAATCGGACAATCACGGCGTTCAATTCGAATTCAGTCGTCGTCTTTAATTTAGATGACTACGAGCATAAGCAACAATCAATACTGTTTTTGGGATGTACGCTTAACGCGTTACTCAACTCTAAAGTAATGACAATTAAATTTCTCGATAAGAATATATTTTTTATAAAAGATGCATCAGCACCCCCCCCCCCATTTCCTTCCTTTATATTAACCGAATTTGTTACCTTTTTCTCTTGCTCAGTAGATGCATGCTCAAGCAGAGGTGCACGTGTATTTGATAGTAACGCGTATCGTGTTGCATTAATCAAATCCCCGTTTAATGCATCCGGTGCAAGTGACTTTGAGATGCCGAATGAGACTGTATTCAGCTGAAGAAAGCATTTTGTTAGCTTTTGCATAGTTAATTAAATCGAAGATATGGAAAACTGAAAATAATTACGATCTATAATGTTCAACTCTTCAATGCTCACAAAAAAATGCCTAAGTTTTTTATGCTTGTTTATTTTAATCTCCTTGAATAACGAGAAAAACTATTGATTTTTATAAACAGGAATGTAAAAAATTGAAAATCTTGGTCGCTTCGTTTGCAGCATTTCATCAAAGCACAATCTGAAGAACCGCCGAACTGAGGCTGAATATAAGAACATTACGATATATGACACATTCGAATGCACACATGATATTCCGCTGCATTAACTTTTCGCTACGCTATTGCAGCTCTATTCCATCAGCCATCTCATTAACCGCTGATGTCTGCGAATGAGCAATCTATATGGAGGGTAATTTGTGGCATTTCTTTGTCGACGTTCAGGAACGGCATCGAAACGAAAATCGCACCCGTGAAAATCTGCCTTCTGCCTAACTATTTGGCCTTACACAGAAGGCTTCAATTTAAATACCGAAAACACCATATCAAGTATCCCCCCATATCTATTTTTTTGCAGTTCAATTCCCTCAGATGCACATGTCAATGCAACAATTCAGACGAAAAGCGAATAACAATGCTAATAATGCGAAGCGGGGATATGCCATCGAAGGTTATCATAGGGATATCATCGCTTCAATAGATTACCTCAGAAGAACAAAACATTACATAAGGTACTTACAAGACGCCATGCAGAAGTGTGCTCTTCATCGAGGGATGCGGCCCCTTTAGTCAGTATGTCGGCAAATTCCTTAAATGATACACCTTTCGGGTGTCCACTTATTGCCTATCAACCAAATTGAACCATATATGCAATCAACACATAAACAAAACGATGCATAAATAACGTTAAAGAGCATCTTAATGTGATCCTTGATCTTTGGTCAGCTATTGAGATATCTCATAATTCCAGGAAGGGATGCTATTGTATTATACCACTGTCTGATCAAAATACAATAAATTTTTAAAAATAATCACAAGTAAAAACATATCACCTTTCAGGAAACAATTAAATCAACTAAAAAAGAAAGTTTCACCACCGGCGAAGAGTATGCATTCATAAAAAATTCCCCATATTTGAGAAAGAAAAAAAAAAGTTCCGGCATAAAAATCCGATATATGTTTCCATTATTCGACTCATAATTCCCAGTATTGACTCAAGCATATAAAATAGAAACGAATAAGATGTATTATCAATTATTAAAAAAAATTTTTATAAAATAAAGGTTGAATAAAGAAATCCAACCTTAACAATACTTTGAGTGAGGAGTTGTTGTTTCGCATTTCGATCGTCACCTTTAACGATCGCATCATAATCAAAGAGACATGTAAAGCGTGTACTCTCTTCACGTTTACTTTCGATTGCGACACTCTGAGGTACCAACGAGCAGATCGCCGCCATGAGGATATTCACACCATCCGCTTCGATGTATCGCCACCATGAATGAGTCTCGCCAACTCTTTAATACAACCATTACAATTCAAAAAGCGTTATTTTATTTCACATTTGGTCGCCATTCTTTATCAATATAATCGCAAATAAACGTTGATACCTACCTCGAGGAATGAATTTACGCCTATCCATACAATTTAATAAACCTTTGCAAATATCGACTAACGAAGAAATATGCCTTAAAGGAAATTTCTATGGCAACAAACCAATTTCAATAGGGACATTTCTAACCTCTTTTTTTTTTAAATATTCAGAAACAATTTGAAAACTCATCAGCTGGCAATAATAAAAAAATTCGATTTAAAAACTTGGCAGCTGGCAATAACAAAAAAAAAATCGTTTTAGTAATTCATGCAGCAATTACAAGATTTCGATGCAATACTGCATTGCCAATAGCTTTAAAAAAATGACCTAAATAAAACTTAATGCAATAAATGGAAAAATTTCAGGCTTATCTATCAAAAATGTTTTTTATTTTGAAACAATGCGGATGGCAGCCTACGTGATTTTTTTTTAAATTTTGGACTTTTGCACTTTTCGGCATTTTTTAAATTTCCGTTAATTTTCAATATTTTTTAGAGAATTATCTACATTCAAGTGTTCTAAAAAAATCTATTTAACTCGCATAAAAATATTTCAAGCACTTCTAATATTCTGAATCGACACCGAACATATACCGATAACTACAAATTGAAACCTCTGTAATATTTAGCAGATTTTATCCCCTTACAAACCCGCTCGTTTCAACAAATGATTTGTGGTGCTTTCTCGATATTTGGCATTGGCCAGTTGATTCTCTCCTACTTCTACAAGAGGAATGTCGAAAAGAGACGCATGAACAATAACCAAAAAAAAAACAACTTACTTCTCTCCGGCGGTCCATTGTTTGGGTTCCTTTTTAGAGAATTCCACTCTGATCGCCTCATTCTAAATAAATTCATTCGAATATATTACCAATCAACATCATAATGATATAACATAAAATTTTTCAGCCAAAAAGTCCACAAAAAATCAAAAATTTATCTACTAGCAACCACATTAACTTGGGAAAATTCATATATTTTTCACAGATTCCGTAAGTTTGATTCTCAGTGCATCTCAATGCATTTTTTATAATAGAGTTGCAGCTTCACTTTGCAAAAAAATTCAATAATATATAAAAATAAATGAACATCAAACAATGTCGTAAAAATAAAGCAGTAACGTATCAAGGTTATTTTTCAATCCCTAACGGTATAGCTACATGAAAAACCACTTATAAAATTGTGACCAACTTCAACGCCATCTTATTACATGTACTATCGAGCAATACCTACTGACATTCTTCAATAGTAGGATGCAAGCCCCTTATCACTGCTTCTCAAATGAAAGAGTGATACGAAATCAGGCTCAGATTCGGTCATTTAAAAAGCATTATGAAGTAGGAGAGGGGATTGGCACCAGAAGGTGAGAGTTTGACGCAGAAATATAAGGCAATTTACTGAAATATTCCATCGTAAAATAGCACAAGTAAAGCGCATATACGGCAACGACAAGCTAATGCAAGCAACAAAGAACAAATGCGGACCGTTGGATTGGTGGTTTGTACGTCTTGCACGAGTACGTGTGGTCGTGTTCGATGTGCATATACCGTCGTTGTGATGCATGAACACTCATCTTTCTAGAATTATTCAGCACCTTAGTCCGCTTAATCTCTACATTAAATTATGCATTATACCAAAACACTTTGCAGAAAATCGGCAAATGAACCTGCCTCAATTCATTCCTTCCCAACATCCAAACAGCGGAGAGCTACCTATCTTAGGATATATGGCCTCCCACGAAGTCACAACACAAGAGTCCCTTCACATTTCAAAACAGAACTACGTTATTTTATGATTTCATTGTATGTTGAACTAATTTACTTTTCAGTGATATTAAAATGAGCCTACCAATGCATAGCATTGAATTTTCTTGAAGAGACCGACACGAAAGTCGATAACCGTAGCGGAAGAGTGCGATGAATAACCCGATAGACTTGTCGTTATAAGTGGAAAAAATGACGTCAATATAGAGAGCACTCTTGATGATTCGCTACGAATACGTAATTCGCCATCACCTCCCACACCGAAGAATCTTGAAAATATTTCAATTTCATTGTGAAGAGAATAGATAAATAATCGAATTTTCAGAAAGTTTCTTGTAAAATTTTCAATAGTATCATTTCTTTAAAAATAAAAATAAAAAATTTAAAATAAAATCAAATTGTCGTATTGTATACCAAGCTGCCTTTTATACCAAACGAATATTTAATTTTGAAAAAAAACCAACCCATTGCCAATAAAGATCGGATGAGCATTCGTTGTGGAAATTTGCGCATTTTCTTCGAGCATTTTCCATTGTCTCAAACGATCATCGATACAGATATGTGCTAATGAAAGTGTTGATGAAGATGAGAAATAAGAGATGAGAAGATAGACAAGGAAGAGGAAACATAATGCCACAATGGCGACACGTCGAGGAATCGATACTTGACGCAGACGTTTGCGTAAATCCACCAACTCTTCCCAACGTTGGCAATGCCCTCGTCGTAACGACGAAAACATCACTTAACCTTTCACGACGATCATAAAACACCTATCAATGCGTATAAGCACGCTGTAAATTATTGATTAAGTGATAAAAATATTTCTGACAATTGCGCCAAAACGCTACGCTTCTAACAATTCATTTTCTGCGTTATCTGTTATGAAATGTATGGGAAGTTTGAAAACACTTTTAAGTAGACTCATCGTATCGTTACTAGTATAAAGCGGTTGTGCAAAAACAAAAAACGAAAACAGTTATTATTCAAAAGTTTCCGGAAAATTCATCGAGTAATATACATCAGATCAAGTGATATGTGATAACAAGTGTATTACATATCAGTTGATAAGAGCCATAAACAATTATACTGTTCGCGTATATAGTCAACACAGAACGTAAACGAGAAAAAAAAAATGAAAGGCACAACAGGAAGAAGGCAGAGAAAATGAACGAGTGAAATGATTGAAGAGTAAACTAATGCACGAGAATTAAGAATTGTGTGATGTGGGGAGGGGTTTTTTGCTACTAGAGGGATATATTAGGCTGAGGGCTTTAAAGAAAAATCTGCAAGAAAAACTCGGTGGATTGAACCCTCTTCCTTCCCGTGGGAACCTACTCAAGGATTGGTAATCCCGTACCATATTACTAAAAAAAAATAATCATAAAATGGTTAAAATGACAGCAGCATGAAAATCGTGAAAAATTAACTCCACTCTCACAGCTTTATTTCTCGAGTTCGAGCTTTCTCATTCGAAATCTCGAGGTTTAATATGTTCGAAAATTTTTGATTCTTTGGAAATGTTATTTTCCCGGACCTCCTACTTGCATACGCAAAATTACAATGACAAGATAAAACCACATCATACGACTAAGAAATTCAAATAAGGCTAGGCATATCCCCACCTCTCGGATCTCTTCATCCCGACCCCCAATAACTTCAAAAAAAAAAAAAAAAACAATCATGCTGCTTTCCTTACCTTTCAGGTAGAGCTTCGAGGGCTAAACATCATAAGCATGCAAAATAAAAGAGCATAAAGGTGATTACAACAATTATTACGACTATCGATTTTGGTTATTGAATAAGAATAAGCAAATTATTATATCTGAAGAAAAAAATTCAGAAGCGGATGTTCCAACCCTCGAAATTGATTTTCAAAGAAAAGCAATTTCCACGCCCGTGATAAGCTGTTAACACCCTTTGCTTATCACTAGCGATAAGTATTGGCTGATCTCCAACACTGAAGAAAAACATTCGTTTGAAGAAAATATCGTTAACGTAAAAAATAAAAGCTCTGAATTAAGGTTGGAAGTTAAAACTTGGATAGCAAGCAATTAATAAACGTTCCCATGAATGAGGGTAAGTTGAAACTACCCACTCGCAGGTAAAAATACCCAAAGATCTTCAGCATTTATAATATTTTCAAGAAGAATATTTCACATTTTCAAGTCTCTGAATTAGAAAAATAGATTCTATCAATGCTCTTAGACCGAATATTCATTGTTGTGCAGCGTAGAGTGAGTATTTGTTTGAGTATTATATAGTACTTTATAACAAATATCTGTGATTAACTTGGAAATACGATTTGGAATATTTATAATGCCGTTATTTGAAATTTAATTTTCATATCTCCCACTTTGAAATGAAAGCCCGAGAGTGATTGTTGGAAGGGTACAGAATATGTAGAATGCAATGAAGTTCTTCCCCTTTCCTTAATATAAATTGCACTCACAAAGAGGCTCGAAGTCAAAAATGCTTCAAGCCACTTATTGAATAAAAACATTGAAATCTCATAAAGCAACATGAGACATCAAGTTCTCTAGTTCGATATTTTATTGTGCACAGAAATAATATTTAAATATTTATTAATATTTAAAAAAAAAATCAACAACAGAGCCATGAAAAATTCAATCCTCTCTCCTCTCTTTGAAGACGAAAAACTTTCATTCTTCAACTCGAAAGGAAGAAATTAGAAACTCGAAGTGTTCGAGATTTAAACAAATACTATGAATATGAGATGTTGAAATTTATATATTTTGCATTATTTGAAAATGAATGGTATAGGCAGAAAAGTGATAGTAGTATACTACGATAGGAAATCTAAAATATGCTTGCAATTGTATTTCGTTGATTTTCATGAATCATGATGCATTTATGAGTGCGATTGAGCATAGTGTTCATAAATATAGCCACGATAAAAACCTCATAAACAAACGATGTTAGGAAAGTGTTTTTATCTTTGAAGGATTTTTGATGTGTTGATGAATGAGGGGATGTTTTGAGAAGTGAACGATGACCTCGTGAGGTTTATCCACAATAGTGCATCGAAAATTTGGATCAACAATGATGTAAGGTGGACATTTAACGATTTCTTTCACATTATTCAAATTGATTTAAATGCATTTAATGCTTTTCGTTCGCTTTTTGAGTAAATAAATAAACAAATAAATAATTAAGTAAATAAATAAATAAATAAATCTCAGTTCATTTTCAACGGCTTTTTCCTTTAGAGAAAGAACCTTCCAAGATGAAAAACGAGCATTTCGTAGCATCGCCAATAAGTTCTTCATGCCTAAAGAAAAGTATTTGCGAGACATGTAGCATAGTGAGAAGAATATCTTTAGACGGGATGATGCTTGGGGGAGGGGGAGGGAGAGGGCAGAAGGGGTTGATGGGGATAAAGCACTATGGATACCATATACCATACCATGTTTTACAGTATTCTACGCAATAATTTTACTGTGATCTCGTTCGTAAATTGATCTTCACATGAATTCATGAAGAAGGAAGCGGATATGTTCACGATAGTAGATCAACTTCGATGCGGCATTTCTTAAGTACAACTGAGGGTGTTATGGGAGTGTATATGAAACGAGGAGAGTGTGATGCAGGTGGGCGCGACCTTGGCACACCAATTCGACTGTCAACTCGCCCGAGAGACTGTCCCGCGTGCGTCACCACCCGCACGTCCCAACTGCTCCACCACACTCGCAATTGACGACAACCTCTCGCTGTTCGCACACCTTTCTCATCACGAACCCACCTACCCATTTGCTGCTCCAACTTTTGCAGCCAGCCGGTTGTCACCAAGTGCAGCGTTGCTCATCATCTATTGATCGTTGCCTCATGTTCTTATAGTTGTATCGCATACAGGTGTGTTCCCATACATGTTTACTGCACACATGTATATTTTCACACAGTTTTGGTCAGGACAGTGTGTCAACGTATCAAATGTATATGCAATATTATGGCACACCTCAATTACCTCATATAACTTTGTTCATGTGCCAGTTTCAAAGGACCAGCTATCATACAATACGGTAGTACAGTTGCTTTTGGAAATGCTACGGTATACTCTAGCATATTGGCCACAAGATAGTGCATCCATCTCAAAAGCATGACATTTGTATTTTTGGGCTATGCAAAAAGCACTAATATGCAAATTTCACGCTCGCAAATATATATAACGGTAGTAAGCATAGATGGAATGAATGCTTCACAATGGTGCACACCCACTGAAATTGGTCTTCATCGTAATAGTTTCTCTAATCGACATGACGTTCCCATCACTTACCATCAGCACCACTTTGATCACTCACTCTATGCCATAAAACATTGATTTCATTCTTCTATCATCATTTCAACGTCATTGCCTATTTCCATTGCCTTTATCGCGTTTCTCTCAAACAAATAGACCCATTTTAGGTTTTAAAAATTTTTATTTTTACCCGCTTGATTGAATTAGAATTGCATGCCATCCGAGATTTTGCAAATATGCGTTTTATTGCACATCAATTTGCAAATTGCATTGCAAATTATGCAAAAATCAATTGAGCCATGTTTTATATTTTTCCAATCTTATCAATCCAACGTTTTTTTTTTTCTTCAAAAATTTTGCTTCACTCTTTCAGATTATAATCTTAATTTTTAGAATCGCTCTTATTAATTTCTGATAGTTTCGTTGTCCCATTTTATTGGTTTATATAATTTATGCAAATTTATGCAAATCATTTCCAAATAAAAGCAATAGCGTTAAGTTTCTAAACGAAAGATTATGCAAATTACGCATTATGCAAATTTCTTACTGCATCGAAACTCAATAAAAATTTGTTTTTGCATATTTATTACCTCATGAAATTTATATGATATGAGCTATGCAAGTGGGATATATTTCATGGTCCGATTGATCCCTAAATCAAACCCATTCTTCCTCTTCTCCGTCTGTCATCAACCATGTTTGCAATTTCGGATTGCTTCTCTCCTCATCAAAAATTAGCATAATTTTCAATAAATTATGCTAATTTTTGCTAAATTTATTGTCATTTATTTAGTTTCACATTTTGCGTTATGAAATCTTATAAAAATCTAATTATAACGTTAATTAACATTTACGTAATCATAATATATGCAAAATTAGCTTGTCAGATCAACAATCATTGAACCAGTTCATGAGTGGTTTAATTGCTGATGTCCCTGTGCGGTAAATCGATGTGTGTGTGTGATTAGTGGGTATTTCTTTGTTGTCGCTGACCATCGCTATGATTGCGTTATGCGTCTTTGTGTGAACGTCAAATATGCATGCAAATGGCTTTACAAACTGCTCCCAATGATTGTGTCCTTGAGATGGATTGATGCCACTTGAAGCTCTAATATTTTCGAATATCCCCACCAACTCCTTTCACCTTATTTATGACGATTTACCATATTTAAATATTTATTGAAACGATTCGATTTCGTCGAAAATTTGCATATTTGCCCGATTTTGCATATATAATCGATATTTCTCGTTAGTTGACGATTAATCTTTGCAAAGAGAGACGTCAGTATGTCTCTATGATAGTACTATCACTTAACTTTATTGCCGCAACAATCTATTCTACTCATCTCCTTGTAACACTTATGTTATGATGTATGGTATACTTTTCTTATCCATATAAGTAGTATAGAATAGACAACAATTAGCGAGGGAATGAATCAATGCTATTGGAGGAGTGAGTGAGGAAGTGAAGATGGAAGGGACCGAGGAGGTTTCAGATTCCACAAGAAAGATGAAACATTAGAATAAAGCTAAAAATTTTATTTAAATATTTTTTGACGTTTATAATCAACGAAATCTAAATAGCTAAATTTTCAGGAATATTCCGAATGGTGAACATATGCAATGACGGATAGAAGAGTTGAAATATTACCTTCTGAGGAATTCTTACCGTCGACAAGTGCAGATTTGCAACGGGAAAATAGATCGGTGACACCGTCATATAATGATGCAGCAGCAGCAGTTGTTGTCACACATGAAGAAGCAAGCCTCCCTCCCGATTCGAATGCCTCATCTAGTGAACATCAATCAAATCATCCGTTCGATTGGATTCAAACTGAGGTTCATATCTCTTTAAGTTTACTTTACAAAGAATTGAAGCCACTCATAGTAGACAACTGCATCAATCGGTAGCATTGATCAGTCAGTCGGTCGATCGTAAATATGTATCGCTCGTATCGTCAACCGGGTGGCAATTATTTGTATAATTATCATTTTCGATTTAAAAAAAACAAAAACTTCTAATCATCTTAAGGAGTATATTATTCGACATTTTTTATTGCGATATTATTATGGAAGATAATTTTTAATTAAAATATTTTCTTTTTCATCATTGAATCCCATATGAATTCAATGAATGCTTGAGCAATTTTTCCTTCTCACAGCAAATTACAATTAATTTTCTTTCAGTTAAAAGAGAAATTCCTGCAAAGAGATAATACTGAAATATTTCGGGGAAATAAAATTCACTGAATATTTTCGGAAATTTGTTTATTTTTGCCTTATTTTCTTTATTTACTCTTTTTTTTTCAATTGTTTATTGAATGTGCAGTTGATTTTTATTGGGGATGTGTTAAAGAGCTCAAGAAAAAGCATCGGAAAATGAGTGATTTGTGCATATTGGCATTGTACTTTGATGAATGATTTCTCTTTGTCTATTTAATTCAAAAAAAAAAAAAAGAGTTGATAAGAGCATTTAGTGCCAATTTATTTGTGATGCTGATTTGTGATTTGCTGACCTTTGTGTCGTCGTATTGAAAGTGCTCTAAATCAACGTTGAAAGAAAAATCACCTTTATTATTGAATTTTTTCATTCGTTTCAACGAGCATCCATGAGGCATTTGATAAATGAAAGCAATCGAACAAAAACTTCTAAAACAATTACCGAGGGAAATGATAAGTCAAGAGGCAAGTAAGCCGGCTACTTAGGAGGAGTTCATCGAATGGGAACCTTTTTCAAGCAACTCGATTCGTTTTCATAATCAAGCCATAGCGAGTTTCATCAATTTAATGTGGTCATTTCAGCTCAGATAATTGCAGTTATTGTACCATCCTTCCCAAATATTTATAAAAGTGTGTTGTAAATTAAGGATGATTAAAAAATTAAATTATAGGTGTAATTGAGAATAAATTATTTAGCTATTTATAGAAGCTAAGAGTAGGAAGGGATAAATTTTGATGTGGTGGGGGGCAGGGAGGGGACGAAGAGGATGACATTGCTTCACTCAATGATAGCGTTGTGCTCAGGTAAGGCGATGTCCCAGTTTAGTGTGTGGTTTTTTTTTTAATGGCTGTATCGCAATCGTTTCATCGGCCCCCATCTATCTATCACCTCTAGACATGATGGTGCCGGTTGGGTTGCAGTGTTGATTAGTGTGATGTCGACTGTGAATAGAGTGCAATTGCTTTTCTTCATGTTACATTTCGTTTCTTTCTTCGATATATTCAAAACTTTGCTTATTTCTATATTAATATATATATATATATATATATATATATATATATATATATATATATATATATATATATATATATATATAGATGATGAGATCCGTTGACTTCAACGGCTCAGTCCATGACGATCCATATTGGTGATTATTGATAGTTTATTGATAGTTATTTATATTGTATGCATATTTATTATTGCGATGTTTGTGCAGTTGGAATTGCACTCATATACAACTATATTATTCACTCATTATAATCTCTTCGATAATTTAGTCGCAGTTATGGATGATTGTTGTGGAATATGGAAGCAGCCGGTTACTTAGGATCAATTGGGAACCGATTTCTGAAATTTTTATAACAATTCGCCTAGGCAAATATTTCAAGTAGAGATTGTAGTAATACTTTCAACGGTACCGCAATAATGGATCATCTCGTCATGTGAATTTTCGATCATCACATGGAACATCTTTTGATCATCGTCTTTGCTGCACTATTCACTCAATTGTTCTCGCAAATATCGGCTCCACAAAATCTTATCATTTTTTTCGACTTGAACGACTTTCAGTCCACATTAAGTACAACAAATCCTACACCATTGAAGCCTCGGGAATATAGGAGCTTCTGTTCTGACAGACTACAATGATAAGCATTGAAGAGTGTGGATTTTGAGATGAAACAACGATGTACTATGCAAATTTCACCTGGCATAGTAGAGTGAGTGTGCCAGCTGAAACCAGTTGAAACACTCTAATTTCCCTTTCTTTGACTTCCTCAGGCAAAGAACACTTGCGAGGAAATGTCGAAGCAATGTGTGCCTGTGTATAAGCGGCTTCTGCTTGACGAAATGATTGAGCACTGAATACATCGTTGCCTAAGAGTAATGAAGATTAAGAGTAATGAACGCTTAAATTCCTTAATTTAAAGATGAGGCAGAAGGGACCGATGGAGGCGCTTCTAATGAATCCTGCTGAAGTTGTTTGCAAACATATCAATGGCTCTACCGGCGAAGAGGCAACGTTGAATGTGGACACGATCCGGGGGAATAACATTGTTTTGGCTGAACAACTTGAACTTGCTAATAGCCAGTTGAATAGGTATGTCTTCATTATATTTTATGGATAAGGTAACATACCCCCTTTCTCTCTCTCTATCCCCTTAAACTTTCTCTTTTTCATTCAATTATTTTATGTCATTTGCAATGGTGACATAGAAATAAAATTAATTGCTTAAAATTTGCATAAATAAGTACATTTACTCTTTAAAAAGTGATATACATCTGAAGTTTTTATTTACGCTTTTCGCAAACGCATTCTGAAAAGCAGATATATTAATGCTATTATTTCATTTACAATGCGTCAGATATCGTAGTTGACTTTTATCTTACAGTAAGAGTCCGATTCTACAGTAAGACTTTTCTTCCCTTAGGCAGGAGACTTTTCTTTCATCGAAGAAAACAATGAATTATTTCGTAAATGATATGCTAAATAATTCTTTAATTCTTTGATAGTAATGGTGAGATGGAGTCATCAATCATCTACATCCTTAAATATTGAAAACGTATATTTCTTAAGTAATATAGTAAAAATCATCGCCGGACGTTATATTTGAGCAATTACGGTATCGTAATGAATAAAGGTATGGAAGTATATTTCTTAAGTAATGTAGTAAAACTCATCGCCGGACGTTATATTTGAGCAATTACGGTATCGTAATGAATAAAGGTATGGAACTGTCTTATTTTTATATTTATGCTATTCGCATTGGCCGATTCTATAAGCTTCAAATTAAAAGCGAAGTGATTTTATATATACATAAATGGTCATTGTTATGAATGAATTGAATAAAATAGAGCGCTATGTGCTCGTATGGAGTTGCAAGAGGAGTTGAATAATCTGAGGCGTCAACATGAATGCACTCTACGCGATTATGAAGAAACAATGATGGAAAGAAGCACAGTACTCGAAGAAAATAATCGACTCACTGAGGAAAGGGATCGTCTTAGAGATAGTGTTCGACATCTATCCAATACTCTTCATAATATGATCAACTCTAAGGTAAATTAATAATAAATCTGTTATTGCTGTATTCCTCTTTGTTATGTCTATCGAATAAACAATGAATCCTACGGACAAATATTTATTTGTCCAATAACATAATTCTGGGTGGGGGGGAAGGGGGGTTGCCTAGTGGGGGGGAAGGGGGGTTGCCTATAAGCTGTTTTTTTTTGTAAAATTCGAATCTCCTCTACAAATATACTTTTAAATGTTTTATATAACTTATTGTTTATACAAATAAAACGTTTGCAAAAATTATTAACTCATTCTGAATATTTTTCAATTGATTGATGAAAATGTTTGAGCGAAACGATTCATCGATCTATTTGTCCGTTGTTGTTCGGCGGGTTACCTTCTTATCTTTTAAATAATCGTGCAATAATTAGAGACAATTCGATTCATAGACCTTATTAGTGCGATCACTTTAACAATAAAAGACTTATCAGTCTTTTATTACTAGTGATATTTAAATGATATCACTTCAATGGAGGTGACTAAATATTTAATTTTACTACTTTCATAGCGTATGAGAGAAAAAACTCTAAATTTCTACGATGAAAAAAAAAGGAAAATTTATTACTTCCTGTTAAGAACTTATTGATAAAAATTTTCGGTGCTGCAAGATTTTAAAATGGGAACATTTGAGAGTGAATTATTCGATTCAATTTTACATTTGAAAATTATGGATTGCATAAAAATTTTAATAATTCAAGGAAAATTATCGCAGATTCGAATAATAAAGGAAAAAAAAAGAAAGATGTAATAGATAAATATAAGAATTATTGCATTTACTAAATTGTTTTATTTTATAGACCGAACATCAAATACAACAATTACAAAGCAAACTCGAGCATACAAGACGACTTTTACAGCGTAAATATTTATATCTTCATTTTAATCTTTTGCAATTGTACTGTTAAATTTTGTGAACGTTATTAAATATGATAGAAAATGGCACTTAACGAGTGGAATCGCCTAAATCAACAACACCAACGAATCATTTAGCTCGAATTCCTCGTATATAGAGAGAATGCATCAATAAAATGATGGCACTGCGGGAATCTAACATTTTAGAGAATCATTTATGGTTAAACATCTAAAAAAAAGCGTTCTTTTGTATTAAATAATTAAAATTCATTTCGAATATAATAACTAAAAATAGACACGCCAAAATGTGTAATAAAAATTTTAGTAAATATGGAAGAGACGGCATCCGCTAATTCGAAACGTGAAGAGGCACGTCAAGAGATGGGTCGAATGCGACTTATATGTGATACACTCGAGAAGGAAAGGGATGAGGCACTCTTTCAATTAACTAATCTCGATGAACGTGATGAGGAACCAATATTTGACTCTTGGGAGACGCATGCCATTCAAATCGCTCTTGTAAGTATCTTCATTGATTCCGACTCTGTCTAATTCACTCGAACAATCACTTCTATCATTACTATCTTCTATATTAAATTTTAAATATACTACAATTGTAGATCATAGGCGAAGTCATATATGCCATCTATTCCTAATTCCACCAACATATATGCGTGAATGGACTCGCCTCTCATTGATAGTCGAACTATGCAATAAAATAGTCATCGAGTCGACATATAATACGTAAAATATTACACTTTGCTGGAATATTCCTCATACAGACGTTATCATTGCCACGATATGTATCAATATTACAAATTTGTATCATCAATTCCACTAGAAAATTATGACCTCTCCAACGAGAATCTCTACTAAGTAATCTTAGTAGTTCTATGAGATGATTTAAAAAAAAACATATTTCAGCCATCACCAAGTACCAATTTGGGAGTGATGTTAGGAGGCGGTAAAGGAGATGAAATGTTCTCTAGCGGAATGCCGATATTCGTCCGCGACCTTGTGCCCGGATGCCCTTTCGATGGTCACCTCAAGTACGCATATTTGTTCCTTCTTGTTGCTTCCAAATATTTTTTGCTTCAATTCAAGCGCTATGAGTATTTATCTTTTGCATTTATAACTTTTCCGTAATTTGACGATGACCTTTGAAATATTGTTGCATTGATGATCTATGAATGGAATAGAGACTCAATCGATTTCCCTTCAGGCAATCGAAACTCTGAGTGATTACCGCTTAGGACACTAAATGAGTAATTCACACCGTTCATTTTCCTCGGGCGTGTCATGAACTTTCGTCACAAAAAGGCACTTTTATTGCAGAAAAAAAAACCGTTACATTTCTCAGATATTTCAGAATTCAAATCATTCTTTTTTTTTAAACGTCTACTTCCTTGTAATGTGATGCATACATTCTCCGTTGCATTCATATGTCGTTTAAAAAAAAACTTCGATAGTGATCAAGCAACATTCCTATAATTTTAGCTAATATAATTTTAATCATCACTTTATTCACTGATATTTTCTAAGCTTTATAGTGCTACAACGAGCTCAATGAACAAAACAACATAAGCTTACAAGCACTGATACATTGAATAACACTAATTCACCAGATTTACGCGACGATCCGTCCATTCGCCAAGGATTAGTGCGGATCTATCAAGTTCCATTCGTACATTCGACTCTTTAGCAATTAAAGTTTGCGGTATTGACGTTCGGGTTGCCAGCGGAAATAACAATGATATTCACCGAATTTTTAATGACCATAGTAAAAGTGAAAAGGCAATAACAAGTATACAACTTACTGTTTGTAAATGAATATGAATATAGACGGAAATATAGCAATACACCCTCGAGACGTATTTATATGAGTCTTCGTCACCATCTCCGATCAACTCAATTGGAAAATCTAAGTTCTAAAGTTTTAGACCTCTCGACTACATCCTCTACGTTAACGATATCGACGTGAGCTCAATGGATCAACGATCGGTGGTGGATATTCTCAGCAATAGCTGCAACCTTAAAATGGTTAATCCACTTCGTTGATCCTCTCCCCTTTGCCTTTCATTCATTCCATTCCGTTGATCAATATAATCTGTTTGTTGCACCATAGTTATTAGATATGAGGGAATACTATGTAAGCATTTGCTGCTATAGCTGACCCACCTGTCACTTAAATCAACATTATTGCCAGACATATGCACGTGAAAACAATTCTGATCTCTCCGATCAGTCAATACTGACTACTGCTTTTAGCATATTCGGAGGGATCTTTTCCGGGTATTTTTATTGAAAATAACCATGTTCCCATGAAAAATTTAAAAAAAAAATTCGAAATTTAAAATGAGTATAAAACAGTGAAAAGGTACCGAGATAGGTGTTCTTTTTATAAATCTAAATTGCAAGCATAATCTAATACAACTTGCAGCGTAATAGCTATCGATTGTTGAATATACATTAGAAAACAGGTATTATTTGCGTAGGAATATTTTTATCATTTCCCACCTGTTTATTGCATTGCGTTTTATCCTCTATCAACCGTGTTATTGACAGCTAGCTGTGTTATTGACAGTCGTGCAAAAAAAGCCTATATTTTATGCGAAATTTTTTTTTCACTGCCAAAAAAAGTTACAAAAATGAGCTAATAATGAGTTTATGGTTCGATAGCTTCCTCAAGAATTACAACCGAAAGCATAAAATAACCTCAAGGGAGTACAATAAATTTTATTGAATACTTGACATGACTCGTTCGTACCTTTTCATATTCAGGTTATAAAACGAAGAAATGCGGCATGTCGGATCACCGAATTCGCATTCAATGATATTACTGGTAAGTAAAATTATGTTTTCGAAATTAGTGCACTCCTCAACCATTTCGTTGCAAATCATTTGAATACGTACTTATCAAAGTTACAACACTCATAATTCTTTGATTTATTTATAGATTTGGGGACCGAATTCGAAGATGGCGTTTTTATTAGTAAGGTCGATGAGAACGGCTCCGGAGCTGAAAGTGGTCTCACGGCTGGTGCTCGCATCATTCACGTTAATGGCATTCCCGTTTATGATGTGATGCACACGAGGGCGCTTATTGATGGTTAGCATAGTTGTTTTTTTTTTTCATCTTTTAATGAAGATAGTCATACATATTTACATCGCGGAATACCACACTTAACAAACTGTTCTAATTTCCACTTACAAAAGGGCATTGCACGACATCTTGTCTGTGAATATTTATGTATGCGTCTGTCTGTCTGTCTGTTGTCTGTCTGCCTGCTTATCTATCTGTCTGTCCGTCTGTCTGCCCGATAACTCCAAATCCAAAGCAAATGCTGCCAAAGCTATAAACCTCGACGAACACAACAAAGAGTGTGAGATGATCATTGGAGTAGATTAAATTCTCTAATGGCCACATAAGTGTACTCATTAAATCGTCACAAATCTTGCAACCGATCAAATATGTTTCACACCATTCCAACCGCAGATACACAAATCTTTTGTGGAATATTATGAGCAATCGGATCTATTAAAGTGTCTTAAGGATATCTGCTATTCGATTTTCATTGTTATTACAAATGGAATCTTTATGAAATGTTTCCTTTCTCGATATCTAGCCGATTTTCTTAAATTTCAAAAAATTTCATCCACTTATCACTTCAATATATTTTCGTTTATTAGCTGCATTTTTCACTCATATTATTATTTCGACTATCTACCAAGCGGAAGTTCATTTCTTCTGGCCATTTAGTGAAGGTGGTGCAACCAATTTCTCATTTCCTTTTCAGTAAATTCTTCCATTTGTGCTCTAATATTTCCAAAGATATAATCTTTTTTTTGGCTGACTGAACTCTAGCAAAACATTTATAGATGTCGACATGTTGACGAAAATTTAAAAACTTAATGGCATGTGGAATATGTAAATTCAAAGAATGCGCTATTTTGCAGCTAGCAAAGAGAACGTTGTATTGGGCGTTATTCCGACAAGAGCACATATCAATCAACGTCAAACAAATAAACAAACAATTGCCAACGTACCTCATCAGAATAAACAACGCTCCAGATTTCTCAATAAGGTATCGTCTCGCTTAGCGTAAAATTAAAGTGATATGTTCAGTTTAACGCTTACAACGATGAAATGCTTCAAGACTTCTATTTTCTGCCAGTTCATCTGTTTCCGCTTCTTTAGCTACGTACATTTATGTAAACCGTTGTTTAATATTGCTAAATGCTGCAGCTGAAGAACTAAACAACGATAGTCATGCCAAAAACCATATTAAAACATCACTACTCATATCTTCAGGTGCACGATAAACTATTTGGGCGATTTACAAACGAGAAAAGTCGTGCTATCATCGCCCATGCGAATCTAGATGCCTGTGCTGGAGAGTTGACATCCTTCCGACATGGTTCACTTCGGATTCCCTCCTCTCGGGTAAGCTCAATGAACAATGAACTTGTACGTACTGGCTCGTTGAGGACCACTTCTCATTCGAACGATCAACGCCATATCAACGAACAACTCGACAAGTTTCTTCATCGACAATCTCAGTCGTCAGTTATTCCTTTTCGTTATCAGCTATCCTCTTTTATCGCTCATTTATGAAATGATTATGAGATTCTTATTGACAGATGTAAATGACTGTTTTTTAATGCGTCTCCATCAGAAGATACCGCCTTCAGAGACAAATAAAACGCTTAGCAGTTATTAAAGAATAAAAGAGTCATCGTTATCAGTTGATTATCAGGTCAGATCATCGTCATCAAATCTTGCAGGTATTTTATCAGTATTTTTTATGAATGAGTGGCATGTATAGTCGATCAGTCCTACAGCTTCCTAGAAATTCGTTGATAAGACCATAATTGTGAGCGCAACGTATATATTATTCAGACATGACGAGGATGGTTCGGTAAGGACTTGGCCGAAATCTCGAGAGCCGCTTGCAACCGAAGATTTGCAATCAAAACGCAAAGCAGTAACACGACCTTCAGTCTTACCTGTATTCCCTTCAGCTAGGTGGAATATTTTATTTTCCCAACTAAAGTGTTTTTCTTTTTTGAGGTGAATTTAGTGCACAAAAAATTGAATAACATCAAATTAGCTTATATTGCATAGTTTTTGAAGAGCACATTTAGTAGATTTGCCTTTAAAAAAACTATTTAATTGATTATAGTTATTGGACCTTATCAAAGAGTAACAAACGTTTATGGTATCAGCCTTCCTAGTGGTCATGAGATAAGATCCCATTCTCGTTAATTATGATTTGCATCAATTATCAATTCCTCTATACCCCACTTAGAATGAGGCTGATCTGTTGAGAGCTTTTGCAATTTATACACCCATATTATCACTGAAATTTTCAGCAGCTATCGTTCGGGAGTGAACGCATCCACAGTGGCACATTCCGATGTGATAGCGCATTCTGCACGTTATTCAATGCAGGCGGCCACTCGTCCGTCGAGTTGGTATCCGTCGACACCGTTGTCAGTGTGTGGTGCTTCGGCACGTATCGTGACGTCGACGAATCTGCTAACACAGCCTAAAGCTGTGGGCATAGCTCATGCGCAACGTGTCAGCACACGTAGCCCAGCTCTACCACAGCCACCACCCTATCCTGGACCACGTTCCAGTATCGACTCACTCAGTGTCGCCTCATCCAACTCTTATCCCTTGCCTCCGTCATCCTCCACATCCTACAACCGAAGCTTTTGTTAGTACTCAAGTTTAACTTGCACCTCTTGAAATATACCTTAAAATGGAAGATAAAATCCGAACAATTCAATATTCTTGAATAAGAGCCGGGGGAGAGTTTGTTCAAATTTCTGTGGTACTGGAGAGTACTAAAAAACGCTGTTTAATTATAGTGGTCAAATAAAGAGCAGTAGATACTGTACAAGATGCCCCTTAGTGAGGTGAATACATCAAAGCAATCAATAAAAGTCGATAGTTAATGCTGTCTCCTCCCTCAAGGCAGTAATGTTTATACCGTATCTTCATTGTGCTATTAACCGTAAAGAAACAGTAATGCCTAGAGAAAATTTCTCTATCGTTTTAGAATTCATATGAACAATTCTTTTTTTTGATGGCTATGCAAATGAGTTTTGCAGCTCCGAATGGTACAATTTTGAATGGTAGCGATTCGCAGCTTCTCGAGGAAGATGAAGATGTGCGTCGCGTTGTTGTAACTCGTGATGGTGGTGGTGGTTTTGGACTTGTACTCGATAACGGTAATGGTGGTGTAATCATCTCGAATGTTTATGGATCGGCAAGAGGGCGTGTTCACGTCGGCGAACAGCTTCTTGATGTATATTTCAGCATTTCATCTACAGTGTTCTCAAAATTTGTTGTTCATACCTTTAGCTCAAACAATTTAGAATTCGGAGGCTCTAAAAACTGGTAAGGATAGTTTTTTTTTGACCAAGTAGATCATATTTTGTCGATGGATGTTCTATACGAATAATGCAAAATAAGACTTGATACCAATTGGACTTGAGATTCCAGCAGATCAATACACACAAATGGTTATGAAGATGATAGTATAATATTGCAGTAAGAGTAGAGCATTTCATTGGCAATAAGTCAAAACGATTGAGAGATCATTTTAAAGGTATGCGGGATAAATATGCGTTCGGCAGATCGTCTTGCTGCGACACGAGTATTGAAACAATTCTGCGCAAGTCACGATGAAGTGACGCTCTTAGTGCGTAGAAGAAGTGAGACACCACGTTGGTTGCGTGTACCAAGAAGAAGTATTCGACTATGTGGTGGTAATGCGATTGGAATCCTTGTTGAAATACCTGTCGGTGAACTCAATGTAAGTCATTTCTTTAAAAACTATTAGTCATTAATTGTTGTAAGAGGTTCTTGTTGAGCTCTAACATCTCTATCCCGCTTACAAAATACCCAAGTATGTCGGCTATAAAACATGGAATATGTCAATATTTCAATAGTACCTAAGCAATACAATGTGTCAAACTGCTCATCTATTCACATCACGAGGGAATCTGATTATAAAAGCATCTGCATTCATATGGGCGCATTTACAAGAGTATTGGGAAGGTATCTATCGCTGAATTCTCTATGATTATCAATGCTTTCAGATGGGGGAGAGGATTCTAGAAATTGATGGCAAAGATGTACGAGAAGCAACGTTGGAAGAGGCGACACGCGAGCTGGAGAATGGTAGAAGCGAAATGGTTGATGTTGTAACCGAATATGATGGTGGAGAAAGATTAAAAAGGCTTAAGAAGGGTGCTGATGGTGATAGTTTCTATATGCGTGTGAATATTGATAGAAATGGAGAGAACGGTGATGAACTCGATATTAAAAAGGTGATTATATATGTTGTAAATTCAATTACCTAAGCGGAAATCAACATTTGTGATTACGTTGTAATGCTAGTTTGAGGCTTAATTAATAATAGTTCTTATTCATTAACTATTTCCTATCATATAGACTTATTACTTTTGTTATCTTTTAGTTTAGTTTGCTTTAACGAATATAATTGAATTGTTGAAGTATGATAGTGGGTAGCTTATTCTATTTAAACTATAGGGTTTGATGCTGAGATAGTTTTGTAAGGATCTTCCGGGAACTAATTTTTCTACCTGAAAAGGTATTTTTTTGTTCCCGCAAGAATCGATTAGACTCACTGAAACAATAGACGAAGAGGGTACATTGATCGTGGGGCATAAATCTACTTCATTGTTCACTAACTTTATATAGAATGCAATTATCTTCCGATAGCAACCAACTTCCTGACGTATTAGCTTGAGGTTTCTGAAGTAGTCATCACACACTATAGTGAAGTAATTTTCCTCAGGGCAAAGGTCATTGAATCATGCTACCGATAAAACGACAGAATCGAGCATTAATTGTGGTCATTACAGATGTTGTTTTCTAGGGTGAGATTGTTTACGTGGACAACACATTGTTTATGGGTGTTAGTGGACGTTGGCGTGCGTGGCGTGTGGATCATGAAGGACGTCAACGTCAATGTGGGATCATTCCTTCACAATGGCGTATCGAAGAAGAAGAAACATCACGACAACGACGTGCCAAGGGAAGAATTGGTGAACCACGTATTCAACGTCATATTTATGAACGCGTTGAACGTGTCGCCTCATCACAACGTCGACCTCTCGTTCTACTCTCGGCCTACGTTGCTCCTTTTATGCAGGCACTAATCGACGAGCATAGTGATAAGTAGGCTATCACGTTGCTTTAGAAACGGATATCCCATCCCTTTCACAATTTGAAAGGAAATCCGCATTTCCATCGCAATCGTTCATTTTTGCAGTTTCATCGGATCTAGACGGTAGCTATCAGAAAGAAGAATACTGTATTCAGCGCAGTCGAATGCGCTGATTTCCTAGATATGAGGGTACTGTAAAGACTACAAAAGTAAAGTGCCCACTTATTCAAACCCTCGCAGGTAAATAGATCTTTGAGAGGGGGTTAAGAGTATTGTTACATTTTTGCATATTGGTATGATTTGATGGGAATTGTAAAAAGATGGTAACAAATGCAAATCTCTTCACAGTTACCATTTTAAAAAGTTTAATGTGAATTTTTAGATTTGCACAATGTGTTCCAGAATGTCGTGCATTGAATGCAAGCGAAGGTGAACGAGTTACTGCGTCAGGGCAATGGATTGAAGTAAGTCATTTCCATTGCAGTTGATAATCATACAGAAATAACTTCCAGGAAGTTTTAAGATTATCGTTTATTGGAATAATATTTTTTTTTCGAATTGTAACCATTACGCTTGATAAGCCCAAATTCGAAATGAAAACGAGCAACGTTCATCGGTCGCTCACTTTAGCTGCTCTTAGAAATGTTGTTAGTTGCAAAGCTTTGATCCCCCGTATCTTGTAGCAGCTTCGTTGACAACATCGTCGATTCCGTTAACGTCTCAAAAGTAGTACTTCGAAATAAATCCTTCCTAATCTTTTCGAGTTTTATTGGAGACGTTGTCTCTTCCGGTTGTTGTTGAAATCTTTTTGAACGCATCAAGATAAATAATGAAAATAAAATTACAGGTGCGAAGACGTGAAGAGCTCTTTGAAGTGATATCGGTTAGCGCTTTACAACATATGATTGCACAGGGTTATCATTGTGTCCTCGATGTCACTCCGCATGCGATTGTGCGTCTCCATAGTCTACGTATCTATCCGATCGTGATCCGTATTAAATTCAAATCGGCCAAACAGGTCTCCTCGTTAAACATTAAACCCTCACCTTAAGTATCCTTAAATTTCTTCGCTCATAACGTCGAATTTGATAATCATTTTCATGTGCCAGTAAACTTTGAAGTATTTTAATGAAAGGAAATCGAAAAATAGCTTTCGCATTCAGCTTTCATTGGAGCGCGTTGAAACCTAAGAAACTTAAGCTAAACGAGAATTTAAAAAAAGAAGAAGAAAGAACTGCTTCGATTATCTCGGCTACCTCTGTCACCTTTTCAATTACAAATAACAAACAGTTAATTTAGTAATGCAGTAAGAGTTACTATTAGCTACGTAATGGAATGACATGTCTTAGAAAGTGATTTACTTATCGATAATGCATTGCCTCGGCGATCTTCCATCATCGTTGAGATTAAAATATTAGTGAAAGTTTGAGTAATTTTGACGCAAATCGAATCGATTAAAAATGAGCTCTGTTTGGGCATTTGATTAGGTGTTTAATACGTTCGATATGATCCTTCATATAGTTCGTTCTCATCACCACCTTAATGGTCGACGTCAAAAGAAAAAACATTTTTTCAGAGAAATTCAAAAAAAAAAAATTCTGTAATCAAAAATATTAAGAATTTTATTGTAATAACGCTATTATTGGTGCTTATTTATTTGAGAGCTTCAAATTGCAGCTGAAAGAATTGGCTGAAGAGAGTGGAAATGAACGTGTAAGCAGTAAATCAGCAAGGGAGATGCTCGAAAGGGCCGATGCAATAGATTCACAATTGGATGCACTCGAATGTGCCGTTAGCACGATTGGTGTGGGCACACATCGTGCTCGAAATGCTGTCAAATATATGTGCCAACAAATTGTCGCCATTGTTGAACATGAGCAGAAACGAACCGTATGGGCTCCTGCTATTAAACAATCAACAAATAGCCCAATCTTTAGCTCATAAGCATCCCGTATTCCATCGATCCATTGGCTAATCCTTTTCGGTGGGCATCGATGGGTAGGGGTTGTTGCCTCACCTATTCGTTCGTTCAAAGGACTAGGTTATACTAAAAAAAAAAACATTTAGCAAATGAACGGCAACACAGTATTCGATTGATAATGCAACTGAATATTTTATCGTCGAGATATTTCATTAAATGGCGAATATTTGTAAATTTAGCTTACTAATTTAAATGTCATATAACGTGAGATCATCGATGATATTATACAGCAATCTCTTCATTTTATTTTCAAACTTCAATAATGTTCATTTATTGTGTTTAATTTTTGGGAATAAATAAATAAATAAATAAATAAAATAAATAAAATTTCCCCCAAAATGAGCAATATTGAAGTAAACTAATCTATCGATACAATGAACGCTCATTCACGTTAATAGCATCCATCTTCCGTCACCTAATATATATGGCGATTCGGTGTGTTGATTCCTCTTCGGTTTATTGTTAATTAATGTGATTCTTTTTAAGTGCTCTTATATTTGAATTTATTCGTGTGTGATAATTTACTTTAGCGAATTATTATAGTTTTTAAAAAAAATTTTTAATAAACCAATAAGGTTTCAGTTTCATATATTCCGTTTAATTTTCTGAAATAAGAAAAAATTCCAAAATTTATAATTGAGCTATATACGAAGTAATAATTTTCGTGGAATAACGAATGTGAAAATTTTCATCTATTCGCGATTCGAATCTAATTTTGTTGCAATTCAACTTCCTAGGCAATTAAGCGTAAATTTTTAATATTTTTTATGAAATACTGGAATAATAAATTGCTGGAAATTTAACTCATTGTTTATTTTGATGTTGTTTTATTATTATTGTGCATTTAATATTTGTATTGCATGCAATTGGCTAGCAAATATTTACACGTATTACTTCGCTTCAAATGGAATTTTCATCGTTTTGCTTGTAGGATCGGTATTCATCGCCTTGGAAATCGAAAGTCACCACTTTCGAGAGGGGTTGGGATAGCGGATATCACCCATTATCCCATTACTTAACAGTCAGTTTCGAGGGTTATCGAACGAGACTCAGACGCCCGATGAATGGAATTAGGGATTTCCCAAATCCGCGGCCGTAAATATTTCAGATCATCGAAATCCAGAGGTTTTGGAGAATCGGATCTCCGATGGTTTCTTTTGGAATCCATGAATTGAGTTTTTCAGACATTCTACCTCCAAGTAAACCCTATAAAATGATGAGTTCTACAATGCCCTCCATTATAAAAAAAAACCTAATAGATGAGCGAAAATTTCAAAAAAAAAAAAGTTAGAGTAAAAGATTTCAGGAAGAAAGGATCTTTAGTAATATTTCATGATTTCTCTCGAACGGCTTTATATGATGCATCTTCCTTCGTATATATATAAAAGGTAAAACAATGAAGCGTGGATGAGGATATGGGCATTTCGTAGACAAATATTCGATAAACACCTTTTCAGTATCAAGCATTAAAATATTTGCTACATACTGGATATGAATATCATTGCAGTTATTCATATGTGATTATCACTTTCAGTTAATATATCCCATCTCTGTGATTTTCTGCTTCATTTTATAGTCGTTTGTTGTTCACATGATAAATTACTAACCCTCAAATTGAATTTATTCCACACAAATATAAGGATATACCTTTTTTATTTATCCTTATCAAATCCTTATCAATCCTTATCAATCAAAACTCTATCAGTAACGCATAATTTCGCTTGCCAATCTCTTTAGGTTTACTTGTTCAATAATTCTTTGTACCTTCATATGTCTATATGCCTAGCGGATAATAGACTATTTACTCGGCAATTTTATACATATGCTTTAAATAATATGACATCATAATCTCATTAGTTTAATTGCTAAATTCGTTGCCAAACTGGAAGCTAACAATATTCAAAATGAATTATAAAACTGAACAAAAGGATAATATCATAGCATCGGTTGATAATAAAAATAAATATATAACTTCGCAAAATATTTTCAAATTCAAAAACTTATTGAATATTTATGAAATATTGAATAATTAATAAGAAACGAATCCTAAAAAATAACGATTTAAGAGGAACGATAAATAAAACTTATGAAAATCATAGCTAATTCATGAAAGAAAAGACAATTCTTTAGCTACGATCATTGTCGTGCTTATGAGACAAGGAGGTAGACTATGAATTGAGAAAAATAAGAGCAGAAAAGAGGCGTGATCTTGCATATACGTGTCCTTGCAATAAACTTTTTCTAATTTAAATTTTTTTTTAAATTAAAGGTCACATAAACTTGTCATCACTAAATTCCCTCTTCTTGCATAATCGATTATTGTGAACGGATTACTTCACTCAATGAATTTCCATCTTAAGTAACAAGTGGGATTTATAACCAATCAAGGAATTAAATAAGAAGTACAAAACCATCCTCAGTGAGGTCGTTTGGATTCTTTTGCTGATTTCTTCAACATAAACGATGAGCTCGGTAAATACTATATGAATGGGGTGATTGCAAAAATATCGAAGAATAAAATTCCCATTAAATGCGTATATATGGAGTAGTAGAATATAAGGATAATTGAGGCAATTGTATAAGAAATACAAGCAAAAATCGCAAGGGCATGGATATAAGAGTTGAGAAACATACGAATAGCAATAAGCGATCATCGATTTGTATCCTGCTTCGCATAAACAAAGTAATCATAAAATTTAGAAATGCCGAAATTTGGGTGGTATTCTTCTCTTTATCGAATCTTTTCGCTTCAAAATCCGCTTATTGCTCGAGATGAAAGCTTCCAGCATAAGAGCAACCAACGATCGAAACGAATATTTATCCTCGAGTACTACCCTATATGTATATATGTTAGTTCGAATACTACCTTATATGTAGAGAAAACTACCGATAAATTAGCCATTCACTGTGCGACACTACTGCCAGGTCATCGAGAGCACATTCGAAAGAAGCAGTGCCAAATCGACGCCGACCACAAAACCGAGTGATCCACAGCTGAGATATCCGATACCCGCACCGATCACACATGTACGATCAAGTGAGAGTTGTTTCGCATCGAATCTTTAACTTGCATTTATTTATGAATCTCTTATTGCGTACATCGTTAATTCCACGCCAATAAAATTTTATAAACCCAAAACAATAGATCAAATAATGAATTTCCGTATAAAATAATATCTATATAGAACTAATTATGAAAAATCTGTAGATTAATTTAAAGTATTTGCATAGAGATATGCAAAACAATTCAACAAATGCGTTGGATAAACGCGAAGAAAAATATGTCGAAGAGTTCGATTGTATTGATGTGTTTTTAATTTTTTATATTTTTTTGTTTTACATTCTATATATTTATATATAACTAACAATGAAAAACGAAAAAAAAATGGTACCTTAAACGGTAGCAACGATCGTATAGTTGAACTGAGCTCATATTGCGCATTGATAGATATGTGATGATAGGTCCCAATGCGGCACCAACTAACGCACCAGTAACACCACCCTCAGCGAAGGCATGTTTCAATGATGCTGTATCACCACTCGAGATACGACGTTTCCCATCACGTATCAGAAGTGCCAACGGACTCAATAGACAACCAAGAACGGTGCCTGTTTGCACACAACGCATCGTCACATGAATACAAAACTCAGCACCAGGTCGAGGCATTTTCAGCATCTCAAACTCATTCTGTTTGAATCCAAGGAAGTTCTTCAGCCAATATGTGCTCATTGCTATAAAATATCTTGATGTTGAAGATAATAAGATCGACTCGAAACGCATAAGAACATCGACAAAAAAAAAAACACTCCACTTATTTACGAATTGAAAATCCACTCTTATTTTTAAATAGTTAAATAAATCTTCGTTTATGAACAAGTAAGTCCATAAACAAGTAAGTACAACTTATCGTGCAGCATAATATCTGCTCTTATTAATGTGCTCCTTTAAAGCATGAGTACTACTCTTAGCAGCATCAAACGCTGAAACGCCAACGAAATTATTGAGGTATCCTTAGGTGTCTATATGCACCACCTTTAGTGCAACGCACTGATAGTATAAGAGTAGAAAAAAAAGCATCAACTTCCTTCACAATGAAAGCTTACATCATAACATATATCACCGGAAGTAAATGCCCTTTACAGTTATGTGCTCCGATGTGGTGACGAACCTCCTTCCGCAGGTACACGACCTAGGCGCTCGAGTATAGTTATGCAAATCACCCCAATTTTCCACTCCCTTTCCCCTTCCGTTCCTATCAGTAATGATTTGTAAGCGTATCGATAAGCGTTCAACTATACAACTGCCACTGCAAAACACCGCAATACTGGCGGAGTGCGAGAGATATCGGTGCGGTTGAAAATTACCGCAGATGCTTCCTATACGATCACAAGCAAAAAGGGATTGAAGTTTTATTTATTCTTATTTCGCAATATATTACAAAAACAAAGTCCGTCAACGACTCACTTAAAATAAGTCCTTAAACAACACAAATTGGGGATTTATTCATAAAACAACTCGTAATATGCAAACCTCCATAACCACGATCACATACCACGCATGGATTCCACCAGGATCGTCATCCATTTTCCACCATAGCTGTGTATTCCAATGTAAACCATTCTTCATTAACGCGTGACATCATCAAAAACTGTTTATCAATTGTTAGAATAAAGCTTTGACTGATGTTATCATCTTTGCTTGGATCGATAATGGGTCCGGTCTTATCATTCAAGGTTCAAATAGATCAACCAAAGAGGTAAAACCGCCTCAGCTAGCTAAAGGATTCGAAAAGACGAAGATATATCCATGAAATGACCTGATATCTTGAACGTAAACACCATAAATACCCGGATTAGACCATGACTAGTGCAAACGATTATTTAGGGAGTAGTTATGAAGGCTATAATGGGAAATGAAAATAAACTCATACACTCCTTGCTCATTCCCACCTAGAAATATCTGTTGTGTTTCTTTATGGTAGATGGAAATCATTAAGCAAAAAAAAAAAAAGTTCAGATTCTAGAAAGGAAAAAAAAATGCCACCAATTAAAGTAGAATAGTATCGTTTTGCAAGGATATGAAAGGGTACGCATATCTCTTCTCTTCCTTTTCTCCTCAATAACAATTCAACAAATATGACAGCATTCTTTGTTCGTCGAACGATAGCACGTAATAAAACAGCAAAAATTTAGTTATTTTTTGGTTTCCTTGTATGTTCTTTCTCTTCTTTGGTGGCGAAGAACGTCTTCCTATCGGCCGGTTCAATTCCATTGTCAATAGCAAACTTCACTAGTGGACGCTTCATCGCATATGCATCCTCACCGTCTGCATAATATTTCGGTTCTCGATCCCAAATCTCGAACTTCAATGTATTCTGAAATAATTTGATCATATCCTATAAAACGGCTGTCAATTAGACTCAAACCACTAACATATCACTATAGCACCAGATAAGCCAAGTAGAGCAATTTATGTGAACTCAGAACAGCAAATTACTTCTGAGTGGAATCGAAATACATCCTGCTATCGTTCACGGTACTCAAGATGGTGGGGGGGGGGGGGAGGCTTGCTGAAGAGTGGGAAAGTCACCAACGTACACAAAATAAAAGATTAAAAAAAAGGATATTATTTTTTATAAAGGAATAAAGCGAAATCTAAACAAAAACAACTCACTTGATAGAGATTGAGAGCAGCTCTATTTGAAACACGAACATGTAACGAGACATATTTCGCGTTAAATGTTTCAATCATTGCACGAGCCGTTTGATCCATAAGTTTTTGCGCAAGACCAAGTCGACGATAGGAACGTTTCACTGCCAATGAAGTGATATGTCCATGTGGATCATCATCTGCTTCTTCTTCCATTTTTGCTAACACATAACCAACTATATTACCCTAAAATATATACTGCAAAAGTCGTTTATTTCAATTAAATATATTTGTTGAAATTTACAAATAAAAATTTTTTTATTATCCATTGAAAGAAAATAAATCGTTTTCTGCAATATTTTTGGAATATGCTCAGCTATTAACAAATATTTCTGTAAGGAAGTGAAATTAAGCGAGGAAATAGGAGCAATTAAACTTCAGCGGTCAACCAATCAACTGACTTTTTAGAGCGTATTCCGTTAAGGAATAGATATGTTCGTTTAGACGGAATCATGAAGACCTGCAGACCCGTATTCTGTTTCCTTATGACAGCATGGGAATATTAGTGCCCATCCTTTGCATCAATGAATAAGTTACCAATAAATTTATGGTGGGCGCCGGGTTGTTTATGTGGAAAGGTAAAAGCAAATGCGAATTGCAGAGTTGTGAAGGAAGCGTGGCCTCGATGATGTGTAAGAAAACGACAATCCTTTGATTACTACTTTAGCTGGTCTAGCAGCATTTTCGGTTGCTTAGCCAATGATACGCTCCATTGCCCAGCGTGACCCTTCTTAAGTTTTCTCATACATAGCTAAGTTTTGCTCCGATTCATGAGTGTAGCTTATGAGACGGAGCCAAAATGAAATATCGGAGCCAAGCCAAACCCCCTCTTCAAAAAAACTGAAATTGTTTCAAATTGGCCAAGAGAAGAACAGGAGAAAAGATCAACTTGCAATGATATGCACGAAAAAAAATAAAACCACTTATATAGCTTACATGACCCGAATGGGATGACTGATATATTATTGTCGTGTTTGAATCAACTCTATCATAAAGGGAACCACATCATTCAACTTTATAAATGAACGAATACCTTGTCATCTTCAGCCACATAGGATAGCTGAGGCCAAGAGAGTGCATGATAGAAATAATACTTCATTTGATAGTTCTCAGGTAAGCACAGCAAATTACAATGCTGTGTATTCAATAAATCATTAGCACGTGCCACACGAATATTCATCACCCAATCGACCACCTGCAATCACTAACGATGCAAATATGCACCATTCATAATTCAATTATAATTGACGATATTACTCACATGCAAAAATATTCCAATAATTTATTTATAGTCAGCAATAAGTAACTCATTGAATAAATAACGCAGATATATATAAGACCGAAATAAAAGTTGAATAAAATAACGCAGATATAAGTGAGACGAGGTAAATGATGGGCGGCTAACTCTTCCATTATTTATGAGCAATAGTTCGACAAAAGTGTTGAATTAATTGTCCACTAATCACTTCACTAAATAAGGTTAGCGCCATTGAACTTTAAGGCCCTCAGAAGGATGCACAGGGCTATAGGGACGGGATTAGAAATTTCCCTTTATACGAAAGGACCATGCATTCCCATTTCCGTGGCCAATGGTCTAGTCTATGCGCTGCTCTCTTGCACGCCATGCGTTTCCCCTACTTCGTGGCCCGACTATGTAGATGCGCTACCGACTGGACTGTGGTGGACGAAGTAGTGATCGAGAGGGATTAACAAGACCAAACTGGTGTTACAGCATCACTAATTTCAAGTTAATTTCACACTTGACATTTATATACTGTACTAATTCGAATGAACCCCCATCTTCCTTACTTAATCAAGCGATTCCAGGAGGAAATCCCTCGAACTTCTAAAGTTAAGCACATCCCTCTCCTTGAAAGCACTCCTTCACATCGACATTCACAAAGCTTAACAAAACCTTCCACATTTGTGCTTCCACAGGAGCAATGCTAAAGCGTTTATACAGTCTCCATTTGCACCCGACAATTGAACCATAATATAGCCGCATTATTCCTATTGCAGCATTATATCAAACCTTCTTGGAAAAAAGCATAATTCGCTATCCGCAATAACCTTCTATCCTCGAACACACCTATTGCATCTCCTTAAAAATCTTAGTTGAATTATAATCGCAATATTTTATTCAGTGAATTAAGGCATCTATATATGGCACAAGTAGATAGAAGTTTCATCCTCGATGATTAGTGCTATGAATCCCACAACGAAATGCCTTCATCGCAATGTATTTACGGTCATCAATAACGAATGATTTCGCGAGTGTTCGATTGGTGTTAATGATGATGTGTCGTTGTTGCTAAAGAATTATTCCGATTATTGTTCGTTGTGTATTAGGTGAATGATTGTGTTGAAAATTGTTTTCTTTGGATTTCGTTAGTTAGTGGATAATCGGCTCATTTGTCAGTAACCTTATATATGTATATTTTATACGAGTTGTATAGATATCGCATCGGAAATGATCTCATTTGATTAGGTTGAGCACATTGAGAGTGATACTATTTTAAATAATGTATTTATTGTTTAAATGGTCAAAATTGTTTAGTTCCGAAGATCATTTGTGTTCAATGTTGAAGGTAGTTGAAGGTACTTCCCTAAGAGAAGAACGTTAACGAGAGACTTTTAGTTTTGTATGCATTCCGCATTTCGGCAATAAAACCTGATCATTAACTACGTTGGCCATGGGCTACTAAATATTTTAGCGTCCATTCTGAAATTTCCATGCCGACAAGAAAATTCTGCCGGCTTCGTTTTTCGAGAAAGGGGAATGGGGGGCGGCCATTTTTGAAAAATTGAATCTTGCAAGTAGAGAATGAGGAACAAGCTCGAGATCAGGATGTGAGGACCATGAGCTCATACAAAGTGTGAGTCCATACCTATGTCTTTTTGCTTCCAGTGCCTCGAGCTCAAATTTGTCTTTAAAAATATATTCGGTGAATGGAGTTACTTCCTTTCCTTTAACTAACCGGTGTTGCATATAATTTCCAGTTTTTAGGTATATAATGAAGGTGCACTTTCTCATTTATCTTTTACCCTATTTGGTGAGCGCAGGACGCCAAGATACATGTGAAGGTGAGTTGCACTTATTGTTTCTTAGCTTTACCTCAGGTAATATTGCTGATTATATTCCATCCGATAGAAGTAACTAAACGTTTTTGTCTTTTTTTTTCATTTTCTTTCAACTCTTATTGAATGAGAGCTAACAGGCCTCGGTTTTTATGGTTATTTCCCTATACGTTCAGGTACAATAACCAGAAGCTTTCTTTTATCAGTAGCTCGCCGATCGAAAACCTTTTGCTCGGTTATAAATGCTTTCAGTTGCATTTTTATGAAACTAATTAATTTATGGTAAAGCGAAATGTCTATGGCATCTTTAAGAGAGCTGAATGTTTTTTCAATAAAAAAGGGGGCAGTGCATTTGATTACTATTTGAAGGGGTGGTAATAATAAAAAAAAAAAAAGAAATCGAAACAATATAACGTTGAGGTCGGAAATATTTAGTTAAAGTGGCTATTTAAATAACGTGATAAATTTTGAGGGTGATAAATAACATCTTTGATAAATATTTAGGAGTGATAAATAAAAAAAATTGAGGGGGTGATAAATATTTAAATACGCCATTTAAATAATGAAACATCTTTGATGCTAACGATAGAGGTGTATTAATTGAACGGAAATACTCAATAATTGTGACATTTATAGTATGTGTGAAAGTGTTGAGCGATGCGATGGCGAATATGCCTGCGAAGGATCGATCGAACGCCGACAAAATTGCCGAAGCGATTCGCGAGCATTGTGGAAGCTTGAAGACCAAAGAACACAAATTGGTCAATGCTTCTTGTTTATACTCTCTATTTGTTACCTAAACATTTTTTATTTACTCACAATCTAATGGATACAACAGCCAACGGCGGAGTTTTTATGCCGTCTTCCATTTTATATCTTTTGTGACCAGAGTATTTAACTTTATCTTTAAAAATTTGAATTTTTCATCATTTATAAATTATGCTCATCACTTCCGTTATGTTTAAATAAAAGATCTGAAATAGGAGAATTGCAGAAAGTTAATATACCCGATTCTTGAAAATCGATGGCCATTCTTTTTGATTCGATTGCTTCATATTGATTTGGATAAGCTTTCTTGACACCAATATTATACCTCTCTAATTATAGTCCTTTCAAAAGCCATTTACTAGTATATAACTGTATCGAATTTCAGTGTTTCTACATAGGAGCGTTACCGGAGTCGGCGACGTCGATTATGAATGAGGTGAGCAAGCCGCTGTCGTGGTCGATGCCACCAGAAAAGGTGTGTGAGAAATTGAGGACAAAGGACGCACAGATCTGCGAGCTCAAATATGGTCGGTGATACAGCTATTTCAGCACTCATTAAGAGCCTTTAAATCTACGAAAAATTAGTATTTAATAAATTTCAACATAACAAACAGCATCTTGGTCACCATGTAAATTGAGGTCTTCATTTCGATTTCGATGAGGGAGAGGAGGCGGTAGGGTGAGTAGCAAAGATTGCGATAATAAGGGATGGAAAAACTCAGCTCCACCACCGACAATAGAAAGGAAGATGGAGGAAGGAAAGGAAATCCGTTTCTTTAACTCCTCATCTCCAATTATATCAATTTTCACTCATCAGCGTGGTGCTAATAAGATGAGCAATGGTATTTCAATAATGCTTCTTCAAGCGTTCACTAATGTTGTTCGACGATAATTCAGTTATGTTTCTCCAACTAGCAACTAGCAATTGCAATTGGTGATGGATACAGCATCAAAGAGCAATTTTTTGAAGCGCTAATAAAGGACCGTTTCCTATGCATCATTTAACAGCCAACCTACATAATGCTCGGCATGAAATGTCCGTTGAAACGTTTATTAATCATTGGCATTTATGAAGGAATGCATTTTAGATAAGTCAATTGATTGGAAAACGGTTGATATTAAGAAATTACGTGTGAAAGAACTGAAGAAAATTCTCGAAGATTGGGGAGAGGTCAGTTGATCATCGTTCTCTTTTTAATTGTTTATTTATTTATTTGTTCTTTATGTTTGTTTTATTTTTCTCTTTTATATTTTTCTTTCGGGTAATCAGATGCTACAAGCTTATGAAATGGTTCAACGATGTATGATGGCGTTGTTGGGGAATGAATTGATTTAAAATTTTTTATCTTATCACTGTTAAATTTCTTGAATAATCAGAGTTTCTTGAATCCACACTATAGTATTATAGAGTTATGCGTTTTTGTTTTATGGTTATTGGGGTCTTTGAGGAATGTTGACGAGACAATAGTATATGGCGTCGTTCTTCAGACGATGTGATACCCATATCGTAATTTTTAGTGGTACGTTTTGCGAGTAATCATGCATTACTTTATTAAACTTTATTGAGTAGAGACTCAGAAACATTGAGTTGAGCAAGTTTACAACTTCATTAAGTAGATGACTCAAAATTGATCTGTCACCACAAGGTCTCTTAGGAAGCATTTAGGGATTAGCTGAGTAATAAGGAGCTACTATTTATAAGGTTTCACTAACATTTTAACCTATTCGATAACAGTAAACTAAATAAAGTGAAATTGATTTGCAGTCTTGCAAAGGATGCAAAGAGAAGACCGAATTCGTTGCTCGAGTTGAAGAGCTCAAACCGAAATACGTGAAAAGTGAGCTGTGATAATATGCTCGAAGAGTATATTGGTGGCCTTGTTGGTGTTATTTATTTGTTCTATCGTTGTTATGTGCACCGAATGTTTGTCGTTTGTTGTTTCATTTGTGCATCCTTCGAATAAATTATTTCCCTATTCAATTGTATTTTAATTTGACAGTTCCATAGCGCTGTCTCATATCTTTTATTTATTTATTTTTGTTTCAAATGCGATATGTAATATATTTTTTAAAGGGATATGAGATTCGAATATGTATATTTTGAATTTCCTGCGATAGGGTCGATGATTATTATGAAAGTGTCAGAAATTTTTCTCGGTCATATCTGAAGAGAATCAACATAGACGGGGGACCCGTTTTATTTAGCCACGGCGTAGTCGCCGACTCATCTCAGATATGAGTTGAACTTTGATCACTTCTTATTCAGCGGAGAGGGTACGGTGGGGGATTACTTTAACTTCATTGACAAGAGGTATGGCGTACTAGCTGATATTTATTGTCATTGAATAAAGGGTGGTATAAGCTTCGAACGAAGTCATTAAGCTGGGAAACTCGTTGCCAAAATTGTCTAGTTTCACTGATCGTTGTAATGATAAAGAATTTGTTGAATATAAAGCACAAGTGCCCGACTCTCTCAATTTTATCGTATTGCTGTCTCAGGCGTTCTTCACATAGACGTTTGCTGTGTTTTCTAAATCGATTCGTGTCTAGGTGATATGCTCCCTAATAACTATTATTCCCCTCACCTCATGTGCTTCCCATATATAACGGGTGGTCCGTAGAATTGGCATTCCCAGAAGAGAAGGATTTTAGGGTGTTTTGTGGACAGTTCATAAGGCTTCTTATCTGATGAAAGATGCTTGTCAGTTTCACTTTAATTTTTTTTTTTCTTTCATTGCGGTGGAGTCATTAAGTATTCGTAGTCGATGTAAGGATAAGACTATTAAAGAGAAAATCAGAGGCGATATATTGCTGGTCGGTATTTGAATCAATGAAAATTTGATTAGCAGCATAGGCTAGTAAGCTAGGTGAGCGGGTCGTGGCATACCTTTCTAAAAGTTCATATAAAGCAGATGCAGTCCTGAAAACGTTAACGGAATTTGATCCTACCTATGTGGGGGAGGAGGCGAGAGGGAATTCTTTGTGCATAACCTGTTTTTAATCGCCGTAAAAAAATTGAATTTCATTGTTCCACTAAATTATATTAATTTTTTTATGCGGCTTATTTATGCTATTCATCAATGAATTAGAGATGGAATCATAATTAACGATAGGTGCAAGTGTCAACGAGGTGTTAAACGATGGCTGGAGCTCTACCACGACGTATCACTAAAGAGACACAACGTCTAATGGCCGATCCGGTGCCTGGTATTTCGGCCATACCTGACGATAATAACGCTCGTTATTTTCACGTGATTATTGCTGGACCTGAGGGGAGTCCATTTGCGGGTGGTGTCTTCAAATTAGAGCTTTTCTTACCTGAAGAGTATCCGATGGCGGCACCCAAAGTTCGCTTTATGACCAAGATTTATCATCCGAATATCGATAAGCTTGGAAGAATATGCTTAGATATACTTAAAGGTAAGTGCCTACCTTGATTTAGGTGCGTATTCGATGAGATATGTCTCGACGATCTTTACGATCCTCTTAGTTTTACGATAGTCGGGCGATCATTGTTAGCAGTGATCGTGTAGATTTCTTTTTCGTATACCAAACGTTAAGGATTCCTTTGAATCTATAAAGCGATGAGTGAGAATTTATTATAGTGGCGTTAATTTTGAGGTATCTGAAAGAGTTGAAGCGGCGTTCACTTAAATGGAAGCTGTTCAGTTATTAAATACAATTTTACAAGGGAGTTCATTCTGCTCATTGACGACTTTAATTTTATTTGATGCATTTGGTTACAAAATTACTCATTTTTTGATCATTTCTTTATTTATCTTCATTTATGATTTTAATAGAATATTGTTGCGTTATCTACATCGTTTTGCAGATAAATGGTCGCCGGCATTGCAAATTCGTACAGTACTTTTGTCGATTCAGGCACTGCTTTCAGCACCTAATCCAGATGATCCACTCGCAACGGATGTTGCTGAACAATGGAAAAACAATGAAAGCGATGCGATACGTACGGCACAAGAGTGGACACGTGTACATGCTAATGGGCAATAATCACCGAATACATCCCATCCGGAGTTTTGCTCTTTCCCGTCCTTTTCTTGCTCACTATGTCATCAGTCAATTGTACGTCTTTATTCCATCCTTCCCAATATCTGACCGACAAATCTATATGATTGGGCGATTGGGGATATATATTAATAGCACAAAATCACTTCATCTAAATAAACTTCATCCTTTATTATATCAATGCGAAAACATTATGCGTTTTACGTTGAAAATAGTGCGCACATATTTTACTTGTCGATGAGGTGATTTTTTTTTTTTTTTTTGCGAAATATGCTGTCCTATTTTTGTGTGAGGTATTTTTTCTACTTTTCTTCCCTTCGTCCTTCCTTCTCTCTCCCCTCCCCCCCCAACCCCACCCTCCCCCCTTCCCTCCCTGCTTTCCTTCGCTTCTTGTGAAATTTTCTCTAGCGCATTTTATCGTCTCACTGGACATTTTTTTTTTTCTCCATTCCCTTTTATTGTTTTACTATTCATATATCCAGTTAACGCTAGGCGCTATCAGTGCAAAACAACTTTTATTTAGTTCTGTTTCTTTGTTTTTTTGTAATATTTAAAGTGAATCGCTAGCGTCAAAAATTTGCACTGTTAGTGATGATGATGCATATAAATTACTAAATTTTCTTATTATCAGCATTATTCTCTCTATGCGATGTGTCAATTGTGAAGGATATATTGATATAGATAGTATGATGGGAATACTTTTCTTTTATTATTATCATTTTCATTAATGGCAAATAATTTTGCATTTAGATTGGTATGCTTATGCAATCTATCATATTAGTAAATTGATTGCTGCATGACACTAGCCAATACAAGTAGATAGTCGAACGGGATGAAGGGTATAGAGGGGAAGGGTGGTTTATTTTATTTTATTTTTTTTTTTAAGAGCATTTTTTAGCGATTTTCATTCTCTAGCAATGTTCATTGATCCTTTTTATATATCTTTTCTTTTTTTTTTTTGAATACAATCCAGCATTTGTCGTCGTTTATATTAATAATTTTTTTTTTTTAAATTAGATATCATCCAAGAAACGGGTGGCTGGGCTATTTATATTGCTTTTATTTTAGGGAAATTATGCGGTATTATGCAGCACATCTATATGGGTGGTTCGAGGAAAGATAACGGTTCCTTTTCTTTTCTCTAATTGCGATTCTGGTGTTCTTGTTTGTTTGTTTTTTTTTTTTTTTTAAGAAACATATGTGCGCACATTACGTTCATCAGTGATAAAGTGGTTGATTTTTTGTTGTTTAACGGCATAATATGATTGGTTGATAATCACAAAGGCGTGATGTAATATTGACGCCTATCTGAAATATTTTATTGGGATGATATAATTCTATGCAAATATATGTGAAGACAACAATTATATCGCTGAGAATATTCAGGTTGAGTGTCCAATTAGTAAGTACTTGTAAGTATTTTATTAATGAAGGCGAATGGAGATTCCCCGATGGATTAAGGTGAAGTTGTCCTTATTTCATGTCTATGAGATTTACTTTCTAGTCTCATAAGAAGAATGCCTTCTTATGTGGATGCTTCGATATGGAACATATTTCAGGTGGCATCTTTATAGAAGTTTATTCTCTCTCAGTGATGCTAAGACCTTTGATATTTTAGTGGGAATTGAGATGATATGAGATGCACAATGCCGATTGATTTAGATTTAGTGAATATAATTAAACGATGATACAATGATGCTGCTTATAGTTGCGGCGATGACACTACAATGGTTAGCTGTTGCATTCATTCTCTATACTGAAATCGCTATCGTATTACTCTTACTTCTGCCATGGATACGTCCTTCAAGGTTGATTTGCAACCTTTTTTTTTGTAACTCATGTTTATTGCTACTACTATAATCGTTGTTGATGGGAGAATGTTAATTGTAAGATTTTATCTTATGCATAATATAGGCATCATTTCAAGTATGATTTTCGTTCATCGAAATAAAAAGCTTATAAATTTAAGACCGATGATTTTTTTTTAATTATTAGAAATTTTATATAAATATTAAATTGTCGAAAAAAACATTTAAAAGTACGGTTGTTTATACTTTCCGAACATTTTTCATCACCGTAAGTGAATCTTTATAAATATCATCGTTGAAATTTTATTTTATTGCATATCATTTATTTTTTTCCTGCAAAACTTCTGATGAAAATTTCAAATTCTCGAAAAAAAAATTTTCTTCTTAGTAGCCTATTTGCATCCAGAGGATTTGTTGAAGAGATGTGGATGGAGGGGATGGAGGGAGGAAGGCTAGTATGGCTCTCTATGATTCAAATCGAAGTTCTGGTTGGACTTCTTGAAGTATCACCATCCTTTGCGTGCTCTACTGTGTAATATAAGCTTTTACTAAAGAAGTTATCTTACAATATAAGCTTTTACTAAAGAAGTTATCTTACAGTACAATTTTTAGTTTTATCTTAATACGATATAAAGTAAATTTTTCTTAGATGGAACAAGATTTTCAAAAGTCGTCTAATAAGAATGTTGGAAAGACATGCGAACGTATATTCTGTGGCTACAATTGCGGTACTTCTGCTTCTTTTTGTTGGTATGTTTTATGAATGCTGTATTTCGTAAGGAATCTAAAGGCATTTAATGCGAATGTTTCACGAGAACGTTAGGATCACTAATCATTTATAAAGAAGTATTACCACGCAACAGGACTCAAGAGAGCATCGGGAAGGAATGGATTACCTGTAAAACCCTCATTTTCCACTTTATTTGTTAAAGGATCGATCAAATAAACGATGTCATGAAATCTCATCGTAAAATCAATGTTATATCTTCGTTGTATTCAGTTATTTTTCTCATAGTTAAGCGATTACCTTGTAGTTCTATATTAATTCCTGGGGAATTATATGTCTGCTTCTTCCATCTTCTATGCTATAAGCACATTACAAGTTGGTCTATGCCTAATGAGTGATGAGAATTGCAAGCAATTACTGAAGAAAAGAGGGGACGATGCAGTTTGTTAGGGTGAAATGAATATTCCCATGATATCACATTTCTAGGCGATCAAAGAAGATTAAGGGGGCTGGGGGAGTGGCATCAAGAGGTAACGGTGCTACTTCACTGGCGTTAATGCTCCTCGTTTCAGAAAAAGGCACTGAACAAGTTTTTTCATTGGGAGATTTCGCTGTGCTAGTTCCAAAAAAGTCTGGTTTAAAAAATTATGCAATTTTCGTAGAAAATTTGGGGGAATAATAAAATAGTTTGGCCATTTTCTCAGCTAAAAACTTTTAAGTTTTTCCTGCATTTTGATTGAGTCTATTTCCTGTTGGATCTAAAAGATTGCATGCGCTGAATCTCACAATGTTTCGTTCTCCTTCCCTTCCGTTGTTAATCGCGACAGTTAGTCCATCGATATACAGTTAATCCGTCGACATATCCTTGGATTTACTAAGAGAGGTGTATTTAAGATGCGATCCGCGAGGTGCGTAAATACGCTGGTGAAATCGTCGCCGACTCTCCAATTCGAGCAACTGCAGACGCCGAAAATGCTCTACACATGCGGCTATTTCGTGCTCAACGCAATCTATATATATCCGGATTTGCGTTGCTTCTGTTCCTGTTTGTTTGCTACCTACTTTCTGAGACATCCTTACTTGATTTCTTTCTTATCGTTTGGTTCAAAAGTATATCGCAAATCCTGGGTTGTAGGCCTCTGCTCGTAAAAGTCAAAGATTTCCAGTTACCGTTGAAGTTCCATCCCAACGATCACTTCTTCCTTTATTCCTTAACAATAATTAATGAGTGCATCGTTTAGATATATTGAGTTGAAGTATATGTAGAGGTAACAGAATGAACAATATTGATGTATTGACTTCGAATCTAAAGATCTGAAGTTGATTTCCTGCTCATTGGATTTCCTGAGGGGTGTAAACTGGATATTCAAATATAAATGCCTTCTGTTTCGAAAAGAACTACCTATCATTAATAACGGTACAAGAGATTTGGATATTGCAGCATTATTAAGCGCATAATGGCGTTGCTTTCACGCGGTGCACAGCTCGAAGCTGCAGCAGAGGCGGCGATGTGTCAGGCGGAGAGTGCCAGCAAGGCTGCCAAGTCATTACTTGTAAGTTTTTTAATGATCATTGATATTTTGCTTATTCAGTTTATAAAACATTTATGCTCTTGAATGAGTATAAAAGTCATTGCGAGAGTATATATATGTATATAAAGTATGCAAGTAAGACCTTAGTGTCCTTGCATAATTTAATGTTCAATGGTAATGTGATGCCCGCAGTTCCCCGTTATTCTTATCGATAAGGGAGTTAACTATTGCTGTTACAATACAACTAGGGAGTACTGAACATCATTTATTATTGTGATACAACTTATATTCGTTACTCAACATTTCTATAATTATTTCCAAGTATAAGCAACCCTAAACTTGGGTAATTAAACCATCTCTTTTGAGGGTGGCGATAACGAGCGAGAAATTGAGCTGGAAAGACAATTGGAGGAAATTGGTGGAGGTAATTTTTATGTCAATATTCAAGTTGATGTTCAACAATATTTTTTTTTATAATTTATTTTTGCCGATATTTTCATCAATTACTCAATTAAATCTTTTATTTTTGTTGAGAAAAAAATTTTGCAGTTGCAAATTGATGAGAAGAAAATTTGAAATTTGATAATCATATCGAATATAATCGTACTCATAATCAAAGAGTACATTTTCCTTCTCTGTCTCGTTTCGTTCAGATTTTTTTACACGTACAATTGCATTGTAGTGTTGCCTTCAAGCAATTCACTAATTACACTAATTTTATTGTCGTTATTTGTGTTGTTTGCTTTTTTACAATGAAATCAAAACGATATATCATTTCCACTCCTTCATTTTTTTTTTTATAATGCAGATTGAAATAAATAGAAACAGGTTTAGCAATGGAACGCTAAGAAATATATCGCAAAAAAAAAAAAAAAATTGTTCTATTTTTAGTTAACGAAGAGAATCCACTTCATCAAAAAAAAAAAACCCTCAAAGTTTGTCCCCTTCGTATAATACTCTGCGATAGTTATGTTCATAGTGGGACATGGTTATTGCGTGAAAGGAAGTCTTCAGATAATCATTACTTATTTATGCAAATCAACACTTGGAAACGTTGAATGAAGAACATATCTTGCATATTGTAATGTTTTTCTTTTTTTTTTTAAGGGGGACGATGGCAAATATAGAGTGAATATTTTATTTTCTCTTATTTATAGAATTAAAATCGGCCCAAGAAGAAAGAGACGCAATTAAGGAAAAAGCAAATAATCTTCGTAAAGAGTATGAACGCCTTTGCAATGAATTAGCTGATGCTGAGGTTTGTTTTTTTATTGTTGTGATATAAAATATCTCTCATTATTAAATAGCTGCTATGCGTTAGATTTTTATGAATAATTACGTTTAAAAAGATGAAAAAAAAAACATTGCCTTTACCACTTTGCTTGGAATAGTTCCTTTTTTTCACTTCCATTCTTCAAGCCTTTCTTCAAAGAGTATTTTTACTCCTTCAACTAGGCCCTTTTTATGAAAATATGATTTTTTTTTTAAATTAAATATAATTTTGTGGAAATAGAATCAATTTTAAAATTAAACTTTCGCAGAAATTATATTATTGTCTGAGGTATATTATTCATAATTTGGTGCTACTTACTTATCTTTTTGGTTTATTGGCTATGAATCAGTTGAAGATGCATTCTTTTTCAGAAAGCATCAGGAGACAAGAAAAGTGACTAAGTGTACACAGTTTATTTCGAGGTGGAGTCTCATCAAATTTGTCAGCAGTTGCATTCAAGTTTATCCATATGCGCAACATTTCAATCTTTATAAATCCAATGGGATATCCAATTGTTTTCATTTTCGCTATTTTTGTGTAAATGCTTTGTGGATGTATAATATTACATCTTCGCATATATATGATATTATTTCTTGCTTCAATTTTTCAATGCTTGCTCATCTCTCTTCTATCTAAAAAAAAAATTTTTTTTTTTTTAAAGGAATATGATGTGGGAATTAAAATTTAATGAAATGAAATGTAAAATTTGAAGGATTTGCGAATAATAATGCTCCTTTTTTTTAGCGTTTTCTAAAATGATGAATTAGTTTGCCGTTTGCTGTGAGCATCCCATATATGATGCATATTTCTAAGTGAATCTTTGCTGTACAATCTAAAAATAAATAATTTCAAAACACACCGAGAATTTATTGAGATACAAATAGTTATATTGTATGTACAAATTTGAATAGAACAATACGAAACTATCAATTGAACGCACACTTAGTGTACAATGAATACAAAGCATTCTTGAGAACAAAAAATATCAATTTTTACATATTGTGGCTGATGAATGACGCATTTTTTTGTGATAATCGAAGCATAGAAGAGGCTCGCAATACAACGCACTACAACTCCATGCCTTGCGTCTCATCTGCAAATTTATTAACTCAAATAATTCTCATCTCTAAGCAAGCAATATCTACTCGTATATATATTTGCAATCACGAAGTGATACATATAAATTAGCATGTCCAGCCATCACACGGTCTTTTTCAAAAGGCCTGTAAGCACTCGTATCAATGAGACAAGAGAGATCGTCGATTTGAAATAGCCGACGATGTATGGGAGTACTATACTTGAATTCCTAGGAAGCGGTACTCGAAAGGCCTTGAATTGGAAGGCATATATATCATTTTTATAGACCAACTGATGAAAGGGAGGCATAATAATGCTGGCAATCGCATGGAAGGGAGTCTTTTTCCCGTGTCTCACTCCTCTTCCTGCCTTCGGTAGCCACAGGCCTCGTTATGTCCTCTACAAAATACAAAAGACCGCCTCATTAGCTGGTTTTCCAGCGAACCGCTCCACCCTCCTTACTAAGGTCCTGACTGTCCCATTCAAAAAGTTCGCGCCACCTCCATCCAGTCCACGAAGCAAGTTGCTTTTCAGTCACTTTCTCTTAATTTCTGTCTGTTTTCCTGGTTTGGCAGAAACGGTTGGGGTCATTCCCCGGAACGAAAGCGGAACATCCTTCAAAATTCCTTCTCTCTCCATATGAGGATCTAATTTTTTGGCATTGCCTTACATCTATCTCTCAACATTACTATGTATGAAAGCTCACAATTTGATGAACGTAAAGCACTTCGGCAATTCTCGAATATATTCTTTGAAAAGGAAAAATAATTGAAGGTATTGGAATCGGCTAAGATATATCCTCTAAAGATCACCTTCCGAGAAGTCGGATATAGTTGAATCAGAGTCGTCGGCGTTCATTGTGAAATGCCTTCCGGTAAGTGGATCGCCTCCACAAAATTTGCTTAATGCCTCTTCGCTTGCGTATTTCTCCACATATTCTTAAAAATAAAATCCATAAAGCATAGAAGAGTGGAACTGCCGACAATTAATTGTGATGTCAGAAATATTCATCCCTCCCTCCCCCCTCCCAACCTCGAATCATTTTCTCAAAAAAGTTTCTTGCAACTCAACACGCAAATATTTACTTGAATATTTAAAAATATTCCCGATAATGGATTCAATAAACAAACGCGCACCATTGCCTCTTCATTGAAACGATCTCCTTGATGGCGATGTGCTCATTTATATTTAGCGGTCGAAAGCGTCATATATAAACGGTTCTATGAAATGAAACATTTTTGATGACCTATCCGGTTAATAGTCGACTGGCATTGCTCTTTTTACTCCCTTCCCTCCGTTCCCGTCACCAAGGATCCCAACATAACCGTCCTTACAAGCATAACTAACTCGAAAAGGCCAAAAAAAACAAGCCTCTGCATTTTCTTTTAAATTCTTCTGGTTTATGTAGATAGAGTGCAGCCGCATCGCCATTCAACGGATCAGTTGGATTCGGATATGTCAGCAATTGAGGCAGAAAAGACTCGAATATATTGGCGAGATCTATAAAACATCGCTTAAAATCAACTCCGAACTGCAATTAAAACGAGAATAATTATCAGCTTATTTATCCAATACGACCAAAAACTTTCAAAAGACTCATTTATAAGTCAATATTTAGCAACGATGCAATTTAGCACTCTTTGCGATCCGAAACTGTAAAGGGTGATACTAGCGAATGGATGAATAATGATAAGAAAGAACCATACCGTAGAGGGCAGACCAAGCTTGATTAATGACGTCAAGGCATACGGTGCCTGATGCTTCATCGATATTCGGATGGTAGATGCGGTTTATAAAACCAATTGAAGGCGATTTAAATGGGTACTTCTCGGGAAGATCAACGCGTACACGCCATACACCACCCTCATAAGCCGCTATAATGTGCATCAATGGAAAAAATTTCACACATTTTTTTAGCTAAAAAAAAAAAAATTCAAATATGCAAATTGTTCTTGATATTTTACTATATACGTCATATGACGTAAACATTTGACAACGCTCCTTTGATTTTGCATATAAAAATATAGGATTTATTTCTATACTATACGTCTAATTTTGTTGCAACAATCAGGTACATATTCGGGAAAAATTAAAATATGCAAACAGCAAAGATAAAAAAGCGTTTTTTTTAAAATATACCTGAGATGAATGTCATCAACAAAGCATTAATGCGAATTATTGCACAACTATACTTACTATTAATGCTTTATAGATATGGAAAACTCAAATTTGCGGAAATGAACACAACATACTTCCCTTGGGACCGTAGAATTTAACGGCAAATTCATTGAGACCACCGGTTATCGTTACTTCATGTTTGCTCTCAATGCTGCAAATATATATGCAAAATTTATAATTGCAATGAAATTTTTTAACAATAATATGCACTTCAACATTGAATTATATTACTACGGGATTAAATAATAGCATTCATTATACAACAATATTATCTTTCACTTAGTGCATATCCATTAAAGCAAAGATGTTTTTTTAAAGGAAGAAAAAGAGCCAAAAAAAAAAAAAAACACATATTGCGCATTTTGTCGCTATACGCATCATTGATATAAACTAGCTAAATCGTTGAAATTCAACATCAACGCGCTTATCGATGAGTAATAAACGGTATAGGTACGGTGAAACGACAAGTTAATCCTCTAAATGCAATCAGAACACATATCACTGAAAGTTATCGTTACAGCTCTCGAAGCCATTTACTTACTGTTATGCTTATTAAGGTAACTTCAAGTAATAGTACAACATAAATCTCGATATATCCGATTTTCGCTTACAGTTACAACAACTGCTCAAAGTATTAAGATTCTAAGTAGGTTTAATGATTTCTGTTGGTAGAAAAATTACCATACTTTCGTTTTCAATTGCAATATATCATTGCAATGATTATCTGCGCATTTAATTTCGTTTCTTTGAAAATATATGGGTAAATATTTTTCCCAGGTAAACTTTATGTAACATACAGTTTGATGACATCAGTGTCCATACGTCGTTTGCCGGCACTAGGTGAAGACATCTTCGAATCGTCGTTGGATTGAGAGGCTATTGTTCGGGTAAAATTTCCGCAGATTACAATCGGCTAATAAACGCAAACGACGCGCTGAACGTCGATGCGTTACCGCGAAACAACAACTCTCGATCACGCTTCAATTGGTGAAATTCAAAGATAAAATTCAACTAATAATGAAAAAGATACCCACGGGAATGAAAATCGAAAGACGTGATAAACAGCTGGGAATCATTGAGACTACGGTCGTCGAATTGAAACAAAAGAAAGAAATGCGCGATCTACCTGGAGACGAGGAAAGTAATAAAAATGCAATCTCACTAACCTCTCTGAATAAACTTCATCTAAACTTTACATTTCACACTACTAGAGACAATCTTCAACACGCCATTTTATAAATAATATAAGCTGCAATTCCTCATAAATCCTCTTTATGAAATAAAGTAAAATTGGTCGATTATGTATCAACCCTTTCAGATAAAAATTTACATGCATAATTTATTTCAATTTCTCTTTTCCTTTCCCTCTCCGTCGAGTCATAAACACATGAGTATTACGGTATACAGTAAGAAAGGTCTCCTCCTATATAATCAAATATGAGAGAGAAAAAAAAGGTTTTTAAGTTTTCTGGTAAGGTTCAACTTATGATTTATAGAATCTAAAATGTGCTACCATCAAGAAAAGATACTATCAACTGTTCCATAAAATTATATATACCCTTTGCGGAAATCATTTTATAAATTTTATGCGTTTCGCAAATTTAACGCCTATTTATTATTTTAATTTAAAATAATATTTACGTTCATAATAGTAAAAAAAATTATACGTATTGGATAGCCGCTAACATTTGAAGCGCGAAATAAAAGACGAAATGGATGAGAGAATACTTACCAATTGCAGTCAACAATTGAAAAAGAAAGTGCTCCCTAACATTTAGATTGAGTAAAGGATACCCACTATATGATACTAAGAGTAATTTTTTCCCAAATGAAAAGGTAAGTAAAAATACCTTGAAAAAAATATGCATATATCTATTTATGATGTCTGTAATCGTACCAATGCATAAATATCGAAATATATACTGCAATGTGTTTTCCTACATCCACCTAAGTGCAATCCTCAACAAAACATCCTAACTTATATAAAAGTTACTCAACATTAAACAACTTATACCAGAAAATGAAAGGAATGAAGTGGTGGACGCATTGAAAGAGAACGAAAGACGTTGTGGTTGTTGCGATGCCATTTTTGTGTCGTTATAAGATCGGGTTTGCATTAAACGTTACATATTTGACGTTGTATACATAACAATGCGGTAGAGAAAAAACCATTCCCACCTATCAACCTTTATATAACAAATGGTCACATGCAAAAAAAACAGGTAAATTGGAGGTAAATTACCAACGAAGGGACGGTATACACCTCAATGAACCATATTGCTCTCAATTATATTCGAGTCATCAAAATAAAGTTCAAGTATCACGGTTGAAATGAATCGAGAAAGTGGAAAAGCAATCGACAAATCAATGGGAATGGTGGTCCTATTTGCTTGCCATCACAGCTGACGTGGAGAAGCAACCGCATCAACAAATGTGCACACACAGCAATGCACTGTCCATCCATATTGCACTCGAACACGTCGATCAGCCGATATTGACGGTTAATTGAGGCGATTTTTAGCTGCAATATACAGAAAATATTTAAAAAGTCACGTGTGAGAAATTCCTGATTCCACATGATTACGGTAGCAGCGGTAATTTGAATTTTTTTCAAAAAATGCTTTTTAGCGTCGCAAATGTTTCCTCTTTTTTTTTTCTCGAACATTGTGAGGGGGTTTTATTAAGGCCGGGGGGGAGGGTGTTCGTTTCTAAGTGGTATGTAAAGGCTCGATTATGACTCCTTGTTTCAATATATTTGTTAATACATGGGAAACATTGTGGTACTTAAGTCTATCGATAAAATGAATACAAAAAGTGTTCATCAATTAAAGACTTATTATTATTATTATTATTATTATTATTATTATTATTATTATTATTATTATTATTATTCATTTCTCATTGATTTTATACGATCGCTTGTTTGATCCTTTTTTCCGTCAACTGTTGTTAGCATAACCCTTTTTAATGTTTTTGAGAGAATTTGACTGATATTTATTGACATTGAATTAAATAAATTGCGAGATAATATCTTTCAAAGCATTATGCGATATCGTTTCATAGCATCAAATTTAAGTATGTATTTTAAAAAAAATAAATTAGTATAAGTTGTTGATTAATACTGCAATTAACGGTTATGCTGCAAAATAATATTCACTCGCGCATATGGACTCAGCTCATTCGTAGTAAAATCGAATGGGATTGCCGCTTATGCACGGCTTCACAATGCACCAAACGGCTGTCAATTGATGCTGCTAAGACATGTACTGTCTTAGTGCTGTATCCCCCAATTGATTACTGAATAAAATAGAAGTTAAAAACAAAACAATGAAATATAAAATGTAAAGTGCACTTAAAAAGAAAAGCTTCGTCAAAGATCTTAGCTGATCGAACTTTTCACTATGCTTTTCCCCTCGAGGAAATTAATGTGCTTTCTTCTCAGCTGAACAAACATCTCTACTTGTTTACTAAGCGAGTTAACATCACAGCTGTTCATTGCGATGAGATGATCCAATTGATCCACACCTTTATGCATTCCCATCCCCATTCATTCAAGAAAACATCGTTGATTTTCACGTTCGTTACGTCGTAACAGGTTTTTTTTTTGTGTATATTTATTATAAACGATTGCCAAATTCCACGACAAAGGTGTTTAATAAGTAGCCCCATTGATTATATTAAATATACCTGTGAATTTATTGAAAAGGTTTGAGAAGTGAGCACATTATGCCGCAATTTTCAAATGTACCAATCTTATTGTAAGACTTTCATCCATTATCAACGATATCGAGATGTGTGGTTTAGTGATTAATATCGATATTTTGCAGTATATTTTCCTTGAACATAAAAGATTGAAGGAAATGAATGGAATATGCGCTAAATGTAAATGAAATTTTAATAAAACCCTTTAAACGATATACAAATTCGCATTTCAGAATGCCTTTGCATAAGTATCCATTAAATAACAGCAATGAAATGCCTAATATATGATGTAGTTGCTGTTCCTTTGGCATCAATTAAAGAGTCATGACCTGATTAAGAATTTTTGAGGAAATATGCCCCCCTTTGCTGACTATTTATTTTCGACTATCGATGCGGCAACAAGTGTATTGTAGAATCAAAGCATCGCTCCACGCTAAGATAAGGGAATGCCTCACATCTTTGCGAAACTTTTGCTAAATCTTATATGCATATTTTCTAATATCGCAATATGAAGTATGCAAAAATTTTGAGCAATTTTTTCGCAAATTTGATCGTTTAAATTGTGTTGTAAAAAAAATGCAAAAAAAAATTTTAAAATTTGATAAATTTAAATTTTACAAATCGATTAAGCAACTATAAAGATTAAATCATTCAATTCAAGAATTAGTTATTAGCAAAAAATTTTTATCATTATAAGATAGTTAGTGTAAATAACAAATGCAGCATATATCTAGTCGTTCACCTTTTTGTGCAATTTATTTGATCGTATACGATAATCTGAACTCATCGTTTGGCAATTATATAATTGTTTCTTTCAACGCTGTTGTTATTCCCCTCTCTATTTCTGACTATATTCATAGTTATTTCTGTCACATCATCCATCATCGTTCTCATCTCCTCACTATTTGTATTTCATCGTCTTCTTGCCTAATCGTTCTGTTTTTTATGCTTGAGATGCTATTTGATCGTATTTGATGAAGTACCGAAAAGTATATCATCAGATAAGGTTAGGTAAATATTTGCGCAGAACTGTTATTATCAGCAAAATACGGCGAATTGAACGAAGCATCGAGATTTGCGTTATCAGTCGGGTTATCAGAAAACTAAACAACATATTGTAATGATTAGTGATAAGATACTCTTATCAAAGCTTTCGGTGGAATGCTCACTTAATATCATCCAAAATGGGAATTAAGACAAATTTTTTGAGATAAGTTGAGTTTTTTCGGAAGCCAATCTGCATGTCCTCCTGCCCTCTCCCCCCTTTCCCTCCCGTCCCCTCAGGCAGACTAATAAGGGTAAGGGTATCGTTATGTGTTATTGATGAATGGCAATTAACAAATACTATTGCATACGTTTATGCAATAATTTAATTAATGCATATCAATCACAAGAATTATTAATTAAAGGCGCTCGCTGATCAATTGGCTGGTGTTTGATCTCGTGGAATTGGTTCCCGAGTAAATTACGACAATGTCAATAGCAATGGAAGTTCTTCAACCATTGAACGGCAAGCGCCTCGCTTCGTATAGAGATTCATTCGAGGTCAGCTCTCTATTCTAATTCACCAGTGTTACTATTCACTTTCCTACTGTAAATTTATATTGATGCAGTATATCGGAGACGAGGTTTCCCATAGTATCATACCATCTCGTTGATGCAGTATCGAATCGGTTCATTGCTATTGCTACATCATATAAAGAAATGCATTAGCATTTGTAGTTGAGGGCCAGCAAACGTATTTTCGGATACGCAAAACAAGTGGGATCGAATCTGGAAAAAAAATTTAGAGGGGATATGTCACCAAAACTTTTAAAGTTGTCGGTGAAAATAACACAGCAGAATTTTTTGAACTTCTACTTAGCTATCATCAACTATCTTCTTCACTTCAGAAAAAGCCATAGAATGGATTAGAAGAGGAGGGAGGGGAAGGGGCTTGTTTTCTTTCTGTGCATTTTTAAAAGCATTGATCGATCGCATTAAGAGGAGTTTGTTTCGTTAACAAATCAACAGATGGATTGTAAATAATTTTTGCATATTTTAAATCACATTTTTTATTATCAGCCAAAATTATCATATTTAAGAAGGCTAATTATATCGCTGAAATATTTGCCTTTCAGTAATATTCCCACTTTCTTCTTTGCCAAATTTTCCGCCATTGTAATATTTCGTTCTGATTAATTAAATGAATAATATTTGTGGTATTGTTTTGCAGGAAGATGTTGTTTTGGCGAAACGTTCTAAGGATGAGCATCACGCGTGTAGTGTAACACCACTCCAACAACAACCTCCAATGGATACCATTCCGGATGTAATTCTTACGATTTTATTATAGAATTTTTAATTTTTCGATGTGAATATAAATATTGCCTTTCACATTATGCAATAGTGGAAATGCTATTGCGTTATATGAGCCTCGTTGAAGATGATGAATGCAATGAGGATTGTGTTGGTATTATTGATATTTGTAAATGATTACAAGATAATCGGCTTTTATTCTGAAATTTTTTGATCTGTCGTAATGAAAAGTTTGGTTTGTAGCTGCTTTCAGTTAGATTGCAATTGAGCGCTTTTAAATATTCGTTATTTATTTGTAGTGCTGAATGTGATAGGTTTAAAACTTGAGGGGAAAATATAAGGGAAATATGGTGATATTATTTTTTTCTTACTTTTTAAGCTTTATTCTCGTGAATTATTTCAAGAAGAAATTGAAAAGAGTCAGGTGAAACTTAGGTGAAAGGATCATTAATCTGTTGGAATTAATCTAAGATACATTAATAGGGACTTTGTTGTTCTTTATGTTTTCCTTTTCTGCACACTGTCGCATCCTAAAATGTAAGCTTTTTTCTCATATATCCCTTAAATTTGTCACCGCATACTTCAAATGGTATCCATCTGTTTTAGAAGATGGTTGATGGTATCCAGAAATCCAAGGTATATCCATGCTTGATACAGTGTGCTTGCTATTGTGAGGAAGCAGCTCATTGCTAAGAGTTGTGTATATTATATATCTCCAAGAGTATTGATGGGAATCAGTGGTTTCAGAAGCAGCCAGATGCATCGAATGAGACTGCATCGTCGACGAATATGCTCACTGCTGAAGAGATGAACGCTTGGGTTGTGTAAGCGTATTTTATTATTGGCACTTGTTGTGATGTCTACTTTATAGTTGGAAGCTATGAATGTGGCTGCCAAAATTTCATTTCTGCTGATATATATGGTGCATGCATATTGTAATGCTTAGGTAATGGAACGACCTAGCGTTCGTGGAGGTCTTGATGTATTTTTCGTTAAGTGCAGCCGCTTTTAAAGCAGCTGTCATGTGTTAGTAAGCAGTGTTGCTTTACAGTAGTGAAAGCGTAGATTCGCTAATGCTATCTCGTTCACTATAAAGCCATGGTATTGGGTTAGAAGATAAGGTATATGGTACACACCTGTTTATATATCTTATTTAGTAGGCTGCAGCAGGTTGTTATTAGTAAACGATTATAAATCTATGTACTAACCAGATGTATTTAATTGCAGGCATGGTGGTTACAGTCCACGCGTTGTGCAATCTTACTGTCGTCCAGAAGTGGGCGTCATCTACCGTGGTGACTGCTATTAATCGCATAGATGACACCTATTTCATGGTTACTTTCGATTATCTTCTACTCTCATTACAACAGATATGACAGCTGATGTTTCGTTTCGTTTCTTTTATGAGCATTATGCTTCCTTATTGACCTCTAATTAATTTAGAATATAGCAGCGCTTTAATTATTTACAGCTGCCAAACTTTTAGAATTTCAAATATTTTGAAGGAATTAGGATATTTCTGGTCGAAAATGCAATTGATTAAATTTTTTTAAAATTGTTTTTAGCGTTTATTTAAGCGAAAACAATCCCGCGCTGAAGTATTTATTGGCTGAATTAGTGAATGACAATTGTTGCATTGAGACCGAATATCCTAATCGTTTCATTTGAAGTTGCTGCCATCCTCGTACCTATCTCGTTTTCTTCTTCTTTCTCCCACTCCCTCTTCAAAGGCCTTCAGTTGTTTTTGTGTATGATGCCTTCATCTTACCTGGCTGCATTTAGTCAGGCAAGAACCGGTGATGACGAGAATTGCAGGACGGGGAATTCATAGAAAAGATAGAATTGTTGGAAGGAATAGCAAAAAATTTAATAATATGAGTTCGTCGTAGCTCTTATTGAATCTTTAAATGATTCTCAGGTGGGTGAATGGGTGCAGAAGGCAGTTAGAATAAAGTTTTGTTATGTTCGGGTAGATAGGCTACGGAAATAGCCTCCCCTCCCGCCCTTAACCCCCATGGTAACGGACGGGATGATGTGATTTAAATCATCATTGCTACCCAAAGGGGTATTGTTGATCATCGTCAAAAGCGTCGAACATTATGCAGATTACGGAAGATTCCATTTTTCACCATTGAAATGAATGGAATCAAAAGGGATCAAGCCAGTTTATAGGAAGGATGTTTAGCTAAATGATAGGGAGTAGCGTGAAACGTTCGATGTGGACAATGATGAAAAGCTAATAGTTTATATCGTTAGAGGTACAGATGTTAGGAGACAAAAAGCAAAGGTTACATGATTTATTCACAGAGCTGATTTGAAAAGGGAACTGCAAAGGGATATATAAAGTCCATCGATACATGAGTGAAATGGGTGGAGAAGAAATTTTAATAAACCCTCAAAATGTTTTATGCATCGCCTTCAAGAGGTTTGCGGATATTGTTGCTCTGAGGGAGAAATATTCGCTTAGGTGTGAATTGTTGGAGTTGATCGGACTCTAAACTGTTCTGTCGGATTTTCGTTTCTATTTTCCATAAAGGTAATTCCTCGCTTAAGGCCATTCACGAACTCTCTCTTCGACGAATGCAGCTGCATCTTTATTAACTCTTCCGATACAGGCCAAGGTATCTTATAGGAATGTGTTCACCCCTTCCACATTCCTAATCATATTCTCTAAATTATGTGACCCACCCCTTTGACAGCACTGTATACTGTATTATAAAGCAATACACTTTCCAAGATGCGTCTTTTGTGGGGATAGCTAAGTACTGACTATCTCCAGGTGGAATTTGTTTTTATTATTACTACACCTTCCTGCAATGCTCTGTCGTCACTGAGGCCTATTGCAGCGTTTTTATATCACCTGATATAATGTTTTGAATGCTCTCATTAATAAGCAATCAATGGTCACCTCTTTGTTGAAATATTTGGTAAAGTGCATTTTATATTATACAATGTTGGATACTACTATATTTTTGACAGTAAGCGCATTTTTAGTTGCCACTCAGTAATCTCGTCTTTGATTTTTCACACGGCTGCTTATAAGAGCGAAGAATTGTAGTTAAAATTTTCGGTGTTTACCTAGTGGAATGTCATGGATTATGGATGAAAATTAGTAATAATTAGCACGTTGAAGAACGGATGAAAATCTCATTGATTTATAAGAGAAGGAGAGGAGGTTGTTTAATGTCTTTCTTTGTATTACTAGAGTGAAGATTCGATGGTTTTTAGAAGAGACAGAGACCATTTGGAAAGATACGAGTTGTCATAATAACGCAAAAACATTTTTACTTATGAGTGAATGACGTTAAATTGTGCTTATCTGTATTTTACCTGTATTGCCAACCGGTGCAAACGTATTATCTACTACGCTCTTCCATATGTTTATTTATTCTGTGTTGATCGTTGTTCTATCTATAGACTGAATGTTAGTTGTTATAGCTCCATGGGCTTCTATTTGTTGGTTTCTGTAATCGTTATGAAGGCTCAGGTAGACTTTAAACTTATAAAGAGTGGCTTGTTACCTTTAAAAAACTGGTATTTTCGAAGATTCGATACTGGAATATCGTCAAAGCAATGCATTTTGGATGAAACTGCTTGCTATTTGAGGAACTAGTTGTTGGTCAGTCGTATTTATGCAAACTACGACTCATGTTGACTTCCTGCGCCTCATTTGTTTTATTTTTATTTTTATTTTTTTTCATCGTTTATGACTGTTGTACTATGACATTGATGAAACCCCCTTCTACTTTCCTCTCGAATGTTTCTCTGTTATGAAGTTTAGAGGGGAAATTTTATCCTTCATTTTTTATAGAATCGTCACCCTATTTTATGACACCCTTCCCAAAAAATGAGGTGTGCTTTCATTTATTTGAAAGGCAGGACAAATCCTTCCGATCCTTTCCTATCGCTCAAAATTTTACAAAGCAAGGTACCTCTCGCTACGGAAACTCATACCTCTCGTTGTTCGTCAGTTTTTTTTTAATAAGATATTTATTTGTTTATTCCCTTTTCCAAATTTTAGGAGACCAATAATCTCAAGAAGTTCTGTTAGAATATTTATACGGGCACATATAGCAGCAATTGTTAGTTGTTTTGAAATATAATTTTTGTGATTTATTTCACCGGTGTTCATTGTTGCAATCGATGAGTTGTTGTGTTGTTTATGTAAGCAGTATTAAGAACTTAATTGCCTGTTGTTTATATTTTTTGTTGAAGGTGTGTTGCGCAAATGGGAGATTATTGGTTTAGTTTTGTATGCAGACGAAGGAGAAGAGGGGGGAGGGGGGATAGGAGAAGAGAAAGGAAAGGAGATCTGCTGATGGTGATGGATGTAAGAATATTTTTGCTAGTACGCAACATGCTCTCTAACTTCCTGTCATACAGCGTTGTGAATGTTAATCTATCCTCATCATTGTGCTCTTCTTTGTGAAGGTATTTTCGGTCTTCTATAAGGGATTCAACGAACCTATTCGTTTAGGTTTAAAATGTCATCGTCGAAGAATCGTTTCGTGGAAAGTGGCACCAGGTTTTCATGTGATCTCACACCGTATGGATGGTATCGATTGACCTACCTTATCGTGTGCATAAAACCTGTGCACTTTTGCATTTACATTTTATATCACTTTATCTGAATTGGAACAATTAGATGCATTTGTTTATTTCGCATATGAGGATTTTCGATAGAGATTAGCAACCAATTTGGTTATCTCCGCGGAAGGTTATCTCCAAAGTTGCACTGTTTCACGACATTGTGCTGGAAGCCTTGAAATCAAGCGTTTTTATTTGTTACGGATGTGGAAGGTATTAGAAGGATGAATACAGGTTGTTTTGAGCTAGTTTGTTGTGGACGTTGCAAAAACAGCCTTCTGGATGCAAGTCGGTGCTAGATTCCAGTCTTTCGTAGAAGAAAGCTAATGTGATATGACTCGAAACATTCCCAATGACGAAATCAATGCTGACGATAAGTGAAAACAAGATGCATACTCATGAAAGCTTTTCAAGCGTTCCATCTAAAAGCAATCAAAGAAATAGCGTCACACCTTTCAAAACTAAGTAATAAAGTCTTGTTGGCTTTTCAGTGCATGGCAAGGATATCTAGCGTATACAATGATGAACAAACATCATATAGGCATACAATTCACATGGTGGACGAATAGCGGCCATCCAAGTCTATCGGCTTATATACGCACTATCCTGTAAAGGATGCACAAAAAAGGATCAATTCCATGCGATTAAAGCAAGTGTACCTGAGCGGCGGTAGTGTAGCAGCATTAATCTAATGGTGTCTAGAAAGACGTTATCCATGTAACGCTCTAGACGTCAGGAAATTTATTTATTCTACTTGATAAAACTTCGTTGAAACGAACGCAAAATTGGCCTATAAGGGAAAGCACTGTTTATGTGGATGTAAAAAGAAAAGACAAAAAACGATATGAAGTTACTAAGCTCTGCGTCATGACGATGTGCTTGTTGGTATATTACAGACCACGAAAATGTCAATTGTATCACGATATCTTTAGCACTAATCATAGGCAATTCAACTGTTATACTTTCAGAGACTTATTTGCACGATTAATTTGCCCATTAGTATATTGCTGTGATAAGAGGGATCATGAATAGAAGGACGTAGTAGATGCTGGTCATGCCAGAACTTCCGAAACCATCCTACCACACTTGCCACGGAGCACGCATAACAATTCTGGTCTTTGCCAATTCATTGTTGGTATTGTGTAGCTATGACGAAAAAGAAGATTCATTTTTGAGTGCTGTTTACCCCCAAAAACATGAACATCCCACCTTAGTCTCATTCCTAGAGGTAACGTTTGAAAATCCTGTAGAATTGTTGAGTACCCCTGGGCAGCTTGACCTTCCCCTTTCCCCCTCCTCCCATTTCACCCCCCACTGTACCAGTGACAATGATAGATCGTTGCAATTTCAGATAACGACTCCAAACACGACAAAATGAGCACGATTAAGCAAGTTTGCATCAACTCTTTCGAGGGCGAAATCCAACTGATATGGACGAATGAGTTATGAAAGGAAGGCATAAGGCCTTTTAAGGTGATGGCGTTATAGCTGATAAAGGAAGCTAGCTATTCAAATAAAAGCACTCTAAAATCAGTCATTACAGTTGTAGAAAGAGAAATTCAAAGATGACGCATTTACCGTACTATTGATAATCTGGTACCGTACCAACTCAACAGTGTGCTTATGGCTAAGTCTACGCATACCGATGTGCAATTGCGCCATAGTCGTTACTATTGGTCTGGCTATGGGGAACTTTTTAAACAATGCGCTAAACTATTACGATAATTTTTTTCATTTACTTTTGTTTATTCAAATCTGCATAAATCCCCCCTCCCACCCTCTGGGTTGCGCTTACTCTATCACAGTCGAAGTTCACTTCATTTCCTCTTGTTGCACCATTCATTGGTCGTTTGCGTCAATTGTCTGTTAGATAATTCGTTGCGTAATTTTCTTTTTATTTTATGCTGCTTGGGATTGTCAAGGAAATTCACTTCTCCAATTCTTAGGTATGGTACTTCTAGTGTCGACCTGACGTGCTTGCTTTCAAGCCCCACATCCTTTCTTCGTGCCCTAAACTTTTGATCATGCTATTGATATTGAATATTATTAAATCTTATTTGCAGATATTTTATATTTCTGTTTATATTTGCTGTTATTTAATAAATGTTTAGTTGTCATCAACCCAAAGTGTATTGCAGTCTTAATGATTTTTAATGCTCGGCGCTGTCCATTTACTCATGAAACAAGGTATCCATCATGTGACCGCCTTTTGTTCTAGGGTCGAATCGTGAATAGGTGCAAAAGGAGCATAATTATTCGAAGATGGTACTTGATATGGATCTATTCCGCGAGGAGAAGGGTGGCAATCCCGAATTGATACGTGACTCACAAAGGAAACGCTACAAGGATGTCACATTGGTGGATCGTGTTATCGATTGTGATCAAAAATGGAGAAAAGGTTTCACTTTTCTTTTTCGTTTTTATCTAATTATATATAAAATATTGTAGCAATGCTGATAGTAGTGAATGTTTTCAAGAGTTATTTTGAATGCATAAATGGAAAATATTCAACACGTTGGATGGATTATTGGAGATACGGATTTGTTCTATTCATATCGTGAGGAAATTTTTTGGGCGTTTTTTTTAGCATCATTCTTTAATTATTTGAATATTGCAGGGAAGTATTTTTATTTACCAAATTTTTTCAATGCTTTCGACTAGCTGATTCTGTTTATTTGAGTAGTCAAATATGAAAAGTACCTATATCGTAGGATTGTTGATCATCGGCTTACGATAATACCAAGTTGGCATACGATAATAGCAATTTGTTTTTAATCGTATTTTTTAAAAGATTTCGATGATGCGACAATAATTTCAGTCGGAATCCTTCGTTCACTTGATAAAGAATCCTGTAGTCGATTTAACTTGCTAATTTAGCCATTATTTTTGGACGTCGACGAAGTTAATATGCAGAAGAGGCCTTCTGAGATGCATATTAAACTTACATTTGCTAGTGCGTACGTAGGTTTTGGATGATCGACGAGGTGGCTATATGAGATGATAGTGAATTTTTTTGAACAGCGAATTGACTATGAAAGTAGTCTTCGAATTTATGAGGGAATACGAGTAACTTTATTAGTTTAGGAATCAAGTTGTTAACTATATTTGTTTCAGTAAAATAGATTCCGGCTTTTCTTCTAGATAGATGGAGATGAGGTGATTGGTTCTGATCCGACAGCTTTTTTTAAAATTTAATTCGAATTAATGCTTTATATAGTAGCAGTTTTGCGTTATAGATCGATTCGCGGTGGATAATCTGAATCGACTCAAGAATGTGTGCAGCAAAGCGGTTGGCGAAAAAATGAAGGTATGCATTTCTTGTTTCAGCCGTTTCATTAGTTGAGATGTTTAATTGGATACCAGCTTCATTGTTTGCCCTTTTCAGAAGTTTTGTACGGATGTCTGAGGGATTTTCCGAGTTAATCATCAGTATCATCTTCGAACCATCAGTCTTCAACTCTATTCTCTCCGTGACGCTGTCATTCCTTCCAGGAGATAGGAGGGGGGGGGGGAAGAGGGAGCTGCGAGTAGTTGCGTTCACTCTCTATGGTACGTGGTGCTGGTTTATGGTCAATTTGTTCGATAGGCTCATCGGTAGTATTGCCTCCTTCTGGGTACCACCCAGTTCTATAGCGAGCATATTGCAGTGGTTGTACTGATTTGTTGACTTATTTTGCAGACAAGTTTACCACTTAACTGCAGTTGGAAGCCTGAGGGTGTTTTTTCTTTTACAGAAGAAGGAGCCACAGGGAGATGACGATAGTATTCCGGATGGATTCCTCAATGGTTTGGACAAGTTGAACGCAGCTGCACTTAATGTGAGTTTTTTAATCTTGTTCCTTTTCCACTGATCAATTTTTTGAATCGTTGACGGTTTTATTCACTTCAATATTGTTTGGAAGTAAGCAGTGTTATTGTGCAATTGATGATCTAAATATAGTTTAAACTAAATGAACATCAACGATGTGATGTGCCATTCAGGTATGCCTACTGTTTTTGTTTCTCTCAACCACTCTATCGTTTGTTTATCGCAGGAATAGCAACCTTTTTGTGCTCGAATTCGTTCGCGTTCTGATGGATTTCAGTACATTGGAGGCCAATCACCTTATAACCGGAAGGATTCAGATTAATAGCCATTTCGCTTATATTCTATAGAATAATGAACAGTTGGTAGTAAGCAGTTGCACGATGATATCTCCCCCCCCCTCCCCTTCCTTCCTCGCTCACATTTCCATGCCCACCATCAAGAAAGGGTAGGGTTCCTCTTTCAGGCTTAGAGCATTGCTCCTCGTGCCGAAAACTTTTGGATCTAAAGGGAAGTATGGCAGGTCGCGAACTGCCTCATGTATCCGAAGTTTGTCATTAATTATTGGAGAGGGTAATGTGAGCCTATAGCTGTGATTGGGCACGTTGTGGATGTAGACAGCGTACACTTATATTCCTTTCCATGTCTGCTAAAAATGATCGCATTATACATATTTCTCACTTTTCTGTTCATCATTGAGGATTTTTCGTTGCATGATTGATTGGCAATAAGATTTTAAGGATCTGTCGATTGCTCAAATCAAACGATTGCGCGTCATAATCGATGAACGAATGATCGAGACAAAAAGCGAGATGGAGAAACTCGAATTGGCAAGGAATGAAGCCCTTGTGCAAATTGGAAACATTCTACACGAGAGTGTACCCGTGAGTGATGATGAAGATAATAATAGAGTTGAACGCACTTTCGGAGATGTCAACACCGCTAAAAAATATTCACATGTAAGTACATATACCTTTACGTCTCGAAATATATTAGGCTAGCGTTCCATTTTTGCGTTTTTGCCCTTTGATCAGGTTCCTATTGACTTGATATTAGTCTAGCATCAGGTCTTGATCAGTGCATCTGATATCCCGTGGGTAAATAATCTACTTTTTGGGTAAATAATCTACTTTTTACTACTCTCTAGAGTCTCTTTGAGGGAGAAGGGGAGGAATACGTTGATTTGCGAAAAGCTTACCATGCCAATTAACAAGACATCTGATGGTTTAGCTGTTCTTCAAGGCTATTAACAACAACATTTAGCTGTTATTTTAGGTAGATCTAATCGTTATGGTTGATGGTTTTGACGGTGAACGTGGAACGGTGGTCGCTGGTGGTCGTGGATATTTCCTCAAGGTTTGTTTTCTATTCGTTAGGCAACACAGTTCCATTTTCTTTTTTAATGACAAGAAGTGAACATTATACGTGAGCAATGCAGTCTTAGAACATCGATTTAGCATTCAGCAATAGTCTTCGCAGTGAATGACGACCGATAGATTTCAAGGTGATGCAAAGAATGATTTGATTTAAGGGTGCAATGGTATTTCTGGAGCAGGCGGTGATCAATCTCGCACTGCAGACATTGCTATCGAAGGGCTTCACCGCCCTCTATACCCCTTTCTTCATGCGTAAGGAGGTAATGCAAGAGGTGGCACAGTTGAGCCAGTTCGATGAGGAGCTTTATAAGGTTAGCACCTACCTTCACTTCGTTTATATATTTATTCTAATTAGAGGTCGTAGCCTTTTTAAAGATGAACGGAGTCTTTTGCACTGCTTTAAATGAGAATGTATCGACGTATAAACTTGACAGTCGGCTACTTTGTCTTCCCGGATCCACTGAAATGGCCTATCTGCACTCATTCTTTTAGAAACTCAAGCAGTTGTCGTAATTTTAGGTGACAGGTAAGGGATCAGAAGTGGCGACCGATGAGTCAATTGACGAGAAATATTTGATTGCAACCTCGGAGCAGCCGATCGCAGCTTTCCATCGTAATGAGTGGCTCAATCCGTCCGAGCTTCCCCTTAAATATGCCGGCATTTCGACATGTTTCCGCCAAGAGGTATTATTTATAGCAGCATCAAGCCGACAAAGGCAATCTCATTTATTTATTTATGCTAATTCGGGAGATTTTTTTCTCACTTCTACAACATATCAACCGTTATCCACTCCTCTTGAAGTGGGGAGATTAACCGAACAACTTTGAACTCAATGGCTAGTCTGAAAAAGGGGAATTTTTTTTTGCAGTTATGTTTTAAAGCTGGGAATCGAGGTTCCGCTCACTGAATTTATGGCCCATTTAGGATTTTCTAAAGTGAATGGGAAAATTTCTTAGCTTCTATATTCAGTACTAGTTATGTTAAACAAAAAGTATATTGGATGTAACAGTAATTTTTTATCAATATAGACATAATAACTGTGTAATGCCTCACTTTGTGTGTTTGTTTGAAGCATACAAAAGACTAACACATTTATATTCGGTAAAGGTTGGCAGTCACGGACGTGACACACGTGGTATATTCCGTGTGCATCAGTTCGAGAAGGTGGAGCAGTTCGTGCTATGTTCACCACATGATGGAATCAGCTGGAAAATGTTCGATGAGGTTGTGCCTCAAGTTTTTTTCCGTTTTATTTCATTGCCTGAGTTGGTTACTAAAAATAAGCCGAGACATAGATTTAAAGAACACAGAAAAAGCTCGTATCGTAGTATAATTGAAAAAGCCAAAAGAAGTCAGTTCAACTTCCTTGAAAGTTATGTACTTCGCAGTTCGATGCATTTTATTTAGCAGGCTTTCGAAACAATATTTTCAGTTAATTTGTTCATGGATTCTTGAAGGAATTAAATGGTTGATGGAATCTGTCCTCTCTCATCAACTATTGTCAAAATATCTTGTTCATTAACCACGGTACATACATTTTACAATCCAGAAATGCTTCATCAAATGCTCTGAGATGTTCATTCCTCTGGCTTATCTATTTACTATCTTTTAGGTTGAAGGGATTCTTCAAAATTCGAGATTTATTTTAAATAACGCTTTTATACAGTTCATTGAATTAACTAAGGCGACCGTAAAATATTTCATAAACGGAGTTGATTTTAGATGATCGCAAATGCGGAGGAATTTTGTCAGATGCTCGAGCTGCCTTATCGAATCGTTTGTATCGTATCTGGTGAATTGAATAACGCTGCTGCCAAAAAACTTGATCTCGAGGCGTGGTTCCCAGGCAGTGCTGCGTTCAGGTATTTCGTTGTTCGAATATTCTCGCAAATATTTTGAAAAACAGAAGATCAAAGAAGATATGCAGTGATTCGGGTATTTCTGCCTAAGTCAGTGCCTTCATCGCATATGTTTTGAGATAATCGGTAGCAAAAACTAACAACATTTTGAATAAAATTTGCGCAGACTAAATGTTAGATATTCACATTTGTTCTCTATGAGCTATTATATTTATGTGGACGTACAAATACTCAGACATCAGAACAGAGAGTTCCAAGTGCAAGTGTATTAGGTTAACGGCAAGTTAAAATGTGGTCATTTAAGAGAATTGGTGTCATGCTCGAATTGCACTGATTATCAAGCAAGGCGTTTGAAGGTTCGCTTTGGACAGACCAAGAAGATGGACGGAGAGGTGAGTTGAAATTCAAGCTTATGGCAATGCTAAAATCCCCCTCATCGGTATCGTTGAATTGATACTTCTGGGCATTTCTTCGCATAAGACATAAGGAAGTTTTTTTAAATTATTTTTTTTCATTGTCCCCAAACTGACCACTCAGCTAATACTTCTTACTGCATCGTTGTATCTTTTGCGCTGCATTGAATAAACTATTGTGCTGATGCAATAAAATTCAAATAGGAATTGAAAAATTATGAAAAGTCATAATGCTTGTTGAATAGTGCTAATTTGTAGTCATGAAGCTGAAATATTGTTGTTTTTTGAGTGTAAGGCTGCTTATTGTGGATTTTTTAAGAGATTCGTTGAGGATAACTTGTGATTTAAATCTGAGGAAATTGAGGCATCCAGTCAGCCGATCTACTAGCAGTTTTACTCTATTTTTTATGAATGTGTCTACTAAGGTTCTTTTCGTGTCTCTATAATAGAATGAAAAAAAAATGCATATATAATTTTCAGGTGCCTTTTGTGCATATGCTCAACGCGACGATGTGTGCGACCACACGTGTGTTATGCGCGATTCTAGAGAACTTCCAAGAAGAGGACGGTATCCGTGTACCGAAAGCACTCAAACCATTCATGCCAGCCATCTATGCCGAGAAGATTCCATTCGTTAAGCCAGCACCTATTGACACTGATATGAAGAAAGTGAAGCTGTAGACTGTAATTCTTTCATTTATTACCCCCCCCCTCCCTTCATTTCTAAAAGGCAAAACTTTGGGACTTAAAAACTAAAATTATGAAAATGTGCTGTTGAAGTGAAGAATATATGCTCATACCTTTACCGTTGGACTTATAAAATGTTTTCTTTTATCTTTCGTTCTATTGGCGCATTCCCCTTTTTTGAGTTTATATTGCTTTCTTCTTCGACCATTTCGTTGAGTTGTTTGGCTTTGCTTGGCTTCATTTTGGAGTGTTGTTGATGTAATACTACGATAGTTGGATGTCCACATTCGATATCCTCATCTTTCCCGTGATGTTAGTCTTTTTGTTGAACTTCAAAGAATATAATGGTTTTACGCACTTAGTGATTGCTTTTTATTAAATTAATTTTATATTTGAGCTCAATAATTTATTCAGAAATGACTCATTGGATGATGATTTAGAATGCGGAAGAGGGAAATGAGGATTGAAAACATATTTAGCAATGAGCGGATGCTATGCAGTTGAGCTGCTAAAAGCAATCACTCTCTAAATATTTGAATATAATCTAAAACGGGAAGTTGATTTATTGTTATTGAATCCAATCGAGTCAACTCTGAGCTGCTCATAGATGGGAATATTGAACGGGTTTCACTTCTGCATCCGATACTCTTGATTCGTTCCTTCGATTCGTTTAAGGGGTACATTTGCTATCGCTATCCACTCATCTCTATACACCTTCCCAGTTGTTAAACTTAAATTATTCGTATTGAACGGTTTCGATTTATTGTCACCAATTTAATATTATCTATGCCTTTCGGTTGTAATAAAAAATACTATTGTTTTAAATGGTTTATAATACGTAACTATTGGTTTGCTTTTTCTGTAGTTGCGGTATAAACTGACCATGATGAGCTTTCACTAGGGGCATGATTTCTTGTTTATTTCATCTTCTCGTAAATACTTTTTGGATGGTGGAGAGTGTTGCTTGATGGCACCAGATAGACCATCACATTTATTGTTGCGTTATGACACCAGATAAAATTGTTTGCATTTTGAGCTGCTTGCGGTAAATGTTGAAGCGAACTTTTGTATATGCCTTTACTTTTGAAACTTTAATTGAAACCCATTGATTTGAATAAGTGACAAAAGAAAGGGTCGTCCAAGTCAATGAGTGGGAGATCACAAGTTTTGTTTGATAAGCCAAACTCACATCGCAGAAGTTTTGAGTTGAATTCAACCAATTAACGAAAAAGTGAAAATTTTTCTCTCACGTTGCGCTAATTGAGTAATGCCAAATGAACTAACAAAGCAACAAGAGCCAGTGGATTTACTGGGATGTAACCGATGGGAACGTTACTCAAGAATGCAGGGTGGGGAGAGCGGTAAATGGATTTTTTGTAGCATCATGAAAAGAAAGGGGATGTATTGTTTCATTCATTAATATTCAAAAGTAAATTTTCTGATTTTCTAGAATCAGAAGCTCTAGAAGGTGGTGTCTGCTGTGGTTGCAACATGATGCTAAACCTAGGAACGATGTTGCCAAAGTGTCGTCGTTGCGAGGTTTCATGACGGAACCGACAACGATAACGTATTTAACGAATGAAGACTTGAGAGTGGCCAGCTATATGGGAAATCAGCATGACCTTGGCAAAAAATTCCACTTTTAAACATTCCTGATAGCCCTCAAATCTTTGTATGAGGATGGCTTATCGTTTAATCTTATTCTTACACATCAGGGCGTGGTACTGGATACCCCATTAAATACGCGTATATAATTTTCGTCTAAAGGAACGTTACATCCTTAAGAACCCAATCTTCCCTAAATATGCCGACTTTCTACTATTCCTGGACGTGGTCGGGAGGAGGAAAAGAAAACGAAGCTAGGCGAACTGAAAGTAGCTCAGTTATTTTCCGGCATAATTCGAAATGCATGTTTACATATCAGAATGCAACACTAATCCATCAATAATCAGGGTTAAATATATCTGTCGAAGCATCTTCGGCCTTTCGAGTTTTATTCATCTAAGCATTACGGGGATGATACTGTAATTGCGGTGAAATTGGAACACTTCGATACAACAAAATACATTTGAGAATTAACAGGTGCACAAAATATGTGCAAGAAAAAAAACGATCGGCGGAGAATTACTTACGAAAAATTGAGAGTCGATCATTATTAGCAAGGTAGAGGGAAAAATTAGTGAGAGAATTTGGCCGACGAGGGTCGATGACCCCATTCTCGTCGCTATACGGGTTCAGACGGTTGCAATCGGTTGCTCGGCCTTGGTGAGGCAACCTTTCGTTACGACTGCGCTCCCCATCTGAAACACATTCACATCGTTTCCTATGTTATCGTCGAGTGCTTCCAATTCGCCAATTGTACGTTTTCGTTTAACGAAAAAAAAACTATTTCCTGTCTTTTTAAATTGTTCCATTCGTTTTATAATGCCCATTTTTTTAAAAGCGTTATTCCATCATCAACTCCAATGAACATTATTTTTAACTGCTTCTCCTTAAGGATTCCTTTACTCTTAGAATAATTTGAGCTCGCTTTAACATTTCTTTGATTATTTACATTTTTATAGTTGATTTAATCTTCAAATAGAAACTTTCATATTTCTATTTGATCGACGTAGATCGAAATTTCAAATTTCTAGACATAACTGAACTCATGAATGGGTTTCTGTATCGGTTATATTATCGGGATGATCAAGTATTACATATTCAGAATTTCTGATTCGCATTTGAAATCTTCTCTTCCCTTTCCCAACTCTTGCTTATTTCGCGGGAAGTGATCGTTAATGACACGATAATTTCTCGTATTTTGCGTTTCTTTCGTTCGACTAGAAACAGCTGAATAATTGTTAAAATAAAAAGTTGATAAATTATTCAAAATTTCATGTTTGAGATACGATAGACTAATTCATAACGACTTTCACTCATATTTAAATGAGAAAAGATATACAATCTTCCAATCTTTTCAAATTTATCAATTCTACTCAAGCAATTCAATGTGAGTTCATATGATCGCGGCACTTGTCAAATATCTCAGTATTCATTTATGAACGGATCACAGTGAGCACCAAAGTCATGATCTATTCTCCGTTGTCTAAACGTCCATCGTTGGAAGGTCGACATTCGCATCGCTTCTCAAGTCGACACGGATATCATATCTATAAAGCTTGACACAGCTTACAAACCGATATCCTCCGATCAAATTCGAGTCGACGAAAAGTGGAGAATTTCGATATTTTAAGCCTCTTTCCCCTTAATTAATTGCCTCAAAAGCGATCATTCAAATGTCCTTAGATGTGAAGATAACATCCATTTCTATATAAGAACCGTCACTTATATAGAAATAGATAGGATCATTTTATTCCAATAATGGCTTTCTTATTTATAATTATGCCAATTCTTTTAGCAACAACGCGCTTATCTAAAAAAAGATCAATCAATTTTCAGAAGATAGTTTATTGATTTGCAATTTGGTAACTTTCAGTATTCAAGAAAATGGTCGAATAACGATACTCGAAGTATATCACAATTTGTGGCCAATTCTTCTAGTTCCGTATCGACGCCAAAAAGGTGCATTAATTTCATTTGAAATGCTAATGCATCATAGAAACCAATCGAAGTAGAATGCAATTTTATTCAATCGATTATATATAATTTAAATTAAATCAATTAAAATGCGACATTTTAAATAATTCAAATTTTACTTCTAAATGATGAAATATTTTTTAATAAAATTGGTTATTTGGTTTGGTTCAACGATGTTTCTTCAAGAAAGAGTTTAGCCATTAAACGTTTTCATTCAATTGCTATTTATATTTTATTTGCATTTAAAGATATTCAAAATTGAAATATTATCTATGCAGCATTTTATGCAAATTTTTCTTTTTATTATGCACAAATGCATATGCAAATTTCTCACATCGTTGCAGTATTTCGTTCTTTAGCAGGTCTTTTTTTTCTCATAGTTAGATCACAATTTGGTCATATTTCGGTGGCGATAGGAATGTGTTTCACTTAAAGCTAACAGCGTTTTCTTTTCTAGAAATCCGTCGATAAAAAACGATAACTGTTGTGTGGAGGAATGCGCGAATAGTGGTACTGTGATGCCTTATGAACGGCAATTAGGTTTGATGCCATTTGCTGTGCCTACACCTCTTTGGTATCCACAAGCACCACCACCGACAATTCCATTCTGTATGGGACCACTCATGAGTGTACCTTACTCAGAGTATGTTCCACCGATCAGCAATCAGGTATGTCATTATATGCGCAACTTCGTTACTAACGATAGATAAAACTGGATTATTACCATTATAAATACAGCGATGATTTGCTGTTTCAGGTAAAGAGTTTAAAGAAAATTGTTGCATGAATAATTTTAGCGACATCATTCTTGAACATCTAAATATGCGCTCGAATGAGATACTAATTAAACTAGAATTTCAAACGATTGCACTTGAGAAATATTTAAGAAAATTTCTCTCCTACTCTACAAGTTTTTTTTCCACTTCCCGTAAGTTAAACCGGGTTGAAATAATCTACGAAATATGGAATAAGTCGGAAAAGAGATAGAGGAGACTAAGGTCGTTTAATACTGTCCGATCGTCTCAACGAATCCTGAAATTCTAAGTCATTGTTTCGAAAGCAAACATTCCTGAGAGTGTATGGCATTTGAAGTTTATAAAGAAATAAAATAAATAAATAATAAAGATGTATGGATTCTGCGAAATATTAGAAATAAATTTAACCTTTGAATTTTTTATATTACACTCAATAACTGTCCCACTTACTAAACTATATTATTACAAAAAAATAAATAAATATTTATTTTCTATATATTCCTTTTGTAATATTCACATCTCACATTTTCAGCGAGTAAAACCTCTAGAAAAGAAACAATCCAATTCGGTATGCTCTCAAATGTGTTGTGGAGGAATTGCACAACTTTTATGGACTATTATAGTTATCATTATTATGGGCATGATAGCGGCACTTATACTTGCTCTAGTTGTTATTTGAATCTTTTTTTTTCAATAAGCATTACCCATCCATTCGGGTAAATCTTTGCCGATTCCAAATTTCCTGGGTATTTCAATACCACAATTCTCATTTTCTATAAAAGTATGCTGCCCATAGCAGCAATCCAAAAATTTTTTTTCATCTTTCCCCCAATCCTCAGCCCACAATATGTTAAAACTATATGCCTCATTTAGGTGCTTAATTTGTAAAGTATATTTACTCTTATTTGATGAATAAATATCTTTTAGTAACGAATCGATCCATATTGTACGTTGTCAATGTTGTTGTTTTTTTCTTTCATTTGACAATTCACCTCTAAGCATTGTTATGTCAAGTTTTATTTTATCCCCGCTCATTCTGTGCCAATTTCCCTTCACTCTTATGTGTATATTACTATAAGTGCTCAAAAATAATCAACTAAAATGCACAAAAAATAAACTTTTGACCAAATTATACGATCGAAGTGTCGCATTTCCCATGAAAACAAACAAACTATATAGTTCATGTCAAATTCCAACATGAATATTACCTAAGGCTAGAAAATGATGAGGTTCCTTCTTGTTGCTGCAATTGACCATGAACTTCATTAGAGACAGCCGTGTTCCACTTATCAAAATTGCAGCTTATAATTTCCGCGCCTTTACATCATAGACATACAAAACGTTGTTATAAAGGATCTTCATCGTTTGCCGTCAGTTCATTTTAGAATACCGTACTCCTTACTTGATTACTATTAGACAACGTTCAGAAACGCTACATCTATAGTGTTTCTTTCAAAGGTTACTGTAATTCATATCAGCTACAAACTACACTACAAACTACACCACATATTGCAAGCTGTAGTATAAACGACATAAAATTGAGCGCAGCATTTCTGATACTATTAAAAAAAATATTTCATTTTGCTCTTCCCTATAGATGATCTGCATATCAATTGCAGCAATTCCCCAAAAGCATTGCAACACAAACAGTGTTCCCTCATGATTCCCATTTTCATGTCGTACAATACAAACCGCCTTTTAGAATCTGCCTTTTGCTAATATCCTTAACGCATTCGCACCTTTATTTTACTGATATTCGGTTATTTCGATCTTCATGCTAATGTTATACAAAAAAATATATTGAATATTTTTTTCATTTTATGAGCGTTTTGCTTTTATTGTTTCGCCTTTCTTGTCAATTGTCTATTTTTTGATTATTTTTGCTGCTTATGTTTACATGTATTTTTTTGTTTTTTCATATGGAGACGTTGAAATAAAAAATTAAAATGTATAAAGATAATGAATGCTGCAAATATATTTAGATTAGTTGATGCACTTTTTCGACATTCCATGTATCTATTTCATCGTTCCTCTGCCTCATTGGCTTCATGTTGCATTGAGCTCATGATAACTACCTCGGGATAAATCGTTTTTTTAAAGGCTTCACCCTCAGTTCACTCAGTGCCTTAGAGCTCTCTGCTGCATTCAGTCAGAAGATCAAGCCCCGGAAATATGATTGAAAGTAGTTTCAAATAACTACTTAATTAAGGGTTCAAGATTCAAAAATGTTGCAAAACTGAAGATTATCTTGTGACTTCATCCATGGAATAGAGGCTTGATCTTCAGCTGCTCTTCTCTATCCAACCAGAAACTAAAGTCTCCGCCCAGTCACGGATTCAGGGGCATCCAAGGCTGAACCGCTATTGAACCAAGTTTCAAAGTTTAAGGCTCCGAATCAGAACTCATATCTCTGCACACAAAAAAAAACGCATAGCTCTGTTCAGGGCAGCTGAAGCCTCCCATTCAGTCGGACGTTTAGGACTCTATTCCACTAAAATCAGAAGGTTAATGAACTTACAGGTAATTCCGTTTCACATTGCCTTAAGGCTCCTGTTACAATGAATCGACTTATTCGGATGGTTGCTTGACCCCGCCGCAACTTGAAGGAAACTCAAGTTCGGTACGGAAATACGAGACACAATGGCACAGTATGAGGCAAGCTGCTTGTGCAAATGCACGTTTATTCACATAGGTTTTGAAGGAAATACAACGATTTTATAGTACAATATAAGAGCAGCACATCGAACCCGTTCGCTATGACAAAACGTGCAATAGATAGATCACTTTTGCTGAGTAGCGCTCACTCAACCGTAAATCACTTGAGGCCACTTCCTCTCTCCGGAATCACTCATGCTCTCAGCAAATTGTAAGATGGAACTCCGAGGATGGCTCATAAAAATGCTCTCGCACTCCGAATATAAGAGCCCAACTGCAGCGATTCGAAATATGGCAGGGAGGGGGCTGTCACTTTATGAGTAGGCACTCATTTGCTTTACATGTTACTGACGTCGAAGTCATCTCGTCACAGCATAAAATCCATAGTGAAATCGAGCTCTATTATAGTGAAGTACAGCCTAAAAAGCCATCCAAATCCCTGTTCCCCAATAGTGATATCCCTTCCTCGTCTATAAATGTGCATTTTTGAATGCGAAAAATCAGAGATGTGGCAAGAGGACATCCACGTCATTTGAATAACAACGGTCTCAAGTAGAATTAAGTTTCGCATATCGCATTCCATTATTGGTTTCCGGTGTAACACTCCCTTCGGCCACTTCCAATTCAGCGTTTTGCCATTCGGCATTCAATGCGCTATTATTCTCTCCACGACTTAGACCTCGAATTTGTACTTCTGTGCCATAACCTGGATTTTCGAATGCCACCGTAGGATCGCGATCCGAAAGAGGTTCATTGAGACGAAGTTTACGCATAATCCTTGGTAATGCATTCGTACGTGTCATATACATCACCCCACCAACGATGCCTGCCGCCAACAATATAATAAATAATGCGGCGAGTAGTGCACCAAATCTATTTCCAGAGGAACCTGAAATGATGACGAATCGATTTGATGTTCGTTGAGTCAATTCGCTTCTAGTTCAATTAAAAAAAAGCCTAGTATAAACCATATATAAACAGTTCAACGTCGTTGTTTTTCCCTCACTTGTCTTAGATATTCGAAGCTTTTAAGGGAAAAGACGGTTTTATATCACAGAATTACTAATATTAAAAAAAAAAAATTCCACACTACTACTCTCAGAAAAGCGAGCAAATATAAATAAATGATCGCTATATCAAAGAATTTTCATGGATTTCCGATATCCTCATGCTCGAAAATGTTTAGACAGGTGCATCTTAGCGATGACCAGAGTATTTTTTAGACATCTTTCGAAGGAATCAAAAAGTGCCCCTCTAGTTTCGACCAGTGATGGAGTCAAAAGGTAGTTCCCCATAGCTTCACCTACCTCCTCCAAGGTAGCATTGGAAAAAGCTATGACACTGTTACAGCAGATACATTGCAAAAGAACTTCGTTCCTGGTGGAACCTGACTCTGAAATTCCTCATTATTGAGGAAACTGTGGTAGCCAAAAGAAAGGCGAGTAGGCGGCTACTGGTCCAGATTTCAGAACTAGGACAAAAAGTTGGATTTCATTTAATTTGGTGCAATGAACCCCAAGATACAAACAATACCGCCGCGCATTTGCAAAAATATTTGCAATGCAATGCGCATCTTGAAAAAAAAAAGTAAAATAAAATAACAGAAAAGGCGAAAATAGCTATTTGAGAGAACACGCCAACCATGATAGTTGTTGATTATCTTTGCTTCAACAAACGGTGAATGCCCCAATGCGTTCGCAGAAACAAGCGCTAGCTCGTAGTTAGTGTTCGGATCAAGCCCAGTAAGTATGAGCTCATTCTCACTCGTCTTTAACACCTTATAATCGCTGTCACTATCCTCTGGTCGATAGTAGACCGCATATACTTTATAAGAATTCGGAGTGGTCTCACTCCAGTGGATCTGCAAAAACTCTTCTGTCTTTTACAAATGCAAAAATATACTTCCTGACGGGTAACCCACTCTACCTTGTGGGTAACCCTACTCTACCCTCTGGGTAACCCTACTCTACTTTCTGAGTAACCCTACTCTACCCTCTGGGTAACCCTACTCTACTTTCTGAGTAACCCTACTCTACCTTCTGGGTAACCCAACTCTACCTTCTGGGTAACCCAACTCTACCTTCTGGGTAACCCTACTCTACCTTCTGGGTAACCCTACTCTACCTTCTGGGTAACCCTACTCTACCTTCTGGGTAACCCTACTCTACCTTCTGGGTAACCCTACTCTACCTTCTGGGTAACCCTACTCTACCTTCTGGGTAACCCTACTCTACCTTCTGGGTAACCCTACTCTACCTTCTGGGTAACCCTACTCTACCTTCTGGGTAACCCTACTCTACCTTCTGGGTAACCCTACTCTACCTTCTTGTATATATTGAGAGGAAGACTGCATTAGACGTACATGTACGTTTATTGAAATTATATTCCTGTCATATAGCGCAAATTGTTTTCTTTGAGTTCATCTTTGAAAATATTCATCCTTTTCCTTAACCAACTTTTATTGGTTTTTTCCTTCTTTTTTTCAGGGAAACGCATTATAACGACGTGATGTTTTTGCGCATATACGTATTTGCATCTGTCCCTTGCTCGATAGTCTCAACTCATGAAACATAAATGGAAATCACAATAGTAAAATTGGGCGTGTAGGGACTATTTTCAAATAATCTAAATCATAGATTGACCTCCTTTTATGGATTTCGGCCCGACCGATCACCTTTTGAGCGGGCGGATTAATAATGCAGCAAATTTACATATCGATCACGTTTTATAAACGATCGATGAAGTTAAAAAAATTTTACAAGTTTATGAAGAGATCAAAAGAGCTGTAAGCTTTAAAATACATGAAATCCACTATCATACCTTATATAATATTGTAGGATTGTTAGGTTCCTTTTTAAAAACGACAAATTGAGCGATAGAATATTTAAAAAATGGTCAATTCATATATCATTCACTCGTTCATCTATCTAATTATCTGCACATGGCTCCTTAAATGGCCTTCACATACTAGATCACCCATATCCTTTCCAATGGTTACATTTTTTTCACTTTCTATGACTCCCATTAATTATGCAATTGTTGTGCAAGAGCTTAATAGTTAACTGAGGTAATAGTGAATGAGCACTGCATACCTTAACAGAATCGGGAGCGAGATTTTCATAGTGGATAGGTCCAGGTGGAGAGGGTGCTCTCTCATGTCCACGAATCATACATGCGACCGCTTTGGCTGCGTATCTCGAACATAGAGCCTCATTGTGTGCGGTCTCTCCGTTACATAATCCCAAACATTCCGATGGTATACGTGAACGTAAACAACACTCTCGATGATCACGACCATCTGATGCGCATGCTATCAACTCTGTAATAGTTCGAATTAATGCTGATCGACTTTATTCTCTCATAATCCTTATATCTCAAACGATCATCGAGATTAGCTTTAGTTTCGGATCGAAATTGATCGTTTAAAACGATTTAGAGTTCATTTCACAGAAACGATTCTATAGGAATTGATTCTATCTGTCTACTGCAGTGATACGGTGTTGTAAGACCGCCTAAACATTCAACGAATGAAGCAAGAAAAAAGAATGTTTTAAGCGTATAACAGTGCAATGTATATGTTATAAATTATGAAAATAATCAAATAATTTGTACAAAGCGATCCGTTCAGCGTACCTTTTGAATATTGTGAACAATCTTCATCGGTTTGTGGTGTTACCGAACAGACACGTAAACATTTTTCTGAGATTTTCGCATCCGAACAACACTGTAAAATGCGGAAAATTTCGACGAGAGGAAATAACAGTTAATTAGAAAACTTATGGCCGTTAAATCACAATAGTTATTCAAATAATCATAGAAGGATATAACCCAACCTTAAATTGGATTGATAAAAGACTATGGAAGATTTATGCATCAAATATATCGTTAAATCCGAATTATTTGTCTATACCCTTATGAATCCCCCCTAAATTAAATAATCCTTTAAAAGTTTGAATGTTTCAAATCTTTGTTTTAAGATGAATATCACCCTAAATTTTCTTTTCCCCTCCTCCCCCCCCCCAGTGATGAAAACCTAAAATCCCATTGGAAGAGTTATTAAATGAAAGGCAACTATTCGTACTTGATTTTCGATAAACCAAAACAAAACCCTTCATGCCATACATAGAATCCAACAAAAATATGTATTATAGTAATGAATCATAAAAAGATGGTCGGGAATCAATTTGTGGGAAAGACTCAACGTTTCCTTCTTTGATTCAGATCTCCTTAGACACTCGGAAATCTTACATAGGCATCACCACTCTGAATGTTCGTCCTCCGCCCCCCCCCCCCCCAAAAAAAAAGAGAACAGAACGCACATCTAAAAGAGCACCGTGACCTATCTGCAAGCTTTATAATCAGCGTTTCATTGCAATAAGTAGGTTCTCAAAGAAAATACAAAAAAATACATGACTATTATTAACGCACCTGAAGAACGAAACGTGGTGTTAACGGGAAAGCAGCTTTTGCGACGTTCAATTCAGCATCTTTCGATGCTTCATTTCCACCCGAACTTGCATGACATGTGTAGATACCATCTCGGTCAGTAGCGTTTCTGATCTAATATACACAAATAAATTGCCGACAAATATATGTGAGATATAAACAAAATAAAAGTTAATGATAAGCAATGCAACTAATAGCAAATTTTCTATCAAACAGGCACCAACAATCACCTTTCTGGGTGAATAGAATAAAAAAATTTTTATAATTGAGAAAAATCCAACGGAAGAGCTAAAAAACGATTTGATATTACAGTAATCCTCTGTGATCTGCTACTACAGTAATCATGCAATGTATCTTGAACGGTGAACTACAGTTTCCTTTGAGAATGGTCAGAAAAGTTGGAAAATCTATGTTAGTTTCGTCTAGTGAATGAGGATTTCCTATCTTATAAAGATTATCGAAAAATTTGAAATAATGAAAATGTAAATCAGTTAGCCAAAGAAAACAACAAAAGACAACTAACCAAAAGTGTATTTTCGTATTTATTGGCAGAAATCTCTTTCGTGATAACAGTATCCTCAAATTTTTGAGTCGCAATTGAATTAATACTCTTACGATACATCCATTCTACGAGTGGTTCCGGATATGCAAGGATTATACAACGAATCTCGGCTGAGAGATCATCGAAAGCGTTGATGCGCTCCTCGGGAAGGCTTATTTCGGGACCAACTGAAATAACCCTCTTTTATTTCTCAGTTGATATCGTAAAGGTCTTTTCTCTCTCTCTCAAAAAAAATTTGACATACTCAACGGTATTTCTCGAATGAATCAGGATGTAATTAGGGACTACAGATTTTCTATATGCTCGAAGCTAGAACCGTTGAAGTAGAAATATTTAGGCACATTAGATATTTTCTTCCAATAACTACCTCATCAAATTTTTCAACGTTTTTACAAATATTTCATAAAAAATAAAGTCTATTTCTAAGAATTTTAGAAGGAAAGCAAAGAATGCCCACACTGCACATAGAGATGCAATTGAGCTCGGTTTTGTCGTCCATCAGTATCCATGACAGTGCATGAAATCGGACTCGTCTTCTCATCCACCGTTACCGAACTTTCCACAGTCATTTTTGGCGGATCGCTGTGAATCTGAAACGTGAATACGTATGTGGTAGGTTGCGTCACTTACGGCTATTGTTATAGGAAATATGGCAACCAAAATTACGGACATTTTACCTTGCAAGGATAGATGAAAAATTCGAATAGTGATATTTTTATCTAATATCCTATGTTAGAAAAAAAATATTTGAACTCAGCAACTCAAATTCAATAAAATAAATAAACGATCGGTCAAAAATCCGGAGTTTTTTTTCGCATTTGATAAACGGAGGTGTCGTTGTTAACTTTTGGAATTTTGGAGACGGACACCCTTCTCTTTCTTCGTTCGTCTAGGATCATAGTAATGAATAGAACGTTTGATGTAGAACGTATATCCTTCTCTATGATTTTTGCATTCAATTTCTCCGTAATTGAATGAGACAGTTTCCATTTCCGTTTATGATTTCCCATTGCTAAGTAGTGAGCGACATGTAAAGAAACAAAAAAAGTACTAATGAAATAATAGAAAAAACGCAGTCAATTAAAACAGAAAATAAAAAAAAAAGAGCAAAGAATTCACCATCATATTGCCCACTTGGAGATCAACGTTTAATGGTTTCCGGCTATCAACAGTACATCGAATGCCAATTTGCTGTCCGCGCATATATGTATGATTCGCATGAGATGGTTCGACACTTATTATTGGTTCAGGAAGTGAGAATTCATCTGCAAAATAGAATATGACAACAATAGATTATCGTTGAATGAAATACATTTTAGAAATCAAAAGTCTAGCCTTACTATGGACGAATATTGGTTCCTCTTATATAAGCATTATGAATTTTACTCGGCAAATATTACAATAAAATAAATAAAAAATAATCGTCTATGATCAAATCGTATTAGTAAGAAACATTGAAATAAGTGAAATTAATAAAGCAAGAGTGACATCATTCGACCGACCGACCGATAAAACAAATAATTTAACAAGAAATGATAACAATATCCATGAATCGAGTTTTATAAAACAGCGTATAAAATTCAACTACTCGAAATTCATGGAAAATATCGAAAAAGAATTGTGAGATTATATATAAATAACATCTACTTGGTGAATATGATGGATTTGTAGCTCTTCTCTATCATTAACTGATGAAAAACGAAATGGGCAGAAAGGCATTAGATAAATATGCGATATGATTGCAAATTATGTGAGATTGGATAAAAAAATAGAACTGCAATGAGAAAGAAATCAATGAAAATAATTACCCGGAGCTGCAAGAATTGTTATGACCGATGAGCTTCGACTATTTAGTTTGCCATCGCTTGCATAAACGTAAACTTCATAGAGAGAATCCATTGTAAGATTCTCCATAACGTACCATTTTTCTTGTGTTTTCACCTATACACATTCATGAATCTAAGTTGTTGGAAGTGTGAAATTAATAAAATGAAAAGAGAAATTAGACAAAATATCGTAAAAATGGAATTTTTCATTTCATTTCTTTGGAATTTTCATGAAAATTTTATTCAAAACAACAATCATTATTGAAATGCAATTACGTTCAACAACTAAATCTTTGAGGAAAATCAATCAAAGGGCGGTAAAATGTGCGATATTGATATGTTGTTACTGTTGTCATTTTCCACTATAGATATAAAGAAAAATGTAATTCACAAAAAATTCAACGATCAAAAAATGAATAATAATAAAAAAGAAAACTACACAAAACCTAGAGTAAAGATTTAATTATTGAAAAAGGCTTAAATTCTCAAATTAAGCATGCGCCAAAGAAGCATGATATGCACTTTCGCATCCATCGTATCTAAGCAAATAGTTTCAAGAGTCAAGTAAAAATCAAATAGCCAACAACAAGGAATGTTGAAAATAAGCTACGTCTCATTACTCCAAAGGAATAAATATATCGAATAAAACAAAAAAAAGTTGATATACCGATGTCCATCTCGATGAATCTCCAGCAGGTACGTAATATAGTGAAAAAATCGGCGGCTCATTAATCGGTTCACCATTATTTCGTTCGGCTATCCATTCCCATGTAACGTTAATACGTCTTCCATAATTCCATGCAACATGCAATTTTGTTGGTGATTTTGGCTTATCACCAACCTCTGAAATATATCTTTGTGGAACATCTGAAGCTATATACAAAGAGACTAATATTGATCAGCAAATATTGATCTGATTTCACTAATAATTTATTCCATATCTGTAAACATATCTCCCGCAAGAAATTTGCCTGATTTCGATAGTATTTTGTAATGCTCAAGGTGAGAGTACCATTTTCAGGAAGTGTTTCGAATGTGACACTGAGTGATGGTGGACTAGAGCCGAATTTATTGAATGAAGTCGCTCGAGCAGTGAAATTCATTCCTGGCTCGAGATCGTCGAAACGAGCTGAATTCGCCGTCACATTAATCTAAATATTCAACATGTTTAGATGCCTTATATATGATGCAAAATACTCAAAATTATTAGTGAATCTATATTTATAGATCATCACATCGAAATCTCACTAAAAAGAAACCTAATTCAGACAACAATGTTTTATGAGCTCCACTGATATTTATAAATGAGAAAACGCTAAACAATAGATAAATAACCAAACGAAAATAAAAGTTAGAACTTAATGAAATTTCAGATGGCTAATTTATTTCTTCAATGAATATTTGCAAAGGATTTTTTTCATAAAGTTACTTCCATGGTCATCAAATAATTTTCTGCGAAGTTTCATTTAAAAAACTTTTTAAAGCATTCTTTCAATTCGTCTTTGATTAAAACTATATTTGAATTAAAATGCGGTTGATGTATTACTTGTTTGAAGATACTATTGCCTTTGAAGAGTTGGATTTGATAAACGTCGACCGTTCCACGAGGTATATCCCATGAGAGAAGAACAGACGTTTTATTCCGAGAGACAACTTCGAGATGGGAAACGGCTGGTGGAAGACTAGAGTTTAATGTTGCAAAGCAACGCATCAACTGCGATGAGTAGGGAATACATTCCGCTGCGAGAGTAAACGGATGTCGACATGCATTCAAGCAACTCTCTGGTAGATCTGCAAAACGATATCAACTCACTTAAGGATGCATATTTAAGCATATAAGTAATCAACAGTATACTGCCCAAAATGTAGCAAATATAAAGAAGACAGCCATTTGTGGGGTCATTTGCAAGTTTTTAAACCGCAAAGTAATGTGAATTTAATAATAACAGGAAAATGACCCAAAAAAGATACAACGATATTTACCTTTTCTATATTTGAATCCATTAGGTTTACTATAACAAAATGGTTTAAAGCATATGAAGAGCTTAGCTATATGGAGCATTGTTTTGCAAAGCAAATGTAGAAAAAAAAAACATTCCCATAAGCACTTGCTTGAGATAAATATACCATTATTGCAGGATGATGAAAAAATCAAAATTTTTTTCAGAGACAATTTTAATAACGTTGAGTTAAAACCACCGATTGGTACTGAGAAAACACCTGTCCTACAAAATCATTAGCTGCAGGGCTCGCTTTTAGAAATTGGAATCATTGGTACTTATGCTGGTATAATGAATCCGCAACTGAAAGAATTCGTTCGGGTTGGATTGCAATTCGCAGACTTCAAACATCGGCAAAATCGAAGAGATTTTTACGGACACCCATCTAATGGATCTCGAATAGGAATATGCGTAGGGGTGGATAGATCAAATCTTCGCAGCGTGATTTTTGCACATGCAAAAAATATAAAAAAAAAAAACAATAAAATAACGCAGAATATGCATTCGACAATATGTCGACCTTTTATTCAAAATCTTATCGAAAATTCGATTTTAAAATGTATCCAAGCGAAGAGATGCCCTAAACTAGTACGAAAGGCGATCATATGCAGGGAATGAACTGGATTTGAGAGACCATTTTGAAGGACCCTTCATCGTTTTAATTTCCATAGTTGAAATATTGGAAAGATGGATGAACAATCGGTACGCATAGATATGTCGTCGTTGTAATGCTTTTCTGAGAGGAACATGACGATTGCTTCCCTAGGACGCTTAAAGAGTCTTCATACAATCAGCCCAAGAGTCAAAGTACGTTGGATTTAAGGTGGACTTATCGTAGAATTCGATAAAACTATACCAGATTCGATGCAACATCTGCTATGGTCACGACCATCCGATGCACACTGTACCCAAGTATCGGCCCATTGAGCACAATCGGCAGTCAACGAACTGTTGAATGAGCATTGAGCAGCACACTCTCCGTTAACGCCTCGCTCCCGGCAGCATTCTCTGAATGAACCCTCATCGCTTCCTACAAGTTAAATTCGTTTATTTCGATGCGAATGAAAAATACCTTTATATATGGAAATAAAAGTTTATAAGAAGCGCCTAGAGCTCATTTAAATAGTTTGAGAAAGGCATGTAGCCCCAGATTTTCAATATTAGAAGGGTGCCGGCAATTTATAAAATACAACGGATCTGGAAAAATCTGAAAATAGCAACTTTCAGAGAGTTATTTCTAAAAATGTTGAAAAAAATTCATTTTGAAGTTTTTTTTTTTCTAATTTTTGTTCAACAAATGACTTGTAATAAAAAGAGGCTTAACAAGAGTTGAAATATATTCTTTTCGAAATAAAAAATAAACTGAGAGAAAAAAATTACGTTTTGGACAACAGTAGGTATCCGTTTCTGTATTGCCCGATACAATACATTGATATGCAGGTGGACAATCACGAATTCCTGCACCACAATGATATCTGCAAAATAATTAAGCATTGGCAGTTTAACAACTTAATCACTCAATGAATTTTCTGGAATTCTTTTGGAAATAGTAAGTTTTTTCGCGGTTTATTATAAGGAAATTAAGACGTTGAAGGGAAAAAATCGAGATACCGATGACCGTTGGGATGAAAGAGTGGTTGCCCATGTGTACAGATGCTAGCGTCGAGAGAGTGTGTGAAGAAAACTTGTGCCGTCGACATGAGACTATCACCTGCAGCGCCATGACTTCGTACGAATATCGTATATTCAGTATCTGCTTCAAGACCATATTCACGATGTGGTGATGTTACATTATGCACCTATAAATTCATTTCTCTTTCACGTGTGACTCAACTATGATATAAGTTTTCATTGGAAATCCCTCCTTCCCTTTTAATTTCATCGTCTTTCTACTTTTCTCTCTAAAAAAAAATGTTATAATAGATTCTAAAGTTTATGAAAGCGATCAAAACCTTTAAATGAAAGTCAATCCGTGCAAAATTATTGCATTAAATTTGAAATCATACCTCAACGACTTGTGAATCACGGTCATCTTTGCGAATAAAAAGCGAAAAAGATTCGACAAGATGTGCGTTCGCATTCGGTTCTGCCCATTCCACTTCGACCCAATCATCCCCAACGGCTGTTACAGTCACGTTTTCCGGTGCCGATGGGTGTGTCTCTGAAGGGTTTTTTTTCGAGTGGAATGTTCATCATTTATCGGCCATGCATACTTTCAATCGGCAACTAAATTAGGCAAACCAATCGTCTCTCTTCTCTTTCCTCTCGCATTACCTACACCTGCGGGGTTACATCGGTTTTTATGAGCAATCAATGAAATGAATTACGAGAACGGACAATCAGTCAGAGGAGTGGGGGTTCACGATGTCAAAAGACCAAATGTGCACTCACCATATCCTTGTCGAAGACATTGATAGATAGCAGCCAAATCGAGATTTAGGCACAATAATGAATGCATACTAAGTGGTTCAGCAACTCCACCGCATATTTTCAAGCAATCATGTTGTACACCTTTACGCACACAACACTGAGTATGATTACGTCCATCTGCTAGACAAGGACTCACCTAAACGAGAATATTTTATTTTCTAAGTAATTAATAAACACCCATAATGATTAGCATTTTCATTATTTAAAAAATAGAAATTTTATAACATATTATGTGGCTTTTGCGAATACCTCAGACAGATCTGTACCTGATACATGGAATAGAATAGCGTTTACTAACGTTACGACTATCATCGAGCAGTTGTGGAACCAAAAAGAACATGTCACAAAATAGGACATTTGCGCCCCATAAATATTTAAATACGACGTTTATATGACGACGGACATATGCGATATGCAATCTCGATATCATTTAAAATTATATGCCACTTAACTGATGTGATTTTTTGTCGAACAACGTGGGTTCTTTTTTCGTAACAAAAAACAAACAAATTCTACACAATATTTCAACGAATAATGCAATGGAATGGGAACGCTGTATTATAGACAGACGGCTGTCTTGAGTATTATTGACATTTACGTTAAATTATTGCACTGTTCTCTTTTAGAAGTTGTGAAAAATGTGCAACTCCATCTATATGTATCTTCAATTTAACTGCTATATATCAAACAAGTAAATTTCTCATCTATACGTATCATAGTCAATAAAATGCGCCATTTTAAAAGTATTACATTTATAACATTACTAATAACGAAGTAGTAAATATATTACGCACTTCAATTATTGAACTTTACTGCAAAAATTCCCATGAATGGCCGAACCTTAAAAATAATCTTAGTGATTATAACATGAGAGTTAAATTCTCGTTTATATGCGATCACTTACCTTTTATATTGTATTTAGTCGACTATAATAAATGCAAGTTGTTTTACTGAAATGTAAGCAAAAAAGAAAAAAAAAACAAAACAAACATTTATCATAGTGAACTGAAAATGAAACAAACATGAAAATGAGACCAAAAATTAGTATGTTTTTGAAGTGATTCGATTAGTTAATACCCTAAAACGAGGTATTCAAATATGAAATACGAAGTGAATAAAATGAGAATCGCTTTATATTTCGGTGCAAAGCAATGAATTTGAAATTGTAACGGTCATTGGTCATTTGTGGGTTTGATGTTTTTGCGAATTACTTCAAACTGACCTTTGACCATTCGGTGCGGCATGATGTCGATATAGCGATTGTTTCAAGTGTATTCGGTACGTTACGAATGTCACACATTTTCGACGCACAATACTGCGAAGCACCATTAGCCGCGCAGCATTCTGCAATATGGATCACATTCGCACTCATCTGTAATAAAGTTATCGGGATTTGCTTATTTTGCATCTAGCCTTTGAAACTATTAATGTGAATAGCCAAGAAAGCATCGAATAATCTTATTCCCAAAAAAATTAAAGAATCTAGAATATGAAATAGCGATCTGTATAAGCAAAGTGAGAAAAGTCGAGGATACAACGGACAACCGGAATCGAGCTCGAGCTCGAGCTCGATGCGCGAAAAAATTGGCGATCCCGAGCTCGAGCTCGATGCATGAAAAAATTAGCCGCAAACGGTGACATTCGACGAGAGAGAGTATTTACGCTCGATTTTCGGCAACGAAGCGTTCGATGGTGTGACGATAGCATTGGTGGCCGCAAGTGCACGTGATGACGGCACCGAGGTACCAAATCCATTACTTGCAGTCACATACACTATGTAGCGAGTAGCGGATCTCAGATCTCTCAGTGTGGCGCATGTGTCCGTTGTGTTCAACTGAAATGCACTATATTTTTCATTGAAAAAAAAATTCATTGAAGAACACAATCCTAAAAAGCAGCGTATCGTAGATATTGATAGCACCAAAGGTGCAAAATTCGAAAATTAATGGATAAAAAAAGAAAAAGATTTTAGCTATTGAAAGTGTTATAAGTATAAAGTCTAACAGTGCTGTTAACGATAAGCTGCTCATCAGTATGCGTTCATATAATACAAGATCCGTAGATTTTTTTTTAAACGACTGATTCGGGGATACCTAATATCATTAGTTAGGTCTTCATTAATTATATGTGATTTTCTACTGAACTTTTCCTATCTAATATCAAACATCCGCAACAAAAAAAATAAATAAAAAAATAAAGCAACTATGGGAAAGGCAAAAATTAACATTTAAACCTCGCTTAAAACTACTGTTTATAACAAAAAAAAAAAAACAATTAGAAATCAAGACACATTACCACATAGTATAAATGATTTTAAAGTTACAAAAAAAATAGAGAAAACAAATTAAAAAAGGAACGATAGCACTCATCTTCGAGGTCTTTATAAAGGCTAGCACTTTTTATGCTATTAAGTCAAAATCGGAGCCCAAAAGACGTAACGATCGTTGAAATGGAACTAGTGAGTGGATAATTTCCTTATATTTAAGCGAAATGTAAACCTCATCGAATTTGAATTCGCGTATCGTCGAGTCATTAGTGGACGAATCATGTGTTACAAAGAGCCATGTTTGTCGTTTCCGACGCAATTTCACTGTAACCGGTACGGGTGTCGTTGAGTCGACATCCAATGGGATTTCTTCATCGATCATTCCACTCGGCATACTCTCCTCATAATCACCCGATAGCAATGGGATACCACTGCAAATATATCGCTTATACTGGGCTAAATTCCTGCTAATAAACGCATCCAAATGGATAATATTTAATCGCAAATATTTAATCCCAAATTAAATAGTTATTGTTTTGAAGGGTATCGATCAAAAAACACTTATTTACACATATAAAACCCACAAAAACAATGTAATCAAATAGCATCTTCATCTCTTCTAATGCTTTGTATAACTATTCAGTAGTAAAAATTATAAAAATTAACATAAAAATGCCGTAGAAATTTCCCACTGCTCAAAGGAAAGCGCAAAACGAATCAGTTCTAAATGATTTACAGCATAGAGCTATCATAAATTTTTATAAACTAACGGGAATTTAATGACCAAATAAAAAAGCATTGAACAATTAAATAATCGTCGCTTGGATGATATTTTACTAAAAACGCATTAATAAATACTAATCCGATATGGAAACAACTTATTGAATAAAAATAGATAATAATAATTCTATCATAGATTAGACTAATAGAAAAGGTAATACTACTTATGCTTTTAAGTTTCTTAGACGGTAAGTGAATAAAAAAAAAGAAGAGATAAACGAACTCTTCGCCACCAAGGAATGGGAATGATGGGATTTGCTTGAAATAGACTGTATAGTATTCGATATCGAGATGTTTATTCGACGATTGTGGTTGAGGTGGTCGCCAACATACACGTAACTCATCTGATCCAATTGCATTCACAATTAGATCCAAAGGTGGATCAGGATACGGTACTAAAATCAATCAATTTATCACAAATGAATTTCATGCAATCAGGCTAACACTCTAATAGGGTGTTTTAACTTCAAATAATGTGTAAATTTATTAGTATATTGCTTAGTAGGTTTTATTTTAATATCTCTATAAAATACCTAATTGTGTAGATAAAAATCATTGAGAGTTGATATTTTAGAAATGCTGAAATGAGAGATGAATGAACGCATAGAGAAATAATTTTGATGCATAATGCTTTTTAGATATTCCAATGAAATATAAAAAAAAAAAATATAATTGATATATAATTTTGCTCCGATTGAATAATATTTTCCATAATAAGTATTAAATGTATATAATATAAGAGCTTAACAAAATCTCTCTAAAACAAGAAAGATGCACTTACAATATGCGCGATTATAGCATTCAAATATCTCGGGAAGATAGTAGAGACATAGACGATGCGATTTACGAAGCATTTGAAAGCTGCCCGAACAAAAGTCATAACAAAATGATGGCACAAGTTGTGTTTTACAGCATTGTACATGACTTCGATTACCGCCTTCTGTTGCACATGATAGAAAATTCTTATAGTCATCGGTTTTACAACTGAAAAACATCGAATATAAATATAATCGAAATTTATAGCTTATGTTTTACAAGTGAACAATAAAAATTTAAAAGTAATAAATATAAATCAAAAATAAAAATTTAATTTGTTATTTTAAAATCTTTTAATACCACACAAAATTATTTTTGATGAAGGTTTTTATTATTGTTTACTTCTCGTCAAGTGAGAGAGCTTTTCACTAAAAGAGAAATCAATGACTATACAGTTTTACAATGGAATTTCGGCTTGAGGTATTCGCGCTACTCGATGAAACTAATGGAATAACATAGAGGTGAAGTACCTTGTTGGATCGAAATGATGTATATGCATATCGCGAGGTTTACACATCGCTTGACATAGTGGTGAAATTCCCTTCTTAGCACAACATTCACTATAGTCATAGCTGATATTTTCATGGAATCCACCTTTTAATCCACTCTCTAGAATTTATAATTCAACTCATTAGAACGTTTATTACTATAAAACACAACATACGGCTGTCTTAATAAAATAAATAGAAATGAGTTATCAATCTCAGATAAACACCTATTTATCACTTCTTCCTTCTCGTTTCCACTCCCTCATTTCTATGGTTTCTTCTCTGAATGAACTTCCCAAACTATCAACGCAAGAATAAATACATTACAAACGTTTAACATGTCTTTTTTTTATAACCATAGGCATTAAATTCCCCAATAAATTTGTTTGTTTTCAAATTTTCATATTAGAGTTTACGGTCATCTAAGATAACCGACCTACATTATTGATTCCGGCACTCTTTTCCCGATCTTCGTTCTTGTTACTTAGGAAGAATAATAATTAGCGTATACGTCCGACTTTTTATCGTTACTTTCTTTGATCAAATTCCCTTAATTTTAAGCTTCATGAAATGCTGACCCATAGAACGAGTATTATGACAACAACACTCAAACAATTATTTTTTATTGCTTACAACCACCCAATATCCGATTATCTCAAATTTCAGCAGTATAAGTGTTTAGAAATTTTAAATTTACATATATCTGAAAGGAATGCTTAAACGAACCCAAGACCTCGAGTTGGAACTCGAGTTGTTGAGGCTGATTAGAAATTTGGCATCTATATCGACCCGCATCATCGAAGGTCAAGTTTTTCAGCACCAACGTGAATTCTTCAGAAGCGCATGGACAACAAGCGTTGCCCACACATTGCGAGCCATCTTCACAGACTTGTTCATCGGAGCATGTACCTGTGCATTCTGCAATTCACTATCTCATGAAACAGTTTTATTTTAACAGAGATTAGATAAATGCGTTGCATATACAATTCAGTTGTTAATTATTCACTTCTGAGGGTCTCAGATGATCTTTCATGTGAAAACAAGATTTCCACTTGGAAACTGCTGACTGAAATATCGAAAACCACATAATTTTCTGGTTAGATGGACTATGAAAGAAAGCAATTCTTGCATCAAAAATATTCCTAGCGTTTTATTTTCTTGTAATTTTGAAGAATGCCTTATTATTTTGTGGCATTCCATGATTCAATTTATTCTACGCTTTCTTAAAAAGGTTCAAAGGTCAACAAATATTACCATAGGTATCCTTGAAACTTCTCCTAGTGTTTCAAATCATTACGCCATGAAAATCCTTCTCAATATATCACTGTTTTTCAGTACAAAGCATTAATATTAACGAACTATAATACGCCACCTAACTTCCTTCAATGTTTAAGTGAAATCAATTGCATTCGATGTAAATTATGCTAATAAATAATATATTGATTCGAAAATCAACGGCACCTTTTTCGTGATCGATTTCGATTTTATGTTGCAAGAGGACCGAATTTGGATCGACACCAGAACTATCGAGAAATTTTGTCGCATTAAATAATGGTACATCGTCCTTGAACCATGCGACCTAAACTTATCGTAAATTTCATTACGAATACGTCGATAATGCCTTTTGAAATTTCATTCAAAATTTTATTTGAAATTGTTGAATTCTTTTAAAAGATATTATATCCTTTCAAAGTGCATGAAATATTTCTAATTTCATTGGATGATAATAAACAATTTGAGTGGGAAAAAAAAATCATCTGAAAAAGCGGAAATGACATTTATCGAGTGAAAAGCTTTTTGGTATAAAGCTTGAATTATGTTTATTGATGAAGTGCGCGAAAAAAAATTGATTTAATTTACGATGCCAAAAACATTTTCGTTTCAATGGAGAAAATCTTCTTCACCTAAATGCATTAGGAAAAAGTTTCAAACGTCTGACGATGTATGAAAGTGGACATGAGAAGAAATCACTATTCTATTTGTACCAAAACTAAAGTTGCTACTTCCCGTTGCGATGTAGCGAATGACCACTAAGATGACCACTCAGGTGGTCATTAGCAAACGAATTGAATCTTTCTAAATGATAAGAAATTCAATTATCATCGAAACGAAGCATTGAACAAATGAAATGTTCCGTATAGAGACGCCAATAAAAACAAATGCATCATTGTTTGAAGAGAACGTTGATGGCAACAAATTTAAGTGATATGCAATGTGCACATCAAAAATCATTAAAATACTTTAAGGTGAAATTCAAAGAGATGAAAATATAAATTGACGGAATATTTCTTCGTCAAAGCAAGAAAAAACTTTCCAATTTTTGTTAAAGTAATGAAGTGAGTAAGTGATTTACTAGTTTTCCATGCGGACAGCTATACTTCCTATTTCGTTCGTATTCTATAATTCTACGATAATTTGTTCTTATATTTGAATATTATACGGTGTATTTTTTAAATTCAGGCTATAATATAATACAAATCGTTCTATAAGTTAAATTAAACTCTCAAATTATAAGATGGATCATCAAATAAGTTATGAAATGTTCCAAGCAAATTATGTTGGAGGAGAATATCAAACACTAAACTACAATACAATAATACTTTTGTTTTTTTCCAAGATTGTAGCCATATAAATATCATACTATGAGAGATTACAATGATTGATGTATCGAAGTAATGCATGATCAAAGATCAATGATCAAAGACCAAAGAATGCTACGTTACGCTATAGTTCAATGTACTGACGTGAAATGGAAAAAAACAAGAATACTGTCGGCAACGTCAATCCACTAGAAACAAGATTGTGTGATGGTAAGACAGTACAATATATTCATGCCTAACGGCCAGCTTACTGGTTCACCTTTATCATTTCATTGAGATTTTCTTGGAACTTGCTATTTGCATATTAAAATCTTATATTTATCGGTAAAAACGCATTAATCCCTAAGGGGATGATTATTCTTTGATAAGCAATATACACATCTTGCAAAAATATCCATGGCCGAGACCTTTTAAAGTGAATTAAATAAATATTCATCGTCAATAATATAAAACTTTCCGCATTTTTAAAATCATTAATAATCACTGCATTAGTTGAACATTAAAACCACAACATCAAATCAAATCAGAAAAGGAAAAGGATATTGAAGAAATTCTAAAAATCCCAACTTTTCCAGACAGAAATAAACGTATTCCAACATAGTGAAATTGACGATACCCCCTGGGGCTATATTACCAATATGAAGTTAACATATTGTTCATTGATATTATATATACATAGCACAACACAAAAAGGCAACGAGTTTATCGCAACGCAGTATTGACGCAATAAGATGAATGACTTAGCGGAGATGCGAAAAATTTCCAAGTGACAGAAATGACTGCGTTGACGAAACGTTCAAGCGGCAGTTCCGGTCCATGATACCTTACAATTCGCTTTATTCAATTTGCAACCTTTTGGTCCAATTCATTCTCTATTACCGATCAATTTTATATGAAACGAAAGAGGCTTTCAGGATAACTGGTACAATATGCGCTTATTTCATACCAGCCACTGGACCAACCAATAATGGATTTTATTGACGTAGTAAAACATTAATAACTTAAACAAATAGACCACTCGTGCAAATATTCAGAAAAGAATCATTTCTTTCGACATATTCGCCTGTAAAATGGTCTCTTAAAAAAACGATCTTTTGGGTATTTCAAAGTGTACACACCTTTCATCGAAATGTATAGGTCGAGCTGGAAATCAATGGAATATGCTACCTTAAAGTGCAGAATAAGACATTGGCTTCACTGCTTCCCGGGCTAGAACTACCCGGCAGATAGACATATGCTAATATATTTGAAGAGAAAACATCGAAACAATGCGATATGCAAGTGCAAATTTACAGAGACGCGTAGGAAAAAGTGCAGTTTTTTATTGAGGATTTTTCTTTAAAGTATTATTGTTTGGCGGTGTTTTCACAACGATTCAACGAGAGTGAAAATTTGAGGGAACCATTGTGAAGGTGAATTTAAGTTCGAAGAAATCTGAAATCACATTCAGTACGCAGTCGGGTAGTATTTAAGAAGAGTAAACGCTAATACAGCAGTTGAATATCGCATTTCTTTAAATACTTTTTTACGTTCGCTTCTCATAGCACAAATTTCGACCATCTTATTTAATGCGTACACGATATTTGGTGACATAAACGTTGCGAGTTGTTTTACAAGATGCACACGTCATATATATATATATATATATATATATATATATATATATATATATATATATATATATATATATATATATATATATATATAAGCAAGAAAGATTATTTATCGATGAGGCATCTACAACGAATGTCGACGGAATAAATCCTTTTTAGAGAGAAAACAGTTAATCCATTGCTTTACTGCGCCCTCTTGATGCAACAATTTGCATATCGTTGCATTAAATATGGAAATTGCAACAATAAAACAAGCTTACCGTTGCAGTATGTCGCACACATGTGCTAAGTGTACATTCGAGTTGCGCAGCAAATCCTTGAATAACGGTCATATAGCCCTCATCAGAGGTTGTTAGATGTAATTCGAGAGCCATAACCCGCCATATGAGCAGAAGATTTAATAAATACGGATAAATAAACATCCTTAAAAGTAATTATAAAATAATTAGACGATTTATTTAGTGAACGATAAGTAAAACGATATATTATGATCGTTGAAGAGGAATCGATGAAAATAACGACGAATGAGAAGCAAACTAATCGGATATATGCATTAAAAGAAATGGCAATCGGGAAATGGATACCCAAAAATCGAAATCGTTGTCCATCCTTTAAGCCGTAATTAGAAACAAATAAATAAACGATAATTGTTTGCAATCAGCAATACAACAGCCTAATTCATTCGGCCAATTTAATGCTTCTTTGTGAAAAATACCCTCACTTTATTCATTTTTTACTATTACTTTTAAGCAAAACTTATTGTTTTTTCTTCTTAGAATAATAATTTACTAATAAATCAAATGAAATAGTTAGAAAACAATGCCTATTTTAGTGATTATAAATTACAGTTAAAAATCTACCTTCAGATAATCAAGTAAAATAAGCTCCTGCGATTTTTGAAGGATGGGCGAGGAAGAAGGTGGGGGGGGGGGGGAAGAAGAAAAGAAAAATATTTTCAGGATCCAACAAATTCAACAATAACTTCTCAAGAATAGCGAAAAAAGTGAAACAGCTCTCAATTATATGTGTAAAAATCATTCATATATATATATATATGTTATCAAAAAATATACGAAAATATTTTTAAAAAAATTAGTGACATCATTTCTATATAAAAATTTTATTTCCATTTTGATGAATAGATAGATTATTAATGAATTAAGAATTTTTATATAGTGAATTTTCTTTATTCACCTTGAGAATGGCTATCAAAGTAAGAGAAATTCCATAGTAAAATATATCTAAATTAAATATAAATTGAAAATAAAAAATAGAAAATTTTAAGATAGACATATTTCTACTTTCATCAATTTTAGAGAACGAAAATGAATAGACGAATACGATATCGCAAAAAAAAAGAAGAAAAAAACAAATCCCAAAGCATTGATCTACCTAGAGCATATTAAATCCGTAAATGGGTCAATGCATTCTCCATTCATAGTTAATAATCAATCTTCATCTATTTCACAGGTAACAGCAATCAATATGACACAAGTCAACTAATTTCCCTACTTCGAAGGGCGATGACTTTCGAATCGCACGAAGAGAGGCGTATCGTGCTATGAAAAAACACACCTCAATGATCACGTTCTTTTCTCTCTCTACCTTTCTCTCTCTCTCTCTCTCCCTCTCTCTCTCTCTCTCTCTGCTATTCGCCGAACCGATACATTAGAAGGTGAGCGTACTAATTTCGGAAGAATTCATCCACAAAATATTGTAACTCACACTGATTCAATTAGTGTTGCAATAGAGAGTGAAAAAATTTGGAAAATTTTAGCAAGAAATATTTCCCTGTCCACTATTGCTGCAATTTATTCATTCTCTGCACCTCTCCCTCTTAAATAGTTCCTCTTCCATCTCTCACTTTAAATCTCTCCCAACCCCCCTCCCCATACGCCTATTTTATTGCGGTTACAGCATTTCTGCGACTCCATCCGGCTTTCTCATTCATATATTATCTAATAAAAAAAAAGAATAAAAAAAATATCATAAACATAAAAATAATTAATTATAAAAAATGTGGAATTAATATTTTTATATTCGCTAGAAATTGAAATTAATCGAGTGGAAAATTTTTATATCGGCGATGAATGGAATTAATTTCTATATGCCGAATATATTTAACGATAGTTATATCAATTAATAAAAAATTAGCCATCCACTATAAATATTTCCAATTATGCTAATCACCTCCCATGGTTTTAATGAAATTAAATCATTTACGACAATAGATAAACGTATTTCGCGTTGCCTGGGAGCGGAAATTTTTATAGAACATCGCCAAAAAAAAAATAGAAATAAATAAAAAATAAAAATAAAAATAAAAATCGTGGTACAAGTATTTCTCTGCACAAATGACTGAATGCCGCATTAAATCAGGACCTCTACAACCTTCAAGATTTCTGAAGAAATTCCACATTGCATCTTAACTTGTATTGCATTAAAGTTGAGAAAAAAAATCTTGACATATTTCACTGATAACAGAGAGAGGGAGAGGGGAAGAGAAAGAAAGAGAGAGAGAAGGAGAGAGAGAGAGAAAACCCTAGCGATATTTTTTTTCGGCTTTCTTCAACGATAACCTCTATAATACTAGCTTTATCCATCGCTTATAATAATCCAATATCTCAACATTTCTTAACATTTAATAATCCCATAGACAATCCCACTTGTATATTTTTGGAATTTATTCGACGATAAATCATTAGTGATAATTTTTCACGATGAATTTTGTTTAGAATAAAGATAAACGATTCATCGATAAAATACTTTAAATAACGCCCTCATCAACTTTGAAATTCAAAGCGAAATTATTTTTGATGGCGTATTTTGCATATATTCATTGTGAATATTTTCTCATCAAAAAGGAATAATTATGAAAGTTAATAATCACTTTCAAGAAAAAAAAAATCAATGCTTTACTTTTTGAGCTTTATTACAGGTAATAAGTAAAACGTTTTCTATGTAGATCATTGAAGAATACTCGTGCTGTAATGGATATTCATATGAGTTTATCTAAACGTTTATTCTTTTTTTTTTCTTTCTGGATGATGCAATTCTTTGTTTCAATTCTTCAAATCTTAACAATACTGGTTGAGCCTGCTTCTAAGTCTCAAAGAGACGCATAAACCCATATATGCACACAAAGATAGCCGCAGGGCATGGTCATTGTTCGCTTGCTTTGAAGAATCGCTTAATAATAAGCAAGAATTCATTGCATCGTTGTTGGTGATAAAAACAACCTGAACTAAGTCATGCAAAAGGAGAGTTAATTATAGCATCTCTAAGTTAGCAAATGAAAGTAAACATGATTTGCTCAACGATTCATTTCTTTTTTCCACTGCTACTTTGAAGGCCATCGAGTTGGTATTTCCACTGAGATCGCTATTCGTCAATTACTTCAAGGACATTCGTTGAAATTACTAAGAAAAATTCCCACTCGAATTCAATTCTTTTTTTTTTTTTAAATTATCGATTATGAAAATATAGTGATGAGAATTTTAGTGCAAAAATTTAAATAAAAGTAATTCTTAAACTGGCCAATGAGATATTTTGATACACAAAATGGTACGTCTGAAGGTAATGTTTACTGCCCGATTACTGTATTTTTGGTTGTTTAGAATAGCTGCAAGAAAATAGATAAACGAGATTCCATTTCGAACCTCAGTCGGATCGCATCAATACTGATGGCGATTTTCATTTCAAAGTGAATGCAAGATTTCTTTATGACACTCATTCATCCGGGAATGAATAACGGTATCCCCAGCTATCGCATATAGGTTATTAAACTATTGCGACGATAAGGAGGAGAGATTATTCATTTATGAAGGAAATACGATGATCACTACCCGCTACAATTAATATTTTTGAAGGGAAATCAAACAAACGATGTAATATTTTCTTGTCTCGACACTCCTTCTACGAATGCATTCCCATCGAATCGTATCGAATCGATGAATCATCATCCATCACCCATCAGACAACACATTGTAACCACTATCCGTTGTTCAGTTTTCATTATATTACTATGAATGCTTGCCAATGTGCTTTACTGATTTTATAGACGCAAAAAAAAATGCGCAGCCCTTAGATTTTTCACTATAGTAAATAAGCGCGAGATATAGAGCAAAATTAAAAATATTCTCAAAAATAATCCCCTTAAAGAATTGTCTTTTTCCTTAATGAATCTTTTTTTTTTCGGGGAAAATTAGTGCAAATGTGAAGAGATGATGAAAGAAAGAAATATGATAAGATAATGTGCTATCACTTTATCACTAAGTACACTAAAGAATATTAATCAAAACAAGGGAAATTTGCAAGATTTATGACTGCAAACGTTTCATAAGGGATTATACGGTAAAAATGCTCAAAAAAGCATTCCTTATGGATAAACAAAGTTTCGCATTAAAAAGTCTTTTTATATACAACCACTGAATCATAAACGGGTTTAGTTTATAAAATTAACATCTCTGTGATGCATTAAATATTTTCCAACAAAGAAACATATGTGAAAGGATGCTGAATGTAACGCTATTTCACTTACAAAACTATACAATTTGAGGTAACAAAAAATCAAGCAATGAAAACATTTTTGCAACGCTGTAGCAGTAATAAAAGAGATAGCATGAGAGGGTCTAAGAGAGAAAAAAAGACCTCTTTTCTCCTTCTACAAGAGAGAAAGAAAGAGAATATGAGAGGATCTCAGAAAGAAAAAGAGACCTCTTTTTTCCTTCTACAAGAGAGACAACATGTCAGAGTTCGAGAGAGAGAGAAAGAAACCCCTTTCTTTCTTCTTGAGAATATTAACGTCGACGCCGAAATTGTGTAAGAATGCATTTGCCTATAATTGTATTCCACATAAATACACACATTACCATTGCTATCAGTCAACAATTTACGATGTCTATCAATTCAAGAGACATTTAGAATGTTTTCGCAACATTCGATAATCTCAACACAAAATACAAATATTGCACCCAAAGCGAAAACATCTCTAATTCAACGCCGACATACTTTTCAATTGTAACCCTTAAAACAACATTCCCTAATCTACAAATTATATATTTGGGTTGGTACCTCATGAATACTGAATTTTCTTATCGGTATATTTTCGGGAAAAATCAGGGGAGAGGGAAGGTACTGGAATTCTGGAAAAATGAACTCAATCAACATCTAAATTGCTCTAAAACATTCTCGAGGTTTTGTTTTTTGCAAATATTACAGAGATAAATCAGAGAAGAAAAGAAACAAAGTGATGCGACATTCGAACGCATTTATAAAATCGATATAAAAACATTTTCCACTATTGCGCTTTCAAATGCTTTTTCATCGACAAATATTCAGTCGTTATTCTCATTATATCAAAAATTGATAAGGAGGAAAAATTTTTGCATTTATTTTATTAAAATGATTATTAAGAATTTTTGAATTCATATTTGATATTCATAAAAAATATTTGAAGAAAATATTGAAATAAATAATCTTTGTGGAAAATTTTTGGATTTACTTCAAGAATTTAAATTTTCCTTTTTTTTCACACGGATACTATTTCAATGATTATTGCAGAAAGCAAGAATTCTTTCTAAGTGGACGACAAGGAGGAGAGTAGGAGTCGATTGACGTTGAAAAGAGGCTATTTCTAGGGTTAAACAATAATGTTATACCCAGAAGGAAAGAGATATTGTTTATTCTTTCATTGAATGTGGGATCAATTTTTGTGAACGTAAGGATTAACACCGCCAGCAAGTTGCCTTCGAGTGGTCATTAATGGCGATACATCCAACCATCAATCAGACATTTCAATGAATTCTTTAGCGAATATTGACATCTAGTAGAATAACTGCTATATGTCTGTCTAATTTCTATAATATTTTATGGTTTGTTTTAGTGAGGGCATTGAAGTGATAACCCAAAGATATGTTTAAATGATAAGTAAATTAATGCTACAGCCTCACCGCTATTCAGGGTGTTCGTCAAAGGTTATGAAGTCGAACCTTACGGCTCTGCCTTGAAGGATTTTACCACTGGCCGTTCATCCACCCACTCAAACTCCCTCCCTTTACTATGATTGTAAAAAAAATGAAAAAAAAAACTGTAATGCATAGAATATTTATTTGCGATAAGAAGAAGTAGAAAAATTAACAAAACAGATTTAAATAATGAAGTGCATTATATAGTGGACATTAGACAAGGCAGTACGGTTCACAAAAACCACTGAGTAAACGATAAATGTTTAAGAAGCACAACGCATCTTGGAAAAGAGAAAACGGTTGAAAAAAGGAGGAAAATTCCAATGTCTAAGATTAGAGAATTCATTTATAGTGAATAAAGTCAAATTTATTCTTTTATAAAAATTGAAAAAGATTTCATAAGTCCATATTTGTAAAACCAAGCGAGTTATGTATTTCATTTATTTTTTTCTGTAACCTATATTTTTTCCGATACATTATACATATATATATATATATATATACCAAGTTTATTCAACCCGACCAGGTGTTACTTTCTTTATGAGTTATTTCCCTTTAAAAATGATATGAGATCTGCATATGCAAATTTGCAATCCCTTGGATATGGATAAACAACGAATTTAGCTGTGATTGCATCGCTGCAATCTCAATGGAATTACAAAATGCGCATATCCGCTTATCACTCTGATGCGTTTTCCCAATTGATACTAAGTAGCTCAATCTTGCAACCAACAATACCATCTTAGAGTAGAAGAATTTGGAACAGACTCAGCTAATGATTATATTCATAAAATATATTTCTTTGCAAGGGATATTGAGAGGACATAAAATATCATTTATAAGCTTTACAGCAGAATCATTTGATATGAGGCGGTGCCGCAATTATTGATTGGCAATAAACTCCTGATAATCTAGTTATCCAGAGTCGATATCGATTGATTAGTTACATCAACGCTCTACGAATACGTCATTCACGACCACATAGAGAGTTTATTAAATGTTGGAGTGATGCTGGTCATTTGCTTAGTAAAATGGGAAATTGTTAAATTGGCCAAAGGTTAAGGATAAATGAAGTAGAAAATCTTGCAAAGTGAGTAGACAACTACAAATATTGAAAAAAAACAGACAATGAAATGAATAGAAATACGATAGTCGGTGAACGAGATACGAGTCTCGTCTCTTCCTCGTCGAAGCGGAAGAGCACTAAAATGCGATCCTACTCGATGACCCATTTGTGACCGTGTTGCGCTAATATTTATTTTAAAGCGCTTCACAAATCAAACAACACAACTTAAACGTTAAAACAACGCATCACCACAACGATGCTAACCCATCACCGACCGTTTGCTATGGTTGATCACAGAGAGAGAGATTTGATTGTAATGTCAAGGCCATTCGGCATTCAATCGATATATGCAATTGTATACGCCTCTTTATCCGCGCGAATACATGGAATAATTAATATGCTCATCCTTAGTATATTTCATTGCCGAAATTCTATGAGCTCATGAAATCATTTATGATTACTCCTCTTATTAGCTTATCATCAATAAATCCATCATCCTTCTATCATATTCTCGATTACTCATTTCCATTTGCGTTACATAAATTTCTATTCCTTATTGTTTCCTATTCCGTTGAAATTGCAGTGATTATTGCATATGGCTAGGCATTCATATGTGTGTATGTATTTATCCCTTAGCGTATTCAATTCATGGCCAAAGAAAGTTAAACTAGGCGTTATAATTGAGTTCTTTCAAGACTTCAATCTCTATTCGGATGGGATCTGCATAAATAAACTTATGCATCAATACATCGAAAGTGACATCACTTTTGAATTGCCTTTATAAAATGTTGGTTGACTATGGGTTATTGCCGGAAAAATATATCTTTCTTTACTTGTAGTTATGATTACATCTGTAGGCCAGGCAGGCGTACTTAGGACTGTTGTATGGGAAGCGATTGTTTTGGACACTTACATTTTTGGAACGCAGAAAAGAACAAGAAGGAGCCATAAAATGCGTCGTAGCTGCAAAAAAAAAACTGCAGAGAATGGGATCCAATTCTGGAGATCTCAGAAACTCCCGGAAACCAAAGTCCAGAAGGATAATGTATTTTCTATCGCATTCCTCTTTTATTTGATTTCTAGAAATTACTCGAATATGAGATCAATAAAAATATAACGAAAAAAACCGCTGGATGGTAATTCCATGAGTGAACTATGACTACTAATAAAACGAAAATCGCTGAATATGTGGATTTGTTGCTTCAGCTTTGCTTTTTAGCAAGTTAATCGATAAGTTGTACTTCCAAAAAAAACATATGAGCGAACAAATTCGTTTTCAAATAATATACAGTAAAAAAAATGTGAAATATGAAAATTCATACAACAATGGCATCGCGAACTATAAGGTAATTCCACCTAAATGACAGGTATACGACACAAGCTTCAATCTTTAGATTGTAAGCAAATATAGATAGTATACACGTGGTAAATCATAAATATTACATTGGTTTATACAACTACAAAGCTGTAATATTTAATAGTATGAAAGTTAAGCGGCATTACGATGGAAAACGAATGGTTGATGTGTGGAAGTTTATTGGCAGAGTGGGTGTGGACTCGGCGCGATAGGTACATGACATCGAGGTTATAGTCGAGTAAGAAGGAAATTCGGCAGAAGAGCACTAAAGAGGACCGGTTCTGCGAGTAGACACAGTTCGTATGCTCACACGCCATCATTGATCATGCCCTACAGCCAACGCAATGCCCCATCCATTCAGAGCAATCATATCGCTTCCGGCAACAGCTATTCGCCGTTCCGAAACGGCACTTTCTAAATGAGTGTGTGAATTTGCACGTTACGTTTCAAGGCATGAACACCCACCTCATCACACCACCACCTTTTCATTACTAATGTTATATATTTAATACTCTACTGAAATTATGGCATACATTTTCTCTTCTATTTGTGATAGTCGTCATGGCGATTAGTGTTGAATTTGGAGTTTTGCATGATTATGCACTAATTTCTGACAAAAATCTTGCTGTAGAGAACGCTTTTTGGAAATAGGTTTAAGGCAATCTGTGACAAATTAACTTTTATTCAACACCAATAACGAAGATGATGCACTTGTGAATTCGGGTGAATTTAGATTATCATGATTAGGAAGTGTATATATAACACCAACTGCGTGAATAGTAAATTATTGAGTTCAATCGTTGTAAAAAAAAATCACTCAAAAGTTCGACTGTTGCAATCTCTCTCTCTCTTTCTTTCTTTCTTTCTGCCTCCCTCTCTCTCTCTTTCTCTCTCTCTCTTTCTTTATACTTCCAAAAATGACAGCCGGTTTTTTTATTTTCAATGAATTATATAGAATGTTGTTTTATATTTGCATTAAAAAAATCTCCACTACTATTTTCTTTAAAGTTTATTTTATCACTGATTTTTTTTCACTTAGTATTCAGCTATCAAAAATTTTCCTATATGTGCTGATAAATAATTGTATTTTGTCTGATTAGTGAATGCAACACATTTGGAACTGATTAGAGATAGAAATCAATTTCAATGAGAGCATTACAATGATGCATCAATGAATGCATTATGGCAACTATTCATTCACAGAGGTTATGTGTGCACAAATTAATGCGCTCATTAAAAATATTGCTCTTTCTAGTGCAAAAGTTGCATTTTATCAACAAAAATATATCCCACTAAATTACAAATAATAAAATAGTTATTTCTTTACTAAATTTTTTTCATCGAGTAGCCTTCCCAATTTAGGTTTATGGGCGAATAAGTAACCCTCCTTCTGCTCGATATTCCTATAGTTACTCAAAAAAAAAAAAACATTTATCTTCATATTAGTGAAATATTGCGCGATAATATTGTGTTTTTTTAATAAATTTATTTTAAAGTATTTTTAAAGTATTATAAAATTTAAAATATTTCAAAAACTTCGACAATAAAGATAACTCTTATTTCAATAAAGCTAGCTAGCTTCTTTTTCTCAAAAAATCTATCTAAAAATCGTACGGAAATCTATAGATATCTATAAGTTAGGAAGGTTCGGTTCTACTTGATATAATAAAATAAATGGAGTAGTTTTATTGGCAAATAATTAGAGATGCGAAAATAAATTAAAGTAGTTATTTTGTATTTCGTTGATGTTGGAGTTGATATTTGTGCTGTTGTTGGATGTTGAACTTGAAATAAATCTATTTTAATATTCCATTCTTGGTTCATAGTGGAAATAGTGCTATCTGATCATATGAAAGTGCTATTTGATGGGAATTCATATGGAACGAAATTGATCACAAATATTGAACACAGTTCCAATCACTTTAGTTGAAAGCGACAAACTGTCAAAACTGGTTTCTTTCTAAAAGAAAAGCGATTGATGAGAGAAGCCGTGTTCAGTAATGCTCTTATATTGCTGTTGTTTATCATCTATTACGAAAATTTTCAATTAAACATCTAATTGCATAAAATAAAACTTTAACTGTATTAATCGTCGAAAACTAATTATAAATTAAAAGAATATAAGCTATAGTAGTTTAAATAGAAGATATGACGGATATGTTCGTTGAAATTTCCAAGTAGGAATTTATCAAATGATGGAAGATTTTTCTATTATTTTTTACAGGCCTTAAAATAGGTTACTTTACTTATACTTTATGCAGTAAACTTTATTTGAGGAGGGAACGACTATTCGAAGAATGTGGCAAATAGTGAATGTTTGATCCTGAAAGTGGGCAATGGAGCCATCCAGAAATGTGTAATACTATAGTAAATGAGTGATTTCATTTCTGATAAAAAACAAATATGCAAATGTTGAAAAAAAAATAATACCGTAAGCGATCGTAATATTACCGTAAATAATAACGATTACTCTTTACAGTATATTTATATCAAAGTTTAATCGAGATTTACAAATATTTTTTCTATCAACGTGCTTCGTTAATCACATGGATTCAGTATAGAGATGAAAAAACTGCTAGAAACTTAATAAATTCTGTCTCAATATCTCGTAATTCGACCAAATAATCCCTTCTGGTAAGCTTATGGAAGGAATCGTAACCATTTCCTAAAAAAAACCTCATTTCCCTAATAAATAAATTTCTTCTAAATAATATAGCTCATAAAAACGATTTCTTCATATCTCTAAAATTGTTGACAAATTTAAATTTATATCCAATTTATAAAAGCAAAAATGTCTCCCCCATAGAAAGTCCCCTTTTTCAATAATCCCTCCCTCTTTCATTTTCTCTCCTCCATTCAACTCAAAAATCAAAAATCACGAGGAATTCATAATTTAATGATTTCATTTTGTACGATACGATAAGTGAAAACACTTAAACGAACTGACCGAAGTAAAAATGGATAAATGCCTAGAGATAATAAACTCCGTTATGTGGAGAAGACCCAAATGACTCTTGCTTATATGAAAAATATTTAACTTAGTGAATTGCTTAGCAAATATAATAAGAGAAGAGCGATGTTGCGAGAAAATGAGTAGTGCGTGAATAAGATTTAGAGGTCTATGAGGAGGTGACATGTAATTTTGCACAATCTCCATGACAACCAAACCAAATCCCAATTCACCTGCATATGAACATTTCAACTACACAGAATTCACCATAACTCAAAACACACAACAAAAAAAAAAAAAGAATTACAGCGATCGACGAAACTTAAAATTGCAGCACCAGTACGTTACAAAGGAGAAACTACGCTGGGGAAGGTCAGTGAAAATAAAAGTTGGACATTCGATTGACTCTTTAAGAGGTCTACGACTCTTGTTGCAGAAATATAGAGTGCTTTCAATTGCTGGAAACAGTGACAACCGCTTGGCATATAGACCACTTACGAGTGAATGCCGAAAATGATCCGTGAGTATATATGTTTTGGCATGCATGTCTACCCGTTTCCATTGATCCCAACTGTAAAAGTACGAAAACAAAATACGAAATTTAGTGGTAACAATATAAATGATTGAATAATCGAAACCCTATACCATAGTTCATGCCATTTCCTAATTTTTGAAAATATTCAAATACTTTTCGTTAAAATTTTTATCTCAACAAATTTTGCAGCTTAATGATTTTTTTCCTTAATAATTTCAAAAAAAAAATTGCCAAACTATTGAAAATGAAAATGTGAACAATAATACTGCTAAGAATTAGCTTGCTTCATTGAGCAGCAAATGCAGATTTTCAGCAACCGATTCGTTTAACTTGGAAAAAGCCAAAGGCATCGAAAATTTTGCTCTCTTCGAATTTGTCATTTCTAATATTTTTGGATTTAATTTCTTCTGATGTTGAGGTATATTTTCAATTGCTTTCTCTGCTCTTTTACGCTACGGTTTTAGCTCAATTTCTTTAAAAAAAAATCCCACAATTTGCAACTAACATTTCATTCTAATATTAAGTATAAAGTTTATTCTCTGATTTGAAGTTATTAGGAGTTATATATTAGGAATGTGATTCTAATCATTGAAAATATTATTGTGGAATTATTTGGACTGAATAAGATTTTGTTCACAACGTAAAACACTATGATCTACTTTTATCTTTGTTAAAGAAAACCAATGATGATAATTAATAGAGACAACGAAAACTTCGAAAAAAAACAAACAAACAACAGAAGTGCAAATGAGTACATCGTTGTCGTGTTACGTTCAACTAAACAGTTGAAATTAGCATAAAATTTTACGTTAAAAGAAAAGTAAATAAATGCGAAACGGTTGGCAATATCACCCAATTTAATAAATGAATTGCATACATATAAAATGCATACGCAATAATGCCGCCAATTTTTTAAATGAAATAACCGCGCTCAAATCAACTACAAAAGAGGCGTTTTTTTTTTTCGTTTGCGATATAGTCGATTGAATATTTAAGCAGTTATTAAATGAACGAAAATTTTTGGCTAGATTTAGCTGTGATTTAGATTATGAGCGTTAAATTTTTTAAGCTTAAGTTTGCTTTGAGTCGAAAATATCGGGACGCACATACATATGTAGGGAGATAGAAACTGCTTTGTCTTGATTGCGTTATGCAAATGTAAGAGCTTCATTTTATGCAAAATTGCATAAAATGGAAAAGAATGCAACGTTTCTATCGTCTAGTTGGAGAATAGGAAATTTACATATTTTATGTGCATCGTAGAATAAGGAATCCTCTTTTTTCTACCCTCGAGGACAAGGCAAAAAAGCAAACAACAAACAACCAAAAAAAAAAAAAAAAAAGAAATAGAAATAATAGCTCGAAAAAAAAAGCAACGAGAATCATTGCAATGGGAAATTTGCATTGCATTCGAGGTAGCGTTCGTTTCAAAGTGAAGAGAGAAGGATAGCAATATCGAACAGGTGCGCTTAATTCATTTTCTTTCATATTACCCCTCGGGTAATCTATCATTTTTTTGGGCCGCATTTGCAACAATCTAATCTTTCATTGTATTTGCGACATCACAATCGTAATTATTATTTTTATAAGGCAGATTTAATGAAAATTTTTTGTGAGCGCAATCTTAATTGATTCCTCATATCTCATTATTGCATTTAAACGCATTATTCTATGTCTATTCCACTATAAAATTCAAGTGCATTGTACGAAAAAAAAAACAACTCAAATAAAGGAATTCAAATATGAGCTTTTTATCGTCTTTTACCAAATGCTTCAAAATGGTGTATCTTCCCATCAATTCTTGATAGTTTATCGTTCTCGGTATCGAAAAAAAAAACTCGTAAAAGTGCTTCCGGAATGGTGAGCCTTCTGAAGATTGCGGCTAAGTCATGATTTATAGCATACAATTGTAGAAACGTTAAATCACAAAACTGTTAAGTTCACTCTAATCCGCATAAAGCGTTCTATAAATTTCATTGATCTCTCAATTATTTGAATTCAACTTATGTTCATCAACGCCTAATCGAAACGTAAATTCTGACGTTCACGTTATAGTGATTCTTGAATAATGCGCAATAATGGTGAGCATAATTTGCATATTTGTGGAGAAAAACGGGAGCCGATATGTTCCACAAGAACTTCTCTCTAAGAATTCAAAAAACATTTCATAAAATTGACATTTGTTTATCTTGCATGATTACATTCGCAATTGCTCTTAAGCGATGAGTAATTTTTTTTTTATATATATATTTTTTAAGTAGAATTATGATTATGAGTATTGAAATATGAAAGTGGGAAGTTCGACGAAGTTATAATAAGTCGACCTCGATAAAAATTTTTAATGTTTTCAACGAATTTTCATCAAATTTTTCGAAAGATCCCATATTCTATACTTTAAAAAAAATCCCTAACTGACGAGTGCTTAATACGTCTTCACTAAAATTGTTTTTTATTGTTGTTGCTGAAAATTTCAAACGCTTCTCCACCGTTTTTTCCTCTTTGGATCGTCAGGCACTCGTTATATGTCAGAGTGCACCAAGATTCCTTTTCATATTTCAATAAACGTATCAATCAATAATTTCTGATCGAAATTATGCATTCTTGAAATGCGCTCTTTATGATCTCAAACTCATTTTCGACGCTACTTTCTTCTCTTATTTATGAAATTTCAGTCGTTTACAGCACTTTCTCTTAATAAAACATCTTCTTTGTGAAGCATTTTTCACACACTAATTAAAAATTTCATCGTTTTTCAAAATTAGTTTCTTTTGATTCACCGACGGGTAAAATCACCACTTCCATATCTTGCCATTAATGTTCTTCAATATTTCAACACCTCCAACATTCCTAGACAAATTTGAAGCGTTCATCGAACCGATATTTTCTGAAGGAATATCAACCAATTCTCGGTGAATATGAGAAACGTATCTTCCAAGTGCTTAGTTTCTTATAAAATTTGCATACATATATAACGATTTCACTTCTCTCAATATGCAAAACTTTAGCATTATGGCAGTTCATTATACTCGCACTATCGTTTAATCTTCAATAGCAACGAATAGTGAATGATAGCGATAAAAATGGGAATCTTCATAGCCGATAATAGTATCATAATTATGCTGATCTCACGAAGGATATTCACCTTCAAATAGCATAATTTACATAAATCCCTTTCAGGATTTGATTTGATGCTATTCGATATTTTTAAAAAAAAGATCCATGAAAAAAGTTTTTATGAACAAATAGAAATTTTTTATTGTCAAAATGAAAGGAGATAAAATGGAGTTAATTTTTTTTGTACAAATATGATAGGATATGAATTTTAGGGATGCATTAGTGTGTACTGCGACGTGCACTTAGGCGATAGGCGCTCTCTCGTATCTCACGACCCAACGATTGACAATTCAACTTGCGGAAGCTTCGAATTGCTCTCTTGAACGGCTGAAATATATCCATTTAGAGAATGATTTAGAAAAAAACCAATTTTCAAACTATACCAAAATTTTGAATAGTATGAAAAATAGAGGAACGAAATAAAAAAAATTATATATGCAAACGTTATCATAGTTGCTACGATATGATCGTCATATTTAATTGAAGAAAAATAATCTTTATATCAAGCTGTATCGTGAGTGGGAAAGTAGAAGCATCGGATACAGCTAATGTTTCATTTAATAATGAAATGTTCGATGTGAAAGCATTTAAAAGTGATTACAAGTTGCTAATAATGCGGAATCGCACTAAATGGCACGTCTATCATCAATTTTTTCCATTTCCTTTCCCCTCTCCCTCTCTAAAATAGACTTTCTGCCATGAACAACGATTGAATTCATTGAACGACGATGTTTTGAATCCAGAAATCGTATAATGGCATCAACGGTAAACGTTCTAACGATGGACAAATATTGTTTCAAAAGACTCTTTTACTTCCTCTTTTTATAAGATTTTTCGGTGCTCCTTTTTCATACGAGCAATACTGTTACACTATGGAAATTATGGTGAGTTTTGACAGAGTGCAGTTTAAAAATTTTGATCATTCTTCAGATCGTTTACAGACGTTTTCACTTTAGTAAAGTGGTTTACTTAGAACGCTATCGGCGAGTTAAAATGTGAATATTTTTGTGCGCATTAAACTTTTAAGTTTGTTTTTTTTTCTTTTTAAATTGTAGTCAATTGTTTGGTGGCAAAAATTCTAATTGTTTTAGATGAATTATGTGATTCAATTTTTTTTTTTTCTCAATGCGTTTCGTGAAATATTGTGAAATGTCAAAAATTAATCGTCAATTATTGTAGAAATAATTCAACAATGAAAATCAACAACAAGCAACGCAATGCACCTAGCTAGATCCTATGTTTTTTGTTTATCTTTAGTTATTTATAAGCGGTGAAATTTCCCGCATAGAGTAAATATATTTGCTTCTTTAGCTAGTACTTTTGTGTTGCATCTATGATGTGACGCTTTGGAGATATTCATTTTTTTATTTTTTAGCGTAACAAAATCTTTAAATTTAAAGCATCATTTGCAATGTTGCATTACTTGCCTATTGTTTGTTAGATAAATATTTTATACTGAGGATAAAGAGTAGAGAATAACGATAAAAAATTTCACATCGAATCATGGAGTCCCTTTTTTTCCAAGCAACGCGCTAAGTGGATTTTAAAAGCGCATTAGTGAAGTATAGTTGTGATGATAAAAGCAAACAGAATAGAAGAAAGGCTAGGGAGAATTGAATTGGTTAGTGCAAAAATGAGCACTTATTTTCTATTATAATAAAAAAACCCTCAATTCTTTACGTTCAAAGAGAAGATGATCTATTGAATTCCACTCAATTGAATGCAATGCCACTCTTCTACAATTGCACTTGTGAAAATTTATTTACACAAATAAAATGAGACTACAATTCGCCGAATATTTGACGGATTGCAATGAATGTGAAACTTTAATATTCGGTTATTTAAGTTTTTACTAACGTTTACTTTTCGCATTATTTATAGTGAGCAACATATAGTAATCGCAAGCTACAGTATCAACGAATTGATCCGATTACGATAAATGCGAAATAGGACAGTTACCGTATTAGCGAACTAAGAACATACAAACCTTATCGGTATTATTCCAAGGGAGAATGAGATTCGCTATAAAATCACCCTTTTCGTTTTGATCGGCCATTATGAGAAAACGAGCATCACCACTTCCACTAACCGGACAAGGGCATCCACGATCGGCAGAAAAATGAATTATCGTATCCTTAACCACTGATCTGAAATCATCCACTGTTTATTATTCGATTACCGCACCATTGCTACCACTCTATTTTCCAATGAATTCGTTGTCGTTCAACGGATTTCAAAGAAAACGTAGTAAATCAGCCGCTAAATTGATCTTTTATTTTAAACTTTGCATATCCTTAAAAATTTGGAGCTTTCACATAGTCTTTAAGGAATTCCCTTCACTTATCAGTTCAAATTGATATATATATATATATATATATATATATATATATATATATATATATATATATATATATATATATATATATATATATATATATATATAACATGTGCTATAAGTATAAGTAACTACTCCGTTGATCAAAAATAAACAAGAATCAAGTATGAATGAATGAATATATGCAATCACCTTTTGCGATCGGATCTCTTTAAAGAGCGGGCTTTTCGCACGTTCACATGTGACTCGTTTACAGTTCCAATACGTGCCTTTAAAACTGAAAAACGCATTCATAATTCTCTTCGATACAATTGCGTTAGTCAGCGTGAATTATCGGGGGGAATTTTTTAAAGATTTTATTCACAAATTGCATTCGGTATAAAGGAACACAAATGAAATGATACCAAAATGTAGAAGCGAAAAAGAGACTGAGGAAAAAAATTCGTTGTCAAAATTGCACTTTCCATTAGCAAGATAATGTGGTTTCGAAAATACATTTTACAGGGCTGATGCATCATATATATTATCATTCTCTCACTTGAAATATTTTCTAGATTCTGTCGTTGTATCGCTTTTCATAGTTTTAGGTTAAACGAAAATCCATTCGCAAATGATTGTCAAAGACGACTTTTTTTTTTTGCTTGAGAGTGCCCTTAATTAAAATCCAATGGCACAATAGCTTTGAAGTGTGTGACAGTGCTAGATTCAATCGGTAGCAGTTGTTTCAAGAAATTTTTCCTCAAAGAGGGAGGGTGGACAATGAGGGATTAGCAAGAGGGTTTGCGCATAGCTAAAGAGAGAACCGATCTGTGAGCGGCAGTAGTTGTCGAGTATGTTCTCGTAGGTGCCGACCTGACTGCACGATGGGCACGTATGATTGAGGCCTGTAAATATGATCCTTTCAATCGGCGGCGATCAAAGAGAACCGCCTGACAGCCACACAGGGCAGCCCTCAAAAATAACGCTGTCCCCAAGGCTCATTTCCGAGCGTATGGTGCGCCGTTTCTATGCCCAATATACGGCTCCTTGAACATCTTTCAATTGCCGTTTCCTGCACGCAACACACACACACACACAAACTGCACTACTTTTATGCTCTAAACACGTTAACAAACCTCTTCATCCAAAAATGTATTGCGCCATTCAGTGCTTCATCCATCTGGAGATCTTTGAAGAGAAGCTTTTACAACGACAATGCTTGCCTCCGTTTGCATGCACGAATCGCTGCATATTTTATTCGTTTTTTTTTTTTGGCAAGAACAAAAGTGGACACTTTGAAGCGCATACCTGAAGATTTCTCTGAGACAGCGCCAATGCACATGTCGTTGTCTGCTGGGTACTTCTTACAGGAGAGCATCTCTGGCCAAGGGAAACCATATTGCCTCATACGTCCTTCGCAACCCTTAAAAACATTAAGTACTGCAACATCAGAGACTAGTGTCAGGATGCATATATCTCGGAAATGAGTCGGTTAAAAATTTTTTGAGAGAGAATTGGCTTTTTCTATTCTAAAAATGCATATTTCCTTTCATGGCAATTATGAGGAAGGTAGTTTTCCAAATGACTCCCACGGTAATAAGGGAGTTTAAATGATCTTGGAACTCGAAATAACGTTACAAACATCAAATTTTGAAAGCAACATTACTAGCGAGTAGAAACACTAAAATATTATCAATATCTGTACTGCTGTAAGATAAAGATATGACCTAGTAATTCGTGGCGGTAGTGGTTTAGGTCGATTTATATTACATTTAGATAAGCTCAACAATACTGACCAGTCTATGAGGACACTATTCACTGCATATGGTAGGATGTTACTGTATCCTGAAGGTTTCAATACGTTCTAATATCTATGATTAGACAATATAGATTGTCGATTTTTTTGAGAAGATATAATCACCTGTGTTGAATTTATTCATTGTTGTCTAAGTGCTTAGAGGTGGCGGTAACGAATGTTATAGTCGGCAATACCTTAACGTCGCCCCACTATGGGAAAAAAAATTATTTGGAGGTCAAATGTAACGAAATAAATACCTGTTGGACAGCGGTACAAAGCGATCGGCAAGGTAGAATCTCGCGATCTAATGTCGCTAGACATACCGGCGCGAATAGAGAACACAGAAAGAGCTGAAAAAAACGTTTGTGATGTGTGCTTATTGCCGTCGAAGATGTTGCGCTTCTTTTATGCTTCTTCGTACGTTATTTGAGAAAATATCTTCAGAATCATATTGCATTTAGCTTTAGAGATTTCTTTGAAACTAATATCCTTAGATGATTTTATTTCAATTTAGCGAATATTTAATTGAGATTTAATCGAAAATCTTCAGAAATTTTAATTAGTATTTCAATAATGATCACCTTCCTGAATCGTTCAAGTAACATTATGCTCAGATGCGAAATACTCTTGAATAATACAGAATGAAGTCATCGAAAAATTAATTCTTCAGTGATCCATATTGGAACAACTAAATAGCCTTACAAGTTAATGTTGATAGAAATTTAAACTCATCAAAAAGAAATTGTTCGTTGAGTGTTTTATACTCATACTAAAACCACTCATATCTAATATGCCGATAGTTAGCCAATAATCTACGATAAGAACTGCCCAATGAAAGAAAGTTTTGCACGATTATTTTTTGTTGCCTTAAGGCCATTTGCGCCTCATTAATTTGACCCATGGGGACGAGCAGAGATGTTTCCATGCAACATCATCCACTAGCACCAGTTATTCTAGTTATCACCTTTCTCAATGATATACATACCTTTCGAAGTTCGAATTAAACAAATAAGGATTGAAGAAAAAAAATGCATGGCTAAAAATTATTTGTCAAGTATTATGACATTTGAAATAACCCGTATATTTACTACTTGCAATCATGCAGCTAATATTCCCTCAGTCAGTGGATACACTTTAGTAATTTGACACCCCTATAGATGCTTAGAGCCGTTTCTCGGCACCCCTACACATACCACCTCGAGATTGCTTCCTCTGTCTGCGGCGATAGAATTGCACTCGCATTTACACACACTTTTATATCTCTCAAGAAAGTGGTAATATTAGCTCAATATGCGATCATGAATATATGAGGATGTGGGATATTGCACAAGATTGTAGCATATAATGTGCCAAAGAAGTAAACAATACAACATAAGTGAGTATTCGAATGACATTTGAATCTTACCTGAGTATCCGGGTGACAATTAAGCCTATGTAGAGGAATCCATGGCGCTGCCTGTTCAATCACTTCATCGACAGTTTCGTGCTCCAAAAGATTTGGCAAACGCATCGTTGAATACTAAAATTACTATATTTATTTATTTAATATTCATTTATGAATCATATCTTCGGCTGTTTTGATTGATGAAGTAGAAAGCTTTCATTGAAAAAATAAATATATATAAAAGATAATAAATGTTTCTAATGCAAAATATTAGCTATATATAGCTCGATATGTAAATAACGGAATATGGCATACTCAAGCATTCATCTTTATACAATATTTGTGAGTTTTTTGAGACTGCAATCCTTGTCTTGAGGCTTCCCATTGTTTTAGATTTTAGTATCTTTTCGAGATTAGATATGAGAGACTTGTTGAGATTTATCTATCGAATGCCCTTCTAGCAAATTTCTAATAAAGAAAATATTTTTCGGCTTATCTCAAAAAAACAGGAGGCAAATTCTGAGAGCGCCAAATGCTATTAGTGCATAAATCAATAGTGACCTTCCTTGAGTCTTTCAATAGTTCATCACATCCGCTGCTTGCATGTCGACTCATCAGTTACTAAGAAGAGGATTGTTGGATCATCTAAATTTCGGCATTTGAAGATAATGTTGGGGAAAATTTTTGAGATTCTATGGTATTGTTGAAATTTTCATGGAAAGGTTCTTTCATAAATAACTGACATTAGAACGCTATTTAAAGATCGACATGATCAAATGAAAAGGCATACCAAATGGCTGATTGGTACAATATACGATTTCTTTGCAATTCTTTTCGAGACAGAAAAGTTGCATAATGTCTTCTGCAATCTTATAAGGAGATCCTTAATTACAAAAAAAATTTTTATACCACTAAAGGATTAATGAAGAGCATTCTATGCACATCCTGAATATGTAGTTGGTGGAATTCCCTAGGGCGATCTTTGATTCCAGCAAACATCCTTGGGAGGAAAATTACTTAATAATTTTTCGTGAATGAGTCCAGAACTTGTAAGGAAATGGAGGTTGGCGGAGATTAAATTCAAATTCGCCTCTTGTACTACAAATTATCTCATGACATTGCTTCTAATCGTGAGGCGAAGCTGTCGAAGCACAAATACGTATCTAAACATGACAATTAGACCACTAGCTACTGCTAAATTCTTCCAAAAATCTAATCAAATCTTCAGCGATTCGATTGATACGATTCATTAGATCATAATACTTTAGGCATCTCATTACTCGAAACATATGTGGACACAGTTGCTGGACTTATTGGTCTAGTGGAATTGATCCAGCGGAACGATTTTGTAATATGAGTTTTGGCGCTATCCAGAAATCATCCATAAAATGAGAAGCTAATTAATGAAGTGATAAATCTTAATCACACAATCTTAGCATTCTACTGGATAAGAATCTTTGAAGCGTTGAGGCTCCTTGAAAGAAAAATACGCTCACTTTGCTCGTTTAATCGCACGTTCTTTCTCGAAGAAGTCGCGCTTTCTTACGAATAATGAACCTCGCCCAAAATCTAACGATTCAAGTAAATTATGCTGATGCTGAGCAAACAGAATTTCTTTTCACTCTTATGTGTATTTATTTTATTTGAAGCAAGATTCCTAGGACATCTAAGCTGAAATGGACTTTCATGAGGCTCTAGCTGGAGTTATTTCTGATTGAAATAATTTCCACTCAAATTTTGCAGTGCTTTGGTTTCCGATCGGAACTGTCATAGCCGAAAAGGCTTACTTGAATGCCGTAGCAAAGGGTTAAATTGCGCGGGATTTCCACACATTTGGGTGCTGAAGGTCGATCTGAAGTAAGCATCGCCCATGATTCCGAGATATAGGCCGAACGGACAACCAGAGTGAACAGGACGGTATGAAGGAGCAGAAGCAAAAGCAGCTTAGCGTTAGCCATCCGGACACCAGTCGTGTTATCGGGACCGACCGCAGAAGATAGCGCCAAGAACCGCCCCACCCACCGGACGAGAGGACCAATCAGGTGCGGGCAACCTTTTTGGCGAAATCGAGATGAAGCCTGCGTGCTCACTTTTTGCCAGCCGTCAACAAAACTGGCAAGGCGGTATCCGCTGTGAAGTGTGAGAGTGCGTGCGTCAAGTTTTTCACAAAGAAGCCGACTGGTCGAATGGTGCTGATCGGTTGCCCTGATAAGCGCTTTTTCACACTTCTATCGTTTCATTTTTCATGCTTTTTGTATGGCAGCTGATTTATCGGCTGGTAATGAAGTGTGTTCTCAACTAACTTACTAAAATAAACATCTCATATGCAACTCGGCGCCTTTCTTATCACACTCATTCAAACTCTATGCAATCAACAGCAAACGATTACTGTGTAAGCCGCCTCCTGATGAGCATCAACCTTATCCACCTTGGACACTCTTCAACTTTCAACTAAAATCGTTTCTTTCCCAAGAGACTCGAGTCCATGGATCGAGGATTTCCAGCTCCACATTAGCTGCAGCAGGATTCTTCAAGTCCAGATAGAGATGCTCAACCAACGACGATGGCACCTCAACAAGTAAAAGTGAATAAAAGATGTGGGATATATCGTTGATGCAATGTAGCGTAAGTGACCGTCGACTTTATGATCGCTTAGCAATGGGAGAGTCCTGAACGTATTTCTAAAATTCTCTCTACGCACAGTTTTACTAAGACGTTATCATTCTTTAAAGCCGCTTGGGTTCATTTTTATTTCACTTTTTGCTTATCTCAAAGTGTTTTTGTCTCCGTCTATCCATCTGTCTATCCGACAGTTTTGTCTCGATATTCAAAACCGTTACGATGATATCAATACCATAATCTGGTATGGAATAAACTTCCATATGATTTAAATCTCTTCTATGAGTATCAAAAAAAAAAAACATCTAAGAACATCTCGATTAAATCAATCAAAAATAGCTCAATGTCCGTGAAATAGGCTATAGAATAAAAACAAAGAAAAAGCATCTCGGAAAATCTCGCCTCATCTATCACATCGACTTAAATTTCTTGCATATAGCATGTTAATGAAGCGAATAATACAGTTATACTAAAATAATTAAGCAACACGTTCAAAATCTTACATATTTGTTTGTATCACCCAACTTAGCCTTATATACTTGTGATAGAGCAGTAGCTGAATTAGTCTCGACCTTTGACCTCTGTTTTACCATCCATTATTTGCAGCTAAAATCAATCATCTACAATTGAACTTTCCAAGGATGATGCCCATTTTTGTTTCAACGGAAATGATGTCTATTGATTTGATTTTTCGACATATAAGTGTTTGACATGGATCAAAACAAACGATGGCAGATCAAAAGAATTTAAGAATGAGGTCAAGACCTCAAATGCTTTGCATGATTACTAGGAAGTGAATGTCAGACACCAAGTTGCAAAAGTGCACATAAATTGCAACGCGTTTTCTTCAAATACATTTTCTTGCTGACGACTGCTTCTCTCATTCGGCACATTTTTGTGGAAAAGAGTTTCAAAACTCTTGCTCATTTATCATATGACAGCCACTAATTCATAGCCTTCATGCATCGTTGAAATTAATACCCCAGTGGGGTACTATTTAATCGATTTATCATCATCGCCTTAATGAATGAGCACATCAAATGTGACAAATCTTTCATTAAATTAAATCGGATTAGAAAAATGGAATAATTGATGCAACATTATGATGACATTCTAGTATCAATAAACTTAAAGCAAACTACATAACAGTTAAGACAATCTCAGTGCGAACGAATAAAAACGAATAGCGGCTTCCGCCCTTTATCTGTCAAAAATTTTGACAAGAGAATTTACTAAAAAAAAAAACTGACAGACCCCTCTGAAAAAAAAAAAACACTTTAAAGTAAAGCGATCTGAATGAAAGATACGGGGGACGATAGCTGTTTACGTCACATCGACGTCGAGCACTAACTTACCAATGTCAACAAATTCGATAAATACTCTCTCCAATAAAAGAAGGTGGAGATGGGAGTTAGATAGAAGTTTTTTGCAATCTTTGCGCAAATCAAAACGTCAACGAAAACTATGTTTAAAGATCAAAACATAACATATGTGTTTTTTTTCGACGTTTTTAAACTTAAAATATGACACAGATTGCAATAGTATAAGGTCGTGGCATGAGGTCAAGAATTAGCAATGGTCTATGATCATTGTGACATAAAATACTGCCGCGTTAGTGCTGCACTAGTTGGTTCTAATATCCAATAAAGGGATTTTCTATCGATGAACGGTTCTTTATGCTAAAGATTTTTGTATTGTTTGAAGAGAACTTAGTCAAAAACTTGCTGCAAGCTGATATATACTCATTGATGCATTCAAAATTCGGATGCCAAATTTTCTGCTCATAGCTTATAATCTTATGCTTCTCACCTTCAACAGTCACATATATTCATGAAGGAACTTACGTAGAAGGATGAGGAAAGGAAACTCATCATCTGCAAATTTTAAAAAAGGGCGTGCCTCCCAGAGAAAAGCGAAATGGTTCAGATGAAAAGGTTTATATTCAAAGCGGATGCATATATTTGATCAAAAGCTTTCATTCGATGAGCAACTTGTATTGTTCGACTGCACAAAGTTTAGATCATTTCGAGTGGAAACTTGTAGAGCGGATTATGGAAGAGTTTTCGCTAAAAAATTGTTCTTCTAAATATCAAGAAATATCTTCATTGGCTACTCAAGGTGAACGTCATCTTGTCTCACACCGAAATCATGCGTCCAAGATATGGTATAAAAATTGAGCGGTGAAATTTTTGGTTCAATGTGGCCGACTTCTATCAATTTTGAAGCAAAAAAAAGCGCTTGCAGTTGGGAATCGCTCGCTTTCATTTGCTGCCAATTGGGATATCTGTTTTTTTCTTGACTCCAATTCCTTTCTTGCTCATCGTTTGCGCTTTGACCAGAGTTCGCACTTCAACTTCATCTATTTCCGAATCCTGAAATTTCAACAATCAAACTTATACCTACAAAGAAACATTTACAATCAGATATCGCGACGTACACAGTTATTTGATAAATTCTTCATGAACGATCATTCAATCTTTGGGTCCGATGAATTGCAGTTCACACTAAACGTTTCGATTTTTCGAGCTACTATTGCATAGGAACATCAGCTGCCGGATTTTTAAGGCTATGATAAGGAGATATCAGCTGGTGATTTGATATTTCATCGCAGCTTTTTTTCAGGTTGTCCCAAAAATACGAAAATTGAAAATAATCTTTGTGATCAGAAAAAGCGTTTCACTAGGTGATCTCTGTTTTTCACTAGTTAAAGCTGAGTAAGATGTCTCTCCTAATGGTTATAAATAACTACGCCAAACAACTTCCTTCTCTTTTTTCTCACTTTATAACTAAATGAGACTTCCTTCCACGTTAATGAGACGCCTATATCAAGTGATATCTCCGAGTTGGCTAACTGTGAAGGAGAAATATAAACGATATAGTTTGAGATAACGCTCCGCAGTGATAACGATTGAAAGTAGTGGTATTGAGTTGGCTCACTAACTTTCGTATCAGTGACTGGACGGACGTAAGGATTCCTCGAATATTTGCATACTTACCGGAAATAAATATTTATAAGATCCAATTTCGCGAGTGCAGCCTTTTCAAATCCAGTCAGTCAAGCTGGTACAGCTGGTAGTGAACGGTTCCTCGGGGTGGTACGCAACAGTTTTGAACCACGCGATGGTTAGACGCAGTTCCATAGCTGAGGAAGAGATCATAATCAAATCACTCTAGTCGACATGCGTAATCAATATTACTTCTGTGGCGGAGCGGTTTCCATTCAGCCAGTTGATAAGGGAATGCGGGAGAACGAATCCGAATCCGTAAGGGGCATGAAAACTCTTCCGTTTCCTCAAACCACTGTTGAACATATTAGCTTGGGTAGAAACTGTCAAATGAGCGCATTGTTCTTCTGGTAGCAAGGAATTCGATTCTTTTTGGCCGCAGAGAGCGATAGATCTCATGCAAATACCAGTAATTTACTGATGGAGTTCTTGAGAGGAAGTGCTATTAGAAAAGAGGCATTGCTAATAGGAGGGACAAATATTGCAAGGGAAAATTGTTGTCGCAATGATATTTTCTTGATACGAGAAATCAAGAGCTTCACCATCATCTTCTGCAGATGATTCAAAGTGTCATCATACGATGGCGCAGTATCAAAAATTTCAGCACGGTGGCACTCATTCGTTCATTCAGCATCAGTCTTCACAATCTACGAAAACAATGCCCTGTAGTACGATTTTTTTCGTCTATATATATATATATATATATATATATATATATATATATATATATATATATATATATATATATATATAAATCGCTCCTTCGTTGCTTCCTTTCTCCCCTCTTCCTCTCTCTCTCACTTGAGCTCTATTCATTGAGAAGCTTTGAACAGCTATACAGAGCCAACCTTAATGCGTTTGCCATATTTTGCCACCGCCGTCACTAAAAAGATGTTCGCAGCGTTTTGCATCTTTCAAAGGATCTCTAAGCAGAACCTTTGATGAAGATAGCAGGATTGGAGAAGGGATCGACTGATGCCCTAATGCATTTCGAGTATAATACTCTTAGAAGTTTTAACATCACAAGTTAAGTGGGCGTATTGATTTTTGAAGATTTTATAATAAAACAAACATTTTTTATTTGGGAAATAAATAACAAAAGATCAAAGTTAATATGTTAGCAGAAATATTACTAATATTTCCCCGTTTTTCTTGATGAACCATAGCATAAATCCGTTGCTTATTCAATTTGATTTATCAGAAGGCTTCAGCACGTAACGAACCGATAACCTAAGAGTCTGAAAAAGCATTTTAAAGCTGCAAACGGTAGCGCTTTAAGGTCGGGAGCTAATTATGTTGTGTGATGAATCGAATAGCCCGAGTTGAAAAAACACAGAGATACCTTTATTATAAACGCAAGTACAATCAATACAGACAGAAAACGAAGAGCAATTTTCGTCGGGGTCATAAGAAATGCTTGCCGGGCTCATATTCGAGACCCGGATCGAACTGCTCCAATACGTATACCTGCAAGGAACACTTGTAAGGACAAGGTGGCCAACACGTTCAAGTGTGCAGCCGTGTCCTCTTTCTTTTGCTTGTACTATGATTGACTGGGGGTGCAGAGGGTGGATCTAAAATAACGTAACACAACTATGACTACGATGCGAAAGCAGAAAAACGCCATTCCGTCTGGCTTATGCAACAGATGTAATAAATAATTGTCAAAGCACGATATGTGCTTTTGCATGTCACCCAGCTGACCAATATTTTCATAACTTGCCAATAGAAAATAAAGGATGAGGAATAACGCCTTAACACTCTAACTGAATGGAGTCATTTAATTTGGGTCATTCATATTCAATATTATACCCTTTGACTATACCGACCTTTTAACATCAACTAGTGTTTATGTTAATGCCACAACTTTAATTTTAGAACGCGTTCGGAAGTATATATATGTATATATCTGAAAACTTCTAATGAGCATGCCCAATGAGAAGAGATAAAGAGCGATTTGTTCGCGACTGGATTAGAAACGAAGCGACGTACATAATCCGAAAGAAGAACTCTGAGCTCGGCCGGCGGATTGGTGATGACGTATCGCTTGTTGGAATCGACTGCTGCTTGATCATGTAACCGATAAAGCCCTATACATAACTGTCCATGTCTCTTAAGCGCTGTACTGAACATTTGCCCGTAGGAGGTACCCGTTTGCAACTGAAATGAGTCATTTATTAGTGGCATGTTGAATTCTTCGTGAAAATCGTCATTCACCAATAATAATAATGGATATTTCTAATTATAAAGCGCGTCGGATTACGATATGGATTGTTTGAATGAGTCATTATCGATAAATTTCTTCCGAAAACCGCAGTTCTAATGACTGCTTGAAATATGGATATAGGCATTAAATATACATTAAAAATGACTTGTTACTTCACGGCAATTAGTAATATCAAATTTTCAGTAGCGCAATTGTAGTACTGCAATATTAAAATATATATTAAAATAGTTAATATACATTTAAATTTTAATACTACAATGAAGCCATTGTAATTTTAAAAAACTTTCAGTAAAAACTTCATCTAATCCAACAAGGTGGACGGTGCAATATTATAATTTGTGATCATGCGAGCATCATGTGTAACGGTAGCTGAAGAAGTCGTACCGTAATGCCTTCGAAAGGTTGATCAACGAGTGCAAGTTGCGATATCCGACATCGATCTCGATTGCCGAGCGTCTCAGGAGTGCTATATCCTCCCCTCAAACCAGCACCTTCAGCGAGTATCAACTCAAGTTCCGGTGTTGCGCCACCAGTTACCAATGTTCGGATTAACGTCAATGCCGAGTCATTGAAATAAGTCTGCAAAATGCATACAGCATTATTTTTATGTGCAAAATTTAGCGCACAATTACTGTGATGAAAATACGACCAAGATAACGTAGCTCAAACTTTATGTTGACGCTGCATATGTGCTTATAAGTGAAATGTTTGGTGCAACGAAATAGTGTAAAAGATGTGCCAACTTGACAGCAATTTATGGACTTAAAAGAAACAATGAAAGATGCATCGGAAGAGGATTGAAAAAAGTCTCTGAAAGTTTGGACAATCTGAATAAAGACAACATATGTAGATATAAGTAGAAATATACAATATCCAAACGTGTTGTTCGTCTAAAAACTGTTAATTTGAATGAAAATCGAAAAAAAAATTACCGTGCTCATAAGAGAGTCGAGCACCGAGATGGCGAAGGCAGTACCGCATGCGAAAGGTTGAGTGAGGTAGAGCTCCGTATCCGGGTCGTCATCGTCATCTTGGTCCAGAAATTGCACATTTGAATCGTTCACTATAATTTATTTCTATTAGAAATTATCTTCAATTAACTTAAATGTTTGAGTGGATTTCACATATCTGAGAGAAGAAAGTATGAAAGTAGGGATGGAGTGTAAGCACTATGAATTTGCATAAAGCAATTTCTAAAAAATCTGAATGAAATTCTTCTCCAAACAAGGAATATTCTGAGTGGCATCAATCATTTGCAATATAGTCAAATGAGCGAATGGCTATGATCATTGAGACTTGTCTTTTCATAAATTTAGAAATTATCTTTATAGTTTGTTAAGTGCCAAGGAAATGAAATATTCCTTTTCTCCCCAAATCTAATAAAGCCAAAAATTACGAGAAAAAAATGAAGTTCTAGTAATTTCATAAAAAAGTTTTGATAACATTAAGTTTATTTCACTACTTATAAACTTTTGAACGGGTATTACTATCATTATTTCTATTATTATTACTAATCGAAAGAAGACCCCATATCACTCTGGAAAAAATTAAATATTCTGATAAGAAGAGATACATATGAAATAAAAAATAGAAAAAAAGAAGCAAAAAGCCCTAACCGAGTTCCGTGATCATGGGTACATTTGTGCCAAAACGAGCGCCCTTCTTCTGTAAAGAGAGCGGACTTCCCAATGGCGACATACCGCCAGCCGTCTGTCTCATTGGATAAAATCCGAGCGTATCGTCAAACTGAGATTAAAATTGACTAAGCAATATTCTCAGTAATATTACTGAAGAGGCACAATAACCACTTAAGCAATGAAACATTCTCGCAAATAATCATACTTAATCGAGAAGGAATTCGACGAATGCGCTCATAAAAAAGCTGATAAACGTATAGATTCCATCACCCTTTCTCCCCTCCCCTTTAATGGTCAGTTAGCTATGAGATGCACATTATGTTATCGCTTTCTTAACGACAGCTTTCCCAGGTTGTAAAATATGACGGTGAAAAAAGAGTTTGACCGGAAGTCATAGGCGGAGTACCACACTTCGAAGCAACGCCAAATGACAAATGCCGAAATATGGTGATGCTGAAATTGAGGAAGAAGGAGTTCGAAAGGTACAACTATCAATTTAGTAACAGTATCAAAGCGTTCTATAATAGCTTACATAGTAGAGCACCAGACCAGGAATCTGTACGTTAAAGATTGCAACTTCCTTGAAAGTGTAAGTTTTTATTCGGCTAGTCTTTCTTTTCCTTAGAGATTTGACAATGCTGAAGTTGATTTATTGTTTAAATAAAACATTGAAAGCTTTCACACTTTTTCAGAACGCATAACAGCTGGAATTAAGAAATTGCTAGAGTCATTTTCAAAAGAATATCATTGGGTAGCAATCAAATGCCAATCCATGACGGTCGATTAGATTGGTGAAGTAAAAGTTAATCGTAAAACAGATGAATAGTCATACTTGCATAGCTTTGATGTTGAGTGATGCAAGAATAGCCTCTTTATCGGCCAATGTTGGGTCCTCATTCGGATTAGGTATACGTGCCGACACAATAACGCACATATCACATAGATTGATGTTCACTGCTCGAAGATCTGCCCTCGATAGAGGTGAACCCTGAAGGTATATCTACGCTCTTATCCTTGACAATGGGTGAAGTAAAGTCGTTCAATAAATCAGACAACTGATATCAAGAAAAAAAGATGCAAAATTGCATTTTATATTAAGATGCGACTTGAATATCTGTACGAAAACCCATAAAATGGTTTCGACAATATAACGATAATGCGCTAGATGAACGACCCATCATCGTTCCACTCTGTTCTCGGAATTGATTCGAGACGTTTTCTTTAAATTTAGAGATGAAATTAAAAAGAAAACTTTAAAAAAAATGTGAAATTCAACCAGCTGAAAGAAATCCATTAATAAAGACATATTAAAAACTTGGAATTGCTTCAAAAGATGGGAATGAAATCATAAAAAATATAAAAAAGCTGGAGATCTTTACATACAATTAAATTGATTCTTGAAGTACGATGTATACTTCAACTGGACCAAAAGCAGAAATATTTCCTCAGAAATGAGACCATCGAAGAGGGCATTTATTCACATTCAAAATTATATAAACAATAAAATCAATTGTGATTACAGAAAAAAAAACGAAAATTTTTTCTTTGTTCTCGATTTATTATGAAATTATAGTAAATTAATTTCATTAATTAATCTTTATTCGATTAAATGAATCTATAAGTGATTAGCTTATAAGAAAGAAAAACTGAAACAAACGTTAAGGATGGAAATCTTTGGTAAATTATAGAGTGTTTTCCATTCCCTTCTCAGATAGTCCACATCGCCAACGATAACCACATGTTTCAATTCATGATAGTGAAAATTAGAGGCACGTAAAGGCATTACAAAGTTGCGTAAGCCGATCAGCGGTGAGTCACGATCGGCGAATAGACATACCACTACATGCCCGTTCAATACTGTCATTGCTGCTTGATGTCGATCCTGTACGATCAAAAGTATGATTCCTTATAGGCACTTTTTAGAGCGATATGATCAATCATCAATGCACATGAAAATAGCATATAAGCAAACTTTGAAGTGGCCATATCCCCATCAACTTTGAGCGAATTAGAGGAAGGGCGAATGAATTGAGACTTGTCAGGTGGGAAAATGTCATTCGCAGATAGTCGAAAGTTTTTGGCAAAACGCTTCGAAGATATAGTGAAGATATTGACGAGAAAATAAAATATATAACTAAGATAAGGGATTCTAAGGAACCTTAACAAATGTCTCTAAATTTTGACCTCCCTCCCTTTATGGAAAAAAACTTCCGATTCCCCAAAAAAAAGCGAGGAGTTCTTTATTATGAAATGTTTGAGCTTGCAGACTCGAATTAACATTTTTGTACGATTTGCTACCAAAAGATGAGTGAAAGAAGTTTATCTTAGTTGAATGTTTTTAAAATGAAAATGCAAAGGAATGTCAAAATTTCTAATCATTAATAAAGGATATGAAATCTGTTGCATAAAGAAACTAGTTGGAAATAAGTAATCTGCTATATACAAATACTTTTCTTATACAATAAAATTTCGAATCAATAGATAATAAAATCAGCATAAGCTTAATTTCCTGACGGAATAATTGAGTATGTCAACGAATACGAAAATTATTGATATTAGTATAACACTCTTATTTGATTGCTCCTTTGGTGTTATGTAAAAATCTTTGCAAATATTAACAACTAGTATGCTGCAATCTGGTTCCACTTTACTCGAGGTATATCCACAAAGTTCATGGGATATGCCTCATGAACATCCATAAAATCTAACAGTAATATGCACTAACAAGAACGCATTCTTCGAGTGTTCTAGCAGGACACCAATGGAACATTCCAGTGCTGTCATATTTCATGTCCTGCTGCTCGAACTCTTTCATAATCTCGATACCACGACCATCAGGTGGAATACTCATTGAATTCTTGCGTCCATTTGATGGCCTGAAGTTGATGCATAATATTGCGCTCAATTTACTCGTTTGTTGATCATTATGTCTACAGCATTAATGATCGACGTACATCTAAAACGATCGCTCTTGCAGACGAATCACCCCTTTGTGATGCGACATATATTTCTAATGTCCATGAGAGATGTTGTCGTACAGTCTGCCGATTCCTTCCGTCTTGAACGTAGTTGAAATCAATAGGTAGAAAGTATTTCAAACAAAGATTCTTTTGGCAGCAGTGGCTTTAAGTCACTTTCTCCTTATATCTTCCGGCTACAATTGTACCGGCCAAATACAGCCACCAGCCACCTGTGAAGATCGCTTACTGACATATATATGCGAAACATGCGATCGTTAAATTGCTCTATAATTCACCATTTAGAAAGTAGCTAATGCTTTCAGATAGAACAAGCGATGAAGCTGTGTAGCCGCATCTTTGTAGGCAATTTTCCACTTCAAATGGATGTATCGAGTTCCCACACTAGAATATGTTAGCAAACTTACAACGCATCTATTTCATGGATTCTCTTATTTTCCATCGTTAAAAACACAGCCATCTGCCAGGGTGCATCGATTGTTTACAAATTAATAAACGAATGCAAAAATAAAAGAATAAAATTCGAACTTTTTTAAAAAAAAACTAGCAAATAAATAAAGGAAGCTGAGCAAAACAACAGCAGTCATTGAGCATAAAAAACACACACATTTCCTCAAAAAAAAAAAAAACATCGGCTAGCAAATAAGATTTTCATGCCAGCAGAAACCGCCAATGATGAAATTTTTGCCGGTTGTCATTAGATATAGCTACAAAGGCGATTTGTAACGACCGCTAAAGAACAGTAACAAAAGAATATCTGAGAGGCCTCTAAAACTGATTCCGCTATTTAGAAGGTAAAGTTGGACCAATAGCATCTTATTGTCACAATTGATAATGTGTTCTCACGCTCATTTTTGGGAAAATTTCTGAATCTTCGTATATAAATTCACAACCCTCTAGTCTGTATATGTTTACATGTGACCAATGGAATGAGCAATCCATTAAAAACGTTACCCAAACGAGCGACATTAGAGTATTTCTGTGACTCAAAGCTCCTCATTTGTGGCTAGCGAAAATTGAATTTACACATTTATAGCCATCTAACTAACAGTCATTGAAAATCCCCTGAGCGATACGCACAGCTCTAGCATAAAGAAAAAGTTTCACACTGATCTGACTATGTAACCCCTGATAAGACTTTGAAATCTCTGGCTCACATAAAGAATCTACTATCATGCAAGTATTGCCAACGAAATTTCTAAGCTATTTCAAGTATCGCCTACTTGCTACTGCAACAACAACACGACAGGACAATGCGAATGTTTCAACAAAGGAAGCAATATGCGGGAGATCATTCTAAGTGGAGCATCTCGAATACGAAATCAAAACATTACTGCGCAAGCTGTGTACTGGATATATATAAGCTTCAATAAGAGCAGAAGCATATATTCTGCCGGATTGTTTATGGGGATGTCTAAAGAGTGCATCACCACCCTTAATTTCTTGTGTGAACCAATGAAACGACCTAGAGCCACAAACAACTCTAAAATCTTTCACCCTGAGCTGACCATGCCTTTGGAATTAAAAATGTCAAATAAAGAATATATGTACGTTTGAGCGATTCGGATCAAATGAGCCGGCCTATTTTCATAACTTTGCAGAATTCGTCGAATAGAAACCCAGAGGGGGAAGGGCTAGGACGAGGAGAGAGAGTCTCCCTCTCTGCGACGATCTACCATGGTAAAAAATATTCATTCTTTGTAAATTTTGAGTATTAAAACAGAAAGAAAAAAATTGCCTCTGCATCAGAACAGATATGCATCGATACACAGCTATCTCCAACCGATCAAACTCAAACTGCTCAACGAACAATTAAAACATTTCAAGAGATTAATTTCGACCATGCTTCGAACATGTCTAAGTTAAAAAAAAACTCCGCCATTTAAAAATTCCAAGCTCGTCGATTGAATTCGTGGAAAAAATGACTTTTGATTAACTTTGCTAGAACCCACCTTTCTCAATTTCTTTAAATTCTGATCTAATCGCTGTGAAAGTAATACGGATTTCACAGCGATTAGACAGAATTTAAATTCTCTAAATTTTTCCTTTCATTTTTTGTGGAAATGTTTGTGGCGCAATTGTCCGACAGCTATTGCTTGCAAATGTGCATATTGCTTGCAAATGTGCATATTGCTTGCAATAGAATAATGCTTTAGCGTGAAATGTGTGCATCGTAATAGGGTGCTGCTACACACTAACTACGGATGCATGAGATTCGATGATGCAAGTGTTTACATGAGCTTTTGTATTTCGTATGCCAGACGCGGTGACTGCGAGTTGGCGATGGGTTCTTCTCCACTGAAATACCCAATTTAGCACCAGAACATGTCGGTTGCTATCCCTTCCTTTTCCTCCCTACCGCCTTCTTCCACCCGTAAACTTTCCCTCTTCCTTTTATATCCATTAATGCAGTTCATGTTTCATGCAGTGAAAACCATTAATGTAAGTGGACCCTATTCACATCACAGAAGATATAGCCAGGTTACGTTGTTATTCACCACAATGAACAGGATGCAGAAAATACGAACTGGTCTCATAGTGAGTGTTTACTTAATTGGTGTATTTAGAAAAGAAAAGAGAACAACACCTTTCGCATCTGCTGTTCAATCGAAAAATTATTTACATAAACAATAGTTTCATTGGATTCAGTTACAGAATTTTCTAAAATTGTTTTTAAAAAACTTCTCCTCGAATATTCATTTCGTGTATTAGGCGTACAAAAATATGCTGGCTTAGCCTCATCACCGAACTAAGGATCTCACCCAAATTGACCTCTGTCATTGCCCTAAAAATCCCCATATTTGTCTCTGTATTGCTCTCGTAAGGACGTCGTCCACGTTGGTGTACTTCAAAGTTTCTTTCAAAGACGAAAAATTATTTAAGCGCAACTCATAATGTCGCATTCCACACAAATTCTCTTCGATGATTCTCGAAGAAAGATGAGGAAATACATGGAATTAAGCTTAAACCGGATATTTGGAAATAGCCAGATTCGCCACTCACATATACGACTATTATTCAGGAATAAAAATGCAATAGAAATACCTCTGATCTAATCGTCTGAATTGAAGTGCCGAATCGACGGTCGCGTTAAGCATTGGTGTAGCACGTGCTGAAATCATATAATCAAAACTTTTAGAGAATGACATTGTTAGGGATGGAATTGATGAGAGAAGACGCGAAGCAATTTGACGGCTACAGTTGACGAGCATCTAACGACGCGTTCACATTGGCAAAACCACATGCACACCCACTCAATAGAAAGCACTTTTGGAATAAGTTTGTTTGAAATATGGAATACAAATGCAAATTTGAAATATGCTCGAAATTCGCATATAAATGAAATATTCTCGAGTAAAGATCATAAAGCATTAGAAAATGATGATAGTGATGGGGTAGATGGCAGCATGCTTAAAATATTTACGCAAAGATTTTTATCACTGAGTTTAAGCTTATCAAAAGCAATGTTTGGCTGATTATCACCATACTTGAAATCATTTCACTATTTCAGATATAAAACAGCATATTTTAATATTTTTTAGTCTTATCACTAATGACGCGAGCGAACAGTATACGCTTGTGTCTTTAAAGGTCAACACTGAAGAATGATTACGCAGGAAACGAGAAATTCCTGATATCAGAGACGAAAATTATCCTTTTTGCCAGCCGGAAATTCTTATGCTGAAATTTTCTCTAGGGGACTACATAAATTCTTATGGATTTCGGATATCCTTGAATAGAAACCATACCTCGATATTTGTGAAATTTTGGTGTCATCAATGTTTTCCGTTTGTTCTCTGCTCCCTAAAAGATCTCCCGAAAAAGCTCACCTACCGCGCAATTTCATACCGGAGATACGTTGATTTTTCAATAAGAACATTAAAAAAGTGGCTGCAATAATACGAATTTTTGAGAACAAAACTCGTTCACGTTAATGGTCGTTAACGGGATACTATTAGAAAAGTGCTGTTGATCGCTGAATCCGACAAAAAAAAGAGGAGAGAGGGGTGAGGACGGAGGGGGGGGGGTTGGTAAGGAATATCGAACCTAAGAGGCATGTTTGTGTGGGTGTGCACGGATTGCTTAGTGGTTCGCGTCACACAAACAAGCTAAGCGCACTCAATATCACTGCATACGCATTTACCCATTTCGTTCATGCCGTTTATGTAGCTCTTTTTCGACACGGTCTCTGCAATAGTATTCGATCGCCGATTCGAATAATAACCCAAACGAATAATCACAAAAATCCAGAGCTTTGTATTTCGCTGACGATTGTTCCCTTATCAACGCACCATAATATTTTCAATAGTTTCTTTTTATTGAAAATGAAAATCGATTGTGAAATGATATTCGACGAGAAATATTTTCTAATTTTCTTCCAAAATTATTTTCTTTAAGTGGATTCTATAGAACAATGAAAGTGTTTTCGGGGAAAACGTCAAGGATGGTCAAATATAATGCAATATGATAGCAATGCATTTCGAACAGAGCATATTTAGTCGGAAGATCAACCAAATGTCGATAGTTTTTGATTTTTTTGTTTCTTAATTTTATTCAATGGAGAGGTCTTATTTAAAGATTTATTCTTTAGCATCAATGAATGTATTAATGATCGCTTACCGACTCGTTTCGAGAGCTGCACCTGTTTAGCTCCTTTACGAAATAATGCCACTAAAATTTGAAATATTTCATAAATTCAGTTTTAGATAAGCTATACATTTAAATGAAATAAACGCTCACTTTATGCATCTTCTAAAAATATTAATTTCAACGATTGCAATTATTACTACTCTTGACATCTGTGTAGGTGCTAATAAGGTACATCCAAAATCGCTTTGAAGAATGAGTTATTCAAGTGAGAATTAGCTAGCAACTTTTGAAACACAAATAGTTGTAACTAACGCATGTAGATAGGTATATCCTCGAGACAAGAACGGCTGGCTGAATGAAGTAATTAAGTGTTCAGGATTTGAAAATGCTATTATGAATGCTTAAAACTTGTCAGATTTATGCATGAAGATTTTGGTTGAAATTCTTTATGTTTAAAATCAACTAAACCCGATTAAAATAAAAAAGAACTGCACTAAAAATCGAAACTTCTGGGATGACACGTTTTTATGGATGGATTAAGGATATGATTCAGCGTTCCTATAGAGGTGCTCACATTGATTTCACAATAAAACAACTATTGAGTTCTAACAACTTGATAGCTGAAAGAGAGGACTAGATGACCAGCAAGACTCAACGACAGTCTTATACTACGAAGTACAAATTAACTAGATTCTTTTGCCTATGCCATCGAGAAAAAAAAACAAATTTACTAATTATAAAGTCCATTTATCTCATAAAAAATAACCTATCAAGGATATCAACGAATCTGATAACGTATCCTACCTGCTCTCTTAAGCCAATTTTATCCCTAGATGAAACGCTCTCTAATAATGACGCTCCTCTCAAGAAAAGATCCCAAAAAGCTTAGAAAAGATAACAAAAGAAACAATCTTCAGATGTTTAGAATGTGCATATGGAAAACTGAGCGAAATTAATGCATCAATTTTGAATTATTCACAATAAGCTCAAATTGCTCGAAGAAAACACGTTCATAGTGTCACCTTGTTCGAAGAGTGCCACTCAATGTCATCTGTGCTATATCACAATAATTCAAATCAGTGATATGACTGATAATTTGGGTTGCAAATGAAATTCGAGCACTTACAGTTTCGACATTTGCATTTCTTAATTAGCGTGACGTCCATGATATCCTCGTGACATTGCTTACACCAATAGAATGCCCTACAACGAACATTTATTACGAAAAGCATTTACCTAATTCTACGTCATTCCATGAACTCATATCACCTTCACTCGGTATGATGCCGATGCTTTCTTGAGCAATTACGCACGAAACAAAGTTTAGCCTTGCAGAGAAAGCACTCAAGCCGCTTCCTTTATTCCACTCAAAATCTGATATAAAAGCTGATAATAATTTCAGTAATAGCGAACTTAAACGTGAGGGTTTTCTATGAAAATTGCCATTATATCGATCCTCAATTAATGGATATCGAGCTTAAGGGCAACATAAGTCGCACTACCTTTTCACTTCATCAGCCGACTGTGCGATGAAGAAGCCTTGTGTTTGTGGCTGTATTGTGGTGGTCGGTGCAGGATTGATGGCAATGTTGCATTCCTTCTTCTCGTCGTCTTTTAGTTCAATTGCAAGCAATAACAATCCGAGTCGAGTGAACAGCAGACTGTAAGATATATTCTCTAAAGCGTACTGGCATTTCCAACCAATACACCATTTCATACATGCTACATCCGCCGCAAACCCAACTTATTATCACAGTTTTTCACCACCAGCATAGAAAACATGACCAATCAAATGTCTGCAATCCGATATTCAACTTACATCTTTCAAAAGAATTTTGAGAGATTTATGAAGAATTTCCATCAATATATTTTAATGTTTGGCTTTTTCAAATTTCAAAGTTCCAAAAAGAGATTAAATTCGCAACATTCAACACAAAAAATTTCTCTCCAATAGTATACAGCTTTGAATATGTTTAATAGAAAATCCTCTTTTTTTCAGTTCAAAGTGATTTTTAATGATATCAGGTTCAAGTTTTATAAGCCGGTGGTAATAATAAGGGTTATTCGAACACGAGCATTAGTCGTGCAAATAAACGATGCGATTAATCAAACACATAAAATAGTGCCCTGAAGGTGCTCGTCACGCTTCGAGAAACTTTAAATTATTTTCACATCCTTGCCTTTTAAAGTTCGAAAATTTGTTGCATTTATCTTTTCTCCACCTATCTTATTTTCTTCTTTCATCATTCCCCTCATCCTCCCCACCCCTCCACCCCAACGATGTAAAAATATCTCTTTAGCTGAAACTGGACTGCCTTATAAGGGTCTCATTCCACCAACTGTAGATTACCATTCCTGATATTTTTGCAATAGTTTCAAATTTTTATAAAAAGAGAATTCATAGCGTAGCAATGAAATGATTTTCACAACGTCACATTTCGTAACAACAGTTAAACGTCGGGAAGAAAGGGAATTTTGAAGCAACAGCAAAGCATTTATGTGATTACTTATATAAGACAAAGGAGAGTATTGTTGGTAATGCTAAAAAAAGAAATTAACAAACAATATTGGTGTAATGCAATGCAAATAGCTAAGTTAGAGAAATATTCTCGACTAAATGATTTATTCAACGACTATGCAAATAATGAGTGAATAATTCTTTCTTAGAAAATCGATCGTCAAAAGAGGTGTGAAAACCTTATCAGTGTGAGTTCGCAAAATGAAAGCAAAATTGTTCCTAAATAAATAAAAGCCATTATAACCTTATCAGCGATTGAATCAAATTCTCATTGAATATAAAAGAATGGGTTTTTATTACTTTTCTTATGGTAATTACCATATCATATAATAATATTCTAATTTCAGAAATAAATTTTCGCATATTGCATTAGATATTCAAGAGAAATGATCGTTAAATAAAAGCTGAGATTCTGATAATGTAGACGAATTTAAATTCGATGATGAACAATATAAGATACTTATTGAATCTTTAATGGATATCTAGCACATGCTTAGTGAGTAAAATGTTATCGATTGCAAACAATTTAGAATAAAAAATGAAGGGATTATCCTCAAAAGTTCTGCTTATCAACTAATAAATTTCATCAAAGAAAATCCATCTATATTGCACTCTTAGAAAATCGATTTTCTGCGCTAAAATGTTAATTGAATTGAGAAAACAAAAAACTTTCTTGATGGAATGATTTTGCAAATATTGTGAATCAATGATACAAAACGAGAATACACTAGTAAAATTTTTACTAAATGCTTTTACTTTCAAATAAAAAGTTAAAGAGATACTAATATTCTGAGATCTGATGAAGTGATGGACGAATTATGAGATGAACGTTTCATAAGTAGTGAATAAGTGAATTAAAGTGTGATAAACTGAAAACTGATTGCATGGCAATGCATATAAAAAGCAAAAGCCTTAAAGGATTTTCAAATTCATGCGAGCATAAGTTAATCTCAAGGCGCTCTTCCAAATCCAAAATGCACTCCACGCAAATCGACGGGGTTAAAGAGATGTGCAGAGCATGTTATAGGTAGTGACCAATTAATCAACCAACTTAACCATGTCTAACCCAAAAGCACTTAAGTAGGTATGCTTCAACACGTCAGCCATTCAACGATCGCGACTTGAAAGCATTTCAACCGCAATCTGACGCCGACCAAGGCTGTTGAGATGAGTGACCGGACCAGAAAATGGATTGCCAAATTGGAGGGAAAAAAGGATATTCAAGCCCATCCCCAGCTCTTTGACGATGGAATTGCTCTGATAAGGTTAGTGGGAAAACAATGCCAAATGGCCAACGTGCAGATACGGCGGTTAAAATGCGATCGCGTCGCTTCGTATGGTTGCTTACTCGGCCGCCTCAGGGAAAGTCATCCCGACGAAACCATGCGATAGGGTATCTGTGTACATTTCCATGCCAGCGCCGCACAGATACAAATTTAGCCAGTCTGGTGTGTGTCTCGACTGAAATTCAATACGCATCTTTAAACAACACATAGCGGCCTCACAATTTGAAAGAGTCTTTTCCTACTCGAAGCAAAAATCGGGTAAAGATATACAGTCGCAGAAGAGCATCGATGAATTAATATATAGAGGAATATCGAAGAAAGTAACCTTAGCCGGCAATGTTTGATTCAAAATTAACACCTTTTGAACTAAGCATCTTTCTTCATGTGCATAATTACTGAAGCAATGCGAAGCAATTATGGTGTCGTTTTACAAAATATTTATAAAGATGAGTAGTTTGTTGCTCGATGATGAAAAAAGACAATGATGAAATGCATATCCTTTTCGGTGAATTTTTAGATATCCCTCCTCAATACATTTTTCCCAACGCTTCCTTGCTCAAGATAATTGTTCGCTGCAACAATAAATTCCTGGAGATTACTTCCCTATATTTTGTAATTGCAGTGATGCACCACAGTTATCGCATCTTGCTCCAATATACTCTGATTAGGCAATCCAGCGGTTGACCACTCGCTGTCCACTATGTCCACCAGAGACGGTCATTTTTATCAGTTCATGATAACACAATTTCTTGCTATTCTATGAATTCACTTTTCTTTTCAGACTGGGGCGCAGCTAAACAATGGGTACTCTTAGGTGCTCATCAACATTCTATGAGTATCGACGTGTTTGCAAGTATGTAGACGGTCGATTGCACGACCATTATTTCCGGCAGCATGTAGCAGTGCTTTGATCGTCTTGTTGATGACAAATGCAAAATGCAATTTTGCAGCTGCAAATTGTCACCGCCGATTATCGATACAATTTGAAGCGCACAACAAAAGTGGATAATTGCATTGCTTATAACAATGCAATGTGTTAGACGTAAAGCATTGCAATGCGCAACACTTTGTTGTTACCTAATTGACATATAGAGCACATTTCATTACAATAACATACAAATTCCAGTGTTCATCATTAAGGATCTCAATTTAGGATTCCTAGTGCTGCGGTGCTTCCTAATTCATACATCCTACATATTTATGTACTAAGATTCCAGTTATACAAGCTCATTTTATTGCACATTTCGACTAATTTTGTGGCAGACCGAAATCGAGAAACATTCTTCATGGATAGTGACGATGACTGAAAATGTTGTACTTTGCGATGATTTCATTTCCAAATCTTATAAAGAATTTTGCATACTTCTTCAGAAAGATCCCTCCTTTCCCGCAGAAAGATTTTGCTAATTATTGAATTTCCCATGGTTTACCACGGTAAGTTCGGTTTACAGCGACGTGATCGGCATATATATATATATATATATATATATATATATATATATATGAATTTCATGACGCCTCCTACTCCAGCAGGAAACCCTCTCTAATTTTGCAAACGTTGCTTTGTAGATTAAACTTTCTACTTTGTGCCACAATCGAAAACATCGTGTGAAGTGTGGCGTTGCTGGAAGGAGATGAAATAGTGACGAGCACCCTCCTCATATCAACGCTGTGTTAGCCTTCACGAGCGATTCTAACACGCACCTAACCACTCAAGTTTATATTCTCACCATCCTTCATCGCATATGTCCACCTTATATTATACATTCTAGCAACCGGAAACTAAATACGAGAGTTATTTGAAGTGGGAGATGGAGAAGGAAGGAAGTGAAGAAGGAGGAGGGAAGACGTAATGTTCACTCAGAGGTGGATCTTACAATAAAACGTCGTAAAAAAACGGAAAAATCCTCGAAAAAATTTCAGGCACATTTCTCCTCCCATAGGTAGAATTTTTTTCAAACAGTTTAGCAAAGAGGAAATTTTTTCAAACTGTTCAGCAAAGAAAAAATATAACAATGACGGTAGAAAAGTTATCTAATAGAATCTTTCTAGACATGATATTATAAAGTCTAGAAACCGTCGCTTCTAGTTTACCATGATTTGAAAGGCATTCAATTTTAGAAATTTCACACTGAATGGAATACTTAACAAGTTGAAGTGAGTAGAAATCTTTCAATTAAACTAAACCTTTGATAAGAATCGCATATCAGTCACTATATGATAAACTAAATACTCAGAGAGATAAAGTATGTACAGTTATATTGAAGTTGCAATTAACCAAAGACTTGAACTACATAGATAGAATTATCGCTAATATTTCTGGACAGTAAATCCACAACCACAACAGCATTGCCATCAACATAGGACAATTAATGAACGCATTTAAAAGCGCTGCTATAAATTCGACAACTCGATACCGCACCGATCGACGGTCATATAATTTGCAAAAATATACGTTTTGATTATCGTTACGATCAATATACAAGAACGAATCCGTTTAGAAAAGTTAGTATCAGTTTGAAGTGTGAAGAGTTACCACAAAAGGATAACCTTTTCATGATAGAGCACTCCAAATCCAGGAAAAGATGAACAGACAGATAATCGTACAAGGACATAAAACGCGATAAATTTGTTAAGAATCGCCCGCATGCAGTTTATAAGTTTCTTACATGCATTCAGAAAGCCCCTCGAGATAGAAAAGTGATTTTAATTAGTGATATGCTCAACGAGCGCAAACAATTCAGCAATAGAAGATATTAAATAGACAAATTAAAAAAAATAACAAACTCAGCAGCTTCCGGGAATGTCATACCGACGTACGAATGTGAGAGAGTTTCTGTGTACATTTCCATGCCGGCACCTCGTAGATAGTCATTCAGCCATGAAGGAGTATGTGGCGACTGAAATCACACACTCTTCAACAAAAAAAAAGAAACGCACACACACACGCCAGTGACAAGGACAGAATGGGGACGATATATCACACGTACATATAGCATCTGCGAGAGACGTCTCTCGCGTCTTCGATGAAGTGGTCAACACGATAATCTTACTTCTTGCTTGAAGGGTGAGCCACAATTCTTCGATAGCCCCTGCAGGGCAATTGTAGTGTTACGTTTGAGGCATCTTTTTGCTCACTGCACACATCGCATCGACGAAAGTCAAATGTTGCATTATGCAATAATCTATGTTATTGTATCAGTAAAAATAGCAGCCACTTCACAAATGTTAAGCACGTATCAATTTAGCATCAACTTAAATAACCAGCCATCATCCATACAAGGTCGTTGACAACTATCTTCAATCGCTTCACATATAAGCAATAATATTTCTCTAATAATCTCCACTTTTTGCTTTTGAAATAACATTGTACGAAATATTTGATGTAATACACTTGAACGGTTATAGCGCGCTATCTTATTGCATTCTAAACGAAATAATGGAAAACAAATCATGCGACAATATATAATAAAATATATTTTAGTGAAATGCACGCCTTTTCCCCAATGGTAGTCCCGTTCGGTGAATTAGAAGAGATTCATTAAAGTGTTTTTTGTAAAGAACTGAACTTACGCTGAAAATTTAAACAATTATAACATATTAAAGTTTGTTATGGAAAAAAAAGAGCGAAAAATAATAGACAAAAACTGTGTTAATTTAGAATGAATGAAATAATCGCCACTCATAAAAAAATAATTACTAGAAATATGATATTTTAAAAGATATATTAAGATAAAGTAGATGAAATATTAGAATTTTATAAATATTATAAGATAGAAGCAAAACAAAAGAAACCGTTTTGAATGATCTCATTGCGAAAAGATTCGCCATCATAGTGGAGAATCCAGGTGCGAGACAAGATTGCGCTATGAAGCCAAGCTTGAGTTCAGCTAAGCAAATCACATCATCACCACGGCGCCAATCCCACGATGGAATATTCAACAGATATGCCTGCAATTGCTCAAATATCTATTAGCAATCAAAAAATCAATATATCAATGCGATATTTCCTTCATATCGATGCTATGATCAACAATGTCCGGAATTTTCCTTCATATCGATGCTATGATCAACAATGTCCGGAATACATATTAAACAGCTTTACGAAGCATTGTTTAAAACTGTCTTATATATATATATATATATATATATATATATATATATATATATATATATATATATATATATATATATATATATATATATATATATATATATATCCGACATTGCACGATGATGTGGTGTAAGCATTGAAGTAAATTAATGGGATGCCAATGTGGGAGCGGAAATGGAGTCGATACACAATAGAGATGTGCTAAATTAATGTTTCATTTCTTTTTTTTTTGCTATTATACGACGGCTCCTCTGCTAGAATATTGTATGCTGATGCAGATTTATGAATCGCAATCTATCTTTAAAAATATATCGTTACGAAAAAATACAATTACAATATTTTTACTTAGTAAGCAGTAACCTTTTTCAGTAATAAATTTACAGCTATGAAACTTTCAACTTTCATTCGCTATTGCATCAGATTTGCATCGGAACGGATAAATATTTTTTCCAAGGATAAAAGATGAGCTGTTTCGCTACACTCTCACCAACTGTTGTAGCATAGAACCAATGATTAACATAATCATCTTTTGCAATTTCTATCGTATTTCTGCAATTTATATCAGTTGTAAAATTTTTTTCTTTTGCAAATTAAAATGAAAATCACATTGAAATTTACCGCATTGCATTTCAAATGAAAAAAAAATTGACCATCATTTAATTAAATGAATTCATTTAACCATGCAGATATAGAAAAAAATTTATCACTATTTGCGTAGTTTATTTAATTTCGGAAAATTAAAAAAAATTAAACCTTATTATGATATTGCATTAGTTGAACAATGACACGAATATCGGAGCTGTAGTTTTTAATAGAAATGACACGCATAATATTTGCTGCATCTTCTGCATCCGGATCACTGCTATATTTATTAGCTAGCACTAGACATGCATCCGCCTCATCCACCTAAATCACTTTCTAATATTATCAAATTCAATTAAATTATCAATTAAAATTATTTGATGCAGACACTCAGTAATTAAAAAAAAAAAAGATAGAATAAATGCTATCGTCATCACGATTATTTCAGTGAATATATTTGCAACATCGACGTAGACGTGAAAATGCTCATTCGACAACCTAAGACGTGTCCCATTTTATTCGCTATTAAATCCATTTGAAGAGAAAATAAATTCAGGAAAGTTATTATTTGTGAGGTCATTTACTGTGTATTCATATTTCGAAGCGGAATTTGAGTGTATTTCTATAGACACTTTTTTGGTGGCTTAACTATTCTCGTCACCACGCTCAATTTCTCTTTGTGTAATCAGTTCGAACAATTTTGTTCACAAATTACTCTAAATTACACGCATAATATGAGGTGCATCTTCCGCTTACGGATCACTGCTATACATATTGGCCAGTATTATATGAGCATCTCCTTCGTTCACCTAAATTGCATTCCAATATTATTAGTGATAGTATACTGAATTGATTCAGCAGTATAAAATATTACCTTGACTCTCGATAAGTCAATAGAATCCATAACTGTGCCGGTAAAGAATTCGACCTTAGTGAAATGTCTCTTAAAAAGTCCCTCAAGCTCGAGATCTGGAGGCACTCTGAAAATTATTATTGTTTGCGTGGATATATAATTGGATAAGATTAGAATAAAACCGACGAAAGAATTCGTCTGTAATATTTCTCAATTGATTAGAATGAACTGAATCATTTCTGCGAACGATTTTCGATTAGTTTTAATTAAAAAAGTGAAAAGATCAAAGAAAAGAGATAACACAAACCTATGAAGAAAGACCACTTCAACATCAACATCCTCCCGATCTTCATGTAGGAAATCCTGTAGAAAATGGCTCACCGATTCGTATGTTATATACCCGCATACGACGATATGCCTATAATTCCGTTTATTTAATAACATTAACCATAAAATGCACCAACCTCCATATGTGATTTTGCAAAATTTCATTCACAAATTTCTCATCACGGTAAAATGATGTCATTCTCGACTAGTCCGATAGCTCGAGAACAGATAAAGCTCGAGCTATTCAGATAATCAACGGACTGAGCACTATATCAAATTTGATCTCAACCAGTCAACTTTTAGAGCAATCATAAACAATAAGCGCGCGCAAAATTTTGACCGCATTTTGCGAGGGATACGGTAACATTTAACGCCGATCAGATTAGGCATGCATGCGATTCCTTTGTAGAAGATTTGCAGTTTACAAATGGTTAGTTGAGTTGAAGTACGAAAGCAATATTGCATGTGCTTCATTATAGTTTTCGATGCTAATTGTTGCGATAAGAAGAAATGCAAAAGCGCATATCTCGCTAGCCTTTCTGGCGCGTTTTTCTATTTATTTCGACTTTCTGTTATTCTCTAATTCGATGAAAAATTTGGCGACTCTGTATCCGACAAAAATATAGAACTCGGCCTCTACCTTAAGGAGGGTTTGGACAAATCGAGATGAGATAAGCTGGTAATATACAGTTGGCGCTAGCTAACTTTAAACGATAAAATGACCTGGAAAGCTATGTAGTCATAGGTGGAAAAAAGGGAAATATTTGTGATCATTGTTCTCTTTCATATATGTGTGTCTTGCCGGCATATTTATAAACAATTAGGTTTTCAATACGAGATCACACTATTGCAGCTTCACGGTCATTTTGGTTAAGTTCTCGTTTCTTACTCACTCTTCCCCTTTTCCTTCTTCAAATCAAGGGATCCCTCTTCTTATGGGCATCATTAACGCTCGTCATTTCAGTAAGCAACCTTTTATGAGGAATATTTCGTTAAATGAAGTCATCAACTAACATAGCAGCGAATCAATAAAACAACGTTTAATTATAAAATTCATTTTCTTTATTGAACGATTAGCAAAATTATTGCAATGAATGCATTCAATAATGATGCTCTCCAGAAATGACTCACTTTTTTCCATGTTCGCCTTTATACTCACCACCATACTTCTGTCTCGAACCGATCAAATCGGCAATCTCGGGCACATAACTAGCGAACATTGCCTACAAACTGATTCACTATCAATCATCTTATCAATAAAAGCGAAGTGTACAAAACCGCCTTCATTTTATACGAACAACTAAACAGATATCAGTAAAAATAAAATTTATAGTGTTTTCAAAGTCACCGATTCTCAGAGAATGCTTCCAAAGTTTGAAGGAAGTGCTGAAAAATTTCTCAAGGAGTCTTCTCTCAGGGACTGCGGTCATCTTGTCGATAAGAACAGCTGTGTAGCTTGATCTGATGTTAAAAAAAAAACAAAGGATATTGTAATATGCGTAGCAAGTGAAATTTTGTGCACCTAACTTTTGTGCATATATGAATGTTTTGTGCATCTAAGTTATGAATTTCTTCTCTCTTCTACTATTCAATAGTGAATGCCTTGAAGGGTCGATAGATTTGTAAGACGAACCAATCCGCCGAGGATGAAGAACACCATAAATAGACGACCGAGAAATGTCGTGCAATAAATATCCCCATATCCAACTGAAAAACGATTATTCACCTCAAACAACACAATTAATTAAAGCTTAGAATGTGATAAAATCTTAGTTTATTCGATAATTCAAATAAAAAAAAGTCGCACTTCTGAAAGGAATTAAAATTATCAGTCGATTACATATAAGACAGCTAAATTCCACAAAATATGTTCATTTGGCGAAGAAATATCGATCGGAGTTCTGAGTTAATCCACGAACGAGTAAATGAAATCATTTCTGAGTTCACCTTACCACTAACCAATTTTAATCCTCCTATGTTGATTAATACTCAAAGATATTTGCGTTTCTCTTTATGCATTTATTACTACCGATGATATTCGTCTGTAAATTTTATTTTATTATTGGTTCCACCATGAACATATAAGGTATGCATTACTTTGTTTTTGAAATGGCCGCTATTCCTTATTGATTTTAATTTCGACCCTATCAATTTGCTTATCATCAAAACTATCACTGTTATAATAAACCGCTATTGATATTACTATTGAACATAATATTCTCATCAAATGTTCTTCGCAATCGAAATTTCACATCTGCGAAATTCAAATGAAAACAAACATTGACTAATGGGAAGTACATGACCATTTGTTTCCATTTTATCATTGAAGTTCTGCAATTCTCGCATGCTACTTGCAAAATTGGCCGATGAATATTGCAATAAATGGACATTAATCACAAAACATGTCGAAATGTCAACGTATTAGCTGTATGAACGGATGTAATAACTATGCATAAATTGGTGCATTAAAGTGGTATTCTTGATTATTTTAAATCAAAAGAAAATATTTCAATCAATTATCTTTGAGATTAATCGAATAAAAGTTGCAAATCAGGGATGGATGAAAAAATGAGCGAAAATATTTGAATGCAGGAAATTATGTTCATAATATTTTCTCCACTATTCACTAATGAAGATGGATGTTAAAAAAGAAAGTATTCGCATTTTTTAATTAATCTTAATCCTTTTTAATTAAAAAAAGAAGACACTAACCGGTTGACATAGTGACAAGTAGGAAATACACACAATCCCAATATGTTATGCGATGTGTATTGGCAAAGTTCTTGAACGGATCACCGCTATTCTCCAGCTGCAATAATTTTCAATAATTTCTGAGTGGAATTTTATTCAATTAATGATTGAAACATGTCTTCTTCTAAGTTTAATGCTTCTTCTAAATTTATTTATATTGTTCTTATTTATATATTATTCTTCCATCAAATCTCATTTATTTTTTTAATAACATTTTTTTTTGTAAAAATATAAAAATATTAATATGCATAGTAGAGGCATTATTCGTATGATTAAAATGAATACAAAATATCTGTAGCAAAAATTTAAGTTATCCTCCGAGGATCATAAAACTGGTCTTTTGGAATGAATTTATCGAAACTTTCTAAATTGCACTCATATCTTCTTTTAACTGCGAAATTCAACTTATTTTAAATACAATGCTCAATAATCTGTGGCAGTAGGAGAATATGATATATTTAACTTAGCACTAATATTTTCTAGTGGAATTTCTCGTCATTTGGCTAAGCGTTATTAATCAATCAACACAGTGAGGAATGTTAGCTGAAGACATGATCGATGATAGGATTAATTGGCGATCAATTTTCTAGCCTTTCACTCGCTCTTTTCTCTTATCGTTATCCTACTTCACCAGCTCTACATCCTCTACTTAATGCCTCTTGCCGATCTCAAAATTCGATCGTCATGATTCGTTGGATGTATGTGAAATAAGAGGATACTAACCACATGGATAAATCCAGCACCGGTGAGGCAAACAGAAATAAAAATGGAAAGAAGCTGAGTGAGCCGTATGGAGGAAGACGTCTTGAGCACATTGAGGTATTGCAGTATGTCTGGCACTGTCATTAATCGAAGCGCACGAAGGAAGCGAAGACCTCAATTTAGAATTTTATACGATACATTAAATGCATAATATACGATTAAATTTCTTAGGGCATAAGCTTCATTATCTAGAATGGTGGCAGAATAGATTACTAATAGTCAATAAGCAAAGCAACACAACAGATGGCTATTTGCTAACTCATTTTTGAATAAGTGAAGTAAATCCAAATTTCGACATATTCACTTTAAACACTATAAAAGTATGTAATTTATGACAATTTTTATAGATTCTATTGCCGAATTTACTCAATTCTTTTATAAAACAATTTGATTAATATTCGGTAAGAAATAAAAGTTGATGAAAGTAGAAAAATGCATTATTTAAAGCAAGGCCTATGTAAGGAAAAAATAAAGAGAATAATGACTGAAAAAGAATAGAAATTAAGCAGAATTAATCGTTTACCTAACCAATTACGCTCCAAGTAGATTGCCACAAAACTTGGAGGAATGGTGAAATAATCGATGAAACTATACACTTCCAATAGGAACCAAACCTTATCTGAGGCCGCTATAAACTGCAATATTATTCATTTATTTATTGCATAAAATTATAAATTCATTTTTAATAACGATATCGTTCAATTCGGATAAGTCCCTCCCCTCTCTCATTCTTTACTCAGATAACAATAAGAAATATGAACAAGCAATAAGTAAGCTTCAAAAATGTCAGTATTTTTAAATGATGATAATATAAGATGCATAGAACGGGTTCGATGGCATACAATCTTCATCATCTAACAAACTGTTTTGAAAGGGAAAATTTTGGGAAAAGTTGGAATATCTATATATGCAACTTGCAAGAATTATAGCATTAGAACTAATTAAGCGGTCATATGCAATTCCAAAATATATTTGTTTTTGTCTACAAATGTGTTGAATTGCTTCAAAGATGTAAGAATGATTGTACATTCATTGAGTGTCCCCAACTATATTTTTTTTTTCATAGTTAACTTCTTTATTAAACTCTAATAGGAGGCGACTTTATTAGAGAATATAAAAAAAATGCATTACTAAACAACAATCTCAAATGGGTAAATTTCGCAACACCACTATAGCAAAATTGACTGAGAAAATTTTAATTATGAGATTGATGTTGAAATCTCTTCGTAAATCTCTTCGAAAGAGTTTAAAACGGTGCTGCGCATCGTGAAAACGCTTGATAAATATCAATGGATTAATAGCTTCTAGAGAATAAAAACGTTGCAGAGGAAAATCTATAAAAAAAAAAAACGAAACAATGTTGAAATGATAGATGATGAGAGAGAGAGGGTCTGTTAGACGAATCAATGAAATATGTTGAAATACAAAAAGAACAAATCAAAAATCTAAATATGCATCAATTTAGAATGCGAAGCATTAAACGATTCAGCCTAGAATATTAATGCATGGAAAGAGAAGAGACCATAAGGAATGAAATGTGCCTTATTTTCCTTTGAGATTAAAATTTCAGCATCGATATTCAACTATCTGTAGTAAAATGCACCTCAAAGTTACGGTATGCGCATCATATGCGCATAAAGCAAGCTTAAGTTTAAAGCAGCAGCCGTTTGTCAGCTATATTTGTGTCGGATTTATGAAGATGTAAATGCACAATACTTTTGAAAATAGAGAGGGATGGTTTGTTTTGCTCAGAAAAATTGCCTTTTAAAAAAAAAGCTAAGAATTCGGCGATTTATTCAGAAATTTACCTAAATTTGAGAAACGAAAGAGTTAATGTCGAATTCCATAAAAATAAATGAAAATGATATATATTTCTTATGCAGCAATGTGATGAGATCATCAGTAGACAAATCATTTATAAAAATAAAAAAAAAAATCAATTAGTTTTAAGATTTCTAATTTCCACTGCAATCAATCGTTACGGTAACATATGACGCATTAAACGTTCAAAAAAAAATTACTTACTAATAAAACGCAAACATTAAAGTTTTTTTAATTATGCAGTCTCATAATTTAATGCCTACATTCACTGACATTAATACGGCTATAAAATAAATGAAGTGCTTACTTGGACTATAACACAAATGAAATACTTCCCTTGGCGGTTGATTGCAAAGATTGAGAGAGAAGAATGTTTTTTTTTTAACCAAACTTATTCAATACTGCAACAAATCTCTGCTTAAAAAGAGTCCATCAAATCCCCTGTGGGAGAATATCGTCCTCATAAAGAGAGCAAAAGGGCGATTAAATCAAAGACAAACCCGAATGAAGAAGTAAATGAGGAAGAATATGTTAAAACCGAGGTCGATCTGCTGTGAAGGACTATCCGACCACGAAACACACGTTTCCACTTGGAAGTTTGGACTGCAATCATATAACTAAAAAAGATAGATCACTATAATAAATGATTAGTGATAAAAGCAATGCGGATTAATGCGGATTACCGCTAAACTGATTCGTTAAAATAAAAACAAGCATTATAATGCAAATAGTGATAATGAGATGCTAAAACATTTAAATCTTTTTTTTTTTGTTCGACGATTCATTCAGCTAAACAAAATCTTTCCTATAATTAGATATTTTAAACAATGTCGCGGGCTTGTGAAGAAAATACAAAATTAAATGTTGACAAAATAAACAAAAAAAAAAACTGAATTGAGCTAAGTGAAATTCGTCTATGATAGTCATTAATGAACTCTCATCCTTAAATCGATCAAATCGCTTTAAACTGTAAATCATATTTTTGCATACTAAATACGCTTATTAGCAAAATATTCCAGAAAATTAATAAGCAAATTTTCGAACAAATAAGAATCAAATTTATAAAATAGTATAGAATCTGAATGAAGATATAAGCACTAAGCAAATTTTATTTATTTTCGAGGATTATGATGTCATTCTTTTCTCTCTCTTTTTTTTTGCATTACTTGCTCGGTGATTATGCACGCTTCGTCGGACAACAATTGCATTTTCAAGTCTCATTCGTATCGCCCTTTCCGTGTCGCCGATTGCGTTTAGTGTTCTATATTCTTTCAAGCAAAATCCCGATGTCTTTTTCTTAGACATAAATGCTTCAAACCACAAACGAAGCATCACTTTGTGCAAAATGTCGCAGAACTTCATCGAAGCTTGAACGCATGACGAGCAATATTGGATTAGAAAATACCACCGCTATGAGAAAAGCAGAAAAAAAAATCGGAATTTCTAGATGACGTTAAGGAATCTAGGAAGATACATTCGTTCAATGTGTCACATAATCGAATGCAATGCAATGCAATGATGATATCATTCATTTGCAAAAGACTAGAAGAAATATGCTGCTTGAAGAACGCTATCTATTAGCAGAAACGCTTCATATCACTCTCTCTCTGTGCATTCATCATTACCAACTTATGCTTAATGCGTTCACTGGTAATGCGGATGCAATACAAAAGAATTGCAGATGTGCTTACTATACAAGTGCATAAAAATTTGGTTTATTTCGAAGATAATTGTTGCTTTGCGATCAAAATTAATTCGTATTTCTCCATCAAAAAAAAAAAAAAACTCCTTGAGTAACTTCACTAACTTATTCGATAGAATAATAGCTATTTAAATATAAGCAAAACTATCAAAAAAAAAAACAATATTTATAGAAATCATTGAAGAATATATCGTAGCAAATCGCAGCGATATACAATTATGCAAAGTGCACTTCTCATTATACACTTTAGAGTGTAGAATGAGATCATTTCTTAACAGCCTTTCTTCTTGTTATGACTTAAATGCTTCATTGTTCATGCCTTAGCACAATATCTTCATCGGCTCATAATGCGAATCAACATTTTCATAAGCTATCTTTCAAAAATTTGCCAATCATCACGTCATAAATCTGCTCGCAAATTGACCTTATGCATAAACACATACTAAAAGTGAAAGGAAGAAATAAATTTGTGGATCTACGGTCCTCTCATAAAGGCAATCATAGCATGTTATACGTAGTATTTTCAAAAGCAATAGGTCCTCGAGACGTAAACCTGTTGTTCCAGAATGAGAGTCGACAGAGGGACGTTTTATAGAAAGGAAATTGTTTTGGGAAGATGGAGCCTGCTCATCGTACAAAATAGAAGAAAGGAATCTCAAATGAAAACCGAAGGGAATGCCAATGTGTTGGAAAGGTGAGTTAATCGTCACTTTACAGTGGGCCCATCCTTCACCCTCTCAACAGGTTATGCGGCCCTCTATTCCAGAAAACGACATGATGTCCTCTATTCCAGAAAAACGACATGATGTCACATTTGAAAAGAGCAATCGGTCAATGGTCATTCGAATTAAATGCTAGCTGGCAAAGTTCGATTACTGCTGTATCGCTGTATCGAGAAATAAAAAGCACTCACTGTGATGCGTCGTAAAAGTAGATGATAAGCGATCCAATAGAAAGAATGAAGACTAGCACAACGAGGATGCGGCCGGTCATGCTCTGTCCGGAGATCAGCTCACCAGCCCAGTCCTTCGCCTCAGTCATCCAACCGATCTGCACCTCCTCTTGCTTGAGCGCTATCCCGTCCACTTCGTTCTTTAACAGACCGTGTTTTCCGTTCACCTTCAAACGTCACTTTCGCATGCAAATACCGACAAAAAATATAAACGTCCGACATACGTGTTGAATATATCATAACAAATTACCTCATGAGAGTAGTGCCACATCGAGCCTGCAACCGTAGACGAGTCCCCCATCCATGCAGCACTAGCAGGAGATGTATACTGCAGCTGCACGCTGAACAGCAAAACAGCAGGAATCGTCAATTTTTCAAGATTAGGCGTCCATTTTAACGCAAAATTTTTTGACGAGTTAAAACAGCGATCTAAATGAATTTCTAACGTTTTTGGCGAGATGAAATTTTAGAAATGTCTGTTTGCAGGTAATAAATTGTGTTTAGAACTATAAACAGAGATGCTGTGGAGGTAATATGTCTATCTCGAGGAAAAAAATTTTTTAATTAGACGACAGAAAAAGGTCTAGAAGGGAGCAAATTCGGTTTATTGAAAGAAGGGTCCGATTCTCTCTCTATCTACCCCTTTCCCACCAACCCCGCCCCCTTCACCGCACAAACACACACAACAGTCATATAACCGAGCCTGCTTACGAAGGGATTGATCGTGATATTCAGAACTCAACACAATCTGCACCATAACCTTAATTCGGATTTCCGAACGCTATGGGAATAAGGGGACGTAGCAGAGGGGGCATTTGCCAGATGACTCATACGAACTGCTGAAATAACTCGAAGTTGAAGAGGAAAAAACTCTCAACCAACAAGAAATTTCACTTGAAAATGTGAAATTTTTTATAATGAAGACCAATCCATTCAGTGAAAAAAATTTTTGAAACTATTATAAAATTTCTCTCCAGATCAAGATCAATTGATAGACGAATTACTACATCTTTTTCTAATTGGCTAGATGAATGATGAGCACCACCTAAACGGCTAGATCAAAACGCTTGAAAATCTTTCACAAGAACGCTAAAAAAAAATCCCTGCAATAACTAGTGTTCCCGAAAGATGCACACTAAAAATCTATATGCCATTCGGTTAGACAATAGATAAATTGCATCATTATCTGTGACATAAAAATTTCTTTAAAATTTGCAACTTTCGCGAAACATTTTGGTGATCACGAACTATGGTCAAAATTCTTATCATTAGACTGTGAGAAGCTCATATTTATAGCTCGTGAATTCTCTCAAGAAATGGCGAAGGGCCAGGCAAGAAAAAGCCTATAGCAGGCGAATATGCGGAAAAGTTTATAAGAGTATAAAGCAAGAGCCGTAAAACCTCTATTTGGTCTCTTCACTTCATTGAAAACACCTGAATTGCAAATATCATAGCACGTTAGATTGTTGCCGAAAGTCAAGCCACACATGCAAATGATGGCTAAAAATGAAGAAAAAATTCGCAAATTGTTTAGTTCGAGTTGAAGTTTAGTTAAGCGGCTTCATTATTTAAAAAAAAACAATGAAGTCCATTGGCTGTTGTCAATGAAGCTTAATATTACTATAATTATTCATGCAAATTTCACGCATTTATATTTAAAAAAAAAAAGACCGAATCAATACCTCTAGTTGTTCAGGTATCGCATCTAATTCATCGCGATCTCTCCTCTGACAAAATAAGTGCGTTATTATCCTCCACATCACCACAAGAAGCATTGAGACACAAAATGTCACTATGCTGAAAAGAAAAATAAATTAAAAGCAGAGAATCTCATATGCACAACTAAGAAAAAATATTCATTAGTAGCCCTCTTCATATGATCAGTTAAATAGTGCTAGTGAATTGCTGCAAATTTCCAGGACAGATGTATACATTGCAATGCATGCGTCTCGCAAAGAATAGTGCAAAAAAAAAGCATCGAGCAAGTGATTATGCAAATAAAACCATCACGGTTGCTAAATTTTATTACCGATTAACACCTTTAACGCTGAATGTTGGACTATATTGCGACGAAGCCAAAGGAGGATATTCGCAGTAAAGAAACCCCATTTCATTTACATTAGCGCAGAAGCCATACGATTCCACTCGATGATGAGTACAAAGAGGAATTTGAGGTAGTATAAACCAATCCATGATTCTAAGTGGATCTGCGACAGTATTTGCATCTATAGTAAAGCCCAGTAGATTTCGTGAAAAGTCACAAAATGCTTTCTATCTATTTTTGCATTAATAACCTCTAAACGCAGCAAACGGAAATGGACAAAGGAAAAATGTTAGCGATGAAAACCTATTGACGGGGCTTTAACCGCACATACGGTAATTATTGCCTCGCATTCATGATTTCATGGCAAGGCTGGTGGCAAAAAAACCGAAAGTTTTCGACTCATAATCCTTCCATCCTCTTGCATGACATATCTAATCATACTGTAGGCGCATCATCACCGCCAGAAATATACCGTATTGCAAAGATTAGATCATCAAACAACATGACTTAGATATGTGGTATCGCCTTGTAAATTTTCACTTTCAGTGCAATATTTGCAAACTGATACCGTAGCACAACTATCTATCATGCTTATTATTTCATACTTTATAGGCATGTCTATAGTTTCTTTATAATTTTCTGCTCTAAAAACGGCCTAAAAGTAAATAAAATGAGTTTTCAATTGCATCAATATGCTGCTCTCTAATCCATAAATATCAGGACAATATTGCATGAGAAAAATCAAACAATTTCCAGCTTTTACTGCATAAGGCTATGCAGGAAATAACTACAAGAAATTTTTTTTTTAATTCAAAAGTAAAGTGCAAAAGCGAATTGAATAATTTCTGATCAACGATATTGTCTATGTTATTTTGGAAGTGTTGAAATTACTCGTAAAACACTCAAGTGAGTAATTCAGAGTTAATATTCTATGGCTTTCATAAAACAGCAAAGTTAATTATGATCGCCGAATTTGGAAACATTTCAGAATTCAAATTGAAGCTTCATTTATATGCCTATAAGCAGTAAGGGTATGTACATTAGCGTTTTCGCTTTCAACGACGATAGCTATGGATATATCGTTAGACGTTTAGCGCTAATTGCATTTTTCAATGCTTATTCGTGCGTAATTTAATTGGAAAAAAAAAGAAATTAAATTTCTTATTTGTTGATGCTAAACGGAATGGGTAAAGCTTTTTCGCTTGCACGGAAATATATGGTGATTATACGTTGCATGAGAGGTTTTTTTGCTTATTTTTTTAATCATCAATTGATGAAATTTTAGGTGACGATTTCTGGACAAGAAGAATGTTTTACAAGTAGAAGCGCAAAAAATCTGAGACGAAAATGATAGTGCTTACTTAATACGCTATGACATTTCAGCTATCATGCAAATAAAAATATGAGCGAAAAAAAAACAGTAAGTGGAGAAGCATTTCAAAGCAAGGAAGGTGAACTGGCGAGGGGAAGTGGGGGAGGATGAGGCAACACATGCATTCTTGTGATCAAATCCGCTAGCTCAATTTGTTGCGAAAATATGCAGAAAATTGCAAAGTGCTTAATTATGCCTTTCACAACAAAAACCATTCTGCCCAAAAAATTCGGTTGCCGGCTCAAGAACAAATTCCAAACTTTATGATCAGCTGAGGTGGTAGTAAATAAGTCTCATTGAGAACGATGAGCCGTAACAAAATCAGAGATGATCAGTGTAAAAAGCACTTTTTACTTCAATCGTTTCAACTCGGAAACAAACCGGAAAATCTCAAGGTTCTACCATAAAAAGGAATAAATTTCCGTTAAATAATGAAATGGTTGCAAGTTATTTAGACCAAAGAACACTAGCCTCAAAGCTCATTAGTGAAATTATTCAAAGCAAGAATCGTTAAGGTAGTCTTTTATTCGTGTTGAATGTGTCCAATCTAGCTCATTTTCAATACATAAAGGCCAAAGAGTTCGATTTAAACATTTCCCTTCGATTAGTTGAAAAGCATTTTCGTGTTTCAGGAAAACAAAGGGTACACTCGGAATGAGCACAGAGAATATGAACGAAGCTTAGGATCCCGCCCACGTACGATGTTTTCACTCACAATCGAAGGATGTTTTTCATCTAGGACTAAGCAAGAATAAATTTGGCCTTACCATAAGAAGTTAACTGTCCTGAATAATTTGACCTGTTTTATATCGTTATCTAAGAACACTTCTGAGCAACACTCTTCCGGTCCAAAATTTCTGGGAGGAAATGTCTGACGTGATGTCTGGATCAAATCTTGCTGCGCTTCCGATCGGGCGACTGGTCTAGATCTTGTTCAGGCTGTGGTCCTCCTCGTAGCCGGGACCAGGACTGAATTTTACCTTGACCTCTTAACATGGATGTTCGTTTTAAATCATTTTAAAAGAAAGTTACGATAACGTTGAGTTGCGAAATTATTTTTGAAATACTCGAAGTAACTCAAAACGAATATTAGAAAGGTGATTAGTTTTGTTGGGCAAAAACCATGCATGAGGACGTCAATCAAAATAGCAGCACAACGCAACACACAAAGATGTAAGGAAAACGATTAAAAAAGTGATACCTGGACAGAAGAAAACACCAATATTTGCGTTCCTCGAGGCACTTCCGCTCCTCATCGGTCATTTCTTGAAAGGCACGTGACATATTACAGTGCATGGGATAGCCATAAGGTGCTGGGGGGAAGCCCTTCGAACCCCCCGCGCCCGAGTGATACACATCACTCATGTATATAGATTAACGCCAACAAACGTTCAGCTATGATGATCCTATCACGCAGGATAAGGGATCAGAACAATAGCTGAATGGCACTTCACTATGATAGGCACTAGTGGTGCGAGCGATCACTGTCACAGATCAGCGGGCGCTCAAATTGGACCACGAGAACAACGAGCTCGAGTAGTGCTCGCCGAAGCTAGATGAAGCTGGCTACGCGAAGCTCTCCGATCAATGAGATGCCTCGCGGGCCACAGCTGTGGCCGCTTGTCTTGTCGCACATCGATCGCGCGCTCCCTTCCAGAAACGAATGCGGACTAGCCTCACGGCCGGCGCATAAACCCGCCTCCTCATCCACACTATCTACCCCTCCAAATTAGTCTAACCCTCTTCATCTCCTTCCTTCTTCTTTCCCTTTTCTTCTCCCTTCTCTTCTTTGGTAACCTAGCTGTCTTTAAATTACATGGTATATGTTTTCTCAATTTATAATACTTGAAGGCTCATCCTTCACGCTATAGAATTATGCAGGTTATGAAACTCCTTCTTTCAATGCTGAAGGCTAAAAATAAAAGCGTTAAGCTTTCCTTTCCATTTACTGCAGTTCCTATCCGTGGCAAACTCAGATTTACACAGCTTGTGCGAGTGCATGATGTCTACAACATATCTACTTTGAAAGCAAGCAGCGGATGTGATTGCTTCAAGAACTAGCTATGAAAGGAAACGCCGATAAAAGTACTAAAAGGCTTAAGCGACAACCGTGCCTCCTTTGAAAGTCTTGCAAAATGAGATGATGTGATTTCTTCGATGTTAAACAAGGGGGCGGACAACATTATGTTTTTAACTAAATTGGGAACGTATAAATCTGCACAGTGTATGATGATATATTCCATGGATGCATTTGTCGCGGCATCAGTGTTTTATGAAATATATCTATATTGATTGAGTCTCCTTTCATTGATCAACATTCATGTTTGTTCTCTTTTAGTCTTGTTGTGATTTAGTGAAATTTAAATTTGTGGCCGGGAAAAAGCATTTCTCGGAGTACCAAAAAGGACATCAGATGATAGAAAGGGCATCCATCCTCTCAACACGCTTGACCTTTTCATCTAGCAAAGGGCCATAATGCGTTTTTTTTTTGCAAGTTTCCTTTGCAAAAGTGCATTACAGCAAGACCACATCTGTGCATGTTTATCTGCTTGTCTGCCCGATAGTTTCAACATTATTGGCACACTGAATTCAGAGTTACGAAAACTTTCATGTGTACACTTCATTCCACCGAATTAATCACTATGCCATATTTCACGTTAATCGATCAAGCTTGAAGGAATTCACAAAAATTTGACGGTAGGGAAGAATAGGCGTAGATTTTGCGCCATTCAAATCACAAGAAACAATTCTTTTGTTGGAATTTTTTTTGCAAGCAACCCGGGTTAATGTAGATAGAAAGCGCATTATTTTACTCATTTATTACTATTTGGCAAATGATGAATGTGTTTAGTCAGTTGTCGCCTCACCTCTTCTTGTACGCTCGATCATTTCTTAGAAATCTATCAGCAACCTGATATACCAAAAATTCGTATTTTAATTTTCATCATTCTCATCGATTCATCAATATTTGTGTGCAAACAATATTTATTTCTTTTGGAGTGAAAATCATCGAATATAATATTTTGGTAGACATAATCGGTTAAATGATGGATAATATTGGTAAATTGTTCTCTCAAAACAAGAACCGCAAAAGTTATTGCTAGGCAGTTTCAATGAGCGTAAAGAAGAGAAACCGACTTAAAATATATGCTATTCACTTGATCAATCAACCAAAAAACTGTGGCAATTCGTTGCTACCGTTATTCTCATTATAGTCACATTTTTATGCAAATATCCTATCTATAAGTTATCAATGATTTGATGTGATTTAGACTTGAATTTTTTGGAGAATATCTGAATAGCATCGAGTCGCATTCGAAAATTACTTAAAAATAATTACTTTTAGATAGGATTATCTGAATGAGCAACACCACAGCAATCTAATTATGAGTGAGTAACCATGCAGTGCTTACATCTTTCTTTAAGTCGCTATTATACCATTATTGTGGCATGTTTCAGCACTTATTACATAACACCACTGAACATCGTTTCATCTAAATTTCGCTATCGACACATTGCTGACTTCCTATAGGTATTACAAAATATTAGAATAAGTCAGACTCGCCATTTTTTGTTGTAAGCAGTGATAATACTACTTGTTAGGTAAATGCTAAAAGCACTTCCCGCAAAAATGCCTTCTTTTTGCCTCGATATTGAACGAGAAATTCAACGCGCTCATTGCGATTAACGGTGCTTATGAACGAAGTGAATTTTATTTGTGTAATGAATCAACGTTATGTGATTGATATAAACGAAGAAATATGCTAGAGGATCGAATGCGATATGCGCTTTTTCTAGTGAGGCCAACAGGTTTCACAAATCGCCAACAAAAGAGTGGAATATGCACAACGCTACCTTAATATTTCAACGTTTCAGCACCCCATACAAATCTTTCACAAAAACTTCCTTTTTTTGTGTCCTAATTGGTGCAGAATGAAGATCCGATCAAACCAAAGTGCACACAAATTTTTCTCACCTATAGTTCTTTTAAACCTTGAGAGATCATTGCGGAGCATAGTGTATATGCGTGGTCATAGAATATGCTGCAGGGCCCATGATGTACATTAAACCCGTTAAGTTTCATAACTCTACCTTCCGCGGTCTCTCACTCAAAAATGCTGAACAAACCAACACACATGCATGCGTATAGGCCACGATGCTACTCACCATCATATATTTTTACATTTTTCAAAGCAAATTTGCAACACCTTATGAAAACTGAAACGCATAGCAATTTTGCATCCTGCAACGTTTTGCAAGCCATTCCGTTTATGAGGGGTTGACATTTCTATCCAATTACATCATAATCTCTATTATTAGTCCGCTTAAATTTTCAATAAGCTTCGTTGTTGAAATTATTCTTATAAACTATCTAACGGATTCAACGCAAAATTTGAAAAAAAAAATGCAATAATTCGTCTTCTATGGGTCAATGCAATACGTATTCGTTTTGCTATTCGTTTGAAAAATGAAATTCAATGAACACTTTAATAAACATTTTATTGTTTTGCTCTAAAATTACGAATGATTAAGATAAATGAACGTTTGAAAGGAATTTCATTGAGATTTCTCAATTCGCACGACAGTTTAAAGTGAATTCATTGCAAAGCGCTTCCGCTTATCGAAAACGTTGCACTCACAATAAATCCAATTCGACACATAAATCAATATTCAACTCTAGTGAAACCGAATGATTCAGAGAAAAATTCACATTTTAAATTATTGCCTTGAAAGTTGTGCAAATGCAATCATCTATCGGGAAGCAACTTCCTAACAATCGACCAATTTCATTGTGCATCATCGACTGCAAATGAAATTATGTTAAGGCATTTTCTACCTTATCTCTATTCTTTTCTCTTCAACAGTAATGCCGAACGAATCTGAGCGATGAGAGTGCAACATTAAAAGCATTTCAGTTAAATGTTTATAAGAATTGATTCAGATATCGCACTTAATGAAGATTTTAAATCATTGACAAATTTTGCATCCAATCTATAATCTATTAGGATCTCTTAGCGATCCACATATAAGGATTCATAAGGAAAACCTAACAAAAGGATGGCTACTAACCTCAATGGAGACTCTCTGCCTCTTCCTCTACTATTAAGCAAAAAAAAAGACCATCGCCGATTCGACAGTCAATTTGCCTGCGCCATCATTCAAAACTACTTTGAAGTTCACACAAAAATTAACGATCAATTTCGAGCATAAAACATCACAGTTATACTTCCGCGAGGCTTGAAGATCAACAAACTGTTACTGCAGAGGAGATGATATGGGGCAGCCCAAGAAGTAAAATCTCTTATCTTATTGGCCCTCTTATATATATATATATATATATATATATATATATATATATATATATATATATATATATATGTATACGCTACAAGAAAGGTCTTCAGATGTCTATCAAGAGTCCTAATGTGTCACTATGATGTGATTTTTTGTGTGAATTTCCTTATCAATCAGTGATAAATGAAATCCTAAATGTTGCAAAAGATAACGAAAGAATGATGTTAATTCGCTCAAGATCTGTTGCATATCTATAATATTTCATGATCACAGCTTTTCTGTGGTTGTAACTTCAAAAAGCTTTTCTATGTTTCAATTCTACAGCTTTGCATTGCATGCATATAGCACGAAAATATGCCTACATATACATATCAATATGTTCATCATGGCCGTAAAGTTTTGGCATAAGTTGCGAATTGCACATCAATGTGTGAATGAATTGCAACTTATATATCAGCATATTTAATGAATTGCAACGTACCTATCAACGTGCCGCATGTTTTCAACTATATTCTAGACACGCATTGCTTTGGCTGCAAAAAAAGAGCGCATTATGGCAAGTTTTATAGCATTTAATATGTTTGTTGACAACCGTTCAGTATATCAAAAAATATAGCTAGATATATTCGATGAACTGCTTAGCATAATTTCATTGTATGTCCGCATAAAATCTTTGCGTAATGATGAGGTTTCTATAGGTGAGCGATCGATAAGATACTATATCCGGTTTCGATTGCTTATATCATATCATATTTAAAGAAGCTCGAGAACGACGTTAGTGGGATATATAAGAGAATAAATTGAATAATAACATAGTATTGCTAAGTGGGAACATATCTAGGTTCGCGTTAGGTAAACTTCAACACAAAGAAGATCGGAAACGTATCATAGAAAACGCAAGCAGGACGTTGAACGTCACTTTACGCACTTAACGCACTTTAGCTTCATTAAATCAGGCGTTGAGAGCAAATGTTAGACACTGAGTGCCGTTGCAAGACTGAACGCCGAATCTTGAACTGTAAAAGATGCGAATGATTAATGAATCAAAGCAAAAAAACCTTTCAGGTGAAAAAAAAACGATAAACTCTATAACTATTGAAAGTAATTAAGCGATAGCGATTGTTACGTGAGAAGGAAGTACAGAAGATGAAATGCACACAAAAAAAGTTTCTATTTTAAGCATTAGCTATGCTATTCCTCATCATTAATAAAGTGTTGAAAGAGAATTTACTCACTCAACAATAATTCAACTTTTTTCTTATAATAAAGCTATAGCCATTGTATTTGTTAAAAAAAAAAACTATTCGGCAGATTTCTTTTCGTGATGAAAGTTTACTTTGCAATTTCTCATTTAAGATGCTTAGCTACAAACTTTGAGAAAAAAAAGATGGAGAAGGGGTTTTGTTAGTGAGCAATGGGCAGAGCAAACCAAGTGTACACTCTTGACGTATAATATCGAGGAAAAGCCTTATAAATTACGATTAATTCTGGCGATTGCTTACCTAGTTTAGGCTTCATTCAGTATTTCTTTTCTATTCTATTTGCATAGAGCACTAAGTGAAGCACTACGGCAAGCTATTCTACATTTTAGATGCTCCGCTCAACGTTATAATTTCAATAAAGAAAGAAATTCACTCAACGAATTTTTTGTCTAAAGATGAAATGAATTTTCCTTTCACTGCTAATTCATTCATCGCATTAATTACTCACGTTTATCTTTGAGCACTATTAATTGCGAAGGATAATACTTCGAATAAAATTGCAAAAGAAAATATTGCAAAGAAAATCGGATTGATATAACAGTTCAACTCACACAATTCTTTCTTTGCAGAGGTTCCTTGGATTATCTAGCAAATATAACTTCTAATAGTAAGCTTGAATAGGCTGAGCATGAAAAAGATGAACTAATGAATTAAGTAAGGCGTCTGAAAGCTTAATTGCAACAATTGTACTTCACATCATAAAATTTTCAATGAGTAGTACCGCATTATAATCTAATCAAATCATTGAAGCGTTAATTATGAAGCTATAATAAATCGATAGGTAAATGATGAATCTCATCGAAAAGCATCGACCACTATCAACATATATCGATGCAGAAGAGTGTTTCAAGTGGGATAGTTAACAATAGAGAAAGGGGATAGCAATTGTGAATTTAGTTGCATAACGAGTGGCAAGTTGAGGTGTGAGCGGAAAGAACGGTGTGAATTATGTGTGTGCTTGGAGACGTATCGAATAGCATAAACGATGCATGCTCCTCGCATTTATTTCCGCAATCTTGATACACACCCTCTTTCAACGAGCCTCATTGTCATACAACTTCACTATCGGCAAAAACATTTGATATGCTAACACACAATGAATATAATATCGGAGATATACTCGAGTTATTTGAAGAATTATAAAGAAATATACTCTAGTTAGTTGAATCAAATACGCACTATTGCTATAGATGTGTCTCGCCAATGAGGAACCATGAGCTATATATAGAGTTTCCGTTTCGGAAGTAGATGGCTTTTTTTAAGAGAGAATATATATATATAATATCCAGGAAGTGGAGAGCTCAATGGGAGCTTTGATGAGGAAGTTATTGTGAAAACTTGCCTTCACTAATGAATTAAAGATAAGACTTCCGAGCCAATTGATCGAATTATTTTTGATGTAATCAAACATTCAGCACGCTTAAAAATTTACTAGTCGATTGGAAGATATGAGTTCTTGTAGTAGGCACCATTGCAAGAGGTGGAAGCGGCATTACTTATGGTCATGCAATTTTCCCTTTTAAACCTTGTCTCTTATATCTAGGCTCCCAAACCATGATTTCTGAGAAGAATACTAACTTAAGTAGATAGTCCCATTACCGAGCAAGGAATTTAAACAGCGAAGGTGGCACAAAATAGAACATTAACAGCACTTCTTTTCATGACCTATGCTTTAGAACTTGAATGAACGATAGTGAGCAGCAAATTGTTTAATAACGACTTTCAAATGGTGTATGCAGTATGAGTGAAAAGGGTGGAAGTGAGAATGAACTGCGAGATGGACATCATTTCGGCTATTCTTAAGAAACTAAATATCGTAGTAAATTTACCCAACACGATGATCAAATAATACTCAACTATTCAATTATTGCATCTCAAATATTAAATTAATCGGAATTGCAAACATAAAAATATCATTTCAACCCAAGAGGTTAATATTTGAGTGTGGTTTTACGCGAATATATGTAAATCACTTCAAAAGAAAATTATAATGAAAAATTTTCATCATCTCAAAACGATATGACAGAATACTAAGTGAGCAAATTGCTAATTTGAACACCAAAGCGATAACTGTTCTAAAAATTCGTCTATTTCTATCAATTACAGTAGTGATTGTCGTTGAAGATAAGCTAAATTTACAAGACTTAGCTTCAAGCTTATATAGCCTCAAAGAATTTAATCATTTGCAAGGCTTTCGATTCAAGCATAAATACAGCACACTGAATGGATGACTTGATGAAATAAGAAAACGACACAGCGTGCCTATACGAACCACTTCACAGTTAACCAGCAAGCACAATAGAGTATAGTGTTCACGAGTGAAGCGGACTAATGCACTAATGTAGACAAGAAAATATTTGAGCAACGATCAAATCAGCATCTCAACCATTACCATATGAGGGTCAACATGTAATACTGTGATCTCTGTTGTCCACCATGTTGTACGCTATGTTGTATGTTGTATGTTGTACTAAAAGATGTGTTGTATGTTTTATTGCTGCACTACAAGATGCTATATTGCTACTTCAATACTTGTTGCTACGGATATTGGCCTACAACGATGGAATGATCGACGAAAGATAATGGATCAAAGGTATTTCCATATGTTTAGCGGTTGTGTGATCTATTATGTTTGTCTTTGCGTGAGGCATAAAAGCAATAGGCAATCGTATCGTTCAGTTAAATTCAATTCAGTTCAATTCGAAACACATTTTTTCAATTTAGTTCATTTTGATTCTATCAAATCGTGTTTAGATTTTTTTTTCGGCAATGAAAAAAATATATGATTATATGCAAAATGAGTGACGCTATAGCTCATGAACGTAATACTATAGAGTGGAAAAAAATGTTCTTTGTCGATATCTCACAAGAACAATGACTAAAAATGTAACATTACGTAAGACAAAGGTTTATGTCAAGAAATTTTTTCGACACCAATCGTGACAACTGTGCTGTCTTTATTCTTCACTAAGAGCCTCATCAATTGCGTTTATTTCTCATCGATAGCATTTATTCTTAACTAACAGCCACACGAATAGCGTCTATCTCCCACCAACAACTTCATCAAGTGCCTAATCGCTAATCCAACCTTAATTGCATATAATCAAGCGAAATTGTTGCCGAGTATGTTGTCTAAAAAGAATACGAGTTAAATAAACTATTCAAATTTCTACCTCAATAATTGTAGAAAAATCTTTTAGAGTGAAGTTATATAGAGAATGAATTTCGAGCGGTACAGGTGTGCACTCATAAAATATTTCGATAGACTATTCACCACAATGAATCTCTTGCAAAAAGCAATTATCTATTAGCGTACACTCACATCGATTTCTCTTTATCCAGCAAAAAAAAAAAAAATCGACGCTTTTTCCATTGTTTTTCACCGATCAATCGCAAACTGCAATAAAACATTCAAATAAAAGTGTCCGATTATTGAAGGTATTCTTTTCTATGCTTAATCGCATTCACCCTTCGAAATCGCATCAACAATACAACAAATGATTCCTATTTATTCAATTGAAAAGGCATTTACTTAGCGCTCATTGTTGAAACTAGAGAATCAGATTATCAACGCACAATTATATATCGCAAAAAAATTTGTAATGCCATTGGTAGCAACGGAAATTTTATGCTAATTTTTGATAAATATTTGATTTAAAACAATAAAATTCATGATTTCCGTTGCTCATTAAATGCATTTCTTAAGAAACATATGCAAATTTTTGCGCTGGAGAGTATTCGCATAAGCAATGAACATCAAGCTCCAATCATACTCATAATGCATCGAAAATATCAGGCTGAAATCATTCGAAGAATGTAACGATGAAGTGCCATTCATTATTTACTGCTAGCGGAACCATTCAACTGTAGCGATATAAGTCAGGCATAAAAGACTGCGAAGAAATTTATTGATTCATAAGTATCATCATTAAAGACAAAACAACCCAAGCTTGCATTGAAATATTTAACTGGATGGCCAGCTTATGGATTTGCTATTAACGCAGATGAGTGGTCGCAGGCACTTTTTAGCTTGAAATTATACGTTAAAGAAATCAAATTATATGTTAAATGTCACAAATTATAGAAATCAAATCAGATAAAAGAATATATGAAAGATTACCGAGTACGTGGAATTGCATGAGGATGGTGAGGAGAGGTGTGTCGAGTAGCAGCTCATCTGGTAGAGATGGCGAGAGTGGTTCGAGCTGCCGCAACAGCACGGCTCCCTCAGCTGCACTCTACATCAATTATTTGGGGTCGTGCCACAAAAAGCAAAAAATGGGGATCCCGAGATCGCCGCTAGCTGACAGCTGATTTTGACAAAAAAAAACATATTTCAACGAGTTATCTACGAAAGACGCACGCTGTCTGCCTGCACTACAATCAACGTTTACCCATCTGTCACATACGACCGTCTTTCACTTACCTCTTAGCTCAGCCAGCATCAACTACGATTTTTGTATGTGCTTAGAAGGCGAGAGAACAAGTGTGATAGGAGTAGTGCCGATGAAATTCTATCATTGTTGCTTCCGCCAAACAAGAATTGTCATTCCACGCGCATCGATGAAGATATTTTTCCACAGATAAGTTTGCTGCACACCTATATTCCTTTTCATTGAATTACTGATTATAGTGGTCACAACAAGGTAGCAAAATTTATCCCCATAGTTCATTGCAATGAGTAAAGGTAAATGCCCCTCAGATTTGCGATATTTCATGTTTCTAAAGAAGAGAAAACAACGCAAAAATAACTCTTAAAATGACTAAAGGTTTTGTATAAAGTGAATGAGGTCTTTTCCACACGAAAATTTTTCTCTGAGAACGTGAGAGTAAATTTATTCCTTCTCAGCTTCTTTACTAAGAGTAGTTCTTATGAGCTTATAAAAATTATACAAAAATTAGGTTTATATGGTCCCAATTTGAAAAGATATTCGTACCGTTCAATGCAAAAAAAAAAATCCAAAATGAATGCGTCGGCGATGTTCCACTTTCTCTGACTGCATTGCAAATTGCATCGATGATCGTTTTCTCTTCGAAACAATTTTGCAATTTTATAACGGAGTCAAGTTATAGCGATCAACACATTTTGTGCATTTCACTTTATAGTCGAGCAATTCAAATTCTATCATTATCTGCGCCAATTGAGCACTCCCAATAACACAAAGATTTTCCTCATTGCAACAAAACTCTTGGCAATCATATGAATCGTTTTATTTTTTATTTTTTATTTTGATCGCACAATTGAATCCTATCTTCTAGTTTTTTCTTTCCGCGTTACGTCCAGCATAAATTTTGATCCATATAAATCTTCCTTAATACACACATAAATTTTCTTATACACATGAAAGTGTTCTTTTGATGACATTTGCGGTAAATGAAGCATTGAATCTCTATGGGAGATTTGATTTGCAAGAAGCAGCAAACTTTTGAGCATCTTTAGATATCAACGCCTTTAAAAGTACGCTATAATCTTACTAGGGGATAGCATGAAAAAAATTTAATTTTTACGGAGCTAAATATTGGCAGGAATTATTATGGAGGTGCAAATCATTGAGGAGCCAATGATATTCCGCGAAAAAATGGATTTAGCAACGCAATTCATTTGAATTCAAAAATATGAGCATATAACAAACTGGTTTATGAAAAAAGATACCGTCGCATGTTGTTTAACTCATTCGTATTTTGCCTACTCGTTAACTATAAATTTCTGGGTTTTCAATTAGCTTTTATGATGCACAAAAAATTCGAAAAGTGGTCGACGATTAATTCGCATTCAGCGGCACCCTCATGTGAAGTCTTGTTTTAAGCTTGATGACGCTTAGCGATGATAGCATTTGCAATTCTTGAAGAGATAACATGAAGTCGTGATATTGATAAGGCGTTCGTGATCTTTTGGGATCATTGAAATATTTTGTACTGCCACAAGAGTTAATTTTGATCCATTCAATTATGATGATCATAAATAAGCGCCGCGAGATATTGCACTCCTACCCTCCTCTTCACAGTGTAATCTTGTAATACCTCGTTTGCATGCTCGGTTTGCTTTGTTTTCGTGTTGCTTTATGTGGCCATTGCAGTTTTTATGCGTACACTGATAGATTTATTAAAAAGTGTTTTGCTTCGGTACAACTTCATTCCTACCTTATTATTTATTTACTTTTATACGTACTACTGTTACCTCTTTCGTTATTTTTCTTATCTGATTATCAATTGAATAAATATTCGTTTATTTATTTAATAAAGGAGGATATAAACTTCAGTGTCACGAATTATGACTGTGTTTTATTGATGACCAAAAACTTTTCGGCAGATAGCGTTGTGATTGAATTTGCGGAATATCTTCTATATAATTTCATTTTTATATGGTTCAACGTTGCAACCGAACTTATACAACTGGAGTCGCATCTTAAATTTTTATATGCAAAAGCATAGAGTTGATAGAAGTATGCAACAATTGAACTAGACATTAAGTGCATGTTCAATAATCGGCTCACATATTTTTGGGCAGATGTGATGAGTTAAACGATTGGCCTATTTTAGTCTATTGAAAAAACAATTGAGATTAAAATAGCGCCATGTTGTATCACCAATAAAACGACATAGTATGGATTGATTCATAATTTGCTGGAAAAAGTGCAAAATTTATTTTTTGAAATAATTTGAAGAGTGTTTATTTCTGCAACATATAATATTCAAGATTACAACTAATCTAGAAAGTAAGATCACATCAAGCGATACGAATTCGGCAAATGAATGATTTGTTCTTTGTTGATTTTATCGGTAATTGAATTGTGCAATGATATTTCTATGGAATATCTCTTTTTTTTTCTATGGTAGGGAAATTTTAACTACGTGAGTTTTGTATAAATTGATTCTATAGTTGATGGTTATGCTGGTTTAGGTTGTTAAAATAGTTGAGTTTCAATAGTGGATAGTTCAATAGTTCAATAGTTAGACAGTTCAATTAATGGTCTCACAAACTTTCAAAGAAAAAATTCAGACGGGGTTTTTTCATCGTAATTTTGAGCGATGCAACTACTGAATTTCAATTTTGTCTACAACTTTTCTACTAATGAAAATCTATAGACCTTATTTTGCATTTAGTTTGCTAGAGGAAGATATCGATCGATACGTGCTTCTACACCAACTGGAAATACAGTTCTCCCGTTTACTACTTCGACAACACCCAGTTATTCGTAGAACGGAAGGTTGGAGTAGTGAGGTCGATTTTTTCTTTTCATCTCGAGTCCACTAATGTTTCAAAAAAATTTGTGTCAGAACTCGAAGGGGGAGGGGTGTTAGTGGGCATGAAAATGGCACATGTCTGGGTAATTGCTTTTACTGGGATGCCGTTCAGAAACCAATGATGATAGATGACGCGTCCCTTGTGCGGGTATTGCCTCCTCCCTATCTCTCCACTCTTTCTCGCAATTGATTCATCAGTGGCAGCGAGCAGATGTGTTGCCAAACATTGGTCAACATAGAAATGAATTAATGATTTTTTTTTATTTTATATTCATCAATGAGCCTATTTTTATATACCGTAGCTGAAAGTAAGCAGAGTGAAGATTATAAGAGCCAAATTTAATTACGATTAAGCAGTTGTATGGCGATTTTATCATAAACGATCTAGCGACAATAAGCTGCTAAAATATGTTATCTATGTGGAAATTTTTTTAATTTTAATTCTACAACAATATAAATGAGAATGAATTTGCCTGAGTCTTGTTAGATTGATGTAATTTAGCGAGTCTCAAGAAATGGATTGAAAAGGACAGGAAGACGAGGGAGGAGGGGAAGCAAAGATAACTATGAATAAGGCATCCATTCACATAATGATTCACTTCTTTTACTATTCCTAGTCCTATCCGGTAAAAATGCGTCATAACTTCGTTTGCATGCAAAAGTCATTAATAGGTAGTATTGCTTTGTGCTGCTCCAAATTTTTTGACTTTCAACGAAGGAATCATTTTTCAAGCGAGTATTCAACGTCGTAACGATTCGAAATGCGTGAAGTGGAGGGCATCGTTGAGCCGGGTTTTCGTTTCACTCAAAAGTCCTTGACGCGGATTACGGTCTCTTTGAATAGGAACCTATTTCCGGGCCGCTCAACTCGGCGCATGCTATTCATCAACGTCGTGTCAACACTCATACGAATCGCATTTATTCATTAAATAAACATAATTCAACGTTATGCCCTCTACAGAAGCCGTTCTCATCGCTGTCGCCCCTCTCTTTGGCGCACAATCACCTCCCAAAGCGAGCATATCACTTGTGTCGTTGTTGGTTAAATTAATTCATTCATCATTTCATACGGTAAATGTCGTGTCGTCTTGTCAATTTATGCTCACTTCATTGCACATCTCTATAAGTATTGAATCCGCTTTTAGATGTTCCCATCATTAAAATATTTTGTCGATTTGTCGCAAGTTGCAGCGAATTCGCTTCAATCGCAAGAAAACGATGCTGAAGACGAAGTCGTGAAAGTGAACATTAATTTTTCAGAAACAGATTTCAAGAGGAAGGCACGAAGACAGAAAGCGAATTAAAGCGGAGGAGCAGCCATCAAACGCTTTTGAGGTTGAGGTCTTCAAAGATCAGGGTTTTGACAAAAATGGTCGAGAGCTAGCGAATCTCGTCGCGAGGCTTGAAGCTTGCCACTCCGCTAGATGCGCCTGAAATATAAAATGAATTAACCAATGGTTATCTTTATTGTGTCTTTCAAGATGCAGTGGCGACAGACATGGGATAATATCTAAAAAAAAACTTGATTTGATGGCAACTTTTCATGCCGCGAAATACGAAGACTATTTGCCTTTTTAATAATGGCATGAAGCATGCAATACAATATAGTTTAAATAGCTGTGATTCACTGTTTTGGACTCTTGAATATTGAGGTGACAATCCAACATTTAAGGATATATCGATAAAATCATCTAAATCTGAAAAAAAAATTATTTATATGAGAGCGAATTTTAGTTTCTTTTTCCCCATCTCAGACGTTGTTCAGCAAAAAAAAAAAAAAAAAACAAAAAAAAAACAAAAAAAACGCATTATATGACATTGCCTTATCTAAGGATTTAGCGTGATGGAAGTCCCCAAACCTTAGAGTTTTTGAATTTAAGCATAGATCCTTCGTAGAATGCAACATTATTTCAAGTTTTATCGGCATGCAAATTTGATACGATAATATTTTGATATAGGGTCATCACATTATAGAATGGACTTTGTTTGAATTCGTTTTGCATCAATCCATCAAAGATCTAGCATACTCTTTCGAAATTCTAAACGACTCCACTTATCGCTTACTTTACGGCAGCTAGTATTGATAAGTTTATTTAAATGGCACTATTCATGGGCAGGAGCTATCGTTGGCATACTTTTGAGGTTAATTAAATATTTTATAATAATAGTTTTTTTTGCAAGTATCTTTGTCAGGTGCGTCTATCATTGCTATACAGAACTATTTTAGCCATCATTTCTCATATCAGTGCTTAAGTAGACAAATTTAATTAATCCATCAATTTTCCACTTAATCCGCTCTCCACATTCCAAACAAAAGAGAACACCATCCTGAAATTGTAATAGAGAATAACCACTAATACAGTTACTATATTCTGGTGAATCAATAAATTGGAAATTTCATAGCGAGATATTGATATGCGATTCTGATTCAACCTGGATGATATACAAGAAAAACAAGCCCTTTCAACCATACAATTTTTGAAAGTTTTATAAAGGAAATATGATCCATAGATCAAAAACGGTAAAAGTGTTATATTGAAAATAGTTTCTCAGTAGGTTAATTTTGTCTCTACCTTTCAACTGCGGCGGAATTCTTTTTGATATCAATTTTAAGTAATTACAGGTTACGATATGTACAGCATTTTTATTTTATTTATATTATAAGTTATTATTTTACAGAATATTTTAATGCATATACTTTAGTATAAACGACATCCTACGACATTTTGGTGTATGCGCTAGTTTGGAACAATTTGTTTTAGCGGGTTATTAAAGATACATCTAGTTTTTGAGTATCTCACCTCCCAAATATCACTAATTAATTAAAAAATGAATTTGATAAGTAGAATTCTTATCGATAGGCACTTATAAAAACTTATTGTTATCTTATTCATTTCAATCGATCAATGTAACATAGCAATGGTTGCTAACTTTCTAATGCCTTGTACGATTGTTTTATTGCCCTGTTTAAAAAAAAAAAAAAACATCGGCTGAATTTATGAACGCCAAAAAATAACAGAAAATAAATTGTAATTTGTTATTTTAATGATATTTTCAGCATTGTCATCGAAGAACATATGAGTAAGAAGGTTCGATGCAACAGCATGCTCTACATCGACTCATAGAGAAGGCTTTCAGAGCAAAACTTTAAACTATAAAGTAATCTGCAAAAGTATGAGAGGACTAAACATTAGTGAACCTAGGAGGATAGTGATGGGTAATAGTTATTTCTAAGAACAGATAAGTTTACAAAGCGTATATTTGCTTAATAAAATAGATAAGAAATTTATACGACAGGAAATCATCTATCCAAAGTGGTTTACTCATAAAATTCGGCAGCTTTCAATGACCTTCTTCGTAGAGAAAAAGCAGAGTGCATCAACAAGAAAGAATAGTTCAACACTCCAAAAAAATGACTAAAATTAAAAATATAGAACGGAGTTAAGCAAGAAACCTTGGAGTACACTCAGAGGGCATAAGGTAGAATTCTCTCGCATAGCTAATGAGTAACAAATATCAGTTGAAATTTATGAGATCCAGATCCAGTAATTTCCCTCAGAAATATCGATAAGCAGTTGACATTGTTTGCAGACGTGGAACAACAATAGGAAGCAAACATGCTGACAATCTGGGCTGCCAGATGACCGACAAACAATACGATAGGCGGCGGCTGTCAGCCTCTTGGGCGGGGCTTACCAATGCGGCACCAATCAAATGGAGTTGAGCGGAACGCACACTCGTGTGCATCGAAGCATTTTCGGTCACTCGCTCCATCGGTCATGGACTGCTCCCTGTGGCCGCGATATGCGTACAATCCAGCAGCTGTCACCAATCCGGCTGCCGTCTATTCGCAACCGTTTACCAGTTAGTCACCAACTCCGTTCCGCTTACTAGCTACCTCTGTTCTGCTTCTTGCGTCACGGCTGTCTCGGTATTTAACCTGCCCTCTTACATCTGCCAACCGTAATGGGTGCGATCATGATGGCGGATATATGAGGCGTAGGGTGAGGGTTCGTTAAGCACGGCATCGCTAAATGTTTTTCCCCTAAAGCACTTCAGAGACACAAGTGCGTTTCTAGGGTGCGCATTACTGCTGCTCAGCATTCGTTTCCACTGTATCGTTAAGCTTATGAAATGCGCAAGTTTAAATAATATACGGCATTTTCTTGTTCCTGGTCCTTTCCTTCATCGTAAGCCTCTATTCGACCATACATCACTTTTGAGTAGCATAAACATATTCTTGAGTAAATGCTTATCGAAATACTGGCCCTACGCAAAAATGTGATCATGTTTACTGCAATAGAATCGAATCGTTTCCTACTCCTATTTGGAATATAATCTGTTTTAATAATTGCGAATATCATAAAGACCTTTCTTTCTAGAATCTTTCTTCGAATATGCATTAATTTTTCATAAATGCTACGAGGTAGGGGGAGGGGGGGGGAAGATGGGAGAGGAAAAAGAAACTTGTAAATGAGGACTATAGTGTTTCTGGGGAAGCACTTTAGTACAGCACTGGAAATTTTTGTATATTAAAGATTAAGTTGATAGCAAGACATTTTGATGGGGAGAGTTGTAGGAATCTGTGAGAATCGATCTCATAATCTTCGCTGATATGTGTTTTGTGCTTTTCATGAAGTAATTCAACCTGGTGATCCACTATCAACCTCCTCTTGAAATTAAAGCATCGACTTCTTATCATATCACTAAATTTTGGAATATTTGATAAGCATCTAACAATGAACCTGCAGAATTTCTGTTCATAGCAAACACATATGATCGATGTTTGCTGCTACAACTGAAATAATCTAACAGAGTCAGACATTGCTGCAGATAATTGAATACAAAAATTCGACAGTTCCCATAGATAAGATATATTCAAGTGATGAAATAACTAGCTGCAACCGTTAAGGCTAAATCGAAGTTGGATTAGAGTTTATTATAGGTCAATATCATCCACTGCTTTAGTTGCTGAATTAACGTAAACTTAAGCGATTTTATATATCAGATCAGTCAATAATGAAGTTAAATGTGTAATCGGTGCTCTCTGATTCGAACAATTCATTCGGCAACATTATTAACTGAAAAGAGGATTAGCGACGAGACGTGGAATTTAACACCGCGATTCGATAATTCATCGAAAAAACATCACTTCCCAACTTCCATATTCCGATTTCATTGGGAATATGAGAGAATTTTCCCTTAGAAAAGAATCTTTAATTAAAATTTTTGAGAGATGAAAAGATATAAGTTCATGCGAATAATGTGTTAACCAATTAGCCATAAGGAAATGAAACAAATCAGTTTTTTATTCACCTCTAAAACACCTATAGCGAATAACATTCGGCAACATAAGTGGATAAACTGAAGTGAATCGCAATAAAATAAGCAATATTAACTTTTTTTTTTCGATTGTTCTTTAATGCGATATGATATTATATGAGGTTCGGAAGACATAAGAAGAGAGATCTAAATTATTTCACAGTTGTATAAGATGCATTAGCAGATAACAAAAATTTCAGGCCACACAGGTGTTAATCAATTGGGCGGAGTGTTTGTTAATGGACGACCACTACCAGATCATATTCGCAACCGCATCGTCGAATTAGCTCACCAAGGTGTTCGTCCATGCGATATTTCACGGCAATTACGTGTCTCGCATGGATGTGTGTCAAAAATTCTTGGCCGTTACTACGAGACGGGTTCCATACGACCAGGTTCGTAATATTAGCACTCAGTGGAAACCATCGGCGACATTGCTGTGCTTCTTTTTTTTTCAAATTTATTTTCCTTCATTTTAATGCAAACGTCAATATCGGCTATTAGCAATGCGCTTTTTAACAACAACCAAGCATAATTCAATTCACTTAATGCTTCTTCTTTGCTTTTTTTGCTGTGATATTTCCTTCGCTTTCAACAGAGAGCCTTACTGGTTCTCTCCAGTTGGCAGTCAAGAATATAGACTTATGTCGTCATTTTAGATTGAGGATCGATGGAAAAATTAGTGCATAGACTGGGTATTGATCGTTTGGAGTCTGCGGTAATACCTTAGCTAACTTCGTTCTGGGCATTGAGTGCATAAAATATTTCTAAAGTAAGCATATCCTTTCTTTAATTTAATGTCATCAATTCTCTCAACGAGCAGTATCTAAAGAATTTCTAACAGGAGTTATCGGTGGTTCGAAACCGAAGGTCGCAACGCCAAAAGTAGTTCAAACGATTGCCGCTTATAAGAGGGCAAATCCGACAATGTTCGCATGGGAAATACGAGAGAAACTCCTCGAGGTATCTGAAGCTACTGTTACATTTCTATTTCTTAAGAAAAGCTTTAAAACTCGCATTCATACCTCATATATGCTTTCTTCTCATGTGAAATTTGCATATACAAATACGCTGAGCTAGGTGCTAGCTGCTTATTGATTATATTGAATTGATGAATGAGAATCCACATATGAAACTTATTTCATATTTTCAGTCCCAAATTTCTATCACTTGTTTTTCCTCCCATTTTAAGAGTGCTCATTCATTTAGTAAATCTCCCCACTATAATGATGTAGAAATATTACTTCAAATGTACTGCATTAAAATAAATAAAACACAGCTCAATCATTCAGCTACTTTACGAATAGGCGTTCTTTTTCTTGAGAAGGGTATCCTCACTCCCCTCCCCCCTCCCCTCTCCCCACTTCTCATCGAGTTCTGCGCAAGTCTTTGCATGAAGGAGTAGGAAAGAGATAGATGTTTCTGACGAATTGGATAGTGGAGCTGCTTTCTAGGCTGAAAGAAGACAAATATTGCGTAGGTGGGCGCTTATTCAGGAGCGGGTCTGCGACGCAGAGAACGTTCCGAGTGTTTCTTCGATCAACCGGATAGTGCGCAATAAATCGGCGATGGAGCGTATCTCAGAGAGGGCGATCCACCAGAGCGCCTTTTTGCCTCCTACTGCACCGTATTCGATCAACGAATTGCTCGGATTCGAACATCCCAACAAGGTATTTCAATTAGTTTGGAACATAATCGAGCACGCGAGCACAACTCATTTCTATATTTGTAAATAATTGCATAAAGACGTGATTCAAGAACATCCTCTTTCTTAATGCTCTTAAATGTTGTTGTTACGGTTGTTGATCTGTTGATTGTTGCGTTGTCAAATTTATCGATCTGTACTGATCTGTGTTCCCCTTCACCGATCTGTCCACCTCCCTTTCCTTCCTACTTGCCCCCAACTAAAAAATATTTATACACTCAGCATTTACTTCGATGAGAAAAAATATTCAAAACAAATGTTAGTGAAATTATCGCATTTCTCACTTGAAAATTTATGCTACTAAGCACTATATAAGAAATGCTTCACAAAATAGATTTCAAAAAGGTGACAATCGACAATGGAAAACAAAACACAGCCAACAGAAGCATCGATGCATGCAAATGTGCTTAAACAGTAGCGAGTGAGTCCGCTTAGCGTCTATAAGCTAGGAAAATTTAGGCTTTATTGCTATTGCTTCTTAATAAATTAGCGTTGTTATTAGTGAACTCGAATGAATCGCAGTATATAATAATGATTACCTAGCAAGACAGATTACGCTTACAATTTTTCGCTATACGGGATGCTATGCCAAGCTAAAACTTGCAACGAGCATATTGTGATCCGTTGCAAAGCTGATATACCTCTAGTCATCAAAAATCTTCACGAAGCGTCTCATGCATTCTTCTTAATCAATTAAGTTCTCGCATTCGTACTACTTGTAGTATAATTTAAAAGTTTATAGCTGTGTTTAAAGAAATATTTTCTTTGATGTAAATATCAGAGAGTATTAATGAAGATGAAACACTTTTGAGCTTTTGAATCATCAGCTCATTACTGCGTTAAATGACTTTGATTCCATTTTGTTCGATTGCTTTAAGATTTTTTATCGAAATGAGTAAAAAATTCTCTAATATATGAAATATTATAGATATTTAGCAAAAGTTACAAGCGATGGATAAAAAAGAATGAGACTTTTGTAGGGAACGCCTGATGGCATGCAAATTCCATTGCAAAATGGTGCCAATTCAAGGAACGCTAAAGGAGAAATCATCTCTGCATATGCTTCAATAGGTTTGCTCTTATTTTGTTTGTATAGCGACCACGTTTACTTTTTTTTAGGTTTTATCACTGTTGCGCTGATAGTTGATACTTTACTACATGACTTTATCACGCTGCAGTTGATAAAGTCATTTAACGGTATTAACATATTCTCTTTCCTTATAATGAATAATGTTAGCAATTTTCTTCTTTTACTAACTGTTTATTCAAATTTGAAATATTTAGTTTAGATTCTTAGTGAAAAAGCGAATATAGATGACAATTGTGATGATGAATTTTTATTGTTTACAAAAACGTGGGTTTTGAATTGTGCTGTGAATACGGTAAAGTGCGAGCGACATTATTGCAGACAAGAGATGGGAAGGAACTGGTCCTACAGTAGTGGCGGCGACAACTCCTTCACACGCCTATTTCGGTGAGAATTGATGGCTTTGTAGTCACTTCGTTGCGCACAGTCCGCCTTTCGACATCGATGCCTTTTTGTTCGGGCATGATGGCGCTTTTTTTTGTGATGATCATCAGCACGAGCATGTGCCGTCAATTGAATCGTTTTGCAAACATCCCCAATACTTGTTTATTCACATATTTGCTGTAATTGCCGTTGATAGTAAGAAAGCAAATATACATCGGATATATCAGAATATCGTTTGAACGAAAATATCCTGAAATTAAAATTGTTTCATTTCTTTCTTCTAAAAATGACACTGTTTTTTTCTAAAAAGCCCAGGAATCGGCACAACGCCAGACCCGGTTTAAACCACCAAAATTTTTATCACTGGTCGAGCTGACTGGATGATAAGGAAATCGGTAAATAAAGATAGGGAAATTTTCTTTTTTGATAAGAAGGAAGTAGAATTTTGAGGATGTGATTATGCTCACTTATAAACTCATAAGGAGCATCGAATGTTAAAACGAATCAGTAGATACTTCAACAGCACTTAAGAGAAGTGTTGCAATGTTCATTTCTCGTTGCCTTCATCAATACGCTGTCCTAAACGCAAATGTTTTTCAACTCGGGAATAGGAAACGATTCGCGAATGTATGTAAAACTGGTGTGCGGAAAACATTCTTAGGTTGCAGATACCTTTTCGTTTCATGTAGTTCCTGACAGCAAAAAAAAAGACCCTGAAAGGCTTGGTCTATGGCACTTCTACAAGGGAATGCTAAACATTTTTCAAAGATTCAAGCAATCTTCACATCTAGTGCGAATTGCTTCCAGCAATATTATGACATATTGAGCGAAGTCAATCTCACCTTTGGAAGACCATTTCTAAGGCGGCCAAAATTCTTAGAAAGTTTATGATCTACAGTTGTGCCATTGATGCTTAGAAAACAGAGAGTGACTAAAGTCTCTTTTTAGCGATCATTCTAATTCATAGAATTGAGGTGCTAGTCGTGACAACCGTTGCTTTTGGTGGCTATAAGTGAAATCAACGAGAAGACGAAAAGATGTCTGCATATTTCCTACAGATTTAGCCACAAGTTAAAATGCGTTTTTGAAGTGATAACGATAACGTCTAGTTCCATACGCTTTGCTAAGGAAATTTTCTTCATCAGTCCAAGTAAGAGAAGATTACATAATTTGATTAAAATAAAGTTGTTGCTGCTATTTATTTTAAAGGAAGTATTTGTATAATTTTTCTGGGAAATGACTGCTTATATTACTTGGTTAAACAAAAAATTCTCCCCTAAAATAGTGGTGACTTCCTGAAGCCAAAAAACTAAGCGGCAAAATCGTCGCACCTTCAGTGATCACGCAACTGACCATTATGTGTTTCAGATGGGTTTCTCGGTGAGACATGGAGCAATTCTGCGACACGGAATGCTGAATTATTATGTACAGCACCAATCGCCCGAGGCAATGATTCATTGTTGAGTACGGTAGTGAACGGAAATCAACGAGGTGTCTCTTCGTCGAGCTTGACTATAGGTGGTCCATGTGGTGCAGCAAGCTCAACTACCTCCTATTGATTATGGGGGCATTAAGCAATCAAGTATATCGTGTACGTTTGTACATTGAATAAGAATAAATGCAATTTATGAGTGCGTTGTGTTGCGCCTCAAATCCCAATGCGAATTTTCTAAAAAGCTTTACGGCCGTAAGCGTAAATTTCATTTCCTTTGCAATCTGCTAACAATTGTTTCGATTCTCTCAAAAATTATTCACTAAATCCTCAACGAATATCTTTCTTGAAATTATAAAAAAACTTCAATATCATCTCATTATGCCTTTAATAATGAATATATTTTCATAATAGTTCACTATCATTTTTTCTATCTTTCTACAATATTTCGTTACTATTTTATTCTTCATTTTGCAGATTTTTCCTCATACTCTATTTCAAAGAGTCTAATTTCTTGTTTCTTCTAACTTTTCCTCATGATATCGCAAAGCTTATGCTCATCTTCTTTGCTTTTTCTAGAAATAACAAAAAAATATACTTGCAAATACTTAAAAACCTTATTGTCACCTATCCTTTTGGTACAATTTTTTCGATATTCACTCATATGAAAATCGAAAAAAAATGACGAGGAGGATACTTATTGCTGCTTCCGCTTCAAGCGGTCGCTATTTCTTGCATCTAAAGGAAGACCATTCAAAAAATTGATTTGTAGGTAGCAAGGTGAATGTGTCATATTGCATAAGTGCATAACGAAGGATTCCGGTTCGACACACATCCGCAAACACATTCTTCGTTGACCGAGCGTGAAATAAATGCTGCATATGCTCCTTTGTGATGTCCCCATCCCAAAGAGTTTTTTTTTTGTTTTCTTATGCAGCCATATATCTTGATTCGTTGTCTCTTCTTGATGACGTGCATCGATGTGCGAAAAATGCAGGAACGAAGTGCTCATATTTTTTGCATCATTGAATTGTCAACTATACAACGTAAATTATGGATACTTCACACTGATTTTTTTTTTAAATTGCGGTAAGCTAGATTAAGGTGTGCTTCGCAGCGGTTATCTTTTAGCTAAGAAACTTCGCCCAACTTCATTGTCGCTAGCTTTATGCTCGAAAGTGAAATTTCGGTATCTTTCATAGTCTTTCGTCCTACTTGTTTTCCTCGAATTTTCTAGGATTTATAGCATGTGAATAGCAAATGAGAAATGCATAAAGAAAAATGTGGTTTTTCGAGGGTTGGCGGTTTGTGGTAATGACTAGAAAGGAAGACAAAATTAGAGCACTAGCGGCGTGGAATTAGTCTAATTGGTCGCCAAAGGAGAGAACGCTAAGGGGAGCGGCTTAGTAGTTTTGTCACAGAGACGGATTATTGCATTTGCACACACCGCCACTGACGTCCCAAATTGAATGGTCTCTTACCTCGAAACTAGACGCTTCTTCCATAAAGCTAATGTATCAAATCCCGCCCCTATGTCAGCTCTCTTATTTACCGTCTTATGTAAGCTGTCAACTTCCAAGCTTTAATAACGGCTGTGATAGAATTTGAGAAATTCACACTGATTGGGTGTTACTGAATTCAGCTTAGATTAAACATCACCTTTTATAAAGATGTATTTTTATGTTTCAAAAAAAAAAAGAATTTTCTTCATAAAAGAGCACTACGACTGTGTCATGTTCACATCTGTGTGGGATGGCATGTCTGTGTGTCTGCCTGCGTCCTCAAGATATAACAAAGAATTTCGGCGAATATAATTAATAAACTATTGAATGATCACCTAAACTATATCTTATTTTTATCTATTAGCTTCTAAACAAGTTGTAGATATTTAATTCACACTGATCGGATGCAAAAAATTTGGTGTTCAGCGGATTTATGCGAGCAATCGCACTGATTTAAAAAAAAAAAAAGTTTCGCATTTTTGCAATTTCTTAGTAATTTATGAGAGAAAATTGCTCAAGACAAGGGAATATAAAAGTTATAAAAGTTGATATTATGCCTGGTCTTCCGATACGTTTCTTTAGTTATTTTATACTTAATTTCCATTATTGTTGAAGGTATTTATTAAAATGGTGATAAATTTCTAAAATTCAATTTTTTCAAGCGTTGATGCTAAAGTGGTCGAATGAAATTTTGGCAAGTCAATAGAAAGGTATTTAAGCTTGTCCTCCTTTCCTCTTATTGTATGTATCCTCATTGATTGGTGATTGTGTCCTCTTTCCTGTGTTTTCATCTTTTCATTAAATTTTTTAAATCATTTGTGATTTATTGATCGGTGATTCTTTAAATTATTGTTTAATTCGATGAGGTGTCGCAATTTTATTTTAAAAGCATCAATTTATTTCCTCGGCCTTGTTCAAATTGTTCCACTTCTTCAATTCCATCTTTCTGGAATAAATATTCCGATAAGATTAATTGAAATTTTGAAGAAATTCTGACACTGATGTAAGGATCGTTCTTCTCAGTTAAACCATATTTAATAGAGATGAGGTTTTCTTGTAAACTCTAGACAACCGCGGAATCTTGCATTTACTGCTCTCTGATATTGACTTAGATCTCTTATCGTCGTTGTTTTGCTCGTCTAGTAAATCATCGAATTAAGACCTCATAAACTACGAAAATCAAATATGATCTTTCTAGTTTATACATTCCTTTAATATTTCTTTTTCGCAAACACATCTGCAAATTTATAGATACAATTATAGGTGTAGGGCAATATTCTTCATTAGAAGTACGCAAAGAAGTGGATTAAAGGAGCTCTCAAAGTACAAACGTGTATCATAGCTTGTCTCGTTAGCAACCACCTCGATGAACACTTCAAATGGAGACGCATCCGCGGCGGAAAATTTGCTCTTACTTGACGTTTGCTAGATTTTTATTTATTTATAAGTTGGCTAACCTACGCAGTAAAGTTCACGCTCGACGATGCGAGTGAATTATTACATGGCAGCCAAGCGTGAGAGGTACAACTTACTGATATGTGCTGTGGCCAATAATCATTGAAATCTAACACCATCTCCTACTTCAACCTAACAGAAGAAGCCAGATTGTTGCACCCCAATGCTAGATGCAAAAATCAAGCTAGTTTAATAAATCAGGTTTTTCAGACTATTTGCTGCTCTCTTTTTCCAGTTCTTTTAATTTGCTATCAATAAGCAAGGCTCTCATGTTCGCAAAACATTGAAATAAACGCAGCGATGATATACACAGCGTAAAGGAAATGAATAAAAAGTCTAAGTCCATGATTGAAGACTTAGTTAAATTACGGAACCATTCTCCCAAGTGTTTGCTTATTGGTTTGGTTGAAATGTTTTAAAATATTCCTCTTGCAGAATGTATAGGAGCGTGAACGGTGATTACAGTGGAGAGTAGTAATGAAATAATGGCACAAACCGACACCACCAGCATCTGTATCTCATCTGATCAATGCTATCATTAATATGGATTCAATTCGTGTCAATGTGTTTATGAGTGAGTATATTTGCCACAGCATATCGGAGTGTGCTGAAAACTAGCCGTTCCGGATATGCAATGAACAATAATGATTCAGGTCAACGAGCTGACCGCAGATTAGCAAAATACCGCCATATAAGCGAATAGAATGTAAAAGAGCGCATAGAGAGCATATAATCGGAGAGGATTAGGCGGCATCATGCGCGAGTAACAATTAACAATACGGCTGTCATAAACGTCATGCAATTCGTTGTACAGGCGATTGATGCGACGTTAACCTCGTCAACAGATTGCTGCAAACGAGCGATATACGACGATAAGTGCAACCGTGCCGATGCATCCCCTATAATCTCACAAATACAGGAATTACCCAATTCATTGAGTGAATTATTTATTTTTATTTTTTATTTTGAATCCAATTTTCGATCAAATTCCCCTTCTTTAAATTGAATTTTCGATAAAAAATTTCCCACTATAAATCAATATTTATCAATCTGTATTAGACAGCAGAACTCTCCCCAATTCCTGTTCATATAATAGATGCGATGTGTGTCATGCTCATTTGGCATATGAAATTGCTGTACACTGGAAATAATCATGGGAGATATTGGGCATATTAGCTATTTTTTGATGCGAATATCAAATATCGTCAAGAATATATCAACTAATAGTGAAAACAACGAAAATAGCGATGAAAAATATATGGAAAGAAGGTTGATACGAAAAGTTACTATAATTTGATGGTTAGCTTTATTTACTTAGCCGAATATCGTTTCATAACCTCTTAAAGTGAAAATGCAATCATTAAGCATCATGATTTCATATCCTATGGACACCTTCATCTATTTTTTATACCATATGAAAATTGAAAAAATTGAATAAGACAAGAATAACGAACTTAAAATATCCTTAATAAATATCACTTTATTGATAACGATATCAAAGAGTTTGTGCTGCTTCAATATTCGAAGGTGATCGTTTTCGTATGCAGATACTCGTTCAATGCCTCGGCTCCTGAACATCAACGTTATATCACCGAGAAGGAAAGTTTGTTTCAATGAGCACTCAATAGATATGAAGGTATTAGTAAATTTTATGAAAAGTAAACATTAAAGAATCTAAGATTATTTGCACCTCATGCTCCCTCATTTTAACTTCCCATTTCGACGTCATTGTTTGAGCAATAAAACCCTTGCCCCCAACAAAAAAAAAACAGGAAACTACGATGTTGCGAACGTGACACGCATCTGAGCTTTTGTTGATACCTCATTCACCTCATTCAACATTTTTTTCTCATAAGAAGCAAACGATGCCTAAGAATTCACTTATGAGACGATTATTACGATTGTGGAATTTAGCTCTTTACATGAAATTTGATATTAGAGCCTAAGAATAGCTAATAAATAGTGCCTAGTTATGAACTTCAGGAATTTATATCAAAAGACCCACCGAGATCTTTACCGAATCCGGATTGTTTATATCCGCCAAATGGTGCCGCGACATCAGTCTTTTGATATGTGTTTACGAAAACTGTTCCTGCTTGCAAACGTTGAGCAACACGCAAAACCTATAACAATGAAATAATGCCTCGAGATTTAAATTTTAATTCCTTACAAAATGTCTATAAAATTAATTTTTTTTAATAAAATATACAATAAAAGAAAAGATATGATAAGATTGAATCTACGAATAGAGAAGATGTTGACTCCTGTCTTATAAATTTCTATCTTTGTGATTAAATCGATAAGTAATTTTGAATTACGCTCCACATCTGATGTCCTTCAGTGGCATTTATCACTTCTATTTGTATAAGAGAAAGAAGAAAATGGCGGAAAGTAAAAAAACACGTTCCGACCTTGGAAACATCCTTTGAAAAGACACCAGCCGCTAAGCCATATTCGGTTGCATTCGCACGTTTCAGCACACCCTCAATGTCACTGAAATAAAACACCAAATATCGCAAAAAAAAGAACACCAAAAACGAATGTTTTCTTATAAGAAAATCGACTATAAATATTATAGTTATTAGATATAAAAAATATTCATTAAGGTTTCATTTCACTACCTTCGATTTTATAGGAAATATTCTCTGAGTTTTGCAACAAAAAAACGAGTATGTCAGGTGATATTTACCTTTGTAGTAGTAAGCCACTGATCAATAATAAAAGTCTTGTAGTGATAATTTTAATGAATGAATCAACTCACTCATCGGGGAATTTACTGACCACCATAACGGGTCCGAACGACTCCTCTTTGGCGACAAAATTTTTGTCATCAACATCGACGAGTATTGTTGGTTCAAAGAAGAGACCTTCTCGATTGATATGATGACCGCCGAGTGCAATACGACATCCATCCGCTACACCCTTCTTCACATAATCAACCAACTTCAGTAAGTGTGCACTGCAAGTAAATAGCTCTTTTCTAAATGGTTAAGGATAATGCTGCAAACTGCAGTAAGCCTGATGCAGGCACCCATTTGATAACACGCTCATGCTGGAACTCGTTCATGCTGCAATAATAGAGCGTCTTCAGCATGCTATTCAAATTCTAAATATATAAATATGCACATATATGAAGCATAATGCTTTTGCTAAATGATGATCATTTCGCAAAACTCTTAGCGATTACATATTACAGCGGAAGTCAGCTAATGAGGATCACGAAAATACAGCATTATTCGACGAATTAAACCCATGTCGGCATCAAATCAAAATACCTTATTGAAGGCTGCATGAAAGATGGCACAGAAATGATGCATAGACGAGCATTCTTGTACGACAGTAGTGTGCATTAATGCAAAAATCGTTAGCACTTTCAAAGCATTTTTTGAGATATTTAATCATTAATATACATATCTCCGAGACAACCATCTGCCACTTGCCGCCATCGATACACATTATAGGACTTAAATGGACGCCATATTCGGCGCATATTCAATTATAAAAGTTCTGTGCGTAATAATATGAGAAAAAAAAATGCTGCTGTATTAACCGATGGTTTTGAGGTCCATGTGAGGTGACACGATCGAGTGGATCACCGATGACCATCTTCTTAGCTTCGGCGATCATGCGTTGCACAAAATCGTCGTGAATTGATTCGGCCAAAAAAATGCGACCAGCCGCGATACAATTCTCTCCCTTAATAATGTGCACCACTAGGAATTCACCGCCTTAAAGGCAACGCTTTATTTAATATTAAGGCTGCAAAACATCATTAAATAACGTGAGAGAGCATCATGGAAAATTTTTGAGATAATCTATCGACAATACCACTATATGCTTTATTTAATCATCTAACCACTAGCACTTTTTCATGGTTTCTCGGCCAGAGATCACTGATTATAAAAACTCAAAGAAAGAGGTTGAAAAAAAACTTTTTTTCCGAAATTTTTGGATGGATCAGTGGAAATTTTCAACAAAGAACTTTGAAAAATTACCTTTATCATGCTAAGCTAGTGACTCTTTCAATGTTACAACCTTCATGCATTTCATTTTCAATCGAGCAATGCATTTTTATGTTGCTTAAAACGATACCTTATTAAAGAAGACAGCGTTACATGCTTGCTTTACAGCACGATCAAGATCTGCATCGGCGAAGATTATGAGAGGAGATTTGCCACCAAGCTCGAGTGATACCTTCTTGATATTGGAGCATGCGCAACTACAAATCAGCGAATCAATGAGATTATCATCTTTAAAGATTACAACTCCTAAAGGTGCTGCATTTTAGGAAAGAAAAATGCATCGGGAAATTACTATTTAGGTGTGTTTCCATATTTGCTAAATATATCGACTGCGACTTAAATATTCGGGAAGAAAGGGAAAATTTTGTAAATACTGAAATGAAAACAATCGCAATAGGTAATAAATGATTTGAGGGAAAATACACCTGCTCATTACTTGAGCGCCAACTTCAGTTGAACCAGTAAAGCCAATCTTCCTAACTAACGGATGATCGGAAAGCGCCTGCCCAATCTCTGATCCAGATCCAGTGACGATATTCACCACTCCAGGCGGAATTCCAGCTTTCGCTGTCAATTCGGCAAATTTGAGTGCTGTTAGTGGACAAACCTGAAGCAATTTGGCATATTCATTCTTCAAATTTATCGCGGTGATCAGGTTTCGATATATTAAGCACGTTGTATTAAAATTGTGCGTTGTAAATCTGAGAAAGCAAAGAAAATTTCCCGCAAAATTTGGAGCATTAAGAATAGAAGTAGCCATTCACTTATAAGCAACTTCATCGTACTGTCCAAATCAAGTCCCAATTTCTTTATTCCTGATGATTTGCTGGGAAAATCTGCAAACGTTCTTCATTTATTCGAGCAGAATCCCATCCATGAATAACAAATCATGAGAGTCAATTTTAAAAATGTTATAGCTATATGTCGACGTTGAAAGATTCACGCGAACCTGAGCTGGTTTGAGGACGACAGTATTACCGGCAGCAAGGCAAGCCGACATTTTCCATGAGAGCATCATGAGGGGATAGTTCCATGGTGTGATGATGCCACAAACGCCAATCGGTTCTCGCACCGTTATGCAGAGATTCTGATTTGGTCGAGCATTCGAAATTGGAATCGTACGACCCTGAAATGATGCTATACCCGCTGATAATCAACGTATGCCATTGTGGAAAAGGTGAAGGCGCAGAATTTTGGCCTAAAGGCATAATAATCAATATGTAACGCTCAGCATCAGATGATTTCCCAAATGCATGAATTCCTGTGAAACTCAGATCTAAGAAAAACGATCAGAGTTCACAGCGGAATATTCTTTGGCCATATAAGGTCACATATGGTGTGAACTGCAATACAGCCGTTGAAGCTTAACGTTCGAATACAGTGAAGACATGAGTTTGTTTGTTTTCTCTTTTTTCACTCGATTGCGCATATCAAGTCTCACCTCTAAGCCGCAAAAATTTACATAATTTGTAAAAGAAACCTCAATTTTGTCGGTCCAACCGGCAAAATACCTCCATACGTCGATGCTCATGCCGACGTGCGTCTTAAGTGCCAGCGTGTAGACAGCGCCGCTATCAATCGATTCAATAGTGGCCAACTCCTCTTTGTGCTGCTCCATCAAGTCGGCTAACCTGAATAGAAGCTTTCCACGATCACGAGCCGACATCCGACTCCACTCGCCCTCCTCAAAAGCACGTTTTGCCGCCCTAACCGCCATATCGACGTCTTTCGCATCCGCTTTTGGCACCGAACAGATCGCTTTCTCGTTGGTCGGGTTGATCGTCTCATAGGTGCGACCCGATACGCTGTCGACGAACTTGCCGTCTATATACATCTGGTGTGGGAAACTAATATCCATATCGTTGACGTGCATGTTTATACTGTCAAATACGAGTTTAATTTCATCCTCACCACGAAGTTTTCTAACAACGGCTTCAACGTAAAGACCGAAGCTAGGTGACATGTATACTTGAGTGTTCTCTAGCTCGGCTTTGGTTCTGAAGCGCGTCTCTTCGATGAGTCTGGTCACATCCTGTGAGTTGGCACCACTTTCGAAGAAGTCGGTTGTTTCTTCGATGTCCATTTTGAGTATTCCTTGCCATATTTCTCTAAGCTGTTCCTCAATCTTCTTTTCCTCGTCGCTGAGAACGAGCTTCTCATGTTGTTCCTCCTCTGAGCCATATTTCGAGCCAGGTATTGTACGTCCATCAGCCAATTTCACGGTTTCCACATTAACGTATTTCAAGTCGCTAGCAGGCAGAAGGAGTCCCTTTGAATGGACGAAAATCTTGCCGTTCGGACAGCCGTTAACGGAAACTTCGATAGCATCAGCGGGCATCGATGTGCTCTTGTAGATCGACGAACCGAATAGAGTCACCTTCTCCCCGTTGAGTTTCAACCATGCTCCGGGAACCTGCAATTTCTCAATTTCTATTTGCTTGCATGCACCAACTTTTTACTGTTAAGATAAAGAGAAAGCATTTCTGGTGTAGCTTTACATAGTGGAGTGCAAAAGATTGCTTGAGACGACACCATATCCGCATATTAACGGAAAACGGAAACGAAATTAGTGGGCCATTTAGTGCGGAAAGATAATACATTATGATAAGCTTATGGGTGTTTCATTCGTTAAAATAGCACAATGGCTGCATAATAAGGTTGCGCTGATTGCAGAGACTATCTCAGGAAAATGAGCCATTTTTGAAAAAAAAAAAGTGAAACGATGACTTTATTTGCTGAGAATGTGAATCTAGCGATATCTGCATGGTATTTGCATCACTTCCATCAACGTAAAAATCTATTGATGAAATTTATAAATTTTTACTTATTTGAATGCATCAATATAGTGATGTGAAAACAACCCACTTTATCATTGCCTCTTATGAAATTGTGCATCTCTCGTTGATTCTTCGACCAGCTCAGCTCGGCTAGTTCGGGTTTCGCTGTAATATATGGGTCATAGGAAGCACCTTTCTCGGGTTGCACGATGCGTGGCGCCTTCCCATTTGCGATCAATTCCACAGCCTCAGCCTGTAGGAAATGATGCATAAAAGGATGTTTTATTATTTCACTTGAATGCTTGTTATTATTGGTGTTATTTTAAGATTAAATATCTCTGATCTTTTTATTTATACGACCATCGTTTACGAGTTCAACTCAGAATGCAATGATAAGCATTTATAGCGGCGAATGAAAGCTGCGACCGCAAGCTATATTCCAATATGTAACTTTTAGCTTTTCGAATAGATGTTCTACTGAGATGAGGTATTGTAATATTCTTTTGTAATTGTTAACTATTTGATTTCACAACACTAAAGTTTTTGATGACATTTTTCCACTTTTTTCAAATATAATTGGAATTTTTTAGAGATAAAAATAATGTTTTACGTTTTCTGCTTATATTGACTTATTCCATGCCGAATGGGGTATTTTTTTAGCAGTCATATATGCATTTTATTGTTGGTAACAAAAAAACAAACCTCAATTTCAAAATATGAGCTGGGAAACAAAAAAGAGGTATAAGCTACTTCAATTGTGTTCGATTTTGAGTAAGAAATCGAGAAAATATTTAAAGAATCACCATTCCTTTGATGCCCTCAGGATAGAGGAATCGCTTATAGAGAGAGTTGAGAGTATCATTCTCATCGACCTTAACGCTCTTTTGAAGGAGGATTGGACCTGTATCAAGACCATCATCTGCCCAAAATACTGTAAATCCAGCCATTTCATCGCCGTTGATCAATGTCCAATTTATCGCCGATGCTCCTCTGCAAAGCAATCACCAATTTCTGGATTGCAATAAAATACCGTAAAACTCCAAATAAAGCCTACTTCTTCTGACGCAGACTCTTGCTAATATGAGCAATGTTGTGTTGAATCTTTCATGAGAATATAAACAAAAAAGTTTATGTAAAGAGTTAGAAGAAAACAATCGACTGCCACAAACAACATAGATGGTAATAAACCACTTAGAATTCGTCAAATGCATCAAAATATAGTCATCGCAATCAAATGTAAGTCAAATGATAAAAAATAAAGAAAAACTGGTTAAATAATGCATAAGAATATAATTAAAATTAACTGAAAATGGAAAATATTCAAAACCTGTGCGCAGGTAATATTGATGGATGATAAATAATCGATTTGTGTTTTGGTTCCTCGATGATCTCGATCGGTATGAATTGAGTGCAGAAAGGAAGAACGTTGAGTTCGGCACCATGTTTACGATACTCTTCCAGCATTTCAGGAATTAGATGCAATTTACCGTCGGCACCCTTCTTTCTCCATCGAGCCGGTTTCTGAACCGGAATACCCAGTTTGTTTGCCTCGAGAGCTGAATCACTAATCATATTTGTGTGATTCATAAGATTCATAACAATGCCAAAAAAAAATGATGCTTTATTATTGTTGTGTAAAAAATTCATCCACATTGCGCAAATTTTCAGTAAACTTTGTTTGATGAAATATAGAGATGTACCACTGACTAATACCTTCACGACGTTTAAGTTTCTATCAAAGCTCAAAAATAAGAGTTCGGTCAACAGTGTGCTTATTAAAAAGCCTTCTATGCGAAAAACAAATTGCATTCAGCAGCAATTGTAAATCATTTTTGACTTCAATGGATACAATCGTCTAAGAGGAAAAACAACTCATTTGGCATCAAACTGATTTACCTTTCCATTGAACAAACAGCAAACTTCAATTAATTAAAACACCTATAAAATTCGAAATAAGACATTATATGCACACAATCTTGCAAACTATAACAAAAGATGATTGCAGTTTTTTTTATCAAAATCTATTCAAATGAACAAATGCTATCTAATACGAAATGATTTCAGATGTAATTAAATGCTCATTAAATAATATTTCTAGAATTTTGCATCACACAAATCTATTGCATTAAACACCATTGCATATAACAACAGTTCATCACTATTGTTGCTTTGATCATTTGCTATCGCTGTTCACCTAGAATTCAATACTAACCAAGCAGATCTTCTCGTCCATTTTTATCGGGAATTGTATAGACAATCACAATTTGATGACCATTCTCTCGAAGTGCATTAAGTACATCAGCACCGAAAGCCGATTGCCCAATGATTGCGATCCTCATTTTGTTAGCTAGAATATGTCTCTTCAACAATTAGAATAGAACTTATTATCAATTAATGTTTTTTTTTTGGCAATATACCGCCTAACAGCAATTTCAAACTTTTCTCAATAACAGTTTTATTATTGCAGTAGATTAATTTTTATTATTTGTTTCGTTAAATATTTTCGACAAGTTATTTGAAATTATATTTTCACAATTTCTTTTTTTTTTGAGGTAAATAATATAATAATTTTGATTAATTTACTTAAGTGAAATAATGAAATAATTTCGAATGCTCGTAATAGAGAAGTTAACATCAACGTTCAAAGATTTATACGCACAGGAAAATTTAATATGCAAATCACATAAATAACACTGCAAAGATACTTTTTTTCATATGGGATAGAGGTGCCATGAGATGCGGAAAGGGGTGAGCACTGGGAGTGGTATTTTTATTTACTGCGATCGTAAGCAACAGGTATTTGACAAATCTATGACATAAATTGCATATCATAACTAATCTCGATATAGTCCGCTCTTAAGTCGATCATTGCATGGCAACATATTACAAATGAATATGAATAAGAGTGAATAAAGAACGTCAACAAATCGGCGAAGAAGCAATTTTTGATACGTGTCGAGTAAACGATGATTCAGCTTGAAGTAATAAGGCACCTTCATTGCAATAATTTTCCGTAATAAAGAAATAAAAAAGTAAAGTAAGTTGAGATGTTCAAATAAACACTCGTCATTAAATGAGGTGAGCTTTTCAAAATTTGGGAAAATGAAAAATCTACTCAAAGGGAACAGTTGAATGCAATCATTGCAGCTGAAGGCGGCATTTTCGAGTGGCAATACCAGCTGCAAACCTAGCGTGATAGAATAAAGTTTGGTTTCTGAATACCCTTCATCCCATCCCCACTGTCCTCCTCACTGTTTTCCTCTCTTCCATACTTTATAACGGATTCTCGTTAAGCTACGGATGGAATTTTATTTACGGCAATTTAAAATTATTTCGGTTATACTATACATATTTTTGATGAACTGGTATAGAATTGATCTACTGGTTTCTCATAGATAGATAACAAAAAAATGTAAATATTCATTAAGATAATGAAGATAAAAGTAGTGAAGGGAGATAGACTGACACATACAAAATGGTAAATGCTCCTAGAACTGATTTTAAACACTCGAAGGTTCTTTTGTAAAGGAATTCAGTGAGCAAAAATCACACTTTTTTTGTTTTACTTTCTTCGTTCTTTGGCTTTAAAGGAGCTACAAACAGTTGAAATGTGTCTTTGCATAGCGATTATAGTGAGACGCTTGTCAATTACGTTCCCAGCAGAACTATCCAAAAAAAGCCATATATATATATATATATATATATATATATATATATATATATATATCAAAGTTGAACAACATCCAAAACAACATACAATGCATATTTCTTAAAATACCACTAATTTTATGAGTGAAAATATATTCTGTAATCACTAAAAAGAACAAATATATAAATATCAGTGTGCCACAAGACTGAAAGTTGTTTCAAATATAGGAATGAATGCCGCCGAAGAATAGAACGAGCAGTAATGTGGTAACATTAATAGAATAGAACGAGTTTCAAAGACAGAGAACATTTATGGAAGAGAAGTGAGAGCATCATTTTGTCATCGACGTGACAGTCGATTGGCACAACAACGAAATGAGAAAAACACCCGATCGGTTGATCACACACATCTTATCACCGATTCAATCAATGCACAGCAACCCATATTCGTCGAGCACAATGATCGTGTTGTTCAGAAATCGTAACATAGGCACTCGTAATTGTCAATACAAACTTTTCCATTGCGAATCTTTTCCTCGCAATTGATTAGTGAGTAGAAATAGCAGATTATTTTATAGTATTTGACAGTAAGTTGCAACTATAAAGTAAAATGTAACAATGCCTCATATTGGAATTCTTAAATGCCTTACTTATTGACTTATCAGTAAAGAAAGTCCCTCACAGCTGATATGAATGTCAACAATAATAAAAGTTATCAATGTAAATATTTATGGTAGTGCTCACTGCTCAGCCATAATAAGAGGCTTATTGTGGTGTTATCTTTATGTGCAATATTGTGCTTCCTTTATAAAAGTACTATGCGCATTTATAATTCTCGTTAATATTAAATGCAAAATGCAACCTATTGCTGAATTTTTGATTTAGTTTACCACAATTCTACGAGTTTTCAATATTAAAATACCACTTAACGGATGAATCAATGATGGAGAAGAAAGAGAAAAATGGAGAAAACAAACCCATAAATAGAAGAAGCAAATGAACAACACGTATCATAACGTAGAAATTAATCCTCACAAGACAAAGCACGTTTACAAAAACAGCAAGCTAAGGAAACATGAGTAATAACACTGTTATTTCGCAGACGCATGATCGATAGATGTAATAATATAACAGTTTTTTGTTATGACCATGTAATGTATCGAGTAGAGATGGTTTAATTACCCAAGTTTGAGATTCATTTATAATTTTGACTCATCATTTGTGATTCATTTATAATTTTGTTCCATCAGAAATAGCGCGCAATTAATCTATAAGCTATTTAGATTAATTATTAAATATTATTGGTTGTGTTGAAGTTTTACTCACCTTGTCAAAAAAAAACAATTTTATCTCTCAATAAGGTACCTTCACTATCACCAATAATAGAAAGCATTCTCAGTCATTCATCTCAAATATTTTGGGGGATTTTGAAATTTTTTCTCAAGATATCTGTCAAATATTTTGCGCCATTAAAATTGAACTTACTAGAAGCGAGAAGATATATTCAAAACCCATTTTCGTATTTCAGTGAAACGATGAAAAACTCTTTCGAATAGAATTAACTAAACGTCTGATCGTTCTCTTCTAATTGAAGAAAATACAAATATAAAATATTTTGATCAATTATTCTTGTTGCAGCATGTTTTGGATTCGATTTCGGTTGAAATATTTACATTGATATTTTCGAATCGATTAAAATTATTTTTAAAAAATACAATTTTTATTTATTTTCCTCCATTCACTCTGATCCTATCAATAGATCAACAACGTTATCCGACGAAACTCAAATTTTACTACAGTGCGATTACAATGTGAAAATAATATAGATGATCAGAATGATATACGATCAATAATTGCATTGAGCATTTTTCTTCTCTGAATTACAATAAGCCGTAAATTGTTTCCGATAACTGTCGAACCATCGCTGAAATAGGCATTATTTAGTGCATCTTTGATTTCCGTCTTTAATGAGCTGCTTCTATTTATCTTTAAAATGTATTTACAAGTTCATATGTTTTGTTGTCGGGATATTGAAATAAATTATAAAATTTCGATTTCGATTTTCAGAGCTTTCTTTTGAGGAAATGAAAGAAAACGGACGCGTAATCTAGTGGAATTTGTAATCTTTGTGAGGTTTTATGAGTAAAATACTGCTGGAAACTGCTGCGCTTTTCGTTCAGAGAGCTTCTTTAGCTTTTAGCTTATTCATAAGTAAAGCTTGTGAGCTTATTGTTGCTTCAGTAGATTTTTGGCGGCTTACATTTACCCACTCATAGCAGGTATGGAATTTCGATTTAATTCGGATTGATGGCGGAAACTCAGGCCTTTTATCTTCGCTCGACACCCGCATAATTGAAATGAAAATCACAACAAGTTCTCATTGTAACTTACAGTATACATATAATCGAAAACTGGGATCGCTGTTTGGACGACCTTATATATTGTTGCTTTAAAGCAATTATTTTATAGCTGCAAGATGCGATTCTTTTTGATTAAAATGTAAAAAATTCGGCGGGAATTACGGAAGTCTTTCTTTAAATGGTTATCCGTTGTTGTTGCTTCGGGCGTGTTAAAAGGGTTGCGATGAGCGGTGGATTTGGTATGGATGTGGAGGAAGTTGAAGATCAGGTGGACGAGGAGGACGACAAGTCAGGACGTACTGGGCATCCACAGTTGAAGAAGATGCGTCAGGTCACACTTGACACATTCCTAGGATGTCCGAGCACGGCTGCTCATTCTCCTTGCTCCTCTCTGACATCTCGACCTTGCACTAAGGGATCTCCTGCACAAAGGAGATCGATCTCCATCACCACTACCGGTTAGTGCCAGTAGCCTAGAACGTTTTCGACCATTTAACTTCTAGCACCTACTACTTCCGCCGTATAGATACGTCACCTTTACCATTTGTTGACTTAATGAAATACGCAAATTTATTTTATTTTATTTAATATACAGTGCATAAGTATGACCATTTGAGGATTCAGTCATGTGCACTTCTTCCTTCTCGTCCATCCGCTCGTTGTTGAAAAGTTTTTCCTGTGTTTACGATATAGGTAGCACCTTACCTCTCTATGATTATCTATGATTATTCCACCTAGTTTAGTAAGATTCTTACTGTTTTTTTTTTTTTTTTGATAACTTGAAGTGGTTTGCATACGGTTTCTGTTTAGTACTGTATTAAAATATGGACTATTACTAAACAAAAATATCGTAACTACTCATAATACGAATGAATGCTTTTTTATGTTTGACTAATCGAGGTCAATAGAACTGAGTTATAGCCTCTATTAACTTGTCTCACCCACAAATTTTATTCGAACAAGCACAAATTTTTCTTGAACCTTATAGGAATTTAAATCTTTTGCTTATGAAGTATTTTTCATTTCTCATTGCTGCCACCCACTTTTAAAGCAGTGTGGCACGACGATACACAAGAGTGCTAATTAATCGTGTTTCATGGCTGTTCCGAAAATACGAGCTGCTTTTTTTTTGAATTATTAAATGCATTAATACAATAAAATAAATGCGGATGAATTATAAATGAACGAAATTAAAGTTGTCGAAGCAAGTGATGTGAAGAAATTGAGCGGTGAAGGTGCACTTCATAGACGTAGTTTGGCAGTCGTTGAAGAGATCAATCAGCATAGCTCACCGAATTTCACTGAAGAGGAGATACGACGAATGAGCGCTACCATTAAAAAGGTAGAATCGTCATTACAAGATTAAATTACCAAAAACAAGAATTATTAGTAAGTAAGAAAAGGGATAGATGTACACAGTTGAAAAACGTTCGTATAGATCTGGGATTAAGTAAGTTTGGCGCAACGTTTTAGATTGCCCTTCTTATATGATAGCCTATGGTCCGTATTTTTATATACATAATAACAGTAAATGCGCTTTATAAATGTTTGCATGTTTGTAAATATAAATATAAATGTGCTTGCAAAACTTCTTCAATCATAGGCTTGTTAACATAAGATTTGCGTAAAAAGTTGCTTATACAAGTTGCAACTTATATATAGATAAAAGATGCATTTAAAAAAAAAACTTAAATGTCATATTATAGGATATTATGTGGTCTGCTCTTTTATGAATTCGTTTGTGCGCAGCGTATAGATTCGATATTGCCGATTTTATGAGAAGTTTGATCCATATGTGTATCATTTAATGATAAGAATAAGATTACTCTTGTATCAATAAATTTACATATAATATGCAACGATTAGATTATCATTTTATACAATTCAGGTCGTAAAATACCTGTTACTTTAGAAAGTTTTTACAAAACATCGAATGAGAATGCGTTATTGCACATATTTTTTGATAACCTAGTAATTCATCGTATATTTTATTGATAAGCTGGTAGTTCATTCGTATCAGTTGATGTAATAATCGAAATTCAAAGCGCATACCGTGCCAACTCCTCTACTGCAATTTCCCACCCTTTTTTCTTTGTTAGCTATGCAATTTGCTCACTTTAGGCTAAAGAGAAATACGGCAAGGGCACACTAGATAGCTACTTTAGTCGAAAAGTGGCAAAATTCTCTTCGATAAGCGTCGATGAATCAGTAATGCCAAGCACAAGTGCTGTCGATGAAGAGGTATGGCGTCATTCCATTATTATCTATCATCTTGTAATCCACATTCCATTTCCTTCCATTTGCTCACCTTTATCCGCATTTGTTGCACTTGGTGATGTTTAATGTGAAATAAGGTTTTTATCAATGATTCCAGCCCTCTTCCAGTCGTAGAATTTTCTTGCTATTAATAAAATCGTTTTTGGCCGGCGTACCGAACTGCAGAAATTTTTGCGATGACGTTTTAGGCAAAGAAAAATATTTTTCATCATTGCATTTGAATCCATTAGGAATGCATATGAAAAAGACCATAAGTTTTTTGTTTTATGAAAGGAAAAGCTCTATTTAACAGTCTTTTCCCTTTGTGGACACCTTTGAATCCTATGGCCCCATCCTTGTCTCTGATTTTTCCCCTTTCCTTTTGTTCTAATTATGAATCATTTACAGCCCGATCTTGAGCCGTTTCGATGTTATGCAGAGCCATATCCAGATTTAAACGATAAAGCAGTCGCCGACGTTGTTCTAATTTCAATTGGCTCGATACGCCCGAATATACTACCAAGACCTTTTCCTCCCATCTGCACTGATCCGGTGCTCGGTTGGAATAGGGGGCGTAGGTTAAAGACTTTATCACAAATTGCTTCACTTTCTCACTCGTCAGAATAAAATATTTCGTAGAGAATTTCTAGTTTGTTGATAATATGGGACGATAAACTTCAGAAACTTCTCTCTCTTGATAGTTCGTGACGAGTGGAAAATTTATGAATCCCAAGTAGCAATAAATTTACAAGTTCTGCTGTAAATAAAACAAGTGTTGATCTAGAAGAATGGACCGGGAGTGAAGTTGAACCTGCATTCAGATATCTTTAAGCGAACTGCGAAAATTTTTACTTGCAATGCCTGGTAGAATTTACCTGTAATGAGGTATGAAGATTATAAAACGTACGACTTGATTAGTGATGAGATCATTTGCAGGTGGTGGAAATGAACTTTGCTGGCACTACGTTTAGGTGCACTTTACTGTTTGATTTGTTCGCTTGAAAAACAGCTTTATCATATCTCACGAATAAGCAACTAATTTGCTTTGAAAGCTTGAAATGACTCGTTGAAATTGAACCGGGTGTTTTAAGCGCAATAATCGTTTAATTATTCATTCCCATTCTCGAATGTCAGTCCATCACTTTCATATATTTAAGGCTGCGTTATTTCGAGTGGTGTTTATATTGAATTGAAGTGATTACAGTTGTGTGCGGTTGCCGTTCTCTTCATTGAATCTTATCGATGGAAGGCCACACTTCAAACTTATCAAAGATGGACTAGAGAAACTCACGGTACCTCTGAAGGCAGCATGTCAGATTAAGGTTGCTTCTTTTGTTGCGACATTGTCATTTAGTTGACGTAAATGGCCAGTGCACCTGACATGGCTGGTCGCTTCTGATGCCTGTCTCTGTGAATTCTTGGTTCTGAATATAGCGTTTTCGATCTACGGGTATCGTTTCATTTATTAACAGCTTATTTTCTACGTCATAGAATTGGTTTACTTCACCTTTCCGATTTCTTTGCTTTATTGCTTGAGATTGATAAGTATTCGCCCGGTATTCACATCTTTATCTTCTTCCGCTCAATGTTGAGTAATCCAGGAAACTTAAAGAATCGTTCTTTTTAATGAGGAAATATTTGTCTTGAGAAATTGCAGTTTCGAAAATTTTAGTTGCGGCAATTGAGGATCGCTCCTTTAATTCTATTTTTGAAGGAATGCATCGAGAGCTATACGAGACGCACATGGCGGTTCGATGCGTTGGATAAATTTTTTGCAAGCATTTCTGAGCAACTTTGTGAGGAATATCTCACTACGGTGATTCCTTTCATGGCGACCCTTGCACTCTCTACTCCTGATCTCATCACGCAGGTGATGCTGTTTGCTTCTTGCACCGATCAGGTGAATTGCAGAGACAGAGGAAAGAGAGAGGAGGTGTTATAGGGTGACCATTTTCAGCAGTATTTCTTCATTTTAGAAGCTTAGTAGTATTTCTGAGATTTTTGAATAGGATCGGATCTGATATATTTTCGGTATATCTATGGTAGTACTGCCTCTACACCTTTATGTTTGTTACTAAATTTAAGATGTTTTTCTAGATAAATGTCATATCTCCGAATATTTTGGAAGTGTTGGAAGTGCTCGAATTGCTAGAGGTCGTTGCTGAACAAATTTTATATTTTTGTTGAAACAATTGAAACAATCGTTCAGGTATGCTAACAAACTGGAATAACTTGATTTGCATAGATTACATGATTAGCGCTCATTGTTTTCATTGTAATATTGCCTAGATACCTTTACATATTCCTATATTGTAACTGAAGTAGTCGATCAAGGGCTGCGGAACTGAATTGGTATTGTGGAATCATTCTACTTGTTTACTGCAATTTCTATCTCACTTATAGTTTATGCGCGATATCTAAGGGATCCATAAATCTGCAGAAGTATGGAGTAATGAGTATTGGCAAAGTGAAGTGCTTTTGCAGCCATTACCTATCCTACGACGTGGTCGAGAGGGTTCGGTGACAATAAGCCAACAGCAGGCAGCTGCATTACTCGCACTCGCCTTTTTTTGCACATTTCCATGTCGTGGCAGTCGTAATACTGAATTGCCGTTAATCAACTTCAATCGATTGTTCGATCTACGAACAGACAAATGTATTGAAAAGCTTAAATGCATTATGCACTACTTCCATCAGGTTTCTGTGCAAAGTATGTTTATTCAGCCTTAATTTCTTTATTTCCTTTTGTCTGCTGAAAGCTGATAGTAATTGGCGAATTTTTGTCGCCCACAATGAATACAATGCCCTCAGGATTGTAAATCCGCTCAAGTTGTAATCTTCGATGAAAATCGATCACTTAGAAATATCGTATTGTATCGCTTCATTTGATAGATTGTATAGTTTATTGTTTGTTTTATTGAAGTTTGTCATATTTAGTGCCATCAGGAGTGTTAACTTATCGTCGTCAACAAGTATCACCACCTTTGGATTGGAGAAAGATTTGTAAGCCTCTCACACGACTTGCCGTATCATCAACAGCAACTATTGAAGATGACGGGTATGGTATGCTACAGGTCGATTTCGCAAATCAATATATTGGTGGTGGTGTGCTTGGAAGTGGATGTGTTCAGGTTAGCTGCTTTATATTTCTTAGTACTAATTGCTGTTTTCTTCTCGTATGGAGCAGAGGTTATTGAGTTAAGAAAATAAATTTTGAATGATAACAGTATAAGAATGGAAGTAGTTATACAAAGGTGAGCAAATTATTTTTGCCTGTGGAAGAAAATCCAATTCGAGTGAGCCTTTTGTAATTCAAAAGTCTTCTTTTCCTTTTTTTTTAAATTTAACAATGAGATAAACTTCGCCGACTTTTCCTCCTCACTAACTGACTGCACGGTTATTGCAGCTATTCGTTTGCAATTATTAATATTATTATTATTAGAGAGGAGAGAAGATTGCCTATAAAATTATAATTTAAAAAAATAATGAGATTCACGAGATGGTGTAGGTTAATATTCCTACTTTGCCTACCTTCTTTCGACCTTCCCTTTACTTCCCTCTGTCCATCCTTCTTATTTCCTAAGCGTGCCACTTCGACCGCACATTTTCATTAGCTGGCGTTGTTACATTTTATTTTTGTAGTTGAAGTTTGAAAGTATAGTATTAATTCTGAACGTTGTGATATATTTGAAGGGGGAGCAGAAGTATATAATACGAGAAGTGAGAAGATGAAACCCTTTATCTTTCAGCCTAGGGCCATAAATTGGCTTTGTGTTTTCGGGATAGAGGCCAAATATATGCCAAGCATAGACTATTGAAACAATGTTTCATATTCACAGGAAGAAATTCGATTCCTTATATGCCCCGAAATGATGGTATCGATGCTGCTTTGTGAGAGAATGGATCACAATGAATCGATTGTCATTTTGGGTGCTCAACGGTACTCCGATTACGAGGGATATGGCCATACGTTTCAGTGGTGTCCTTTGCGTTCACCCGATTCGCTTTCCCGGTTCCTTTTTATCAATTATTTCCTTGTATCATGGAACGTTTTATTTATTTATTTATTTATTTATTTATTTATTTATTGAGAAGTGGGTGTTGAAGCAAGAAAGGAAGAGGATGTTCTTCGTTGTTTTTTTTGTAGCTTTCAAAAAATAATTGGCACTTACTTTTTGTAATTCTCTCCTGTAGACTCCAAAACTTCCGATTCACTTGCAGCTTTACGTCAGTTTTATAAACGACTAAGCAAACAACGGTGTGCTATGCAAAATGCGTTCTTATAATGGTCAATAAGTTTGTAAAAAACATGATCAGTAAAAAACTAAATGATTAGTATTTAAAAAAAGAATTACTTTAGAGAACATCGATTGGCAGGGTGTTTGTTGAGACGTTCGAGAAAAATCGAACGAGGCAGCGTTGCTGATGAATGCCTAGATTCTGGATATGCCCATAAGTCATTCATTCGGGCTTATGCTGAGGCGTTTGACACTTGTTTTCTCCACATCTGCTCATTCTCGAGATGTTTTTTTCTATCTGTGTCATTATATTCCTGAGATATAGTAAAGAAAAAACAGGTATCGTCTGTCACAGGCAAATGAAGCATATGAACCTATCCAAAACAGCACTGCTTTAGTAGTGTACTGATGATTGAGACAGTAAGCTGGATTTTTTATTTATTTTTGCTTTGCAGAGATCGTTTCGAGCGTTTACGTTGCGAAGTAGTTGCTATCGACGCGTTACCATTTACTAAACCGCATCATCAATTTAATGTTGATCTCGTTGATAGAGAGTTACTTAAGGTATCATCCTTCTTTATGTTCTGTTACTTATTGATTTCATTTATTAACTCTCATTCTAAGGGTAGGCAACGTAGATCTCATATTGAATTTCTAAAATTATTGTTATGACCACGTTTACTGCACAGTTATTTCTATCTTCGATAAGATGTGCCGTTTTATCTGTGGTGACGAGAACGAGAGATGAAGCACAACAACCGGCAATCCCTCACTGATCGTCTTTCAAAAAAATTAACTTATTTGTCACAGTGCGATTTATGCAACCACTTTTCTTGTCATTCGCTTTGTGTTTCCAAGGTCTCATCTTTCCTTTCTCGTTTATGTAGAACAACCTTTCAGATAGGTAAGTTCACTTTAGCACACTGCAATAAAAGCGTCAACCGACTAAAGCGCCGGCTGATTAGTTTGTTGCTGCGTTGTCATGCGTTGAAGGTGTTTTATTTTCAAGTGAATAACCGCATTGCGTGTAGCTTTTTTATCTGCGAAATACCGGTGAAGCTTTAAATTTACCTTATATCACTCTTGAACACCTATCGCATAACCTTCGCATGTGCAGTTCTCAAGGCTAACTTGCAGTTCGACGCTGTTGCCGTGTGAGATCTTTCCACATTCCCTTTGAGACATAGACAACTGTGGAGGAAGTGGAATTAAGATTAGTGGTGAGGTACATTAGTGATGCGTATCAGAGGTGTATTCAGTTTTTTTAAGAAATGAATTATATGGTCTCAGTTTGAAGAAGAGAAAGGGAAGAGTATTGAGGTGTTATTTTAGTTCAGCAGTTCGCTCAGCGCAATAATATTCCAGCATATTTTGACATTTTAGGCGTATTGTGGTTTCTCTAATCGAGACGGTTCGTCGAAAGCAGTTGCAACTGGCAATTGGGGATGTGGCGTTTTCGGGGGCGATGTTCACCTTAAAAGTAAGTTTGCGGATGTCACTACAAATGCTTACTGAATATAAGTTTTTGAATCGGCCAACATATATAATCAAGTATTTTTTTATGTTTTTGAGTTTATTAAATATTGGAAGGATAAAGTAAACGTCGTATAAACGGTTGCATATCATTCAGCTTCTCTTCTTAAAGATATGTGTACTTTCATTGTTGTGAGCTGATTGTGCCTTGTAATTTTCATTCAATAATGACGTCATTGCGTTGAAAACTTCCTTTCAATAAATAAAAAAATGTTCTACCAGTGTGATTGCATGTGTTAAGAGATTTTCAATCAAAGTCGCTGGTCATGAGCTATCAAAGTCATTGATATCTCATGAGCCTTCTAAGATGTATTGAATTGATATTTAACCGTTGACATCGACGCATAGGAAGTAATAATCGCCGGGACTGCAATTTCCATCATATAGGATCTAGCGGTATGAGGGAGATAAGAAATTTTATTTAAATTGTGACTTATTTTTCGATGTTTCATCTGCTTTTGTGAGAGATTCATTTTGCTTTTGTTTCATTTGAAAAATTGTTGACTTTGTAATATGCTTTCATGCCAATCATTTTTAGTGTTCTTCTTTCTGTATTCATCTCTGCGCTTCCTAATCCTCCTCTCTCTTATGCTCCAAAATTTTGATCCCTGTGAACTTTCTAGCCTTAGTTGCTTTAAATTCCAGTTTTTTTTTGGCTTCATTTGGTTCCGCATCATTTTGAAGTTTGATAGATATTTCACCTGTATTCTAGGTCGTTTACCACGTTTGAGAAAGTGTTTTAAGAACCCAATCGAAACTTGAGAGAACTATAGGGGAGTACGAGTTTGGATGTGCAGAAATTGTCTGTATTGTTCTTGATTGAATGCTATTTAGGTGTGATCCAGATTATAGCTGCCTCAATGCAGACACGACCATTGTGCTACTTCGCTTTCGGCAAGCACCGATTTGCCAACCGGCTGCGCACATTTTATGAGGAACTTCGTCATCGAAACATAACTACTTGTATGTGCTACACTTTTAGTGCCTTTCTTCATTTCTGCTAAGTGACCGACAGACTCTATATGAAACCTGCTACCCTCGCCCATTAGTTAACGCCGACAAACTAAAAGATTTGAGAAATGATATAAGTGGCCATTTTGTTGGGGGCACAATTTGTTTCCTTTCGTTGCTTTGATCTTAACGCATGGCATTTATCACATAGCATAGTCGGTAAATGTAGTGAATAATATTTTGAAGATAAAAGAATTGTGAATTAATATTTACAGGCCAACTATACGATTTGGTTGCGATGTATTGCATGGAAGAGGATAAAGAGACATTCGATCTGTTCGATTTTGTCCTTCACAAACTCGGCACAATTCCTCTCGAAGAGGTGCTTGTATGAAAGTATTAAACATATATCGAGTCTCAGTCGTTCCTTGTATAAGTTCTTCCCTCGAGCGAGTCAAATATATTAATTTGGAAGCTTACAGACTAGCTTATGGAAAGAACGATAATTTTGTCGCTGATGGTTGGACGGATGCGGGTGTGCGGGGCGTTCTGCTCACATTTCTGTCTTCTATGTGTTGTTGAAGTTGTTTAAGCGTATTTATTTCTAAAAGTCTGCTGCAATGCAGACAATCCAACAACGAGTATATATTTATGTGCGTGCGTGATATAGAACAAAAGAAGGTATATGATCGAACTGTATATGTACTATGATGTGGTCAACCTTTTCATCGAAAATATTCTTGCTTGAAGGCGTTCTCTGTTCTTTAATATGGCGTTACACTGTGCTGACTGTTATTTTTAAGATTTGTATGTTTTACTTGCTAAAAAGGATAGGTGTTTGCTGATATGTGTATATTATATGCTATATGATCCAATGGTATCTTTTTTTTCCATGTGGAAATGTGATTATATTTGATGATCTGTTCGATTAGGTGTCACATCAGTTCATAGTTATTAAATGAATGGGAACAATTTGAACATTTTTCGTGAATTGTAGCAGTGATTTTTTCAGTGGTCACGAATATAAGCAATTTTAGTTTTTTAAAGCTTCGTTCCTTTCCTAGAAGATATTTTCTGCTGATAATCCTTCCTACGGGAATCAGCTGAGGCGATTAGTCTTGGTTATCGGTGATATTTTATTCTGCCCTGATGAATAGCATCACAGATGGAACATTTCAGGGCATTTTGCCTCCAACTGAGTTTTGGTTATCTATGATATTTTATTCTGCCCTGATGACTAGCATAACGGACGAAACATTTCAGGGCATTTTGCCTCCAACTGAGTTTTGGTTACCGGTGATGTTTTATTCGATTTCAGGCATTTCTGTATTTAGTTTGCTATTTTTCTGGTCAAAGAGGCAATTTTTTTTGGCTCCATCTCTCTTTCACTGTTAAAACATATGTATTGCAGTCCTTTTGCCCATTGCTGTATTGATCAAAATCAGCGAACAGACTGTGATGTATGTACGCGTTAGATCGTCCACAGTGCACTTTGGCAAAAGAAATTTGCAAAAGCGTGCAAAAAGATCTTTGCACACCAAACTGAAATTCATCATATAAGTCACACTTTTCTACGTTCCATAGAGTTGCATTGAGTTCCAAACAGACGTAATATAAATGCTAATGCAAGAGGGTTTGGGTTTAGTTTTATTTCAAAAATCTTTTTTTGGTATTATTTTAAAAGAGACAGATTAAAAATTAATTTAAAATTTTTATAGATGAATAAGGGAAACGTCGAGGTGCACGACAATAATTACTCCTACTAAATAGTGAAAAATATTTGTTTTTCTTGAAATAATTGTGCTATCGTTGCATAATCGACCGGAAATTACGCTTAATAAAGATTGATGTGACACACTGCAGGGAAACGTATAAGTGTGCAAATACAGCTAACGTCGCACCTCCTCCTCCCCCATCTCACTATCTGCATTCATGTGTTTTTGAAACCTTTTTTTTGGGGGTGGTCAGTTTTGTATTTGCAGCGTATTTCGGCTCGTATTGTTGTCTCCACTCAATCGTTTCGTATATAATTCAGAAAAGGCTCTCAATGAGCAGCACTCGGCTCGCCTCGAGAGTGCCACTCCATCTCTGTTTCACCGCACCGTTCAACCTGTCCTACCTTCTAGTCCTGTCCGAACAATCTGGTCGTTGACGTGTGGTCCTTACCCGCCAATATCTACGAACCAGTCATGACGTTCACTCCTAGCGCACAATGTCGCAATCGTCGCTTTGATGTGATTTTAGAATTATAAGGCTTTATTCGGAAATATTTGATGTTAACTTTGTTGAGAATTTCTCTTTTACGCAATCAGAGTGGTGCGCTATGATCTGATGGCATTTTAGAATGAAATAATAGCATTCATCGATAGTCATGAAGTGTTTTAAATTTTTTTCTACGACTTTTGCGCACAGTTTGCTTTATTGCAACCTAGCCCTCGTTTACATCTATATTACTCGTGAATTTCTTTGGAGTGCATTCGCTCATCGTCTATGTTTTTTCTTGAAGAATTGATGAGCATGGATTCTTGCTTGAGTTGTGGCGAAACAATGCATTTATCGTATACTCATTTTTTAGCTTTTTCTATTAGTTGTCATTGTATTTCTACCGTTTTTCTTATTAATACGGATCACATTTGCTTTCCTCTGACTATGATGATATTGAAATTGATGTTATTTAATAGCATCATCCGTTTTACGTATCATTTCGTGCTTTCAATCCATAGTCATTGTATATGGTGGATTGTTTCTTGAGAACTGTTGTCAATGCGCTCGCAAAGGAATCGGATTTCGCCAACGCTGCAAAATATACGCCTTTTAGATAGCCATAAAAAAAGCAATCGAAGTTATTTTACTTGTATTCTCACCTATTTGTTATTCAGTTGTATAAAAATATAATCAGTTTCTTAATGTCACTCACTAATTGTTTCATTTCCTCAAACAATGAAATAAGTACGTATTATCTCACTTCGACATGAGCTTTTTTTTTGGTAAGAGAGAGAGATAACGACTATTCAAAAGAGCGCCATTACCTCAGAGACCCATTAGCGCAATTTTAATATCGATTTCATAAAATTCATAAAAAGTTTCTATTTTCATTTTTATACTTGTGTAAAATTTTTTCACTTTTCAATTTCACTTATGTCTAAGATCAACAAATCCATTGAATAATTGGACTTTAAATATTGCCCAAAGTAAATTGCATTGTAAAATATAAATAACGGTGCTTATGATTGGTTGATTGATTAAAAACTCGTTTATTCATGTACAATTTATGATATATGTGTACAACTAATAGAATAAACGGTTCGATTTTTAGATGAATGCCATCTGCGTTTTCTGTTTTATTTCGTCGATTTTGAGCATTCATCTCAAATTCGTGCATTCACAACTCGCATCAAGACTGCGGCCATATATATACCTACAAGAAAATAGTTTGTCGCCGCATCACAACGCATGGCAAAACTCTGGTACGGTCTCCGAGAAATTTTATGAAACGAATCGAATTGTATGTTAACGCGAGCGGTGTTTATTTCTTCCCATGGAATGTCAATTTTTTTTTTTTCAGCTACAAAGATAAATTCTAAAGAACACTGCATGAAACATGAAACCATGAAATATATTTTTTCGGGGTTAGAGTTACTGTATTTTAATAAATTAGGCACTTATAATGCGTTGAAATAAAAGGCTTTATCGCATATGCGTTGGTTGAATTCTATCATAGTGCTGATGATTTTAAATGATTTAAATGTATTGTCAATTACCTTGTTGTCTTGACCGATTTTCTTTCAGCTAATCATCGTACACGAAACTATATCATCATAAGCCGGAAATATGAGTAGAACTTCTGGAAAGGTCAGAGGTCAAGGGTCTTTCTCTTCCAAATTGATTTGTATAAATGCAGTCATCATCTCTATGACCCGCACTTTTATATTCGTCTATTCAAAAATATCGAAAAGAAAATTTGCAGGTAAATTCCAAGGTGATATTGACGGTATCGACGAGAATTTCTTAAAGCAATCGGTAAGCATCAGAACCTTTTTTCTTACCATTTGTGCGGCTAGTGAATTTTTCGATTTTTTTCCACTTTCTATTTTTTTCAAATTGTTTATTTTTATCTCTACGTACGTGCACTTACACATCATATGTGTGTTTGTATGTGTGCATCTATGCCTGCCAGAAGAAAAGCGCATTGTTGATGAAATATTTGCGCTCAAAAGTTGATCTTCATTCGGCGTTCACATTACATCAATGCATCCATCGTCTTTCTTATGTAAATAACTTTTGCGAGAGTCGATAGCACTTCGATGACATTTACACTTTTAAAATGCATTGATACCTTTAGAGTTACGCAATTTAAATCATATGTTTGCAAAAAATCTATGAAAGCTAGTAAGATAGAATGACAGACATGGTGAATTGAATACATTTGTTAAAATCCGTAAAGAGTGCAAGCTTTTTAGAGTAGCCGGCTGCCTCCAAGGTGAGGTTATGTGTTGGCAGCGGTCTTTATCACCTTCATTACTCAAACTATAATCAATGCTGTCGTTCCTATTCGTTTTGCATTTGCAAACTCTCGCTGACATTTTTTGCATTCAAATTATTCACTATTTGTATAATTTCACTGATTCATCAAACAACGACTTCAGATGCATGAACAGGGTTCGTGAAAACTGCATAAAATACTTTAGAAAAGATCTTGGTGAATATCTTGATGACAAATATTCAAATTGCCAAATGCCTTTTTTGTAGTAAGAACTATTTCCCAACTGCTTTTCACCATAAAAAGTAATTGGTAACTTTACCAGTCTAAAAGAATTAGCCAACGCCACTGCTTGAATAATAATTCCCAGTGAATTTCCGCTCTATTTAAAAGAATTTTCCAACATTCAGGCAGATGTATTATATAGTGCGGTGAGAAAAAGACAAATGTTATGGCCGAATGGTGTGATCGCATATGAGTTGGATCCTGCATTTAGTAAGTAAGTTTTCTGCATATTATAAATTGACATAAATGTGTGCAATTCTATAATAAATCAACTATAATTCAATTTACACACGAAACAACGACCATTTACTCAACTCAGTTATCGCTATATTGCACTCGATAATTGTTGTATATGAAGCTCATCGACCATAGCAATTTTCTGGTTTATTATTACATTGATCAATTGGCCTAGATGATTCTTTCCATTTTTGCAACTTCAATATGCTCAACTATAAAATATAGGCATGAGGACGTAGGCCAGTACAAATATGCTCACAGAGATAATGCCTAATTATAGTAAAAAGCTCAACGTGTTATCCTACGATAATAGAGGCCAAAACGTATTATTACGAAGGCTCGTTGTGATTGCTCGTCTTGGCAGATATTTCAACGGGATTTGATCATATTGCTCAATTCACACTCATAAAAGTATATTTGAGATGCCCCTCTTATTAATGATACAAACTGATCAAAATTTCTTTCGGCTAGTAACTGACCGAAAGCATTCGAGTGTGGAACGAATTTCGGCTTTGACCGTAAAAAACCGGAAGCCAAAAACCGAAGTTCAATCGATTTGATCATTGCCTCTGACAAACGGTCCTAGCGTTCGCCCTAAAGTAGCACAAAATAGTTAATTTACAGCTGCTAATGAGGTGGCCGTTCTAAATGCTGCATTCGCTGAGTATCGTAGACGTACATGTGTGCGCTTCGAGAAGCGACGTCGTCAACACGACTATCTTTATATAACGAAAGGATTGGGGTTTGTCATTTTCAGATCACCTCGTTGAAAACTTTGTTAAAAATAGAGATTTTCCTTCAGTGATTGCGATATGACATTCATGTTGACAGCCGTTTGACAGCCTCTTAATAATGCCATATCGTTGCGGAACTAAGACGCCTTGTGTTACTGGTCAATTCTTCAATGTCACTGATCAGTGCCTAAATTCTTTATGTCATAAGGAATGGTCGCACCGTTCCTGTCCCCGTTGTTGTTTAGTGAATGACGATCGAAGAGTTTTAGAGGAGATTTTGCAATGGTCATGTAAAGCAGCTGCTGTTATGGCACTCAGTTAAAAAATACTTTATTCTATTAAAGGTTAATTAAGTGCAGAGTGCAGTAAAAAGAGGATGTTTTTAGTCGATTGCAGGTGTTACTCACAGGTTGGCAGATCGGGTGGCCGACAAGAGGTTTCGTTAGGTCGTGGATGTCTCTTTCACGAAATTGTTGTTCACGAGCTCATGCATGCTGTTGGATTCTGGCATGAGCACAGCCGTGCAGGTCACTCATTTCTCTTATCTTCTTCATGGTAACAACGTGAAATTATCGAATGGAAGTTATGCAAAAATTTCCACTTGTTGAAAAGTAAAAAAAAGCATCTCTATCTTGAAGGTGCAAATTTATTCATTCCTTATCTTAGACCTATGTAAAAGTGAGGAAAACTGTAAACGATTAAGTGGAATTAAAATCTAAATAATGATTTTCTCCAATATTGCCAGATAATTTATCCTATTTCTTCCTCTCGATAGACGAACTTGAGGTAACTGATGAATGATTCGAGAGATCTCGGCGAGCTGATGACGAATCATAAGATCGTTTATCACCATATCAGATAGCAGCCGAGAACGAGAATCCCCAAAATTGCAAAAATCGAGATTTGAGAGATTCGGGCCGGTCGATTTGGTTTTCAACTTCCCTCTCGAAATCTAATGATGTATATATCGTCTGATAGAGCTTTCGAAGTTGTATCGAATAACGCAAACCACAGCTTCATACACTTAACCGTTAGCGAGGAAAAAAATCGCAAACATCAATTGCACCACATCTGCATGAAAATACAACATTCATGCACCTATAACTTCGTCTTATTTCAAATAAAACAGCAAGTGGCGCATATGCTCGTGATCAGCTCATGAAAGTCTATCGTTTGATATCAAAATCATCGAAATTGGAGGTCAAAAGTATTTTTTCAAATTTTCCATGTGCTACCACCCCCTTACGATTGAAAAAATGCGATTTTTGGGAATTTTTTTCTCGGCTCATATGCGTCCCGGGGCGGCTACCCTTATATCGTTCGAGAGATCTCCCCGAGTACACCACAGATCAACAGGCCGTTTGAGCTGATATCAAGTATCGGCCGAGAACCAGAAAACCCGAAATTGCAAAGATCGAGATTTCAGAAATTTTGGCCGGTCGATTCGATTTTCAACTTTTCTCTTGAAATATAATAAACTATATATCATCTGATAGAGCTTTTAAATTCGTGTTGGAAGGAGCAAGCCGCAGCTCCATATGTGTATCCATTACGGAGAAAATAATTCCAAAATGCCAGCTACAGTACATTTGTATAGAAACTACAATAATCTGCACCCAAAATTTCCTTCTTTTCACGTAAAACAGCAAACAATGCACGCATCCGTGATGATCTCATCGAGTTCTATCGTTTGATACCAAAATCATCGAAATCGGGGACGAAAAGTATTTTCTCAAATTTTCCCCGTGCTACTACCCCCTTTACGGTTGAAAAATTGCGATTTTTGGGAGTTTTTTTCTCGGCTCATGTTTGTCCTCGGGCGGCACTCCATGTACCGTTGGAGAGCTCTCGACGAGCTGATCACAAATCAAAAGATCGTTCAACACCATATGAAACAGCCGCCGAGAACGAGAACCCCCTAAATTGCAAAAATCGAGATTTGAGAAATTCGGGCCGGTCGATTCGGTTTTCAACTTCCCTCTCGAAATCTAATGACCTATATATCGTTTGATAGAGCTTCTAAAGCTGTGTCGAAAAAAGCAAACCGCCTACGCATAAGCCTAACCACTGCTTAGAAAAAGTTCCGAAATATCAGTTACAGTACAGTTATATAAAATTGCAAGATTCCTGGACCTATAATTTCATGTCTTTCAAATAAAGCAGCAAACAACGCACAGATTCGCGTTCATCTCATGAAACTCTATCGTTTGATACCAAAATCATCGAAATTGGAGACAAAAAGTATTTTTTCAAATTTTCCATGTGCTACTACCCCCTTACGATTGAAAAAATGCGATTTTTGGGAATTTTTTTCTTGGCTTCTGTTTGCCCTCGGGCGCTAATTCATGTACCGTTCGAGGAGTCTCGGCGAGCTAATGACGAATCAAAAGATCGTTCAGCACCATATGTGATAGCGGCCGAGAAAGAGAACCCCCAAGATCGCAAAAATCGAGATTTCAGAAATTCTGGCCGGTCGATTTGGTTTTCAACTTTTCTCTCAAAATCTAATAATATATATATCGTTCGATAGAGCTTTCAAAGTTGTATCGAAAGAAGGGGCCACAACTCCACGGACCTATCCGCTGACGAGAAAAAAAATTCGGAAATCTCAAATATAGTACATTTCTACAGAAAATTCACAAAATTTAATTTTTCACTGAACATATCTTCAAAAAATGAATCTAGAAAATAAATATTATTGAAGAATAATGTAATAAATGAATGAAAAAAAAAGAATCTAGGAAGAAGAAACAAATAGAACCGATGTTGATCGCAGAAAGAAGTGACGATACAAACTTATTAACTAAATATTTTTTTTTTTATTTCAGTACTTATATTAAGGTCAGGGAGGAAGAATTTTCTCTAAAACAAAATTATCTCTTCTTTGATGTTAATAAGGATGAAAGTATGATTATTTGTTTTTTGGAGATCGTGACGAATATATTCACATTCGATGGGAAAATATTTTGCCCGGAATGCATTCTCAATTCGATAAAATTTCTGCCGCCCTTCAAGATCTACAAGGCGAAGAATATGACTACAGGTTTCATTTTTCATTGTACGTAAAATAAAGTCAGCTCATTTCACATTTTCTCTTCATATATCACCATCACTTTAAAACTTTTAAACAATCCATTTAATAGTTATATATAGTCGAAAGATCCTCCAAGTATCATAAAATAATATTGTCATTGCCAAAAAAAATGGACCAATTCTGTTGCATCGTTTCGGTTATTTATGTCTAGCATGATAAAATTGCACTTGTTGTATGAAGGGCTTTTCATTAGGTTCATATCTTGCGAGGAGCAAGCCGGAATACAGTTGCTAATAGTTTTTTTAAAGATAAAACTTATGGCATATATATTTTTTTTTAACAAGAAGTTAATTTAAATCACATTTCAAGTATTTTTAGATCAATTATGCACTATGACTCGGTAGCATTCAGTAAGAACGGACGAAACACTATGGAAGCAGTTGATGAGCAATTCACTACGATCATTGGCACCGCACTCGAGTTGAGTGTTATCGACGTCAAAAAAGTGTCTATTTTTCTTTTGCTGCTCGCTTGAAAATGAAAATTGCTCTATCGTTCAAACACAACGAAATAGAATCGTTTCGAATAGCGCAAATAGATACAAATAGCCAAAAAATTTCATATTATCTCTTATTAATCTCTAAAAATTGCTGATAAGTTATTACTGAGGTTAAGAATTTTTTTTTCACTTAAAAGAAGCGAAAATACGATCGCAATAGGTGAAATTCATAGTATTCTTAAGAAAGATGTGCCTAGAAAAAACTTTTTTCTCGAAAAGTTGTATTGTTTTGTGAAATATCAACGGATCATCTCATAGGCATGTTGAAAAAAAAAATTCCACACTGCAAGCATTCCAAAGAATATCATTGATTTAGATCAATAAACTATATAAGTGCCATTTAAAGAAGAAGAAGATTATGAGGCCATTAACACCATCACCATCAACAACTTTAAGCAGTGAAACACCACAAGGTAAGTTCATCTTTAATACTTCACATTAGCTATAAAAGAGCGATTCGCTGATTTAGTTTTATTTATTTTCATAGTTTGCATCATAAAATGCATAAAATATATCGAAGTGCTAAAGAATAGCGACATTTCTATTTCAGAAAAGTTTATTCAAGGCAAAATGATGTGTTCCTGTCTCCTTTTTCTTTTAGAATTGCACGTTACAATGAAATATGTGGAGAATTAAGCAAAGTGCAAAAGAAAACAAAATGGATATAGGCTATCAGGAGATTCTTTGCGATAGTCTCGGTTTTTTTCGGAAATTTTTCCGTTGAATTATAATCTCCCAATTGCACTCTATCATCGGTGCTCTTTATTCGATCGGTATTTTGTGTGATGATTTTTCTAACACCAAATAATTAACCAATATAAAATTGGCATTCGATCAGATCATTTTAGAACTTTGTCTTTTGCCGTAAGTCAATGTAGCCTTCCCTTCTCTCCTTCCTAAAAAGGCAATGATGGAAGTTATTTTTAACAAATACCATCATTTTACAATACTCCTAATGAGCCCAATGACAATGCGTAAGTTAAAGATTTCTATAGATATGCAAACTATGCATCATAACAATGACCAATTGCTTTTGAACAGTAAAACAATTTGAGGACGCCAAATTTATTTCGAGACGGTTACTTTTACATAAAACGTCCATTGCAAAAATTCATTACCTGCAAAAGAAATTAAAATACTAAATGACAGCAGCGAAGTTGCATTTCATTGTATCTGTTTGTATTATTGTGTGCTGCATTGCATTTTGCACTTTATGATTTAGTACTAGACCTTTGCGATTTCATGACAGCGTGATGTCGCTTAAAAGATGAAATATTTGATTTCAGTTTGTGAGGATCATTTTGCCGATTGCGCACATTTCGAGGAATATTGTGAGCGGGCTTCTTTCGCTCATATTATGAAATCTTATTGCCCATATACCTGCAATCAATGCGATCAACACGAATGAATAACGCTCAATGATATGCATTTTTACTATCGTCCAGAATATGCAGAATGTGCAAAATCGAGAATAGCCACTAGTATCTCGATCATATGCTGCATGCCCAATGGCCAGTCATGTTGCCGAGCTCCACAACCTTGAGGCTACTAACATTGTGGTCAAAATACTTGCTCGTGGCAAAGGCACACTAATCCGCAAGATAGGGAAAGTCCACCTCATAAACTCTCTAAAATCACAGATTAACGGCTGTGTCGAATTATCCAACTTCACCAATCTTCTCTCCCGGGAACTCTGACTGCAATTTTTTTCTTTTTCTTTTAATTTTTTTTCTTCTTCCTCTTTCTCCTTTTCTCATTTCTATTGCAGATACATATATATATATATATATATATATATATATATATATATATATATATATATATATATATATATATATATATATATATATAAACCCACCCCTCTTGCACTAGCATTCATATTACGTCTGTTTGAAACCCATGCAACTCTATGAAACGTAAAGTGTATTTTATATGATGAATTTCAGTCTGGTATAGCTATGATTATGGCTGAAAGAGCCGAAACGTCCGCATAAATTATTATTCCATCCGTATCCGACGCATTACATGGTCACAACCAAAAACTATTATACTAATACATTTTACAGCTTCTTTTATACTTTGGGCAGTGAACAGCCAAACGAAACGAATGGTATATATAATAAAATGATCGAAGGGACAGAATCTAGTAGAATCTTTACTCATCCTCCAGACAAGCTAGCATTACTCAGTTTTTCGGTGCTGGTTTGTAGACCACTTACTGCTCACTAGTCCTCGGTTTACTTATTGTTGATGCCTGAGACTCCGCTCTCCCACATACGATTCCTCAACAACGGTTTACCTCAACGCCATTCATGAAGGATATCGTTATCTTTGCATGCGGCAAACATACTTTCCCATATCGGCTTTATCCCTCATGACCTCGAAAACTTGTGAAAAATCGCAGCTAAGAACAGTATATTTGAAGAAGTTTATTAGAAATCAGCTCACCGGTATCTCGTACAATTGAAATTCATCTCTAACGCCAGTAAAGAAGTATACAGAGGAGTAGCGCTTCATAAAAAGCAAAAAAAAGGAAGCAAAGCGATAGCCCTAGAAAAGCTCCTGCCTAAAGAAAAACCAAAAGCACGATCTGCAGGTGCCTGAGCCCTTTCGCTGCTTCAAAACGGTGAATTAAAATAGTCGTGCAGTTTTTACAACTTCCATACAACATCCACCATCCCTAAACCTATCCTCTTCACCCTGTTTCAACGCAGAAACAAAACTGTAATATTATTCTTGCTGAAAGCCGAAATTACATGGGAAATTACGCACGTAAATACCCACCCATCTGCACATAAATACCCACCCATTTGCACAAAAATACGCAAAAGAAGGAGAAAACATTGCTGCAAGCAGCCAATGACAGCAGACAGCAACACAAATTCAACACGCTCATACGCTGATGAAGGGTTGCCGAGATGCATCGTCAACGCATCGAACCCTCAACTCTTGAAGTTCTCGAGATCCGACTTACGAACATTAAGTGTGGTTGCAAGTAGATCCTTCTGCTCGGTGACATGCGTATATTTGTTACCAGTGGCTGGAGACGATGATGGCTGCCTACCGGCGTATTTGATTGCCCTATGTTGCCTACAATAACACCATTAAAATAACAATTGGAATATAGAAGGCATAAACAGTTCTCGCAGCTTCCGCTCCTAATCGTCCACTTGCAGAGTTCATCCTCCCTTCTCCCACTTAACAAACCATCCAACAGAAATGTTATTGTTGCATCAAAACAATCTTATCGTCTTTAATAAAATAAAGGAACTATGAGTATTGTTCGAACTCAACAGCTGATTCGACAAAGAACAGCAACGAACTTAGCGAGAAGCGAGTTGAATCTCGGTTGCACAAACGCCCAAGCGCCCATATTCTTGTGTTCCTCTTGTGACCATACAAGCTCGGCACCCTTATAACGTAGACATTCTTCCATGACAATATCGTACGGGAATGGGCTAATCTGCTCAATGCGGCAAATGGCGACCTGAGGTTCAAGATTCAGATGCTTACGAGCCGCTACCAAATCGTAATAGACTTTGCCTGAAAACAATCTCACTCATACATAGAACAATAAAACAAAAGTCATACTAAAGTACTTCTAAAGAAAGCGATGCACATTGAGAAGTAAAAAGATATATAGGAAACAACAGGTTTCTCTAAGACTTCTGCGAAAGAAAACGTTGCAGGTCTTTTGAAAAGACATTTCAGTTGTTGCGTTTTCGCGTTGGCCTTTTTAGCCGCATATCCATTCGACAGTGATTAGCTTATTTGGCCATAAAAAGAGATAAACACAAAAAGAGATTGTGAGCAATGATTTGCACAGAACAAAAAACAACGGCACCTTCCTGACTGTCCAGCGTTGAATCTTTTTCTTGGGGATTTTAACAACTCCAAACTTTGAAAAATTTTCTAAGTTATTCATCAGAAATCCTGCTGCAGCAATCCTCTTTGCTCCCGCCATTACCGGTCAGGTACAAAACAAGTTATGTGAAAGCTCCCGAAACGCTCAAAAGCCGGTTACCTTATGACTGCAAAAAGCAGCAACTAATAGTAACGCACGCGGGTAGACAGACTTTCAAATCTAGCTTCTTCAAGAAATCACAACAAACCTTTTAGACTCGAGGCTAAAACGAGAATAACCAACCAGTACAGAAGACAAGGCGATTGACTTTATCAGGTGTGTTAACGGCTTCTCCATTTTCAGGCAATGCGCGCTTGAATTTAGTGCCCGGCAAGAAGTCTTCTAACGGAGATCGTGCCATTGGATGACGTAACAAAGATTTCGGCGCAAATTGCACCAACGGTTTCCTTCAATTTTATATCACTTTGAATAACCAAATATCCACTACCAATCAGCTCTTTTACCAAGATTCGCATTTCCACGAAAACTTTTGTTCAATCTTAATATATTTACATTTTCCTTTCTAAAGCAATGAACATGAAAAGTAGTAGCCTCCAACTTCTTCTCGTTAAATGCAATAACCAACCTGAAAGGCATGGTGATCTGTCGCCTATAAACGTGGAAGAGGTTTGCTGGGGTCGTACAATTGGTCACAATCCAATTTGTGTCATGTAATTGCTGCGCCTCAAATGTCGGTCCAAATGCCAACTTCTAAAAGCGATTCTGCGTAAATGATAAAAAGCTGTACCCAATAAAATAAACATTTCTGCTCTCTCCTACTTCCCTACTAAATCCCCCTCACGTCCGAATGTAACTGCAAGTAAATGCATATTACTTAGGTTAAACCCTCACGCATCATTCTTCGTAACCCACTGTTATTAGCAAAAAAAAGAGAGAAAATTCACCTCAGGGTCGACCTCATCATCCTCATTGCAAAGCTGCAGGTATCGCTCCACACGAGCACTGCTATGTTCTGGGCCCATACCTTCATAGCCGTGCGGCAACGAAAGCACAACACCAGACTGACGAATCCACTTCGATTGACCTAGAAGCATCATATCATGACATGTAAGAAATTCAAGAAAAGATCTTGGCATGCACTGCAATCCTCCTTTTCTTTACACAATAATACGTTACTTTCGCAAAAAACCTCAAATTAATTATCAATCAATATTTCATAACAGGAACGGAAGAATGTATGATATCGATATGCTTCTGGAATCCAGAGTACACTTTTCTTCGACAGCAGTAACAAAAAGGATGCGAAGGTAAACACGTGAACGTGACATAACACTTCAGCGCGATTAGAAGCCTACGAATAATGCATCTAAATAAACGAATGAATGGATTCCAACCATCATGACAAAGTAAGAGCCAAAAAAAAACAAACAAGGAATGCTAACCAGAGCAAATGAACTGATCGATGACGCACTGTGCGTTATTAGCGAAATCACCGAATTGTGCCTCCCAAACGACCAACGAATTAGGATCGACCATTGAATAGCCTAACTCAAAACCGAGAATCGCAAATTCGGACAACGACGAATTACACACTGTATACTCTGCTTGCTGAAATAAAACAATATTCGAATTGCGGCAAATGCAATTCCTCTAAAAAGTTGCCACACTCTGGCAAATACGCAAAATCGAGCAGGGCGAATAGAATTAAATAAAGTGGATATGAAGAATGGGAGTAATAGTTCCACATAAAATGCTCAAAAATTGAAAACGATTTCTATAGCTAACCATAAATGCAAAACGCACTATGAGCAAAACTATCTGCAAAAAAGAATTGCAAAAATGAGGTGACTGGATGATATATAAAAGCCTTCGTAAATTCCCTCTAGACAAAGCTAATTGACAATTGGCCAAAGAAAGTCGCAACCACTGCAAATACTCTATCACAATTGAAGCTGTGGACACTGACTAGGGCAAGGGACCACTATTCCATTCGTAAAATCTCATTTTCCTTCTTTGGAGATGAAGATTAGCTAATCACGAAGGGAAACTCAGCCAGTGGGACATTCCAAACAGAATGTTTGCAGTTAGATGCTAAATGGTCATCAAGTACGATGAGGTAGCCCTTTGTGGCTAGTATTATCCGTGAAAAAAAGAAAAGTTGAAAAACCAATAAACCTCAAGAACCCTAAACTCATGATTAGTGCATCTACAGCGGGAAAGATATGGAAGCATGAGGATGAATACCTTGTCAGAGAGGTCGTTGAGTGGGATGTACGTCTTCTGGTCAACTTTCTGATCATGAAGAACGTGATGTCTATGAGAGAATGTTCCTCGTTCTACGTCCTGACCCGATAGACGCACATGCGTTCCTGAAATTCTTATAATATTACCTTCCCTAATTTAGTTATGCCATCGCCTATGGCGAAAAGAAGGGTTAAGTATTTAACACCACATTGTAAACAACCTCATTTCAATAACACTTCCACAACTCGAGTTTAAGGAGAATGGGAAACTTCAAGGATGCCTCCCATTCAAATAATACGGCCGCTTCAGTGATAAAACTTCACCTCAGCTGTGATGATATGAAAGAGGACTATAATGCCGTAGCGTCAAGTTTTATGCTATAAAAGACTTATCAAAGGTTTCAAAATCGTGCATTCGAGCCTAATAATTCATCACTTTCTATTCGCTAAGTTCAGTGACGGTTTTTGCAGCAATCGGATTCGAGAGAATATAATCAAAGGCATGATAAGAGGGTGACCTTCAAGAAGAAGTGATCCGAATGCAAGTGCCTCTCCACAAGCCCAATCATAGCTGCTTTCTTTATGCATCTGCTGTCGGCCTTTCAACGTTCTTTCCAAACCTCTATGAAGATTGAATCCTGAAACATATTTAACATTGAATTTGCGAACCTAATTACCACTCTCCTGCAAATTTCGAGTGAATTATTTTTGAGAGATAAAAAAAAAAAAGAAACGAGAAGAAAACCGACCTTCAGGAGTGGATGAGAATTTATTGATGATAAGTTCGATCTGTTCCTTGTCTATTCCAGTGGCAGGTATTTTCAGTGGATCACGTTTCTTAAAGAAATCATCCCATGGCGAATCGAGCCAATCTCGATTGCGTAAATAGGTCACTTTCTGTGCGCTTTCGTATGCTTCTTCCAAGATCTCATTATACTTCGCAACCTCATCCTTAAAAAAAAAAAGAAATCTATCACATATTCTATTCACTCATAGTCAATATTAACAACAATTCGCATATTCCCACTGCGTATTCCCTATATGGATGCAGTTATTGCATCCATATAGGGAATATTCGTATAATAAGTAGAGTGAAAATAATGCTTAAAAAGAGCTCTGCATACGTATTTATGAGAAAGAGAAAACCCCGTATTGCCCGCCAACATAAAAAATGACCACCACCAGTGCGAAAAGTTTTTGCAAGATTCCCAGCCATATTAAGCGGTGAATAAGAAGATCGTTTTAACTTAATGAACGACCTTAACGAACTGATCGTTAGCGATACCCTCTCTGACAACTTGCTTTTGATAAACACTTAGCACGGGTTTCGTTTGCTTAATCCGTTGGTACATTAATGGCTGCGTAAACATCGGTTCATCGAGCTCGTTATGACCCTGACGTCGATAGCATACTAAGTCGATTATCACATCCTGAAACGAATCCACTATCACATTTAGAACGATCCCATAACTTAGCTCACTGAGCGGATGCACGTCTTTTGGCAAATTTTGACATTCAATTCGATATAATCTATCTTGTTGCCAAGTTCTTGTGCTCTCATTCAGATTGCACTTCCTCTCGCTTCAAATCTCACTCTAACCATTTCTTCCAACTTTCACATACACTAATAACCTCGTCAGCTATTCACAGATCACTTATATGAAGCTATGCCGGTTAAGTGCCAAGCGAAACATCGTTGGAGATCTATGATCGTCATATGCAAAAGATCGCAAACATTGAGTGTATTGCCTAGAAATAAACCGATAATATATTAAAGGCGACAAATCACCGATAAATAAGAGCGATACCTTTTTGAAGGTTCGACGCCATTCTGATGCAACATTGCACACATATATCACAGCCTCGGGATCATCGCTGTTTACATGGAAAATGGGACATCCAATAACACGCCCGATATCCGTACAATACGGCGACGACCGTGATGCACGTGGGTCGGTGGTGAAACCAATCTGTAAAATTTTTCCACTCATACTTTTAAGCATCGATTATGCAACAAACAGAATTGTCAATGCTTGTATCAACTGATCTGCCATCAACGTCCGATCCCTCTTAAAGAAAAGTATCTGCGCTCATAAGGGAGAAAATCAATGACATCTCGAAGGTGCCCGTCTATTTTTAATTTAGCTGGTGGCACTCACTCACCTTACTATTATGCCTGCACCAAATATTAAAATTGATACTGTATAAATACTATGCAAACATCATTTTTGAATGTAATTATTTTAATTGAAAAATGACCTGGTTGTTAACGACGACATGTATGCAGCCGTGCACAGTGTATGCGTTAAGATCATTCAGGTTGAACGTCTCCATTACAACACCTTCGCCACAAAGTGCAGCATCGCCATGCATTACAATCGCCATCGTGCGATCCGCCTTCATATCTCCACCATAAAACAATTCGGCCCTCACTTTACCCATCACCACAGGATCACAAGCTGAAACACAACAAGTTGCCAAAATGCCTCAATCCAACACGATCTACAGTGAAGCAAAACCTTCTGTATCGTTCAGTCGAATTGGGCGACAAACCACACCAGTCCCAATCATTTTCCTTCAACTCCTTTTAGTTTATTTAGCCCTGGTGCGAGAATGAACAAGACAGAACCAGAAACAACACTCTCCTCCTTTGCAAATGGGAGAATGGCGAACTGTAAAGTAAAAGGAAAGCACTGGGACAGCGAAGAAGAAAAATGAAAGCGTGTCGGATTCCGCAGAAGCGATATTTGATGCCAGAATTAAATATAGGAAAACGCATCTAACAGCATTCCTGAAAACCGAATGGGCACAATATCGTAATCGAATGATATGGCCCATAGTTTACAGGGTAGTCCTATGGGATAGAGGAAGGAGATGGAGGGAGAGATATAACTGTGTATGATCTTACCCACAATTGTAAAGAGAAAAAACAATGAAGTATGAAAGAAAAAAAAATGCTCAAACGCCAACCTTCGAGATGAGATGGGTTGGCAACAACAGCGATTTTGACGTTACGCTGTGATTCTCTATTAAATCGCTCTATACATACACCGAGATGATACTTCACATCACCCGATCCCTCATCGGCCGGCTCAAGTGTCGAGAACTGAGATAGAATCGTTGGCAATGGCTGACGGCACACGTTCGCAAGAATGTTCAGGCGCCCTCTACAAAACACTTCGATCGATGCAGAATTGAACCACATCAACAACATATCTGATGCCATATTACTAAGGTCCTGAGGTAAGGAACAGTGGCGTAGAAAGATTGTGAAGCCCACCTGTGTGGCATTCCAATAACAATAGAGTCGACACCCGATGAGCTGGCATGGTCGATGAGCTGCTTGATAGCCGGCATGAGAATCTCGCAACCATCCAAGCCAAATCTTTTCTCGCTTGGCCACTAAATATTACATTTTTTTTCCAATTCACGATAAATGTGCAACATCGGGAATGAATAAAGAAATTAAACTTCAGTGCGGCCTTCCCCTCACTCCTCTCCATCCCTTATTGACAGGCCCTAAATCCATTCACTTCAGCTGGAATCCCAACAACAACAATAAAACTCTCCAAATAAGTGTACAAATTATATTTTCACATACTGCTAATACGGAAACTTATAAGCGTTAATAGGTCCCTTTTCAAGAAGCACATCAGCCTAAACTATGACAGCGATTGCTAATGCCAAAACATACACCACAAGAGAAGGAAATTTGAATATATTGCATATCCCTTAAACATGTCCTTTGAAATTCATCAATTCTGAAGTCTTCTTTGAGTGTTATAGTGGTCATATATAACTGTGAAAGCTATAAATCCACGGCTTATATAAGAGGAATACGAATTAAACATTTAGCTTCACTGAAATTATTATATCAAATCTCCTTCCTCTCAACATCAGTTGAGTGATTTTGCACATTCAAATGTTCAAGTGTCCACCCAACTTATCCATATGCACATTAATTTGATGTTTCTATACCTACAAGAATAATGCACAGCTAATGAGAAAGGAAGAAAAAGAGGAAAGAGAAGAAAGCAAGAAAGAAATGAATAAGAGATTTGCAGACGGAACGGATTACCTTTTTGGCGAGGAATTCCTCGAACTTCGTGGAGCGTATAAGTCGTTTGAGAAGCGTCTTCTTTTGTTCGTGATTCAACTCAGCGGCGCGAGGCACTTCGAATCGTCGTCGCACCCAATCCAGTTGTTCATAATTCGTTAAATGCATATATTCTACACCCGTATGCGTACAATAAATTTGCTGCAATCATCTCATCGATTTTATCCTATCCTGACTGTTTTATCGTAGTTCGATTCTTAATAACTGGAAAATGTGAGTCTCTCAGTGACCTACAAATATGAATTTATTAAGCCCACCAGTATATTTCTCAAAAAAAAAAAATTTCACATTGTTTTCAAATGGGGAGAAGTTTGAATTCGTTATTAATCTATTGCGGCACTCCTCATGCAAGAAAAGTTTGGAATCCACAGCGTCCTCTTGTCAAAGAAAATCAAAACTAATGGATGTTCGCGACAAGAAACTAACAGACGTATTTCTGGCAAATATTTCTCAGAACGGCTATTTTCTTTATTTGTTTCAGATGCCCAAGAACACCGATCTTTCATATTTTCATTAAAGTATCGAAGATCGGTTCGCTGTTACCTAGCACTGTAGTTACAGTAACCTTTGATCTACCGATTAAACATCTTTCTTATAAATAATCACCTTCGAAAAAACGGCTCATTTGGAGTTAAAATATGTTTGGATCAGTGAGAAAAGATACAGTAAGTAAACACAGTAAGCAAATAGAAACATAAACCTTCAGACGGTTTATGATTTCTCGAAGAGTGAGCGATGGTTTATCACCGCCGATGAACGTCGACATGGGTAGAATGAATTCTCTGTCCATATCCTGCTCAGTAAGCCCGTAGAACTGCGGTTCCAATTCCGGTGGCATTGTGCCATCAAGAGCTGCACTATTAATGCCCAAAGGGTCAAGATCGGCGATATTATGCCCACGAGTCTGCAAACTATAAAATTTAATAACTGGCGCAGCTGCATATATCCGCGCTTATCACTGGATCAAAACTTTCGCTTTCTCAAATATGATTTGAAATATGGAACAAATATTATAGAAACAACGCCTTAAGTGAGCTCATAAACTCACAGCTAATACGAACCTGATAGCTTCTGATGAGCAGTTGCACTTTAAGATGGTCAGTAATATCCTTTATGGAAGTGCCCGCTGATGGTGCCACTGCACCCACCGCTGCACCAACGGCAATCGGAGACGTCACAGTGGAGCTCACAAGGGTCGGCGGTGGTTGGTAAGCTTGCCCAGGTGCTAACCCTATATATGAGCATCATTACAACATATGCTGATATGGAAGAAACGTGAAAGAAGCAAAATATAATTCATGATGCCAATGATATGCCACTCAACAATCACTCACTGTTTTCACTCTCCTCGTTAATTACCGAAACAATTAACAAAATAACATTTTTCTTCACACAACAAAAAGACTTACAACTCATAATTAGCCGAAGTATCAACTCCCCCACCTCATAGAAAAAATATTGGTGGTTACGATCGGTTTTAATTTCATACACTCCTTTTTGATGATAGAGCTAAATACGCTTTTAGAAAATACTCTCAACTGCGATAAACATGAAATATTCTTCAAATGTTTTCTCTCCCTCCTTAATCTTCTTCAACTCTTTTCATCACCTAGAATGAACGGTAGAAAATCATAAATGCGATAGTAAAAAAAGCTAATGTGAAATATGTAAACAACAACATTAAAAAAGAAACCTTTTTCAACGTTTTGGAAATATGCGGCCCATGATGAATGAACTGAAGATGGATCAATTCGCCATTGATCATACATCTGCTCAATGTAGACGCTCGACGTTCCATTCATAAACGGTTCTGCCTAGATGTTAATGGATGAAGTGGTCTATGTCAGATATTTACTAATAGACTTGAGGTAGTCACATATTTTGTGAACATATCCTTCGCCCAATTGTTTGTAATAATATCAGTTATCGAATAGCACAAAAAATCAAATGCTTATTACGCTTAAAAATGATTGCTAATTGTACTATATCATGACATGCGGTCTACACGCTTGCTCTACAAAACTGTTTTCGCTAAACATTTGTTCTACAAAACTGTTTTCTCCAAACATTACTTAACTGCTACTAAAATAATAGAAAAATAATAGTGCAAAAACAATGAACACAATACTCAACGTCAGCCAAACGCAAACTTGTCCATTTGTGTTAATTCCGTTATTTGCGGTAGGTGATTTTGAACTCAACTAAGCCTCGATGTTGAGCAGCATAAATAAGTTAGACATAGATTAAATATGCTGATGGGGCATTGCAACCATATGTTACTCGAACTTTGAAATGAATGAAACACGGTCATAAAGACTATACCTTGAGAGCAACAGCGTTGGATGCGCTGGCACGAGAGACCGTGAGTGGCGTATGCGCATTCGTAGACGGGTCGATTTTATTGGCAACAAATGCAGTAGTTTTGGCACGAGATGATGCCCGCAACCCGAAATAGGCCGGTGCCGGGATTCGAGTAAGAAGCCCAGCTCGCTGCATTACCCACCTATACCCTCAGACTTCTCTGCTCTCTTCTATAAATAATAATACCAAAATTGGTTATTTCGAGTGGTGCATAACATCTAAAATAATATTCGTATCATAAGCTGCATATTTGCTCTATCTTAAGCTATAGGAAAATTATTCATGCACAATCCTACCCATCCAAGCAGTTGATTCCCTCGATGGAGGTAGCCCGGCCAGGTTGTCATGGCCAGACTACTGCATAGACCAATTAGGACAGCGACTACATCTATGTCCGCTGTTACATTTCCTTTCGTTTTATGAACACTACATAAGATCATAACAAATTTGAAACAAAATTGCAGGAAATTCCAAAAATACTTTTCATTTCAGGCAAAAACCAGAAACATCTTTCTCTCGAAACAAGATGATATCAATTTATTTACACAAAAAAAACTAAATAGGGAATACCTCCGATGTCAAAAGACGTATCGTCAACGATGCTAACGAAGCAAAAAAAAACACAATCGTCTCTTCAACTGATAACACGTTATCATAATAATATGAGAGCCATTAAAATCACATTAAAAGCAGTGAACGCATCGATGGGCTTATTTCTTAACGATAGGTAATTCATTTCAAAGATTTGTTTCCCGATTATCGATTCGACTCAAATCCAAATCAAGCAAGGATCTAAGCAAAAGAGATAAAATAAGCACGCTTAGCAAATTCCGACATCACAAGGGATTGCATTTTTCTTTTCTGAATAAAAACTAATTTTAAGGGACGAATCGATGAATCTGAGTTATTAAAATCACCAATAAAAGAATTATGGAATCCTAAAAAGCAATGATGAGACCATATGGAAATCGGATGATGCATATAAATATAGATAACAAACAACCCTAACAATATGTACACTAACTCACCAACACTCATATACATAAACACATAAAGTGACCGAAAGGGGAGGAGAAGGGAGGATGGGAGGATAGAGAGGGATCATAGTTGAAATCGTCAGATGCCACTCACCACTTTGCGCAAAAAACTGCGAATGATCAACGAGTTCAGAGTAGAAAAAGATTTTAGGCAGTTGTAAGCTAATATTTAAATCAGTAAATGGAATAAAACAACACAGTTGACGATGATGTATAATAGTTGTACGGCTAAATTCGATTATATTATAATAAGCAAGCTGCAGGGATTGCAGATACTACTATTATCCCCTTTATACAGATTTTTATCAATTGGAAAATAATCGATGATCGTAAGTAATTTCAAGAGTAGCTAACCATTGCTAAACATGACGTAACGACAGGATGTTCCCGCGCACTTAAACACTTCGCACGTTGCCTATTGCAGCTATATTCCGTTTAGAATCTTTTCAGTAGTGGTGAAGGAATTATTAGCAATAGAACTATGTTTAGACTTAATAAAAGGCATCCACAAAAGCTAGTTATTGAAAAATCGACTATCAATGCAAAGAGATGGTGATGATTAGGGGACTCTCTTATTGCAGCAGGGAGTAGTAGTCATTAAGAGCTATTCAAAAGGACGACAAAACTATGCGGCGGAATAGGTATCGGCAAGTTTATTATACTTTCAATTCTAATTTATTATCATTGATATCATTATCACATGGCTTATCATGTGGTTGTTTCAAATGAAATAAGAGTAAAAATCAAAATACAATGCGCTAATGCCTTGCACAAATGCGTATCGATCACAATACTATTCAGAAATATTAATATTAAAATGTTTAGTATTTTAAACTAAACACTAACATAGAATTATAGTAAAGTCATGTCTAATGCAATAAAAAAGGTCGCATTTCTTTTGAGAGCAATGAGGAAGTATCAGATTTCAGCCATAATAATATCGCTAGAAGGGTTTTGGCAAAACCCTTCTCAGTGACCGAATGACCATTTTATTGCTACGCTGAGCTTGGCGTTTCTTCATACCTTATTGCAAGTCGTATAAAATGTTTTGCAGTAATAGTGTTGTGCCTAGAATGACCAAATGGCTGACCGGAGTGAGCACAAGCGGAAAGCTCAGAAAATGCTGGAATCACCAAAAAACCTTATCAGTGCATGTTTTCGAACAACGGATGCAAAGAATTTTTAATATTCAACTCTGCAGGCGGGGCCAGTATACTCATTACCTCAGGTGATAACATCACTGTCAAAACATCCATCAACGAATTGAACTCCAACGTCATCACGTTAAGAAATCTTCAATGATAAAACCTATTGGCAAATTGGTCACTCTAAGGAGAAACAATTGGTCACATTGGTCACTCCGCTAACGAATAAAAAAATTTACTTTCAAAACAAAATTTAATTTCAAATTTAACTTCAAAAATTTAATTCTTTCTTCAGATATTGATGATTTATAAAGAGGTGATTAAAATATACGATCATTGCTACACAATATGAATGGAGATAACCGAAATCATAAAGAAGGTTGTAGAAAAGAAAGTATATAAGAGACATAACAAAAAAGACTTACCTAACAAGATGCGAAAGACCCGCCTGACAAGAAAATACGTTAACGTATTTAGTAATTTTACGAAAGTCGTATACATTCATTACGTCTTTTTTAATGCAAATTTTCTTGCGAAAAAAAAAATCGAATACAAATGCCCAATAGTTTGAATATACTAATTTTGTTGGAATTAATATTTGAAACACAACGGAAATTCCATTAAATTAAAGGAGTAATTAGTAGATTCTTTACTTTGCAAAAAGAAAATATATGTATCTAGCTGAATTCAACTCGTAAAATCAATGTAGCCACATTTAGAAATCTCATATGTATAACTATTTAAATATACAAAAAATATGAGCATTATTATTGCTCTAGTATTAAGTACTACATTACTCGTGCAATATCGATTAAAGTCTATTGTAGTAATTCTCTCGTAAGTTGAACTTCAATCTTGTATGACGGAAAAAGAAAGAAACGAGCAACTAGAATAGCGACATGCACATCGATCTATCCAGCTAAGAATGCGAGCATTTCTTTCAAACGTTTGAGTGGTGCGTATAAGAATTTACTGTCTACAAAGAGCGCCCGCAAACAATAATATGGTGAATGCGGCATATCGGCATTCATAAATTTATAATTCCAGCGGTCATATGCGCCATTCGAAATGTATCTGTCGACATATTATTATTGCCGATCGTCACGATGCACGACGACATCGTCGATGAAGATTGAATTCGTTGATGTGTGAGCAGAAATTTCAATCATATTATATTAAATTCTCAGTTGATCAGCTCATTCAACAAGAATTCAATAAACAATCCTAAGTATCACAATCGAAATCTTAGTGCAAACTTATTAAAAAAAAAACTAATTTTAGGTGTAAATAGAAGAATTGGAAATTGGTGATGGCGAAGGAAAGTGGAGAAACGAAAAGAGGAAGGCATATTTCACAAGTTGCACTCTTCTGCAATAATATCTATCGTCGATGGAGGTACCTATATACGGCTCTGAGATTGAATATTAAGATAAAATACTGAAATGAAAAAAAAACGCCAATAAATGAAAGTGTTAAGACTACCAATTGAATGAGTCGAAGGAAAGCAATCATTTTGTTGCATTTTTCATCTACATATTATTCTTTTCAATTCCAACAAATTCTTTCATCAATATTCGTTCCTTCTTACCGGGCGAATATGATTGAGATTGGACTCCACGTTGTCTTTTTCATAATTAAATTATATATAATTCACAAGACTATCTCCAATATCGTGCGATGCTTTGGCTTGCCAGCATAGTGTCGCCTATATGCATAATACACATATAATGTGAACAATACTAAAAGAAAATATTCTCTCTGTTATTTAGATTCTAACGGAAGAAAATTATTTATACTAAATCGAAAATGCAATAAGCATGCACTCTTCTATCGAAAATCCCCCAGTGGCATTCTGAATCGTCGACATTGGGTCACTCAATCATATAATGTGATGACAAGAGCATTAATGGGACAGCAATCTAAAATATTTTTGATGCTTTCACTGATTTTTGACATGCATAGAAGCTGCGCGACTATGCGAAAATGGCGATCATTTGAAGACGATGCGCTGAAGCAACACTCTATGCCAACGGTAGAGCTAATGTGTGCGTTTGCACAAATATCAAGTGGTGAACTTGCATGTCGATATTCTTGTCAACGGCGCTTCTGTCAACAGCGTTTCTGTTAACGGCGCTTCTGTCAACGGCATTTTTGATCCTAAAAATTCCAATAAATTCAAGCGCAGCAAGCTATAATATATAATACTTTTCAAAATCCTTCCAATTAAACTTTGAGTTGAATAACTAAGAACGAAATGCATAAAATGAGTTGTAAAAATGAGTGTCCATTCTTAGTTCAAAAATTCATCAATAAAACTTCTTAATTGTGGAATTTATCGAATTGATATGGATATCGAATGATGGAAAATTTTTATTTAGGAATGATTGTGATGTAAATTTCATTGAAATGGAAAGAAATCGACGGTTAAAAAAATAATAAAAACCATTTTCCGGATGGTTTTAGTGTCTTTGATGTTCGTTTTTTTATGCGACGGCTACAAATTAGCATTGCCTTTTCCATAAATATAAAGTTCATGAGAAAATCTGCATACCAATCTTCACTAAAATTTGCATAATATTCGGACGGCATTCATAAATATTACCGAATAATTCATACAATAAGTCAATGATGACGTTGTTCAACACATTTCATTAGCATATATTCGGTATAAATCTAGTTGATTTCTTATCAATCTTTTAAGCAGTAAGAATAAGAAATTAAAAAGTTTCTCCGAGAAAAAACATTCCAGGAATGAAACAATTTCCGAGTTGTTGACGAAGAGTTTTTGTTTAATTGATGTTTTCAACAATGACGTTTCGCTTCAATCTTATTTCCTCATTGCTGAAAATTTTTTAAAATAAATCTGTCAATCTATTGTTAAATAAGTGATATCTTCAAAAAAGACGTCTCGATTTTATTGTTCAATAGAAGAAACGATAAATATGCTGAAGAGTGGTTTAGTGTCAATGATATGAAGGTATACCGCAAAAGATGAATCAAACGTTGTATCGACACTCCGATCTAATGCATCGCATATCATTCGATGGACTATTCGATAAGCAAACAATGGGAAAACCTTTATATTGACGGTTATGTATGATTACGTATGACTAGACAACATAATGCTCTCTAGAGAGCAATATAAATGAGCAATTCCTATTAGAAGCTATATGCCATCATATCTCGTTCCTTTTAAATTCAATTGATCTAGAATCGTTTCTTCATTTATTCGATAATAAAGTTACAGCTAGATGAGTATTTACATCGATTAAATATTTTCCAATCTTTTACGATGAACCCACCATATTAACACCTAAAAGCATCCATTTATTATACAGCAGATTACTGATATTTTTTCGCATCGAGATGGAAAGAATAAAACCACTAAAAGTAGAATATACTGGAAGATTTTTAGTGCGGCTTAAATGAGGGAGTATGGATGACGAAAGGATAAGCACCAATCCGACGATAGCTGGCGATGCAAACGGTAACATCGAGCACCGCTGGATTAGTTTTGAACAGCCGTGCGATTCTTTTGACGAACGGCACACACTTATCGACGTGCACTGTGAAAGGGGGTATCCCATCGCTGTGGAAATATAGAAGAACGGGGTGGGCGGAACTTGCTGACGCTTGAATAGCGACAACCATTTGCTTAGTTCACTCTCGTCTATCGATTTACACCAATGATCTGTGGTGGGAACGACGAGCAACATAGAAGATAAAGGGACCTTCCCAACCAGCTAACTGAGCACTCCGATACTTACGTCACTGGCAAATGCACTTTTCTAAGTGCTAAACATTAATGTGTGTGCACAAAGCGTGCTCGAGTACAGGCGAAGAATTTTGCCAATGTGAGCGGAATTTTACGGCGCAAAAATTGGGAAAAGCCGTTTGAAGTATCATAGATGATCTGCTTCATCAACGATTTTCTTCAAACGCTTAGAAAAGCTGCCAGAAATCATTTATTTAGGTTTAACTTTTGAAGATATTTCTTCGATCAAATCGGCAATGTCGTTCACTCACTTCCGATCCGACAACCCTTACCCGCTCCAAATATCGTTGATGTCGATTGGCGTTAGCATATTTTATCGGGCAAATGTGCCAATAAAAGAATTATTGTTAAGCAATATCCTGAAAGAGTTTCTACCTATAATACTGATCAGTATTACACTACATGAACGCAATATTGCAAAAATAACGGTGGAAATGTGCTGCCGTCTAATTCATCAAAGATGATCTGCATCCGATATTATAGCTCTCCCCTATTGACTACTCGAAAAAGGAGTTTCATTTCTTGTGTTCATCAAATGCCTTTCCAAAGAACGATATTCTCATAAATGGCCTTATTCAATAGCGATCGTCACACCACGTCGATTACTCGTGGAAAACTTCGTAGAACATTTGAAACTGTTGAAAAGTGCTCACTTTTACGCCAATGATTTATTTTTTTTCTCGTACATACAACTTCCAATGAACGTTGTTCTTCGAGAAGATCAAAAAAAAGAAAAAAAAAAGAAAAAATCTCTCGTTTTTCGCTCAACAATTTTAAAGCTTTACAAAGGTATATTTTAAAGATTCAAAGTTCATAGAGAAATTCAAAAAATCGGCGTGCCTTTTGATGCGTATCCTATACCATCGATTATAGATAGGGCTATAATTTTGCTGAACTCGTTGAAAATACCCAATATACACATCTACATACAACATAACATATACACAAAGATATTGAAAGAGCTACATTATTCGTATAGACGTAGATCGTCTCTCAACGTAGAGCAATTCCGAAAGTTTTGTAAATTCACATAAAACGCAATCGGTTCCCTCAGAAAAATACAATTCAATCGATTTTAGACCTATTATAGTTTTTGTAATATCAGTGCCTCATTGTGCTAGATGATAGCAACTTGATAATTTCTATATCACTCAAAAATTTTCTTTTTCAAAAAAAAAATTTTAAAAAAATTCTTTTTTCTTTTCTGTTGAATATAATATCCCAGTTCGTCAAGAAAATCCTTCACAAATTGCTCATCAATAGTTAAGAGATACGAAAGAAACAAAATATAAACATCGATAAATAATTAGGAATTTATTTGAAATTTGCATGATTTAGTCTTATGTAGTGAGAGCTTAAACGGTCCGTTGATGATTAGATTACACATTAAATAAATCAATTTTTATTTGAGAATATAGAATGCCAGTTTTATTTGTCTTATAATTGTGAAGCAAAACTCTGCAAACATTGTCGATTCTCATTATTAAGCATCATTGCTTATTGCTTATGATCATTTTTTATGTCACATTAATTAATGTGCTCTTTATCATTTTTTCTCATTTTTATATAAGTGATACGATAAAAAATTTAGAGCATTGTAAAATTTTGATAGTATAATATGCTTGAATAAATATAGAATATCCGAAGTATAAAATTAATTTTGATCGATTTTTTTTGCAATTGATCGATGAAGAATCTGAATAAATATAAGCTGATAATACGAGATGAATGTGAACCGACGAGACTGGCTTATCAATATAACATAGGATAGCTACGTTTAACATCAACGAGATATTTTCAAGACTCGTTTAGAAAATAAAAGTGAGGCATCAAGTGAGAATTGCACTGAATTTGATTGAGATCAAGAGTGATCTAGCAATCGATTGGCTCTTCAATGATGATTAAACGGCAATTGTGCTTCATAGAGACAGGTGACGCTTATCTGTCTCTATCGAAAAGGCGCACGTACACATTAGCACGCAAAGATGTAACGTTATAAAATTTTTAAATTTTGGAATTTTAAAAAGCAATTATATTTTTAATTATAAATTACCGTTTGTTTAAAGTACTGTTTGAAGCAAAATAAAAATTAGAAAATTTAAAAAAAAGCAAAAATGCGGCTTGAAATAAAATATTATTTATTGATTGGGACGGTATATTCAGCGCATTGTCAGCAACGGAATAAACAAGTCTCAACTTCAAGAGAACCTTCATAGAAATTTCTCAGTTTCGAGAACTCTCCAAAAAATTGCAAAGTAAAGCACAAAAAGTGAAGTAATCTTCTTTATATTTGGTAAGTTAGGGGATACTGCGCTAATCAGTATTATTTTAGCTGAAATACATCTTTCATCAATAGTGCATTTATGAAAATGATTGTTGATCACGAGGAGCTTCAGCTAATGCACAGCACAGGAATAGGTTTCGGACCTATTGCTTCTCGTAGTGATTGATGAACGAGGTTCCTAGCGCTGGCAATTGACCTGAAGATGCTTTCTCCAATTTCGATTGAATTTTCAACTGAATATAGTCTCGAAATAAAGAGCGAAATTGAATCCCTTATTTATCTCTCACCAATTTGATAATCGTTGGAAATCATTGTAATATTTCATGAAATCTAAATCATGGAATATATCAAAAATGTAGTTTTTCTGCGTCTAGCTGATAAACTCAACCAAGGTATCATTGAAGTTCAAGTGATAAAACCTAATAATTCAAATCAGCATTTCAATATCTCTACGGCATTCTAAGCGACTATATTGCACAGCCCATAAAATGATTAAAAGTATCCATATAGGTGCTTGAAATATGTGCCGCACTAAGAACATTACAGCTATAAAAAAACTGTTTTAAATTAGAGATCAAAGATGAGAAATTACATATAAAAATGAAACATAAAGAAGTATCGACGTTGCACGATCGCAGAACAATCTTCGCGATACGTTGCTGAATCGTTGGGATGTATTATTGCTCATTATAGATGCGCTTCGCCAAGGAAATGAAGCTAACGCTATTGTATTTGCTGAAAGAGATCTCATACGAAGAATTTACATTATTAGCTAATTCAATATTGGCTTCGATCTATTTAAAGATAAGATTAATTACAATAGGCAAAATCGTATCGAAAATATTCATCCTTAAAAAGAATCTTTGAAAATATTGCAAGTGACATTGGATGGGTATTGATGAATGAATACAAAGTACATTCAGATATAAAGCATTGGGATGCAAAACATAGAGACCATAGGGCTTGCTAACTACGAATCGATTGCCACCCGCATTGCTGCGATGTGAACATTCTGCAAGTAAGATAAAGTGGTGGAACGATTAAATTTAGCGAAACGATCGTATGTTGAGTTTTTGCTCATTCTTATGGGGAATACAAATGAAACACTTGAATCTCGATGAATAAAAAATGAAATATGTTTTGAGAGAGCGTCTTTCGTACTATTAAAGTTACATTCTACACTTTTACAACAATTAATTTGCATTTTTTTAAATATCAAATAAGAAGGAGGGAGAATATATTTGATGATTAGAAGCAATAGAAATTTTATCTTATAGTTCTTATAAATGAGCAATTTTGAATAGTATTTTAGCATAGCACTCAATTGCAAGCATATATAGAAATTAAAAATAAATTCTAATGCTAAAACCTAAAACCTTCCTGTATTTCCTTTCCGATATGAAGTTTAAAAAATTTCATTTATCGATATGAGATGACGATAAAGCAATTACTCTCTAGTAAATTCACTACAACTACTCTCAACTGTGATTATCTATCATTTAGTGTTACGCTATAGTGAGAAATGACAAATAAAGCCCACAAAATGACATTCATACGTCGTTCAGGTGAGATTATTTTTGTATTTTGCACGTTTTCATATGTACTTGAAACAGCATTCTTTTCTTACTTAAAGAGTTTATTTATACCTTGCAAATAGAAAATACACGCGAATGCCTATGCGGTTCAAATCATCTAATGATGGATATATATTTATCTATAGATATGAAGAAAAATGGTTGAAATGAGTGATAGACACTTTTCGAGAGACGCAAATAAAGTTTTCTTTCAAATATTTATTAACGCATTCGCCAAAAGTGAAGCAATTTTTTTCCACTTAGAATAGTTTCCTCATGCTATCGACAATTCAAATAACAACTTTTGTTGTTCAACGATTCGATTACCGACTTGTTAAATTCGAAAATTATGAAACAATAGGATATTCATATCTTTTAATGCATAATTTAAAAACTTCAAATTTTTTACTTTTATTCATAATGCAGAAGTTCTTGGAGGAGACTAGAACCCTAACTAAGGCCATGAAATAAGCAACAAACTTCTATCACCAAGAGAGCATGCCGTAACTTGGAGTAGAGTTGATAATTTGCAGCTTTCATTAAGACTTGACTTGTATCGCAGAAGTGGTGATTTGCAATTAGAGATCGAAATTTTCTAACAGAGATCGAAAAATTAAAAATATTTAATGCTCTTTAATCTAATGTTTTGTCGTTAGAATTCGGTAGACCAAATATTCAGCAATTACGATCAGCAAAGAAAGGAGCTGTTAAAGTGTAAGTACCAAGCTGGAGCCCTCAATCTGGAGTTGAAAAGCTCATAGATGGTTTGCAGCTTGAACTAACGATTCAGACGATGAGTTGTGTAGCAATAAAGCACAACACTCTGCAATAATTTTACGCTCATAAATTGCATTTTTAAATTAAATAAATAAAAATTACACGAATTAAATATTGATGCCTAGAAAGAGCGATTGATATATCATGAAGATGTTAGAGTGTGTTAACGATCTGATAAGATAGCGTTTGTGTTCGTTGGGTAAAAGTGTTGTGCTTTCGATCGCCAAGCATAAACATTGATGATTTTGCTCACATATTTCAACATTGAGCCTCTCAGCAAAATATTTCTCTTCTTTTTATCGTTTGCATTCGAGAATTATGATATTCTTTCGTCGAAAATTTAGTTTTATTAATGAACTCTGAAATTAATTCGTAATATTTTCTCAATTTATTTTTTTTAACTGTGAAAAATTCATTATTATTTTTTTGCAAAAATTTCATAAATCGCTATCATTTCTGCACTAACGAATCTATCACAAATGAATTAAATGCCTACCTATTCAATTTCCGATGAGATACCGAATTTCAAATTCATTATCGACACAATCTAACAGTCTCTTCCTCTTGTGTCGATTTAAACTGCAAGTAAGAATTCGTATTTTTGATAAGATTTAGGTAATGCTTATGTTTTTTTCTTTTTTTTTTAAATAAGGCCATATATTAATCGATATAATATACTAACGACGTTTCAGGCGATATTTTAGTGTAGACGATGTTGAAGCTGCTAGTTACAACATTTTTATTGATGTTGCACTGCTATTGTCAAGAATGTGGTCTGAAGAAAGGCTTTAATCCATTTTTGAGGGTAGTGGGTAGCGAGCAATCGACATCAACGTACGTTTGCATTGCTACTTTAGCTTTTTCATTGCACATTCGTTAAGCGATCGAATATGGAGTAAAGATGTAAAGCTTGATCGACGATTGGATGGAATTCGTGCAAGCGAATAATCTAACATTTTGCTCAGAATAAGAATTTTTTTTTTTAAATGATTGAATGGATGGTGAGAAAATTGTTAGTCTCTGCGAGAGGTCGCCTAAATTTCGATGAGCTCAGAGCTTCGGTGCTCTTTGGATTATTATGATTATCCACGAGACGGCCCTGGGGTTCTTCTGGAAAGCATTAGTGTACCTCGAGCTTCAGGGCTAAGGCTGTCAGGATCAAAGATGTCACAAATCTGGAGTGGAGAGGGAAGAGGAGATGATGAAGGGAGGGGAAAGTTTATCTCTTCAAATCTTTAAGGTGAACATTTGTTGTGTGACGAATCAGATGGGCAATAGATGAGTATTTCAGATCATGGCCATGGCAAGCACTATTCATGACATACGATAAGAAAGGAGTTGGTCTTATGTGTGGAGCAAGCCTCATCACTGATCGATGGTTACTCACTGCTGCGCATTGTGCTCAGTTCGTTCTTTCTTTTCAACCATTTAAAACCAAATGAAAGAATGTTCTGTTTAGCGAAAAAATCATTATTTCCTATACAATAAAATATTTCGATTCATTAATTGCGTTACATTTTATCGGCAAAAATCGTTTACAACAAAAACGGCTAATTTAATATCGCAATTATGAGGTATATGAATATATAGGCCATCTTTTTATGTTTAATATCCTTATTTCCTTTAGATTCCATTATATATCGTACTTATTGAATAATTCTGTTGCATATACTATTTACGCGCTGCCTGTGATGAATTGTAATCCATCTAGTGGAAGTTGAGTCTCTTTCCTAGTCATTTGTGCTAATTAATAATTTCCTGCATAAAAAAAGGGAACCATAGGAAGCGTTTTCCCTAGAGGATTATAAATTAAAATACGAATTCAGATTTCAACATCCGGACACATTTGTGGCGTTGGGAACTACTTCGCTAAGTGATCTACGAGATGTGTATACGATTGGAGCGAATATTATACATCCTGACTATAGCCCTTTCACTGCTTTCAATGATATTGCATTAATTCAGGTAATTATATTCAGTTTCGATCGTTTTCAAATGCTTTTACAATTTGCAAAGCGTATTTAAAAGTGTTCTATGTGTGATGATGTGTATTTGTTTTTATGCGTGTATGTTTATATATGTGCATCTAGCTAAGCTTATGCATGTGCTCAACCGCTTGCATATGTGTACGTTTGTGGGTGGTTACCTTTGTGTGTAAGAAGTGACCACTGAATGACCCAAAAAATGGTCACTAAGTGTTTTAGTTTCTTCATGAAATACTTCTCTGATGGAATCACAATTGCCAAGCTTATTTGATTAGCGCTATAAGTATAAGAAAAATTTATTTCAACCGCTAACTTTAGCGCATTTTCATCCTATTCAATGAAATAATATTGAAGAAATTTTCTTCAACAGACGACAAAAAAAGTGAAGTTATCATCGGTAATTTCGCCAATTTGTGTACCTCGTGACGATTCGTCATTGACTCGAAAGGATACGATCGCATATGTAACTGGATTTGGCGTTACGATCGGTAAGCTTGACACTCTTTGCTTTGATCGAATATAATTTCAACTGTGCTTACAAGTATATTATCCTATTTTCTGTATTTTCCTAGCGTTTCTATAAGTGTAACAAACCGAAAGCAATTAGACTGCTAATATATGGCAGAAAGATATCTTTAGTAAAGTTCCACTGGCTGAGGATATCGATGGATGGGCTAAGATAAAAAAAAAATCCATCAGAAAATTGAAATAAAATCCACTCATATGAGGCATTCGTTGATTCTTAGTGCCGATCGTATAAATATTACTATACTGAAGGATTTATAATATTAGAGAGTAAAATAAGATAGAGGAATAGCTTCAGCGATGTGATTTCGGTTTCTAGTTTTTATTCTGCAATCTTTTCAAAAAAAAAAAAAAATCTTTGATGAGATATTTGCAGATAAAACGAATAATGGAAAGAGATGGACGATGAGGACAAGTAATACTCTCATGCAAACTTCATTGCCAATAATCGACGAAAGAAGTTGCGCGTAAAAAGTTAACTTCACTTCTTTTCACTAATATAAATGTGATATTTTAATGTAAATTGCTGATGCTTATGAAACTATGAAATTTACTCATCCATTGTATTTTATTCACTTAGAGGATGAAGAAATTAAGGGATTTAAACATCGGAACTATTTCACTTTCAAATCAATCATCTTATCGTGGACAATATTTTTGGCAATTAATGATCTCATGAAATTAAAAGTCTCCAAGGAATGGAATTGTTTGGAGTGAGACAGTAAATTAAAGATACGTATCCGCTGGTAGATTGTAATCCTAGTTTACAACTTTATATTCAGTTGATCGTTGAAAAATGTGAATTTAAATCCTAAGCGTCCATCTATAAGCAAATTTATTTCAATGAATATTCTTGCTGATCGAGGAATTACATCAAGAGAGATTGGAAAATCTAGTAGAGATTTGCGAGGATTTCAAAAGAAAAAACTCACAAAAGAACCTCATAAGAAATAAAAAATTAAGTGTTTTTTATTAAATTTGCTTTCAAATAATTCCAGCACTGTATAATCCATTTCTCCACTGCAGAAAATGTTGCTTATCGATTGTTAATGTTATTGATAAGCGCTTCATTCAACAATAGGCGTAGCTTAATTTTTCAATATTTGAAGTCCTAAGCGAATTTTTGACTGCGCACATAAAGGGAGAGGAGCGCCAGGAGGCCAAGCCCCTAGCCTCTGTGTTATCTAGGGGTCAACTGTACAGTCTTTGTATATGGTCTGAAATTTTGTGGTTTTTTTGTTTAAATCGATGCCTTTCTGAAAGTGGCAATCGTATTCGCAATAAAACATTTTCGCCCTAAACACTACTGATAGCATTTGATAGTGGAAGAGTGCCAGATGAAAATGCATACAATAACAACAATACGTAATACTTGATTTCAGCCAAAAATGGAGTACAATGACGGCTGGAATAACAGTAATCACCGATAAGCAGCTCTGTGCTGGTTCACTTCTCAGAGGCACCGCACCTGTGAGTATCAGTATTTCCCATTAAAGTTCTTTTTTTTTCTTTTGAAGCAAAATGCTTACACAATTCTTATAAACTTTCGTTTCTATTTTTATAGTACGAAAAGATGATTGACCGTATGCTACAATTTATTGTGCCAGTGGTATATATACTGTCCTATTATGTACTATTAAAGGACATAAACCATAGACTGTTTAAAGTAACCGCGAATATCTCAATTAATAAGCAATGCTTTTGAGGAAGGCTTGTATCTCTCATGCCTTATTTCAGTTATTATAAGAATAGCTGCATAGCTGTTTCAATTTTGATTAAGTGTCGAAAGGTCATTGAGTCTTTCACTGCAAGAAAAATAGGTGCAGTGATATATTAATAAAAAATAATAAGAATAGTCTCATATTCAATAAATGGCGATGAACTAAATGAAATACTCAATCACTATTCACGTGACAAATTGAATGCTTACAGCGATTTCAAAGTGGACACTAAACCAACAATACCGTCGAAATAATGCAGAAAGGAAAATGATGAAACTTAAAAATGGTACTCCAGGATATGCAGGCAAATAGTTTGCGAAACAAAGAGAATTTCAGGGAGACAGTGGTGGTCCATTACAAGTGGAAGGGATGGATGGCCGTTGGTATATCGTTGGAATCACCTCATTTGGTGCTAATTCTGAGGATGCACTTCTCGATCAAGGAACATATCCAGGTAATGAGTGCTCCACTCTGTAATATTTTCCACACCCTTCACGTTCACTTCAATTATTCATTGTGATATTCGCTGCGTTACGATGAATATAGAACGGATTTCACTGAACTCGTTTCCGCTAATCATTTAGGAATATAATGAAATTGTTCAATTACCTAGTCATGCGTCAGTTATTAAATAAAAAAGCAATATTGAAAAATTCAAACAAATGAATCTGATTCTTTCGTTGATGCATTCAACGGAAGACCTGCGTTAGATACATTTACAGAAATTCCATTTTATAGGAGTATACACAGCTTAGAGAAATGGCCGTTAGAAACTGAAACCTGCATAAAATCATGTTCCTCAACTTCTGCCGCTTCATTAGATTTGCATTTCTTCCTCTCAATTTTCTCCGCCTTCCTCATCTACGAAAAGTGTTGGTTTGAGAAGTGCATGGCAACAATGGTTAGAAAATTCGCACGTTATGAATATACAGATGAAAACCAATAAATCAAATATCGATAATCCAGCATAAACAAAAAAATATTGCAAATGTGCACCAATATAGGAAGCGCCTCAAACAATATTATAAAAACACCATTCTCACACGTCAAATGAGCATGATGCGCAATTAGATTTCATTCGAGAAAATGAAAAATAAATCAAAATGATGTCGAAACATATTATTGAACAAATTAAATAAAAGTTAGCTGTTATGGGGAAAATGAAGATGTGTATATGCATCTAAATAAGATCGACGAGTGATAACAATGCAGCACTTAATATATAAGAACTATAACGAATGAATAACTAGCAATTATAATGCACGTGAATAAAGAATAACACGTAACTAATCGCAAATAGACATTAATAGTGTTGGCATGATTTGAATGCAGATGTCATGCACTAAAATGCTTTTTTTCACCATAAATAACTAACGTATGAGATTTAATACCTATTTTATAACCATATTTTAAATTCTAAACCAGTTAAAGTGTACTCAATTTTTATGCGTTCGTTTATTTATTACATTCAACTTCTATAATAATGTCTATTTATCTAAATCGTGCAAGTGGATACGAAACACCTTAAAAAGAATATATTAATTTTATGTTTCGAATGGTTTTTTTTTAAATTATTAGCAAAATTGTTTAATCCTCATTTTGGTCATTAATCGTTGCTTTTTTGTGTTTATCCTTCAAAAATATCATTCAAATGGTAAAGTATACAACTATGGATATTTAGATCGGTGATTTCATTGAAACAAAAGAGAAAAACAATAGAAAGAAATATAGTTGACCAACTGACTAAAAGGAAGGCAGAAATCCTTTGACTTATTCCGACTTCAATCAACAGTTATAGATTTACCAAGAAAAATACTAAGTCAACATAAAATCCTCAATCGGAACCCTTAAGCAATCATTTTCGCAAATTTTCTCATTAGAATCCTATAACAAAGCATATCCATCGCTATGAAATCATCGCCAAGTGAATAAAATGCACTATCACGTTGATAATAAAACAACACGAAAACAACTCATGATTAAATATAAAAATTAGATAAAAATACAACATGAATATCTTCTTTATGAACCAAATCGTGCAATAGCACAAAATTTAGAATCTAATCAAATATAAACACCACTTCGCCATCATTCAACGTCTCCAGTATTAATGTTGCTTTGCTTGAGGGGGGCCGAATATACGTTAGATAATCATCGAGATGCATTGCATCGTTATCTGAATTTAGCCTCATAACATCATCGCTCGAGACGAATATCCCTCCAGCAATATTGCTCTATCACGTTCTCTATTGTTCTCAGTTTAAAAAAAATTACTAATCGCAAGAAACCTTCATAGTGACGATCATACAGAAAAAAAAGATGATGGTTTCGGCGGGATGAAATGCTTTAGCTGTTCGATTACTCAAATCCTCATTCAACATTAGCAAACGAACACTAACTAAAGCAATAAAACTAATAATTAATTTGGCTTTTAGAATATACAAATTCAATCGGAAATGTGAATAAAGAAAATCGAGCGCAAAACAAATAACATTCGTTTGCACCATTGTTCTATCGAATTTCGCACAAATAAATTGTAATTTTCAATTTATTAGTGCATAAAAATGTTGCATCTAATTATTTATACTCATAAAACATTTTAACAACTAATGATCAACTATTATGTCGTATTCGGAAAATAGCATATCATAAGCGATCGTTACGTACAGAAACGCTCCACATATTCATTATTAAGTATCATGGTGCAATCGAATGTTTCATGAAAAAAAAATAAAACAAGGATAAAGCCTGGAGCAATAGTTCCATAAAAAAGCTCACTTTTAAATAAGATGAAACACATAAGAAATGAAAAATATAGTAGTAATTAAACGAAAAAATTTAAAAATATAAAACTGATATGAATAAAAATATATTCAAAATTTAGCGCTTATCCTTTTTCCGCAAAAATTAAATATTCTTAAGGATTCCGCCTTTCATGATAATTGAAGAACACAATAAACGATAAATATTATAAACTATTAAAAGAAGTTAGCAAAGAAATTTCACGATTAACAGATGTGCATACAGCAGTAAAATAATGCAAAAGAGTCAATGAAAATAAAAGGTTTTTGATGGAGAAACAATTTTATTAGAGGATGGAAAATGAATAACGGCAAGAGACATATTATGTGAAAAATATACAGAGAAGTTATATGAAAGAAACGTCAACAAAAAAAAAGGAAACAATATGAGTGCTGAAGAGAATTCAATATGAAAGAGTTGTGTCACATTTAAAGCTAAAAGTGATTCCATTACCAATAAATATGCGCCTACTACCATCATATCCTATCTTTACCCATCATCCTTCCTAATTGGTAGCTTTTCAGAGGGAGAGAGAGAGAGGAGTTAAGGTAATGCTCCTCAGGTAAAAATTTTTGTTGTTGAACTTATTCAACAGTTATTCGACCATGTTACAATTATTCAAAAGTTGCGAGCTTTTCTATAATGCTCCCCCTAAAAGCAAGTGAATTCGAAGAGCAAAATTAAGCTATCAACAAAATGGTGCCTAACGACGAACCAGCTCCCCTACGAGGTGATTTCAGGAGGCATTCTGGGGTATAATTATGTGCTAGTGGGCGGTTGTGAGCGTGCTTTAGCGGAGCACTTATAGCAGCAATAGGAAGTGATGTGTTCTGCTTGACCGACCGATTGACCAACGCATACGTAGTGATACCACCGCGAACACCCTGATTCACACTGTATCCAACGTACATGCTCACCTCAAAATAATCATCACTTAAGAACGATAGTCTTCGGTTCGGGAAACAACAAAAAAGAAAGTGGCGTTTCTTTAGCCACCATTGCAAGACCGTGTTTTTGCTAATGTGATCAACTAATAAATGCTCGAAATGTATAGTAAAATTTCGCACATATTAGAATATTGCAATAGAATGCACACTAGGTATATTTAAGACAGCATAACAAAACCCCTTTACGATCGCTATATGAAACATACTTTTGCATCAACAATCTAATTGGTTCATTTCAGTAATATGCTTAGGAAATTTTTAAGATTAAATTCAAAAAGAATAATGGCAAAAAATGCGACTATTTTTGTAAATACTTATTTTCATGCCTACAACTTATAACACTAAAGTAATAGTAGCACCATACAATGTAGCACGTTTCGCATTTTGGCAATCTTATTTTGCTCATCGGAATGTTACCTACTACGATTCGAAGTTCATTTTCGAAACGACCTCCACCATTCTATGCCATATCACAGCGTTGACGACAGATATTTCTTGTTTATCAAATCAGAAAAACATAACTTTTTTGTATAGACTGAAATCGAATGGCTTTGTTTCGTTATCAGACCTTTAATACCTAGAGCAACTATAGCAATATGGTAATCAACACATAGAAATGAAAAGAAGATTGGCGCTTAATGATCACTACCAAAAATGCGTTCTCGTTTCCGTTTGCCAGGGGATATCTCGAAAGCAGAACAGAGCAGATTATGGAGATCGACTTTACTTATTAGCATAATCATAGTACGTCAGCAAAACTTCAATGATTAGAGAGAAAAACGTTCACTCACTGTATGGTTTGAGACAATTTTCGGCTGAGCACTGTTCCTTATCGTTGTGATAGACATTTCTGATACGTTTACGATGTTTTTGTGATGTCAACGACGAGTTACTGGGTCGTTTCATTTTCTTCATATTCATACCCCCTGCGAAGAGTACGACAGGTGACTCGGCGGTAATCGGTCGTGCACGAATCTGCTCATATATCGCCCTCTCATTATCACCTACTGCACGCACAGTGGGTAGAGCTTGTGCAATACGTGACCATGAATCCATATCCATTACCTCAGCACAAAGAACTGAGATTATGCAGCCATCCAATCTGTAAATAAATATTATTTAAATAGTCGTTTCAGGAAACTAGTTAGGATTATTTTTTCCCCACTGACAACTCCCAAACATCAACTTTCTCTTCGATTCTAAGCAGATGAGATTCGACGATGCCATTCAGTTTTATGTTTCATTTCCAAAAATTACATGCAAAACTTTAGTGCCGAATTGCCAGGTTTTTCTTGAGAAAATTTTAGCACTACAATTTTTAGCTGTTTGTTTTATGAGGTTTAGAAACAAAATTTTCGAAATAAAAGAAAGGAATAAATTTTTAGTCAACACAATAAACTGAACGTTTAAATATATGCAAATGCAAACTTTTGCATGAGTTGTTCATCTGGGCTCGACATCGACTGCGAAGCATTAGTGGCTGTTTCGAGTGCCTCTTCATAGTCTTTCGAGCATCTCTCCAACAAATGCATAACGAGCGTCTTCTCAAGTGATGGCGGAGCCTTCACCGTTGCACATCGTACATCCTCAAACAATGGACGTCGACCTCGCACGCAACGTACACAGAGGTAATAGCCGACCGGGAGACGTGACAAATAAGCATCCCATTGTGCACAACTTGCTGAAATATTTCAATCATATTAAGCGAAGCTTACCATTGCCTCAATGCTAGAACATATCAGAACGCCATAGTAACTTTGTGGTAATAAAAATTACACCTCTCACTAAAAATGTTAGAGAGCGATCTTCAAACCATATCAATTTCTTGTCAACAAATCAAAAAAAACCCCAATTCAGGTTTCACTTTGCTGATTCCCCTTCTTAAGGGATCCATCAGAGTGAAATCATACAAGTCTCAAGATTGCAATGAACACTATCATAACACGTCAGATATAAAACATTCAGACAAATTCATCACAGGGAAATAAACATCATTAACAAATGACGATAGAAACACTAACCATGAAATTTTGAATGACATAACAAGCAAGTGATAGAACCATCATGATCGTCCTTTTCTGAGCTGCAGCAGCATGTCTCCTTTAGCGAACGCAAATCATTCGCACGCCTCAACACCGTCATAAGACGCCTCTGTTGCTCATGCACGCGACTCAAATGCTCCTTCTAAAACCGTCAAGTGTTATGCCTAAATTTGCAGTAATCCAAATGATATAAACTATGAAGTTTAATGCGAAACATACAAGCCAATTTGGATTAAGTGGACCATAGATTTGGTACGAAGAACAGATTGATTCAGGAAAAGTTGGATGTTTTCCGTCCCGCAAAATGCGTGACAGTCTCATGAATTTCTAAATTCAGCTTTACGGTTAGAAGGGACTCACTAAATAAGCGATCAGTATATTATTGCACATAGCGATATCCGTTGAACCTGAGACCCCCTAAAGAATGTAAGCAGGTCCAGTCGGTCCTTTAAAGTATAGCCACATAGTTTCGATGACTGTATAATATGATCAGATGTCATAATAAATTACACTTAAAACAACACATCATTTTCAATGAGCATTAAGTTCCCAAATGAAAAACCAACTCTCAATTCAGAGCCATCATTCAGTGTGACTGATTTTTCTCTCTCCAACTTCCTACTGCAACATGTCGCACTATATAATCAGTCATATTATTTTATGTATCGCAAGAGAAATGAGAACAACAAAACGCACCAGCTGCTCGGTGGATTCAAATTGGTTGATTGCAGACCAATCATCATGGAGTGTACGAGCAGAGAATCTGACTAATGGTGAAGGCGAACCTTCTATAAGTGCCGCCAAATCATCACGTCCAGCTAACACCTTCAACATAACAAACATTTCAAATATCAATCTACATCTGCCCAAATCATGTTGATCGCACCCATATCCATCGAATTATTATCTCGATCATTGGCTTCATCCTTCAATTCTGGCAACACTTCAACAAGATCTTTAATTCTTCGTTTAAGGAACATCAAGACCAGATGCTATATACCCATTCGTTCGAACTATTCACAACAGTTTTCTATTCTTTCAGACCTAAGAAACAAACTGCCACAAATATAGTTTTATGCTAGAGAATACTGGACGATCTTACTTGCTTCACTCATCGAACACAACTAAATTCTAAAAAATGTAGAGCAAAATGAATTGAGGTTCAGAGATTCAGATCAATTTTACGAGCTGAAACTGGGGAACGAGGTTGCAGTTGGCCATAGTTCATCCGCTCCTCTCGCAACTTATCCATGAAGTAATTATTCCCTTGAGTAAATCAGCCATATGGGAATTAATTAAGAGTGAAGACAGAAAACGACGAAAATCGATCCACCTCAACTAAAGAGTAGTAGGATGGTGAGCGCGCAAACATTTGCCTCACTCGCTCGCAGAACATTTCGAGATGACTTTGCATGTCGCTTAACTCCGTATGCAATCGCGAACCACGCATAAACAACGAGTTCGCACATTCGACTTGCATATCCTCCAATTCTTTCAGAGTACATTCCCCTTCTGCAGCAAAAAAAATGTATCACCTCTAATACGGCTTGAAATAAAACAACTCAAGCACAAAGAAACAAGCTGGTGCGGTCTTATTAGACAGAAAATGAGTGATGTGATGGAGCAGGATAGAAAGGATTAAAAGAAAGGGAGAAGGACAGAATTGGGGGGGGGGGGGAAGAGAAGTACCCAAATACATCTCCACCAATATTACGGATGGAGCCCAGCTTCCGAGAATCATTCCAGAATTATCCCGGCTCATTTCTGCAAAATTGCCTCAACGAAATTTCCCCCTTCTTTGTTCCACTTCTCATCGCGGTATCTCGACTCCAATGGAGCAAAATGCAACGGTACGCTCAATTTAATTTATCAGCGGACAACATTTCGACAAATGAATTTATTCTAGAAAGATGATGCTGGATTTACCTTTAGCTTTCTGGAAGAATCTATTCAAGCGACGAGCTTTGACAACTTCAGATCTTAGATGATCGATATTCGTCTCACTCATCCAATCACTCATCTGTAATGGTGCCCAGATGCGTTCCACTTCCTCCAAATCGATTCCCTCGTTGCATCTCTCCGACAACACCGTTTCTGCCTTAAAAGATTATAATATTTGCTGGAACAACAAGAAATAAAGATTTTTTATGGCTGATAATATTACTGTTATAAGGCAGAGACATGAACAGCGACCTATTAAATCAAAGCAAGCGCCCTTTTTGCAGGTCAAAATCCCACCGCCGCAATAAAATCCATCCAATACAAAACTTTATTACCTCAGAAACCTCGTTTTCACTCAAAATTAAACATTGACTCATGTTAGCTCTCGTAAATCAAATCAAAGACGACTCATTAAAATAAACGAACTAAGTGTTCATGTTGATAGCCTTGCTTCATCATAGAGTGTATAGCATTGACGGTCTTCTGAATGTTGGCGTCACCCTCCATGATACGCGATCCTTCATTCACAATCGACATCAACTTCTGCAACCTCCATCTACCTTTGCAGCAGTACTCGTCATCGTCGCTTTCGTCGTTAGATTCCCTCTCCGATTTCTTCGTATCATGATCCCAATTGAGCAATCTCTCGGCGCAAAGCATCCACTGATTACGGTTCAGCATCTAAGGTCAGAAATAGTGACATAGATGTAATTATGCAAAACGATGCACATACTCAAACTCTTCTATTGCAAATATTCAAAAATAAGTGCAAAGAGAGGAGGAGGGGAGAAGTGAATAACGGTATTTACAAGTGAAATTACAATGATCCCCATTTGGAGCACAACAATTGAAAACTAAGAGGGGTTCACCAGAACTCTCATATACGTACTATAACGACTTATAATTTTCGCCCGTTTGCCTTCGCCGCACAAATTAAAAATTTAGTTGTTGACACAACAGAATGCACATCGGGCTCTAGTTATTAGAAGAGAACCTATGCGAAATTCCATTCCATATGAAAGAGAAGATCATGGAAATTTGAAATACACAAAAAAAAAAGAGAACCTAAGAACGCTTAAAAAAACATGCATCGTCCGATGTCATTTAATGATCGCTAATTTTTAAAGTGCATCCATAGAGGAGGAGAAAGGAATCCTAAATCGTTCGTCCTAGCTATGTAGTCTATTTACTACTCTAGTGGTGTCATACCAAAGGTTCACAGAATGTTCGAGCAAAACTTCTAATATAATTGAAAATATTTTTTCATTGTTTTCAAAAAAGTGGTAGCGCTAGACCGCCATCACAACAATTACTCTCTTTAAAAATCCTCATGTTTGGCTCAGCTACCGATTGGGATGCACCTCAACATAAGACCTCAGGCATTAGAACCGATGCGCAGGTGACGAGTACGTTTATAAAAACGAATTTAATACTACACAATATATGAAAATGAAATCGTATCCACCGCTATGTATGAAAATTAAGTCCACTTTTTTTGTGTGAAAATAAAATTAAGTCCAAAATTAAATCAAATCCAATTGAATAAAATTAAATTTTGTGTGAAAATTAAGTCCAAGCATATCGTTCACGTGCGAAAATATAGCTAACTAAGAGCAATAACCGAATGAAATGACGAAACAATTTGGAATTGCTTTCTTCCTCTTAAATCAGCCCACTTTTTCCTCCTTGCCTACCAGATAAAAGTTATATTGTGGTGGAATGAAACTTCTAGTAACATCTACTTATTCTAGCTTCTAATAACACCTAGTAATAAATCAGAGTCTACTTGTTCAAGAGGTGCCAGCTCAGGCAAGTTTATATTAAAATCATCGGCCTCGTCGAGTATCCCTTGTAAAGAGTCGATCAACGCAACACCATTTTCGGTATTGGCCCCTGACAATAAATTTGCCGCTTTATTGCGCCATTTCTCCACTCGCTCTATATATTCCTGAAATTCATTCAATCTTTGAGTCTATTCCGATATGAAAATGACAAAGAAATATCGATATAACAACAATCGAGAAATAAAAGTATTGAAAAGCAATTGATATCTCAATAAATTAAAGTAAATCTACGATATGCACTATAAAAGAACGTTTATCAACGGATTTTACTTACCAAAAAAAAGCACTTATCGCATTAGCAAAAGAAAAACATACCTTGATATTAGTTTCAAGTTCCGGCATCAGACAAGGTAATGCCTGAACAGACGCTCTCATATTTTCAACGTCGGCCATCTCTGCTCGTTCTCCACTCGAAAATCTACCTTTGCTCCTTAAATCGGCATATGATATTTTTAAGACAAACGGGTGCAGTCAACATGAACCCTTTCGATGGGAAAAGACCGAAGCTCAATCCTGATCTGACTGACCTCTCCATAATCATTCACTTAGGCGGCAACAGACTCATGGCCGAAAGCAACATTACAGGTGTGAAACAATTCTTCTTTTTCCCAGCCGTTCTCTAGCAGGAAATAAAAAACAGATTATTCATTCATTAAAGGACCTGCCGCAATATTTGACCGCAAATCGCCTGGCCTTGCCTACTTGATGAAAATTGCTGCGATCTATCAAAATTCTAGTATTTATAGCTTTGCAAAAAACGAAGTAAGGCTGAAGCAAATAGAAAATTAAATAAATGTAAAAATAAACCGAGTACGAATTTTGCGGTTAAGCATCACACTAGCCGCATGAGCCACTTGTTCACAGTGCTTGATGGTCGATAGTGCGCGTTCAAGTACGTCGCATTGTGGGAAGCGCTTTGATCGGGCAACCTCTATCATCGACTTTATGTCTTCTATTGCTGCAAGCAGCTGTTTCAGGTGAAGTTTAAATAACAACGAGGGGAAGATCGGGGGGGAGCGGGTAGGGAGGGAGGGAGAGAGAGCGGACTTAGAAGAAATTCACCAAAACGAAAGAGAAAGAAATTCTGCGTCACGCTTTGCAAATATATTCAACGCCTCTTGACCAATTTACTTGTACTTCGCTGAGTAAATGCCCGACAAATAAGGATCGGCAATTTAAGATTTTCGACGTGTCTTCGTTTCTACTTTCCTCGTCCAACTTCTAGTGGAAAATCGACAAAGTGAGAATCGGCTTATAATAAAAACTTTAAATTCAACTCCTTATCAACCATTTCATGAGTGAAAATCGTATATAATTTGTGCTGCTCATACCATTAACGATGTTTGCGTCTCAAGAAATTAATAATAATAGTAATAATTAAGATGTAAGAATAATGATATTAATAACAACAATAATAATGGTGATAGTAATATAACAATAATAGCAACAAGAACAACAATAAATATAATAACAGCAGTAAATATTTCACTAAAATAAATTAACGAAAAGTGCGCAAACGTTCAAAAATATATGCAACAAATAAAAAAGAAATGAAAATATAAAAGTTGTGACGCGAGCTCAAAAAAAAAAAAAGACATGAACGGGAAACTCAAGATGCAGCGATCAAAACTGGACCATGATGAAAACTCTTCTATATCACTGACAGACAAGTGAAACCAGAATTCTATATACGACAGAGGTGCCTAAGGGAGGCAAAAGGAGGGAGGGAGGGAGAGACATTAATATATAAAACCTTTATCTAAATCAAAAGGACCTGGAGTTTCAACTAATTTAGTATAAACTGAATTCGATGATTTAATCAAGCAATTAGTTCAATTAATATTAAATGCGCTCTTATTTCATCGATAAAAACGTGAAGATCGTACATATTTGGAACACTTCATGAATACTGCTCTCAAGTGATATAAATAGATGCAATCAAACTCTAATTCGAGATAAATATTTGATTGAAAATTGAAATAAAACGTACTAGGTTTATGATCGTTGCGTGCTTCAAGCAGATCGCTCAGCTTGTTCCTCCAATCAGCAAACGCACTCGTATTGCCCTCTAGATTCTTCAACAGAGGTGTCAGCTCGTCCAATGTGTAGCGATACCTTTATGAATAAAAGATTTTACGGTTTATTCAGTGCAATAAAACACTGGAAAGTGCTCCACCATTCAAGATTCTGGTAAATTCACGAACATCGAAATTTTGCAACAGTAGCTTGAAATGATTCATTACAGTTTAACTTCCCACGTGGAATCAAACTTGGGTTTATGAACTCAAGCAAATGCGAGCTGCCTATGGCTGACTTGCCTATCTCTCTCTACATACGATGACATATTTTAGGGCGATTTGAAACAAGGTACTCTGTCTGAAATGGATCAAGAAAAAGAACCTTCAATTTTAACGAAAGCCATATAAGTCGACCTGATAGCACTATTCTATGAATACCAAAACAGCATAAACCAAGCAGCAAAAAAAAAAAAGGCTGATCTATCATTACAATAATTTTCTTCATTCATTAATTATTTAAAAACACAAAGTTATCTAACTTACTTGAGAATAAAATCCGATGGCGCACATTTCGAGCAAAGTCTATCGGCGTGCTCCAGACACACAAGTCGTCCGTGTTTACACTGTAGACCCGACATAAAGAGTGTTGTCTTGCATACCGCACAGCTACGAAGATCATCCGCTATCAGCTCATAGTCTTCTTGAGCCGTTCTACAAAAATATTCCTGTGAAAGCAACAAATAAACGCGAAAAGGAGAAAAATTATCTACCTAGCTCAATGACGATCACACATATGAAGGTTTTCATATTCAGCCTCAAGTAGCACTATAATACCATTAACTCAATCAACATAATGTATATAGATTTGAAGAAAACTTACTTAACAACGCCCATATCGGCAACACTTTGCCTTAGCCGAGCCTCGCGGCTACAGATTTCGTGCATTTGTTCATAAGCTGCCACACACATTCCGGTACTCAACTGATCGGCACTCTTCGCCATCCTCAGAATCAACTCCTCATAGGAAAACACACAGTTACGTCGCACTCGAGCATAGTCGAATGTACACAACCAACCTTTTCGAAGCTGTAATATTCAACGATCACAAAATTTCTATTGAATAGTGGAGGGGCAAACACAAAACAGTACTGAGAGTCATCAAAATTCATATAAAGGGTTACATAATACAAGAAAAATGGATTTAGGTGTTAAGCGAAGCCAAGCTAGATAAAGTCGAGATCTGATAATGCCCATAGTGGCGAATGTTAGGCATATGGACAGATAGCTGCGATAGGGATTATTGGAACAAAGTCGGCGCTTAATAAAGGAGAGATAAAATTCACCCATAAGATATAAATAAGAAACAAAACAGAAACGCAGTAGGAAAATGAACTATATGAAAGTAGATAATTAAGGAATACTTTTGAGGAAATATGTTTCAGTTGAAAACGAAAATTAGGTTAAAAAAAACAAAAAGAAGGAAAATTTGCCGATGAGCATCTTTGACGAATCCAGAAAATCATTAGACCACTGACAATAATGAATGAGGTGTGATATACTTAAAAGAAAATACACTCACCCAATCGGCCGGTGCAAAATTGACAGCTTCAGCACAATTTAATCCTTCATTATAGCCGGCATGATAAGAACGTGGAAACGTTATAACGAATTCACCAGGCTCCTGATGCACAGTGTACACATTAACGCCCTGTAAAATATCCTCCATAACCTCGAACACTTGAATCTCGGGCGACATAATCGTCGGAATCGAGAATGCGCAAGTTGGAAATAGACCTCACTTTAGTTAAGCATCGAATATGCTCTAATATACAAAATTCCCTATTGAAAGCCTCCTGTATCGACGTGCCATGAAAGCCTCTTTGCATCGACGTGCCGTTTGGTGACATTCACACAGAATGGCATCACACATATAACCAAAGAAAACAAGGACCTTGTGAAGTAGAACAGATGGATTGACAGTAGTCGTCATATGGTGAAGCAGATCCGGCTGCTTTTCGAAGAGATCTGGCACTAATCCCTTCACCACATCATCGAAGTGAGCTCCGTCGAGCCCGGACACTCCATACCAGATCTTACGCTCTCCCCTAAAAGCAGTGCTTTTTCGGCTTTTATTGCTTCGGCTTTGACTGCACATCAAATCACTTAAAGCTATTAGAGATAGAGATCGGGGGGGGGGAGGAGTGGATAGGGCGATGTTAGATAAGTGTAACCATAAAACTCAATGAGCAAATGACGATTGTTTCGTCTTAGCATTTATGGACTCAGGTATTTCTGCATTCAAAAATAAGGTGCGTTTCTTCTTCAAGTTTTATTCCCGAAGCATTCCACCATATACTCGGACAATAGGAGACTTTAATCTATACCTACAACGTTTTGAAGAACATTCTCGCATTACTGCGCTAGAAGATGTTAAAGGAAAGCAAACAGAATATAGCACCTCCCCCCCCCCCACTTAATAATAATACTAATATTTGATAAAAAGACAGCACAGATAAAAGAATTATTACTCACCAATGCATGTAGTTAACACTATAGGTCCAATGATCTTCGGTGTGCCAACAAAATGCGCTGAAGCACATTCCAATATAGACCCACGGTACCATCATGCCTGAATTCATCCTTCCATCTAATAACATTATTGCACGACATGGCTACCGCCAAAGTTGAGAATGCAATCTCAGTGAACTAGATATATCCTATGGTGAGTAAAGGACGAACTATTTTCACATTTCTGCTAATGTGCAACGCTTATCAACCTTCCATAACCATAATCTGATACTGTAAAAAGAAAATTACTCTACAAAACATCGCCTTACTCTTCAATAATATGCAACCTTCGCCCGCGTGGACTACACAACCCGACTTCTATCATATAAACAATCAAGGCAACTTTATTAAAGCCTAAAAATGCCTCTATGATATTTTCTTCTGTTTATCACTGTCAATTAAGACTCTTCTGCACTAGGTTCTAGCAAGGCAACCTTCAAAGAAACACACAAAAAAGTGAAGCAAAACGCTTGCCGGATATTCCAGATTCAATATGGCTGAGTACAGATTCCTTCAATATCGGCATATTATTCAAATTCCACGGATGTTTTGCATAATATTCTCTTTCTTTCGCATCCGAATAACCACTGAAATCTTTGCCTGGCATAGGAAAGCCACTTCCGACCTGTAATGATCAACAATATTCAACTTCTTATATAACCTTACTTACGAAAATTATCAAAGATCAGCTCTGCAATCTCCATAATTATTTGGATTGAAAATAACGATTTAAAAAAAAGACATTAACTGATACCGCAATCATATAAGCCCTAAAAAGAAAACACCAGAACAATGTCAAGTTGGTAAGACCAGCTTCGAAGGTAAAACAACTGCAACGACTCTACGCTAAAGTGGATAGAACGCCACCAATAGCCGAAATAAGCCTTTCTCAGCCGTTCTAACTGACGAACAACATCAAACAGTTGACCCCAAAGTGAGCATAAAAGCCATCGAAGCCTATAGAGATTTCAATAAAGGAAGCTTTAAAAATCGGAGCCTAGAGATTTTCAATGACCGGAAGGGAGACTGCCACCAGAATTTTGAGATCTCATAACCGGAAATCCAGAGCAATCCTAATATGACACATGGTAATCAACGAAACTAGAACCGAACTACAAAAAATCGGAATCGCGGAACTTCTATGTAGCCAATAATAATCGACATGAGAACCATATGAGAAGTGCCGATTGAAGCCACGCCGGACTTCATTTATTACCAAAAAGTGTTAAAAAGGAAGCAAATATAAATAAAAATAAGACAACAATTATGAGAAAGTATTCGAATTATAAGTGAAACCGAAAAAGTAATATTATAAAGGAATAACATTCCGAAAATTAAGTGGGAAACACACATTACGAATGTTTATTCATATTAGAAATTGATCATTAAAAGCGATCTCCTCGCCATAAAATGAACATACAATCGCATAATCAAATTTGTGAAAATAGTAATCAACTCACTTTAGTAGCCAATAAATCAGCACCATATTTAACAGCTACTGTGTTCTCCACGTCGATTACCTTCTTCCAGAATTCGTTCTCTACCACTTCACAAGGCACATCCTTAAAGATAAACAACACATAAAACCCTTATCTATTATAGACTATCGAGAAAGCAGAACACGAGATTAAGAAAGAAATATGAGGAAAGAGAGAAGGATCCAACTATCATATATTCTGTGACGAAAGTTAGCCTGATCGAGCATCTAGCACCATAGTAGAAAATGTTTCAACCTTTCAAAAGAAAGGCTCAGAAAGACGAACAGCACTACCAACAATACTTCATCTAATGTTTATAAATGATCGCAAAGACAGTCGGGTGGCACTATAAGGGGATCAAAAAATTGTAGATCAACTGCTGTCGGGCACAGCAGAGAACCGATCACATAAGACAGAGCAGACTCTCTGCAAATGCCTCGAGGCAAGGCTCGGTGCGTATAAAAGGATAGCATATTTGATTACAGGGATCAGTATGTTTCTAGCTTTTCACGTGATGACGTATCGTCCTTACGAGCGTCGCTTTCGACCACAGCGGTGCGCAATTGGGCTCCGATATGGCTCGGGCGTGAGGAGTGCCCGGTGCCTGTTCGCGCGGAGGTGGCACTATTCGAGCCAAGGATCTGCCGAAGTGACGTCTCCCTGGCGTCATGTTATCTTCTTCGCCTTACTGTTGTTGATTTTTAAGGTTTAATAAAAACCTTAACCTTTTGTTTTGTTGCCAGCTTATATAGCGTCTGGTCGGATCTCGTAAGAGAAACAATCTGCGGATCTTTCAGGGACTAATGAAGGGTAGAGTGCTGAAACAGGGACCCTAAACCCTTATATCACTAACTGAGCTATACCGAATATCGATGCAACACTATATGTAACACTCACACTGCGTACAAATGATGCAATGCAAAATTGGCCGATGCAATGCATTTCTATGAATTTCATCGAATAGTAGTAACTCACCACTGGATTCTGATGAAAATAATTTCGCTTCCATTCGTTCGCATATTCGGCGAACGTTAGCAAATTGTATTTCACTTGCGAATCGTGAAAGCCGAAACTATCGGCGATTTCTTTTATTGCCGCAATAACACATTTCTGGCATCGCCATTCCCCTTGAAATAACACACTATTCATCTTTATTTCTATACTTATTTTGTGCTGTGCTGATCGACTAGTTTTTATAGTTTTTACAGTGAAACTCAAATATACTCATCGATCCCTCCTAATCCTAAATTTCCCTATATTTTCTATCCATACTCCGCTCATTATATTTTCCAAAATAGTTCCCAACATATAGAATCCGAGAGATACATTAATATTTTTAACAATATAAATGCACTATAAGAAGAAACAAGGCTTAACCAATAAGCAGTGTTTTAAGCATAGAGAATTCGAATCCGAATGCATAGTTTGATACTTCTGATCACACAATTCTGCAACAACTCTCCACTTAACTCTCAAAAAACATGAATAAATATTCAGTAACGGCCATCGCCTAGTAACTGATATTAAATAAAATTTCGTTTAATTTATTTAGATCAACTCAAATTTAGCATTGTTTATTTTTCAAACATACTGAAATCTAGAAAGATTAACCACGTAACGATGCGGAAATAAGGTGAGAACATGACGTCATTTGACAAAATAACTTCCAAGCGCCGCCATTTCTAAAAACGAATAGCAAACACTGTTAGCATGGACACTATTCTCTCTCAATTGAGTCCATTGAATTCACTTTTCAGTACTAATAAATTCACCTGAAAATTTGAAGCTATAATTCAATCTAGATTTACCTATATTCATATTGACTCATTTATCCTCCAATTCGTTCATTCCACAATATTTCACGATAACGAATCTCAAGGTGAAATTCGTCTCAATTAAATAAAAGATAATACCTTTGGGTACGGCGTTCAACGGTGGCTCACAACAATATGTGTGCAATGCGTAATCACAATCTTCGCATAGCAATAAGCAATTCTCATCATCACCTCGACCACATTTTTTGCACATAACTTCATCCATTGGATCAATCAATTTCACTTTCTTTTCTTCTGCAAAATTTATTGCTCTCATTATATCAACTACTAATATAATTTAATAATCACAAGTTAGTAGCACTTTCATGAAGAGAACTTCATACCTCATCAATTATGTCATTGATTGGCCACAATAATGGAGAAGAATCTAACTTACTGACAGGATGCCGAAGTCCAGCCATCGATTTGGTTCGAGGTTCAGGTACACGTCGTCTTCCCTGCATTGACTTTACACATTCCTCAGCACGGCTATCATTCTCTTCATCGATCTTATAGACTTCCTGAGAAGAATTTCATAGTTTATGATCATCTTTTTAAGTGTCAATAATGATCAAACTCATATGGATTTGGGCTGCATGAATAAAAGCAACACTTGTGATTTTTCTTAATTGTCACTTTTCTCTTTCAATATCTCACATATATTTTAGAAAGAAAATGATTGCACGCTAAGCGAAACTTTCTTGAAAACTTTCAGAAATTTTCTAAATATTTTAAAATGATCAAAATTCATTTAATCGAACTCTCAATCGTTTTCAATAAACCCCAATTTTATTGTCATAGGAAAGTGTGAAACGTTAAGGGTTCCGCGCTAGGCTATTCACTTGGTTGAATCAAAAAAAAGGAGCTTACCAAAAGAGCATCTTCGAAGGGGGCCACCCATTTTGTATAAATATCGCGGATTCTTGTACCGGGATGATTTTTGAATCCTAATTGTTTTGCAATTTGTGGCCATTTCTTGTGATTACAAACACTCACAGCACCACCTGCTTGTGCCACTGCCTAAAAGTAGAAACTTTCCGAAGATGCGATCAAATGAAAACGCTATTTGCTACAGAAGATTCAACTAAACAGCTTATACTTTCGTCAAGCTATTTTCATATGAGTTCCGCAGAATAAATCAACTTTAAATTGAAATAAACTTGACTGGGTAATTCAAATCACGTTATAAATTTTGTAATTAATATCGGATATTTCACACTGCAGCTAGCTAAAACTCGAAAATTCCATACAAATGTGACACAGGAGAAAAGAACATAAAATTCCATAATATTATACATTTTATCAACGCAATCAAAACTTCCAAGTCTTATGCAGCTATGAACGATGAGTACGCCTAATGATGCTTAACGATCCTCGACAGGAACGGCACCGATCCTACAAGATGAAATGGCTAAATTTCGGTGCTTAAATATGGCTGAATCGGTCCCTTTTTTCTACTAACCTATCATAAACGCTGAGAACTTACAACTTAATCATTCGTACCGGCCAACAAATATATTATTGAAACGTCATGTCCACTAAATGCTAAATACTACGATAATCAGTTGATTGTGAGGATCGATACCTCAGGAACAATTACTTTATTCCACATTTCGGTAGTTTACAGTATCACTCGAATGATTATCGTAAACTTTGAACATATTTTGATGAAGAGATAAATTGCTGCAATATTATCGACAGAAATAAGTGCTATTTACTTAAAATACTTATACTTAAAAATACTTTAAAAAATCTAAAGCTATGCATTTCATAAAATATGCCTTATATTTTTTTTTTGACTGTTTAAATATTTTTGAGCGCCTCATTACTAGTTTTACAAAAAAAAAAAAAAAATTACGAACATAATAGAGAGAAATTACAGTGAAAAAAAAATAGCGCCATGAAGCAATTAGAGACCTATATATATCAAATATATGCACCTAATTATGTGAGTGCTATAGTGGTTAAATCCGAACAGATCAAAAAAAAAAAAAAAAAAGAAACCGTTGAGAGACGAAATAAATCGACATATTTGTTATCAATTGAGGGCACGTGTAATGGTTGTCCTTTTAGGTGCCAAAAGTTGGCAATTTCCGTATCGAATATGAGTTTCGCTCGTATTAATGCTTCGATTTGATTCAATTTTTGCACACGTGGCGTAAATTCAAAATTTTCACTATCGATTGCGAATGGAGGATGAAATGACTGAAACAAAAAAAAGAAAAAAATTCTGTTGAAATTTTATCCAACATCTCTCAGTAATATATATGAAAATGATGCAAAAAAAAATTGATCTCATTTACACAATGTAATAATCTTTAAAAGGGGCAGCAATCTAATTTTTGAAATACTACACCTATAAATATGGAATTTTGTCTGAATTTTTTTAATAATAAAAAAAACATGCTTCTCAAAAAAAATAAATGAATGTGGGATTCACTAAAATGAGAACGTAATGTTATTGCGATCTATATGGTAAGAGTTTTATATCATATGAGGTAGCAATTGAACGTGAACGACATTCCCTGTGAAAGAAATAAAAACTAAGCTAACTAATGCAACGCATTTAGAGCTCAAAGGAAATTCCTTGTGAAAGATCATTCACAATGAAATTATCAATTGCAAAATTTTTTCAATATATGAGAAGCGATAAAATGCTTTGAATAAAATGACAGAATAGATGAAAACCTACCGAAGGCGGTTTAATCTTAACGACACCATATCTCTCGGCTTCAGGTTTGATTTTAGCAATATATGTGATGGGATCGGCGAATTCCTCCTCGGTAGGACAATAGGTGGGTGCAAACGGTGGCCGTTCGAAATGACGATAGAATTTTTCGAACGTTTTATTCATCGTTAGCGAGAGATGCGTTCGCCACGCACCACTTTACCCCCCGGTGACGACACAATTTTAACGAAGCAGTGTGGGCTACCGTAAGCACCTGAATAAAGCAACCTTTAAAAGATCGTATTGCGATTAGCCGTTATTACACGATGAACAACTCTAATCTAATCTAGCAACGATTAGAAAGCAAAAAAGAAAAAAATGTATGCGGTCTGATCCACATACAAAAGCGCCGACCGATATATTTCTGGCCATTTGGAGAATTTTCAATTGTTTTTGACTATATATAACGCCCTTCGTTTAATGTCGAAAGGGTTAAACTGCCATCTTCTGTTTAATTTGGAAAGAAACATCCAATGGTACCGTCGAATGGCCCTTTTGTCAGTGTTACTTGCACCGTCTACCACGCTTACTAATACTGCAACGATCGTCGAAACTAAAGCTATTGCACGACTTTTACGAGTTTTTGAAGATGCCGTCCATCGGCTGTATTCTTCAAGTCCTATAATATTATGGGAGACCACAACATTCTGCTTTGATGAAAGAAGGAAGATTACAAGCAGACGCATAAATTACATCATCGAACAACATCATCTAGTGTCAATAAAATGGACTACGGCACACAATGATGGTTAATAGCATCATAGCGCGGAGTCTATATTAAGCCTACCATCACCTATATGTCGATTTTACTCCTGATCAACGCCAAGTCCAGATTTAACCCCGTCGCATAGCGCCCGAGGTGGATCAAAACCTACTACCCCTATAGCTGCAAGTAGCAGAATCTGTTAAAACAGGATTTTGATAAGGATTTCTTAAGAAAAACCCATTAAGCTTCTCAATAAATTTATGGCTGAGGTGTAATCGAAACTATTGGTGTGCGCTCGACAAATCTGACACACCACAAGTTTGTGCTTATAGACGATAAATTTCTTTGAAAACTAGTGAAACAAGTCGATAAATAATTCGTGGGATGAAATCATATTTCCCCGTGGCAATTGCAATAAACCTTTCAACGAGATAACGCGAACTATTTATGAGGTACTAGTCCATCGCTTTAGATACTCTTTCAGAAGTGTGGGATTGCAGATTCTCCCTCCCTCTCCTTTTTCGTCCATATACGCTTTTCGAAGAAACCCTCATTTTATCTATGAAGACGCTGCGATAACCTAATAGGTGGGTTACGGGGATGGAGGGTTAGTGATCGATGGATATGGTATCCTTGCACTTGACTAATTACCCCCTCCCCCCCTCCTCCTCTAACTTACAGCGTAGACAGTGCAAACAGTGCATGTGACCTAGCAGGTGCTCGCCAAACAACCCATCCGCACCACGTGAACGAAGGTATTGTCGACCTTGTAATGAATGGCGCACCACAAAACGATTTTTGACACGACTCCGCAACGCATCTGAGGCGTGCGTGCGCATATTGATGGCTCAATGATTCCCGCAGGGAAATCACGCGGTATGCGCAGCGACGCATACAACTGCTGAAGGGAGGAGGTCTATAAAGTTGAGGGGGAAGGGATTAGGGTGTTATTAGAGATACGGAGGCGATAGTGCACATAAAAGTTTTTTTTTAAATTTTGAATTATATATCACAACGAATAGTTGGAAGTCTTTTTTTAGATTACACGACTGTTTCGATTGCACTCATTTACGATGGATGGATGATAAGTCAGCGTCAAAAAAAAGGAATTAAACATATTTGACCAATTTATAATAAAATGTATAATTTTTATATCAGTTTTTGTTTTTTACGTCAGTTCTTTTTTGTATCAGTTTCTAGCAATTTTTTTTTGTCGAAGCGCGCGTTTTTAACGATGTTGTTGTGTCTGCGTGTGTGTCTGTTTGTCTGTTTATTTGTCTGTTCGATAATTTTAGCTGGTATTATGGGATTTGTGCGACGTAATATACACCACAGCGAACCTCCTATGCCATACTTTCACGTTGACTTAACAATATCGAAAAGAGCTCTATGTTTTTAAAGGTGCTAAAAATTTACATGCACCTAACACCGATAAAGTTTTTTTTTAGAGAGATTCCACTCCACATCCTTTCCTTCATTTTCATCCATTAGAGAGACTTTCATATTTCAAATGTTGAAATAATTCCACATTCTTGAAGGTTACGATGATAACTGCAGGAGAAACGGAATAGGGGATCGCAACTCTAAGAGAAAACTTAGAAAAAGATCATAAAAGGTAGGGCATTCGATCACTTCGAACTTCACCGGAAGTCGCTTTTTGTCAATTCTTGCAGATGTGTAAATGTTAAAGCTGTTTGCATAATCCTTTGAAAATCCAGAATAGAATGTTTGATGGAACATGATGGTGTGACTCCGTGGCGCAACGGTAGCGCGTCTGACTCCAGATCAGAAGGTTGCGTGTTCAAATCACGTCGGGGTCATTAGTTTTATCCTTCATGCAAAATCAGACGTGGCGAAATTTATCGAGTTTGTCGGGAAATTTGCTTGCTGTGATATTATTAGTCAACATCTTAGAGGTCTAGATGTGTCGAGAAAGGTGTGTATAGAAATATAAAATTGCAAGATGATGGGAAGAGACAATCGAGGGCAAAATCAACGGGAAACTTGTTCAAATGATCTGTTTAATGGGTTTTTGAATTAATTAATGCCTGTTAGATTTTTAATGCTCTTAGCATAATTAAATATCCGCAAGTGAAAATTTATATCATTTTATAAATCACATTATATTTATAATATTTGTTAAATCATTATATCACCTATTAAGTCGAATTTAATATGCCTCTTAAATTATACCAAATATATTTTTTTTACCATTCACATCAAGTTGAAGCAACAACTAAATTATCTTATCATTGATAGAATATATGCAAATTTTAAAGGATAGGAGTCTATTAAGTTGTCATGAGGGAAAGGAAACAAAAACGTTTTGAGATATCAGTATCAATGGAATGAAGATTGGATGGCATGATGACTAATGATGAAAAAACTGATTAAAAATTCCCATGTTGGGGATTTTTTTTTTTTGCAATGGTCATCGATCAACTCCACTTCATCCTTTCTTTTACATGCTCCACTATCCTCAGGTGTTGAGAATTTGATACCTCTGAGATTATCGTTGGCTATTAATGTTCACCTCGTCAACAGATTGCCTTCTAATGACCATCTATAATCGTTGCCCACAGCAACGTTCGCTTTGATTTATACCGAAGAGTTGCCCGCGATATTTCATAAGGCATCTCTTTGTTCCGTCTTTGTTCCGTCTTTATTCCGCTTCTGCATGCTCGAATAAAGCGGCGCCTAAACTTATTAAGGGAATATCTCCAACGACTCAACAAGTCATTGATATCCAATAATCCATCGAGATCAGAATGCACTATCCATCACGACATCTCGAATTGGTGACTCAAAGTAGCAACGCTACCATTACTACTATTTATCGCCTCTTATTATGATGCCTTTTGTCTGTCGTTACTGCGTTATAATTTTGCTTTTCAGCAGTAATAATCCTTTAATCCAGCAACTTTTATTTGCATCGTTCGCATCGAATTTCTGCTATCATTTGATGACAGCACTAATCTGAGGGAACCTTTTCTTCAAATATCCCAATCGAATATCATGGGAGTCTTTATCGGTGATTGTTATTCTTTGTTGATCTCTAGCAGTGTTCGAAAACAGTTTATCATTTGCCTCTTATAAGTTTTTTTATCCTTTCGACAAAGAAACCTCAGGCAGTTGGTTGATAATTAACTAAGTAAACATTGACTCGACGATCTTTGAGATAGTCGGTTAGCAAAAGAGTGCTTCCCTGAATGAGGATCGGCCGACTATCTTCGACTATTTCTGAGACTCCAACTGAATTGTTCTTCTCTTGCTTACTTGAACACCTTACTGAACACGTCTTAATAATAGCCTCATCGCGCTATCAACGTATTGAAGTAAATGCTTAAATGTGTTGTCGACGTTTTAAATCAAACAACTGATATATCTGTAATCATTCAAAGAAGACAACATAGTATATCATCTTCAACGATATCGGAAGCTACTGTATCCAGCAATTCACAACCAGCTTTACTGTAATCTTTCTATTAAAACATCAATAACATTGGCCATAAAGTGAATAGAAATGTGGAATGTGGATAGAATAGAATAGAACGGAACAGAATAGAGCAGAATAGAATAAAATAAGAATAGAAAAGAAAAAGATAAGACCAGACTGAATAGAATAGAATAGAATAGAATAGCATTCAGGTAGGTATATTGCACGCTAAAATGCTTTTTTAGGCATCTATCTTATATTTCCTCGCTAAATTAACGTAAGATTTTATTTTGTGATAGCGATAGAAGTCATTACTATCGCACTTCTACATATGCACTTTTATGCTTTTTGAACGGAAATTTCATTTTTCTAAAAAATTAACTTCATTTTGAAATGTTTACCGCTAAATTGCAGCAATGCGATTGCTTAGCTAAACCACTTATGCCATTTTGCTATTCGTTTCATAAATTCTCATAAATTTTTTACTGCCAATTGTGCTAAAAGCCAAATTTGAGTGGGATTTTCGAAAACTTTATTTATTTTCCATCTGTATCATTCTTTGGCTATAGAAAAAAAGAAATTCAACTTGTGTATACTGATTACATTTGCCAATGTATGAGTTGTCAACAATCAGTGTACTCCTCTCCTCTCTCGAAATGGCGTACATTGAGTCCGTTATATCACTGATGTACATATTAGACTCAAAGCCCAGTTATTACTTATTCAAATGAAGCTAATCACTGCTTCTTATTAACACTTATCATTTCAACTGATAACGGTGCTCATTGTTCTGACTTATATGGATTACCACAAATACAAATAACAGATGTATTATTTCAGAGCAATGATATTCTATATGAGGAAAAGCTCGACAAGTCATAGATTTGAAGTGACAAATAGTCGTTGAATTGTGTTCAATGATGAAGATCTTCGCATAGTCTTATTTTCATCAATAATATCTCGAAATGTCACACAACGGAAATATAAAGAAGTGTTATTATTGTTGACGCGATGAAGTGAATCAATGAACGGAATACTCGTACTACGTTGAGATCTTGCATTTATTTGTGTTATTCGCATTGATTGCCATCCTGAAATCGGTGAAATAATTTAATTTCTATCCTGAAATTTGATAACAATGAAAACATTGAGTAGTAAGTATCATATCATATTCTCGGAATAAATAGAAATTCCAATTTCCGCTTATTTTTCTCTTTCCATTTTCCCAAATATATATATATTTTTTATGCTACAGGATTTCACGTTTATTTTTTTACCATTTGATATGAATTTACTAACGCTTGGTTTACCAAAAAAAGCGAAAAAATAATATTATGAGCTAGATTATGCAATATACGTTCGTATGGACTTGAACCTATGAACTTTCTGAGCCGGTATTTCCCTTAGTACATAAAGAAGAAAATGTGCATTCTAAATGAAATGAATGCGTAACGACGCATTTAACTGGCAAACCCATATGAAAGGATCACAGAAAAGATAAGTTAGAGTGCCTCAAGGCACAACGATAAGCCGCCTGAAATGCCGTGAAAATAGTCGGAAATCTCCTTGTTTTTGCGCCACTTTGTATTCCTCTATGCTCATTTGCGTATCTCATAATTTCTTAATACTACAAGTTCGGGTTTTTCACTTAAAACTGATGCATTTCATCGTTATTACAGTTGTTTCAAAGAGTAAATAGTAGTAAATATAATGTAATTAAGCACACAACCCTTCAGGGAAATTATTCTTTTTATAGAGGCTAGCTATAAGAAAATTGAAGTATTCTGTAATAAAATAACACATTTTTATAAGATATTTTCTGAGCAGAAATGGCAAATTTACAAAATAAGCTTCAAACACATTAATAAAGAAACTCAAAAGTATTTTGTTAACATAGATTGGAAAGAAATTAAGATGAATAGACTAAAAAACTACAAAGCAAAAATGCATAAATACTAGCTCATTAGAGGCAAACGGTACCAATAGATCATAGCATGGTGGTCGGTTGCTCTGGATCGTTCCATGGCCATGCTATCTCTCTACGACTTCGAACCATCGTTAAGCATGCTGAACAAAAAGCAACTACATCAAGCATCTTTACTCTACATAATTAGCATAGCCACTTGGATCTCAACACGCATTCAAGCACTCAAGAAAAGGAGATTAGGCCGATGTGATACCTTCTTCGATAGATTCTAAATAATAGGTGATTGAATGTTGGAACTATGGGCAGTTTTTTTTTTTTTTTTTGCTCGTAACTATGATAGCTACTTTCCAGTTCATGGCGTCCAAACGTTCTTAGAAGTTTTTCGTGTTGATTGTCCCTTCCTCCACGATGTATACGTTTCCATCGAATATTCTCTTCTTCTCAAGGCGCAGTAACATTCATTCATCGACGTTGAATAAATACGTTCTTATAGGAAGCCTTCTGTTCGACTTCGGGATGAATATTTTATTGCCAACATAGATCAGATGGCTATGTGACGCTCAATCGGTTAGGAAGCACACACTAGTCAACTATTATAGATATTGATACTACATTTCTAGAGCACATGCCACTGCAATTACACACATCTACGCACTTGGCGCTATGCTAACAGAGGATATGACGAAGGAATGAAACAAACGAAGAGAGGTGATAAAATGATCTTACATCCTTACCTCTTCTGAAAGATTTAGAGCTATTAAAGAAGGAAAAGATTATATAAAACTGGAAAACATTGATTTAAATGTGTATATATATATATATATATATATATATATATATATATATATATCAAGCGGAAGCAACAACGATTCCATCTATAAGCAAACGATTTTTTTGCAACTCACTGCACATATACTTTTAGCAGATTTTAAACAATGAAGCAATAATCATCACCGTTCTTACTTAGAATAAACAATTCCTATACCGTCTTAGTTATAATATTTAATATATTTTAGCCTTATTCTGTATGCATTATTTCTAGGAAATTATATGTTGTTATAACTTGATTTATTTAATCGATGTTTTTTTTTTTTTTTAGAGTCAATCTTATCGTTATCGCAATTCATTTCGATTTCACCAATTTTCTTCGTCACCCAGAAAATTAGAAACGATAGCGTAGATATTTTAACAGTGCAAATATGAAACGTTTGATTATGATAGTATTATTTTATGAGAACAACGCGAAATGATATCCAATCTCTCTATAGTTTATATATACGTTTTACTGTATTTTTTTTTTTTTTTTTTTATTGAGGCGATGATATTGAGAGGATATTTATATTTGAAGCTAAAATTTTTACAAGTTAGGAGGATATAGCGTTGTTAAAGATATTATTTCAATTTGTAGATGCCATAATGAGTGCACTGCATAAAAACTCTTTTATAAAACGCAATATGTTCAAAAAAAAAAAATTTTTTTTTCTTTCAATTTTCTTTTTCATTGAATAAATAAATAAATGAACACCTTTCTTTCCTGCCGATCCTCCTCCTCCTCCTTCTACGTTTTGTATGCCATTGCATTCACCACTAAAATAAATTTATGAGGAAAATATGAAAAAATTGTTTAAAAAAAAAAACCACAATAATAAGCAAATAAGGGAAAATAAAAAAAAAAGATGAAACTCGATGGGTTAAATACTATTTATGCCGTAATATACTTTTATTTGATGGTTAATGAAGCAAAAATCATTTGCATCGTTCATTTAGCAAATACTAAGAAAAATATTCTCAACAATAGAATGGCAAAGGAAAGCTTCGATAAGGCTGAAGTGCATTTGCTTTAGGTGAATATTCGTAGAAGCGATTTGGATAAAAGCCAAATTCAAATTTATTCTCACTATGGAAATATTGCACTTTTGGCTGTATAATTTATTATTACTGCAAATCACTCATAAGCCGAGCTAATCGTTTCGCTTCTTTTCGATATAACGCTGCATTAGACACGTTTAACGCTCGCTATTGCTGGGAAAACTTCATTTGCCTCAAAAGCTTTTCGTATTGAGATTGGTTGAAGGGTAATGAATAAGGAAGTCGAAGGAAGAGAGAGGGTTGATTCAGATTACTGTATTCTCGTGAACGAAAGTGATTACTGCATTTTATGAATGTATACTGTTTTGTCTGTGCAGATGTGCAAGTTTGTGTATGTGACTCGAGAAGACAAAACTTGAGCCCGAAAATGCTAAACGATGTCGTGGCAACTAGTTCGTAAGCTTCTCCACTTTTTTTCAATGTTTTCAGTCGGCAGTTTGAACGTTAATTCCTACGAGCTGTGAAATGTTTTTCAATGAAGAAGATACTGGAGATGAAAGTATGGAATGAGGTGCCACCCACACCAATGAAATCTAGAGCCAAGAGGCCAAACAAAAAAGTGAATGAGGGAATCAAAAGTAGTTCATCCTCATCAAATGCTGCAGGAAGCAAAAGAGAAAAACTTCCTTTCAGTATTACTTCTAAAATAACTTTTTAGGTATCACTGCGTGAGGGTAATTGAATTTAGACAATTAGATAGGTGTCTCTCACTGTCTATAAAAGAAGAACAAAACAGAATCGAAGGATGCCACGCGCCCTTCAAACTGGATTCTTGAGAATTCGATCATTTTAAAATAAGAATCTTATAAGGTGACATTTAGCTTTGAAAAGTTTAGTCGATGGGGTGGAGCCTAGCTGAAAAGCCATTACGGGGCGGACTTACCTGTTTGCTAAGAGCATGAGGCGCGGTTCGGCTTGGTTGCACTGCAAGCCGCTTGGTGCTGCGTCACCTGAAAGCATATTATATGCGCCATCTAATAGCGATTATTATAATAGTTTTTATTTATTTTCCATGTTGTGTTCACCTTCTGAAATGTTTTGATTCGACCTCACAACGCCCTTTGAATCCTCGAGAGTGCGATCCCGATAAAAAGGTAAGCTTCATTGTCTTTCGTTTGCAAGAGTACGTTTCAAGAACCATGGCTGTACCAATTACACTCAACAATTCGCACAATATTTCGCTAAAAAATTTCATTATTGAACTTGCTATGGCATTAGATGACACTGTAATTTTTGAAAACAGCTGCCAAAATTAGTTATACGATATAATCTTCAGCAATGAGCCTAAAGCCAAGCGTCCGCTACGGAGACAGAGGCAATACTAAATAAAACAACGAGAGGATCTTTACTAGCGGTTATACAACAAAGTGTCTAGTGAAGCTTGCATATAAATCCTGAAGTCAGAAATTAAACATTTTCGTGGGAATTCACGAATCTCTCTCTCAGTTGCTTCTTCTCTTTGCCAAGTGTATGCGCTTCTGCAAAAAAGTGAATTATGGCGACTTCATATCTACGCATATATCTATATGTATTTGTGTATTTATCTGTGTCGTATTTTCAAAAAGAAAGCTTTCGAAGTTAGAGTCATGAAATTTAATTGTTATAAAGCATATCATACAATGACCTCCGAGCCATGATTCGCATCAGTCCATCAATTGATCGAAAATAGCTATAGGCATTTAAGAACGCTAAAAAGTTGCATATATTTATATGGCTAGAATTTTCATTTTACATCCGTTGAATCATAGAAGAACGAAATTTCTTCGAAGATTTGCAAGGATGAGGGAGGGAGTCGATTCATTCAAATTATGAAGCCAATAATTCTTGTATTTTATTTTTCATTCATAGTTTCCAAAACTGACTGATCGAGTAAATGAGAGAAGTGCATTGGTCGTACATATCAGGGCACTTACTCTTACATGTTCTTTCCATCACTTGTTTTTAAATCCTTAATTCACTAACTTTACTTATGAAACTTATGAAACTTTAAATGTTTCAAAGCAATGCGTTGATATTATTAGCACTGATATTATGTAGTTGTTGACAGCACTAAATAAGAGGGTAATACTTGTCTAATGAAATGAACAGTAGAAAAATTATATCGATGTAGTCAACATATATGAGCATATGAAATCGTTAAAAAGCAAATTCGTCTAATAAAGCATTTTGCATCGAGTAATGGGTCTATTCGACGAATGAGAGCGCAACTCGTAATGCCTATTGGTGTGGCGCTAAATTATATTAATGTGCTTCAATGCTCTTTTCCTTTCAACGCCTTCAAAGTTTTCACTCGTTATCGTTACAGATTTTAATCTCACACTTAAAGAAGCGAGTGATAGCGCCCCTTACAACTTCTAATTGAAAAAAATTTTTTCGACTTTTTGATTATAACCTCCCAATTCATCGATCGTCATCAATAAACTTCATCTTTTAGCAGTCGAAAGTACTGCGATAGAAGGACACTTATGGGCTATGATATTTGTATCTCATATTGGAAAAAATATAGGTGCGACACTTTCTAGCTCAAAGGTAATATTCAGGAAAGGTGCAAATATCTTCACACGCAAATATTCAGGTATAGCTTTTGCACATATAAGTTTGTCAAAAAGCCGATTAAGTATAAAATCTGGCACTGATTAGATTATAGCATAATTCTACTATTTATTTTAATTGTTTGACTTAGTCTTTTTTCTTTTTCGATGAAATTTCTCTACGAAGTTTTTTTTTTTTTTCAATCAATAACACCTTCACAAACCTCTCAACTCAAATTTCCACTCATATTGAGTATTTTTGCGCGGCGTAATTTTTGATAGACCGCATTAGGCAAATGACTTACCTGCTCTTTTGTCACAGTGCTCACCAAGTAATGAGTTGCGCGCAAATAATTTTCTATAAGTTGGGATTGATTGTTTTATAAAGAATATATTCACTAATAAATATAGAAGAAATAAATTGGAATGAAAGATATGCGGGCAAAAGATGAGCAAATTCCACTGTTTGATTTGTTCATTAGATGTGTGCATTAGTGATCATTTCTCATTGATTTCAATTTCATACATTTGAATTGATTAACAATTGAGGTTATGATGGATATTTATCACTAAGATGTGTTTATACTTACGCAATAAGAAAAAAGCAGGCAATTTAGCGTAATATGGCAAGCATAACCTATCGCTCTCTTTAATCGATTTTAACATTAGTCATTAGAGAGCGTAATTGCTAACGAATTCATTACGAAGCAATAAAATGCTTATTACGTTAGATGTACATCGATTTGATAGATTAGATGCAATCTTTTTTTGAAGAATTTTATTTCAAATCAACTTTTTTTATGTGAAGCTATTTGGTTGAAGTAATGAAATTTGCTTTTTTGCATATAAATATTTAATAAAATAGAAATTTAAGATATTCTTGAGATGTAGATCGTTTTTATTTGCTAAATAGTTGATTAACCATATAACAATAAAAATCGTTTTGTAGATCATTTATTTTATCCTAAACGATAAGAAATTTTGCAAAAAAAGGCATCTTTAGCGATTCGGTCAAAAGATAAATCAATCGATAAATCAATATAATTTTTTTTTTCATTTCTTTTCGAATATTTTTCCATTATTTCTGTTTGTACTTTTCATTGAATTTCTGTTCCTACTTCTTTAGAAATGTGAAATTTTTATTTCTTTGGAAATAAGCATAAGGGATATGCTTAAATGTGTGACTAGAAGTCGATCCCTTAATGTTTACGGATATTTGGACTATATTGTCATAGTATAGCGGGTGCTGATTCCCCAAGGAGCGTTATTTGAAGCGAAATCCTTAACAAGCTTGCGACATGTTATCAATATACGACTTTTATCTATCTTAAATCGTATATACGTTTCTTTTTGAAGTTTTTTGCCTTTGTTTTCTTCAAAAATTATCTGAATAATCGTAACTCACTTATTGAAAGTAACCTTTTATAATGATTTAGTAAAAATTCTTATAATTTCGAAGGTGATCTTTCTTAGTAGTTAAGTGAAAATTCTTACAGTTTTGCATTTTCATTCAATCACATTATCATCAATTCGAATGGTAAAGACAGTGAAGCAAATATTGGAAAATTGCTTAGCAACACTCATGCGTAGCTTATATCATGTGTGATCCAGCCTTTCAGCTGTGATAATCATGCTTGACTTATGTTATCTTACCTTATCGGATCAATCTTATCACTCTTAGTCATGATTGGTCACCAAATCCACATTTCCTGCAAATATTGTAAAGATGCATAAACTAGGCAGCAGCAACGGTGTTCGGACGGGAATAGAGGCTGTTCCCCTCTCACTTGAGTGCCCATATACCTAATATTTGAGTTGAAAAAGAACTGCTCGCTATGGTGACCAATAATTATTGGGGTGATTAGGCTGTTAGGTCCCGTCCCCTTTAAACACATCACATTAAACCTAATCAATAATTCTTTAAGTACTATCGATCAGCCCATTTCATATTCAATCTACGCTTTCCACGAAACATATTTCTGCATCAGAAGTGAGGTGACTATGAAAAGAAGTGTTCAATTGTCGTTTACGTCAATAAAAATGTTTGATTATAACGAAAATTTCATTTGGTGGATGAATTCGTTTGTTTGCTTGCACAATGAGAGAGAGGCTGACTGACTCTAGAGCTATTCGTAGAACTACATCTCTTCTCAGCGAATCTATTATTAATGCAGCATTTACGACTAGCTCTGTCTAAAATCGGAACGCGTTGTCCAAATATTTCGCTTATATATCGCTCGTGAGGATGAATTCATATACGAATGAATAGGATAGTCTTCTCAAAGTAGAAATCGAACATTTCAAGGTGGAAATCGTGCTGGAACTCGGAAGAAAGGAAGACATAGCTGATTTCCTATAGAAGATAATCAAAAACTTCAGTTCAAAACTGGGCGAGGATGAGCAATAGATAGATATGAAATACAAAAGTCAAAATATGAGAAGAGTTTTTGCGATAATTGAAAAATTCGGGATAAAAAAGACAGTAGCCTTTGAATATGTTCGTTTTTAAAGCGTTAATAAAAGAAGAGACAATATAAAACACAACAAGTTGATGGCGATCATTTGTACGGTGATCAATGCTTCAGGAGAAACGATCGAAAATGCTTTAATGCATCGAGTATGCCGAATAAAAAGAAATCGCCCCATAAAAATTCATTCTAGCGCGACAATCGAACACTCTCCAATATGTTGTGTCGATCATGCGCTAACGAAAAATTTTTCCATCAAATCTTGAGAGCAAAATGGTAAATTCACAAAGAATTGACACCATATGAGTTGCCGAATAAATAAAAAAATCAGACAACATTTTTATAAGATAAATGAAAAGGAAAAATGATGCATCCATTAAATCAACGGCAAAAAACAGATAACGAAGAAAAATATATCCAATAGAATAGATAATTTAAACAAGTAAAAAAGATCACTTTTCTCCAATATTCTATTGAAAACCTTTTCGCTATTTTTGCTATCCATTTGATTGAAAGCAAAACAAAACGACGCTCGCATGAGCGAATATTTTTCGAGTAACAATGCAATTATTCTTATTAAATCAATAGGATTTTGAAGGGTTTTGAGTGAAAAAATAATACTATGTAACAACGTTGCGCGTTACATAGAGAAGTAGACGTATTAGCTATTTATGAAAGATAATTAAAGAGGAATTCATTACTTCATCTACTCCAAATTAGGATCTATGAATTATTTTTGAACTGTAGAAAAGGAACGCGCGGAGGGGAGGGGGAGGAGAGAGGAGGAATTATAATGCCAATAAAAAAGCACTAAGCATCATAATTACTAGCAATTCGGATGTGAATTTCAAACATATGCATCTGAATTTGAATAAATCGTTGATAGCCTTAGAAAATACGGACATCTTTTCACTTATTAAGTAGAAATCAAATGAGGCAAAACCAATGGAACGGCGAACGAACGACGGGGTTCGAAAAGATTCCAGCTAAAGTTCTTGCAAGACAGTCAACGAACTAGTTGAAAAAGCTATCGAAGAAATTAAATCTCTATAGAATTCGTTAAAAAAATTATACGTGTGTAAAAATTAGCAAAACTAGTGAACGCTAGAAATAAGCAATTTATGCAAGCAATAATTAGGCTCCTTAAGCTGTGCAATCTGTAATAACTATTGGTTGCATCGAATAAAGCAGCATGGCTACTAAGAAAGAAATTTTCCGCTCAATTTTTCATTTCATTCCATTATCGTTTTCAGTCTATTCCATTCCATTTGAGGGCTTCCTGTGCTCTCTCTGGCATAAACTGGTGTGCTTACGATAGAGAAAGGAAGAAAGAGAGAGAGGGAAGAGAGGCAAGGAAGAGAGAGTAGTGCTCACAAAAAGGCGTAAAAAGTTCAGTGTGCTGATTTGTGGCTGATACTTTTTCAACGATTATAAAGGAACTTTATGGGAAGTATGCATAATCCGGTAAGAGATGAGTCTAAATGAATAAAAGGAAAAAGAAGAAAATAAACTATATCTCTCAACTATCTAAATAATATCTATTTCAGATGTGTTATAGTGAATACTATTTGGTTACTCTCAACAATGGCCGTAAACGTGAATATTTCGATCGATTTTGTGCCTATAGAATTGATTGTGAACATCGTGGACTCGATGAGATATGTGTTTCGGTTTCTCAACTTGATCCCACTGTTCGTGCAACATTTACTGCTCAAATTGCTAAATATGGCTATTCGGAAAAGAATCTTCTTCATTCCAGGTAACACTCTTCTTCGTTAAAAATAGCTAAACGATACTTGTTCCATTTTATCTCCGCTGGCAGCAGAATCTAATTATTGAGTCTTTAATCATTAATCCAAGCTAATCTTTAATCATTTTTGAGGAATTTCAGAAACGATGCTAATTTTAGGTTTTGTTGTTGTTCGACAGATTTATGCAATGACTTCGGAGTGGATGATGCGAGAGGTGAATTCAATTTGAGTGTTATCGCAAGTCTTTCGATTGGATCCATCTGCTCAATTCACTGGCTTATTGTCATATTGATTAGCTTATTAAGCATATTTTAAGTGAAATATTATCTATTCAAATGCCACTTATCATCGAAAAAATCTTCTCAATGAATTTTTGCCTCTTATCAGCATCTGTCAGAATTAAAAAAAACATTTTAGGTGATTTTTTCTCATCAATGTTTACTTTCTTGAATCCTTATTGCTATGAAAGCTCAACCGAAAATCGGCAGAAACACTAATAGGCAAATATAGTTTTATGGATTTTAGAAGCAGTTAATCCAAGTCGTTGTTTCTTAATCAAAAGATTTCTTTAGATAACATTCAAAAATACTTTCGAAAGAAAACCTTCATAACTAACTGAAACAACAAACTTTCAAGATTTGAGCTATATAATTCTATCAATTACACTATCAAATTCTATCGATTTCGAAAATTCTCAAACGTATACCGCATATATAGATGGTATATATTGCATATATAATAAATCATTATTAGAGCGTTCATGCAAAGTCTTTATCCGCTGTGTTGATTAGCTGAACATTGGTCAATGGCCACTGGTCACTGGTCATTGGTCACTATTAGTCATCGTATTCATGCAAACAACTCTCAAAAGGCGTAAAGTGGTTAATGGCTATTTGCCGAAATTGATTTTGATTACTCACGCATACTCTTTGAACACTTGCTTATGTCAGCATTATCAATGATGAAAACAGAAGAACAACGATGATTGATTAAAAGTGTTAAGTAGAATTCGTGAAGCAACTTCTGTCTCTTTTTGTCTCTCTCTCTCTTTCTCTCTCCCTCTATACTGCCTTAATGAAATATCCATCATGTGATATCATATCGTTATTAATATTGATTAAGGTAAGCAATAAACGAGCTTTTAATATCTTCCATAAACAGTATTATTCGTTATAATTTAGCAGCATACAAGCAATAACAAACCCTTTGCATCTTCAGCGCTCATTTCATCGATTTCTCTCAATTTTTCAGTTAAATCCCATAGCTGATTCGTTTTCTGAAATTTTTATCGCATTGAACGAATGAATGAACGCACAAATAATATCCCATAAGAATCCAGATTATTTTTTCAATTGATGAGCATATTTTTTTGGGAACAGTTATTTTTAACTTAAAATCAGCTCAAGATAAGGCGGTCAATCTTGATTTTTGCCTTTTTTCCTCAACTGATGAAGAAATTTTTGTTTTATTGGCTTCTTCAATATTTCGATCTTGTTTCACTGGCCCCATAAGATAGTCTGTTGAAAAATTCAGTAAAAATACGCAAATATTTCAGTGATTTTTACGAAATATCAATTATAATGCAATCATTTTTGATAATGAAAAAACCTGGTTATTAATTCATGACAGCATGATAGATACCCTTATAGAGTCAAATCGGAACAAGAATTTGCCTATAAAAATGTTTAAAAAGAAGAAACAAAATAAATATGATTATATGTCGATGCACAAACATCTTCGCTTAGAAGGTGAATGGAACCACTTCGCAAACGACAACTACAATGCTTTTTTATATGCGTTAAAAAAAAGAAAGCTAATAGGTAAGTATTTTTCTTCATCCATCCCACTCATTGTATACGTTTTGGATTTGTAACAAAAATGATACAAGCCTCAAGAAGGAAACGTCGCCACATTTGATTATCCTCCTCCATTCGTTCTAATCGTTCTCGTTCATTTGTCGTTACCTTCCTGAAATCGACGTTGTGATTTATGTCGACGAAATTATTGCTTATATTGTTAAGAAATGAAAGGAATTGCAACTTCAGTATACAATAATGTCCTACTATTGCTCCGGCAAACAACAGCACAAATGCTTTGTTTATTGCTTGAATATGGCCCATGAAGAGTTGCATAGAAACTAGGCTTCTATTGCATGAAATGAATTGTATGCAGAAGAGGCAACAATCCTATTATCTTTTTCGAGGATTCATTCATTATTTTTTTTTTTATTTATTGTAATAAAGAATAATGGAAATTTCAAAACGAAAGTTTTTTCATGCACTAATGACGCTATTAGACTATCGACGAAGGACAACACATACACAGATACTTGACGTACGAATTGTTGTGTTTTATGGCCCACTACCGACTTCATTAAACCTTTTCGATAGCGTGGCTCTGTACCGCTTGGATTGCGAATTAGTTCCACTACCTAAAAGCAGCAAAAATGCAACATTCTGATATACTACACACTAAAATGAATAGATTTACTGAAATTTCGGTCATAGAACAATGAACAGTAGTGCAATATATGTTGAACTATATTAGGACCACTTGCTCAATTGTTTAATATTTTCTTTATCGTTGCTGCTACGTTGTGTTATAAATCGGACATCATCAATCAAGTCTCTGATGTTTAATTACAGTAAGCTTTTATTCCAGTAAGTTCAGTGCTGCGGAAAGTTTAGGTAACACTTAATTGGCGAGTCATTTGCAAGCCTATTAGCAAATCAGCATTGTCCCCTATCGATCCCATTTATTTTAAATTGAATGATCCATATAAGAAATGCGAAGTCAGCATAATCTATAGTTCAGTGAAGTGAATAATGGCTGATATTTGCTAATCTATAAAAAATACATAAACGATATAAATAATCAAAGAGCGATAACAACAATACCTTTGGCACAAAAACGAGACATAAAGTAAGTGTTGTGCAAAAGATAATAAAGAAGCTTGTCAACGCATACGCCTCATCAACTCGATCCTATAATGAAATTGCTTAGGTGGTAGTCAATTATAGATATCGGTGAGTAGATTTCACGAGATTAAACTAGATCACCAATAGACGATTATAAGAAGGGTATTAGTTAAGTGTTTTTTAGGAGATAAAATTTCAATTGGAATTCAACAACACAAAATATTTTCACTCAAGAAAATGCTTTATAGAAAGAGGAGAGGAAAAAGTACGATGAAGAAATATATATATATATATCCTCGAGTAAATATAAAGATTCAAGAAGTGCCTGAAGGATGAATGCCAAAGAAAGTCCCAGAGTGCACATAACGACAACATTATACACCGACATGCCGATATATTTACTATCATTGAGTGCAGCTACGTTGACGTGACGCGTTTCCCACGCGAGAAAGCACCCAAGAATCTAGAAAAAAAAAGTATTGCTCGCGAAATGAGAAACGTTTTTGATCGGTATGAAGATGTAGAGCATATGTAGATGTAGAGCACATGTTTCAGCGTTACGCGAATGTTTCGCTTCATAAGAGCATTATGAAAGGAAACTGTTCAAGTCGGAAGCAGCTAGTTCTCATGATAGCCTTATAGGTTGAAAGATAAGTTTAAACCGTATGAAATAAATGCTTCGTATCCGGAAATCCGGAAACATAGCATCCGGATAAGAACCTTTTCTCATATCTGACCAAGTCGTAATGTGCCTAAGTCAACATACAAGAATAAAATATTTCTACAATGAACGAATATTCTAGTTTGTTAGAACTTCGCTTTAAGCTTTTCATACGATCTTTTACTATCTGAATAGCCAATAGCCATTCCTTAGCTTCGTTTTTTTTTCTCTTTTATGATGCTTGCAGATTTGAATCTCTCATTTAGGATGCGTAAAACCTTATAAGCGTTTATATTTCATAAACGTTCTCCAAAAGAACAATTACTATGAATATAGATAGTAGAAGCGCAAATAAAAGATTTTGCTGGCTATTCGTATTTGTGAGCACTTAAGGTTTAACCTAGATCAATGAGGAATTCAACAATGGAAGTATGACCATAAGAAGGCCTTTGATGCCGAATATGACCGCTTCGAAGACGACCGACTCGTCACTGTGGCATCGCTCTATCTCGGGTGCAATCACTTTATTCTCCATATACTGCAATACTCATCAATATTATCTATTCAGAAAGTTTAGCTCATTTCTTTGTCTCATATCGTATTGCTTGCCAAATGAGAATATATAAAATGAAACAGTTCTCGTGAGGTGTCAATTCTGTATTCATGTGTACATTAATTAGCATTCGTAAATAATAAACGAGTGCAAAAAAAAATTATTGCTAAAATTTTTAAGAAATAGTGACAATTTTCCACTGCAACAGATTAACATCATCTAATGAACAATTTCTCAGGTAATGAAGCTATTAATTTTTTTTTGTTTCAAAAGTTTAAAAAACAAGCATACAATTAAAAGATTATTTTTCTATTTGGATATTTTATTTATTATTATTATTTTTTTTTTAAATTGAGCCGATATAAAACAAAATTTCAAAAATTTTAAATTTCTATCCATCGCTATAAGGTAATTTTTTCAGTTGCCGATCGTTTTCATTCAGAAAATAGATATTTCTCGATAGCGATCAGTATTGCTAATTACTATCCACGCATAAAATATGCACATTTGTATGGCTCCAATAACTGAAAAAAAAAAATTTATATAGACGAACAATGGTGGCGAGTTGAATGACGGAAAATGAGAATGGTGAGATAAAGGCCCATAGGGCGAGTGTGAGCATATCCAATAATGCGATAAGACCAACGAAGAAGAAAAGTTTATAGTCTTTAATCGCCTTCTTATTCATACGTATATTGGTGAAAATCGAATGAACACGCCATGTCTTCGAAAACATCGAACCGAATGCTAGCGTAAAGCCAAAGCATAGTACCCATGTCTTCGCCTGATAATTTATTATTAAAATACATTGGAAATGATTGTGATTAGCAAAGATAGTTTTTAAATCACTCTAGCCGGTTGTTTGGATCATCCGTTTTTTACTTATATTCCTTGTGCTCTTTTCTCGATGAAACAAAACTATTCGCTAAAAAAACTCCATCGAATAGAATCAAAAACAAATGTGGAATTGAATAGTCATTACACATTGGGCAGTTCCATGCATTTATTTCTCGACGCCAAAATATCTCTTATTTCTTTGCCTTTGAATGCATATAGGCGTTATAACTGCCACTGTCACCTCGTGTATAGAGAAAACCAGTAGAGGTTCATAAAAATGCATGACGGATTGACGCATAGTTATGTATCGCCCTTATTTTCTACCACAGCATATGTTTCTTAAGCTATTTAGTGCGATGCGAAAATCGAAATTCATAGCAAAGTTAATCGCATGAGATGGCGTTTTTTTTTTGTTGAAGTCGCATAAGATTGGTTACTCGTCTGCTTTGAAACTGCCATCTTTCGCGCCGTTTTTCGTCACCCTTCCATCATTGCAGCAATCGTTGTCATTTTTTTTTTGCCGAATCATGTATTTGTCTCAATTTTGGATTTTTTCTTTGATGCAACTGGCATATTTCATGCATCATTCTGTTTGCACGGATTTTTGCATTTTGCAGAAGTCTCTATTGTTATGACCAAGAACAGTACAGCTGTGCTCAAAGAAGAACCATGCTTCGAATGTGCCTTCAAATTCGGCTCATTCCGATAGTCGACATGAAAAGGTATTTGAAGAAGGCGAAGATATAGAGGATTCTACAGATATGCCAGATGGACGAATTAGGGGTAACATCAGTGCTAGTGGTGGTGATGCGCAAGAAGAATGCTATTGGAAGAGCGGAAAGGCATACATAAGCCACAAGTGAATAAAGAGACCTGTGAGTTAAGACGTATGAGCATCTTCATTCAACTAGGCCGCAGACTTCATTGTTTTTATTTTTTGTCGCATCCACCATTACTTTTTTGACCGATTGCCTATGTACTGTTGTTTTTGGAATAAAGTTACATGAAGTGTGGCTGCATTGGCCAGGCTAGGTTCTATGTTGCCCTTGTGAAAAATATTTTTTTCAGAACTTCCGGCGCCTTTTATTGGCTCGGCCGCATAGGTTCCTACTTGTCCTGCACTTTTTGTTTGCAAACGATGTTCACTTCTCATAGATTGTCTTCAATTTGTGACCGACTAATGTTTTCGAGAAGCATTCGCTGTGGACCGAATTCGTGATGAAAGCTGAAATACCTCCTGTTGGTTACCGTATGAACAAAATTTCGATCGTTTACCATCATTGATTTTTAGTCAGTTGCTAGACCTTTTCCCACTTTAACCCACGCAGCGCTACGAATATTGTTGTTGTTTAATTTAATCCTCACGCACATAGCAAATAGTAACGAATCCTTGCGGCGAAACAATACGCGTATCGAGACCAAGTAGCACTACACTGATATAGGTACACACCGATCCGGCAATTATTAGGTTATTCATGTTGGGTGATGACATCTTTATGAATCTGAAAATTGTTTAATCAAAACAATAGTCGTATTTGTCAACGAGTGAAGTGTTCCCTTTGAAAATAGTCTTTGAATGAGCAGAAAATAAGAATTGGACAGGTGGATGCAGTTGGCATCTGGAAACATTTATTGTGTGAGTGACAATTGTATTTAGTGAATTAATTTGGCGAATTAACTATTCCAACGATGATTTAACAATGTAATTGCTAGCATTTTGTCTTGATAATTTCAAGAACAATACCACACTAAAATCGATTTGATATAAGACGTTGGCTAGTAAAGAATAAATGTGAATACTTCTAAAAAGAATCTCCTGAATTGTAAATTCGTTAATGGAATCACTAAGCAAACATCTCAGACAGTATAATTTTTTGATGGGATTGTTTTCAATTGAAATAGCCGAAAAAATTTTCATCTATTCAGCAGATGCAATTCAAAGTTTCTCAGCCCTAATTTTACATGCTCTGGAGGATTTATGAAAACAGAACTCGCACCTATGATTTCTATATCGAATGTTGATGGAAAGAAAGAGAAGTGCGAGTGCCATACCAACCGCTGCGAATAGCGACATCAAAATAAAAAGCGCATAGGTGATATATTGACGTTGATGAACCACTATTGTCGCATCAAGCGGTGCACGCCAACCTGAATATCATTTCTTCAGCGGCATTAGGCCAGCTTGTAAGTTATACATTTTTGTTTTCTGGCAGCCATCGCATGTAAAAATGCTCAAAACTAACACGACACTGTTCGAGTTTTGAGTAAGCAAGGGTATAAAAATTTTGCTACCTAAAACTCAGGCAAAAATTGATCAATAGAAATGAAGTTATAGCTAAGCCGATCCGGAAATAATATGATTAGCGAACTTATTGCGATTTACTAGCTACTATGGTAGCAAAAAAAAGGAGAAAACGAATTGAACGAATTAAAAAAAAGAATATTATAGTGGATTTTACGTTCCAAAATCGGACTGAGTGTGAAAGCATCGTTGGATCCATCAAAGTGACCCACATTCCTATATGAGCCATTATACCATTGTAGGATTTGCACCAAGCCGAGACGTTCGTTGTTCTCAAAGCGCACATGACCCTTGAAAGATTCTCAATACTTTAGTAAGCGTTATTTCAGATATATGCACATCAAATGGCTAAGCTGAAAATAGCTCGATCTATCGCATTCTAGATTATCCACACAATAACAATTGCACGCTAAAATTCCCTTACTAATGTTAATGAATATTTCAGATAGCCACTTGCTTAAGTGGACACTACGATTTTTTCTGCTAGAATCGCGAAAAAACTATAAGCAATAGCTGAGATAATAATGAATGTACAAATAGGAGAGTGATCACAACACATGTTTTAATTATTTTATATTTTATAGAAAGATATCGTTGTTAAGAGTAAATTGCTTTTTTTCTGCGATGAAAATATTTTATAAGCTAAGCGTGCAGATAGGGTACCGTAACACCGTTGAATGAAGTATTGTTGATTTCTAGAAGAAGTCTAGCATGAGTAGTGCTCCAGTTTCCGTTGTCACTTAGCGGGTCCCACATCGTACCATAGGTCCGTTGATAGTTCATTGAAAGGCGGTGCACTGCCATTGCTAATGTCCAAAGTCCATCATAAGCATATGCCCTTAGTACGTTTGGTGTGCACTGTTTTCCGCACGATGCCTCCAGTTCTTCTTTCACTTCTCCAACTGTCTATAATAAACCTCAAACATTGTGAAAGGTGAAACTACTTTCGGAAGGTGTTTTTATGCTATTTGTAAAGTTGCAGCTATAAAATCGTTTTACTAGACTGTCTTTACGTATGGATACACGCTCATTTATCTATAGTATCTGTCCGGTAGTCTCAACTCATCACTAAGGCAAGCTAATGCAATGAAACCACTGATCTACCAAAGGCATGATAGGTATGGCATATGCTTTTGGAGGCACGTATAAAAGAAGCGCCACTGAGCCGTTTCTTTTAATCCCATATAATTGCTTATTTTTCCATTTTAAACGCTTTTAAAGGAATCCGAATAGCTGTTTATTAAATAAAGACTAACGGGCATGAGTTGCAGTTTTGAGATGATTTTATGATAAGGTTCTCTAAAAAACGCACAGTAGATGTTTGAACAGGTGCGCAATTCCGATACTTACTATGGTAGCTATTTTCCAATGGATATGTTTTTGGATAGAGCTTAAATGGTACAATTCATCGATCTATTGCAAATATTCAATCCGAATTTCGGATTAAATCAATTTCGGTGTCAATTTCGCATATCCAAATTGAATTTCAACTTCGGCGTCCATGATAATATGAATCAGTAGTGGAAACTGCTTCTCTTGATATCTCAAATGAATGGTCTATGATGAAATTGTTATGTTGAAATAAACTACTCTTTAAAAATTTCATTAAACGTCATATTTATAAGGGAATTCTTTATTGGGTTTGAAAAAAAAATTTTTTTCTGCGCAAATATTTTTTGCGGAGTAAAAGGGAAAATTCTTCCTTATAAAATACATCGAATTTGAAAATGAGTAAATTTATGATTTTGTGGTGAGCGTGAACATTAATACGTACTTATTCGTTTCATTTTCATATATTCTCTTCTGACCATGAAAAAAAAAGAAATGACAAAATAAATTTCCCATCGGAAACGTGCATTTTTATAGAAAAATTAAAGTTGAATAAGAAACAAATGCATTGAGAAAATAAAGAAAAAACAAAAAAAAATGGAAGTTTGTTCACATCGCTTTCTATTATCAAATTTCACGCTTCTCAGCAACGTTTTTAAAGATGTATAACAATTTTCGCACAGTTTAAGTAACTGAATTAGTAATAAATCCACATGATTCATCCCGTAATTTCAGTCATTATATGCTAATAGAAGCAAATATACTGATTACTCATTTGGAAGATTCGTAGTATAGCGCAAAGACTTATTTAGTCATAAAATGCATTTTTTGTTTCCGTCAGAGGAAACATCCGCTTATCATTCATTGCTTATAAATTTTATCAATTGGAGTGTTGATTTTGTTCTTAAAAGATACTCTAGCATTGGATAAAGCAACTTCCATACTTTATTGCCAACGGTGATTTGTTGAAGATGCGGTGAGTAGGGCGCAAACTCGAGAGCAAAATGACCATTGATCGCAGCGAATAGCTCTTCAGATGTACAGTTCGTTGAAGCAGTGTTCTTCCACCATTCACCTCAAACGATTCCTCTCAGCGCAGTCGTTTCGTTTTCATTTTCAATTTTTTTTTTGTTTCCAAGCGAAAAAGTTCCACGTTTCCTTTGTTGAAATTTTATGAAATTATATTCTTCGTGTTGTATGTTGTATGTTAGTTGCTATAAGTTGTTTATTGTTGATTTTTGAAAGTTAGAGAGGATCTTCACCTTTACTAATAGATCTTGAGTTATGTATACTTTTTTAGCGCCTACAATGAGTGGCAAACACTTCAAGGAGCGGAGATATCCATGAAATATTAGCATTATTTAAGAAATATGCAGAAGGTATAACAAGCAAACTAACCATAATGATACCCAGGTAGTATCCACACATAATTATCACCGTAGATTCCCTTCTGATAGACTTCACACATTATTCGACTTGCAAGAACCTCCTCGAAATCGCCCAAAAAAATGCGTACATCTCGTTTCTGAATTCAAGATTCTAAGGTCACCGTTGATAAAAAAAGACCCAGCACATTTATCCGTAAAGTGGTCTTGAACCTCAGATATTTTCATGTAAGTACTTTGAGTGGAAAATGGTTTTTGTTTTTACTGCCTTGAAATAATCATCTTCTCGGCTATTTTGAATCTTATCCCTTTTGCTTGATCACTGTGAAGGTGCCTAAACGCAAACATCGTCGTATAATGCACATGCAGTCTATTACGCGCTTCGTACTCCGTATTATGCGTATTTCCCTTTGTCCGGCATTCTTAAGTGCTTAGCCACAGGGTAAGAGCCATTAAGTTAGATGGTGCGCATTAGCTTAAGCGGAAGTGTGGCTTAATTATGAGCACATGGCTTAAGCTTGAGCATGAGTTTAAGTATGGGTTTTAGCTTAGATATCAGCATATCCCAAAATAGACCATTTCTTGCGTATTTTGGGATGTGTTTTTCCAAAATATTGATTTATTCGCAAAATACATCATAGTCGAATTTTATCTGACTTGATATAGTTAAGATTTTATTCGGCGCATATCAATTAATTCTTCAAGGAAATAATTTATCTGCAAACTCAATCAGGTTGATATTTGCAAAAATATTGCAAAAATTCGCATGCTAATGAGTAGCTCATTGGGAAATGTATGCAGAAAGAATAAAGCCCATAACCTTGAGTTCATCGAGTTCAAGCGCTATATTATCGATTTCGTCATGCGTTATACCGGCCGTATAGACCACTTTAATGCCGTATCCATGCTCTAATTTTGTGGTGAGCGATTCGTGTGGCTGAAAGCTGAATGTATAATATGTTTGTAGCACTCCTTCTCCCGTCTCCTACTCTCCAGCACATATTCCACTTGTTTGCTTCTCCTGTATACCATTTTCTATATCATATAAAGATTAATTGTACAAAAAATCATTTTATTAGTTCGTTATCATTTCTTAATGTACTACAGGACAGCGTCTAGTGCTTTTAGGTTTTTTTCAAATCAATCGATAATTTTTCCAGAAGCGCTAATAGCCCCGACGTTAAGATCTCCTCACAATGCTTAGAGGATGATGTGGTTTTATATTAAACTTAGCTTGCAACTTGTAATGTCGAGAGCTTGGTATATAGGTATATACTTCAACACTCCCTTACTGCTTTTAATGGAAGCAGTATGAGGGGTTCATTTGACAGATAGTTTTGTAGAGATATTTTCCGGGATGCATCACATTATCACTCATAATACGAAATCGACGAATCAATGGTCCTTATAACGACTGTTTTAAAGGTATATGCAAGCTGAACTCAGCCCCTACAAGGGGCAATCAACAAGAAATGCGCACCGTTTAAAAACGCTTTCTTGCAGCAATTTTGAGGCATTTAAGCGCACCGATGTGAAATGCCTCACTTCAGAGAAGACAACGTTGGGACCGATGGGGTTCCCTATGCAATTAACTTCAAGCGAATATAATTGAACAAAATTTTCGAGACGTAATCGAGTGATGTGTGGCCGACTTGTTCAATTACAATTTATCATTACTGAGTGAGTAGATTGCATCATTTCAGCTTATTGCTTTTAAAATTGTCCTCAGCGATATAAGATAGCAATAAGAACATTTGTGAGCAACTTTAACACTCGAACAACATATTCAGTATATAATAAATAACGTTGAAGCTTGACAAATTATTTGAAAAAAATCAAGACAAGCTTTGGTGAGTATATTGCATTGCTATTAATGTGCATTGTATTGGACTCTAGGGGATTTATTCGATAAAACTGTAGCAGATTTTAAGCTATGTTTTTATTGTGCTATCAGCACTTATTTTTCAGCATTTGGTGAGTATTAATTAAGCTAGTTATTATTTTACATTAATGAAAGAGAAAAACCAAGAAGAAAAAGAAGAAGCGAGAAATTACTAGTGCAAATCGAGGCTCATCGCTTTGCTTAACGGTGCCGACACGAGTCCAATTGAAATGAAATACAAGGCGACAACGGGCCGCATTTATATTCCGATCACCGGGTACAACACGAAAAAACGTCGGATACATCTGAAACAACGCTTCTTCTCTCAAGCAGTTTTTTCTTAGACGATTCCAGCAGTTTTATTGCTAATAAGCCAAATACAACTCATAATTTAGATTCGCCTCTTTAAAATATAATCGCAAAGTTGCAAGGCACTATGTAAACAAAAAAAATATATATATATAGGGAAACGGCACACTAAGTGATATTCCCACTCTGATCGGTAATATTTTAAAAGTGTGTTTATAATGAACTTGATAGAAAGTAAATTGACTATTGTTTAGGAAATTTGGAGACGAAGAATTGTTTAGAAGTATGTTAACTGCGACTCAAACTCAGTTCGTTTTTGTCGATTGCCTCAGGGTTCTTCGTCGAAATCGAAAAAACATGCCAAACGAGCTAGCAAGATATGAGTTTCTGCAAAAAACCTCCCCAGATGCTAATAAATAGTGACAAATTGCGCAGTAGTGCACTCATATTTTATTTTACGGCATTTATCCATACCAACCATGGCGGAAACAAACAGAAATTGATTTCGAGGCTGACCTCTTGCGAGTCGGCGGTAGCGAATTTGGCATGCGTTTCGGCATAAGAGAGATGCAATATGTGCCAATACTTGGATGCCATTGCGACAGGCTCGTTGACATTCGTACATGCATCGCCGAAAAGTGCGAAAGGACGTGGATCGGCGTTCATTAGTTCGAAAAGCGCTTTCATACCCACAGAGGTCTTGCACTGTAAACTGCATCCTTCGTTGCTGTTGCAGTGAATTTTACTACTTTATTACTACTTCATGGTTCTGGGAATGGGATGCGTCAGAAAATATGAAAATTATATTTTATTCTCTTTTATTGAAGTTTTTCAGACCGTAATCTGGGAGAGTTTAAAGCATTGTGGATCACCCAAGCACCGTATAAAAACTACTGTTTTTAATGAATCGGCGCCACTTGAGAACATATGACCGCCTCACTAAAAATGATCAAGAAATGAAGGCAAATCGATCAAGAAAATGATCAAGAAACAAGCGCTCATTTTTCTCGATAAATCTATTGTAACTAGAGGTCATCTTTATCAGAAGTACAATATACTGCTTCAGCAAATCAAACGAAAGCGTTTGCAATCGTATATCTCCACAAGAGAAACTGCAATTCTAAAAGTGCTTATAACAGCAGAAATTATCAATGAATACTAGGATCATGAGTTTTTTTTTTATTTTCAAATCGTCGAAAAAAACCAACTGGAAAGAGCATTTTATGGTATGGTTTCACTGAATAAGCGTTGAAATAGTGTGCTTGCATCGTGATGGCAGCTTAATCGTATAAGGAAAAAGATTCATGGATGAAAAATAAGCTATTGCCTTTTAACTATCGTTCCGAGTGGCATTTCGCTTGATAGTAGCGACGATAATGTGAATAGACAGACATATGTCATGCAATTCTCTTGGTGCTCCTTAGAGAAAACGATATGCGAGGAATTTCGAGAGCAGACCCATTACCACATAATAAATGTGCTGTCCTTTGGACACCGATTTAGCCTCATGTTGAGATCATTCTCAAAATTTTTTTCTTGTATGGTTTCCTGTGGTGATGGAATAACTTTCGACTTTAAATGAAAATTTTTTCAAAGTCTAAAGCTTTTTATTGTTCACCTTTTGTGAAAGGTCCATATGTAGAAGTGCATTAGGACAAGAAAAAACTCTATATGAATTGTTTATGTCAAGTTACCCTCAATTCTAACTTCTGTGCATATGAGCTAAGCTTAAGGCCGTTAGACGTGCTGAGGCGCGTTGATTGTGAATTGAAAGAGTGAGCATCAGATCTTTTCCAACGTCTACGAGATGCCCATGTGCTTTATAACAAGTCAACAAATTTCGACGCAAAATTCACTTAATGACGCGTTACGACGTAGTACTCTTGACTATCGCTCGAAGGAATCTTTGACAACTTACACAATCGCCCACTTTATCGCATCAATCCTTTTGCGTAAACTTATTAGGCATCTTAATAACGTTCATAGGAATGCTACAATACACCTACTGCCTCATGTTAAATAATTAGGGCATATCTTTCCACGGCAAAGTATTATGAGAAGTGTGTATATGAGAGGTGTTACGAAGCTTTTGAGAAGAGATCAACGCAGCAGTGCATTAGCAAATCGTCGATTCTGATTTCGATTTTGATGCTCTTTTCATTACAAGTAGTCAGTCTATTTGCTAAGTTTCATCATCTATGTGAATTTTTAGGAATGGCACATACTGAAAAGAGTATAGTTCTTCTGTACGTATTACGTAGACGTTTATTGGCTTTTGTTCACTTTTACATCTACGCTTCTCCAATAAATTTCACCTCTTTTCTTTGAATAAGATCTAGGAATATTAAGCCTAGTGGAAATCATAGGTAGCCGAGCCTTAAAAGGAGACCTAGTAAGTGAACTCATCAGTTCCACGTTCACAAATAAAACTTCGAAAGCTCAATTTTTCATCAGTCATGATTAGATTCCGGAAAACATCGTTCCATAAACGCTATGATGACAATGCCAAAATTGGATCTCAGTGTGGACGATATATTAAGCTAGGGCTACAAAAAGAGGCAATTCGAGCGTCCAAAGTCATGCGGATCATAATCGAACTCGAAATTTTTTGTATATTTCTCGTGCATTTAGATTTCGATATCAATAGGCAAGTCACAACAGATATTAGGATATCAACAAAAATTTGAGGTGCAGTTATAGAAGATTCCGATTCATTCCCGAGGGATATGATGGTGACGATTTAGAACGATGTTGTTGATTGTTTGTTGCGTGAGCAACTTAAGCCTCAATCTATCATAATTTGCGCGGAATCGATGTAAACCACCAATGTGCGCAATGTCTTTGATAGCTAGCAACAGACAATTGACCCGTATGAGAACAGCGTTTAGGCATACCAATTACGAGCTTTAATTATTGAAGATCTATGAAGATGAAGACACATTGAACTGCTTGACGAAGCCTTCTGCATGTGAACGCTCGGCTTCATGAGTCTATATTAGTTATCGGCATTTTGGTAACAAACATTCCATTATTCCAAATATGGCTACGTTGAGGTCAAAGCAGCATTTCAGACTGCAGCTCGTTCTTTGATTGCCAGAATCCGTTAACGCTTAAGCCATTCCATTTCTATTTAGTTGAGTTTTTAGTCCGTTAGCGGGCTCTGGCGTGCAATGAATGAGGGGACTGCGTTTTGCGTTGGCAATTTTAGTTGAAAGTACGCCCTTAGTTCCCTAACCATGACAACTCCACCCCACCAAAAACTCAAAGGTGAGATACGTATTTCCGATTGCATTTTCCTGCACGGAAAGCTTAGAAACTTCAACGACGTCCATGTGTCACGTAGCTTCAGCAACTTTATGGCCATAGATTTATGGTGGCCATACGATCATAGCAAATCCCTTCCAAATAAGCATGGACATCATTTATAGTCTTAGATAACGCAACGGGAACGTGTGGAAGGAAGGACGAGTGTGCAGCACGGAGAGAGCGAGCGCACAACGAAAAATTATTACAAATTGAGAGGGTGGGGGAATATATGGACAAGAAAGATATTCGTTCTCATTAATAGTAGAAATACAGCATATTAACGTTGATGGGTTGTCGTTAGAAAAGCGAATAAAATAGGCAAAGGATAAAGTCTAAAATAGAAACGACAGCTAAAAGCATCATCGTAGAAATGTTTTCAAGGAAATGGCGGACTAAGTAGCATCTCAAACTGCACAGCTCGTTCATATCGATGGCAGAAAATGCTTCATTTATATTTTTATAAAAAGCAAATGTTCCACCAATTAGCTTATTCATGTACGCATCTAATATTCAATTGAAAAAAAAAAGGCAAAAAATCACTAAACACGACGAATAAGTGTCGACATATCTCAGTGCCAAAAAAAAATGCTACTATCATTACTACTATTAATTATGTTGACAAATAAATTTACAATTTTACAATAATATGCTAAAAATGCTGCAATAATTTCCTTCTATAAACGCTAATGAAAATGCTGAAAAATTCAACAGTAAATAAATATGAGCAAACTATAGGGCAGTTATTGCGATAATATTGCGTTTTTGAATAATACACACGATCATAGTGTGCAATAAAATGATCAAAAAATGGAGAAAAAAAATTCACACGAGGTGTGAGGAGCAAATCATAATTGAAGCAATATTAATGTTGACAATGAATTTGATGAAATTCTTCGTTTGACTCATTCTCAGAAAGGCAATTTAAGGAATAAATTTGAAGACGAATAAAAATAAAAGAAAATAGAAAAATTCAAATGAAATAAAATTCTAGACATAGCATGAGTGGCAAATTCGTGTTGTCAAATGTGTTGTGAAATGATTGACGCAGTTCTAAACTAATATATACAAAAGTTTAGACAATAGATGAATCTTATTCGTGTTCAGACGTTTTTAGTCTCGTTTTTGTGGATTTTAGTAGAACTAATTTAACTTTTCTTGAAAACTGAATGCATCGTAAAAGAAACATTTTTGAAAAAAATGAAAATTTGCATTAGATATGAAGGGATGGAGAGAGGATAGGGTAAAAATTAGCATTGTGACTTTCAATTTTTTATAATAATTTTTGGTGTGCCTATTTCAAGTTCAGTGATGAAGTTTTGCGGCAATCTAGCAAGTTCTAAGGATGAGCACTCAATTGAAAAGGAAAACGCTTCCATTCGTTCGTTCGTCGAATTCTTCTTGCTGCTTCTTCCTCCGATTAGTGCTCTTTATGCATATTGTCACCTCGAATACTGTGCTTTGTTCATTTGTCTTTGTCCCAACTTATCTCTAGCTTTGCACTCAGAATCCTTTAAATGTAGTGCCTTTTATCAGCAAAAAGTGACATCCAAATATCTCTTAAGCCAGGAGATATGAAACATAGAAAGAATTCATTATCGACAATAGTTTTCTAAAAGAGTGCAGCATGCAGTTTCTGGTGCTTACGATCATCTATAGTAATTCAGGAATGATTTGGGTTCCACTTCTCGCTCTTATTGAAAAAAAAATAGAAATGTGGTAGCAATGCTGTCTTAAGTGATGAAATTTATTGAAGAAAAATTTCAACTTGGCTATTATTCATCCAAAGTTTTTTTTTAATGCGTTAAAGAAGAGAGGAAAAATAGAAAGCGTTTAACGCCTATGATAGATCATTTATCAGTAAAAAACATGCGCTATGGCGCGTCTTTATGCACTTATCGCTTGGCAAAAACAAATGAAGCATCATTTATTGCGTAGAAAAGAGAACCCTACTATCTACAAAGATTACAACAGATTGACATGAACTTTTATGCTGATGAAGAGTCACCTCATGCTTTTACTATCTTTTAGGCACATCGAAGCTGCCTAACAACGAGTTCAAGCTCGACTTGTTTCGGCAGCACAATGAAAGAACTCGCTATGCTATGCGACCAGCATCCGCACAATTTATCATTTTTATTTGCGACAGATCGATTTGTTAGGCATAATTTGATTTACAATTCAATTTTGACGTGCATAGAAAGCAATCGCTTTGTCTACACATATATCACTAAGCAAAGATGGTGAAACGATCCTTTGAAGAACGAACGCTTCTATGAAGTTAAAAGGAATATGCTCAGACCCAGATCTTTTGCCCATGACCCGGCAGCAGCATCTTAAGTGGTAAAGCATGCAGAATTCATCATGCAAAATTTCAACCATAGGTGAAAGCTGAAAGAGAATTTAGCTTTAAGCCAAGGAATCGAGCACCTATAGATTCAGCACCAACAATGAAGATCACGCTCTTCGTCAACCTTCTCAACATAAGCCTATAAGCATATTAGTCTATGGAGAAGATGTCAAAACAATTGCAATTACGAGCAGAAATTCTGCACTGTGAATAGATTTCAAAAAACATTTAAAAAACTGCTGAAATAGGAATGATGCACATTATGGCTATTTGAGCTTAGCTACTGCATTAGCTTCCGGTGTGATGAACTTCAAAAAAAAGTTGTCCGTATGCATAGTGGTGATCACAGATGCAAATATAGGTTATATGTGATACTATTCCATCAAAATGGATATGAGACATACATGTAATGTGTAGAGTAAAACCTGATAAACTAATGACTACATGCAATTGAGTCATCTTGCCAAACATGAAGGGTTGCTAAATTGCGTACTGTGTAAAAAAAGATTTAGCAAAGAAAAGAAGAGACAACCTCAGTATCTTTGAGAATAAGATGCAAGTAGTAGTCATTTAGAATACATGATTGGTTATGGATGTGCTCAAGCGCCACATGAATCGAACCTTTGAGCTGCGTCTTATATGGATCCGGAAGGAATGTACCAAGTGCGAGAGGAATACGGTATTGTGGCAAATAGCTTATACAAAGTTGCCCATGAAGGGATGATATCAGCATTAATAATACAATTGTTATTATTGGCAGAGTAGTGGACATTTTTGTGTCCTGCGATTTCATTTATTAACAAGATCGGAGCTAGACAGGAGCTTGAGGACACGCATAATGCAAACGACGACGGAAACAAGCGATTTGAGAGTGTTATCCGTCGCGATGGGCGGGCCGGTCGCACAGCCCACGTCACATCAGTGTCGTCCAATAGTCCGATGAACGGCAAACGCGAAGCACATCTGTCACATAATCCTCGCCACATTGAGATTCAGATGTCACATGGAACCAACTCGCTCCTCATCGAGTGGCACTTTAGGGACATGGCTGGATACAATAAAGTTGGACAAAGGTGTGCCGATGAAAAAGCTACGAAACCAAAGAGGGATGGATGAGTGGCACTAAACAAGGGCACTCGACAAGGGAAGCCGTCTCCTGCATTGAAATGCATTTCGTTTGCTAGCGCTGTGTTAAAATATTTAGTAAGAAAACGCTCGAGGGACAACGCCCTCGCAACATCGAATGCAATACGCGCTCCAAAGAAGGCATAATCGATTCGTGGTCCGAACACGAAAAAGACAGCTGACTTCCGCCAGAGAAAAAACTCATTTATTGGCTACTGCGTTCACCTTTCGAAGCTGTGGCACTCACTGATGTCCCATTAAGCGGTTTATCGAACTACTTTTGTTTCATGACCAATTGTGTCGCTGCCTTGTTCTATCCTTTGTACAAGTACACATTGTATGTCAAATAAATCGGAAGCGTCGAAAATACCGATCAACTATGCAAAGCAAAGCGCATGCATCTCATATATGAAAT